>OW121846.1:64332972-65632409 GCA_933228895.1 Platycnemis pennipes | reverse complement strand
CGGAGAGTGGCCTTATCTCCAACTCAGGATTTCCCCAACCAATCCCATCGCCCGAGAAATACAGTCTGTCCTAATTGCGGGAAAAATTGTTTCCAATCTCTTTTCACTGGGTTCCCGGAAAGGTTGGAATAGATGGGAACGAGAAAGCTGACTTAGTGGAAAACCAGACCCTGAAAAAGGATATTCTGGTTGGTGAATTTCAGTGACCTGAAGACTGAATTAAAAAAGGTAGTGCCAAATTATAGGAAAGATTGAGGAGGATGGCGAATGTAAAGACTCGAACAAGGCTGAGGACTAAAGTTGTCGCAAATCATCCTTTTTTACATCCCATCGAATTCAAATCGAATTCACTAAATTATTCAAACTTGAAATCCATTCCACTATACATCAGTTTTCTATTCGAATTTAAATCCAAATTTCACCAAAATCTTGGAATTAAAAGCAGAAATTAAATCCTTAAAACTAAATTAAAATTAAAAGGAATCTTGGAATTAAATAATATTTAGCATTTAAAGTGCTTTAAAGTATCATTTATTACATCTCTTACGTAAAACATTCAAATTTTGAAGCCACAAAAGGTGATACTGTAGTGTATTTTCACATATAGGTAATAGTTTTCAACTTATTCATTAATTTTCAATCATAAAATATTACCCAGAAACAAGAAATTCCCATTCTCCAGGCAATGCAAAAATTCTCCTGGGACGATTAAATGAAAACTTCATATTCTCGCTTCATTTTATACCCACTAACTTTAACACTTTTATACGCACTAATTTTATGCGTCACATATTTACAGTTCATTTGTGCATGTTGGGTGATATTCACTCACTGCCACACTCCCTTGCGGTGGCTCACAGGGTATCATATGCGGAATAGCAGAATCTCCACGGAGTTACCCTGATCGGGATTCGAAACCGGAACCCCATGATTTCTGGCCAGTTGCTTTAAACAATAAGGTGTCGTTCCCTGTGGATTTCTCGTGCCTTTCCAGAAACATGATGTTTCACGGACTGCCGAACGTAAATATGCCGTAGCAGCCGTAAATATTATGCATCTTCATGACGATTTGAAAGAGTCGGTACAAATAACGAACCGATAAAGTCGCTGTGACCTCCTTTATCCGGTGCAAATGGGAGTAAAAGTAATAACTTTTTACGCTATAGCAAGCAGAAAATCGGTATTAATTCTAGACCACATGGCAGGAACGGTTCTTCTCATTACTAAGGACAATTCATCCTGCTCCTCTGCTGATTCATCCGGATCCTCTACTGTGAAATGTACCACGGAAAAATACCTCTTAAAAGGTCATAACTTTCAATACTGAACTACTATTTTTACTCCAATGTCAACATAAAATATAATTGCCAAAGGAGGTGAGTCACTGACGTATTTTTCGTCATTCACATAAATTATACGGTTTTGTAAAAGAAAAGAGGCCCGTGTTTCGACATATACGGAGCAAAGCTCGTTACTGGAGCAAATGCATTACCTTGAACTTTCATTTCTCTGTGCACCCGCACCGTAAGCGATTAGCGTAAATTTTCAGCTGACAGTCTAAAATGTATGCGCTCACCTATAGCGTTTTGGTCGAGAATTGAGAGCATATTGGAAATTAACTCATTCGTGTTACTTAGAACAGAATGATTGTAATGAGACAAAAATGAAGATGGGAGATTTTGGGAGATTGTATTGGCGCGGTGGCATGAGTACTGGCATCTCATCGCTAAGCACCGGCTTCGAATCCCGACAACGCTAGAGTTTTCTCAGGGGAATCTTGATACCTACATGAGCAGCTGTGAATTACAGTTCAAGTACAGGTCTAGGGTGGGATGGGACGTTCCACGACGGAACCTTTGGCGCCCTTGGTGAGAAGCAGACTAGTTGCTGCACCTGGTTTCCCTCCACTTTTCCTCTGATTGCAAAAATCTGACATAAAAACAGGAATCCACTCATCACAAACATGTCCCAAAACACTTCTCCCGAGGGTCGAATATAATATTAAAAAGAACAATATTACTGCACAAGAGACATGATCGAGCATTGTTTAACTTCCGAGGAAAAATAAAAGCAACTAATGTGGATTTTTGTGGCAGGAATAATGGGAAGACAATGGCATAGATATTAGGAATACTTTGGGTCCTTCCACCCCACATTAGCTCAGTTGATTAGGAACCCTTCTAATTGAGTTAATTGGTTAAAGAAAGCTATTTATTGTTAACCATGGGCAAATATTGATAAATACAATTTTTTTCTTAATTGTAACTTATCATTGTTCTTGTTAAATCTACCTAGTCAAGAGAGAATAATTCAAGTAATTACACCGCAAGCAGTGGGATAGGGTATATATAGTGGCTGGTGTACAAGTTTCCCACCTCGAGTTCCCGGAATGGAATCCCTGCAGTGGCAGATTTTTATGTTTTCTGGATCTACTTTTTCTACAGGGGTCTTTTTTCCGCCTTCGGCCCTTTTATTTTCCCTCTTGTGGTATATTTAAAAATAGAGAAATCTTTTAAGGGTGAGATTTTAATTCAGTATAATCCTAAGCAGTTTTTTCTCCTGAGTGTTTTGAGTTAGTGGTGCCACATGAGTACATGTACGGTATTTAGTAGGGATGGGTCGGTTCCATTTTTTGCGGTTCCGGTTCGGTTCTTAACTTCGGTTCTCGGTTCCGATTCTCGGTTCCGGTTCTTAATTTACCACTTACTTTGAATTGCTCAATGGTAAGATAAGGTAATCAATAATCATTTTCAGAGACTGAATTAGAATAATTCACGACTTTGAAGCATCTAAGTACACTATTTCACCAGTTTTTAATGTGAAGCCTCCACTTTCGGAGTGTGAGTAGGTTTCAAACTGGTTTTCGCGCCAATTATGTCGGTACCGATTATTTTTGGCCTCGGTTCCGGTTCCGGTTCTAAGCTCAAGAACCGGTGGAACCGAGAACCGAAGAACCGAACCGACCCATCCCTAGTATTTAGTACTAAAGCTCATGATACTTTACTGAGTAACGACCCGAGTTTCAACGTTACACGTCATCGTCAGGTTCACGATGACTTTTTCACTTAAATCTGATTGTATAATTGGTACAACCAAAGGTCATCAGACAGATATTTCGAAGACATTCCAGACTAGGTGGTCTAAGATAAACATGAAAAAGTAAAAAACTGTAATTTAAGGTGAAATAGTTATGCATGAGTAATTCATCACATGGATGTAAGGCCCTTTTTTTCTCTCAAAATATGTCTTTCCATGGATCAATTTTCATTGACTGATTCAAAGAAAAAAGGCATTGAAGAGCTTTGTTTATTTAGAATCAATATTTATGTAAATATGTTGTTCTGTGCCCCAAAACTCACTTTGGCCCCAAGCAAGACCTGCAATTATGGAAATCGATTGTTGAATACAGGACATTTTATAGAGACACAAAACACTAGGCACTCATCAAAATGATAAACCCTCTATGGCATTTCAGTTCGGAACAAGCTACATTTTCATTTTTGGGTACTTTGGAATAACTATCAAAATAAGAATAGCTAGAAAATTAACGCCCAAAGAAGATAATTACGAAGATGATTGTGATGACAGGGATTAAAATGCAACGTGCAGCCTCAACAAAGCTGATTTTTTGCTTTTTCTGGAACTCTTTAAGTTTTTTTTAGAGATTTTAAATCGATACAGAATCTATGAATACTGATTCTAATGAAGGGTGTGAAAGCCCACATTATTTTAGACCCTAAAAAATGGTGAAAAATTTTAAGGTTCTTGATGACACAGCTGAAAGATGGGTAACATTAATCTAAAATTTAATCTCCTGCTTGACGAAAGACGTAACGAAAGGGCATTTTCTGATACATATTTTATCTGACTGTAGAAAATTTTTCCTGGATCTTCAATAGCCACCTCCTGTAAAACTTGACCAACACCATCTTAATCTGAAAATTGTAAATAATAATCATTTCTTCGAATAAAATGCGTTTGAACATTGCTTCTTCTCATTTTTATACCACCCTTACTCTTCTCATCCCATATTTCCTTCATATACAATTTGTATTTTGCAATATTTACATTTAAAAACTTCTCTTTGTAATGCTCTAAGGCCTTTGCATAAAAAGCCACTTTTTTTAGGGTATGGACCATGACCTGGCATGAAAAATGCTACATATCCTTAAAAATATTAGTTTTAGCATACAAATGATCTGAGGAACGCTTTAAGGCGACATTTCCTATTAAATGAAATAATAATGAGGTTTCTAGGATTCATAGTTTTTCTTTAATGGAGGAAGAAATGCTATGTTTCGCTGAAAATCGTAGTTTTTCTGAACTTCAACTTCAATGAGGTACGGTTAACGTAATCGAAATGAGGTTAATCTTTTCCATCATTTTCTAGGCAATCAGCGACTTTTACGGGCGTCCCCCGGAAAAAAATGGAACATTGATTTCTTGTGACCCTTCTTTTATTAATGATATGTAATACACGTTTGGTATGAATTCACCCCCTGACACACACTTCCATGGCGGCTTGAAGGTTATTATGTAGATACAGTGAGGAAACCCTGCGTCGGCATAAGCTTGACCTTAAAGAAAGGCGCCACGGGGCCACGGCTTGACGGCTCCTCTGACGGACGGAGTAATGAACTGGAATACCCTCCACAATGCATTCAAGTAGGAATGAAATCATTCTCCAACCGCAGGGATCCGAACTCGGACTCTCTAGATGAGAGGTCAGTACTCTAACCACTACATCAACCCGACCCTCAAATTCTTTCAATGCCCTACTTCTGTCCAAATATCCACCAATCCTCGACATCTATCTTGGCTGTCGATCACTCCCCTCCAATAGCAATCCCGGAAATATCCGTCTGGGCTGTCACTCATTCGTAGAGACGCGTGCCAGTGGTCCACTCACATTCAGAGAGTCGAGGTGCGCCGTGATTTTGTCATGTTATGTTATCCAGAGGAGGCGACCGACAGCTGAGGTCATTTGCGCCATTTAGGATAGGCGGGTAAATGGGCAATGGTAAGAGTTTTCAGGGAACTGAGGAAGGGTGGAGAGAAACCCGGCGTCGGCATTAACCTACTGTTAACGACAGGCGCCAAGGGGACCACGGCTTAACGTCCCATCTGACGGACGGAGTACTGAACCTGAAATGCCCTCCACTAGGCACTCAAGTAGGGACCGGCTTGCCACCGATTAACCCTCCACTGCCGGGAATCGAACCCGGGCCCTCGGGATGGGAGGCCAGTACTCTAGCCACTACACCAACACGATCCCCGCGCCATGATTTTTATGGACCACGTGACAAGTTATAACACGAATGCAAGGAAATCGGTGCGTTCGGGAAATTTTTAGTACTTTCTCCCCCTGCGTCAAGGCTCAACCAATTCCATGTTGACGTCACCAATCCATGTGGGGAAGCCTTATCGCCCCTCTCATTCTCTCCCAATGGAGAATGCTTGGTGCGCATTGCAATGACCTAGTAATGCCAACAAAGTTCGCCGTCACCCTCTTTGTGATATCAGCAGATCCCTTCTGCGCTTCTGCAACTTCATGCATTGGATAAGCAGATTTAAAACCGTAAGGCAGAGTGTGTGGCACCGAATGGTGGGGGGGAGTGAAGTGAAAATCTCCAAGAAGAAACTAATGAAGTTTTCTTACTCTTTCTACCGAGTCAGGAAAGCAACTGATGGCGACGTTTTCCTGACCGGGTGGCAAGCCCGAGAAGACTTCATTAGTTGCATTCGCCGGCGAAGAACCACATCCTTCATCCATGGAAATTTTACCATCGGTGTTAAAGTTATATGTTGGTTCAAAAGGGTAGTCTCCTATACTTTTTCATTGCGTTGATCAAAATTTTATATCCCCTAGAGTATTATTTCACAAGGCCTAGTTATTCCCATTAAATTTTAAAACCATTAGATACGCGGCGCCGCCATCTCACCTCGATCAACTTTTCAAAGCTTTGAATATGCAACCTAATCCAAATTTTTTTATTTCTTTATTACAGAGGCACAATTTGCTTTTTGTTCTGATATTATTTCCAAAAATTCTATCCTCCGAAAACTCTAAGCTGTGTATCTTATACCTGAAAATAGAGGGGAATTATAGATGCTGTTCATTTTGTTTGCGGCACAAACAAATACAAGCAATACAAGCAACAAACAAAACTGCAAAGTTTCATAACCCTCAATCCAAAATTGTAGATAAAACCTTACGAGGAATTGGTAAAAATGATGTCGCAATAGATTAAATTTTTAGAGATAACCAAAAGTACAGGTATGCCTATGTAACTAATGACTTTACAGGTATGTTGCTCCTGACCCCAAGTCACAAATCGAAAATTAAACATATACATTTCACCACTTAAACATATACATTTCACGTAGCACCAGAGGCATGAAAAAATTTCAAAATATGAACAGTAAAAATTTTCATTTCCAACACGTATTGGTTCCCTTAAAGTAGGTTAATCTGATTTGTATGTACCTCACACCTCTGAAATTGGTACAGAATGCAGGTTCAGTTTACCGTCGATGTAATGCGGATCTTGTTTTGCCTATTATATTAAACTGGCCTTGTCCATCTCAATTAAGTTTGATCAAATTCAATCTTCAGTTAACCGCCACACCAAACTTCCCAGCACATTATGCACCAATCATCTATAGCCATTGTTTATCGATATTCGTTGATAATCATTGATCATTGACAACTATCGGCCATCGTACACGCCCTATTCGACGAACAATGGCAAGCATCGAAATTGAAGCATTTAGCTGAACTTATTTAACCGAAAATCAATGGGCAAAATAGGTCATCGCACAAGCCTAAGAGGAATATTATAGCTGAGTTGGATGGATAAAGTACGCAGAGATTTGAGTTGTGAAAGGTTGCGAAAGGAGATGAAACCCTAACCCGTGATGGAAATTGGAGAATAAAAGTAATGGTGATAAACGCCGACTTAAATCGGTTATGGAAGAGGCGAAGAACAAGAAGGTATGGAATGCTACTTTTGCAAACAACAGTGACAACTTTAGGCACAAGGCTTTTTTCATTAGTTTTCTTTCATTCCTCATCATCATCACCGATCAACAATCCTAGGATTGGTTTGACGCAGCCCTCCACTCGATTCTTCTATCGGCCAACCTCTTCATATGAACGTAATTTTTCTCTTTTACATCCTTCACAACGTGCTCATACATCTCATACGAGGCCTGCCTTTTCCAATCTTCCCTCGAAGATTGTCTTCATTAGGCCGTCGTGTCTTAAGATACGGCCGACTACGTTGTCCCGTCTTATTTTTAGGGTTTTCAGCAGACCTCTCTTTTCTCACACTCTTCTTAAGACTTCAACGTCTGTCAACCGGTCGATCCATTTTATCTTCATCATTCTTCGGTAGCACCACATTTCAAATGTTTCCAGCCTTTACTTCTCTACTGCTGTTATAGTCCATGCTTCGCTGCCATATAGTAAAATGCTCGAGATGTAGTTTCATTCCTAGCATTGGTTTACTGCAGACTGCCATTCATCCCTTTGATACCTAGCTCATTTACATCCTGGTACTTCTTCCTTCCTATACTCCTCTTCATTTGCGACATTTATGTATCCCCTGATCTTCCCCTTACTGTCTTCCCTTCTATTTTCCTTCTCCGAAAAAAAACTCAAATGAGATATATGGAGCAATTAGCGAAGGACATAAAGGACAAGAATCATGTAAATGCCTACAGAGATGATATAAGAATCGAGTGAAGAGTTGCGTCAAACCATTTATAAAATTGATGGCAGTTGATAGTTGAGGTTCTCCAAATCATAATGTTATGCCGATCGTTTGATACAAACTAAATCATGAGACGAATATGAAAGCTATGCCCGAGGCGGGATTCGAACATGTTAACATTGCGTTGCCGTGTCGACTGGTTGCGGACTTGGATACTGCTGCCGGCGTCAATAAATAATCCAAAGGAGGGAACATTGACCCTTTCACATCCAAGTAACAGTATGTACGTCCGTGGCCACATCAATGGCCCCGGATACCGATCCCGGAAGGGGGAATGCCGAGTTTTTCAGCGATCCCTGCTTATGGGCAGCGTGAAGACTGCTCAGAGAGGATCTCCGTTGGAGAGGCGTTGGACGAGGGACATCATGACGCATTGTGAAAGAAACTCTGTCATCAAGTAACTCACCGCTCCCCGCCCCACACCCATCTCCCCACCATCCGAAACCCATCGCATCCCAATGCATGGTCCATTATCCCTAATTATCACGCTCACAATGAAGTCCTAGCTTTACGACCCCTTTGATTGTTTTAATATTCTATGTGTTACATTGGAAGAAGATGAATGATCCCTTATTTTTTTACAAAAAAAGGGCAGGAAGTGAACTAAATTTAGCATAAGATAGTTTCTATTCACTCGAATTCAATATTTATAATTTTTTATTTAAAAAAAAGAAGTTTTTTCCTTGCTTTAAGCCCCTTTTGATTGATTTAATATTCTAGTTGTTATATTTGAAGAGCTGAGAGCGATTTTACACTAATACTAGCTGAAAGTGTTCACTAAAAATCAACGGGAAGAGAAATAAGGAGATTGAAATTATGAGTGGTCAATTTAGTTCTCAAATTTGATGCTATTTAATAGCTGATTATGGTTATTATTAGTTTCTTTTGGTTAAGGTAGATCTAATGGACATTTAAGTCTTCCCACCCCCTAAATTTCACACGATGTCCCTCTTCAGCCCCTCATACCTCCTGCCTCCCATTCCAAGTTACCCGTTCTTCTCCTCCCTCTTCCCTGCTTACCCAACGTTCTTCCCTCAATCACTTACTCCAAAATACCATCCTCTTTTATTACCTTTTCCAACCACACCATCTGCCTTCTCCTAATTTCATCTATCAAATTACTTTCCTACCAATTCTAGCACTTCATCGTTCGTCCTCCTTTCAACCTACTTTCCTTTCTCCATCCTTCTCCACACCCACATCTCAAAAGCGCTAAGTCTATTTCCGTCTTCTTTCCCACCCCCTAAATTTCACACGATGTCCCTCTTCAGCCCATATAGTGCAACGCTCCGTATTAAACTTTCCACCAGCCTTTCCTTACTTCCCTACTCAACGCTCTGGTCATTAGTTCACGCCTACGACTAAAAGCTTCTTTTGCAAATGCGATACTCCTTCTCACTTCAATGCTGCTTTACCCTTTTTCCTCCATCACACTACCTAGATGGCTAAATCTCTCCACCTGCTCTAGCTTCTGACCTCCTATTTTTTTGAGTTTAACTGGCTTTTTTTGTTCTTAAAAATCGCATTACTTTCGTTTTCCTCTGGTTTATCTTCATGCCGTATCTTTCTCACTGTCCCTACAACGCATACAGCTAATAAGCATATAGCTGATAAGCATAAAAAAAATCAACAACGTCGTTGATAGTGTACTTCATATACAAAGTTAGTACTCATAATGACTACATGAACCATATAAATATGGGTCATTCCATGTCAATTCAACCAGGTATTTGCACTAAGGGTAACAGATTTTGACTAAACTCAGGAAAGTTTCATCATTTCATAGGAAAAGGAAAAACTCAGAGCCGTGTGCAAAAAATTCAACCGTTTACGAGAAAATTCTACGTTGCGAAATTCGAATTTTGCAAAATGGACTACACATTTTGCGCTATATCTCCGAGACCATTAAAGATACAGATGTGCAAAAGGGCTTATTTTAAACAGCTTGAATTCTTAAACTAAAATAAAGGATTATAGTATCAAATGTAAACAATTTCATAAATTTTATAAAAGTTTTAAAATTTTCAAATCGATTTTTGGCAATGTACGTATATTCTCGAAATTTCTCATTTTTTGTGTTGTATACACTACCCTACTCTACAAATTAAAAAGTTTGCCAGAGGTAATATTTCATTCAAGAAAGAAAAATCTTTTTGGGTGTAGGCGTAGCGCCCACCAGTGGCCGCGGGGTCAGGCTCACGGTCGACCAGACGGTACTCTGGTGTCTTTAGATCTCAGTACACTGTCCGTGTTCCAATTCGTCATTATGCACCCTTCAAACTCTTGCCCGCTCTTTTCGATTGTCAACTTTCGGATGTGACGCCACGTAGTGCGGTTCCAATCCGTTTCAGAAATAGGGTTTATTATTGCATGCAAAAACAGCACAGAAATGTGGTTTACTTTCACATCCCGAGCGCCAGGGCCTAGTGCACGTAAGGGTCATGCACCCTTTTGCGCACTACGACATTAACAGAGGAGATTCAGAAGGCAAAACTGTTAAGAATGGATGATGAAACGGATTTTTATTATGCAAACTATTATTATTTGACGTTTGTATGTCATAAAAACTTCATATATTTCAGGGACACGAGTAAAACTTTAACGAAATATAAAAGTTCTAATGAAAGTAAACAACATGGTTGCAGATAAACTTTCTTAAGGCGAAGGAAGTTGTGAACAGTAATTCGTAATGTATTTAAGAAATAATTTATTGTAAAATGACGTTACCTTACGGCAGAAATGGTGCTCACGAAATAAAAGAGTATTTATTACTTTCTTAGGTGTGAGGACTACGACATCGAAGTGGAACTTATGTGTTTTACATACTGAAGTAATTATTAGGTTGTCCTTACCGATTGGTAAATGAATGCCAGACCATCTCAAGAATTAAAATTGTATTGTAGTGTAAAATTGTGTAAAATAACTTGCCAAACAATTGCATGTCTATGGTTTAGTAATTGGCAATATGAAAGAAGAGAAAACAGAGTATTTGATGTAAAAAGCCCATATCCAGGCATTAAATTTAATATTACTTACAGGCAGGTACGTACTGTTGATACTAATGCTCTGTACTTTATCAAGAGCAGTAGGTATAGGATACAAATAATCATGCACGTAATTTTCATTGAATGTAAATCTTTATTTACTTAGTTATTATTCAAATTTCATGCATACAATCAGCTATGTAAGTTTCTCCGGATTTCATAACTGGACAGTATGAAATTGTTGTTAGAAGTGTAGGATCCATTGCGATTCAATGAATTTGCAATGGATCCTACATTGATAAAATTTGTTTAACGAGAACTAAATAGCATGTTAAGCTGTTCTTGGATCTTTCAATTAATGCCTTGTTTAGTCATAATATGCGTTGTGAATTGCGCCAGTTTATTATTTTGCGCACCAACATTTATTAACATAATCTTAACACCGTTGCGATTTCGTATCCTTTAACCAAACACCATGAACAACGCCTCAAAAATAGGGTTGATTATTGCATCCAGAAACAGCACAGAAATGCGGTTTACTTTCACATCCCGATTGTGCTTACAGAGAAATCTCTTCCGAAACTACACGATACATGCTCGTCAACGGCAGTCAACACCACTGCCAAAAGTTTCCATGGCACTAATATCAGAATAGAGCAAGTAGGTACAGAAAAGGGTGAAAGTGAAGAAAAGGGTGAAAGTGCAGAAAAGGGTGAAAGTGAAGGAAAGAGAGCAAGGGTGCAAGAGCGTAGTGCACGTCCTTGTGGGTTTGGAACACGGCCAGTGTCTCTTTCATCTCATTCTCACCATATGCAACCGCATACACACTCTTCAATCCCATTTTCCCGTCACATTCCACATTTGCTTCCCGTATATAAGACCACCGCCCTAGAATACACAAGGGCGGCACCAGGTCTTACAGCGGTCGGCCTCGGAGAGCAATAGACAGTCGTCATCTCGTCTTCGGTTTCCAATGCTACCGGCTGTTGTAATTTTTTTTATACTGTTATTTGCTTGACTATGGAATTTATGTTATCAATTGCTGGTGTTTCATCTCACCGCCCTAGAGTACACGAGGGCGGTACCAGCATTCCTTTCCATTCCTGGGGTTCTCCTATTCCTATGAGATGATGAAGTTTTCCCGAGTTTGGTCAACATCGGTCACCTTATACGTCATTTATGCCAATTTTATGGTCGAGTTGACGTGGAATGACCCATATGTATTTTTGTTGCCCTTTCCGGTATAAAGTAATGAATATCCACATATTAGTTTTAAATTTTGATCACGTTAGGAAATTTCGGTTAATGGTAGTTTTCTGGGGGGCAGACCAGGTAGTCGGTCATTAGCGAGGGTCTCTGCTCGCGATCGTCCTAATCCGGACCCTCGCTCGGCTTCGACCCTCATCAGAGACCGGACTCTCGCGGCATGGGGCCGCGCGGAAGAAACTGACCGCGTGCAATACGATGTTAAAAGTTATTAACTATTTAAATGAGCAACAATTTATTACCGCCATTGTATCACACGTTCTAAGAGAATTACGGGCGTCTTTTGATCGACGTTCTACGATAAAAATTAACGTTTTCCATGCATCCTTCATAAATGTGCCGTTTACACTTGGCAACGTTGCATTTTCTGGAGGTTAAACGCGGTGGTTTTAAACAGCTAAGACCGTTGATAGAGGGAGATCTTGATGGAATAATGTAATAATAACTGTTGAAACATAAGTTTTAACATGTTAAAGCAGTTTAATACATTTAAACTGTTGAGTGCTTGAAATACATTAAAGTTATTGCCTGGAAGATGCCCTATTTGTAATGTTTAATATGTTATTTATCGAGACATTCATCCATTCTGCTAACTTCAACAGTGAATGAAATTATTAAAAATAGTATGATACTTTTTCGAACTTATTTAAAGTTTCTTACGCCATTATCAACTCCCAAGGATTGACTAGTAACAATTGCGAATCTCCGTGAATTCTCGGTCGCGTAAATGTTGACGTTTTTGAGCCTTCGATAACGTTTGTTTCTCTGAATGTGTTAAGAGTTTATTTTAGCATATTTTCACGGAACGAAATGAACAACAAATCATGGAAAATCACATCCGAGACGTTCAAATATAAATTTTACATGAGAGGAAATATTGTTTCTACTGTGATCTTCTAGTCCCTACCATTAACTCGCGCGCAACTAGGCTGCTACATGGAAGAATGCTAGACAATAGATCTAGCCAATAGACAATATCGATATGGTTAGTATCTACATAGTATTAAAGGGAAAATTGGTTACAATTACACTTATCTACGTATTTTTATCTGCATTTACCTACCATGAATGGGTTTGTACTGTCAATACGTGCAGCATGCATTGCAGACTACTCTAGCAATATCTCACCTACCTATCCCTTTGCTATGCTGTTTAATGTGTTCTCTTACAGTACGTTGGAAAAATGATATTTTGAGTCTATCGGTGCGACAACCAATCTCTCTTACGTTATTTATCTGGTTTAATCTAGCATAATACGCTGGTTTTTTAATATATGCTTAACATCTTCACTAAAGCCATCCGATTACAATTTCTCAAATAGATTTAAACTGAACTTTAACTTACTCTCTGATAATTATTCCCACCCTAATTTTTCTACTAATTCTAAAACGCTCCAAAATCTATCGTAACACCTTTTAACGAACCTAGATGCTCTACGCTGAACACTTTCTAGCTCTCTAATCAAACCTATTTCATTCGGATACCATACACTAGCTACATGTCTGATGTGGGGCCTGACTAGTGAAAAATAACATCGCCTTTTTGTCTTCTCATCAGTTTCCAAGTAATCTTTTTATAAATCCTAGCTTTCTCTTGTCTCGGCGGCATATGTGTCTTCCCCACGATAAATCTTTAGGGATTGTTACACCTAAGTTCCTACTTATGGCTTCAATGCTTACGATTTTTGAGTCACTAACGCTATAGTATCGCTCTATCGAATTATTCCTCTTCAAAAATGAAATAAAGACACTTTTTAAGGCTAATTTCTAACTGCCATTTGTCGCACCACTCTTGGTATGCATCTAAATCCTTGATAAGTGATTCTCTATCTGATTTTGTTAAACCCCTGTGAACTACCGCCTAGTCTGCAAAAAGTCTAAGCTTACCACTAACTACTGTACCCAAATTGTTTATGTATAAAAAAATAGAAGCGGGTCTATTACACCACATAGGGTACTCCCGATGTGACTCTGATTGTGTCCGACATTATACCATCTATGTATAATAAACCTTCTTCTCTCGCCCACTTAAGAATTCTTTTACACACCACACAACGTCTTTATTTTTACCGATACTCTCTAACATCAAGATTAATTCGTTATGAGGAACTTTATATAATATCTTTTTATAATACCTCACGACTCTTCTTCTCATATCCTACTTGATGGTGGACCAGATGGTTTTCAATGCACTGAGTTGCGTTTCCTTATCCCCGGGCTTCACGAATTGTAGGGAAAGATTAATAGTGTCGTGAATGTACCCTAATTCTTTTAATCTGGAGTAACTCCTCAACACTCTCTCAACATTTTTACACAGCTGCCTTCACGAAGCTCTGAATTGCCTTGAGAAGCGCTCTTAGCCTGCTTAAAGAGAAGAGATTGGAGAGGAACGAACAGAGGTTATTTGCATTTGTGGAATTCGAGAATCATTTTGATAACGTGGATAGCAATTCAATGCTTCAATTTCGCTTGGAATTCTGAAAAGAATTACAAGCTGAATTTGAATTCTGAAAGGAATCTTAAGACACGATGGCCAGATGAAGACAATTGTCTTGGGAATAGTGAGTGGCAAATGAAGGCCACGTATGAGATATATGGAACAGTAAGGTATGTGAAAGAGAGGAATTAAATTAATATGAGGAGGTTGGCCGATAGAAGAATCGAGTGGAGGGGTGTGTCAAACCAATCCTAGGATTGTTTGCCGAAGATGCTGATGATGATTAATATATTGCGTCGGGAGTAAAATATATATATAAGAAGATCTGAGATGGTATTGATGAGATAAACAAGGTGAGAGAGATAGATTGTCGGATAGATGTTTCCATGTAGTTGTATCCTAGCAGCTCTTAGTTTTTTGCCAGTAGTGAATGTTTTACTCGTACTGATAGATTCAAAATCCCATTCTTCCCTCAAACTATAAGGGATTTGTTATCTACATCTACGTAATACCCTGCGAGCCACCACTAGGATGTGTGGCAGGAGGTATACGAGAACAGAATAGGCAGCATAGCAACGGAATAGTTAGGGGAAATATTTTAGAGTAGTTTTCTAGTCATGTAGTGCATGATGCAGGTATTAACAACCAATCCCTTATTACTATGTAGATACTAATAATCTAGTTGCCTGAGACCCTATAATAGCATGTTTGCATGTTTACAGTGCATGATTGGTGATTTCACCCCTTGCCACACATCCTCCCGGTGGCTTGCAGGGTATCGTGTACATTTAGATTACCAAATGTTCAGAAATCCAGCACATCTCCTCAGAATTTTAATTAATTCTTTAATAATCGGTTTTTCTTCGGGTTCCAAATAAGGAAGACATATTTCACCTCCTTTAGTATTTGTACTTTGCCCATGTGCGGAGAAAACTCATCTATTGCAACACATCCTCGAGGATAGTCAGAACTGAGCCGAACTGACAGATTAAAAATGTCCTTTTTTCCTCGTACAATTAGGGATATGAATAGCGGTAAATATATCCAATACGAGTGTAGCAATGGATAACATTGGTAGCTGCATGTTGGTATAAGGACTTGAAGCTTCCCCTACTAACAGCATGTTTTTGCATGTACCTATGCTTTGCTATTTTTATCTTTTTTTAAATAGTGCAGTTTAGAACAGAATGTAAATACTAATACTTTTTTATGCATGATATGTTGTGCATGTTGGGTGAGAATTCACCCCGTGCCACACACCTTTATGGTGGCTTGAAGGGTATTATGTAGATGTAGATGTAATAATAATATAGATGCCAATTCGATTAGAGATTTTAGAAAACGCCTTTTTAACATCATCAATGAAATCCTTTTTGAAATGCCAAGGATGCAACTTGTCAGTTGTCAGTCCGCATTTGGTATATGCTCTAGTGTGCACGGAGATATGGTAGTTTCTCGACATTCATAGACAGGTAGCCGTTGAATGGTCGGAAGGGGACAGCGGGGGGTTAATGGGAAGGGAAGGAAGCGATCGCGGAAAGCGGACTCCCCACTGTCTCTCTTCTGCAAAAACTAGCCCTCTCTCCTTTCCCTTGGCCACTGGAGGCGCCTTCGGTGTCATTACATTGCTATCAGGGTAGGTACCTTTCCGCCAACTTGTATGCATGCTTGTTATTTCAAAGGACGCTTGCCGCCCCGAGATAGTCGTAGCGTCATAGTGAAACGTGACTGTTATATCAAACTTGTTGCCATGGAGTACACATCCTCATCTACATAGTACATCTACACGATACCCTGCCAGCCACCGCGAGGGTGTGTGGCAGGGGGTGAAGATCACCAAGCATGCACTACTAACATGCAAACAAGCAACTCAGCAAGCCACCATAAAAGTGTGTGACAGGGGGTGAATTCACACCCCATACACACCTTTCACACCCCTACCACACATACTCCTTGTTGCTCACAGGATGTTATGTAGTAGTATATCTACTGTATAACCTGAAATTACTGAAATAACGAGGAAAGAAGAGGTAAAAGAATTGCTTAATGTATTTAGCGACGAAACACAGAATTAGAACAGAAGATTCGTGGAGAGAATTTCATGAGGTCGCCCGTAAAGGTGTCAAAGAGTACACACCAACCGAATTGAGAAGTATACAGTGCCAAAGTGGTATAACACGGATGATATTAAATCATTAAAGGGACAAAGGGTATGCCACGCTAGCATTAACAATGCAAGACAGGGACTCTCGGTAGAGGAAAAAAAAGAGTTAGTTTAAAACTATAACAAATGGAAGCATTAGTAAGGAAAGCATGGTGGCAAGCGTCATCGTACTTCAAGAGCAAGATGTTAGGAGAATATTTAGAAAGCAATTCTAAAGCGTTTTGGTCATATGTGAGATGAGAACTTCAAGGAAATAGGTCCACAGTAGGTACACACGCTTAAAAACGATAAAGGAATCAGAGTCACCAGCAGTGTAGAAAAAGCCAATACTTTAAACACCTTCTTCCAAAGTGTATTCAACTCATCGTCACACAAAGCAGTGGAACCACCGCCGAACACTTTCAGTGAGCAATGCCCGAAATAGTTATTTCATGTCGCGGAATAGAGTAGCAGTTAAAAAACATTAGTAAAAACAAATCACCAGGTCCCGATCTAATTCCTTCCAGAGTATATAAAACATAAGCTCCTGAAATAGCCCCCAATCTAGAAATAATATTCAATAAAACACTAAAGAACCACGCAGTACCCAAGGATTGGAAAGTAGCTAACATGACAGCTATTTTTAAAAGCTGTGATAGGGAAGAACCTAGTAACTACAGACCCATTTCACTCACGTCAATCTCTTGTTGGGAGCTTGAGCACATTGTAGTCAGTTCAATCATGGGGCATTTGGATAGTCAGATATTGTTCATAAACAGCCATCGTGGGTTCCGGAAAGGTAGATCTTGCGAGACACAATAAGTTTTACTCGTACATTATATTTTAGTCCACGGCGAGAACAGTACTGGAGTTGATTCGATATTTTTAGATTTTAAAAAGGCATTCGATAAAGTTCCTCATGATAAATTAATCTTGAAATTAGAGAGTTTTGGTATAAATAAAGACGTTGTATGTTGGGTAAAAGAATTCTTAAGTGGGCGAGAGCAGAGGGTTGTCACAGATGGTATCATGTCGGACACAATCAAAGCCACGTCGGGAGTTCCCCAGGGCCCCCAGGGTGGCTTAGTAGGTCCGATTTTATTTCTTTTATACATAAACGATTTGAGTATCGTAGTTAGTAGTAACCTTAGACTTCTTTCAGACGATGCGGTAGTGTATAGAGGTATAACTAAAGAAGAAGACAGGAAATCGCTTAGCAACGATTTAGATGCAATTCAAGAGTGGTGCGACAAATTGCAGTTAGAACTTAACCTTAAAATGTGTGTAGCTATCAATTTTTGGAGGAGGAATAATTCGATAGACTATCCTATAGAATTAGTAACACAAAGATCAAGAGCGTTGAAATCATTAGGTATTTAGATGTAACAATCACTAGAGATTTATCGTGGGGAAGACACATCCAGGTACGGCCGAGCGAAGAGAAAGCTAGGATTTATGAAAAGAGTACTTGGGAAATGTGATGAGAAGACAAAAGGGCGATGTTACTATTCAATAGTTAGGCCCCACCTTGAGTATGCAGCCAGTGTATGGGATCCTAATGAATTAGGTTTGATCTGAGAACTAGACAGTGTGCAGCGTGGAGGAGCTAGGTTCGTTAAAAGATGTTACGATAGGTTGAGTAGCGTTTCAGAATTAATAAAAGAATTAGGGTGGGAATCATTATCAGACCGTAGGTTTAAGTACAGATTAATTCTATTAGAGAAATTTTAATCGGATAGCTTTACTGAAGATGTTAGGCATATTTTAAGAACTCCAGCGTATTATCGTAGATTCGACCAGATAAATAAGATGAAACAGATAGATTGTCGTACTGATAGATTTAAATTGGCATTTTCCCACGTACTATAAGAGAACAGAATAGGCAGCATAGCAAAGGGATAGGTAGGGGAAATATTGTAGAGTAGTTGTAGTGCATGATGCATGTATTAATCCCTTAAATACTATAGATACCAATAATCTAGTTGCATGAGACCCTATAGTTGCTTGTTTGCATGACGGTAGTGCATGCTTTGTGATATTCATCCCCTGCCATACACTCTCACGGTGGCTTACAGAGTATTGTGTGGATATAGATGTAGATGAAAATGTTAGGCATGTATTAAAAACACCAGCGTGATTAGTTTACACCAGATAAATAACGTAGGAGAGATACGTTGTCGCACCGATGGATTCAAAATGTCATATTTCCCCCAAACTGTAAGGGAGCACAATAAGCAGCATAGCAAAGGGATAGGTAGGGGAAATATTTTAGACTAGTCGGTAGTGCAAGATGCATGTATTAACATCAATCCCTTATTACTATGCAGACCTGCTGCCTGCCATTCGGGCACTTCTCATAAGCATTTCGTATGCAGAGAGAAGGAAATTGCTATTTTATAAATAGAGAAATGTGTCCCACTCTGATTATTTTTGTACTTTTTTCTACACAATATTTTCATTGTATGCTGTCTCCCACTCTCAAACATCATGTTTTTTTGCATTTTTTCTGCACCACAAACTGCTAAAAATCCAAAACTACTACCAAATCACACAGACATAGAATCCACACTCAACGCACCAAACCTCACTCTTTTAGCTCAAAACTTGATAAAGAGCAAAACAAAGCGGATACTGAATGACTGACTGACATGCTACAAAATTAATATAGTATGTAAATACTAACAATATAGTTACCTGAGACCCTATAGTATTATGTTTGCTTGTTTAAAGTGCATGCTTGCTGATCATCACCCCCTGCCAAACACCTTCTTAGTGGCTTGCAAGGTATCGTATAGATGGTGATAACAAATAGGGCATCTTCCAGGCAATAACTTTAATGTATTTCAAGCACTCAACAGTTTAAATGTATTAAACTGCTTTAACATGTTAAAACTTATGTTTCAACAGTTATTATTACATTATTCCATCAAGATCTCCCTCTATCAACGGTCTTAGCTGTTTAAAACCACCGCGTTTAACCTCCAGAAAATGCAACGTTGCCAAGTGTAAACGGCACATTTATGAAGGATGCATGGAAAACGTTAATTTTTATCGTAGAACGTCGATCAAAAGACGCCCGTAATTCTCTTAGAACGTGTGATACAATGGCGGTAATAAATTGTTGCTCATTTAAATAGTTAATAACTTTTAACATCGTATTGCACGCGGTCAGTTTCTTCCGCGCGGCCCCATGCCGCGAGAGTCCGGTCTCTGATGAGGGTCGAAGCCGAGCGAGGGTCCGGATTAGGACGATCGCGAGCAGAGACCCTCGCTAATGACCGACTACCTGGTCTGCCCCCCAGAAAACTACCATGAACCGAAATTTCTACTTTTATAGAAAAGAATAGCAGTCAATTTATGTAAACTTTCATAAACGTTATACAAAGTTATATTCCATATGAAGATAGTAATATCATGGATCGTAACGGGGATCTAACTAATTTTGGTCAGTCCGTGTACATACATGACCATTCATACTTCACCTTCGCCCTTCATCCCTCAACTACCTTACCTATCCATGATGCCAATATTATTACTTTTTTAAATTTGTACATATGTCTTTTCCCGTAAAACCATCCGAAAATAATATTCGCTTCCTCCCTCTACCGGTTTCTACCGATATTTTCCTGCTATTATCATTTTCATCGTTCTTATATCACCCCATCTGTGTTTTCAAGCCTGTTTCCGGACTAATAGGCGCTTCTGACCGCACAGTTGGCTGAAATCGAAAAAAAATGTGGACAAAATTCAGGAATGGCTTTTTTGGAGATAGAATCATGAAACTTGGTACAAATACTCATAATTGAATGGCAACGAAAGAATAGCATGTCCTTGGTCATGTTCCGTCGCCGTTAACGAGATACAGGGGCTCAAACATAACCAAATTCCAGAATTAACACCCGACTTCAGTTTTCTACGAAAATCTTCCTATTTACGTTGAGGGTGATGCTGTGGCGGGAATTAGGTCGGATAAAAAATACAAGGTCTGCTAAAACCACTCTTTTACTTTCCTGTGCTTAACTTTGGGAGTATTTTTCCTACATTTAGGCAATATTACATAACAAAATGGCGGACGCTATTTTCACGCAAAATTTCAAATTAAGTAGTAACTATCTAGCGTTTACGAAAGTGCCTGTCAATTGACTCACCCTAAATCAATCTTTGAAGCTTTCTAAAGGTAGATCTGAAATGAGATTGAAAATTCGTTTGCGACGCCGAAAATTACATTTAATTTTTCGTACGCGGTTCCGGAACCTGATACGCGCCCCGGGAGTTGGAAATGCGTGACCCGAGCAAGTGTTTTCAAGTCATAAGGAACATAACGCTTCTCTTTTGTCTTTCTTAATATATGTGCATTTCTATTGATATCCACAGGCTGTACAAGTATAATGTCATACAGATATTTAATAATTAAGGTCTTAAATTGCATGCAAATTCACGTTCAAGGTTTCTCCTCTCAAAAGTAAACTTCTCATTCTCGCCCTCAAAGCCTTAAAAGTCCTGTATTTTTCGTACGAGACATTGTTTATCACTTATAGGGACACTATTACGGAATTCTTTCCGTTTCTTTGCCCACTCGCCCCCAGCAGTTGAAGCCTTTGACCTTACCAGGAGGTTCATGCAGAAAGATACATTTTGGACACCGCGAAGCTTATAGCTATTAGGAACATAACGCTTCGTTTCCGTCTTAATTAGTATTTGTGCAATGCTATTGATCTTCGTAGGCTCTAATAGGATAAAATCCCATAAATATGCACAGAGGAAGGAAATATATTATCGGTAATAGCTTAATATTGAAGCACAACCAAAGAAATCCTGATCGTCAAAACTCTTATTTTACATTATTTTTACTCAATTCATAGGCGTTGTGTTTGGTTGAGAGAATTGTAGAGAATGCAAGCGAAGTTTCTTTGCATGCATTTTATATTCGGGCTACATCCTTGCCCTGTACAGCACGGAGTGCGGAACAATAACCACCCGCTCTCGCTGCCGATCCAAGGGTTTTTCCGTGCCTTAGCGAAACCCTTTTGCTCTCCGCCTCTAACAAAGGGGCCTTCCGCATTTACTTTAAGTTTTTGGAATTATTAGGCACCGTCGGCCAAGTGTTCAGTGATCCTTTCCTCCGGGCCTGGATCCGTGGCGTGGGTGACGCCTGGGTTTTTCATTAGTAGAGTGTCAACTGCGAGAGTGTTTGGTGATAGTGTTTTGTGCATCTCGTCGGCTGGCGATTTGGTCTCAATTTCTTTATTGAATTGCTTGCTTATCTCTGAGTGCAAGCTTGACAATGGTTGGAGCAGAGAGAAAACGGTGTTGCTGTGAGTAGTATTCGTTTGTATGTCCGGGCGCAAGGTCACCCTTGAAAATGACCCCACTTTCACTTTTCGCGAGACTCCTAACCCACTTTCACTGGCGGTGTTGCTGTGTGGCGGTGTTGCTCTGTGGCGGTGTTGCTCTGTGGCGGTGTTGCTGTAGCATTTTTACAGGATCCTACTATTTTCCGTGTGACTTTGTAATACCCTCCACATCATCTCCACGTCGCATTAGCGTGTCTGATTTGGCGGTCATTGAAAAACTTTTACCTGTGAATTCCTCAGTTTTAAAAAGGTATGTTCTATCCCATTATTTTCTTGCCTTCAAATGCGAAAATCAGATTTAATCATCGTTTTCTTAACCCATCTGAAATTTGGCACAGGTTTCTAGAGTCACTTTCGGAAATATATCTCGCTGTAAAATATCTCAACTTCAGCTCTATGAGCAAGAAATAGAGGCGCGGACTACGTCTGTGACAAATAAAAAAAGAGTTCTTGTACAATTATTTATACAGAAGGTTGAATATAGAATCAAATTCCGATACCAAAAGAGCTGACCTGGATTGTACGCGTAAGGTGTTTTTTTTTGTTCCGTGCCTGAAACGTTGGGAAGAAAGGTCCCGCATTAGTGAGAGGTTTCTGATCTCAAACCAAAATTGGCTGAATGGGTATGGATTTTTGTGAAATCGTAATGATGTTTTTTACCAAGTACATCGAGAAAAGGTTGTGCGAATGACCAGGCCGTCGAAGCACCCAAAAAAACCTAATCCTACTACTACTACTCGAGAAAAGCTAATGTTTTGTTTCTTATCTTTCCATAT
Organism: Platycnemis pennipes; assembly: GCA_933228895.1. Lineage (NCBI taxonomy): Eukaryota > Metazoa > Arthropoda > Insecta > Odonata > Platycnemididae > Platycnemis > Platycnemis pennipes. The sequence goes on along the minus strand of OW121846.1, from coordinate 65,609,675 downwards.
TCTTTGTACCACATAATTAGTCAGTTTGAGCCTTGAATTCATAATTTTGATGAAATTTCTATAGAAGCACCCTAAAGACCAGATAAAGAGCTCATATTTCATCTGGAAGAACTAGAAAACGTAAAATTGAATCTCTTGGGACATATGCCTCCACTGCCGAGCTTACGTTAGCAGCCTCTATGAGTTTAAGGGAGGAAGGAGAGATATTGCGGCTACTAAATTAGTGACTGAAATCACAACCACAACACCTACTAGGGCCAAGATAATCTTATCCAAATGGCGGAAGAGTAATGTAATTCAAATAGAAATGTCTGTAGAGAAGGCTGCCTCTGATGATTTCTAAAGAGCTGACCAAGAGTCAGAACAAAAACCTTGAGAAGCACGGCTATTAGCCACATAAATAATTTATATCCAACCTATGAGCACGTACGAAGAGCTAAAACTACGGCACACCCGGAAGACATAATAGTAACCGAGAGTTTGTGCGAGGTGAAACTGCAATATCTCATGAACCACACTGCATTGAGAACCCTGGCATGCGTCTCCACCTACCAGCCATCCGGAGATGATAACAAATGCACATTATTTTGCACGTATGGTTTTGATGGCAGTTCGGGCCACTCGCAATATAAACAAATGTGGAAACGAGGGGATGATTCAGATAAGTTTTTATTTATGAGCGCTACAGTTCCGCTTCGCTTGACAGATGATGCTACAGGCAACACTTTCCATGCTTTGCTCTTTTCTCTTTGTTTTCCTGATATGATGAAGATCAATTCGGATTCAGAAAAAGTAAGGGCACAAGGGAAGCAATATTGGCCCTTAGACTACTCATAGAGAAGAGAATGGAGAAGAACAAACCGACGTTCATTGCATTTGTGGATTTAGAGAAGGCCTTTGGCAGCGTGGATTGGGATTCAATGCTTAGAATTCTGAAGGGAATTGGAGTGTCCTACAATGACCGAAGAATTATACACAGTCTGTACAAAAATCAAGTTGCTGTGATTAAATCTGGACCCAGCTGTGAAGAGGCAAGAATAAGGAAAGGAGTGCAACAAGGCTGCGCACTGTCTCCCGTAATTTTTAATGGTTACATCGAGAGAGCCATCAATGAAGTCAAGGAGAAGTGTTCTGGAGTGAGCATCCACGGAGAAACAATCAGTATGCTACGATTCGCTGATGACATAGCTCTCATAGCAGAGACAGAGAAGGAGCTGAATAAGATGCTAAAAACCATGGAAAGGACTATGGCCAGATATCAGCTGAAGATAAATAAGAAGAAGACTAAGATATTGGTGTGCAGCAAGAAAGAAGAGGCGAAAACCAACGTTAGACTAGGAAAACAGAAACTGGAAGAGGTGAAAGAGTTCTGTTACCTGGGAAGCAGAGTAACCAACGATGGACGAAGCAAGAAAGAAATAGTGAATAGAATAGCCCAGGCAAAGAGGGCATCCTATCAAAAGAAGAATCTACTTACAGCAGGAAATACAAGCATAGAAGTAAGGAAACAGTTCATAAGAAAATACATCTGGAGCATTTTTCTTTACGGCAGCGAATCATGGACGATGACAGCAGCGGAGAAGAAAAGGGTATAAGCATTTGAAATGTGGTGCTACAGAAGAATGCTGAAGATTAAATGGATCGACCGAGTAAGTAACGAGGACGTTCTAAGAAGAGTAGGAGAAAAGAGAAGTCTGCTGACAACTCTAAAAAGAACAAGGGAAAACTTAATCGGCCATATCTTGAGACACGATGGCCTGATGAAGACTATCGTCGAGGGAAAAATGAACGGGAAGATTGGAAAAGGCAGGCCTCGTATGAGATATATGGAATAGGTTGTGAAGAGTGTAAAAGAGAAGAATTACGTCACAATGAAAAGGTTGGCCGATAGAAGAATCGAGTGGAAAGCTGCGTCAAACCAATCCTAGGATTGTTGACCAATGATGATGACCCATTTTTAAATGTTGCAATGATCCCTACTTACCGTAATTTTAGGTGTGATAATCTGGAAAAATCCTAGTCCTTCTTCAACGAGGTTTCTCCGGGCAATTTCTCTTCATTGGACACAGGAGACGAAGGAAATTTCAAATACCGAGGAAAATGACCTTCAAAAACTGATTGAAGGCTTAAAGACGTTAAAATTTAGAAATTACTCTGTAACATTTCCCTTCCTTCTGACAACGATAAACGGAAAAGATATATTGCAATTTCATATAATTAAACTGTAACTACGTAACTAAATAACAGTTTTTTTCAGGTATGCAATGAATGGAAGGTAGCTGAGAGCGGAATTATGAGGTGCTAAATTTCTAGAGCCAAATGGTCAGGGATGAATAATCTAGAGGATATGAAAAATCGTGTTTCTGACGGGGAAATGTATTATTTTGGTCTTCCGTCTCTGTACTTCTATATACGATTTTTGGAGTGTATACTGCATTTTGAAGAATCTAATTCCCGCTAGAAATACAAGCGTAGAAGTAAGGAAACAATTCATCAGAACGTACATCCGGAGCGTATTTCTTTATGGCAGTGAGGCATGGACAATGACAGCAGCGGAAAAGAAAAGGGTGGAAGCATTCGAAATGTGGTGATACAGAAGAATGATGAAGATCAAATAGATCGACCGAGTATAGTAACAAGGAAGTCCTAAGAAGAGTGAGAGAAAAGAGAAGTCTTCTGAAAACCCTGAGAAGACGATGGAACAACTTAATCGGTCACATCATGAGACCTGATGGCCTGATGAAGACAATCGTCGAGGGACAAGTGAACGGGAAGATTGGAAAAGGAAGGTCTCGTATGAGATATGTGGAACAAGTGATGAAGGATGTGAAAGAGAAGAAATACGTAAAGATGAAGAGATTAGCCGATAGAAGAACTCAGTGGAGAGCTGCGTCAAACCAATCTGACAATTGATGACCGATGGCGATGAATCATATACATCATATCGTATACTTCTCTGCATTAAATTTCATTTCATACTGCCCACCACCTCCGCCCAAGTTTCCAGTCGCATCTGTACCTTCTCTGTAATTCCTCCGATTATCAGGTTGTCTGCAAAGGCCATTGGTTTTATATATTTTCTTCTTCAATTTTTTTTGCCACCTTCCCCACCATTTCATCCAGCACTACAACAATGAGTGTGAGATCACACTTTTTTGTTTTACACTAGATCTCTGCCATGACCAGCACGTACTTCCTCCTCCTACTTGAACATAATTTGCACTTCCGTCATACATTCCAAAGGAAGACAAGTGAAAGGGAAGAATGCAAAGGAAGGCCTCGTGCGAGATATATAAAACAAATGGTAAAGGATGTGAAAGAGAAGAAATACGTAAATATGAAGAGAATGGCCGATAGAAGGACTCAGTAGAGATGCGTCAAATCAATCTGAGGATTGATGACCAATGATGATGATATTACATTTGTCTAATCGTTTGGAGTTTAAACAGTGGCAGATATGAAATCATCATCATTTTCAAAGTATAGGTTTTTTGTCAGATAATGATAAACCTTTTCAAAAATTTAACAGTTCATTCTTAGGTACGCGGGAGTCTCAATTTGAGGCTGAAAAAGAAGAAGGCATCAATTCAACAAGCTTTGAAAGAAAAGATGGGAGTAATTGTGGATATGCCAAGACCTGGAAGACATGGATCTGGAAGTAGTAATGGCGGCAATACGGCTCGACGCCTCTTTGATTCACCAAAATTGGCGGCTGAAGTAACCGGTGATAAGCTCCAAAATAGCATATCATAAGCAATATTAATGTAAATTCTTTAAAATACAACAACTTCAACTCATTATCGTATTGAGTAGCAGAGAAGTGTATGTGTGCAACGTGACTAATGCATTTGATTATCATTTTCATTCCAAGGATAACCTGGATCTCATACAGAGATTTTCAATAATTTTGAAAGCAATTTCAAGAGAAAACCACTTAACACCGAGGCATTTAGCCAGTGCTAACTACGCATCAATACGCATGAATAAATTAGTTGTGGAAAAGTGCACCTATATTTTATTCTAATATGTCAAACTTCCACTACATCTCGCCTGAATCGGTTGATTTTATGCTTCAAAACCGCTAAAATGTTCGTGGAGTAATACGCATGATGTTACATGCCACCTATCATACATAAAGAAATAATTATATTACCCCCAAATTAAAATGAATGCAAAGAGTATTAACCTCAAATAAGCTTTGCTCTCACTACAATACTTTCAATCAAACATAATACCTATGAAGTGAGTAAAAATATTGTAAGTTACTGGTTTTGAAGATCAGCATTTATTAAGTTGTGCCTCAATATTAAGCTATTTTCGATAATTTGTATCCTTCCTGTATGCATAATTCAAGTAAAGTAGAAACTAAAGTTTTCCTAGATGAATGAAGTCGAATGTGACGCATAAATCACAGATATGCATATTGTAACACAGGGAAGATGAAAATTTCAGTAGAAATTCACATTGAACAACTAAAAGCTCCGCGGTGCCCAAAATGTATCTTTCTGCATGAACCTCCTGGTAAGGTCAAAGGCTTCAACTGCTGGGAGCGAGTGGGCAAAGAAACGGAAAGAAATCCATAATAGTGTCCCTATAAATATAAACAATGTCTCGTGCGAAAAACACAGGACTTTTAAAGCTTCGAAGGTGAGAATGAGAAGTTTACTTTTAGAGGAGAAACCTTGAACGAAATTCGGCATGCAATTTAAGACCTTAATTATTCAATATCTACATGATATTATAATTATATTATCTACATGATATTATACAGTATGTATGTATTACATAACAAAATAGCTTCCGCCATTTTGTTATGTAATATTGCCTAAATTTAGGTAAACACTCTCAAAGTTAATCACAGTAAAGTAAAACAGTGGTTTTAACAGACCTTGTAGTTTTTATCTTCATTCTCATCTTGAGTTATGACGAACAGGATTTCTTAGGTTGTGCTTCAATATTAAGCTATTTCCGATAATTTATTTCCTTCCTCTGTGCATAATTATGCTTTTTTATCCTATTAGAGCCTATGGAGATCGATAGCAATGCACAAATACTAAAAAAGACGAAAAAGAAGCGATAAGTTCCTTATAGCTATAAAAAAAAGACTTTCTAGGGTCAGGGCATTTACAGCTCCCGGCAGGCGTTTTGAAGGCAGGAAAATAATGGGATAAAGTATACCTCTATAGAACTGAGGAATTGACAGATAAAAGATTTTCAATGACCGCCAAATCAGACACGCTAATGCGACGTGTAGATGATGAGGAGGGTACTACGGCTCCGGATGAACATACGAAAAATCAAATGTAATTTTCGGCATCGCAAACGAATTTTCAATCTTACTACAGATCTAACTTTAGAAAGCTTCAATGATTGATTTAAAGCGAGTCACTTGACAGGCACTCTCGTAAAACGCAAGTTATTTACTACTTAAAATGAAATTTTGCGTGAAAATAGCAATCGTAATTTTGTTATGTAATATTGCCTAAATGTAGGAAAAATACTCCCAAAGTTAAGCACAGGAAAGTAAAAGAGTGGTTTTAGCAGACCTTGTAGTTTTTTATCCGACCTAATTCCTTCCACAGCGTCACCCTCAACGTAAAGAGGAAGATTTTCGTAGAAAACTGAAGTCGGGTGTTAATTTTGGAATTTAGGTTATGTTTGAGCCCCAGTATCTCGGTAACGACGACGGAACATGACCAATGACATGCCATTCCTACGTTGCCAATTAAGTGTGAGTATTTGTACCAAGTTTCATGATTCTATCTTCAAAAAAGTCATTTCTGAATTTTGTCCACATTTTTTTCGATTTCAGCCCACTCTGCGGTCTGAAGCGCCTATTAGTGCGGAAACAGGCTTGAAAACACAGATGGGGTGATATAAGAACGATGAAAATGATAATAGCAGGAAAATATCGGGAGAAACCGGTAGAGGGAGGAAGCGAATATTATTTTCGAATGGTTTTACGGGAAAAGACATGTACAAATTTAAAAAAGGAATAATATTGGCATCATGGATAGGTAAGGTAGTTTAGGGATGAAGGGCGAAGGTGAAGTATGAATGGTCATGTATGTACACGGACTGACCAAAATTAGTTAGATCCCCGTTACGATCCATGATATTACAATCTTCATCTGGAATATAACTTTGTATAACGTTTTTGAAAGTTTACATAAACTGCCATTATTTTCTATAAAAGTAGAAATTTCCTAACGTGATCAAAATTTAAAACTAATATGTGGATATTCATTACTTTATACCAGAAAGGGCAACAAAAATTCATATGGGTCATTCCACGTCAACTCGACCATAAAATTGGCATAAATGACGTATAAGGTGACCGATGTTGACCAAACTCGGGAAAATTTCATCATCTCATAGGAATAGGAGAACCCCAGGAATGGAAAGGAATGCTGTAAGGCCTGGTACCGCCCTCGTGTACTCTAGGGCGGTGAGATGAAACACCCTCAATTGATAATATCCATAAATTCCATAGCCAAGCAAATATCAGTATAAAAAAATTACAACAGCCGGTAGCATTCGAAACCGAAGACGAGATGACGACTCCGAGGCCGACCGCTGTAAGACCTGGTGCCGCCCTTGTGTATTCTAGGGCGGTGGTCTCATATACGGGAAGCAAATGTGGAAGTGACGGGAAAATGGGATTGAAGAGTGTGTATGCGGTTGCATATGGTGAGAATGAGATGAAAGAGACAGTGTACTGCTGAAGACACCCTAGTACCGTCTGGACGACCGTGAGCCTGACCCAAACACATTATGGTGCGTGGCAAGCATTGAACATTGACTGAAACTCGTTCCGAAAAATACATATTAGTGTTTTCAATCACCCTCTGCGTTGAAGAGCCATGAAGATATATATTTTCACGTAAGTGCCTTCTTTGGTAAAATAATGAAAATATTCCTATTTACTTTTACACCCATTGTAATGTTTGAAGTCGGTCATGTCACACTGTCACTCACACTGTCTCCTAACGCCTTCAATCGACTTCCTTTTCTGAAGAAAATTCTAACGCTTCCCCGGCGTTTTACCGGGGTGAATTCTTCTCTGGTTTTCATCCGGGCCCGGTTCTCCATTTCTGTCCACCTTACGATGCTGGCTCGCCCATCGTCTTCAGGGCAATGGGCCCTTAAGACAATGAGCCTGACATCGAAACGTCGGCGATGTAGAAGAGTCTAACCCGGATGAAAACCCGAGAAAGATCCACGCAGGTTTCCGTTTGTCTCAAACCATTTCCAACATCGGTCTTTCTCTCCAACCAATCCACACATTCCCCGTCCTGCACACCCACATCTGAAAATCTGTCTTTTTCCACCCAATTCCCTTAAAGTCAACTTTTTGCCACTCTTGTTTTCTCAAATGTTTGCCACTCTTTTCGTAGATTTCCAAACCAGCGAACTTGACATTCTGCAAGTTAACGCCTATTTCACCAAAGCGGTTCTCAGAGAAATCAATAATATGTAAATTTGATGGCGGTTCAGCGTTACTGTATAATGGCAAACGATTTAGGGAGGAATTACTGGAGATACAAGAAATGTATTAAAAGATTCTGTGCATTAAGAACAACAACTTCGTTTCAAATTCGCTCAATACCTGAGGATCAAAAGTTGAACACAAATAAACAGGGAGTCATGAAGGAGATGAATAATTTGGATTTTGGAAGGAATTGGAAACAAGAGGCCCTAGTATTAGATCGAAGATGACGGCGAATTAGGCAAGATGACGACAGTGTCGCTGACAGGATAGTCAGCGAAACTGTCGTCCTCTAGCCAACCTACGCGGAAAGAAACCCGTAAGTTTGCAGAGAGCAAGAGGCCCTAATAATATTATTTTTATAATGTTCTTTCATAATTTTCAAAAGAAACTGTCTTTGGCGCAATGTTGTGGATGGTAGAAACTGACATAGTAAAAACGTTATTTGCACTTTTCCACAAATTTTATGAATAGCGAACGACGCGTTTCTGCTGTTATGCCATCCTCAGGTACAATGATTGGGTGAAGTCATGGACTCAGGTCTTAGTGGAGGAGAGGTGTGGGAGGGAGGGGGGAGGGGTTTGCTTTATGAGGAATGGGATAGCGAGGAGGGGGGAGAGGTTGCGGAACCGCTGCCATTTCACTGCGGCCATCCTCCACATGGAGAAGAAAGGCCCCAAATTGGACGCGTGGGAGAGGTTTGAGATCCTTAAACACGACGAAAGCAGTTTGCTGAATGAACAAATGTTCCACAACCACTCCCCCCTCCACGCTATCCTGTTGTCTATAAAACACAACCCCCCCTCCTCTTTACCGTCCCACCTCCCCCCCTGCTAGACCCTATATATACCTGAGTCCCTGACTTCCCCAAGCATTGTAGTACCTTAGGATGGCATAACAGCCGAAACGTGTCGTACGCAATTAATAAAATGTGTGGAAAAAAGCAAATAACCTCTTTAATATAATGTCTTTGTAGCTATTTATATCTCACGGTATCTTAATATGCAGCCAACGTTTTTTTTTGCTACATTGCATTGTCTTTACTTCGGTAAGGATTTTTTCGTTTCTAACATCACAGTCTCAATATATTTACGTTTATGTTATTCTTTACTGCATTTTCCAATTGCAACGATCGCTTAGGCACTCATTTCTGCCGAATGATTTTCTGCCTTTTGGTGTATCACCTGCATAATTGGCTCTATACCTCCTTGTTCGTGTATATCATGCATGGATGCCCCAGTTGCTGTATTGTGCATGGATTCGATGCAGTTTTATTCAGCTACCTATATTCCGTCCAGCATCACCTAGTTTAGTAGCCGTGCCCTGGCATGGGGGACAGTATTGTCGGACGCAGAATCTTTTCGTATATCATCCTTTATTTTGGGTGGTTTATCATTAAGTCTTATCATAGGAGCCAGCACCTGTCGGTCACCTCTTCCGATTATAATATGCTCTAGTATGATTGGAGTTCCTTAACTGGCCAGTGAATAGGATTTGTTTTTGAGGAGGCTCCCAAGTGTTTGAACCATTCGATTCTTGTCCTCTCTTAGTTCCACAATCGTCCACCAAAGGGCGAGTGGATGGCAGCCTGAGAGGAAAGAGTGCTAAGGATGGTGGTTCTCTTATGCTAGTTAGATTCCCTCTGCTAGTCAGAGGGAGAGGATAGCTCAGATTTACGAATGGCGTATGATCAACCCTCCTTGGAGCTGATGAGAGAGTCTGCTGTCTGATATTTTAAAAAGAGATATTGATGTCACTTGAGGAATGTTCGCTGGGTTGCCAGCTTTTATTGGACGTCACTATTTCGTTTTCCATCACACTACTCTGCTGCTGTGACACTTGACGCTTGCTCTGACTGATGTATTATGAAGTTTGGGACGGATTCAATGAATTTTTCCAAAGAATAATTTTTTGTTCGTGCATCTCTTTTTTAATTGAAGAAATTTTAGCTTAATATCGTAAAAATTCTTTGTTAGACATTCAGGGCATCCCCAATGTTTTATTTATGCGTGAGTGTCGGATTTCAGCTGTACAAGTGACCGGGCATTGAACATTGAAGTGATGAGCTAGGAAGAACAAATTTCAATTTCAGTGAATGAAGTGATAAACCAGATAGGTATGCAATTAAGTCATTATGCTTTAGTGTGTTATACCAAGGTGCACGATAAAATTGTAATGTCAGTGACGACGAAAATCGAATGAAAATTATCAGGTGTAGTTTGTGCTCTCGCATCATGTAGGATTCCTTTTTAAATACGCTGCGAATTTATGCACTTGGAAGCCATTATTCAAGTATTATTGTCATTTTAACTTTATCAGCTGCCTAATTTAAATATCTTATTATGTTCAAATCAGCGCTTTACGACTTCCAAACGTATATCTAACCCTTAGGCTGGTAACCTCCGCTCATACATTGATTTTTTCCTCGTAATTACCCCGTACAAATGAAGTAGAACGCAATTGCAGTGTTTGAATAGTAAAAATATGTGATGTAGTGTGTATCGCGGGGAGTGGTTTTGTTGGAATTTGCTCCGGCGAAAACTATAATTATTTCGATGGCGTGGGAATTCATGCTCGGCATGTCACTGATATTATAATTGATGCTAAATTTACAGAGAAAGTGACAAAAGTCATCGTGTGGAACGTCATAAGAATAAATATTAAAATTTGCTGTGGAAAGGGAACCATTGTTTGAAAATGATAGCATCATAATTAAATATACATTCTGCCTATAAGGGAAATATAACACATATTTTGTCAAAGCATGTTTACTCTTTGCAAAAAAATTGTAAATGATTTCACAAGTTATTTTTACGCCATGTGATATGGAGATGGTTTTTTTCTACCGATAAGGGTAGTTTTTGATGGAGTGTTCCTTCTTTTCTTGCATTCATCTATCGACTCCATCCCCATACTGTTTCTCCCTTAAAGTTGGCAGGTTTCCTACCCCTCATTATACTATCAACATTACATTTTCTTTCCTCCTCACTCCCCTTTAGGCAGCATTCTGCCTTCGATAGCAACCTTCAACGCTCCATTGCCATTGAGAGCATTTCATTTATTCGTCCCTCCATCAGTCGCATTTTCTCCATTCTCATCCACACCCACATCTCTAAGGCTCAATTTTTTCTAGTTCCCCCTCGCTACTGTTCTAGTCTCTTATCCATACGAATCCACACTCTATATAACAATCTCTTCACTAACCTTTTAATTTTGCTGCTCAGAGTTCTCGTGGAATAAGCTAAGAATCGGATGAAAGTTATAATGTAACTGACGCACGTGGTTAACGGAATCTATAGAGGGTTCACATATTTTTCTAGGGAAGAACAGAGTTCCCATACAGTTAAAGAAATTTATTTCACAATATAGAATAACGTAGAAAGCATCCTAGCAGAGTCTTTGATTCCTGAGTAGTAAATTTAAAAACAGAAAGCTACACGAAAGGTGATGGTATCTATGAAAGAGACCTGTCGTTTATCTGCTTTACTGAAAGCCGTTCCCGTTCAAAGCACTCCATTAATTGTGGTCTATTCTTTAGTGTCAATAATTATTTATTTTTCATGAACCCAAAAACAACACAGATGGTCTTTTATATTGGTACATTAACTAACAACAGTTACACAAGCACAAATATCCATGCACCAGGCAGTAAAAAACCTCCCTGGGCGAGATAAGAACCCGCGACCCTGGGATCGACAGGCGAGGGATTTACCCTACCGCCACCGGAGCCGGCAACGCATTGACATGGCAATCATGGCATTTTTGCTTGTGTTCACTTAACAGATAATAAGACGAGAAATGCCTTGGCCTTCCTTGCAGAGTTGGCGATGATTGCTCGCTTGCCCAACGTTGGTTATCGTTTCCTACCGTTCGTGGAGTAATCCTGGATGAATGTCTAACAGTAATGAATGGTCACGGTTTACCCGCTGGCAGCTTTGTCCAGTCTCTTTCTAACGGTTGTTCAGGAGGAGAGGAGAAGTGAAAGAGATATTAGAATTTTACGACATTAAGATTACATTTCTACGTTGAATTTTGTTTCGGGATTCCGCATAATGCATTAAAACCCTATAACCTATGCCGGGACCAAATATTTTTTCCGAATAAGACAAAATTCCGTTTAACTCCGGTTACGCTTCACACAGGTTTCACTGTAAATGTTTAGTAGAGATTAGGGGCTTTGAAATACGATGATCAGTTCAGGAGAGGAATATTCCCTATGATTCGCAACGTAAACTATGTACTTTTTACGACAGCAACATGGCTGCGCAGTCCCGCCATTCTGGGCGTTTTCAAATGAACTTATAATTAACACTGAATTCCGTAGTAAACTGGGATTTCTCAATAGAAATAATTTGCCAATAATGAATACTTTTATGGTGTGGCACGAATCGCAATTAACGAATTCTGTTTTCTTTGATGAAGGAAACTACCATATTGCGTCTGGAAGGCAGAGCCGTTGGATGGGAAAGGAACTACTTAAAGCCTATCGGGAAACCACTTTTACGGCCAGCGAACCCTAGAAAACGATATGAAATACTATATGTGCTTAAAGTCGTAGTCTAGCATCGCAATTTTTGCTTTTGGTAATGCTATTTGCATGCGGATGCTTCCTTTTCGATGGAGGATACTTCCGCTTCTGCTCTGATACCCAGGCGTCGAAAATGGCTAAAGCACTAAGTTGAGCACGTAGGAAAAGGTTGCAGGCGTACCTTTGTGGAAATTACGAATATTCATATTAAAAAAGCCACTTGGTAAAACTCCACACATTCAAATCCACACCGACCCAAGTTTCGGCAACACAAGTGCCATTTTGCAAGATGGCGTTTACCTTGAAAACTGCCCTGGCGTTAGCCCTGAAAACGGCACTGAATTACCGAAACTTGGGTCATGGTAAATTAAAGTGTGGAGTTTTACCAAGTGACTTGTTTAATATGAATTAACTTAAGCACATATGTTCTACACTTGTTAGCCATAAAGAGGAAACTCCAGAAATTCCGATGATAAATAAAAAGTTCAAGCATTTATACGCATTTGAGTCTTAAGAAACACGAGGTATCATCAGTATATGAACGCAGCATCGCAAAATAAAAATATTGTACAGTGGCGTTTCCCCACGCGGTAGGGAACACCCATGAGCGGACTTCTACCCTAAAATACGTTTTCAGACCTTCGGATTGATCCTCGCTATGGTTGAAAGCATGCAGATAAAACGTTTCCCTTTCAACCATTCTATTCGAGAAAGAATCCACTTTGCGATACTTGTTCCTATTCATTGTTAATACGTAGCAGAACTAAAAGAAAAATCAGTACACATAGCCAACATATCCATATTTGGGGGAGCATTACTCGGATATGGGGAGGATTGTGGAAAACGTGAAACGTCTGCTTCCTTAAATAAACATTTTTCTTTTATAGCACATCTTTTCCAAGGAAATATCATGTGCAGGAATCGAGCAATTGCGTTGAGTTCGAAGCGCAAAATGAGCACCATCTTGCGTGATCAACGGTCCTCGGCTCCCGACGAGCAGTTTCCCCACCTCCGCTTCGCTCCTCCACATCTTCGGGCGTTGCTGTGTGCAAGGATCCATCTGGAGATGGCGTTCGACAGAACACCCTTTGTAAGCGCTGAGGAAGCTCTCCCTCAGTGGAGGTGCACTTGGGCACCAGTGGAATATTTCTTTCACTGAGCAGGCAAAATTAGTTGCGTGAAGGCGCTCCTTCGCCAAGAGTAGACGTAGAGGATGAACAGACCTCTCCCGAATTAATCGAAAGCAAATATCATATTTTTACTGCGCATTCATGCCACTGAAGGTCATATTTTAATATGATATCACCTTTTACATTCGCGCTTCTAAGTTGTAAATTTTAAAAACGTTTAAAAAATACAAAGTAATGGTAGATACTCCACCAAACACTATCTTATCCGGTAGAATACTAGGTATTATTATTTCCTTGGAGAAACAACTTAACGACTTATCATGACAATATCAGAATCCATGAATATTATCGGTATTTAGAAAACCAATTTTGTTAGATAATAATAATATCCATGCCGTAAAACCATAAAATTATTTAATGTAAAGCGTTATATTCCTTACAACACACATAAGATTTTGTCCGCTCGTGATAGTATAAGCCGCTTCAGAAATGACGACCGAAGCACTAGAAATCAACTGTAAACTAAAGACTATATTTTTGATATTTTGGGATACGTTTGGCGTGTTATATTGTCAATAATTCTTGCTGATTGCATTTATCTTCCTTTTGCCGCTCCTCGCGGTCGTCCCCATTGTCCCGTACCCAGGGCAGAGTCAAAAATAATTTCTTTTATTTCATTTTCGTCAACTTCCGTGAAGATTCTACGGGAGAGCAGAGGTCAAATCAACTAAAAGCAATAAATTAATGAAGTATAATATGACAGAATGAGGACAAATCGAATGAACAATCGTCTGAAAACCGGGGAAGCAAGAGTCACTAATAACTCAATCGGAGCCGTCGAGGTCCAGCATATGGCTACCTAAGCTGGGCATAAGGAGGACTCTTCGATCTGGAGATCGTCACTATTCATTAGTGTTAACGTTCTCATTTATGGCAAAGGCTTGGATGGGGAGGTATTGAGTCCACATCTGCCTGGATATCATTCTCCTTTCCCGTCTTCATAGAACTCAAAAGCCGAGCGCCTGAAGTGGTTTCCGTATGTATTCCGTTTCCGACTGCGGTGGCGTAGATATGGTCCTTTCTGTGACTACCTCATCTGCATCTACACAATACACTGTAAGCAGCCGAAGGAGCGTGTGGCAGGGGGTGTTAGGTCACCATCATAATCCATTGCCAACCACAGGTCCATTCACAGAACATTCCATATGCCAACCATCCATGCCAACCACACATGCACAGAACATTCCACAGTACCATAATCCATACCAGCCTCATGCCATCCATTGGAATAATGGGAAAGGGAAAAAGCAGCAGAGGATAGGGTTCGGGATAGCTGGAAATACCAATATCCAAATGTTATTGAATTATGCTCATAAATTGCCTGCGGGAAAAAGGAATTCGTACATCTATTCGTTTGGTAGTACATCTCTCTAACTTTGTTATTTACATCTGATATTTTGATGTAGTGCGAGGTAAAAGTACACTTGACGCATCATCCTCGAATTCGACCGATTCGAGTTTTTCGAGTGGCCTACGTGTGGCGTCTAATCCACGAGTTTTCAGAGCTTCCCATCTAAGACCCTTTAAGAACTGTGCGACACTTTCTGTACGGCCATATGCATTCTTAACAAAACGAGCAGCTTTCGCGAATTAAATCATTACTTACTGGATCCCAAATGCTGCGAGCGTACTCTAGGTGGGATATATATAAAGAGAAATAACATATTTCTTGAACATTTTCAGCCGAACACTTTTCTTCGCATATTAATTATCTGGAGGACTAATAGTGATCCGTACAACGAATTATCTCAACCTTGCCTACTCCATTTTCCATGCCGCTGCGGACTCCGCAGCTACATACTTTGATTCCTATAAAAAAAATAAAAATCCTATACTGGCAAAAAATTACAGCTCGATGAATGTGGGGACAAATAACGTCAGAGTGCGACGAAAAATAACAAATTTTTCCTTTCCACTATCGCGGAACAAGCGTGGTCAGAACCTGGTCACGACATTAAATTTGAGAAGACCAAACTTTTGGCAAAGGAGTGCCGATACTTCCCTAGGCAGATCAGGGAAGCAGTTGAAATTCAGAAAACTTCGTTGAATTTCAACAGAAAGAACGGTTATCCCCTTCACAGCACCTGGAAAAAGAGTCATCAAAGACACAGACAATCAGTGATCCCAGAGAACCTACGGTATATAAACAAAGCAGAAACCACAAGCCAAAACTTTCGACCTGATGACGCTGACAGGATAGTCAGCGAAACTGTTGCCAACCTACCAATCTTGCCAACCTACGAGGAAGGAAACACGGAAAATGCATAGTGCATACTTTACTAGCATTTGTCACCGCGTTCGCATTTTCAGGAATAGCAACGTTTCAAAAATTGATGATCGCCGTAAATAAGAATCGTCCCTTGATTTTTCTCCGATTATGTTATTCTTAATTTCCTTTGGTGTAAATAACGGAGATAATTTTTTACCCTAAAAATTACCCTACTTGAAATGAGTACTAAGAGATTAAGAACCTAAAATTACGTTGCGTAACTCCACGCTCTGTTTCAAAAGATTGAATGCCAGAATGCGTACCATAAAAATGAACTATTCCAGATTTGTGACCTATTTAATTTACATATTCGTTGTGTAAATAAATGAAGAGTAATGACAAGCCGGCCACATGAGAATCCAGTTGTTCAATCCAGTCTAGTTGCCTGAGACCCTACAGTAGCATGATTGCAAGTCTATAGTGCATGGCTGGTGATCTTCACCTCCTGCCACACACCCTCGCGGTGGCTTGCAGGGTATCGCGTAGATGTAGATGAATCTCGTGCCTTTTGGTTTCCGTGTAGTGTGTAAACGTAAGTAGACTCTTAGAATCAGAGATGGCTTTTATTCCCTCAAAGGTTTACTGATTCTCTGTAAATATTCATTGGTTCTCAGGTTTTCTTACCCATTCCATGTGTCGGCAGAGCATATTTGTATAAATTATTCCCCTCCATACTTTACTTAAGAATTATTTCAAGTCGTTTGCTCCCATTTATTAAAAGAACTTATGTAAATATTTATTGCGAAAAATCATTATAAACTATTGTATTCGAAGTACTCTATATCCAAAATTTTCAGCACGTAAAAAGAGTAAAGAATTTCTCTACTATAGTTTGAACTGCATGAATCCCCGAGCAATTCCAGCATGCTGAATTAAAGTACATTTCTTCGCTAGCAATGAATGCGGAATACTTCTCCATCCTTAGTTTTCTTATTTATTATCCTTATTTTGCGTTATCTGACGGTAAATTTAAATTTTTAAGGAGCATTTAAATATTTTTTGCAACGGTTGTAGCGTAAAAAGTGCCGCTTTTTTACAGTTGTCGAGCAAGGCGCCGAATTTGACGATTCGTAACCCAACAAAAACTTATTCAATTATGACCAAAAATTAATAATTGTTATACATATAATGTTTTCCATACATGCCGTAAGTTTCAAGTTTTTTTCTTTAATATGGAAAAAGTTACTATCAATTATTTCAAAATTTAACTCTTCAAAACTGGGGCGATGCGTCGCAGACTCGTTCAAGTAGATCACGAGTTTTGAGTTTCTAAGAGCTCGAGTTTCTAGGAGCAAAATCGTGGCTGCATGATTTTGCTCTAAAATTGTTCCGTGCAGTTCAGCATAAAGCATTCAAAACGGTATCTTACGGTTCACTTTAAAGCCTTAAGGTGATTGAATAGACATGCTCTAGTATCATCTTCATACAAACTTTCAGTATTTTATGCTCAAAGTCATAGCATTCGTCTTACTACTTTAATAAGTACGCTTTACGGAGCATCATTGTTCCAACTTTCTTCTATTTCGTTTTCAACGCGTGACATCAATGGACGCGTCGATTGTATTTTTTACTTATATTTCCGATACCCTTAATTTTTAAATGCAAATGAATGCCTCGTATTTCCTTGTTAAACAAACAGTAGTTTTCACGCCGTCCTTTTCAAACTGGGCTTTAATTTTTTTATGCGATGCGAGAATCGAGAGAGAGCCATACGAGACAGAGGCTGAAACGAGACTGAAGTTCACGAGACGAGGCCGAAACTGACTCCAAGTATTGTCTCGTCCTGCGTCAGCACTGGAAAAAGAATTTTTTTGTTTTCTTCAACCACTTCCTGGCCATAAAATTCGAACATTATGATAGATAGTGGATAATCCTTCCTATTCCAATCTCCGTACGCCAAATACTTTAAGCCTTTCCATTCACGCTCAGGTTCCGAATAATTCATCTTTCCCCACCGCCAAATCCCCCCTCCCCATTCACCGCGCTCACTCGGTTCCGTCGAAAGCCTTCTCGTAATTCTCGCAGGGGAAAAAAAGAATTCCTGGCCGTATTTCTCGCTCCTTCCCGTTAGCTCTCTCATTTTTCCCTTTCTACGGCGCTACGCGTCCCCCTCCTTTACTACTCCCAAATGATCATCACATAGACGGTCGTTTGCCATCTTTTCCTTCGGGAAAAAATTCAAGCAAAACGAAGCCGCCACTAGTATCATTAAGAACATATCCATTTTCAGACTTGATACCTTCTTACTTCCCTTCTGATCGTCCTTACGGTGGCTTGCTGAGGCTTATTCAAATTTTTTTTGGTTCTCCAGCTCATTTTTAATGCGTAAGTCAATCTAGCTTCGAAAGTTCTGGTGACTTGGCAGAAACATAATCAGATTTCTAGATTCTCAAACTACTAGGGTAATATTGTATCGTTAAACCTAACTCAACACTAAGTATAGTCCTGAGACAAGCACTACACCCGTACCCGTGGTGGGATTCGAATACGAGTCCTGTGAATCGTCACGTATGTTTGTTACCGAACAGAATACCGCCGACACGATCCTTTACGCCTACAAGATCATATCCGCGGATGACAGGAAGACAGAGAAACACATCAATGATGCCTTGATTTTTTTCGCGGCTGGGTTAAAAATTAGCAGACGATTTTTTTAATATATGCTAAACGAAAGGAATTTTTAGTTTATTTACGTGAAGGTTTTACAGTTACAGTAAGACACATGAGTGTCAACTCACGGCGGTTAGTTAATCGTCACTTAAGTTCATCGAGATGCATTCCGTTTGCCGAGGGAAGGCAGTTCTAATGTTAAATCACTCTAATGCTACACATTTGATAAAGAAGGCGTAAGACTGATCATTGAGTAATTTATGACCTACACTTTATTTAAATCCTCGCGATTCGATTTTCTGCGAGTCAGAACTTTGTAGGAAATCGGAGATGGCCCAGGGAAAGAAACTGGCCCCCCTACCCTGAATGTGTGAATTTCAGACGCCAATGGCTAAGTAAGGGGTGAGTTCTATCCTAATATCCTACCTATCAAAACTTTACTTTCGGGTTGAGCACTAATTCATTATTTATTACGTTCTTTAATACATGGTTGAGAATTCGCCTACTGAGATGGTCTGGTAAAGTCTGGTTGACGCCTCATCGGATATATCCAGCTAAATTCAAGCTGTATTATTTTTTCTGAGAAAGAGGCCTTTCTGAGAAACCAAAGGCGTCAGAGAGAAAGTAACTGTCCCTCCTCACCCAGAAACGTGAATTTAATACGCCGTTAGCAAAAACCTTCGGCTTGAAGACTATGAGAGTTTTGGCACGTTATCTTTGGTGGATGGAGACAACGATTTCAGCCTCTTTTTTTCGCCGTAAACTTGAGGAGTTACTATGATGGCAACGGATTCAAATTATGTATATTAAGATTACATTACGGAAGGAAAGGATAACGAGAGAACGTATTAAATTGTCTTCATCAAGGTGAACTACCTCATCATAATTACTAGTAATCAATCAATAGAATGGTCGATTCTTATTTTGGCTATACTCTTCATATTGGCATATCTAATTCCTCTTATTTTGCGTCCTTAATTACCTTCTCTTCAAATACTCTCCGGGACTTTCTATTCAATTCTTCCCGTTCACTTTTCCCTCCACAACTGTCTACATCAGATCATATATGTCTCTGAATATGGCCGATTGAGCTGTCTCGTATTCTCTTTTAACGTTTTGAAGTGAGTTAAATTATTGATCATGGTGAAGAGTTCTTGTTTGACAGGAAAGAAGAGAGAATTTTTTTGGAGTTAGATAAGGATAGATAAACAGGAAAGTTTTGATGCAATTTCACCTAGCCAAAGGAGAAAGTTGAGAGAATTTTCCGTTAGCTGGAAGACAAATGTCATTGACGATGTTTAGCAGCTGATGGGCAATGGTGCGCTGTTTCTTGAAGCCTGCTCATTTGGTATGCATGGTTCCACAACAGTAGAAAGCGACAGAGAACGCTAGCCGATGGATGGCAGAAGGGGAATTGGTCGCTACAGCAATGGGTTGTGGAGCAGTTTGGAATGCTTTGGTGTCATTATAATTTTGGCCGTTTTCCAGGGCAGAGAATGGGTGAATGGAGAAAATGGGCATTAAAAATGGAGGAGAAGGGGGAATGAAAGGAAGAAAGAAGCTTTTTAGGATGAAGAAGGAAATTTTTTATCATTAATTTAGCCATTATTTCCAGGACCTCAGTTTCTTTTATCTGGAAACAAATGTATTTCTTCAGGAGTACAGAAATGTTGTAAAAATAGGTTTACGGGACCAGCTGCGCAATACACGTTGTCGGTATTCGATCTTTCACGGCCATTGCAAGGCGCATCTTCATGAAATGTTGTATCATATTTTCTGAAGATGCGCCCGCGATGGCCGCGAAAGTTCGAGTACCGAGTAAGACGCAATTGGTCCCGGAAAACTATTTTGAAGACAGTTCTCGCTGCCAAAACCTCAGATCCAAGTGCTGAAATTTTAGTAAAGTTAGGGGCGTGCACCAGGCAGTTCAGGTTGTCCGTAACTTGGATGAAAAGAATTAAAGAAAGGCTATTAGTGAAGGCATTGGCAAGCTGTTGGCAGAAACAGTCGACTTTTGCTTGGTCCGTCTGTACGATGAAGTCACCAGGACGAAGGGACGGCATGGTCAACTGCCTCTTCCTCGGTTTTCAAAGCATTTTTCAGGGGCTAGCGTATCCGAATTCCTGTGCCTGTTTTAGGCCGTTTCACTGTGGGCTCAAATCGCAAGTTGTCTCACAAAAGTCCAAAACTGCTTTTTTTGAGATAACGTCTTGAAACTTTGCACATATACACACAAATGATTGGTGATTATGGAATGGTAAGTCATTTTTCATGGATATTACCCGTTACTTAGATACAGAGGCTCAAACACGACCAAATTTCGAAAAAAGCGCCCGCTCTCATTTTCTTCGAAAATCTTAAAAGTTGAGCAGATATAGGAGTAATTAAAGGATTTTTATGAAATAAAAAACATAACCAATTGTAAACAGGGTACTTTGCCTATACTATGCATAAGTTTCAGACAATTTTGCCTACACTTGAGTGCTATTACGTCACAAAATGGCGGACCCTTTTTTTAGGTAAAATTTTACATAAAGTAGACAATATAATCCTTATTCGGAAAATGGTCTTTGGGATACTTCATCAGAATAAAAATTGAAGATATTTCTAGGTTATTCCGTAAAAAGATTTGAAAAAAGTTTGCGATGCCGAGAATAAACTCGATTTTTCGATCGCGCGTCGCGGTCCGGCTCCGCGCAGCGGGGCCTGGAAATACCGAGACTCCGTTGGATTGTTCATGTTGTGTGGATATTAACTCCTCGAATTTAATTTTTTCAGGCTTTACATGCTGTCACTGATTTCTAAAGATTCTATACTGAAGATTTTGCGAGGATAGATTTTGGTTCGAGAGAATGGATCAGTGAGTAGCGTCCATTTGTTCTTCAGTGCACTCCAATCAGTGCACTCGTAACTGAGGTAAATTTGTTATTTGAATAATTTTCGGAATGATTTTTAATCATAACCACTCTTAGTAGGGCAAGGAGAGTGCTTTCAAATGGAGGAAAAGTCCTGATGTGCTGACGGAGATGTCACCTGAGGAGGTTTTGTCCTTACTGATCACTAGGGGGCTGACTAATAGTCAGTATAATACCCTTAGAAGCTCCGTTCTTAGTCACGGACACGAGTTGTATCCCCGATGCGGCATACCCCGGTGGAATAAGTATAACCGAAAACATGTGCGAAGTGAGTCTTCAATATTTATTAAATCACACGGTCTCACGGGTACTGCAGTGCTTATCTACAGCGCAAGCCTCCAGCGATGAAGTTGATTGCACTTTAAGATGCAAGTACGGATTTGATGGAAGTTCGAGCCACGCCCAATATAAACAAATGTGGGAACGAGCAGATTCGTTAGATGAATTTTTATTCATGAGATCCCTAGTGCCAATTACTTTGGTAAATGATTCTTCAGGTAAGAGATTCAGGTGTATCTATTTTATCTTTGGCTAATCCGCATATAACACAAACGGGCAATATTAATACTTTCCCTCGTTTTAGCTGTGATTATATGGGCAAATCCGTGGCCCTCGTCCATCAGATTTTGCCGGCCCATTCGTGTTCAGTGGCTCAAAGAGACGAAGGAAATTGCCAAGGCAGAAAATAATTATTTGCAAAGGCAGATTGACGATTTATAAAATTGGATTTCGGGATGTTATTCATTGTCCTATATGCCGACTACGGTCCATAAAGTACTCATACATGGCGCGGATTTTTCTAAAGGGGCAATTCTTCCCTTCGGCCAGCTATCCGAAGAGGCGATGGAGGCCCGCAATAAGGACGAGAATTAAAATAAAATTTCGAGAAAGATTCACGCGGAAACACTCCAGCATGGCCACCATTGAGGACCTATTCAAAAGACTTTTGATCACGTCCGATCCGTTGCTTTCCTCCACCATATCATTGACTGCGAAGACTCATAGGAGGCTTCCGAAGGAATTACGAGAACTATTACTAACAGAAGACAAAGAAGAAGCATAGAATCAAACTGCGATGATGGTTACGGTTCGTGCGAGGACTAAGAATTTAGCTTGAAACGAACAATCGGCAAAGAAAGTTTGGCCAAAGGTGTTGTAGTGACGAATTCGTGGGGATGGGCGAGTGGTTAAGGAAAGGATAGTGAAAAGGCGATCGCATTGTCAGGAGCCCGTCGTCGAGAGCATTGTAATTGGACATTATTACATTGTGTGATCATTATTGCGAAATAAAAATGCAAAACCACTGGAATCTCAACTTTAAATGAATCCATCCCTCAAACCTAATGATCCAGTATGTCACTCAATACAAAGAGATAATGCGCACAACAGAGCTTTGTGTAAAGACTCATGAAATCATGTTGATTTTAAACAGAAGCTTGAATTTCATTGTAAGAAGCTACAAATAATGATATTGGGAAATGATTCCCTTTAGGTAATCCTTAAAATTAAATATCAATTTTCATAGATTGTCAGTTCCAAGTTATTTATAGGAGAGCATCCACTAATATTATTTCTGACGCATCAAAGAGTCAGATAACAAAGAGCAACAACAAGTTGTAATTTGCCAAGCAGGCATGTTTTTTTAAGACTGCACACTGTCATAAAACGTTCCGTTTTCCGCCACCCTCCTTGGGTAGTAAGGCGTAGGATGTAGTTCGGGGTGGAGGAGGAGAGGGTAAAGAGAAAGAAGGGAATCCCAAATGTTGCCTTTCTATGGAGAACATGCATGGCTCCCCAAGAACCGGGATTCTTTCTCAAGGGTTGAAAGACATTCATAATTTGCAGCATGATTCCGAAAATTATCCAAATAAAATATTTACCGCAGTTACGATTTCCAGGTCCCGCTGCGCGGAGCCGGATCGCGATGCGCGATCGAAAAATCGAGTGTATTCTCGGCGTCGCAAACGTTTTTCAAATATTTCATCTACATCTACATCTACATAATACCCTGCAAGCCACCATAAAGGTGAGTGGCAGAGGGTGAATTCTCACCAAACATGCACTACATATCATACATAAAAAAGGATTAGTATTTATATACTGTTCTAAACTTCACTATTTAAAAAAATAAAAAATAGCAAAGCAAACATGCAAAAGCATGCTGTTAGTTGGGTTTGCTTCAAGTCCTTATATCAACATGCAGCTACCAATGTTATCCATTGCTACACTCGTATTGGATACATTTAACGTTATTCATGTCCCTAATTGTACGAAAAAAATTGTTCGCGGCTGGGTTAAAAATTAGCAGACGATTTTTTTAATATATGCTAAAAGAAAGGAATTTTTAGGTTATTCACGTGAAGATTTTAACTGTTACAGCAAGACACATGAGTGTCAGCTCACCGTGGTTAGTTAATCGTGACTTAAATTCATCGAGATACATTCCGTTTGCCGAGTGAAGGCAGAGTTCTAATGTTAATCTCTCTAATGCTACACTCTAATGCTCAAAAACAACTCCAATGCTATGTTTAAGTTGCGCCTTAGAGTGCTTCCCTGGTCCATCGGTGGTTTTCAAGTCTATACCCGCACTAATAGGCGATTCCGACCGGGAGGAAAGGTACAAGGATGGGAATAGAAGGTCAGGAGAAAGGGTGGTGAGATACCCGGCATCGGCCTTAGCCTACTCTTAACGATAGGCACCAATGGCGCCAAGGGGACCACGGAGCAACGTCCCATCCGACGGACGGAGTACTGAACTCGAATTTTCTCCATAAAGCACTAAACTAGGGGCCGGATTGCCAATTAAAAATATCTTCCACAGCCGGGATTTGAACTCGGGTCCTCAGGATGACTATAACTTTTGTTTCAACACTAACCGTGGCCTCTGTTCTTCTATTCCACATCATTACCATGGTTTGCTTCAACAAAATAAAAAGTAATATGGGTCATTCCACCTCAATTCAACAAACGTTTGTCCCTTAGGGTCTCAGATTTTGATAAAAATTGGTGTATGGAAACAAAATCAACTCAAACTAAGTAATCTCAAACAGTTTTGTGAAATAAAAATTTTTGAGTGGATTATGCATGTTTTAATTTTTTCGCATTTTTAGCAAAAAACCGAGCCTTAAATCATATTATCACTTATATCTCCGCTTGTAATTGTCATACAGCAATGTTTGATAGCTCTTTTTAAAGCTAAATCTTTATTGAATGCAAATATATCAATAAAAATTATTTCCTTCTAAACCCTATTGTTATTAATTACTAATGTTTAAAAAATTGTTAATAAACTTTTCTCAAATACTCCATCTCAGAATCAGCCGAAACTTTTTTTCCGTAATATAAACATACCCAGCTAACTATTTCAAAAATAAAATTTAGTGGCATATCATAAATACGTTTTTTATAAATATTTAAACATTTACAATTTTCTCTCTCGCGGCCCGTCGGCTCCCGCAATTGGAATACACGCAGCAGACACGCGATGCATGCCTAAAAATTCCCTAATTGCTCAAGGTCGTGGCTATATGAGATATGTATTATATCCCTTAATAGATATCATATAGCATTTAGACGTAATACAACGTTTCTAAAAATGATTGGCAAATTATCACAAAAATAATTTTGATATTAGGTCAGATGAGAAGAATGACACCCTCTGTTGAACCAAATACTGGACAAATTAAATAGGAAAGGAGATATATTGTGATTCATGGGTTGCCTTCAGTGTACAAGTCCGCGTCACCTGTCTCAATGTATGTACATACATATATACAAGTGCCATAGCGTATGTGCTATAGCATAAGTTTTTCGTATGAGGGACGCTTGGAGTCGCATTCACATCGTACGATCGTACAAATACGTATTTGTTTCCATTAACGAATTAGGCCACACATGTCAAATTTTTAGCATATTTCAACCGTATCTTCCACTCATGCAGACATCCTGAATTGAATGGAAGATGAAAAGAGTGGTAGGCCAATGAGTGGAGCGTTGACCTACTGGCCGGAGGTCGCGGGTTTACGGCAAGTAATTGCGCACATCCTGGTAAACCTAGGCTGCGTACTTTTCTGGGTGCAAGATCTTTCTAGGAAGACAAAGGGAAGACACAGGAAAAGGAACTAATCCCCTCACCTTCATGAATGAATTTCACACGCCATTGGGCTTAATTCTTGTTGAGCTTTGCCTTCAGCCATAAGAATGTCCTTCGAGTTTGGGTATTGAGGTGGAGGTGGGAAAAAATAATTCAAGTAATTTTGCTCAAAATTTTCCCTTTTGAGGATTTTAATTTTAGTAGGAATATGAATCATGTAGCTAAAAGAATTTCCTCGTCGCGTTTTCACTAATAGTATTTAAATCCTCATATCTAACTCCAGGTTGTAATTATCAGTATAATTATATTTTACTCACTGCATTTGCCAATTTTATATCACGGCATTTATGCTAGCTTCATCATATGAGACACTATAGAGATAGGGGTATACCAACCCGACTGCCTCGGCTGGATTTCAATTTAAGTTACCCGTGTAATGGCGAGAAGATGTTTCCCTTTAGGTAATCCTTAAAATTAAATATCAATTTTCAGATATTGTCAGTTCCAAGTTATTTATAGGAGAGTATCCACTAATATCATTTCTGACGCATCAAAGAGTCAGATAACAAAGAGCAACAACAAGTTGTAATTTGCCAAGCAGGCATGTTTTTTTAAGACTGCACATTGTCATAAAACGTTCCGTTTTGCGCCACTCTCCTCGGGTAGTAAGGGCGTAGGATGTATGAAATGAATGAATGAAATATTTATTAATGCTCTGGGGTAACCCATAAGAGTAAATACATTATAGCAAAAATGCACATTCTGCTCAAATAAACACAATTCAGAATTACACATACATAATTAACATAATAAATACAGAAATTAGACCATTTAAACGCCAAAATATATTAATGAACGAAATTGACACAATTTAATGTCGATTACTTAAATAGAAATACAATTTCATTTTGAAGGATTGGAGGGAGGAGGAGGATTTAATGTGGAGGGGCAGTGAGTTCCAAAATCTGGAAGGAATATATATAAGGAAGGAATTAAGGTAGAGGTTGGTACGAGCATATGGAATGTGAAAAAGGCTAAGGTCGGTGCGAGTTATTCTTTGAGAAACACATGACCTAGGAGTGAAGAGGTTAAGTAGGTACTCAGGATTTCGATTGCGGAAGAGGGAGAAGAGGAAAGACCCCATGAAGTATTTCCTTCGGGAGTCAAGTGGTAGCCAATTCAGCTCAGCTGCGTACTTAGATACATGATCATCTCTGCGTAGGTCGAATATAAATCTAATACAACTGTTAAGTAATCTCTGAAGATGCATATTAAATGTATTTGTTAAATCACTGTAGACTAATATACAGTAATCCATAATTGGAAATATAAGTGAAGTTACAAGCATAACTCTGGTAGAAAAAGGAAGATTTTTCTTATGCAACTTGAGTAAATAGAGAGTCTTATTACCTTTATTACATATTTCAAGAACATGCTGATCCCAGGACAAGGTTGATGATAGAGTAAGTCCCAGGTAACGAACAGTCTTTTTGATTTGAACAGTAGTCGAACTAACACGCAAAGGTGGAAGGCGATCATAAACAATACTGTTTAAAAGTCTAATATTACCAAAAATCATCGCTTGCGTTTTGATTGGGTTTAACTGAAGGCAGTGGATTTTGGCCCACTCGCCGATAGAACAAATATCACAGTTAATTTCATCGATGTAATGTGGGAGTTCATCAAGAGGGGAATGAATGTAAATTTGTAAGTCATCCGCATAAAGCATATACTTAGAATATTTAATACTTTTTGGCAAGTCAAGGATGTACAATGTAAACAGAAGAGGTCCGAGGACAGAGCCTTGTGGGACACCGCATGAGACCGGAAGCCAAGAGGATAACTCGTCTCCGGGGCCCTTCACAGCTTGAGTTCTCCCGGTCAAATATGAATTAAACCAATTTAAGGCGGAGCTGGAAAGATTCAGGGATTTCAGTTTGCGTAAGAGTAATGTATGATTGACACGATTAAAGGCCTTACTAAAATCGAATAAAACCATTATTGTTACCAATTTTTTATCAGTGGCTAGACGAATATCATTTGTAACCTTAAGAAGGGCAGTCTGGGTACTGAATCCCTTACGGAAACCCGATTGGAAAGGATCAAGTTTACCAGATGATATAAGGAAATCAGTAAGTTGAGAGTGAACAATCCTTTCCAATACTTTCGATAGAGCACTGAGAATAGAAATAGGTCTGAAGTCAGAAGAAGTAACAGGTTTCTTTACCTTTTGAAGGGGAATAATAATTCCTTTTTTCCATGCAACTGGAAATTGACCATGTGACAAGGAATAATTAAAAATCTCAAGGATACATGGAAGCAGGACTTCAGTGGCTTTATGGACAAACAGTATTGAAATTTGATCACTACCTGGAGAGTTAGATTTGGTCTGCTTTAAGTACTTCAAAGCAACCTCCCATGTAATGTGATGAAAATAGAAATTATTTGAATCGAAAGGGACGTGGAGATACTCTGAAGTTAAATCATCTAAAGGAGAGCTAGTAGTATCATCTGACAATGAAATGAAATATTGATTTATTTGATCGATGGAAATTTGACTCGGTAGTGTATTTGACTGCTTGCGTATCAGTCCTAGGTTCCTGAGTTCACGCCAGGCAGTCTTTTGGTCCACGACTTGAGTGAGTTTTAGGGTGTAGTATTGACTCTTTGCTTCGGTAATGCGGGCTTTGACCAAGTTCCGAGAAACCTTGAACGCTTGAAGGTTGGCAGGCGTTCTAGTACGATTATAGGCACGACGAAGCCCTACCCCTATTAATTTTTGGATTTCATCATTAAACCATGGTGCTTGTATGCGCTTAGGATAACATGTCACTAGAGGAGCTCGGAAATTAATACATTTCAACAACTGTGAGTTAAAATAATTTACCTTCACATCAATGCAGTCGGACTTGAAAATCTCACTCCAGTCCATAACCGCTACATCGTTTTGGAAATATTGTTCGTTGAAGTTTTTAAGCCTTCGATAATTGAAGGGCTTAGGGGGAAAAGAATAAGATTTAAAACGATAGGAAATTTGGATTAGATCATGTGCTGACAAAAAAGGAACAGGCATTTGAGAGTATGAAGTAACTTTATCAGGGTCGTCGACAACAAATAAGTCAAGTAGCGTATGACTTGTTGCCGTGTGGTGTATCGCTGTAAAGGGAACAATGTGAAGGTTATTAGAAAAGGTAAAATTTCTAATGAACTGACTATCAAAGTTATTCTTAAGGAGATCCGCATTGAAATCTCCGACTATTACAACATTGTTATAAGTAGGAGTGAAACGAAGACATTCATTTTCAAATACACTCATATGTCCAATTTTAGGGGGACGATAAACAACACATAATAGTAATTTTGAAGAATTCGGGTTAGTGATTTCGACAATCAAATATTCAGGTTGAGAGCAATACACTGGAGGGGAGGCAGCTAGGACAGAGATCTGGAGATCATGGCGAATATAAAGGCCCACCCCACCTCCCAATTTGCCGAGACGGTCGTTCCTTATAAGATTAAAATTTGGCATAGACACTAATTCATCCGGGATATTTGGATTTAACCATGTTTCAGTGAGGCAGACAATATCATAGGAAGAATTTGAAAAATTAAATACAAATTCATCAAGGTGGCCAAACAAGGATTGACAATTTACACAACATATCTTAATACAGTTAGATATAAGGACATCACGCACACGATGGTTACCGCTGGGACAATTACTTATATCCTATTTCAGCTTTTCAATATCTTCTTCTGAAGAAATGGTGATACGCTCGGATCCGTCTTCTTTCCGGGCATATATTCGACCATTACGCACCCATAAAAACTTAATTTTCCCACTTCTTTTTAATTCACGTGCCACTGAGTATAATTTTCGGTAATAAGAGGTGAAAGATTCGTTCACATATACTGGTTCCGCTGGGGAGATAGTGAAGCCTATATCTGTAGAAGTTAAGTTCCTTTTAACCTTGCGAGCAGCAACGATCTTGGTGGCAAATGCATTCCGAAGAAAGCGGACTATCACAGGGGTGGATGAGCCGGACCCATTGCCGCGAGGTTTGGGACGGTACGAGTAGTCAAGGTCAGTGACGTTGATTTCCACACCAAGCGCACGGCCAATGTTTCACACGATTGATTCGAAAATTTCACCTTCGACGAAGGGAACACCACGAAATTCAACTACATTCCGTAGACATTCTTGCTCGGCCCTATTAAATTGAATTTGCAGACTTGACACTCTGTTTGAGATCAAAACATTCTCATCACGCAGGTTGTCCAAGCGTTGCGTGAGACTAGTAAGGGAGGTCGTGATACCTTTAAGAGTTTCCGCATGATCAGTTATGGACTTCTGGATGTACTACGAGGAGGAGAGGGTAAAGAGAAAAAAAGGGAATCCCAAAAGTTGCCTTTCTATGGAGAACATGCATGGCTCCCCAAGAACCGGGATTCTTTCTCAAGGGTTGAAAGACATTCATAATTTGCAGCTTGATACCGAAAATTATCCAAATAAAAAATTTACCGCAGGTACGATTTCCAGGTCCCGCTGCGCGGAGCCGGATCGCGATGCGCGATCGAAAAATCGAGTTTATTCTCGGCGTCGCAAACGTTTTTCAAATATTTCATCTACATCTACATCTACATCTACATAATACCCTGCAAGCCACCATAAAGGTGTGTGGCAGGGGATGAATTCTCACCAAACATGCACTACATATCATACATAAAAAAGGATTAGTATTTATATACTGTTCTATACTTCACTATTTAAAAAAAGATAAAAAATAGCAAAGCAAACATGCACAAACATGCTGTTAGTTGGGTTTGCTTCAAGTCCTTATACCAACATGCAGCTACCAATGTTATCCATTGCTACACTCGTATTGGATACATTTACCGTTATTCATGTCCCTAATTGTACGGAAAAAAATTGTTCGCGGCTAGGTTAAAAATTAGCAGATGGTTTTTAGAAATATATGCTAAAAGAAAGGAATTTTTTGGTTATTCACGTGAAGGTTTTAACTGTTACAGTAAGACACAAGAGTGTCAGCTCACCGTGGTTAGTTAGTCGTCACTTAAATTCACTTAAATACATTCCGTTTGCCGAGTGAAGTCAGAGTTCTAATGTTAAATCTCTCTAATGCTCAAAAACCACTCTAATGCTATGTTTAAGTTGCGCCTTAGAGTGCTTCCCTGGTCCATCGGTGGTTTTCAAGTCTATACCCGCACTAATAGGCGATTCCGACCGGGAGGAAAGGTACAAGGATGGGAATAGAAGGTCAGGAGAAAGGGTGGCGAGATACCCGGCGTCGGCCTTAGCCTACTCTTAACGATAGGCACCAATGGCGCCAAGGGGACCACGGATCAACGTCCCATCCGACGGACGGAGTCCTGAACTCGAATTTTCTCCGAAAAGCACTAAACTAGGGGCCGGATTGCCAATTAAAAATATCTTCCACAGCCGGGATTTGAACTCGGGCCCTCAGGATGACTATAACTTTTGTTTCAACACTAACCATGGCCTCTGTTCTTCTACTCCACATCATTACCATGGTTTGCTTCAACAAAAGAAAAATTAATATGTATTATATCCCTTAATAGATAGCATATAGCATTTAGACGTAATACAACGTTTCTAAAAATGATTGGCTAATTATCACAAAAATAATTTTGATATTAGGTCAGATGAGAAGAATGTCGCCCTCTATTGAAC
Organism: Platycnemis pennipes; assembly: GCA_933228895.1. Classification (NCBI taxonomy): domain Eukaryota; kingdom Metazoa; phylum Arthropoda; class Insecta; order Odonata; family Platycnemididae; genus Platycnemis; species Platycnemis pennipes. The sequence goes on along the minus strand of OW121846.1, from coordinate 65,578,868 downwards.
CAATTACTGGACAAATTAAATGGGAAAGGTGATATATTGTGATTCATCGGTTGCCTTCACTGTACAAGTCCGCGTCACATGTCTCAATGTATATACATATATATATATACAAGTGCCATAGCGTATGTGCTATAGCATAAGTTTTTCGTATGAGGGACGCTTGGAGGCGCATTCACATCGTACGATCGTACAAATACGTATTTGTTTCCATTAACGAATTAGGCCACACATGTCAAATTTTTAGCATATTTCAACCGTATCTTCCACTCATGCAGACATCCTGCATTGAATGGAAGATGAAAAGAGTGGTAGGCCAATGAGTGGAGCGTTGACCTACTGGCCGGAGGTCGCGGGGTTACGACAAGTAATTGCGTACATCCTGGTAAACCTAGGCTGCGTACTTTTCTGGGTGCAAGATCTTTCTAGGAAGACAAAGCCGGCACAGGGAAAGGAACTAATCCCCTCACCTTCATGAATGAATTTCACACGCCATTGGGCTTAATTCTTGGTGAGCTTTGCCTTCAGCCATAAGAATGTCCTTCGAGTTTGGGTATTGAGGTGGAGGTGGGAAAAAATAATTCAAGTAATTTCGCTAAAAATTTTCCCTTCTGAGGATTTTAATTTTAGTAGGAATATGAATCATGTAGCTAAAAGAATTTCCTCATCATGTTTTCGCTAATAGTATTTAAATCCTCATATCTAACTCCAGGCTGTAATTATCAGTACAATTATATTTTACTTACTGTATTTGCCAATTTTATATCTCGGCAATTATGCTAGCTTCATCATATGAGACACTATAGAGATAGGGGTATACCAACCCGACTGCCTCGGCTGGATTTCAATTTAAGTTACCCGTGTAATGGCGAGAAGATGTAATTTTGCGCTAATATCACGCATTATTTTTCATCGCAACGCAAGGGTGTCTAAGTTACACAGTAACATGTTCCCACACGTAAAATGAGTTGAAGAAAGAAATTCGATAAATGACGGAATCGTCAGAATGCAGGTATGTTAAGGCAGGTGAATGGATCACGACACCTTACTCCAGGATATCCACTGCGGTGAACTTCAATCAAGAAATCAATTTGAGCAAACAATACGAGAAATAGCAAGTAGCCGAGTCAAAAGTGGTAAACAGATACAATCACAACATATTTCAAGTAGAGTTCAAGCGTTCCAACTGCCGGGTTAATTGGCCACAGAATGATTTCAACAGAATTTTCTCGAGCCCATCGGTGGCCGTCTTTAGTTCCAGCCCAGGGGGGTTATTTTGTAATCTCACTTTAGTGAGAATACGTCATAAAATGTCACATTTTCGTAGTTTAACTCCTCCACCCAGGCGGCGTGACCATCTTCGGATCTCAAGCGGTGAACTGCCGGTCATGTGCTGGTCTTTTAGACGATTCATCCGCTCTGTTCCGTATCTTTCGACTCTTGATCCGTTTCATTATCTCCGCCTGCCATTAGTTCTCATCTCATCTTCATAAAGAACGTGAAATGTTTCGTCATGACATTCGTGACACCATCGTTTCCACTTGAAGCTTGATTTGGAAAAAAAGCAAGAGCGAGAAAGATACAAACGATTTTTAATGGTATTTTTGGAATTTGCACAACGTGAAGAACTTCAGCACACCGAGATCGGCAACAGATAGCGCTACCGACAGAAGCTTCGACAATTCACGAACCGTTCGTGAGCCGATTATTAAGAGAGCGAAACGGATCTCCCGCCTTCCCGCAAAGAGTCATTAAAAAGGTGAGATTACAAAATAACCCCCCTAGTCGGTTCGCACGCGTAATTAAATGTAATCGAGATTCCCGGGAATCCACAAAAAAGATCTATTTAGCGCATGTGTTCTCCCCAAAATAGTCCTCTTTGCCCGCAGGAAATATCGAGGCTTTCGGCTCCGGCTTTGGGTTAATTTTGTCTAAATTTAATTCACGTTTCAGGTTTAACTGTCGGCCGCCTATTAGAGATCCCACCGCATCGGCTCTGGCGTGAGAGAGGCCTAAATTATATTTCCTGAGGGCGAAGAGGACTATTTTGGGGAGAGCACGTGCGCTAAATAAATCTTTTTTGTGGATTCCCGGGAATCTCAATTAGATTTATTGCCGCGTGCGAACCGACCGCTCTTACTTTGAAATTATCTTGCATTCTCACGAAACAAACGTTTCGCCATCGTGCTCTATGTCATAATAATTCCAGGAAGTTGACTCCACCGGGATATGTCTAATGTTTTTATGGCCGGCAAAGAATTTTCGATGCACCGTTGCGAGAAGCGTAGCTCGACCCTTAAAGGGAGAAAAGGAGGAGGCGTTCGACCACAGGCATGAATTCCGCAACGTCCCATTTTTACACCTTGACTGGGATGTGAACCCACGTCCTTTGATTAACGCCGAACTTCACCTAGTTAATTTAAGGTTAGTAGGTGTCCTCTTTCATGCTCAATTTCCAAGAGGCGCCGCAGAAAACTGATGTATTTCAAATGCATTTTCGCATCACGTTTGTGTGATTTGTTCCGCACTTGTTAGGTTAATAGAGTTCAAATGCACTTCAGTAAATAACATAGAACGATTTTTGCTTAATGTGCTTGCTTGCGGCCTAGTTTCGTTCAGTATAGGTAGTGAAATTCTTCTATTAGTGTCCTTCGTTTAGGTCACAATCACGGCATTTTCCGCTGTGCTTATGAAGCAATCGTCCAAACACGTCGTTTGGATTCAGCACAGCTGTTTTCGCACACTACCCCCCACAGCATATATTCCAACTTTCCTCTCTTCCCTCTCGACTATTATGGGAAACCAGAATCCAGGTCCACTCACGTTCAACACAACGCTTTAATTCTAAGCTACAGCTCAACACTGTCCCCGTGCAAATTTACGCATATTAACATCACACCCTGCATGGGCACATAGCAGAACGGGGTCAGAGATGTAACGAAATGGCCATAAATATATTTTATAGAAGACCCTTCCTAGTGGGTCAAATCCATAAATCTAAGATATTTCAAATTAATCGCGTTTTCGAGATGAAAAGGTACTCAAATCAACGTTTCACGTATTATTAATCCCATTCTATCCATATTCTGTAATCTACTGAAAGATACAAGATCCTAAATTATTTTATTGACGTCGGAAGTCAATTCGAGGATCTGAAACCTCTCTCAACGCATCTGCCTGACGCCATCTTTTGTGCTTATGCGCTTAAAACCCAGTTTCATTCGCGATATCCATGACCAAGGGTTTCGAACTCAACAAGGACAAACTTTCCCCTCTTTTCAAAGGTAAATCACTCGCTGTTTACTCACTAGCCATCCTTGCGACTTTATACTAACGCATCTTGATGCAGTGGCAGACGTTTCTGTGTAATCCTGATCCCTGCTCGAGTGATGTGGAGAGAACTACAAGTGCAGTAATCCGCCCGTTGGATGGAACGTCAAACTGAAGACCCTTTGGCACCTTTTACTAAGTAGGCTGATTCCGATGCCGGATTTCTATCCACTGGAGTGGATAGAAATATATAACAATATATATCTCAAACTAAACCTCACTATTCTGCTTAATGTCGCAAATGGTCAACGTGAGATGCACATGATTTGTTGCAGATGTTGCAGGGTATTCTTCGAAGAAGTAATCCTTCAAAACTTATTAGTTAATACGAATTACACTATGTTTTATTCATGATGTAATGTAACTTACTCTTACGTAGACATAAGGTAATCTTAGTTTTTTCCTCTAAGGCACACGATGACTAGACTTAACTTTTAACTTTAACTTTCTAACATGAAACTTTCTTTAGGATTCCAGATTTGCTACGAAAGATGTACCCCAAGCTTTAGTAGGAGAGCAAAAAATATCAACTCGTGATTCCAAACTTTTACAAGGAGAACTGGATATTTTTACGCCAATCCGGTAAAGGTTGTGGATGACATGATTTTAAATAGAGAAACGAAGAAAAATTTTATGGACATAAGGCAGTGGCAGATGTTTCTGTGAAATCCTGTTCAAGTGATGTGGAGAGAACTACAAGTGCAGTAATCCGTCCATTGGATGGAACTACAAACTGAGGACCCTTGGGCGCCTTTTATTAAGTAGGCTGAATCCGCATAGACACGTTTAGGTAGTGATCACCATCTATCGGTAACGACTTTGAGAGCTGCGACAGATAGGAGAGGAATTGAGAAAGTGCATAAGAAAATAAACGTTTGGAAGTTGATGGAGAAATAAAAGAAGCAGAGCACTGCATAATTTTAAGGAGCTAATTACCTACAGGAGAACCTGATGTAATGGAAGATGAATGGGAAATATTTCACACTAAATTGGTTCAAGCTGCAGAGCTGGTGTGTGAAAAGACAAACGGTACAGAACGGTGTAAATATAAAAATAATTATTAAATTGGGAATCATTGTCAGATCGCAGGTTGAAATTTAGACTTAATCTCTTAAACAAATTCCAAGACCATATTTTCAGTGATGATGTTAAAAATATTTTGCGGACCCCAACTTACTATGGTAGACTGGACCATAATCATAAAATTAGAGAAATAGATTGCCGAACTGACAGATTCAAAATGTCCTTTTTTCCTCGTACTATTAGGGGTATGAATAACGGTAAATATATCCAGTACGAGTGTAGCAATGGATAACATTGGTAGCTGCATGTTGGTATAAGGACTTATAGCTAACCCAACTAACGGCATGTTTTTGCATGTATGTTTTGCTATTTTTATCTTTTTTTAAATAGCGTAGTTTTGAACAGTACCTATAAAAGTACTAATACTTTTTTTTATGTATGATATGTAGTGCATGTTTGGTGAGAGTTCACCCCCTGCCACACACCTTTATGGTGGCTTGCAGGGTATTATGTAGATGTAGATGAAATAGACACCAAGGTAGACACCGTGGAATCGGAGAGAAAAAGAAGCAGAGGAAAAGAAAAATAAGTCATTCAAGATGTGGTTCCGACAAAGGACTCCACAGATAAGGGAGTGGTATAACATACGAAAGAAGGAAGACAAGAGGACTGCAGGTGAAGAGAGGAAATTGTGGATGACGAAATGGCTAAGGACGGTAGAGGAGGTAACAGATGGAAGGACGGAATAACTGTACCTATCTTTAAAAAAGGAAGCAGGAAGATATTTAAATATTATAGAAGAATCACACTGATTTCCCACAGTCTCAAACGTTCTGCAACATTTTATATGGGAGACATATGTACGGATTGTGAAGAGGAAAGGAAAGGAAATTATGAAAACACTCCCATGCTGGACGAGAAACGAAAAAATAAGTAAATATAAACGATAAGTAAACTTAAATTACGTAGATGAATACTTCAACGGCCTATTTAACCCAGACTGGGCAACAAAAGAAAAACTAACTGAGAAAGAAGCCAAACATACAGGTAGAGAAGGAACTAAAATTGGTAGAAGTAGAAAAAGTACCAACGAGTACGAAAGGATCAAAGACACCGAGTTTAGATGAAGTGGTCACAGAAATGGAAAGAGAAGCAGGAGAGGTAGATAAGCAGTGGTTTTATCGTTTAATGAGGTTAATAATGAAAGAGATTACTCCGTCAGATTATTGGAAGGAGAGAATAACTGTACCTATCTTCAAGAAAGGGAGCAGGAAGGAGATTGAAAATTATAGAAGAATCACACGGATTTCCCACAGCACCAAACGTTCTGAAAGCATTTTAGAGGGGAGAGCATGGGATGAGGTAGAAAATCAAATACGGAGAGGAGGAAAATGGCTTCGGGCCAGGGAGGTGGATTTAATATAGTCTTAATAGTGGGTCTTAATTTGCAGTAACACAACTACGAGAAAAGCACAATGCGTACAGGAGGGAGGTACTTATGACCTTTCTAGATATTGAGTAAGCGTATGATAGCGTGTGCGGGAGTGAAGTATGGGAAGCCCTGAGAGGCAAGGAAGCTCATTATTGAGAGAGTGGAATGAATTAGGGAAGTGCGAATTATGTTCAAGTAGGAGGAGGAAGTACGTGCTGGTCATGGCGGAGATCTAGTGTAAAACAAAAAAGTGTAATCTCACACTCATTGTTGTAGTGCTGGATGAAATGGTGGGGAAGGTGGCAAAAAAAATTGAAGAAGAAAATATATAAAACCAATGGCCTTTGCAGACAACCTCATAATCGGAGAATTTACAGAGAAGGTACAGATGCGACTGGAAGCTTGGGCGTAGGTGGTGGGCGGTATGAAATCAAATTTAATGCAGAGAAGTATACGATATGATGTATATGATTCATCGCCATCGGTCATCAATCGTCAGATTGGTTTGACGCAGCTTTCTACTCGATTCTTCTATCGGCCAACCTTTTCATTGTGACGTAATTCTTCTCTTTTACATTCTTCACAACCTGTTCCACATATCTCATACAAGACCTTCCTTTTCCAATCTTCCCGTTCACTTTTCCCTCGACTAAAGTCTTCATCAGGCCATTGTGTCTCAAGATATGGCCGATTAAGTTGTGCCTTCTTCTTTTTAGAGTCATCAGCAGACTTCTCTTTTCTCCTACTCTTCTTAGAATTTCCTCGTTACTTACTCGGTCGATCCATTTAATCTACATCATTCTTCTGTAACACCACATTTCGAATGCTTCCACCCTTTTCTTCGCCACTACTGTAATCGTCCGTGCCTTACTTCCGTAAAGAAACATACTCCAGATGTATGTTCTCATGAATTGTTTCCTTATTTCTACGCTTGTATTTCCAGCTGTAAGTAGATTCTGCTTTTGGTGGAATGCCTTCTTTGCCTGGGCTATTCTACTGACTATTTATTTCTTGCTTAGTCCATTGTTGGTTACTCGGATTCCTAGGTATCAGAACTATTTCACCTCTTCCAGTTTTTGTTTTCCTAATTTGACATTGGTTTTGGCCTCTTCTCTCTTGCTGCACACCAATACCTTAGCCTTCTTATTTATCTTCAGCTGTTATCTGGCCATTTTCCTTTCTATTGTTATCAGAATCTTATTCTGGTTCCTCTCTGTCTCTAATATGAGTGCTATGTGAAAGAAAAACAAAGAGACATTCAAATGGACTTACGAGAGCAGAAGGACAACTAAATAAGATACAAAGTTAATTGCAGTGGAGTTAAGTGAAGGAAACGGAAGAGATGACAGTGAGGTAATCGGAAGAAGGAGACAGGAGGATGCCTTTCTGAAAAGCGTCAAATTCAGATGTGGATTAAAGGAGTGCCCAAGAGGAGAAAAGGAATTATCGGAAGTATCTATAAATCTTACGGTTCCCCTAACCTGGTAGTATATGCATCCGAACCATGAGGGGAAAAGTTATCAGCATGATACAGGCATGTCAAATGACACTTTCCTGATGCATGATTGGGAAAGGTAGAATGGCTACGGCAATAAATGAGACAATTAGAGAGAATGTAGAAATGGAACCGTTACAGGACAGGATGGAAACGACAAGGCTCAAGTGGTTTGGCCATGCGAAAACAATGGAAAGGGACAAAATTCCAAGAAGTGTTGATAAAATGGAGATGTGAGGCAAAAGATCAAGAGGTAAGCCACGGAATATATAGAGAAAAGGAGTAGAGAAGTGCGTACAGAATCGAGGAGCGGATTGGACTAGAGCGCGGACAGAAAGATGATGGGAGGAGATGGGGATACTTGTGTACGAAGCAGACCCAGCCAGCGACTGGAAACTGCATGGGATGATGATGAATCCGATTAGTACAGTGAGTGGAGCTCTAACTTACTCCAATGTAGTAGGTTTTGAAATCCAATCCTCAAGTCAAAGATTCATTAAATTAGGCCTCGAATTTTCTTGAATGTCTGACGCCGATAGTACTTCTATATCACGCGTCTCTTTGTTTGGTGCATGCAATTTCCATCGAGCCATCCCCATGGTCATTGCCTTCCATTTGACATTTTTCTACGCCCGTGAAATACATTGCCCTCCCTCGGCCTAATGGACGGGAAGGCGCAAGTAAGGAAGGTCCCACGAGGTCTCAATACGCGGGACGAAGGGACAAATAGGCTGTCCAAATAAAGAAGGACGGAAGAGCTCTTGGGGCGTGAAGGAATTTTCTTTGGGCAGGAGAGAGCGTAAGGTTGCGCACAGGAAAATCGACGAGGGTAGCTAAAGATAATGAAAGTCTGAGAATTCAAACCTACGGCCTACGTTCAGTGAGAAGAAACTACTCCATTACCGAAGAGGCCAGCAACTATTTCGAGAACACAATTCATCACTTTTTTTTCTCTATTTCACCTATTCAAGCATGGAATACCAATAAGAAACCACTTCACCTGGAGGGGATTCATCGAATTGACATAAATTGTATTTAATTCGATTGACGTTTCATCGTTCCGTGACGGCCAAGTCCACCTAAACAGCAGTAAAAATAATACCATGGCTATGCTGTACAAGATATCATGAATTGAGAAGCATTTTATGCCCATCTAAAGCTACACCCTCTTAGCGCGGCGGGCCGATTTATCGGCTTTTTCCTCTCGGACGAAAAGTGCGGCGGACCGATGCATCGGCCCAGTATAAAAATATTGCTCAACTTTATGACACTGAAATGATAGCATTCATTTTTCACTCAAAGTAAAAAAATGTATCATTATTAATTATTTCAACTTAAATTAAATAAAAAACCGCATTTGTATATATTAAACAATAGCTTCTTAATTTTATTCCTAAGGCATTACATTTCATTAAATTACCCTCCACATTTCTCGCTAGTATCCCAGGAAGAAGGTTAGCCCTAAGAGGGTTAACCGGCAGATCACTAACAATTAATGGGAAACTCTATGCCTCCCGCACAAAAGCTGCGCTCGAGGTAGAAAAACTACTCCGAAAATGGACTCTTGTTACTACACAGGACGCGATCAGATTTATCGCAGAAATGACACTGGTGGTTTTTGGCGCATTCCTAATATGTGAGTAGTAGTTGTAACAGTATTAGTTATTCAGCGAAGACTGCGGACAGCTGAGGTTATTTTCGCTATTTAGGACAGGTAGGAATGTTTCATGGAATGAAGAGAGTGTGGAGAGAAATCAAGCATCGGCATTAGCCTCCTCCTAACGAAAGAGGTCCACGGAAAACGTCCCGCCCGGCGGACGGAATATTGAACTCATATCACTCAAGTTCCTCAGCAGACCGGTAAACCAATGAAAAATCCCTGCCACTGCCGTAATCCAAATTCGAGCCCCCAGGATACTCTAGCCAACCCGATCCTCCTCCACGGAGAAATATATATTTTTCAGGACGTATGAGAGTTCTGGAGTGCTTAATTGGCCGCTTTAAGAGTGTAATAGAAGGGCTGAAAGATCGAGAACTCGGGAATAAAAATTAGTTTAGCTCATCAAGAATGGAATACTCGGAGGTATATACTTCGCTTTGAAGGACTGATTCCTGTGGCACCGAAAGTCAATAAAGCGAATATAATTCCTCAGCAAGCAATTTAATATTTTTTTATCTATCTCAATTTTAAATGTGATCAAGTTTGCCAAGAGTCTCATAAATTCTACCTATTTTAAAAATTTCCCATTATTCAGCGGTACACTCCATTCCTACTTGTTCGAGGAACCATTCGTCGGCTTGTGTGTAGCAAATTATGCACCTTTAACTTTAATTTAGGCATTTTCTGCCTGCTGTCTGATCTGTTGAATATGCGCTGAAAACATCAAGAAGATGTACCGTTTCCTTTTTGATCCTCGCTTTCCACTTCTTCCCAAAACCATTGAATGTGTAGGAAAATTTCAGCACATTTTTCTTTATTTTTACTGCAATCCGAAGTTTGTGAGGGAACATCACATTGGACAGGGAGTCGTAGCCATAAACACATTGAAAGTAAACATGACTGTGAATCAATTATTATTATTAGTATTCTACCGTAGGAGGTAGGTTTAAATGGATTCTTCCTACCCCCTAAATTTCACATGATGTCCCTCTTCAGCCCCTCATACCTCCTGCCACCCATCATTCCATCCAAGCTACACGTTCTTCTCCTCCCTCTTCCCTGCTTACCCAACACTTCCCCTAATCACCTCCAAAACACCATCCTCTTTTATTACCTTTTCCATCCACACCTTCTGCCTTCTCCTAATTTCACCTATCAAATTTCTTTCCTCTCCTACCAATTCTAGCACTTCATCGTTCGTCTTCCTTTCGACCCACCTTAATCTTTCCATCCTTCTCCACACTCACATCTCAAAAGCCCTAAGTCTATTTTCATCTTCTTTTCGCAAAGCCCACGTTTCCACCCCATATAGTGCAATGTCTACAAACAGAATTTTATCTGAAAACTGGTATTAGTCTTCAAACTCTACTTTTTAATTGAGCCCATTTCTAAGCACAAAGGGAAATAAAATTCACAAATGCAGGGTGGGACACGGTTCCCTTCCAATGAGAATATACGATTTTACAGAAAATGTTTGATCCTCTGAAGATATCACTAGACAGTGTGCAGCGTAGAGCAGCTAGGTTCGTTAAAAGGTGTTACGATAGGTTGAGTAGTGTATCAGAATCAATACAAGAATTAGGGTGGGAGTCATTATCAGAGCGTAGGTTGAAGTTCAGATTAAATCTATTAGAGAAATTTCAATCGGATAGCTTTACTGAAGATGTTAGGCACATATATAAATAAGATTAGATAGATAGATTGTCGTACCAGATAAATAAGATTAGAGAGATAGATTGTCGTACAGATAGATTCAAAATGGCATTTTTCCCCCGTACACTAAGAGAACAGAATAGGCAGCATAGGAAAGGGATAGGTAGGGGAAATATTCTAGAGTATTATGTATTGCGTGATGCATGCCTTACCCCTTAAATACTGTAGACACTAACAGTCAAGATGCATGAGACAATATAGTTGCTAGTTTGCATGTTAGTAGTGCATGCCTGGTGATCTTCACCCCCTGCCACACACCCTCGCGGTGGCTTGCAGGGTATCATATAGATGTAGATGTATCACCTTGACGGTCGCTAGATGGAGGTGTTGGCATAGGATTTGGACAGCAATCCGTAGTCCGGTGCTTCATCCGGTGAGCTACCTCGCCGCCTTATTAATGCAATAGAGCGTGCACATTTGCACATTCAGTGAACATGGATGTGTCCCCAGTCCCATGCTTCCCGGGTCTTCTTGGGAAGGATCAAAACCCAGAGGAATAACCCGACGTTGATTTTATGGGGGGATTACAGCCACAATGTCGCAGAGTCAACAACCTGGCCCTAGCACGAGACAAAGCAGTTCAAAACCTGTCCCCGTAAACTGGCGGCAGAACTTACCGGACAAACAAGCACCAAAAACCGACCTTTACAGCATACAATCCTTCTGAACAGTATTCGGTTGCATCATGCATTGCTCCACAAGGTTTGGTGATTTGTGTGGATTGAATTAGCTTATTGAATGCGTTTGATGTCAGAGTCAGCAGCGGAAAAGAAAAGGGTGGAAGCATTTGAAATGTAGTGCTACAGAAGAATGATGAAGATTAAATGGATCGACCGAGTAAAGTAACGAGGAAATCCTAAGAAGAGTGGGAGAAGAGAGAAGTCTTCTGAATACCCTTAGCGTTTAGCGTTACTTATCCATGCATGCTGTGAAAATACAGGTAAATATATTTAGAGAAATGATTTTATAACCAGTAATCACTTCATAACCATGTAGATACTAACTACCTCGATGTACGTGACTCCTATATCTCATGTGTCTGCATTAAAAATTGTAGCATTTTAGCTCCTAGTTGCTTGTGATTAGTTCATGTTTGGAGATCTTTCGTCCCCTGCTACACACTTTCGCTTAGGATCGCAGGGTACTACATAGATATAGACGTAAAACTAAAAATCATTTTCTCGCATTAAAAAAACAAGATATGACAAATTAGCATGTTTACTCGCAAATAGCTTTACCCCGACTTCCTCACCTCCTTGATTTGAAAGTGTAATAAGAATAATAGTCTACTTTAGCATCTCCCTTTTCAGCCATTGCAGCCCTATGATGATTACATTCAAAAAAAATTTTTTTCTTTCGATCCCTGTGCCACCAATTGCTTTTAGGGATTGTTTACATTCCACCAATGCGCCGAGATTAATATCGGCCCCCACCGACCGCCGCAGTTCCCAATGCCTTCAAATTTCTAAGACTATTTACCCCCTAATAGTTCTCCAACCATTGTTTACCGGCCCACTTGCCTTACTTGAGCGCCCTAGAGCAAAGGCAAGAGACAAAAGGGTGAGTCGGTGGCCCGACCCGATTTCTCACGGCTGTCCCATTTCCCGCCGACGCCGAGAAGCGCATCGTTCGCGCCCCATACACATCGCCACCCCACCCCTACCCCCCACCCCCCAATCCCGCCCAACCCCCCACACCACTCTCCCCCTCCCCCGATCTCCTGCCGCACCTTTCCCAACCTTTCTCCGCTCCACCACCCACACCCCACTTTGAAGACGCCCTCCACTTTCTCCCCCGCTCTCCCATCGCACCATTCACACTCAATGAGGTTTTCCGCGTTCCCGTAAGAAAAAGTGTGCCTCGGAAAGTGTGCCAGTGGCACCGAGGGCAGCGCGGCGGCCTGTACCGTTATCCCCAGCCGCGGCGGCGGCGGCTCGCCCGCTACCACCGGCCCGCTCGACGGTGGCGCCGCGGTGGCGAGCTGGACTCGCGCCGCCCGACCTATGCCACGACGGTGGCGCCGCGGTGGCGAGCTGGACTCGCGCCGCCCGACCTATGCCACGGGGGGCGCGGCGAGCGACGCCCCCCCTGGTGGCTGGGATCCGCGACGCTGCGACCACCTCGGAGCATAACCGCAAGCGGAGAGGCGGCTGTCTCAATCGCCCGACCGAGCAGACAGGTTGCGATGGGCCGTCCGCAGTGCATGCAGGCAGCATACACCTCCCCTCCCACTCCATTTCCGGTCTCGAATTCAAGCCGTCTAAATCCATTAAGCGGTGGGAGTAAAGCATGCTCCACCTGCCATCAAAATCTTCCACGGCTGAAAAAGCAGGCGTCGTGGGTAGCGGAGGAGAGATACCTATAACCTTAACCTTGTCCTTAAAATGTTTACCTTATCTTTTCTTTACCCTGGTTGGACGCGGTATTCAAGGAGTTAACGAGGCTAAATAGGGCTGAACTAAGACCCTAAGAGGCCCTAACCACTTAGGGGCCGTAAACACTTACGATATTTCGGTGCCCACACATACCTATATGCACTTCAAAATATAAACAATATGGAACAGTATGATAAAATGGTATTCTTCTAAATTAAACAAAATATACTGATAGATGTAAAATAATGTTAATTTTTTATCCATCCACTTTGTATTTGAAAAGTTTAAAATTCAGATTTCTGCGGTGCCCCCTTCCCTTGCTGCCCGTGCTTATTTTGCTTAATGATAGAGCCAATCCTGCGCCAAGGTTAATGTTAGTATAAGAAACTATGCCGAAATGTCAACGGTGCCTTTCCTCCCTATTGTTGCATCAATGTTTACAATTAATCATATCTGTGTTATTTTAGCAAATTTAGGACTATGAAGTCTGCTAATAGAAATAAATTAATGAACTGCTCACGAAAGTGAAAGTTCTTCCCGGGCGGGATACGAACCAAGACTATAAGTTTGACAGGCGAGAGATTTACTCCGCCGCCAACGCCAGGTAAGAGACTTGACCCGGTTGTGAAAAACTGCTGTGATGAAAGTTATATTCTAGTAGTAATAATTTGGAAGAGGCGACCGGCAGCTAAGTTTATTTGCGAGTTATCTTTCAGTGTAATGAATAACGACATTTATACATCATGAACCTATAATCTGTCAAATTAAATCTCGTTTCTCCTATTTTATGGCATTTTTTTAGAATACGTATGCTGAAATCAATACTTTCTGGCGTCACTTTGTGGAACCACTGCATAATTAAATAATAAAAATAACTTTGTACGTTCCACAGTATAATTTACTGTCGACTCAGGTTTCGCCAGCTACTCCTGATGATGCCGTAACTGGCAAAACCTGGGTCGACAATAAATTATAGGTACTGTGTAACGTACAAAGTTATTTTTATTATTCAATAAAATGTATGCTATTTAATATGATTTTTGACCTCAAAGAAAATAGGAGGAAGAAGATGGTAGTATTTTCCACTATGAATTCCGACATGGCGTCACAATTAGATAAATAACTCGTTGCTCCCTACGAGTCATGGCAACAATAGAGAACTCGGCGACTAAACTGATGCCCAACGAATTCGCACACTCATCAAGGCAGCTTCCTCCCAACGAAGGATGCATTTAGGCATCTAATTAGCGAATTCGAACACGAATTAATCGGGAATCGTACGGGTTGGGTCAAGAGGAAAAGAAGTTTTCCATTGGCGCGAGATGAAGAGCTATGGATTGAGTGAATGAGGCAACCATGTTTCAGAGTTGGTGGGGGTGAGGGCCTAGCCTCTTCTTATGAACACTAGCTGATAATTTCTCAATCCCTAAATAAACTGTTCTCTTTCATTTATGCTTCCTACTTACTCTCAGCATCGCGTCACTCACCATCAACATTCGTATCTTAAATCATTAGACTTATTGATTCGTCTTGACACATACATAACCGCTCGCTTGATGTGAAGTAGTTCAAATCATTCTGCTTCAGTCCTCGATACCTTTTGGAATACGGTAATATTATAATAGGTGAAATATTACCTTTATTTTATAACATTTAATATGTACTTTCAATCCTTTAACCCTCTTCTCAGTTACTAATAAATCTTTGCTTCGAGTAAACATCGTTTTCGATTATATTTTACGAGAAAATTTTGTACTTTCTGCCCGAGTAACCCTTAACGTAGACTTATGAGAAGAAAATGTTTTTTTTTCTTTTATCGGCTAAGTAGTTAATCTCCCCCGTCTTTAATGTGCGTTATAAAAATAAGCAATGAATGATTTAAAAGGGCTGCATTTTATTTTTTTATTCGTCCGGTTAATCAAGAGATATGGTAAGTCTTGGAAGGAGCTAATGAAGACGAGCAACTTGTTCGGTTTGTCATCGATTTGGTTCACTGAATTTCAAAATATGACCTTTATTTTAATAACCTTTAGTATGTACTGTCAGTCCTTAAACCCTCTGCTCAGTCACTAATAAATCTTTGTTACGAGTAAACATCGTTTTCGATTATAATTTACGGTAAATTTTTGTACTTTCTGCCCGAGTAACCCTTAACGTAGACTCATGAGAAGAAAATGTTTTTTTTTTCTTTTATCTGCCAAGTAGTTAATCTCCCCCGTTTTTAATGTGCATTATAAAAATAAGCAATGAATGATTTAAAAGAGCTGCATTTTGTTGTTTTATTCGTCCGGTTAATCAAGAGATATGGTAAGTCTTGGAAGGAGCTAATGAAGACGAGCAACTTGTTCGGTTTGTCATCGATTTGCTTCACTGAATTTCAAAATCATTATCTGAGTAATGATTAAAAGTAAACGAAACACTGAGACGAATAATGAATCTAAATATGCTGGCTCAATATATTTCATGACAAACATTTGCTGACAAAAATCTGGCTGCAACAGTTTTCTTCATTATCACAGAAAATCTGGTTCTTTTTGCAGCGATATTTGAGCGCATAACTTTATCAAATGATTATGAGGACCTGTCAATCATTCAGTTGGCGACGTAAGGATGAAGAATCAGTTCCATCCTGCCTTGAAATGACTGAATAATTTCATCGAGAATCGATGTAGTCGTGCCATTTCGCCACTTCCTAAAGCGAACACTTTCCTTGAAAATTCTCCAGTGGTAGTGTCCCCGCGTTATATGCCATTTAGTCACGTATATTATCACAGTAGAATATAACTCATGGTGGTTTTTATGCAAAATCTCAATCTTAAACTACGATATGATTCAAGTGTTGTGTTCTGGAGGTGATGTTGCCAAGACAACCAAGGTAACGGTAGTCCAGAATGCGTGACGCGATATATTTGCCATTACGATTGTTCCAAAATGTCATCCAGAATTTTTCTCATAAAAAGGTAATCGTTGTTATTCAGGGTACCGCCGACAACGATTAATGTTTGCACCATTAAGGATCGGAGAATACTAAGTGGGAGGTAGTGCTACCCATAGAACGGATGAAGGGTGGACAGAAACCCGACATTGGACTGCACCTGCTCGCGACGATAGCCGCCAAGGGGTCACGGTCCAACGTCCCATCTAACAGACGGAGTACTGAACTAAATTGCTCTGCACTCCGGTCAGGACTGGTATATCATTGAAAAATCTGCCACACCTGACATTCGAACCCCGACCCTCGAAGTTGGAGACTAGCATAGCCATTACAGTAACCCAATCTCCCTTCAAAAATCCCATCCAATCCTAAATTCACCCCTCCTAATGCGTAGACATTTTTACGCAGAGCACAATTCTGCTGCGATAATACATGTGATTAAATGTCATACTACGCGGGGACAAATGATAAGGGGGAAATGGCCACAAACACTCTTGACAAAGTAAACTTGCTTAATTCCTTCTTCCAAACTGTTTTTAACCCACCTTCAGGCGATCCAACTCTCGTTCTACCTGACCTCTTTCAGAGGCTGATGCCACCAATAGAAATATCCTGTAATGGTATTGAAATGTTACTCAAAGATATAAGCCCCAACAAATCTCCTGGCCCTGATCAAATTCCCTCCCACGTGTATAGAGAGTTAGCTTCCGAAATTTCTCCCTACCTTCAAATAGTATTTAACAAATCCCTCAGTGAACACGTCGTACCGATGGACTGGAAAGTAGCCGATGTAACACCCATTTTTAAAAGTGGTGATAGGGAGCAGCCATCTAACTACAGACCAATATCTCTCACATCCATTTCATGCAAGGTCCTAGAACATATAATTGTCAGTTCAGTCATGGGGCACCTAGATAGCCAGAATTTGTTGTCCAACTTTCAGCATGGCTTCCGGAAGAGCAGATCATGTGAA
Source organism: Platycnemis pennipes (assembly GCA_933228895.1). Classification (NCBI taxonomy): domain Eukaryota; kingdom Metazoa; phylum Arthropoda; class Insecta; order Odonata; family Platycnemididae; genus Platycnemis; species Platycnemis pennipes. Next base: position 65,561,935 of record OW121846.1, on the reverse strand, counting down.
ACTCAACTTGCTCTCTTTTCCCACGATATTTTAGTTTCTGGCGAAAATAATATTCCAGTGGATGCTGTTTTTCTAGATTTCAAAAAAGCTTTTGACAAGGTGTCTCATACCAAACTAATTCTGAAATTAAAATCTTATGGGCTAGACAATAAAATTATATCATGGATAAGTGATTTTCTACATGATCGGGTCCAAAGGGTTATTTTGGACGGTGTTACCTCACCGGAAATTGAAGTCACTTCGGGTGTCCCACAAGGTAGTGTGATAGGTCCACTCCTGTTCCTTCTGTACATTAATGATATCAGTAAGGTGGTAAAAAGTAAGCTTCGTCTATTTGCCGATGACGCAGTTGTATACAGGGAAATTCTAAGCCCAAACGATAAGCAATATTTAAATGATGACCTGCAAGCAATCGAAAATTGGTGTGATAAATGGCAGTTAGAATTAAATTTTAAAAAATGTGTAGTAATGAATTTTTGGAAAAAGAATAATTCTCCTCCAAGCACATACAAAATAAGTAATAATGAAATAACAAACGTGGAATTCATTAAATATCTTGGAATAAGACTGACACATGATCTTTACTGGGGTAAACATATACGTGAAATAATGGGTCAAGCTAATCGTAAACTGGGTTTCATCAAAAGAGTATTGGGTAAATGTGACGATCATGTACGAGAAATCAGCTACTTTTCCCTTGTTAGACCTCATTTGGAATATGCTGCCAGTGTATGGGATCCCTACGAAATCGGTCTAAGTAATGAACTTGAACGTGTGCAGCGAAGATCGGCAAGATTTGTAAAGGGACGATACGATAATTATGTTAGCGTAACCAGTCTATTAAATGAATTGAAATGGGAATCATTGTCAGATCGCAGGTTGAAATTTAGACTTAATCTCTTAAACAAATTCCAAGGCAATATTTTCAGTGATGAAGTTAAAAATATTTTACGAACCCCAACTTACTATGGCAGACTGGACCATATTCATAAAATTAGAGAAATTGATTGCCGAACTGATAGATTCAAAATGTCCTTTTTCCCTCGAACAATTAGAGATACGAATAACGGTAAATATGTCCTATCAGAGAGTAGCAATGAATAGCATTGGTAGCTGCATGTTGGTATGAGTACTTAAAGCTAACCCTACTAACAGAATGTTTTTGCATGTTTGCTTAGCAATTTGTATCTTTTTTTAAATAGTGTTGTTCTGACTACTATATTAATACTATTCCTTTTTAATGCATGATATGTAGTGCATGTTTGGTGAGAAATCACCCCCTGCCACACACCCTCGTGGTGGCTTGCAGGGTATTATGTAGATGTAGATGTAGACACTGTATCCTTAAATATGCAGCCAGTATATGGAATTCGAATGAATTAGGTTTGATCAGAGAGCTAGACAGTGTGCAGCGCAGAGCAGCTAGGTTTGTAAAAAGGGGTTACAATAGGTTTAGTAGCGTATCACAATTAATAGAAAAATTAGGTTGGAATCATTATCAGATCATAGGTTAAAATGCAGATTAAATCAACTGCAAAAATTTAAAACGGACAACTTTACTGAATATGTTAGATCATCATCATCAAGGGTCAACAATCCTAGGATTGGTTTGACGCAGCCCTCCACTCGATCCTTCTATCGGCCAACCTCGTCATTCCAACGTAGTTCCTCTCTTTCACGTCCTTTACGACCTGCTCCATGTAACTCATACGAGGCCTGCCTCTTCCATTTTTCCCGTTCACTTTCCCCTCGACGATTGTCTTCATCAGGCCATCGTGTCTCAAGATATGGCCGATTAGGTTGTCCCGTCTTCTTTTTATAGTTTTCAGCAGACTTCTCTTTTCTCCCAGTCTTCTTAGGACTTCTTCATTTGTCACTCGGTCGATCCATTTTATCTTCATCATTCTTCGATAGCACCATATTTCGAATGTTTCCACCCTTTTCTTCTCCGCTGCTGTCATCGTCCATGCCTCACTGCCGTAAAGGAACATGCTCCAGATATACGTTTTGATGAATTGCTTCCTTACTTCCAAGCTTGTATTTCCAGCTGTTAGTAGATTCTTCTTTTGATAGAATGCCCTCTTTGCCTGGGCTATTCTACTCACTATTTCTTTCTTGCTTCGTCCATCGTTGGTTACTCTGCTTCCCAGGTAACAGAACTCTTTCACCTCTTCCAGTTTCTGTTTTCCTAGTTTAACGTTGGTTTTGGCCTCTTCTTTCTTGCTGCACACCAATATCTTAGTTTTCTTCTTATTGATCCTCAGCTGAAGTCCGGCCATTGTCCCTTCCATGGTTGTTAGCATCTTATTCAGCTCCTTCTCTGTCTCTGCTATGAGAGCTATGTCATCAGCGAATCGTAGCATGCTGATTGTTTCTCCGTGGATGTTCACTCCAGAACACTTCTCCTTGACTTCATTGATGGCTCTCTCGATGTAAACATTAAAAATTACGGGAGACAGTGCACAACCTTGTCTCACTCCTTTCCTTATTCTTGCTTCTTCACAGCTGGGCCCAGATTTAATCACAGCTACTTGGTTTTTATACAAACCGTGGATAATTCTTCGATCATTGTAGGAAACTCCAATTCCTTTCAGAATATCAAGCATTGAATTCCAATCCACGTTGTCAAAAGCCTTCTCTAAATCCACAAATGCAATGAAGGTCGGTTTGTTCTTCTCCATTCTCTTCTCTATAAGCAGCCTAAGGGCCAATATTGCTTCTCTTGTACCCTTACTTTTCTTGAATCCAAATTGATCTTCATCCAGGAACTCCTCTGCTTTTCGTTCTATTCTTCTGTAGATGATCCTTGTCAGTATCTTCGATGCATGTGTCGTCAGGCTTATAGTCCTAAAATTTTCGCATTTATCTGCTCTCTTCTTTTTGGGAATAGAAATGATGATGTTTTTCTCGAAGTCCCTGGGTATTTCTCCTGTTGAGTACATGTCGCAGATGACCTTATAAAGATGGGCCAATGTCCTCTCTCCCGCATTCCTTATCAGTTCTGCGGGTATATCATCAATTCCAGAAGCCTTATTCATCCGAAGGTCCCTTACTGCTGCGTCGAATTCCGATCTCAATATTGATGCTCCCATATCATCCTTCTCGACTTCGTTTTCCTCTTCAATCACTTTCGTGCTGAGATTGTTCCCGTTGTATAACTCTTCCAGATATTCTTTCCATCTCTTCACTTTGTCTTCATTTTCAATCAAAAGTTCTCCATTCTTGTCCCTTATAGCATTGCATCTTGCGCTCCGTTCCTTGAAGTGGTTCCTCACTATCCTATAGGCAGCTTCCACCTTTCCAATGGTAAGGTTGTTTTGTACATCTTCGCACAGTTTGTTCATCCACATTTCTCTAGCTTTCCTGGCTTTGCGACCTACTTCGTTCCTTATTCTTTTGTAGCAAAGCTGCCCTTCTTCAGTTTTGCATTCTTGTACTTTCTTCTTTCTTCGATCAGCACTAAGACTTCTTCCGTGATCCATGGTTTCTTCTTAACAACTTTTCTTCTTCCAAGAACTTCTTTTGCGGCTTCCTGTAGTCCACATTTAATGTTTTCCCAACGCTCCTCTACTGGTTTCTCAGTCAGGTCCTCTCCTATGTTATTTTCTACTGCTTTTTGAAATTCCAGCTGGTGTTGAGTCTCCTTTAGTTTTTCTACTTGCCAAATGTTCTTTACTGTTTTCTTCAATCTCTTGAATTTTAGGTGGCATTTCATCATCACTAAATTATGGTTGCCGTCGATGTCTGCACCCGGGTAGCTTTTGCAGTCCTTCACCTGATTCCTGAACCTCTGCTTCACTAAAATGTAGTCTATTTGAAATCTTCCTCTGTCTCCTGGCATCTTCCACGTGTATTTTCTTCGGTTGTGATTTTTAAACAATGTGTTAGTAACCACTAACTTATGTTGTGTGCAGATCTCCAGCAGTCTTTCTCCTCTTTCGTTTCGTTTTCCCAATCCATATTTTCCAGTTATTCTTCCATCTTGTCCTTCGCCGACGACAGCGTTCCAGTCTCCTAAAATAATTAGGTTTTCTTCTCCTCTTACCTGTTTTATTACTTCAGTGATATCTTCGTATAAGTCTTCCACTTCTTCATCTTCATAGTCCGACGTAGGCATGTAAACTTGCACCACAATGGTATCTGTAGGCTTAGTTTCAATTTTAACCATTACAATCCTTTCACTGTATTGCAGGAAGCTCTTCACACGCAGTCCCGCACTCTTCCTGAGCATTATGCCTACTCCAGCGTTACCATTCAGTGATCCGGTGTGAATAATCCTATAACTTCCACTCCAAAAGTCTCCTTCTTCGGGCCATCTCATTTCACTGATTCCTAATACATCGAGGTCCATTCTCTTCATTTCCACCTTCAGGTTCTCCAGTCTTCCTCAGGTCCGAAGTGATCTCACGTTCCACGTTCCTACCCTAAAATGACTATCACACTTGACTGATGTACTCTCTCGGGTAGTCCCCGCCCGGAGATCCGAATGGGGGACTATTTTACCTCCGGAATATTTTACTCGAGAGGGTGCCATCACGTCTTGATAATAAAGGAAAGAGTGGAGCAGCTGCAACTCCTCGGGATAGTAATGTGATGGTTTCCCCTTGCCTTCCACATCGCAGTACTACAGCCGTTACAGTAAATGTTACCACGCCTGTAGTGAAATGAGTGTCGCTGTACCGACCACTGTGGTCTCCACCTTCACTCATGTGAAGAAGAGCTGCTGCCCTCTCCTCCGGGTGATGGGATGCGTAATTGTTGGCGGCCTCCATCGCCAAGTCACGGCATCTTCACAGGTTCTGTATTATTTAAGGCCTACCTTACCCAAGGATAGACCAATACGCCCTCGGAATGCCGTCGCTTTTTGTCCACGACTGCTTATTCGACGAGTAAACTCGCTTATCTCGCAGCTAACCTCTATATCTAGAGGTCGACCCACCATCCGCAACCCAGTGGACGCACTCGGTGGCTTTAAGCTCAGCCGCGAGATATATTAAAAACACCCTACGTATTATGCTTGATTTCACCAGAAAATAAGATTAGAAAGATAGATTGTCGTACCGATACACCAAAATTTCATTATCCGCCGCACTAAAAGAGAGCATAGCAAAGGGATCCAGGTGGCGGCGAGGTAAAGTCCTCGTCTGCTAATCCTAGGGTCGCGGGTTCGAGTCCCGCCTGGGTGGGTTTTTCTCCACCTAGGGCATGGATGTTTGTGAAGCTCTGTTGGTTCAGCCCCTGGGAAACCTGATGACAGGCAAATACCTATCGGGATCCCAGGGGTATATGGGCCAACAGAACAGTCCGGATGCAAAAAAAAGGTGAGATATTGTTAGAGTAGGCTGTAGTGCATGTATTAACATTATTAACTCATGCATGAGAGGTAAACACAGAAAAATATTTTTAGGTAATTGATATTATAACCGATGATCCCTTCATTACTATGTAGATGCTAACCATATAGAGGCATGTGGCCCAATTATCTAACATGTTTCCATGTAGCAGCCTACTTGCATGTCAACAGTGCATGTTTGGTGATCTTCACACCCGGCCACACATCCTTGCGGTGGCTTGTAAGGCATTGCGTAGACGTAGACAAGCATTCATGCGATGCAAGTATCACTATGAATCCATGCCATATGATACTAAGACAAGGGTAATTATGTAAAGCGCATTCAAATAATTTCTTAGTAATTACAAGCCGCACAAGCGAGCCTTAAGACAGTATTACAAAATAAGAGTGTCTGGCAGTGAGTTTTTAGCACGAATAATCATTTAATGGACTTCAAAGAGTACCTTGCGATAACACGGTGAAATGAGGAAATATATTAATTATTCCTTTCCATTTTCCATTCCTCACGAGTATAAATAGCAGGAAGAGGTTATGGGAGACCAAATATCCCTTCCTATCCTTCAATGCATCTCGAACGCTATGTCGTGAGCGTAAAACTAAAGCGATACCCGATAATAGAAGCTGCCGGATTCCTTGAGTTAAAATTTGTGAAATTCTCGACACATGACTATGTCATCCCGGGAAATACCGGTACGTCTCGGGATGAGTCTTGAAGGAGAAAGTTTCTACAGCCTCTCAGCTCGAGACTCCACGAACTAAGGAGCAAGGTGTAATTTTTTACCCAGAATCAGCACGCAAGGAATTCCCGAAAGCCAAGACGTTTCATAATTCGTGACGCGGCGGAAACATCAGAGCCGAGTAAATTAGCGAAAGTTTCCCATCGAATTCTGACTGGCTCCACCACTGGTTGATTTGTTCCCGGGAAACAAATGAATCAATAATCACCCTGTCGTAGCAGTCATATCTTGATTACAAGACCAGGGGTGGTTTGTTTGAAATCATCGGGGTTATCTCGGATAGGTAAACAAGTAGTCACGTGCTACAAACAGGAATTGTTTGCAAATTTACCGTGTCTGAATCGCTCGTTACAATATCATTAATTGTTTACACTCGAGTTTTTCTCATCTTTCTCGACTATAGAGCCCCCAGATGAGATAAAAAACAAGTGTAAGCAATAATAAATAGGTTTTTTCACACAGCAAATTCGCGAACCAATGTTGTTTGTACCACGTGACTCCTTTATTACCTTTCGAGATAATCCCGACGGTTTCAAACACGACCCCCAAGAAGAGGTAGAATAAGGTTTTAAGGAGCTCTAACCGCTAAGATTATATTGCATATTCCAACATAACTCGCTTAGATTGGAAAAGAAATGTCGCTATTTACATTCCACACACACACACAACACTTTATTGGCTTCAACCATGGTTTCGGATTTTTACATGTCATTATTAAGGTCATTTACATGTGATCATCAAGGACAATTCACATGTCATAATCAAGGAGTCACGAATGAAGTATGACAGCGATGTTTCTTTTCCAATCTCGTGGTTCCTTTGTTTTAACTCGCTTAATCTAGTACATGATTCATCTAGATGTTTTAAATAACCACTTCGTGAAAAGCGAACCGAGAACCTCCCCTAAACCCCACACTGCTCCGCAATTTAATCAAAAACAATTTTTTTCTCTCACGTTCTATCTTCCTCAGTTACTAGCGCATGCAAAAATCACATCAAATGCCAATGATATGATCCCCACCTCTTGTGTTAAAAAGGCTCTCCCGGTCATACTTCCTTCATTACTGAACATATTTGACGCCTCCCTTCAAACTGAACATTGCCCTGCGACTTGGAAGCATTCACTTATTCACCCAATTCCTAAATGCTCTGAGCCAAACAAAGCGGCTGATTTCAGACCATTTGGCATACAATGCGCTTTTGCCAAAATATTCGAGCGAATAGTATTTCAGCAACTACGTACTGAATAGTTATGTTTCCGCAAATAATATATTAAACGCTCTGCAGTCTGTTTTTCGTGGTAGCCATAGCACCCAAACGGCGCTTATGAAAATAACTGAAGATTTAAGAGTTGCAATGGACAAAAGTCGTGTGACCAATTTCGTTCTATATGATTTCGCCACCGTTTTTCACTCTATTTGTCATGAATTGCTCCTCCGTAAGCTGAGTGACTCAAACTTTTCTAAGAGCGCCCTCCACTGCTCCCGATCATATCTCAGCGATCGCACCCAAGCTGTGGTGGGAGCAAATAATACGCAATCAAATTAGATACCGATTACCACCGGCGTTTTCCAGGGCTCCGTGTCCAGCCCGCTCCTTTTCTTACCATTTATATACGATCTGCCCGTTGGTATCCAGAACTGCAACTATCACATATATGACGATAACCTTCACGCCACTCATCAATGTCAGACAAAATCTCTTCCATTTCACTCATTAATGTGGATATCAAGAGAATTATTCGCTGGGCGCAGAATAACTATTTAGTGCTAAATGAAAGTCAAACTAAAGCAATATTGATCGGGAACAGCTACTTTCTATCCCAAATAGAACTCGAATCTCTAACAAAAATTTGCATTGGAAAGTGTACCATTTCATATGAATAAACAGTTAAAAACCTCGGAGTTACGTTTGATCGTACCCTTAGCTGAAAGCCACAAACCCAATATGCAAGGAGTAAATACCTAGGATCTTTACACCAACTAATCAGAACGAAGGAGATATTAGCCCCTAATATACGTTTTATTCTCGTGAAAACACTAGTCCTTCCACGTTAAGACAATTGCGCTCCGTTGTTGTCAAACCTTGAAGACGATAATAACAACAAACTACAGGTCACAATGAATGCAGCTGTTCGATCAATTCTTCATCATCATCGGTCAACAATCCTAGGATTGGTTTGACGCAGCCCTCCACTCGATTCTTTCATCGGCCAGCTTCACGTAATTCCTCTCTTTCACATCCTTCGCGACCTGTTTCGTATATCTCATACGAGGCCTTCCTTTGCCGCTCTTCCCGTTCACTTTTCCCTCGACGGTCGACTTCATCATGTATCGTGTCTCAAGATATGGCCAATTAAGTTGTCCCGTCTTCTTTTTAGATTTTTCAGCAGACTTCTCTTTTCTCCCACTCTTCTAATGACTTCTCAGTTTTTCAAATTGGTCGATCCATTTTATCTTCTCGATTCAAATGTGATCTAAAAAATATAACCATGTAAACGACTCTTATACCCGCTTAAACAGGCTTGAATATAAGGAGCGTCATACTTATCTTCTAATAAATTTGGCCTTCAACATCCTAACTACTGATAATCCACCTCACCATGAGAGGTTTATGAGAAAATGGGAACTACAAAACGTATCCACCAGAAACCATTCCATTGATCTCCATATCCCTCAACACCGCACCTCTCACTTGAATAAATCCTTAATATTAATTGCTCCTTGAGTTTGGATAGTTCTACCTATTCAATCACGACACTCCAAAACCCTAAATTAATTTAAAACAACGTATATAAGCTACTGCAAAAGGGTGATCTTACACGTACTAAAAACTGAGAAAAATGTAATTCTCAACATGTTACAATGTCTTTAAATATTTATGTATCACTGGAATACCTATTCTTTGTATTGTGTAATGCTCTGTACATATCTCTTCTGGTTAAATATTGAACTGTAATGATTGAATGTATGAAATTTAATGCATAATCTTATTACTTTATATATGTTAACCGTCCGCACACAATGTTTTCGTTTATAAGTGTTTATGCTTTTTCCTTATGCATGAAATTATATATTTTAATTATTTTTCTCAATTTATTAGTATTTTAATGTAAATTTACTGTAATTGCCTCATAGGTCAATGGCTCACAGAAATTAACTAAATAATAATAATAATAATCCTAAGACAAAACAACCGCATCCATGCTCAATATTCTCTTCGAATCTGAAAGCTTCGTGTTGACAGGAGTTTCATGTTTGAATAAGTTATAGAATTAGTTTTTTTTGGTCCCCAGCTATTATCGTTACGTTGATCCGTCTTCAATCACTTAGGCTTAATCCTAAAACAAACACAACACCATGCCCGAGGCGGGATTTGAACCCTCGACCTAAGCGTTGTCAAGCCGGTGTATTATAGACCTGAATAACGCTACCATCCATTGTAGGGTCCATGGACAGTTTCAATCAAAGAATCACACTGAGGGTTTTTCCATCAAGCATCGGCGAGGGGACCAGAGTTCGAATCCCGGGAGAAGCCTTTGTCCACTCCACACCCAAAAGGAAGTATTTTCTGGATAACATATTTTTCTGGGAAACCCGCGGTGTTACAGGGAAAGGATCTACCCCCCTACCGTGATATGTAAATTTCACACGCCGTTCGGCTTAGCAATTGGTGAGCATTATCTTGACCAAGTAGACCAACCCTCGGGTTGAACACAACTTATTTTTAATATGTTCGAGCCCTCGAATTGTGCAGAGCCTCCCGAATGTCCAAGGGTTATCCAGAATCAGTGTCGAACGTGAGAAGGCAAGGAATAAAATTAGGGCGAGGGCTACATTTCTCAGCGAACTGTTAACAATAGCTATGGTATATTGGAACATAGTCCGGGACATCTCTCAGGTTTCGATACGGTTGAAGGGTGCGTTGACTTCTAGTTCATGCGAAATGCTTCGTACTCGACACACTCGGGGCAACACGATATGAAACGAAAACAGCGAAACTAAGTATGGACACAATTGAAAAACAAGTGGACACTCGGAAATATTTTGAACGTTTCGGCGGCCATGCCCCCTCCATCACAAAAGAAGTGTCAGACTCTTGAGAGAGAAGATTTCTTCGGGTGCAGAAAGCGACATGACCACCGGAGCGTTCGCAATATTTTTGTGAGTGTCCTTTTCTTTTAATGCGCCTATGTTTAGTTTCGGTGTACCCGCTTCATGCAGCATAAACCAAATAATTGGGGTACGATATTTGTCTCCTACTCTCGCTTCGCCGATTCACAGTTCTTCTTCTCCAGATTCTAATCCGTCGAGATTGGTTTGCGACAGCTCTCCGTCTCTCTCTCTCTCTCTCTCTATGCTGTGTCATCGTCTTTATTTACAAATACCGTCCACACACCATGTTCTTCACTTCATTATCTGCTTTCAATACTTCAATCTAGGTCTTCCTCTATATATTTTGCCTTCTATCATCCCTTCTAAAATCATTTTCACATCTTCCTCAAGCCGCAGTAAATGACCTATACATCTGTCCCGTCTTCTTTTTAATGGTTTCCATTCACGGTTATGGTCTCCATTCACGGCATTCACGGTTAGGGCCCAAAAATCAGAACTTTTTTCACGTGAGATATCTCCGAAAACAAATTTAAGGAAATGCATGAATAGCAAAATGCAATTAGAAAGTTTGGCAGAAAAAGAGGATAACGTTGTATATTCCTTTTACGCACCGCCTCGATCGACGAGAAATCAAACTCCACTCCACCTCCTTAAATAGCACCTATCTACATCACAAAAATTCCTCACTTATCGGATATCCCCCTCGCTTGACTCCTCCACTACCGATGATTACTTTCCCTATGGCCCTCTTATCATCCGGCTCCCTTAATAAGAGTGATCGATCGCGAGATTTTACTTCATACATTGTAGGCTACTGTATTTTACCCAGCCTCTCCGATTGGTTAAAATAGCGACAATATGAGAGACATAGATGGGCGAGTAGATTTAAGAAAGGTTAACAAATTTGTTTTCAAATGCTCCACTTGCAACCATAGCATAGAACGTACCTTAAAGTTAACGTATGAAAACATCTAATCTTTTTTATCACTTTACAACCCTTATTCTTTCTCAAACTCGTCTCCATTTTTGATGGCAGGTGACCCAAACCCTCTCCACACGCTCTTAATGTCGGACGTGAGATAAAGCGTAAGATGTGGATGAGAAATTACGAAGCAAAGTAGGGATCGGGTTGGTGTGGTGGCTAGAGTACTGGCCTCCCATCCCGAGGGCCCGGGTTCGATTCCCGGCAGTGGCGGATTATTCAGTGGAAAACCGGTCCCCACTTGAGTGCCTAGTGGAGGGCATTTCAAGTACAGTACTCCGTCCGTCGGATGGGACGTTAAGCCGTCGTCCCCTTGGCGCCTTTCGTTAAGAGTAGGCTAATGCCGACGCCGGGTTTCTCTCCACCCTTCCTCCGTTCCCTAAAAACTCCTACCATTACTCAATTACCCACCTGTCCTATATGGCGCAAATGACCTCAGCTGTCGGTCGCCTCCCCCAAATAACCAACCAACGAAGCAAAGTGGGCATGACAGGTACAGAGCTTGACTTTTGATGGCGTGAACTTGGCCCTAAGACCATGAATAGCCATGCGTCACATGAAGTTTTTGGAACTTAGGTGAATAGCTGAAGATCGGATTGGTGTCAATTTCCCATCCTAAGGGCCCGGAAACAGGTCCTGGCAGTGGCAAAGTGTTTTTTTTTTGGAACCTCGGTCCCTACCTGAATACCGCGTGGAGAAGCCATCATGTCCATTCGCTAGTAAGCTATTTCCGGCGCCAGGTTTCTCTCCACGTATCCTCCCCCACTCCCAAAATTACTGCCCCTTCACAAATACCCGCCTTAGGCACAAATGAACCCAGCTGTCGGTCACCCGATAATGGGCCCTCTATATCATAAAGCTTATTTCCACTTTTGTCATCCCCTTCTCTCCCCCAGTAACGCTCCGTAAAATTCTCTAAGACCCCCTTCTTACTCTTGACCCTAAACGGAAGGTGGGGAAGTAGAGGGAGGGGAGAGGTCACGAGGGTAGTAGGGAGTGGTAGGGTAATGGGTAACAAGGGAGATGAGATAGGGAACATGAGGAGGTTATGTTTTCCCTGGAGGCCGGCCTCCCTCTGTACCAAGGCATCCATCCTCCGTCCCTTCTCCATGAAATCGAGTCGTTATGGTTCGAAGTCACTCCGACGGCCCGTCTCCAATAAGTATCGGGTGAAAGCCGAGGATACCTCTTCTAGCACGCCTTATGCTACTTAGCTCGAGTCTTAAAATTGAATCTAGGTCGGCAAATTTAAACACTCTCACAGTCACCGCATTTAAGTTTATATTCGTCAGATTTTTAACAGCAATCAATTGCATCTTTTAAATTGTTGAATTGTTCAACAGTCGGCCCAAGGTATTACTATTATTATTAAAACATATGATGAAAATAAATTATATCGATCGGGTGACTAAATAAGAAGCCTTAACAAGAAAGGAGGAAAGGAGGAGTCTAATTAAAACCTCAAGAAGAAGACGGGACAATTTAATCGACCATAGAGACGAGATAGTCTGAAGATGACAATTGTCGAAGGACAAGTGAACCGGTAGAAAGGCAAGGTAAGGCATCCATGGGACCCATGAAAGACAGTTTAAACCATTTAACTCTACTCTGAGGCTGTATGTACGACAAGGGGCTAGAATGCGAGGATGCATGACGTTTTAAATTTGTTTAAAATCCGGGATATATAGCATTTCGGGTTCATTGTACACAACAACGGAATTATGTGTAAAAAATTAACATGGTCTCTAGAACCCTTATTTTTAAGAGAATGAAATGCAATGGTTTAAGCAGTAATAATAATTATATTATTTATTCAGTAGTGTTTATCATCTTTTTTGTTTGAAGAAAGAATAATTTTGAATGTTACTCCCAACGTAACGGAAGGTGTACCCTTCTCTTTCAGTCGATCAAGCGTCGTAAGGTTGGCCCTCCCACTGCCTCCTTTAGCGTTGCGAAATTTACGGACGGACCCACTTTACCCCTTGCAGCAACATCTGGACAGTGAAAAGTGGAACTAAGACTAGGACTCGATGACAATAAACGGAATACGCTTCATTGGCCTTTGACCTCAATCCCGACTAGAATAGTAGAGCAACCCAAGCTCGCTAATGCTCACACCAAAAAAGCAGATGAAATAATTGAGTCTAGAAAATACTTCCCTCCGTAATGAAAGACTCATAGTTACCGTCTCCATCCAGGTCGATAATCCGTTTTAAAACATTTTCTCTGTAGCAGTAGATATCAATCATTCGGCCACTGCTTTTTCGTCGTATTTTTGTCCAATTAAAAAGATATTCTTCCAAGAAAGGACATGAAAGGTGATCAGAGTCGGCCGGTAATATGGGGAGAGGAGCGCAACTTTCTGGACGCGTCCAAGGATCAAACGCGTTCAAGGGACATGCGACGGAAATCAATACGGAGAGAAGGAAAGGCTGGACACGGAGCCCGGGAACATTGACTGAAGCTACAAAAAACTTATGTCGTCAGAATCGAGCTATTTTTTGTCCTCAGCGGCAGCTGTAATGCAGTACACTGGGAACAAGTTGAAAGGAGGCGTTGAGACCATCCCTCAAATCAATGATGAGGCGGAAACGGTGGCGGTTGGGAAATAATTAGGTTCGAACGAAGATCTGGTGCAAGCTCCGTTACGGCAGCGAGTCATCGGCGATAACAGCTACAGAAAAGGAAAGAGTGAAGTGGAAGCATACGCAATGTGGTATTACGGAAGACTGATGTAGATCAGATATGCATGCATACATTGAGTAACTAACGATGAGGATTTTGGGATCGGGTTGGTGTGGTGGTAAGAGTACCTTCCAACATGAAGCGCCGGGTTTGTATCCCGGCAGTGGCAGAATTTTCTACCGCTCCCTACTTTCTTGCCAAGTGAAGATCACCTTGAGTGCATAATGCAGTCCGTCGAATGGGACGTTAAACCGCGGTCCCCATGGTACAACCAGCTGTTTTTTGGTGATGAATTTCAGTCTGGCAGACTCAAATCGGCTGCCATTGCCTCCCCTAATTTAAAGGACAATAATAGCAAGATGCAGATCTTCCGGTTTGCAGTTTACAGTTTTCCTCCGCATTGGTCCATGCTTCACATCACAACAGCCAATCAGAGAAGAGCAGGCTAATGTTGACGCCGGGGTTCTATCCACTCTTCCTCCCTTACCTTTCAATTCCCATCCCTATGACGTTCATCCCGGTCTGAAATGTCTACAAGTGCGGCTGCAGACTTGATAACCACGGATAAGTACAGTTTTTCATTAAAAATTCAAATAGGTATTTCCGAAATTCCCTCATAAATAAAGTACTTCAAAACGAATTTTAACCATGAAGTCTATACTATGTGAAACTTCGCAATATCACTATTGTGTAACAAAAATTATATTCATAAGGTTCCAAACTACCAACCCATGGCGCAAATGACCTTAGCAGTTGATCTCCTCCGCCGAATAACAACTAACTACATAGTTATACCGATGGATATTAACCACTTCCACGAAATGAAGCCTGATGTAGTTGACTATACTTGTGACTGGATCTTATGCAAAAATATCGTGCCCCTTGTTGACTTCCGTTGAGTACAGGCAAATGCCGAACCTAAGTTCCTCTCCACCCTTCCTTTCTCCCTTAATAAACCTACCATGTCCAGCTACCCACCTTCTCTTACTAGTAGTGACTCAAATCGGCTGCCATTGCCTCCCCTAATTTAAAGGACAATAATAGCAAGATGTAGATCTTCCGGGTTTTCCTCCGCGTTGGTACATGCTTCACGTCACAACAGCCAATCAGAGAAGACCTCACTCCAACGGATGAGTACATAAGACGGCCAAATGACAGCATCGACATTTCGGCCTGAAAAAGCCGACTGCAACGCCAGCGACACTGTTGTCCCAGGAATCATGGACCAAAGCGCAGGAAAATCCGGAAGACCAGCATCTTTAGTACAATCAATCCGCGGAATTCTACACAAGTACAATAATAGCAGTATAGCGGTACCTCGTAAAGCGATTTTATAACGGATTTTTTGGTCATCGAACGTTTTGCTGTATGCGCACTCACACATTGTAAATTTGGAAGGGATTCGTACTAGCGTGGTGTGAATATTATTAGTCTAACAAAATATACAACATATTTTCAGTATCACAGTTTTAATATCGTCAGTTATTCATTCTAGTTTCCATTCTCCTTCATCCAATAGCCGTGCCTACAATTTTTACCTGATTAAAGTGTTTCTTTTTCGTAGAGCAATGATAACAGATTGCAAATCGTGGGTTTTCTTAATTGAAAAAATTAGTGCTCAATCATATTTTACTTTAAAAATGAACTTTCTGGCAATCTTTCGAAAATCTTTGGCAAACAACACTGTATGAAATATCCTTCCATACTTCAGAATCGTTTGGTAAATTGAAAAACAGCATTTCCGGAGTTTAAATCCTGTAGTAGTATGTCTTGGCGCAAATCAAATTTTCAAACCAAATGAGAACAGGTTCCCCTTCCCTATTTTTTTCCTTCCATCTTCTCTGGCGAGATACCAGAACACTGATATCAAAGTACTTGTTCTATCGATATGGCGGCATAAGTTACGAATTTAAAATGTGCTATTTTTCGTTCGAGATTTTTTTCCACCCCAACGGTTGTTTAGAAATACTCGCGCATATTTTTAAAACATATTTTTACGCGTGTTATCGGATGAAAAAATAAAAAATGATTCATGCGCGGACCCTATTGGGTAACTTTTCATCTCCAGGCTCTGGCGATTTTTGCCTATTTTCGCGTCATCATCATCGGTCAACAATCCCAGAATTGGTTTGACGCAGCCCTACACTCGATAATTCTATCAGCCAACTTCTTCATATCAACGTAATTTTTCTCTTTTACATCCTTCACAACTTGCGCCATATATCTCATACGAGGCCTGCCTTTTCCATTCTTCCCGTTTACTTTTCCCTCGACGATTATCTTCTTTAGACCAACGTGTCTTAAGAAATGGCCAACTAAGTCTTCTTTTTTGGGTTTACAGTAGGCATCTCTTTTCTCCCACTCTTCTTAAGACTTCCTCGTTTGTCGCTCGGTCGATCCATTTTATCTCCAACACTCTTCGGTAGCACCACATTTCAAACGCTTCCAGCCTTGACTTCTCCGCTGCTGATATCGTCCATTCCTCGTTATTAATACCATATGGTAAAATGCTCGTGCTTTCCCATCAAATCATGAAACTTATCTTGAAAGTGTGTGAAGCATCCGGGACGAATCAAACGATTTCCTGCATAAACCTGCGGGAAATCGTGTTCCGACCAACGAGGATTTCGGGTTCGGCAGTGAGTTCGGTCGACATTCGCTCCTCGCGCCGCATGGGCGATCGTGATGATCCTGCCGCCCGAGATCATTCATGTCGACCGACGACGCCCGTTAACTCTCCCGCGACGACCGCCACCCCCTAGTCACAGCACTACTCCCCGCCGGACGTCTGACGCGATCCGTTTCATCAGTCCCGCTCGGTGACCACTTGTCCCACGCTCGCCTCCCGCTTTGAATGCCAACGAGAACAAAAACCCCAGCCGCCGATGCCGGGAGCGATTAGAATCGACGGAGAAAATCCGAAAATTCTCGGAAATCCGACTCGCCTCCGCCCAAGCGCTGAGCGGACCCGCGGCGTCCCGTTGGGGGAGGAGGGGGAGACAGACGGACGCGAGACGTCCGAGTGCCGCGGCGTAGGGGTAAGGGGTGGGCAGGGTTCATCTGCGACCCCCTGGGGCAGCCCTTTGGGAACAAGAGTGGGGGGAACGCTTTCGCGACGCGAGGAAAGAGGAGGTCCCTGCTCGGACGCCTTGGTGATCACCTGCGAGGCTCACGGCTATGTCCTCAATGAGATGGGTACCGCGAGTGCATTCATAGGTGTTTGGGTGCCCGAATGAATACATGAATTTTATGCATAATGCAAATACAGGGAAAGATGGACTCGAGTCATCGAGTTCCTGAATTCCATTCGTTAATATTTAAGCACTCTTTCCTCATTCCTCCTGCAGGTTATGGAATTTTTTACATGAGAATGTTAGAACATCTACAATTTCGATGTTTAAGAGAAATATGGCTGATCACTAACTCTGCTTAAATGTTTTAATATGATATCGATATGATAAATTCTTGTTATATGTTTCCACAAATGTGCATTGCAATGTTGAATGTGATATATCACAATACTTTAACGGCTGGATGTTTTGTCAATTAACTTATACGATATATATTCCTTAATGCTCAATATATAATGTGCAATTAATGTGAATTATTGTTTATGCTGCGTTTTAATGTCTCAATCCTTAACGTGTGATGTTAAATCTGTGTAGAGTTGCCCTGGTTGTTATTGCTGTGTATCGTCGTATTCATCACCTATTGCTAATTTATGTGTTGCTCAGTGATTCGTTTAGTACTGCTGTTACCTTGTACCCTATTTCTTTCGTTTTATGTTTGTTGTGGCATGTAATTGTTTTTCAATTTTCCATGGGACTTAAAGTCCCAGTACAATAAAGACAATGCTTTCAATTTCAATTACATGGGTGCCTGACGAGCACATTAGTACCTGTGTGAATACAAGGTTACCCGTATGAATACATGGGCAACTATTTGAGTGCCTCGGCGAACACTCGAACACGCCTGAATACTAGAAACCGCCGCGCCGCCGCCGAGTACTTCCGTAAAACTTAGTCATTCAACCGGTTCCTCCATGATTCCGGATGCTCAAGGCACTAGACGCTCCGGTATTTAAGTAACACAGTATCACGCGTAACTTGGTGGAATTCTTTCGTACTGAGAGAAAGTAAACTCACTTTTATAGACCAAGAAGTGGTTCCATTACAACGTAACATCAGGTGAAATTACACAAGTTGACAGCCAAGTCTGAGTCTACGGCAAGATTTTTTTCAAACTTATAGCCGAAATGGGAATGTTTGCACAATATTTAAAAGCTGTACTTGATACATGGTATTTTAACCCTTCACTTGCAGTGGTTCAACCCTTTACGTCATAAATAAACTAGGTCGTGAATACGTCCTCTTTTTGTGGAATAGTGAAGTTATTTTCTTTGAGTCTCCGGTAGTTATTGAGTAATTCAAGCAGTCGTCAAAGTATTCATAGGGATTCTCGTATTCAGGTGTATTCAATCACGTATTCGAGTACTCCCACAGGTGTCCAAACAGTCGCACGTGTTTCGATTCAGGTACGCATGTATTCATTGAACTATCCACATACTCACCCAGGTACTCGGGTTTTCGTCATGAATTTCCCCAAGTTTCTCCCTTCAGTATTCCTTCCTTTCACCCATATTAAACCCTCATCCGTACATCTAGCTCTTAACTCAGCTTACCTTCTCAGTCTTTCTCCAAGCCTATGGTCTATAATTTGTGCTCAAAATCCTAAATGACATTCGTACTTTGTATTTTTGTGCCCAATTCCTTACTTCAGTAATGATTTTATCCTGGCCCTCACATTTTTCTTCCCATTCTCCATCTATGGGCATCCTCTTCTTGCAAAGATTTCTTCTCTTTTATGTTCACCCACAATCGTTATTCTCAGCTTTCCCACATCCGTATCTTTACTCTGCATCTTTTTTTACATTTTATTTCAACGCCTTCTTACCACTTCCATTCAACGTCAAAGGCCAAATAAAACTTTCCTGCCCCTCCTTCCTCTCCTCTAGTGCAACGTCTCTCTTCACGAAAACAACCCAAACAATATACCTGGTCACTCCTAGATGGTTCTACTAATTAATGGATTGATGGAAAGAATTTTTAAGCGCTACAGGAAAAATAAGAAAATGTTGGTGAAAAAGAGGGATGAGAGTCTTAGATTTCCCGCTCAGCTTCAGATTCGCAGCTCGTTCTCCTTATTTTTCTGGGAAGGAGGGACTGCATACGTTTCTGTCAATGCAAATGCCCTTTTTTAATGTTGTTCAGAATACAACTTTCGCAGCTGCGTATCAGGCCACTTTATAATCTGCAGAATGCGTGTAAATCTGCAGAATATATATTCTGTCATTACTATATTTTCAATATTTTTAAATCAATAACTAAGTCAAGAAGCATTTGAAATATAGTTAAACCGAATAATTATGAAGACCAAATGGATCGACTTAATGACAAACGAAGAAGTCCTGAATAGCGGGAGCGAAAATGGAAGTTTGCTAAAAACTTTGAAATAAGATGGGACCACTAAATCGAACAAACCTTGAGACATGATTGAAGAGATAGACCGAGTGAATAACGACGATGCCCTGAGAAAATTGATTTTCTTAAAACCTCAAAAATAAGACTGGGAAACTTAATCGGCCATATCGAGAGACATTGTGTTATAGACCGATTAAGATATAGAGCTCGGGGATCGGGTTGGTTTGGTGGCTAGAGTACTGGCCTCCCATCCCGAGGCCCCGGGTTCGATTCCCGGAAGTGGCGGATTTTTCAGTGGAAAACCGGTCCTCACTTGAGTGCCTAGTGGAGAGCATTTCAAGTACAGTACTCCGTCCGTCGGATGGGACGTTAAGCCGTGGTCCCCTTGGCGCCTTTCGTTAAGAGTAGGCTAATGCCGACGCCGGGTTTCTCTCCACCCTTCCTCCGTTCCCTGAAAACTCCTACCATTACCCAATTACCCACCTATCCCATACGGCGCAAATGACCTCAGCTGTCGGTCGCCTCCCCTAAATAACCAACCAAGATATAGAGCTCAATAATCCTCTTTAAACATGGCAGGTAGTGCATGTGAAGATTCACTCCCTGCCACGCACATTTATGGCAGTTTTCAAGGTATATGCAGTGGCGCACGCAGGATTTCCTTCTGGGGGGTTTCACTAATATTTATGTGCATCATCATGAAATGATATTTAGATTATTATTCACTAAAACAATTATTGAATTACATTATCTTGTCGTGAAGACAATTCAACTATATTTTTCAGCCCGATACGCAACATTCTAAACGCTAGTACAAATTGTACAAAATATAGTAAATTACAGGAAACAGTAACTGATTATTGAACGTGATCACATTTTAAACGCGCTCAGGGTTAAATTGTGGGTAGAGCGTCAAACATATACCAAGCGATAGAAGTAACCATTTACGAATTCATGTTTTTTTTTTGGGGGGGGGGGGGGGGGGGGGGTTAAACCCTAAACCCCCGCACCTATACGCCACTGGGTAATTTGGATGTAAAATTAATGCTGACAATTCTCTTTTCACTTCTATCTCCCCTCTGCTCGTCAATATACCAGACTATTTTCTTTCGAAACGCGAACTTCGAATTAGAGTTGAGGGAAAGAGCACCTGCGGATGTTGGTGACAAGGCCAGCATTTCATGGGGGCTGATAAGTACACTTGGCTTGTCTTTGGTTATTCTTGATCCCATGTAATTTCACAGCCCTCCTTGGATGGGACACAAAGCGGTGGAACCCTTCACGCCGCACAGTGGGACCAAATGCCTAATAGATCGCCAGAAGTCCCTAAAATAAACTTCCAAATCTAGGTCTTTTATACACTGCGTTGTCTTCTATGATAATGGCGCCACCAGGAAATGTAATTTACAGGTATATAAGTATGAAAATTCGCTCAAAAATCATTGTTAAAGTGACTAGGGCGTAGCTCACTTGTGTGTGTAAGCAAACCCGCAATTAGAAGGTCTATTTTAAAGTTGAATTGTAATTCACCAACTCAATCGATTGTAGTTTAGTAAAAAGGAAAACCTTCCTCATAGTAAGTAGGTATTATGCAAACAAGTGAAAAGTTTTAGCTATCACGTAAAATTTAACAATCATCAGTTACCTCCCCAAACTAGAATAAATTTGACACTGCTGAGCGGACAAAAGTAACGGGCTATTACATATAATATGCAACCCGCGCAACGTGACAGCTAAAGTGATGCACATATTTTCTTAAATAATATCATATTGCGCTGCTAAACCGCAGCATATTTTTTCATCAATCGATAGCTAAGATCTTTGGCTACAAATTCATGTAACGTATTTGGTGATGAAATGCCTGGCAATACAACGTTATGAATTTTTTCTTCAAAAATTTTGCGAAGAAAGTTGAAAAATACTTACTGTAAAAAATGAAGATAACGTTAAAAAAGTCTTGATAAACTTTCCACTTGTATGCATAATACCTACTTACTATGAGGAAGGTTTTTCTTTTTACTAAACTACAATCGATTGAGTTGGTGAATTACAATTCAACTTTAAAATAGACCTTCTAATTGCGGGTTTGCTTACACACACAAGTGAGCTTCGCCCTAGTCACTTCTGCAATGATTTTTGCGCGAATTTTCATACTTATATACCTGTAAATTGCATTTCCTAGTGGCGCCATTATCACAGAAGACAACGCAGAGCATAAAAGACCTAGATTTGGAAGTTTATTTTAGGGACTTCTGGCCATCTATTACGCATTTGGTCCCACAGTGCGCCGCACCGTTTCCTCGAGAGCAGGTTGATGCCAACGCCAGGTTTCTCTCCATCCTACCTCCTATCCCTTCCAATACCATCCTTAGGCCTTTTCTCCCAGTCAGAAGTACCTTTTAGCGTGGTACAGGCTGGAAACGTCACCTGAATGGGCTTGGTTGGGGAGAAGGCCTGGAGGACTAACAACTAACGCACTATCACTCTCCGATTCCTTTAATGGCTCGAGAAATTGGCCCATGCGCGCGATGGTGCTCAAGTGAAACCGACAAATTTGCATGGCCAGGACTTTCTATCTGTTCTTGCTAGCGCGTAAGGTCTCAAGCCGTAGGGGAAAGTCGGTTAAAAAAATCATACGTTCTCAGCGAGGCACACTATTGGTGACTTGATTAATTCTCGTCACTCGCAACTATGTAATGTCAGACAACTTACGAGTGCACCTCACCCCTAACAGAGGATAACAACCCTAGTTCGCCACTCAACCCTGGCTAAGACCCTGGAATACACGTCGACACCCGCACTGATCCCTGGCAATCGCTCCCCTTTAGGATATCCAGGATACGCCCGGGTCAAGAACTTAAAATGTCCTTCGCATGATACCATTTCACGAATCTTTCTTCTCTCTACACTCGAAAGTTCATACGAAGTCATTGGCATTCTCATTACGCCAGGCCTGGTGGAGGTGAAGACATCCAAAAATCTTACCCTTGCCCGACATAACCGCTAACTCTTCAGTAAAATGTAATAATATCCCTCCACGGTTACTCTAAAGTGATTCGTTCAATGTTACTTTGGGGAAAAGAATTGCAATAGAACAGAATAACAGGTTTTGTACAGCTCACTAGTATAAATAAAGTGGCTGTGATGTTCCAACTCTTCCGCGTCCTCATCACATCAAACTGCAGCGGGCATTTTCCGGATGGTGACGCCAAGGCATTTCGTGTAGTTATTCAAATTAACAAGTGGACAAAAGAATATATTTTTATTTTAGTTTAAATATTTAGAAAAAATTTACTATTACAGATTTGTTTGTTTCAGCTTGTTTGAATTTCCATAACGAACGAACAAAATCTGGAATAAGGTTTTGCTGGAATAAGGAATTCCAACATCTTTCCATATAGCCACCTACCCTGCGTCACAAAGGACCTCCGTTTTTGGTCACCTCATCTAACAACAACATCATCATTGGTCAACAATCCTAGGATTGGTTTGACGCAGCTTTCCACACGATTCTTCTATCGGCCAACCTTTTCATTGTGACGTAATTCTTCTCTTTTACATCCTTCACAACCTGTTCCATGTATCTCATACGAGGCCCGCCTTTTCCAATCTTCCCGTTCACTTTTCCCTCGAGGATAGTCTTCATCAGGCCATCGTGTTTCAAGATATGGCCGATTAAGTTTTCCCTTCTTCTTTTTATAGTTGTCAGCAGACTCTAACAACAACAACAATAAAAAACGCTGAGGCCGAGAGAAAGATATTAAATGATAAATTTAGGTTCGCAAAGAAAACGACGATAGGGTTGTTTTGGTCACTAGAGTACTGGCCTCCTACCCCGAGGGCACGAGTTCCAAACCCGGAAAAGGTAGGATTTGTATCGTTATACCGATCCCTAATTGAGTACCTTGTGGAGATCACTTCGAGTGCAGTACTCCGTCCGTCGAATGGGACGTTAAACCGCGGACCCTTAGGCGCCTTTCGTCCAGAGCTGATTTCCTCCACCCCTGAAAAATCCTACCTCTACCCACTTATACTAAATGGCGAAAAAATCCTGTCATCGGTCCCCTGCTCGATACTAACAGGAAATAAAACACGCGTTCGGTAAATGAATCTGTTAAATTTAACCAAATTAAATCTACGAGAAACAACTTTATTTACATACATGGATCTCATGAACCCTCCAGTTGGATACAAGCACTAACTGAAGCAGAAAGAGAAGGCCGTGATTAATGGGAGCGAGAAAACAATACTGTATGAACGGAATGAATCCATTATGACGACGATCCAGAAGAAGGGGAGACTTAAATGTTTGCTGAAGTCACGGCAAAAAAGAGAGGGAAAGAGACGCTCTGGAAATGGTGTAACGGCATCCGGAGGACAGCATTAGAAAGAATAATGGATGGGAGGACGGCCAAGTTAGGAGCACACGAGGGAAATAATGCGAGACACGGGAGTACAGGGATAGGAAAAAAGAGGAGACGGCCAAGAAGATACGGCAAGGGAAGCAGGACGACTCTCCGAAAGGAAAACAGCCTATATGAAGAGGAATTACAGTAGTTGTGCTCATCTCGTGACGGGACACGTAGGGGAGAGTCCAAGGGGGGTCGGGTTGGTGTCGCAGCTAGAGTACTGGCCTCCCATCCCTAGCGCCCGAGTTCGATTCCAGGCAGTGGCGGATATTTCAGTGGGATACCGGTCCCCGAGTGCCTAGTGGAGGGCATTTCAGGTTCAGTATTCCGTCCGTCGGATGGGACGTTAAACCGTGGTCCCCTTGGCACCTTTTAAAATTTTTAATTGGAACTTTACAAAAACAAAGGAATCTTTATTAAAATATGCTGTTTTAAACTCAATTATAACAATAAATATTCAAAATAAAAGTATTTCTTTAACTGTGACTACACTATTTTATTGACATAAAGAAAGTAATTTTCTCCAAATAGAATGCACCTTTTAAAAAACCCGTACCCAGTCAAGTGTTAACCACTTGACTGGGGACGGGTTAAATCAGGCTAAAGCAGACACCGGGTTTCTCTCCACCCTCCCTACATTCCTTGAAATAATCCTACCATTCATTACCCAATTACCTACCTATCGTAAATGGCGCAAATAACAAGCTGTCGTATGCCTCCCCTGAATCATTAACTATAAAATAAAGCTCTACGGAACAGAATCATGGACCATGGAGAAATTTTATCAGAAAAGAATAGTAACCTTCGAAGCCTGGTGTAGGAGGAAGATACTGAAGATCAAATTGACGGATGAGGTGAGAAACGAGTAGGTACAGACATAGAAGGGAAGAAGGAAAGACGCTATGGAGAACCATGCGTCAAACAAGAACATGGTGACTTGGGCACACCCAGAGACACGACGAACGTCGGAAACATAATGGAGGGAAAAACAGGGAAAGTACCACGAGGAAGACCAAGAGACAAATACTTAGGGCAAGTCAAGGATCTGGGGAAGAAGAGCTACAAGGACATAAAGGAATTGGCGTGGGATAGGGACATAGCTGGGCAGAAAAGCGTTAATCCGTTAATCGTTAATTAACGAAGTTAACATATTGCTTAACGATTTAACTTTTAAGTTAAATCCAAAAACTATTGACGGTCTTATTAACTTCCGTTGACTTTTAATTCCGTTAATTTAAGTTGGTTACTTTTGTTCAGAGCCATCTGGATTGCCATGTATAACTTTTTGAAGGAGTTGTGTTGAGAATTCAATCTAGAGAACTCAGCGTTTGTACTGCAATCAGACTTTTACGTAACTTTTACGGACACAATTTACACAGTCAAGGCTCACGTTTCCACCCAAAACAATAAACAAGACATGAAGAGACGTAGGCATCTAAATACGTTCAATTTGAAGGAAAAGTAAAGGCGGGATCAACTCGCGGGAAAACGAAAACCTAAGGCTTCTTCAAGAGCTGTGGAATCTTCTTATGTCAATAGGACTGGCAATAGTTTTTCGACCATCTAATGGCACAAAACTACGCCAGCAAAATATTGGTGAATCTTTTGGTATCGCAGCCACCGGTAGCGGTGCATCACAAGGTTTCTATTTCCACAATCAAATACAAACAGCGTCAGGTCCAACTTTACTGACGGAAACGGTATATTACTATGAAACTCCATACCTCATGTATATAAGTCTACATTACCTAAGCTATACTGTTCATTAAGTATTTTTGACCACGAAATTCTTATTACATTCATTGACATTAAAAATACCTAAATGTTAAGTGGCATATAATTCAAAATTGCCTACAACTTCATATAGATTTTTAACTTTCACGGATAACTTTAACTCGCGTTAAATTTTCATCAAGATAACGATTTAACGATTAACGAAGTTAACTTTTTTAGTAGCTTTTAATGCATTAACGAAGTTAATTTTTGCATTAACTTTGCCCAGCTATGGATAGGGAGGTATGAAGGGCTGAAGTAAACCGATCCAAGTATTGATACACTAATAATAATAATGTCGATCCTTTTGTGTGCTATGTTGCTACGTGGAGAGTACTTCGAGTTCAGCACTGCGTCCGTCGGACGGTAGGTTACACCGAAGGCCACTGGCTGCCTTCCGTTAAAGTGTTGGTGAAGCCGACGCAAGGTTTCGTTCCACCCTTTCACAGTATCCTCATAAACTGCCACCTCTTCCCTTTGAACCTCCTATCCCGCATTCCACAAATGACTTAATGTGCCGGCCGTCTCCCCCAAATAATCAACTAGGGCGTGTAAGGGACCGTGATTTGGCGAAAAAAGGATATACTTTCTGTTCCTGGAATATATTGATTGAAATTATTTGGGAAAATTCAGAAATCTTGCGACTATTTGAACCAAGTGTGATATTTTTTCATGGATAGGAGAACTGAATAATGTAATTAGTTTCCCACGTTCAAACTTCATTCAGGGCCTATGTTTCGCAGTGAATCGACATTCTTGGACGTTAAACATTCAGCAAGATAAAACGCAGCATCATATCCAGGACTTAAAATGAAGCAGGGCTTCGAAGCAGAGTTCGTGAATAATGCTTTAACGCAGAAATACCAAGCGTTTCATTTAGTAGAAACAGTTATTCATGGGAAGCGACCGAGAGCTCGTCGGCTTAAACTTTTAACAAATTGATGCGATTGGCATACACGGATAGCACTGGTAGTCAGCAAAAAATTTCATAACTTCCGCAGTTAAATATTAATTATGCACGAATAGCCGACATTATCATTATTTGTGTTATTTGAGAGCATTGGTATTTAACAAACTTTGAGTGGAATGGTAAAACGTCTCACTGTAAGTAATTCCAATGCCACGTTTCAGGAATTGATGCGGGAGTTAACTTTAATTCCTTTATAGGACTTTCACTTCTATTTGTGAAATCAACTGAATACACAAACATATCTATTATACCTTTGAGTAAGGTCGTGGCGACTTTCTCTCACTAATCAAGTTCATCATCATCATCGGTCAACAATCCTAGGATTGGTTTGACTTAGCCCTCCACTCGATTCTTCTATCCGCCAACCTCTTCATATTGACGTAACTAATAAAGTTACTGACAGTAATGCATATATTTGTCGCCACCACCAGCATCGGTAGAACGTCCGCGAAAATAAAGACGAAATTGTGCTTGGGACGTAGGAAACTGCTTTATAGTCGACAACTTTACAACCAAGGAAAGAGTGATTTACTACCATGAGATATTTGAATGTATATGTCATGTTGACAGCAATCACATTGACAAGACCTGGTTCATGAAGACCCTCTCTCACCTGCCGCTCATCACTCTCACCCCTCACTTGCACCTGAGTCAAAGTCAAAAATAATATCTTCTGTTTCATCTTGCATCAACCATCGTTTAGATTCGATGAGTAAGCAATGAAAAAACAACTTAAGAGAAAGAAACTGTTTCCGGGGTAACTTGGTGGAATTTTTCCATAACGGAGAAGAGAAAAATAACGATGCAATTCCACAAAACTTTATTTTGACACGACTATGGTTTCGCTGCGGCGCAGCATCATCAGGCGCCTCCTGATGATGCTGCGCCGCAGCGAAACCATGGTCGTGTCAAAATAAAGTTTTGTGGAATTGCATCGTTATTTTTCTCTTCTCCAACTTAAGAGAATTAATGAAGGGAGTAGAAGTAACGTGGGCGAGGGAAAATAGAACGGATAGAGCGTCAGGAAACGGAGCAGCGGCCAGGAGTCACTCCCGAGTCGCCGAGCACATTGCCATAATGCGAAATCCTGGTTCGGTGTTTCCTTCCGACTTTCCGATGGTGTTTACGTTCTCATAGATAGCGAAGGATTGGAGACTATGGGAGTGGAGAGAATGGTTAGATAAGGAGTCCGCGTCTTTCAGGAAATCATTTTCAATATTCGGGGTCCGCTTGGTGTAGTGGTTACAGCACAGGCTTCTCATCCAGAGGGCCCGGCCCGGTCTCCAACCCCGACAGTGGAAAATATTTGTCATACGTAAATCTGCCCCTACTTGAGTACTAGGTGGAGAAAATTCGAATTCAACTCTCCAGCCGTCGGATGGAACGTTAAGCCGTAGTACCCTTGGCGCCTTTGTGAAGAGCAGGCTACTGCCGATGCCGGGTTTCTCTCCACCATTCCTCCTTAACCTTCCATCCCACCCTTATACCTTTCCCTGCCGGTCTGAAGCGCCTATAAGTGCGGGTACACACTAAAAAACTGCAGATGATTAGAAATCTTTTTCCCTTCCTATCCTCACCGAGCGCAAAATTACAGTGCCCCTAGCAGTTTCCGAATGCAGCGGCGTAGGAAAGCCTGTATTATGCGGAGGGCTGATTGTACCGGTAAAATGCAAAGGTCAAACTCTCTTACATTACTCCACACAGCTATTATCATTTTTGCATCATGGTGAGTTTTGCTGCGCTACTTATGCTAGAAAGACAACAGTTTTTCTTTAGAGGGACTATAGGTATGCATGCCTTATATTTTACGATCACACCCTGCCCATAAATTATGTAGAAGGTTTTTCGTGGAATTCCTTAGGCCATTCTGTAGAAATTCCTTAAAATATTGAAACACCGTTCTGCAGAAATTCTCTAGCGTTCTGGTCCAGCTTCCTTATATCGTTCCGTAGAGATTCCCCATCACTATCTATATATTCCGTTAGGCGTTCCGTAGATTTCCCAATCATTCTCTACAGCTTCCTTCGAGTATTCTGTAGAAATTTCGTGCAGCGTTCTGTGGAATGTCCTAAAAGCGATCTATAAATATTCCACGGCGCATTTCAATCATTCGTTAAAGTTTATTGGCAAGTGTTTACACTACTATGCTCTAATTATAACTGCAGTTATACTTAGTACAAAAAAACAAACGTTTCCACTAGAAATAAACTCGGCTTACCACAATAATTCTTTTATACGAAACGAAACTTCGCGAACAAGACTGGAGTAGGGAAAACAAGTAGAAACCAAATTTCTCGTAGAGACTCTTTGAGAGGAAGTGGAACAGTAGTTTTCAAGTCTGTACGGCTCTAAGGAGCACCTCAAACCGGGAAGAAACGAACTATAGAGACTGGGATGTAAGAGAAAAAAGGAAGGATAGAGAGAAATCCGGCGTCGGCAAGAACCTCGTAACGAAGGCCCCAGGGATCCATGGTTTAACGTCCCATCCGACAGGATGGAATCTCCCCACAAGGCACTTACTTGGTGTCACTGAAAAATCTTCCACTATACCCTCGGGTTGGTTATTTAGGGGAGGTGACCGACAGCCGAGGTCATTTGCGCCATATAGGATAGGTGGATAATTGGGTAATGGTAGGAATTTGTAGGGAACGGAGGAAGGGTGGAGAGAAACCCGGCGTCGGCATTAGCCTACTCTTTAACGAAAGGCGCCAAGGGGACCACGGCTTAACGTCCCATCCGACGGACGGAGTACTAAACTTTAAATGCCCTCCACTAGGCACTCAAGTGGGGACCGGTTTTCCACTGAAAAATCCGCCACTGCCGGGAATCGAACCCGGGCCCTCGGGATGGGAGGTACTCTAGCCACCACACCAACCCGATCCCTATACCCTCGGGGCGGGAGATCAGAACTCTCACCGCTACACTAACCCTTGTACAGTACGAGTCAGTGCAATACGCAGTTTGCCGAACCAGTAAACAAGCTTCCGATTTTGTACAGCATTACGATCATAGTGCATACATTTTCCCGGAAAAGATTAGCAGTTAAGTACGAGTTAGCGTACCCTACATTTCAATGAATCTGGTCGCATTAGAGTCATAACGGGAGCATCCTAAATTTTGACTACTCTGGTAGAAATCAAACCCGAGTGAGACTTCTTTTCGAGCGATTAAAATCACATGGGCGAAAATGCGTAAGGTCTTCGTGAAGGTAGCTTCGTGATGCTAACTTTTTCGGGATTAAATCTTTAGAGTCCCGACATTCCCAAAGTCAGGTCACACAAATTCCATCATAAAATTCATAAAAGACAGAAACAATTGAATTACCCTTCAAGCTGCAGAGCCGTGATAATTATAGGGAAATTGAACTTTTCACCCGAGAGAAGTTTCCCTAATATGCGCGACTCTGGGTAAGAATAAAAGAACATTTGGAGATGAGCCAGTCAAATTGCGGTAAAAACGTTCGATTTTGGAAAACATTTTAACAGAATTTCTAGAAACATATACCTACTTTTCCAATTTGTTTAACTACTAATAATTTGGGAAAAATAAAGGAAAAATTAATTTATTTTTTTCAATGAACAGCACTGAATTTCGCACGTAAATGTACGACGAAGGATGAATATGAATGTATTGAGGTTACGAATACGAATATAAGACATCATCATCTGTCAACAATCCTATGATTGGTTTGACGCAAGACCACTCGCTTCTCCCAGGGCCGACTAAGACAAAATTTTCATCCGGGCGAGAGAGTACTCCGGCGCCCCCTCCCCTCTTATCAAACCCTGGTGTAACACTTATTCACCAGTTAAACGCAGTAGTAAAAATTAAATAGTAAACAAATAGTAAATTAGCATGTTTGACATGAAGTTAGTTGTCAATCCCCAAATACCTAAAGCAAAGCTTTTTCCATTCCCACAGAGCCCCTTCCTTCGCGACGCCCTGGATTCTCCTAACGGCTAACCTCATATTCACGTGATTCTTCTTTCATTATCTGATCTATATATCTCATACGAGTATTTCATTCGGCATTCTTCCCATTTGCATATCCCTTGAATATTGTCTTCATCAGGTCATCATGTCTCAAGATAGAGCCGATTAAGTTATTTCGCCTTTTTCGTTAAGTTTTCAGCAGACTTCTCTTTTCTCCCGCTCTTCTTAGGACCTCTTTGTTAGCCACAGTTCGTTTAATTTATCTTCATCATTCTTCTGAAGCACCACATTGTAATGCTTGCAGCCTTGACTTCTCTGCTGCTGTTCTTGTCCATGCCTCACTTTCATAAAGATGAGTGCTCCAGATGAATTGTTTCTTTACTTCTAGACTTGAATTTCCAGCTCTAAGTAGATTCTTCTTAAGTGCAGTAGAATGCCCTCTTCGCCTGAGCTACTTCACAGACTATTTCTTTCTTGCTTCGTCCATCGACGGTTACTCGGCTTCTCAAGTACTCTTTCACCGCCCCAACCTTCCTAGTTCACTCAGTTTTCCTGGTTTAACATTGGTCTTCACTTCTTCTCTCCTATTGCATACATACATTAATTTTCTTTTTATTGATCTTCAAGTGATATGCAGCCATTGTCCTTACCGTGTTTACTAGTCTTCTTCTAGCAAAACGCAGCATGCTAATTGTTTCCCGGGGATGTGCATTTTTTCTTTGATGCCATTGATGGCTTTCTCGATGCAAACATTAAAGCATTGTTTTCACAACATAAAAATTAAAAAATACGGGACAGCATAAACTGAATAAAAGTTGAAGGTACTAAAATAATTCACAAAATGTGCAATTCAACATGAAAGTTGGTCAAAAGTTAATTTGCAAATATACTAATAATTACCGCTTTCCAAATAATCAATAACTCTAGCAAAAATTAACTCAAAGAAGATTGGGTTGATGTGATAACTATGGTACAGGTTTCCCATCCCGAAGGTGGTAACATTTCAAATGTCGTTAAACCATTGAACCCTTGACGCTCTCTCGTTAAAAGCAGGCCAATGCTGGCGGTGGGTTTCTCTCTCCATTCCCAGGAAAATATTATCTCTACCCAATTACCTACTCCTAAAAATGGCACGAATGGCCTTAAATGCCGGTCATCTCCCCAAATAATTACTACAATAAATTTACAGAGTTTCAAAACTTTATGAGAGTACAACATTTGTCGACGTGAATTGTCTTTTTTGACCTTGCGCACGGGGACAACTTAGGAATTTTTTTTTGTAGTCCCCACCAAACAGGAGGGGTTACCACAAAATTATGGTGGTCAGATACAAGTCATGGTATTCACCCAGACAATATAATTATTCTCATTTGACAAAAACACCAGTCACTTGTATGACTACTGAAAGTAAAATAATGTTTCATTAATCTCGTGGTATTTCAATGGAATAGTGATCAATCAACATATTTCCTGACATCTAGTAAACTTTTAAGATACCTAAACACAGTATGAAATTTAGCCAGGGGTAGTTATTTAATTAACGATGTGTAACATGGGATATTTAAATTCTGGGCCATGGTAAGTTTTTAAGTTCACAAATTTTCACTCTGTAAGTCATCAATAACATTATTTAACACATTCAACCCGGAATATTTCTAGTGTGCAATCATGAAAAACGGAAAGATTTTTCCTCCACATTAATTTGGCTAGTCAATTAAATGTAATTATAAAATTAGTTTTAAAAATTTTTGAATAACAAAACTCGATAATTTATCAAAGACATGAGTTCACGTCTTTCAGAGAAGTCTTCAGAGAGGTCTTCAGTGAGGTCATCATAGAGGTCATTAACAGACGCGAATGCACGTCTGTCGGTGTCTTGGCAACGCACCTCGGATGCGCATTCGCATCCGTCGGGTTGAACGTGTTAAACTATTAACATAATATCCATTTGTTACACTTTCCCCTGAAAAAACTACTGGGATCCTTCTGGCACAGTTCCCCTTATTCCCAGAGAGAACCTCCAAACATTGTGTATACATTATTCATCATAATATTCATTCCTCATGTGGACATTGAAGAAATAAGTGTTTTTTTGTAGACTATGAAGAAATATTTCTTCATAGTCTACAAA
Organism: Platycnemis pennipes; assembly: GCA_933228895.1. Taxonomy (NCBI): domain Eukaryota; kingdom Metazoa; phylum Arthropoda; class Insecta; order Odonata; family Platycnemididae; genus Platycnemis; species Platycnemis pennipes. Next base: position 65,529,367 of record OW121846.1, on the reverse strand, counting down.
CAACAAGTGACTCGACAACATTATACTAGGTATCATTGTCACGTGACAAAAATATCCAAGAAAACCAAGGATGAATTCCAAAATATTTATTCAAAGAGTGATCTTTACCCCTAAGCACACTTTTGGAGATCTGACCGAACTTCATATCAGACCTGAAGTGGTTCACATCAGACCTGATCTAGCTCAGATGAGACTGATCTGGCTCAGATCAGACCATCAGCTTCAGATTAGACCTTATCTAAAATTTCCATAAGAGTTATTGAGCGTCCACTACTTGGAGGTGATAATTCCCTAAGTCTCCATATTCTGCTTCCAGGGATTGAAAAACTGCCCATTTTTAGGAGGCCTCCTTCAAGGGAGGTTTGACTGTGTATACTTTGAACCCTTTCGCTGCCAGTGGACCAATCTATTGGCCCAACCAAGCTGTGCAAATAACTACCACAGTCCCAATAATCCAACTTTGATCAGTTTTAGATATCTGCCGAAATGTTGGGCCTCTACCTCAGCTAATTATAATATATAATACCATTATTTTTGCTGAACCCAAAATTTATGATCATTTAGATAAATACGAAGCTCATTCCACAACAGTAATTTCTTAAAATAATTTAACATCACAAGCAGAGATGGGTCGAATAACAGATTTTACAAGTTCAAATATTAAATCATAACTCCAATATTACGAATTTCAACTACCTACCTTGAATACTAAAAATGCAATTAATATGCTAAATATTATTCTGCAAATGAATTTGTTGCCTGTTGAAGTAAAACGCTACAAGTCGATTCAATTTAAAAAATTCATTTTGGTTTTCAAATGACAAATGTATAATATTTTTTCTACCTATTGAGGACTGTTGAATACATTTAACTTTTGTAAGCCTTAATAAGTGACCCGAAAATGTGAATACACCATGTTTTATACATTTTTGAAATAATATGATCAAGTTCATCAACACGCCAAATATGACATAATTAGCAAAATTATTAGAGATTTCAAATATCGAATTTTTTTAGCATAATTATAGAAGTCTCGAATATCGAATACTTTCTAGTATTCAAGGTATTCGTGGGTACTATTCGCAAATCTCTAATCAGAAGTCATGATTTCACGAAAATGGCTTCAGCAGCTCAACTGCTGCATAATGCAACGATTTATCATTTGCAGCAAACATTAGAATAATGAATTACAAATAACATTCTGAGAGATTACTCTAGAAGAGGGTTATGGAGGAAAATCAGTGGGGAGCAAGTAAAGTGAAGGATAGGTGATTCATCAAATATCATCGTACACAACTTATGAAGACAGCTATATTTTATTTGACTGTTTTATGTCGCATTTTTACTCAATTAATGCAATTCTAATCACACAGTTACTAGTCAATCTCTACATTTAATTAACAAACATCAATATACGACGCTATAAGTCTCAAATACATAATGGAATGAGTCTTTTACATTCCAAAGGCAAGCAAACAAGAAAACATCTTTCAGACTTTAAAAAGTTGCAGAAAATTCACAAAGTAAGATAAATTTCTTGAAAACCAAACAGTCACTATTTTTGAATAGTAATTGATAAACATAATGTTGATATAACTCTATATAATGAGTTTCTCAATAAATTAACAAAATTCACAAGGTAAACTTATAAAAGGTAGCTGTTATCACCCAATATTTGTGGAAATTTTTTTCAGGAACTCAAATTCACATACATTTACTAATGAGAACTGAGAAATGAAGTAAAGCCTTTATGTGGGCATAAAATACCAGTTTGATAAAAACCATTTTTTTACCCCAACAAAAATTCACAACATAGAAATACAAGATGACACAAAATTTCTAGGAGAAAATCCATATGAATACTTGAACAAAGGAAAATTCAATGCATTGCAACATCCTACACTGAAGCCTACAAATTCTTGAAAAAAGGCAATTTTAACAAAAGTAAATTTTGGTGTCACATGCCCCACAAAAAAGTAAATACTTCATTCACTGCAAACTTTTAAGGAAACTTTAATTAAGTCAAAAGTACTAACTAAAACTGTAGCAATGCTATGAGAGCATTTTGGGTAAGGATGAATTGTGAGGCAAAATCATAAAATCAAAATTTTCACCAAATAGAAATTCAAATGGCAAAATCTGAATTGACTGTACACCTCACTGCGACACCAACAAATCAAATATTACCATTAGTTCTTTAGCTGAGATGAATAATGACAGAAAAACCTTGAATTTAGTGCTTGTATTTTCCTTCTTCAAATTATTTCAATATGTCAGCAACTTGAGAATTAAAATTCCTAAACATTAATATCAATCCTGAAACAAATGTGACATTAGAAACATGCTTCCTAGGACAGTGAACATTCTCAAAAAATATATACTACACATTACCATGAGTTAGAAAATAGGATGTATAAAAAGAAAAGTTATCAAAATTCATTCAACTACACATAAAAAAATGAAGCATTTTAATGGATTGAGTATTCATCATCAGCAGCCTAAACACTTAGAACACCTCTATCTTATTTGCAAGACAAATGTTTCAAAGCCAATCTGCCATTACATACTAATTTAAGTGATCATCTTTCACAAATAGGTATCTGCTTATGGAATTCTTTTAAAGCAAGTCTCATGGATAATAGAAGATAGTCATATTTACCAGTGAGTAATACAAGCAATCTATCTTAGCATACCCATGCTGAAATCCTTACATTTTCATGGTACACCTCAACTGATAACTCTCACCACTTCAGATATAAAATATTTGCATCTTGGATTGAATAACACCTTTCCTCAATTGCATAAGATCTGTTCCAATATAAAATGCAACAATCACTCGTGAAGCCAACTGTTTTAGCATCTACGTTAAAACTACACTACCTTCAAGCGCACTAGCACACAAAATATTCATTTCCATTAAAATAAAACTCTCTCCAAGTATTGGCTACGTCCACCAAATGGATCGACACGAGTGGAATTCATCAAGCAAATGCCACCAACTGCCTACCGTAAGAGCCATTTTCCTTTTAAGTGCAAACGGCAACTTTTAGAATTCAAAAAAGCATTACCTTCCTGCTTACGCCATTCAAGCAATCATTCTCAGAGTAAAAAATCTTGTAAATACACTGGTTCATATAAAAATCTAAGAACTGAAAATATTTAGGGACAATGTATATATATAAAGTTATTTGTACACTTTAGGAGAGTGAAAGATCCCAGTTTCATGGGCACTGAAAATTGATCACATATGCAGAGCACACATGAAGCTTCACATGAAAATTCAAGAGACTCGGTCATTTTGAAAAGCCAGAGCTGCAAATATTTTAGGATTTTCCCCTAAGTTACCAAAACCCACAGCCAGATAACTGCAACCACTCTACAGCAAGAAATGCAAGGCTCAACTTTGAAAAAGAAAATGTTTACATGATCATCAGAACCAGATGACAGCCTTGATGTCCACTTGCAGTGGTGGTATTTCATGGCAGTGTAACCATGAAGAAAGAAACAAAATGCATTTCAGTAATTACATCCTAAAACAAAATGCAATAAAAATGATACAGCCTTTAAAATAATATCAACTGAATACATGATGGAGAAGCATAATAAACGAAAACAATGTCAACGTGAATGCCATGAAATTATTTCTCTTACTCGAGCTTTTTTTCACTCACTCACAGCAAATATAACTAAAAGCAAAATAGTACAAATGCAAAGCATCAATGATAAAACAGGAGCAAACTACATACAAATTACACAGCAATTAGAAAAAAAATCCACTTCCATACTTATCATGCCTCAATTATAATATACAATTGATAATTTTGAACTCATTTGATGGATCACTTTAGGGAGGGAAAACATTCCTTAACACCTAAATACACACAAATCACTCCTTCCTCAATTGCATTATACAATAACAACTGGATAACAACTTACAGTATAACCCCACTATATTTGAACATGTTTAGCTGCAGGCATAAATGATTGATTACCCAGTTCGCTTCACTTGTTATATATGTATTTAAATAATGTTATTTACCAAAATCAACAACATAACTTCCTATTTCCGTTACAGTAATAACCACAATAAAAGGCATACTAATCATGTAGCCAATCCATCATCCAAAAGAGAGAAAAAATGACCATAGATTTTGAAAATAACCAAATGAAGCCATAACAAACAGTTCGGCAACTACCAACTCACAGCTACAAGCAAAATCATGAAACAAAAGGCTAACTGCAAATGAAATTAAATTTCATAAAAAATGCCATACAAACATTGGAATAGGTTCATTTTTTTAATACAATGTCATAACATTATGGGTCAAAATAGAGTGCCAATTTTCATGGTTTTAAATATTTGTTCTAAAAATTTATAATGGTAAAATATACCAATAATGTTATGCTATTAGGGGAGAGGACTGACTGCTCAGGTCATTTGCACCATTAAGGATAAAAGTCATACCAAACGTTTGCAATGGTAATGTTATTACACAAATATAATGTCTTTCTTATTATTGCTGACAGTAGCCTCAATTTACATCTTGCACTGAAATTTTTAAAGGAACAATACCCTAAATTTATTCTCATTCCTTAAAAATTACATTAATATTTTTTTATATTAATCTGCATTCTGCATTGTTCATTCTTTAGAATAAAATCTGATCACCCATTGATTTTAAAAAATATCCAGTAAAACCAACAAGTAATAAAAAATAATCAGTTTTTATAATTAAAATGTATGCCAAAAGATATTCATGTATTTTTATTTTGAGCTTGTGCATTTGGAATATAGCCACAAAGTACAGACATTGCTCTAAAAGCATCAAATATGCAGTTTATCTAAGAATTCAAGTTACTAATACCTTTTTGGCACTAACATTGCTAACAAAGTGAAGATGATTAGCTCCCATGATGATATTTTTCGGAGGCAAAATTTATAAAACCTTGGAATAGTGTTAATGAGACTAAACAACACTAAAATGTATTTTTATTCTAACAAAAAATAATTTCCCAAGAGACCTAAAATCATCAACAATAAAATTTAGTCAAAAATATTGGTATGCTTCTGTCAGATAAGATTATGCAAGCATAATGAGATACACACAAAAACCTAGCCAATTGCAAGGCATACTTATGTTTACCCTTGACAGAAAATAGCATTGCTTCTTGTATTCAATTAATCTTATGTCACTGCCTTTGTATAGTAATGAAAGCGCTCAAGGATATTATGAAATCCACACTTTAAGAAGATTTATTACCTCATAACAAATATTACTTAAAAAATTATCAAATGAAATTCCTACCTTATTCTTTCATCCCAAAATTGCTTGCATTGAATTTCAATCAGTACGTTAATTCATTCATCGGTAGAAGCACTATAAAAACACACTCAAGAGGAATTCAAAGAGTGCTAACTAGTAAGCTTATTACGAATATTCTGGGTCAATTACGGAGGACTCTCGTCAGGACTTTCCTTGATAGCACATTTTCCACACTGGCACATTGTTTCCTCAGATCCCCATCCCAACGCATGTAAATAATACTGGTTAGCACATTCAGGGCACCAAACCAAATCAGTCCTAGGAAAATAATCACCGTATAGGTTGATCTGGCAATGGGTATTTCGCAAAAGGTTTGAATCTTGCATTCAAAAGATTTTTTATTACTCACAAAAATATTTAAATAGGTATATTATGGTTAAAAAAAATTTATGATGAATTAAATGGGCATCCAAAAGCTCAGCATTGTATCGCGATGTTCATTGTTTTGCTAGTGATGACTGGACATCAAAATTACACGAGTACCAATACTTCGTGACAGTAAAAGTTAGACAAGTGCTTAGAATTAGCCATGGTAAAACCTGAGGTGAAAAGAAAATTATCAATTGAAACCCAACCTTCTCCGAAAAGTAGACGAAAATCCACAAATGAAGCATGTTGAAATTGCGACAAAAATTAAAGTTCAGCCATCAATACTAAACTCAAGATTGTTCTACTCAACGCATGCGTTGTTCGGCATTTCCGCCTTCGCTCCCAAAAAATTTAAAATTCAAATTAAGTATGCGGCATGGTCAAGTGTTACGATTTTTATGAATTCTCAATAGAAATTTTAAGCTTAAGTCCGTGTTCATGTGCCTCCAATGTTGCATACATGTAGGAGAAAACCTGGGTTCGTAAACTGACTAGAAAAACTATAACGAATATAAGTAAATCAATTGAAACTTAAAAGGACATCATGAAAAAAGTATTATTCATATTCTATCAAAATTCCCTTTCATTTATGCATTTCATATTGACATGACAACTGCCAAAGTGACGCTGTCATCTGCAACTCTGAACAAGTTGTGGCATTTTTCCATCCTCACTGCAACAGCATGCCTCAAAAGTAATTATTAAAAAAGTTTGTTAACTGCATTCAACAAAAGACTGAATTATCCACACGCTGATATGCTCTGTATGAATATCACATCTTCCATTTTAGGTACATAAAGCCTTAAACCTGTCTTTTTGCATGGACTGTATATACAAAATGTGCTGTTTGGTCATTATCATCATAATTAATTATTTAGTGCACATCAACGCAAGGTATCGTACGTATTTTATTGAGAGACATAATAATAGGAAATGAAATTTTCTAACAATGAATGAACACCAGAAATCTACAGAATGAACTATTTTGACGGCCCGCAATTGATTCCCTGTAAGTTATGCAACTGACACACATGCCATCAAATAACCCGGGAAGGCCTAACCTGGTGTGGAATCATGGATGTATCTTTCACATTATCGCAATCTTTATCATTAACGTTTACCCCCAAAGTAGTGCAGGGTTAACAATAATAGTCTATAAAATTCACTCCACTGATTTTGATAAGCGATTTGAAGTGCTGTGCAAAAAATGAAGAACAGAGATCACGTTTTCTCTGACATAAGTTAATTAAAAAATAACGATAACGCTAGTGCACGCGTTATGAAGGCCGGTTTAGTACATTTTCCTCGTTACCACTATCAGGATTTTGGGTCACTACAAAAACATGCTAACGAGAGTCCACTGTATTTTGTTTTCCATTACAACCTTTTAGTCATTTCTCAGGCATCATGGACTGAAATATGAGTAGAGTACATTTTTAAGGCACTCAAGGAAATGATTTTGTGTGCCGATATGACCTTGGTGACAGACAGGGCAACTTGAGAAAATACAAGATACCATGACAAGCCCTTTCAAGCTATTTTCTCCATAATATTTTTATAAGTAAACAGGTTTTTCTACACTTTCTTTCAGATTTGCTTATTTCCATACTCTTATCGGAGGAGCAACAAACTACAGTAAAGACAGGACCAACTACGCATAGAAATAGGCACAAACCTAGCATTATTTTCATGATAACTGGATATTAAAAGTAAATCAGTACTTGAAAAAAACAGCAAAGGAAAAGAGTCCAAAAATTATTATCTACCTCCTTAAAAACCACGAGGAAAACTTTTTATTAGGAAGTATCACTCAACTTATGACCTCTAGCTGGTACTTAGTCAACATCATGACTAATTCATGTTCAGCATGAATCTTCTTTAAGTGCTTAAATGATTAAGAATAGCTAAACATGTCAAACACAATAGGATTATACAACTCCCATAAGTTCCAGAAGGCTTGTATTCAATTCAAATATTTCTATATGTAATGATATCTTATGAACTATAAAGCAATCTTCTTACATCAAATTATTTCAGAGACAGTTGTGGGCATAGCACATTCACAACAGTTTATACACAATTCAATTAATTATTACATGTACTTTAATTCATCATACTTAATGGCACTGAAGATTAGATTTCATTTCTTACTCTTCAGTACATCATCAATAAGGCAATTAAAAAATGAGATCTGATACTCACTGGCTTTTCAGGAATACAAAACACGGTTAGGAAACTGATAACTCATTTCACAAAATACTGGAATATAAAAGTAGTCTACATAAATCTTATTATTTGATAGTAGTACCATACATCCAGGGATAGCTTATAAAGATTTAAGCTCTAAAATATATCACTGTTGCCTGAAAAATGTCTGAAAGCTTAGAAACTCATCCTAGTCAAAAGGTTGACTTAGCATTTCTAAAATGCAGGAAACTAAACCATTTATGGTTTCATTCAATTCTTGTTATCAGATTAACATGAAAGTTACCAGCACCAACTGGATCTCCAACTCACAAGGTGAATTTAAGGCTGACAGTACTTACTGTCTGCAGTAAATGTAAAGGGAATAATTTCTTTCACCTCGTTTACATATGGGCAGTAAAATTCAGGTACATGAAAATAACCCCCTCTTTTCAGAGAATAATCCTGAAAACATGATGAAATTCATGCTCACTGAACACACCTCCCTCTAATTGAAATTACAGGCACATTTATATACATTTATCTCCGTGAAAAAAACCTTCTGAATAGAAACCTAGAAAAAAGGGGTTTTCTCAAAAAATTACCAACTTCAGTAAGATGAATTAACTGAAATAAAAGCTACCTTTATGGCCAAGAAAAATAAATGAAACTCGATGACCAGACTAGTACAGTACAGAATAACTGTAGTTAAGTAGGTAGCAATTTCTACTTGGTGATGTATGCTGACTTCCTGATGAAGAATTTATGGGCAAATGTAAGCTTGTTTTCAATACAAATTGAGCATACTTATTTTATATTCCTGTTAGCATAGAAGCACATCTTCAGAGATACCACTAGCTAACTATTCAAATATTTAACCACTTGGGAGTATCTCAAGAAACACCACTTGCTCAAGCTGTAGAAATTCTCGGGTAAAAAAGGAAAACCACAAAGCTCTTGTTCAAAGGTCACCAAGGGAACCAAGAACAAAATTTTTACGTAAATTTTGGGCAATTAAAACTGATTCTTTCTCTTAACAAAGGGTAGCACTAACAACACAAATGAAACACAATGAGCGGCTAAATATGAGATTGTCTGATCTTATGAAAATGCACATCTCAAGCACACAGGCCATTGCTGTCTATTGAGCCTGCACCGGCTGCAATTAGGTCAGCTGGGGTGCCACCACTCAACTGCCTCCCTTCCTCATCTGGAGGCTTCCCGCCAAAGTGCCCACGGACATGGAACAAAAAGTCGGCCCCATTCTCAAAATCTCGACTGCAAACCAAGCAGAGGTGGCGCTCCCCTGTCCTCGCATGAGGTGCTGCAGCTGGCGGCACCGGGGGGGCATGCCGAACTACACTTGCCTCGCGTGTTCCCTCCTCACGTGCTGGCGCGGGGCCAATGCCAGGCAGGGGCCCCACGGCCCTTTCCTCCAGGTGACCCCTGGCATGACTCATCCACTCCTCTCTGTCTTCAAACAGCTGGCCGCACAGTTCACAGCTCCAGCTGATTCGTGCTGATCCAGACGGAGGCTGGGTCTGGTTCCGTCTCGCTGCAGGTCTGCTAGTCCCCTCACCTGACCCCGACTCTGTCGTCACCAAAGTCCGGTGCCTCAACTTGTTCATGTGGATGACCAGCTTGTCCCTGCGCGCAAAGGCCTTGCCACACACCTCACACGAATAAGGCTTCTCGCCCGTATGTATGCGCATGTGGATCACTAGCTTGTCCTTGCGAGCCAATGACTTGCCACACACACCGCAGAGAAAACTCTTGTGCGATGGGTCACTAGTCCTCCCATCGCCCCCATTCTTGGGCCGAACCGTCTTCCCCATGGGGGACTTCCCTGGTGGAGAGGCCTGCATGCTAGCATCCACGCGCGTCGGTGGCTCTGCGTATCCAAATGGACTGGGGCGCCTCGGGTCTCCAGCAAAGTCAGGCGACCTGTGAAAGCCATGGCATCTCCTCATCTCTCATGACCGTTCATGCAGGGCATTCTTTGAGAGTGAACACAGAAAATTACGAGGCAAATTTTATGGGGAAGGGAATGACAGACCCCCTGTCCTGCAGTAGTTCTTTTTTGCCCATGCACAAGAAATACCATAAGAAGTACCATGCGAAGAACAACCAAATTAAGAAAGTTATAATACCATGGATATGCCATTGCCTTATGGCCCATGATAGATAAAATTCTTTAAACTGGGAATTTAACTTCAGGAGCAGACTTGAAAAAGCACAATGTAATGAAAGAGGATAAGTTCACAAAACAGTTATGTCAAGTGATACACATTCAAGATTGGCTTTATGGACTATTTCAGTCTGAGTTTGAGTTTAATCGGCCAGCTTGAAAGAAATACAAGAACAGGTGAACCCCTGGATCTGGCTTTATGGATCTAATCATTCCTAACAGTTGCTCATAAAGTGAAGTAAAATTATGCATTTCAATCTATTTAATAATGAAGTTACATTCAATACAAAAATTTCCATAAAATATCTTTCAAAAAATAATCCTTAACACGTTCACTGCGGCGTGACCCACCGGTGGGTCATGCAGATGAGACTAGCGCCGCGGCCATAAGATTCTTTGAATTGTCGTAACTTGCGAGAAGTATTGTGAGAGTAGGAATCGAGAACTTCTCAAGTGACTTCACCCAGAGGTTAGTCACAGTTCAAATAATAGACTACTATGTGACACTTAGTGTGACACACCGGTGGGTCACGCCGCCCCTTCTGAAACTTTTTTCAGCGTGAGCGGTGTGGCCCACCGGTTGGTCACGAACAAATTTACATATTAGCGTATTATATCCAAAATATGTTTATTTTTTGTTTTCTTTTTGCTTTTTTTTTCAAGTTTTTGCGATTTTTATACATAAGGATGAACAATACTCGATATAGTAAAACATATATCAACTTATTAAAAGAATGAAAATGTTTAGGAAAATTTTTTCTCCTCAACCTCTTGGCTGTCCGTCAGTTGCTCGTAAACTAAACAGTCCAAACTGCACTAGCCCGGCTGTGTGAGAGATGAGTGTGAGAGGGAAGAGAGACTCTCTCTTCCCTACCCCCCTCTACGGAAGGGCAATTGGGAAAGGGTCGCATAGCGTTCTTGAGCCAATCCCTCAGTGCTGGATGAGTGACCGTGCCCTTGCCGAGTTAACGTCTTCCGAAATGCAGACACTACTTTTTTCTGAGTGAGACAAACCACTATGTACTCTTTCCAAAGGATCCCCCTTCCCTTTTCTCATAGTGTGAGCAGGGCTGGGGAATCGGTACGCACGAACGGGCGTCTACGTCTCACAGACGGGCGCGAACAAGGGCAGGGGCAATAAACAGAGACGGGTGGGAGTCTCCTGGGTTTTCCGAACGTCAGCAAATCTTTACCACATGCATTGTATTGTTGCCCCTCTCTTCCCCCATCCCACACTCAGGGTGTAGCCGATAGCATGCCCCACATGGCCGGGGGAGGGGCGGGCTGGGGGCGAGGCTGGGAGTTGTCTCCCCCAGCCTTCCTCTAATCTCAGGAAACAGCTGAGTGTTGCCGCTTCAACCACCATTCCTCGGCAGTGGCCAGAAGCTCGGAAGGACTGTGACCCACCGGTGGGTCACACTCAGCCTTTTGCATGGGCGGTCACGCGGCGTGACCCACCGGTGGGCCACGCCGCGCTGTGAGGGGTAGGGCTTTAATCAGCCCCGCAGTGAACGTGTTAATGTGTAGTTTTCATTATTAACACAGAAGGGCTTTGTGGTAAAAGTAAAGGTATAAAGACTTCCATTACTGTGTAATGGATGATGCGTTCTATTCCATCGATGTCATTTTCCTGGCGAAGAAGGCGTAGAGCTTCAACTGTTTCCTTGCCTCTCTTTTCTTGTCGCAATAAATCTCACAGTAGCATGAATGAGCGTTCATTAAATCTGAAGCAAATTTAATGCTCCCTTCATAATTAGGATCTTCAGATTCAAATTTTTGTAGCGTCTACATCAGCCCTAGCAGACTCTCCCTGGGTCTTAATGCTGTACCAATTTGCCTTTTTTTAGCAATCAAACCACCCATTACTAACCACAAGTTTTTCCTGCTAATTATATTTTTCCTAAAGACCTTTAAAGAAGGAAAGTACTTTGGAGCTAACTACACCTTGATTCACTGGCACATGCAAGCATTGTATTTGGGGGTTGATCCACCCTGTCAAAAGTTTCTCCATTCGAGGGATTGAACTATTGCCCTCTTTTGTTTGCATCAATGTAGAATTCAAAGGCTGCACTTCTTTCAATTTAGTTAAAAACTTTTTCTTATCTTTCAAAATCATGGAAACAGTTGAAGATGAGATTGTTGTATTTCACTGAAAGATCTTTTACAGTCAACTATTTTCCTGTTCTGTAGTGATTTTATAGTTTGTTTCTAATGTCACAACTTGTAATGTGACAACTTAGTAGTAGATGTAAGGTCACTGTTGGCCACAAAGTATCTCATCCTAAGTTTTTGCAGCGTGGAGAATTTCCAGTTGCCTCTTTCGGGAGCCGCCATGTTTCGAGCTTTGTTGTCCAAGCTTTCGCATCCATTGCAGGCCGCATCATCAGGGTGGAATACCATATTTCACCCTGATGATGCAGCCTGCAATGGACGCAAAAACTCATACGACAAAGCTCCAAACTCGGCAGTTCCCGAATGAAACAACTGGAAATATCTCATCTTTGTATGCAGGCAAAGGCCTAGCCATGTTGACACACTGGTTACCGTTTGATCACCGAAGTTAAGCAACCTTGAGTTCGGACAGAGGTTTAATGGGTGACCCTCCTCCATACCTCTACCGCCGTGCTCTTGTCCTGTCTGCGAGTGGCGGGCAGGTTAAATGTGGATTGGGACAAAGGATCTAAAGAGGCCTAAGTGCCAGGGGGGTTGCAGAAGGCACACCCCTCCAATTTATTTTTCATTTATCGCATCCTTGTCACTTCCCATATCTGACAATTTAACTTCGTAGCTTCCAAAGAATGCCAGCTTTCTTTTGACTGTGTAACCAGCAAAAATCTGGGGCTCCTACTTTGTATTTATATTATTTTCCCAACTTACTCGTCACCATATATCCAGCACAATTTTTTGGCACCATGACAATGTAGCAACGATGACCCCTTTTTTATACATGATACAGTTTGAAGTTTCACTTGGTGTAACTCTTTCAAGCAACATCATTTTTTAACAACTTCTTAAATCCAGGGTTTTGTAAAGTGGGGTTCACCTGAACATATTAACTATCCCATAATTATTTTTGACAATTCTAATCAGATTTTTATTTATTTATACTCTGCTCATAGCTTTTCAATTACCAAAATCTCCTACACTTCTTGGACAACAAGGGTTCTCAAATGACAGGTTTCCAAGGAATTAATGCTTGCCAACTTTTGTTTGCCAGTATTAAAATTAAAAATACAATCTGTGCCTTGATTTCCATTAATGCCTGAAGCAAAACCACAAGCCACATTGACACTATAGTACATTCCTCTATTTATTCTATGACTATAGCATTGAACATGGCCTTGTGATCCAATCAAGGAACTTGCTAGCAACATTTTTTTATAACTATGACTAATATCAAAGATTGAGCACTGGGAATTTTTGAATTTTTGAAAAAACTTTATTATTTGTTACACTCCTCACAGCATTTGACACCATGAGGTAATAAATGAACATGTACCACTAATGCCATGGTGTATAAAAGTTTGAAGAGGCAAATAATTCCCAGCAAATCCATGTATCAAACAGATGATATATATCCAAAATGTAATACATCAACATTCAAGTTAGGTAATTTGGAACTCCACAACAAGTATCACATAAAAGTAACATAGGTGGCAAGGGGCATGCTTCAGAAACCATGGCAGATAGATGCACACTGAAACTGTTTAAAGATTAATACAAAATATCACAATGACCATGAAAATACAAAACGTGAATTCAAATACTTCAACCATCACTCAATTGTTTTACACATTTTCATTCCAAAAACAGCAATAATAATTACACATTTAAGTTTTTCACATTAATTTTTGTGACTGGAAAATAAATTATTCTATGAAAAATAATGCTTCCATAACTTCCCACTAATACTAACATTCGTTCATATGCAAGTGGTTTCTACACTGCAAAGTGATTCACTTTTCATTTAAATATTAGAGGTAGGATAGCAGCTTTAAAATCAAAATTTAATCATGTACACTTATGCAAGAAATGTGAAATGTCCTCTCAGCAACTACTACTGAAAAATATACCTCTCCACCAAGTTCATTTAAATGGCATTAACTTCAGATGCCTCAATCAAAGACATCACACTTTAACATTAACAAATAAAGGTTGTAATTAGCACTTATAATCACTTAGTAATTATGATTCACCAACTATGGTGCAGCTACTAGTGCCTACAGTAAGGAACATACACTGCATAGTTCATAAATAAAATATGCAATGATTAGACAAATAAACAACAGAGCCCCCAATCTAGGCTTAAAAATTCAGGTTTCTGAGTCAGAACACAGAACCAAAAAGAATTCATACCTAATTCAATAAATTTGTACACCTAGTATTTATCCCACTGCCTTAACTACTGAATCTGAAAACTTGCTTAAAGACTAAACCGCTGAATTTAAATATATATATTTCATGAGAATAAATATTAACACTAACGACTTTGACAAATATATTCAAAGGCAGCAGTCGGACAGAATAAACTGCTCACCCACCAAGCACTAAAATATGATGAACCTGGGTGATTCCAAAATCTGTTTTCATATCTATTCAAGTACCCTTATGATTTGCTGATTACTTTTCAAACTATCTACATATTAATAAGTGCAGCACTACATGCAATAGGTAAGGATTGCCAAAGAAATATTTAGAAGAAGAAAGTCTTCTGCAATTAATATGATTTTTGCTTGTAAATTTATAGACAAATTCCCACGTATTGGTTTCCTATTTCATGAGTGGGAATGGGAAAAATAAATAGACCTGGTTAAAATACTGACTCCATTGAAAATGCCACTGAATAAAAACAATACCTATATTACCAAGCAAAACCTTGGGTCCAGAAAAATCTGCAATTCCATTCTAAGTATTCCCCAAAGAGGTTCCAATTTAAAAATCCAAAGCTACATTAAACCTTAGACACTCAAGGCACCAATATATCAGCTTTGCAAGTTTTCCTTTAAAACGCTCAAGGTTATACATCACTTATTGATAAAAATGGTTTTCCTTATAACATTGCTTTAAATAAAAAAATAATGTTCTAAATTGACTCTTGGAAAAAATTTTTAATGAAGTTGGAATTATGCTCAAAATATAAGTTTAAAATTTCAAACATCTAGGTCAAATGATATACTTGGCAAAAAAATGTTTAAACCAAGAGTTAATCTTTCCAAGACTTAGCCGTGAGCTTTCTGGGCAAGAAAGCCAAAAATACCATGAGCGCAAAATGGTTAAATGGTAATATTATCCCAATGCTCACTTCAGATCTACCTAGTATACTAGTATTAAAATTAAAATGAGAGGAGCTCAAGACATACATACCAAGTACCAAGGGCTCGTAGGACTCTTATGCCATCATCAAATCCCATTCCATCATCAGGTATAACAAATGTTGACTCCGGATTGGACTTGTACTGGTCAGTTGGCGCAAGAACTTGAGGAACTTTGAGTGGAGTGGGATATTCATTCCCTATACTGGTGCCACAGTTCTGTCGCTCTGAGTCTTTAACTTGGCTTGTCGCTCCATCTGTTTTGTATGTCAAATGGTCCTTCTGTTTCACATCCACTAAATCAATCAGGGGTTTACATGGTGCACCATGAACAATTCCAGGCATAGCATTCTGAGCCTCATATGCTGCCTTCTGTGCTTCAGTTAATTTTTCCATAATATTCCTCAACTGAAAAAGGAATTGTTGCTCTCATTATGCGACATCCCTATCAGCTACCAAAAAAAACTAGTCGAGTTTATCTTTGACTACTGGTTTTTTCTGAATTACACCCATGACTAAAGGAAAAAATGACAGTTGTTTCCAAGTCTAACAAAGCCAAAACCTTTTCTAGGGTAAAGCATTTCCCTGAAAAAATTTAGGATGGATGTACCATAGGTAAATGCTTTAAGAGTCTCTTCAATGTTATTTAAGCAAACAAAAATGCATGTTTCATTCGGTACAATTCTACATTGTTAGGCATCACGATTGTTCAACACGCACTATTACCACATCAAAATTTGGCTAACATCACCCATCCAGGGAAAAAATATCTTTACTGCCAACAAAATTTATATGTACCCATTAAATTAATAAGCATGGGATGCTGATAAGGATGCAACACCCCTTTCTTTGATGCAGCAACATTCCAGTTTAGCAAGGGAATTAAAGAAAGTAAAAAAGGCAGGAAATATTTCACTTTGTGATTTTAATCATCAAGGTTTAAATCAGACACCTTGAAGTAGCTCATGTAAAATATTCCAATTTATTGCCTCCTACCAATGTTATATAATATCATTCAGCACAGACATTTAATAAACACTTTGAGAGTTCTTTAAGATGTTATGCATGCATAACTCAATGTCACAACTTTATAACTCATTCAATAGTTACACATTTATTATATAAAAGGAATACTAAAATGGGATCTCTAACACACAATCTGAATCGATAAATTGTACTCCTTGTACAACAAATCTGAATGTAGTCCAAGGAAAGCATTTATACAGACCCACAAAAGGCTTGTTGCATGACGTACTTACCGAAAATCAAAAACCACATACAATAGTTAAGAAAAACAGAAGCATTTACCCACCCTGATTTCAATTTGTATGGCTCTAAATAGTTATTGATAAAAATGGTTTTCCTTATAACATTGCTTTATATAAAAACAACATACTTACTAAATTGATTCTTAGAAAAAATTTAAATAAAGTTGGAATTATGTTCAAAATATATGATTAAAATTTAAAACAACTAGGTGAAATGATAAACTTGGCAAAAAAATGTTTAAACCAAGCTTTCCAAGCTTTGAATCATATGGCACTACATCAGCAAGCAAAAGGAAGAACTTCCATGGGAAGAGGAGAAAAAAGACATTTGACGACCACGCCATTATAATTTGCTCATTCTCAATCCTTTTCACAGCAAAAATGAAAAATGGCAATAGTAATAAATTCTACATTTGATATTTTTCCACTCTTAAAATTAACAGAATACAACATACAACCCTCCCTCACATCCAATCAGTAATTCAAGAATAAGAACATGTCTTCAGATTTAGCGAGCTACAGCAGTATGAATGAGAATATTAATTAGGAAGAAAGGGATGAAAATAATACAAAACAAACTTTCTCTTCCAAGACTGGGCTTTCAATAGAACATGAAGTACTTCTAAGAAATGTACTTATTAATTCACCAAACACACAATGGTAGTCACAAGAGTGATCAATGCACATGAAATGCATTGATTGACATCCATTTTAATAATATTATATTATTATTTCCATTTCTGTAATAAATGGTATTAAATGTTCTTCCTTTATATGTATTGAATGTTTTTTAGAAGTAATCGAAGGAAACACACAGAACGATTACTATTATGTGTTTAGTTTTTTATTCATAACTGCACCTTCTACATTTCATCAGAATCAAGAAAATGCAACTATAGCTAACCCTTCAAATTGCATACTATTTTCTCGATAGGGGTCATAGGAACACAATTTGCGCCCAAAGGGTTAAATCTACAAGTCGCTCTAGAGATTGAAACCTGCAGATTAATAATGCTCATTTTATTGTTTTTCACAACTAATGACGAGTTGGAGTTATGAAATTTGATTTTTTGGCGTGCCCAAAAGCTGGAACTGGATATCACATCTTGAGTTTCAATCTTTTAACAAAACCACCACTCATTGTCCAACTATCATCCCTGTATTTATTGCTTAAAGGGTTTCCTTGACTTGAGTCATCAACTGCATCGCTCCTTCGCACGCAAATGTACCTCGAAAGTCGAACGGCAGACGTCAACTTGGTGCAATTCATTAACTAAATACTGAGCATGGACCAAAAAATGATTGCTTGCATAAGAGACAGTATTGATTCTATCATATACGCACGGAAATCAGAGCACACTATAAGCAATCAACCAAAACGACGCTGTTGAGACAGATTCCCTGCTGAATTGTCAGCCTCTTTGTATTGTAACCCCCGCGCTATCACACGCTTATAAAAAATAATTTTTCCCGGCAACATTCTACAAAATATCTGCGCCCATAATCGCATAATATTGGGCGCATAAATTATTTACGACGCATACCCTACCCATCTTTTACTCCGCCCGCATTACAAGAGCAACCATGGCCGAGGAACGTGATCGAGGCGACGAATACGCCAGTGCAACCGCTAATTTTCTCCGCAGATGCGCTGCCGTAAGGTTTATAAATCTCTAATTAAACGACCATCAGGTCTTACCACCGACCCCTTAGGCAGACTCTTATATTGTAGTCATCTTTACTGTGTCGATCGTTACATAAGTTTTCTTACCTACAAGACTTGAAATGTTTAATTCTTCAAGCGAAGCGGGTGCGTTACATATTTGTATCCGGAAATAAGTTCCTTAAAAGACCGTAGTCAAGAAACAACCAATTTCCGAATGAAGCAAAACTCGTTCCTCTTAAGTACACTCTATTCAGGGAGGCATATACAAGTTCCAGCCTCCGATTGATTCGGAAAAATAGGCTGGCACTATTCGGTAAACTGATCACTGAACATCAAATAATTATCAAATATAGAGTAGATATTGACACGGCGATAGAATAAAATTCGAAAACTAGCAATGGACCATGAAATTGCGTAAAAATCCATTTAATACCTCTTGAATAAAAAAGCCAACAACTTTATAATTTCCGTGAAACTACTGTAATCTTCTTTAATAAAGTAAAAATGGGTATAAAAATGAAATCATCGACTAACTAGCAACTACTTCAAATACGAAAGACATCGAGTTAAAAATAGAATCGTAAATGCTGAACGCCGGCGTTCATGTTCAAGGCAGTTGAACATAGCCAGCGATCGATTCTGAGTTAACTACAGAAGAATTGAGACGTTCATGCCATTAAAATACCGTGATGAAAATTACGATCACAAAACGAAAATCCGCGAGAGAGAATATTATTACTGGTATTCAAAGCATTGAATTCCAAGACCTAGGTTATAATTCGAATTTGGATACACTTCATTAATCATCAGGGGGGAAAATGAGTCAACTACGCTACCAATTTTAATAAAAATGCGCTTCAACATCCACTTCTAGGCTTATACTAACTCCATACACTTAAAAAAGGACAAACACTTACAAACGCAAGTATGGCGCGGCTTTGCAACAATGTTCATAAGTATGTAAATGAAAATATCTTCAAGATAACGCCGGATAAGGCATCAGAAAAATTTTTAATGCCCACCTCAATTACTATACACAAATTCTTACCTGACAATCTGATGGGCCCGCGCCAAAAGTGAGTCATTTACGCAGGAAGGCAGTAATCAACTCACAAAACCTCTCTTGGGATGCTGCTCTCCAGGCGATGCTACGATTTCAGATGCTGTGCGATGCCATGGATGCCATCGAGATCAAGGTTGCCAGGTCAGGCAACGAGGAAAGCGCCACAGGAGGGCTCTGTAATCACCGATCGCGCCAAATCTGGAGAATTCAAATAAACAACTCGGTAACTAGAGTCCTTGATTGCTTAATCAATATTAGCAATGTTTTTCCCGTGAATAAGTCCATAAATTCGAAATTATGTTCCATCTATTATTAATTTATCTAAATTATTATTTTCTCCTCTTCAGTGGAATATATTTTTTTCATGAATCGTCTTGTGAACAAATACAAAAGGCAACAACAAACTCAATTGCAGCATCTATTATCTATCAGTAGCACAGGGAAAAATCTGTTGAATGGTATTCCATTTTGATAAATATTAATAATTAACTGCACACCATATATTTGCTTTCGCCAACTTATGTCCTTCATTTTTTTGCCAAATATTGCACATTGACTTCCTTAAACATGACTATATTAAGAATACAACTTTAAGGTATTCAGTAATGTCCATTTCGTACGATGGAAAGTGATTCTTATTTCTAAGGCTTTGTTAGCACTGTTTCATCAGAGAATCATAATTAGGGTACCTTGGTGAAAATGAAGTGTGCATAACAATGAGCAAAAAGTATGTTTACACTTTTTGCAGATAGGTACTCACTTAAGTACAGTATTTGCATGGTATGGTTGGTGAAATAAAACACTTTCAGTTTTCATTTCACTGTTTGTGCCAAGAATACCACTCGCGTCTATGCATCATCTAACCTTGGTGAAAAGAAAGTGTGAAAAAAATGTGCAGGAAGTGTGAATGAGTATGACAAAAGTGTAATTTAAAACACCTAAAGTGTGAGAGAAGTGTCCCAAAACTGAGATTTGGCAAGAAATGTAAGAGGAGTGTGCAAAGAATTGTGTGCACATTTTTTGCACTCTTTTTTCACGCTTTATTTTCACCAGGGAAATGACAATATGACAATGCATGCAATTGAAAATGCTTATAGGTGATGTATATTAAGACAAATGATACGCAAAAACTGCACAGAAAGCCAGCACACACCTTATGAAAATTAAAGTACTTAGCTGTCACAGAAATGAATGAAATGTAAAGTATCTGACATACTTTAATGTCACAAATGCATAATTCCCTTACATTTCCTCGTGCTGATGCATTTTTTCAACAAGAGAGCATTTAAAGTGGAATAGGTGTTCACCCACCTTCTGTACAGTTTTTGCACACCTTTGGCATGATATCTATAAATATAACAGTATTTTCTGCAAACCAAGAAAGGATTTGCAAGTTTTTTTAAAACAAGGAAAGGATGATACACTAATTTATTTTTATTGGTTATTAAATATTAATTTTATTACTTATTTAACACGTTCACTGCGGAGCTGTTTAAAGCCCTATCCCTCACAGCGCGGTGTGACCCACCGGTGGGTCACACTCAGCCTTTTGCATGGGCGGTGTGACCCACCAGTGGGTCACAGTCCTTCCGAGCTTCTGGCCACTGCCGAGGGATGGAGGTTGAAGCGGCAATACTCAGCTGTTTCCTGAGATTAGAGGAATGCTGGGGGAGGCTACTCCCAGCTTCGCCCCCAGCCCACCCCTCCCCAGGCCACGTGGGGCACGCTATCAGCTAGACCCTGGCGTGGGATGGGGGAAGACAGGGCCAACAATACAATGCATGTGGTAAAGATTTGCTGACGTTCGGAAAACCCAGGAGACACCCACCCGTCTCTGTTTATTGCGCCTGCCCTTGTTTGCGCCCGTCTGTGAGAAGTAGACGCCCATCCGTGCGTACCGATTCCCCAGCCCTGCTCACACTATGAGAAAAGGGAAGGGGGATCATTTGGAAAGAGTACATAGTGGTTTGTCTCCCTCAGAAAAAAGTAGTGTCTGCATTTCGGAAGACCTTAACTCGGCAAGGGCACGGTCACTCATCCACCACTGAGGGATTGGATCAAGAACGCTACGTGACCCTTTCCCAATTGCCCTTCCATAGAGGGGGGAGGGGGAAGGGAAGAGAGAGAGTCAATCTCTCACACAGCCGGGCGAGTGCAGTTCGGACTGTTTAGTTTTCGAGCAACTGACGGACAGCCAAGAGGTTGAGGAGAAAAAATTTTCCTAAACATTTTCATTATTTTTAATAAGTTGATATGTTTTACTGTATCGAGTATTGTTCATCCTTATGTATAAAAATCGCAAAAACATGAAAAAAAACAAAAAGAAAGCAAAAAATAAACGTATTTTGGATATAATACGCTAATGTATAAATTAGTTCGTACCCACCGGTGGGCCACACCGCTCACTCTGAAAAAAGTTTCAGGAGGGGCGGCGTGACCCACCGGTGGGTCACACTAAGTGTCACATAGTAGTCTATTATTTGAACAGTGACTAACCTCTGGGTGAAGTCACTTGAGAAGTTCTCGATTCCTACTCTCACAATACTCCTCGCAAGTTACGACAATTCACAGAATTTTATGGCCGCGGCGCCATCTGCGTGACCCACCGGTGGGTCACGCCGCAGTGAACGTATTAATGTATGGTTAAGAATTCGCCTATGGAGCTGGTCCCAGTAAAGACTGGTTGATGTCTCATTGGATATCCAGCTAAATTCAAGCTGTATGATTTTTTCTGAGAAACCAAAAGAGTCCCTCCTCACCCTGAAACGTGAATTTAATAGGCCGTTAGTAAAAACCTTCAGCTTGAAGACTATAAGAGTTTTGGCACATTACCTTTGGTGGGTGGAGACAACCATTTCAGCCTCTACTCTCTACTCTTACCTATCAAAAACCACCCTTCGGTATGAGCACAACTTTTTTCTATCTCTTTCTTCCTATTCATCACAGAAATAATGTCGCCATTAAACTCTGTGTTTCCCTGGAAATGGTGAGGACTTCCCTACTGTCTTTCCATTTGGTTACACAAAGGCCTTCAACTGTGAATTCAGAGTAAACTTCCCCTTTTTTTTAATATGCAATTATGCAATGCACGGTCATGAGCGGTCGTAGTGACCTAGTGGGTAGAGCACTGAGCTACTGACCGGAGGGACCTGGGTTCAAATCCCAGGCATGAAGATTTCTGAACACCCCCATCTAAAATCCCCACAACTCGATTTTCTGCATGTCAGAACTTCGTAGGAAATCGCAGGTTGCCCAGGAAAAGGAACTGGCCCCCCTACCCTGAACGTGTGAATTTCACATGCCATTGGCTTAGAACACAGTGAGCTTTACTCTCACCTATCAAAACCAACATTCTGGTTAAATCACTGAGTGAGTGAGTGATGAAATACATTTGATGGGTGTCCTTTTAGTGAAGGTCGAAGGGTCCCTGGTAAGGATTGCAATCCCGAATCCCAGATAAAATGACAATCCCGAAATCCTGGGATTTAGTATATATGAATCCCGGGATTCCGGGATTGATGTACACCTTTTCTCTAACAGGTAGCACCAGTAAGTAAGTTTTCTTGGACATGAAATGCAACATGTTAGACATCTGAGTTCATTGACGGATACATTTTATATAATATAATACCTACATAAGAAGAACGGGAATGAGATTATGGTGAGCGTGCTAAAGACAAAGTGATTGTCAGTATTAACAAGATGGACTAAATTACATAAAATTTTGTTTAACTTTTGATGAATGGACTCCACCACGCATCAGAAACTAAAAAATATTAACGTTCACTAAGTACTCTGAAAGAGAATCAAATATCTGGAACTTGGGGCTTATCTGAATTAATGGAAATATGCCTGCAGAAGTGTGTATTGAACTTATAAAAATAAATTGAGAGAATATGAAAGTTCTTTAGAAAAAGACATTTTCACAATCACCATTGGCGGTGCACGTGTAATACCCAAGGTTGGTAGGTAAATAGAACAAATCATCACCTTTATTTTGCTCATGGTTAACCATGAGCAAAATAAAGGTAATTACCACCTTGAAGTCATTAATGGTAAGTACAAGTCTGAGGGTAGAGTAAATGTAATAAAGAATTAACCCTCTTAGTGCCACGGGCCGATATATCGGCTTTTGCTCCACAGGCGAAAAGTGCCACGAGCCGATATATCGGCTCAAGCATAAAATTGTTTTTCAAACTAATTTTGTTGTAATAATTAAATTTATCCTTTATCCAATGTATTAGAATATTATAACCAACAAATAATTCCTTTTTAGTAAAATAAAAAAACATTACATTGATATCTAAAATAGTAATTTCATATTGTGTTTTTTCATAAAGTGCTACAAAACTCTTAAATTTAGGTTTGCACTTTTCGCTAGTACCACCAAATTTCGGTGGCACTAAGAGGGTTAATTTGAAGTAGGAGAAGAAGTCGAATCTGAAGAAAGTGAATTCAGCAATGAAGACTTTCTGTCGAGTGATAAAAACAGATGGGGATGATCCGTTTTAAGATGGAGGCACGTGTAAACAATCAGAACAAAACATTAAGGTTTTTATCCAGAAAAATAAGGAAAGCAGTTCCTCTTTTTAGAAAATTACTCTCAAAAAACAAGAGATTCCTTCCAAAACATGTGGTTGAAAAATTTGATGAGGAAAGAGCTCTTATTATTGGCGTAAAAACTCGATGGAACACTTTATTTGACATCATGGTACATTTTCTTATGCTAAAAACTTGTGTGATGAAGGCCTTAATTGATCTTAATTCTGAAATACCATTCAATGAGTGTGAAAATGAACTTGCTTCTTCCATTTTTGCAACGCTACAGCCAGTGAAAATTACTGTGGAGGTGCTTTGCCGAAGGGATCCAAATCTTTTGAAGTTTGAAGCTGCGTTGGATTTCTTGATGCTGAAACTATAATATGTGAATACAGAGTTGGTAAATAATATGAAAACTGCCTTGCAAAATCGAGTACTGAAGAGATGAACTGATTTATCAGGGGTTTTTATGGTATCTTCACTGAGGTTCATGGGCAAGTGGCCAAGATTTGGGGAATTTATATTCTGTGCTAACACTAGCAAACCTAAAAAAATTTTCAAAGAAAACTTGCTTATATTTCATAATTATAATGCCACTAAAACATTTGAATCAGCGAGCGTGGAAGAAACACAAGCTTTTATTTTGAAAGCTTTATTATGAAAAAGTCGATATATTGATGGCTTGCATATTGAGTAATATAGAGTCAGCAGTTAAATAATCAATAAATTTTTTAATAGGTAATGAACTTTATCAACATTTCTTTCAAATAATTCTAGTAAGGGCCTGATTTTGTAAAAGTATCCGTCGGCTTGGGCTCACCCTCTTGGGATTTCATCCAAAGTGGATCAGCCTAAAATATGCAAAAACCTATCCCTCTACATTACTTTTGGGAACAATGGCTGGTCATAAATGTCACCTTTCCGCCAATAATCTTGGATTTTATTTAGTCTTATGCTCCCCAATTTGTACAACAATCCTAAAAATCTTTTTATCTCATCCCAAGAAACATCTTGTCACTTTTTGGCTCATGATTTATCATAGATTGATTTTTAAAGAGGGTTTTTCCATTTATATTACTTTCAGTTAAAGTAAATTTTTAAAGTGCTTAATTAAAATAATTTTTTTAACAATACTAAATTAAAAAACTCCACATCAGCCAACAGTTTAAAGTAATGAAAAGGTTCATTACTACGATAACATGCATTTAGTCCATGTTTCCAACTTAAGGCAATATCCTTGGCTGCAATTTTAATACAGTACCAAAAAAATAAGGTTCCCAACAGTACGTACAGTAGGGTGTCCCTTGTTTTCCGACTTCGAAATTTTTGAATGCTCACCCTCCAATTTTGTTCGAATGACTCTAAAACATGCATTTACAAAATTTTGTTGAGATCGGAGCATTCTAACCCGTGCCGACTTGAGCGCGAACTCGCATGAAGAACAAGTCTGGATTTTCCACCCAGCGCTGAGGCCTGAGCTTGTCCTTAGGGGTCATGCAGAAACTACGATACCAACTTAGGGGGGCGAGGGGGTCGTCTAAAAACCTAAGGTGGGTAAAGATGGGGAGGGTTCACTCAAAATACCGTAGCTGATACAATGTGTCTGTGTACGTTTCTTACTCGTCAACATCGCGTCAACAATACTACAGAGTTGGACATGGGGAAGGGCACGCGGGGTGATTCTTACACGCCAACCTTCTACTTTAACTTGATGTGAAGAGGAGTTTACAAATAATTTGGAAAATCTATTTGATATTGCACATGCCAATGCTCTTCAAATGATCAAGTTGGAAGAAGACAGGATGTTTTTTACTTCGGCAGCGAGAACCAGGACGTAAAGGCTACCCCTCAGGAGTAGACCAAAAGCTCGCGGATAAAGAAGAAAGGGCGAGGCAAAGAAAATTAGAAGAAGAGAAAAGGAAAGAGAAACAACTGTGTGCAGAGTTTACATCTTCTGCTGTACATCCTTCTTCATCATCTGAATATTTAGATAACGGATATCCAACACTGGTAATGGCTTTCGGGCGTTCCTCCGCGCCGTGTTGTGTCAGGGTGACGACAGTTTCTCCAGCTCAACCCGTGCCCGTGAAAATGTACCATGATATCAAATAAAGTGTTCCATCGAGTTTTTACGCCAATAATAAGAGCTCTTTCCTCATCAAATTTTTCAACCACATGTTTTGGAAGGAATCTCTTGTTTTTTGAGAGTAATTTTCTAAAAAGAGGGTCTTCTTCAGGTCTTCAGGTCACTTCTGACCTGAAGATGCCAGCAGGATGGCTGGAGAAACTGTCGTCACCCTGACACAACACGGCGCGGAGGAACGCCTGAAAGCCATTACCAGTGTTGAGAAATGCCGCGGAAACCTCAGAACCAACGGATATCCAAGTTCAGGTGAAATCAACGTTGGTAAATTTTTAGGAGAGACCTCTGAGAGTACATCAATGCAGAATGCTACAAGGCATGGTACGAAAGATTTTATCACTCCTTAATTACTGGCTGCCTTGGATAGATGCCAGCTGAGTGTAAGAGATTCTGTATACATCCTTTAGGCGACAGCAGAGGCACTTGGCCATAATACCGAAGAACTCTCTATTAATAAATCTTCTATTCATCGAATCAGACAGAAGAAGAGAAGATAACGTTCTGAAACAATTAGATCTGCTTTCAAGAATGATATATGTACCTGCAATTCTTACTGTTAATTGGGAGGGTAAACTGTTGCCTGCATTAAATGTCAGGGACCCAAAAGAAGAAAGACTTCCAATTGTTGTTACATATGGGGACAGTGAGCAGCTCAGCAGGGTTCCAAAATTACAGCATTTTCCTGGTAAAGAGCAAGCAAATGCCATTTGGAATGCATTATGGTATTGGGGTATAGAAGACAATGTATAAATTCTCTGCTGTGACACAACTGCATCAAACACTGGACGTTTTAATGGAGCATGTGTCTTACTTGAGTAAAAATTGGACAGGGAATTGTTGTTTTTTCGTACCGTCATCACATATATGAACTTATTTTACGATGTGCATTTGAATGTAAAGTACGTGATGTAACAAGCAGTCCTGGCATACCACTTTTTAAACATTTTAGGGAAAGCTGGGAAAGTGTCAATGCCAATAATTTTCCAAGTGGCAAGGAGAACGTGGAAATGTTTTTTAGTCAGTCGGAAATCAAAGAAATGCTAGACTTTTATGAAAGTGAATTAGATAAACTAACACAGAGAGGTGATTATCGTGAACTCATAGAGCTCTCCCTAATGTTTTTGGGACGAGACTCTGGAAAAATACGCCCTCCTGGGACGATGCATCAAGCTCGATGGATGGCAAGAGCTATTTATTGATTAAAATTGTTTCTGCTAAGATCACAAATTAAATTATCCAGTGTAATTAAAAATGCCTTAAGAGATGTATCTCTATTCATTGTAACTATTTATGTCAAACCGTGGCTTCAGTGCAGTGCAGCTGTAAAAGCTCCTTATCAAGATCTCCGCTTCTTAAAAGTTCTAAAATCATATGAAAATATAGATTCCACAATTTCAAAAGCAGCTCTAAAAACATTTAGTCACCATATGTGGTATTTATCAGAAGAGTTGTCTGTCCTATCACTCTTTGATGATGAAGTAGACGTACAAATCAAAATCAAAACGGTAGCAAATTTAGCCAGAGAGAATCTACACGTGGAAAAAAGATATATTCCTCTATGTGGAGAATTGGATGGACAATTATATGGTAAGATTAATTTTACACTGATTACCATTCTTTAATTTTTAATTCGTTAATATACATCTCCTAATTCAGTCTTATTTTCATTTCAGTGAAAACTATAGACGACTTTGTGTCATCCAAAAGCAGAGATCTGTTCTCTTGCCTGAAGTTGGACATTAGTTTATTCAAGAATGTCCTTCGACATGGACGAGCAACACTTCATATTTGGAAGCTCAAAGGATTATAGTTATGGAGCTGAAAGCTGTGAATGACAGTGCTGAAAGGGGTGTTAAATTAATGCAAGATTTTCACGGACTACTGATGGTAGATGAAGAGCAATAGCAATTTGTGTTGTGTTCAAGAACACCGCAGGCTGTACCCAGATTGCAAGAAAGAAACAGTGAAAAGAAAATATCCACATAATACTAAAAACTAAAGAATACTGAAAACAATAAGTCAAAAGAGTGAAAATGTATTAAATTGTAACATAAAATTATACATGAAACATGTATCAATAGCTTTTTCCCTGACTTTAACCTACAAAACCTATTATTCCTAATATTCAAATTTCAAGCTCAAATCGGCACAGGTTATTATAGGCCTATTGAGATGAAATTTTGTTATTGAGTAAATATGACCCAATGGAAAATATTTAGGGGGTGAGCCGAAAAAAATTCGCTGAAATTTTTTTTTTTGCAAAATAAGGGACACCCTATCGTACAGCCCTGATAAAAATAAACTCCTCCAAGGTGGGTAGGCCTACCCTCCAGCAAGGATAGACGGAGCATATTTTAGAACATCAGAGGGTAGGCCCTACCATCCGTGGAGGGTAGACGAAGGGAGGGCTACCCTCAGTGGAGTGTAGGGCTACCCTCAATGGAGGGTGGTGCTACCCTTCCCTTACCCTCCACGGAGGGTATAGCCAGAGGGTAAGCAACGGAGTTCCCAGCAAGGGTAGTGCTACCCTTCCCTTACCCTCCACGGAGTGTAGAGCGTGGGTTGACGGAGGGTAACTACCCACCATGGAGGGTACTACCCTTCCTTTACCCTCTGTCTACCCACCACAGAGTAGTTTATTTTTATCAGGGAGGCTCGACTTCAACGGCTGAATGAGACACATCCGCATCTTCGTCATCCCCTGTGCTTGACTATAGTATGCTATACTATAGTCAAGCACAGGGCTATATATGGCTATATATGGTCAAGTATAGTATGCTATACTATACTTGACCATATATGCATCATCAGGTACCTCAAACACTGATCCACTGTCACTAGAAATAACAACCTCTGCTTCTTCTTCTTCCATTAGCAGCTGAATGATTTCATCATCATGATTTTCACTCTCATCTCCCTCATATGATCTCCTTTATTTTCTACATACCTATACCAGAGATTGAGGGAATGGTATTCATATTCTGCAAAGTGGCATTTTAAAGATGATAAATAAGTACATATATAAAAATGTAATGGAATACAAGTTAAAAATTTTTTCATGAAAATTTTAAATTAATGATAAAAATAAAAATGAGAAACATATCCCTTAATTTCATCTTGACAGGGTATAGAAAAAAATACAGTCAAGAATAATTACATAATTATAACCTCTCTCTTTCGAGTAAAAATTCGGTAGTATTCCTAATCAAGAGCAGGAATATCAGGACAGACACTGAAAGAATAGATTTTAATGATATTTTGTGTATCCTGCAAGGGAGCATAGCAAAAAAAAACTCTGATATTTTAAGATATGAAAATAAGATATAATGCTTACCTTTCACAGGAGTACAGTTTTCATCATGGCTACATATTATGATGAAGAAGAATAAACTTGCTCCAACTACTGAAAGGTACCATCTCACGTAATTTGTATATTGAGCAGGTTTTTAGTTGAAGAAACAAAGACAAACCTCACCGCTCGACAAATGTAGCTTTACTAATCACAGCAGAGAGAATACGTTACATCGATTGGGAAACAACTAAGGAATATATGCAATATATGGAAACATAATACTTGAAGAGCAAATTTTAAATCCCTAAGTCATTACATTGTTAGGACATTTCACGAGGCTTCAGTTTAAAAAAATAAAAACAAAGCTCACTACTAGACAATTGTAGAAGTACTGAAACATGGCAGCAAAAATATACTATTTTGAAAGGCAAATGGCTAAGCAGTATATACAATGCACGAAGAAGATAATACCCGAGGACAGTGAAATATTACAATTTGAGGTCGTTGCATTGTCTGAAAATTTCCAATGGTACAAATAAAAAATAAAAACGAAGCTCACCACTAGACAACTGTAGCAGTAATGAAACATGACAGAGAAAATGAGTTACATAGAATGGAAAACAGCAAAGAAATATATACAATATGCGGTAGGGTGCCACTTCCCCCCAAGTGGCAGGTCCCATTCTTGATTTCCGCACGCTACCCCACCACTTGGTGGGGTTCGATGTGGATCCGGTTAAGTAATATGTCTGTTAATACTGTTGTCAATATAAAATTTTATATTGACAAGGCCTGAGGCCACTGACAAAATCTGATGCCAACATGTGGTTGATTTTGAGACCATTTATATTGAAGTTTTGCATCTCCTTATCCCTATGACCTCATTGATTAGTAGAAGTTTAAATCTTGGCACTGATTTGCCTATGACTGAGGATAAGTGAGCCATATAAGTCTAAACCCATTGTCAACCATATGGTAGCCATGATGAAAACTGCTCATGTTACAGTCCATGAGAATGAGGTGTGGATAATGACTGATCAGAGAAAGTGACGAGCTTCTCTAAAGGAAATTAGATCAGTTGTTGACAATGAATCATGATATTTTGAGCACTGAGATGGCAGTTGCATTTAACATAGGTTTGTGATGCTTTCTCTCGTTCAAGCAAAAAGAGTGAGGCAAAGGGCTATCCTCAACCAATGATGAAAACTTCTTGTTGGTGACTGTTGTGGTTGAAAGTGAGTCATGTTAATGTTATGTACTGGTTTTTAGTTGCAAGCGTTTGGGAGAAATTCAAAAGTGACTAAAAAGTGGACCGTGAAGGGAATGGAAGATGATGGGTGCCTGGAGGCATGAGTGAGGGGAGATGTATGAAAGGGGGAGAGGGAAGAAATTAATAAGAATTTCGAACATCTAGGGGGAAGATAGAAGAGATAAGGACTGTTTGGGAGGATAAGTGCATAAGGCATTTTTATTGCTGGGAGATGGGAATGGCTTAGAAATTAGAAGGGCAAAGATATGGCAAAAACTATCAAAGAAATCAAAATTATTATACCAACACTAATATTCTGTCCAAGCCAATAAAGAATGGTTGACCAATAAAGTTGACTTGACAACCCAAAGATCAATGGTTGCAAATCTCTGTTGAAAGTGAGTACCAGCACCCAGAGCGAGGGACAGCAAAGGCTAATGTTACTAGTGTAATAGTTGAAAGGAAATTTTGGGAGAAATTCATGGATGCACATATACCCTCACAGCCATTAGCCTGGTCAAGCAGATGACCATGGCGTGACCAGAGGCCCTACTCCCATCGCTGCCATGTTCATTTCCCAACTCCGAAAGCACCTCCCAGGCCTGAGCCCTTGACCGGCAGTGTGGCTTGGCATGTATAACTCCTGAATCTTTAAGGACCTGCCATCATCTTCCCACATATTTGTGCGACATTACACAGTTCCCTTCTGGCAATGCAAAATGGCCCTTGTAAGGTTCTGCAATGGGACAGTAAAACTTTTTCGGTGTGATTGCCGAACTGCAATCTCCATATTGCAATTGACCACCTGAAGCTGGTCCAGCTCTTCTTGGAGGTGCATATCCAGCCAGAAGAAGAAAACTGGATTTTCTTTCAGACACGGCACCCAGGAGTGAGGAGTCACCATTGCCGACCACAGCATTTGGCTGTGAACACCTGGTTACCTATGCAGCTCTAGACTCAGGGAAAACATTGCTCAGCACCACCACCACCAGGGAGGTGTCACCACTTTTAGCCTTAGCATTTTATTTGTGATGATGCTCCAACTGGCCGAGTTATTGCCTTCATATTAATATTAGACCTTTGAAATATCTAATATTAGACCATTGAACCCCCTCACCATCAGAGTCGATATACTATTGATGTCATCCTTTCAAGCAGACCAAAGCCCCAGGTGAACAGTGGGTGTAATTTGTAGCCATTGACCTGTGTGACTGCAGTTTTTAATTGTCCGAGGACAACTGTCTATTCCACTACGCTTTTGGAGGGTGTTTGGAAGTCTATAGTGCTATAGTTTGCAGGTATTTACTTTTTGTCATGCAGTAACAACATAACTGACACGGATAATAATTTCTCCTCCTTTAAGAGCCACTTCCCAGTCATTTAGGAAAAAATTGGGCGCATTCATTACACCATGCAAAATAAATAGGTTTCATTGTAAATTTACATTAATTTTAATGGTTGTCCATCAAAACCTCTCCAATCTAATTCGTAAATTACAATAAAAATCTACTCCATCACAACATATTCGGATAACACTGAACAAAACCCGAGAATGACATGGAATGAATGCTTCAGGCAATGACATCAATGTGAGTGTGTCCTTAAGTGTGAGGATTTACCTCGAGGCAAATGAATAAAGATCTTTCTCACTCCCTCAATACCCCTCCCAAGACATTCACTACTTTCATAAGGTGTCATAAAATTAAGCTTATTAAATTGGAGTAATTTAAATTGCAATTTTTCGCTGTTTTAGGGAATTTTTTACGACTAATACATAGTTTTATTACAACAACTCTAAGATACATTAAAGGTTTCAAGGTGGGATTACATTATACAGGACTTAACACGTGTCCCTGGTAACAAGAAAAACAATTCCTCACCCACGAGTCAGGCAATTTACTGTGATAACATAATGTAATCTTAATTTCAATTAAGACTGCAAAACTTGTGACCCCAAACAGTACAAAATATACGATTTATAACCGTAGCTGGTAACAATATACAAGAATTATATCCAAATGTAAACATTACATGGATAGCCAATCGTATTTCTACATAAAATTAGTATCTTATTACCCGAGAGCCTGAAAATAAATTAATGAACTACCTATGTCAACCCTGTCAACCTAAGTTCGCTTGTTCACAGTGTTTTCAGCCGTCGCGCGCTTGCGCTGTCATTTGTTGTTTTCAGGAGATCGGCGGGATCGGCGCCGAGTGTAAGTTTTCTTCAAAGCTGTTGAAGGAGCTCGCCCACGGAAGCCCGAAGCAGTCTCTGGATGATGGCAAGGTCTTTCTTGTGTTCCTGAGACAAAGAGCTCTGTATAACACTTATACAGTGTTCTTGGCTGGGACCATAATATGCCATAACATCGTGTCTCACAAGGGTAAGCCGGATAAGTCCAATGTTTTTAGTAAACAGACGAAAAACTTTTGTAAGCGGAAGATAGAAGTTGTCACGTCCAAGGGACCATTTTAACTGTCGTTTAAGCATCGTTTTTACCTTTTTTACTTTTTTAATTGCCGTTGTGGTTTTCCTAATATTTATTCATATCCAATGACCTCTCTGTGGAAGCGCCTAAAGTACGTCTACGCCATTAAGGTTAACTTATAGGGGATTACTAATCATGCGCGTTCGATCGTGCTGAAAGTTTACTTTTTTTAAAATTGGCTTCATTGCTCTTTGCATGTAAAAGGCTTTGTGCACCTTGTTGAAACTGAACCCTACATTTCTCCTCAGGTTCGTGTGATTGTAGCACACGCAATCGTCAGGGCATCTCCTCGATCTGTTCAACTCTCAACGGATGTTGAGGTACATTCATTGGCCGGAGTGCACTTGCTTGTTGTCCTAAATGGCCGTACGAATCCTGTGTCAGTAACAACAAGGTAAGGTATCCGTAATACACCATTGAATTCAACATATGCGTGGAACACTTATTTAAATATTTTCAATGTGTTGGAAATGCTTCCGGCACAGTAAGAGCATGCGCTAATCTCCGGGTAAGCATCCCTGAAGTAAAGTGCAAAAAATGTTCGCACACTTCTTTGCACAGTTTCTGCACTACTCATATATTCTTTGCCAAATCCCACTCATGGCTCACTGTTCTCAACCTCTCACATTTCCTGAAAATTTTTTTCACCGGTAATTGCACAGTTTATTTTCACTGGGGTTGTGTTAGAAATGTGCTGAACACACGTCACACAAATGTCAAAACCAGCGCGAATTATTTGAGAAAGATATAGAACTTCAGTCAAGTAAATATTGTCACTCTGATTGCTGTGTTGCCAAGTGTTCCATTACTTTTTCCACTTGCCTATTTTATAAGGGAAGGAAAAAATAAGAAACTAGCAATATTTACATATGGTGACACAGAATATGGAATCCACCTTGCTAAACTTCCCCTTTCATCTCCTCTTAATGTCGTACTTGACCAGTCATGGGAAGTGTGTAAGAGCTGCCCCTAGTGCCATTTGAAAGCAGTGTAGAGATCCTAAATTTTGGTCATTTCGAGTAACAACTGAATCGTCAAATAATGTTGGATGTTAGATACAAGGTCACTCTCCCAAATATTCTGCAATATTGCAATTCTGCATAATAATTTCACTTGTTAGTATTTTATGCATGGTAGACCTAAATATTGCTTAAAAGCAGCCAATAAGGTTGGTCATATGTCTCTCATGACATTGACTGGTTACCAAAGATAACATACCCGAAAATTAATAACTAATAAATCATCATCATCATTGGTAAACAATCTTAGGATTGATTTGACGCAGCCCTCCACTCGATTCTTCTATTGGCCAACCTCTTCATATTAATATAGTTCCTCTCTTTCACGTTCTTTACGACCTGTTCTATGTGACTCTTATGAGGCCTGCCTTTTCTGTTCTTCCCGTTAATAGTCTTCATCAGGCTATCGTGTCTCAAGATATGGGCGATTAAGTTGTCCCTTCTTCTTTTTAGAGTTGTCAGCAGACTTCTCTTTTTCCCACTCTTCTCAGGACTTCCTCGTTACTTACTCGGTCGATCCATTTAATCTTCAGCATTCTTCTGTAGCACCATATTTCGAATGCTTCTACCCTTTTCTTCTTCGCTGCTGTCATCGTCCATGCCTCAGTGCCATAAAGAAACATGCTCCAGATGCATGTTCTGATGAACTGTTTCCTTACTTCTATGCCTGTATTTCCTGCTTTAAGTAGATTCTTCTTTTGATAGGATGCCCTCTTTACCTGGGATATTCTACTAACTATTTCTTTCTTGCTTCGTCCATCGTTGGTTACTCGGCTTCCTAGGTAATGGAACTTTTTCACGTCATCAAGTTTTCCTAGTTTTAAATTGGTTTTGGCCTCTTCTTTCTTGCTGCACACCAATATCTTAGATTTCTTCTTATTTATCTTCAGCTGAAATTGGCCATTGTCCTTTCCATGTTTACTAGAATCTTGTTCAGATCCCTCTCTGTCTCTACTATGAGAGCTATGTCCTCAGCAAATCGCAGCATGCTTTTTTTTCTTCGTGGATAGTCACTCCAGAAGACTTCTCTTTGATTTCATTTGTTTGGTTCTCTCGATGTAAACATTAAAAATTATGGGAGACAGTGCACAGCCTTGTGCACTGTCTCCCATAATTTTTAATGTTTACATTATGTGCACACTCCTTTCCTTATTTTTGCCTCTTCATAGCTGGGTCCAGATTTAATCACAGCTGCTTGGTTTTTGTACAGACTGTGTATAATTCTTCCGTCATTGTAGGACACTCCAGTTCCCTTCAGAATTCCAACCATTGAATCCCAATCCACGTTGTCAAAAGCCTTCTCTAAATCCACAAATGCAATGAACGTCGGATTGTTCTTCTCCATTCTCTTCTCTATGAGCAGCCTAAGGGCCAGTATTGCACTTGTACCCTTCCCTTGTACCCTTACTTTTCCTGAATCTGAATTTAATTACAGCTACTTGTTTTTATACAAACTGTGAATAATTCTTCGGTAATTGTAGGACACTCCAGTTCCTTTCAGAATTCCAATCCACATTGTCAAAAGCCTTCAATAAATCTACAAATACAATGTATGTCAGTTTGTTCTTGTACATTCTCTTCTTTATGAGCAGCTTAAGGGTCAATATCACTTCTCTTGTACCTTTACTTTTCCTGAATCCGAATTGATCTTCATCCAGGAACTCCTCTGATTTTCATTCTATTCTTCTGTAGATGATCCTGGTCAGTATCTTCGATGCATGTGTTGTCAGGCTTATAGTCCTAAAATTTTCACATTTCGCCGCTCTCTTCTTCTTGGGAATAGGAATGATGATATTTTTCTCGAAGCACCTTGGAATTTCTCCTGTTGAGTACATGTTGCAGATGGTTTTGTAAAGATGAGTTAATGTCTTCTCTCCTGCATTTTTGATTAGTTCTGCAGGAATACATATTGAATGCTTGTGGTAATGGCTCCATGAATGTAAATATTAGTTGATAATTGATAAAATTTAAATTATCAAACTAGGGAAAAGCATCATTAAATTCAAGTATTTATAACAAAAAAAGTACTGTTGCCAACACAAGTAAATAACTATTCTCTATTGCTGGTGTCAACTAATAAGAAATCTTAAGTCACTTCCTCAGGATTAATGGAACTTCCTTGATACAGGGTGGCGATCGTCAGGGAAAACCGGGAAAACCTGGAATAGTCAGGGAATTTTGGAAATCTGGAAAAGTCAGGGAATAGTCAGGGATTTCTCGTAACAGTCAGGGAGAAATTGGGATAGGAAATTCTCGTTATTTTTTCTACCATTAAGTTTACCGGGTAAAGGTCTTTCCCGCCCTTTATTTCACCAAAAAAATTCGCCAACTAAAACTAATGTCCGTCGCCGCATAGAAGTGCATAGAATAAGCCCCGTCAATTCATTGAACATTCAGTTGTGAATCTTAGTTATTTAGTTGTGAATCATTCGTACAATGTATCCCTTTTGTATATCCTTAATTTGATATTTGCCTAGTAGTGTTAATATTCATGATCACCGTGTATTCTGCTCATCACAAGGAATCCGAGTCTATGTTTTTCGGAAGATTTTACATCGCGTTTTTTTTTTAACTTCCAACACTCAGGTCGAGATGTAGTTGTAGCACACTAGCTTGTAGTAAATATGTGCTTGCAGTTCTAAAAATACGAGACAATGATTATTAAAACGGTAATACAAGTACGATCACACGTTTAAACAAAATCTTACGTGAGATCATCTTCGATTTCCATAGCCCCCTTCGCGAGACCATAAGAAGAGTCCTCCTCCCCTCCCCACCTTTCACGCTCGACGTAATTATTGAATGGCCCCCCTAGCTCCCTCTAGAAGCAATTTAGTCAGGTCACAAACCACTTCAAGTATGACATTCCTAAATATGTCGCTGCTGTTTCTAATTGCCTCCTGTTTTCGCTCGCAGTGGCGCGATTACGTTTTGTTTGTTTATACAAATATTTTTACATTTTTGGTTTCCTCTTATAATCAAGGGGTTATGACCCCGTTAATCAAATTGCTTTCGCTTCTAAAACTCGTGCCATCCGATTTTGATCCAGTCCAAAAACTTGGCTTTGGATTGTAT
This sequence comes from Platycnemis pennipes, assembly GCA_933228895.1. NCBI lineage: Eukaryota > Metazoa > Arthropoda > Insecta > Odonata > Platycnemididae > Platycnemis > Platycnemis pennipes. The sequence goes on along the minus strand of OW121846.1, from coordinate 65,492,187 downwards.
TTTTCGCGTAGCTTAGTGAACTTGTGCCGGAGTCCGCCAGTAAATTGGCCATTAACTTTCCCTTCGATGCCTTTTCAGTAATCTTCAACTTCCCAGAACTACCACGACACGCCTCCTCTTCCTTGAAGAATTAGACATTGTCAGTTTGTAATTTTACCGAAGGAAATATACACGGCCACAGAAATACGATATCATCCGAGGATACACGGCCGCGAAAAAATGTATTAATAGTGTGTAGAATTTGTTTGAGGGCTTAACTTGTGAAGATGTAATGTATTTTTTTCATTTGGGTTCCATATATTTTTTCATTCTTGTAGCTTTTAATGTATTATTTCAGCTTTTAACATTTTCGAGTTTTGACGAAAATTTAATTCAGCAGAAATAAAATATTCCGATAATAGGAGACTTTTTGGCGATCGGTCAGGGAAATCGGTTTTGCCATCAGGGAAAAATCAGGGAAAAGTCAGGGAATTTGAAAATTGGTTGTCTGTAGCCACCCTGTTGATAATCTGATATAAAGCTTCGTTTTTTGCATGACACTCGCATTAGCAATAAAATCAAAGTCGGACTTTGATTTTTGAACTCTATTGCTGGATTTAACCACCAAAAAAGCATTGAGTTTAATCAACAAGGTGGAATAAGTAGTGTATTTTGTTATTATGCCTATATTTACGCAATTTGTCAGATTTGCTATGCTAGCATAATTATAATGATGTGTACATTTTTTCGAATGTCACATATGAAGCATCAAGCTAAATTTAGGAGGTGATAATAAAAGATTAATATTTGAGTGTTGAAAACTTAAATTTTTTGTGTCTGTCTATATCCATGCCAGTAAATTTATTTTAAATTTTGGTTGATACCAAGGGCATTACATTCATGAAATGAAGGTTAGCAGTAAATGTTAATGGTTAATTAAATGCTTCAGTTTTGTTTATTTCCAGATACTATGTCATCATAAGATCGAATGTTTTCCCGGCGAACTAGCTGTATAAAATCTTCTCAGGTTTTCCACCAGGTCAGGTTGTCCATACTATGTCATCTTTAAAATTTTATTTCTATTGCTAGTGAATGTTGATTGACCCGTGATCATTGAAAAATCATTATGAAGAGAAAGTGCAACCTTTGATCATTCAAGAATAAGCCAATTAGTTGCAAGAGAAATTTTATTGAGCATTTGTAAATGATTGTGAGGATCATTCATCAGGGTTGGTGTGCATCTTGAAATTTAGGGAAAGTCAGGGTACTGAAAATTTGGTCTGGAAGTCTGGGAATTTTATTATTGGTCAGGTAAAAAGTTACCCACCTTCAATACCGATTTGGCATGTGAATCATTCCACTGCACTATGGATCCTATACTCCAGAGTGCTGAGGCATGAATGGTGAAGGGATGATATTAGGGAGAAGTAAAAAAGAGGACATGTAGAGATGGGTTCTCGAATACACTTAACCCCCTGAATCCACCGAATCTTACTGGATTCGAGGATTTGATATTTTTGGCTGGATTCGATTGAATCCAGTTTGAATTCAAAAGAGCAATTTTATTATACCAAACCTTTTTTAAGGCTTTCTTAAGAATATTATTGTAACCTTCATTGCTATAACCACATAATTCATCGTTTTCCCTGTCTCTATTAAACACGTCAATTTTTACTGCATCAAAGCGTAAGATGCAATTTTCATCATAAAAATGTGATTTAAATGTAGATAAATGCTTGAAGAATTTCACTCGTGAACTCGTAGGCGGAGATAGTTCTCCATTGGCCATAAGACGGCAGGCACAATGCAGTCGTTAGTGTTAATACAGGATGACAGCCCCCTGCGGGTAGGGGGATTGAGAATGCTCCCGCAGTATTCCTGCTTGTCGTAAGAGGCGACTAAAAGGGCGGGGAGATAACCCCGATAACAAACCCCGTGCCAGCAAGGGTTGAGCCCGGACAGTCTTGTGGGTCAACTGTCTGTGTGCAGCCACACCACCTGGCCTGCGATCCACCCGCATGTTTGCCGTGTGCGGAGACCCGTAAGGGGGAGAAGGGGATCCTGGTGGGTGAGGTCCGTGGTTCCCAGCCGGGTGTCAGATGCCCGGTATGGGCTACGGGCCAATACCCCTCTTCGGCCCCGGATTCGCTGCAAACGGGCGGCCGGGAGCTAGCCACTCCTGGTCAATCGGCTTCCGTGGCGTTTAGCTTAACGATGGCGAGTGCCAGGGAGGTGGGGGTCTGTGTAGGGCGGTCGGAGATGTACGGGTTTGGTGGGCCCGTGCATCGAAGATCCAACCCGAAACAGGCAACCACCTCTAGGGTGCTATATCCCCTCGGGTAGCCCTGGCAACCGCATCGGTTTGCGGTGCGGCGTCCCGAATGTGTGGCTCCATGGTGGGTGGGGAGCCCGGGGGATGAAGTAATATTTGGCATCACAGATTCAATTCTTCCACCCTCCAAAAGATCCCGCCCGGATACGGGCGGGGGAGATAAGTGTTTTTCTGCTTGCAAGCAGTTTTTGATAATGAAGTGCGTTAAAGAAGGGGAGCCGCTTAAGCGGGTGTCCCCCTTTCTCATTCGTAAAGTTCTGTTGTCTGCAATACCAGGGGAGCTGAAATCCGCTAAAAAGCTGCGTGATGGAAGCTTGCTAATCGAAGCAGCAAATAATGTACAAAGTGTGAAGCGAAGTCGGCTTACCACTAAGCACAATGGCGAAGTCATAAACTCTACTTCTGTCGTATTAACATTTGCGCGTGATAGTCTCCCCGACAAGGTATTCGTCGGCTATGAATCAGTTCTAGTGCGACCATTCATACCGGCGCCCATTCGCTGCTTCCAGTGCCAGCGCTTCGGCCACATAGCCCCGCGATGTGAGGGCAAGGCCACCTGCCCGCGCTGCGGACCCGGAAGACCATGAGAGTGCGGACTGCAACAAGGAACCACGTTGTGTGAATTGCGAGGGTACACATCCGGCGTATTCTCGCAAGTGCCCAAAAATGAGAGAAGAGCACAGAGTCATGGAAATTAAAACAATTGAGAAAGTCCCATACTTCGAGGTGAGGAAAAGGTACAGGGCAATGGCAGCACCCATCTTTTCGAAATCTTTTGCCTCCGTTGCATCCCCAAATATACCAAAGGCCTCCCAAGGAACGCAGACTGAGTTAAATGCAAATATAGATATCGCTGAAATAAAAGAAGTAGCCAAGCCGGCTAAGGCGCAAAATCCGGCACCAAAAAACACCACCACCATCACTGGTTCTCCTAAGAAGAGCCAAACAAAATCAGCTACCGGGGTAGCGCTGAAACAGCGCATAAAAACCCCATCCCCTGACCCCTCCGGACTAGCCAAGCTAGTACCCCCCCCCGGTGGAGTCAATGGAGGAGGATGACAGTCCCTCAGAGATTGAAGTCCTCCCTGCGAAACAAAAGGGGAAAAAGCACCGTATTCGGCGCTGACCCCCCTTTTTATATATTTGAGCGTATTTATTTATTTATTTTAAAAGATATTTATGGCTTTTATTTTTCAGTGGAACTGCAATGGTTTTTATCGGCGTAAGGAGGAGCTGACCATTTTAATTCGTGATTTTAACCCGTCTTGCATATGCCTGCAGGAAACTCATTTTAAAACAACGGACAAGGGCATTTTAAAAGGTTTTAATGTTTTTAGACTGGACGACACCAGTGGCCAATGTGCCCAGGGTGGAGTGGCAGTTGCCACTCGGGAGGCCCTTTACACCTCCCAAGTGCAGCTGAACACGCCTTTTCAGGCGGTCTCAGTGACTGTGCATGCCCCAGAGGCATTGACGTTATGCAATGTCTACTTGCCTAAGGGGGCACCGGTGACTCGTCTTAATCTGGAAGCCCTTGTCCGTCAACTACCGAGACCTTTCTTTTTAGTAGTTCATTTTAATGCCCACGATACCCTTTGGGGTAGCTCTAGGGCACAGAGTGACTGAAGGGGTCGTTTCCTAGCTAATTTTATCACGGATTTTAACCTAATTTTAATGAATAACGGGGAACACACACGTTTTAACTCCTTTAGCGGTCAATTCTCCTCAATAGACATATGCATAACATCGAGCACCTTGCTTAGTAAATTTCACATGTCCGTACACGATGATTTATGTGGGAGCGACCACTTTCTCCTTTTAATTAGTAGGGAGGAGAATTTTAGCATAGATTTTATTCGCCCGGGAAACTGCATTATTCGGAGAGCCAATTGGCCAGATTTTAAGAAGACTTTTAATTTTACCTTTGATGAAAGCCGCGACGGGATTTTTAACATTGCAAAACTGACCAGAAGTATTCTCGAGTCCGCCAATGGCAGTGTACCGCGATCAGTGCGAAGCACCTCCAGACCTGCAGTGCCATGGTGGAATGAAGACTGTGCTAACGCCATTCGCCAACGCAAGAAGGCATTACGAATATTCAACAAATTCCTCACAGCGTTTAATCTGGCCGCATTTAGACGCCTTCAAGCGAAAGCTCGAAAGGTAGTGAGGGAAGCTAAAAAGGTCTCCTGGATGGAGTACGTATCTGGCATCAACTCCAGAACACCCATTGCACAGGTGTAGAACAAGGTGAAACGTATCTCGGGAATTCACCATCAGCCCGGCGTCTCATTCCTAAATGTTGACGGTGATGTGTTGGCGTCTCAAGCCAATATTGGCGAAGTTTTCGGCGAGCTATTCGCCAGCACATGCAGCAACGACACATACGCCGATCACTTCCTTTCTGTTAAGAGACGAGCCGAATCTCATCCGCCTATCTTCTCCGAAAAACAGACGGTGGCAGACTACAATGTCCCATTCACTCTTTGGGAACTGCGTTCTGCTATTGCAGACTCGCGTGACACAGCCGCAGGAATGGACGAAATCCATAATGCTTTTCTCCGGAATATTCTGGAGAGAGCATTGTTGGACGTCCTTCACTCCCTCAACTAGCTGTGGAGTGAGGGTAGCTTTCCATCTTCCTGGCGGGAGTCTCTCGTAGTTCCTATTCCAAAACAGGGTAAAGACAGAGCTGACCCGAAAAATTACAGACCCATCAAATTACAGACCCATCTCCCTCACCAGCTGCCTGTGTAAATTAATGGAGAGGATGGTGAATAAGCGTCTCGTTTGGTGGTTGGAGCGTCGAAACCTTCTCTCCACCATCCAATGCGGTTTCAGACGTGGTCGCTCGACTGTCGACCACCTGGTCAGAGTGGATAACTTCATCCAGGAGGCCTTTCTTCTACGCCAACACGTCGTGGGTGTCTTCTTCGACATGGAGAAGGCATACGATCAGGTTTGGCGGCTGAAGATTTTAATGACGTTGAATGAGTGGGGACTAAGGGGGAACTTACCGGTATTTATCAAGAACTTTTTAACAAATCGTGTTTTTAGAGTAAAGATAGGCAAACACGTATCAGAATTTCACACACAGGAAAATGGAGTGCCTCAAGGATCGGTTTTAAGCGTTACACTTTTTGCTATCGCCATAATCGATATCGCAAAATGTATCAAACCTCCTCTTCTGGGATCGCTGTTCGTGGACTACCCTGCAACATTTTGCAGGTCAGCGAAACTTATCAGCGCTACCAGAGTTATCCAGCTAGCCCTAAGTAGACTGGAGGATTGGTCTTTGAGGAACCGGTTTAAGTTTTCAGTAGAGAAGTGTAAATGTGGCTGATCGTAGGTTTTCGCAGCGTGGATGATGTCCAGTTGTCACTTTCGGTGGCAACCAGAGAACGGCAACCAGCCAAGGCCAAGAGACAGGGGGAGGGGGGACACGGGTCCCCCATAAATAGCAGCATCTTCGCTTCTCAATAATCATTTCCCTGATGACGTGCCCTGCAACGGGTATGAAAGCTTGGAGAACGACAATGCCTGTGACGCAGCTGCCACCGAAAGTGACAACTGGACAAGTGTAAATGTATTCATTTTTACCGGGTGAGGGGAGAGTATGTTCCGCCAGCGCTGTCACTTGATGGCAGAATCCTCCCATATGTCGAGTCGGTCAGGTTCCTCGGTATGACCCTGGACTACCGACTAAACTGGAAGGAGCATATTTGCCTTTTAAGGCAAAAAAGTCTCCAGACTCTAACAGACATTTTAAAATATTTAAGCCACTCATCTTGGGGTGCTGATCGAAAGTCAATGCTTAATTTGTACCGCGCACTCGTGCGATCTAAACTGGACTATGGGTCATTCGTTTATGCGTCTGCCCGGGATTTGTACGTGAAGCCTCTGACAACAGTACACAACGCAGGGCTCCGGATATCCACTGGCACCTTCAGGACCAGTCTGGTCCTCAGCATCTACGCTGAGGCCGGGGAGCCGCCGTTGTCGTACCGCAGAAATATTTTAATGTGCTCATATGTGGCCAAGGTTTTATCTTCGAAGAGCCACCCTTGTTTTAATGTAATTTGTAACCCTAGATTTTTAGAACTTTTTAACAGACGGACAAGAGCCACCAAGCCGCTCAGCGTTCGTTTTAAACTTTTTATTCGGGACAGTGGACTTATGCTCCCAGACGTTTATTCTGTTAGGTACTCCAGTAACCCACCTTGGATAATTCCGCCCCCTGACATCTATATGAAACTTGCCTCACGACACAAAGCTTATACTACTGCTCAGGAGTACCAGTGTCTATACAATGAATTTATCTTTCGCCACCCCGGCTTCATCCCCGTATTCACGGATGGATCGAAGTCGGATGTAGGTTGTTCATGCGTGGTTACCTCGTCCCATCATGGTGTCATTTGGGCTTGGCTCAGCTCGCTGTGTAGCATATACACTGCCGAGCTGCTGGCCATTAAGATGGCTCTTGATGGGATTGTGGAGGCTGCCAAGTCCTTTGCCATCTGCACAGACTCCATGAGCGCATTGCAATCTATTTCTCTATTCTCTCCCATGCATCCCATTGTCCAGAACATACACAGTACCCTTCTATCCCTCTACAAGAAGGGAATCAAAGTTATCTTTATCTGGGTGCCTGGACATATGGGAATAGTGGGGAACGAGAGAGCAGACGCAGCTGCGAAAGAAGCTCTTCAAATGTGTGAACAGACGACGACTCTGGTACCTTATCAGGACCTGCAGGCTCACCTCCGGAGAGTAGCCCTAGAGCAGTGGAACAAATGCTGGGCAGATGTGACCGACAATAAGCTGCATTGCATAAAACCGGTAACATCAGTGTGGCCCACTTCCGTCAGGAATAGTCGCAGAGAGGAAGTAGTCATCACCCGGCTGAGAATTGGGCATTGCGCCTTAACCCACTCTTACCTCTTCACAGAAGATAAGAACCCACCTCGGTGTGATGACTGCGACTGTCCTCTTAGCATTCGACACGTCCTGACAGAATGCGCCAAGCATCGGGATGCACGCCAGCAACTAGGCATCAGAGGAGGCCTAGAGCAAATCCTAGGTAATGACTCCGAATGCCTATCCCGAGTCACATCTTTCCTGAAAGCAACTGGCCTTTATAATAAAATCTAAGTTACCACTGTCTATGTAAATATTTAGTCTTTTAATTTATGTAAATATAATAATATCAGCATTGCACTCCTACTGACGTTAAACTTAGGACAGCACAAATTAGACTGTGGGTGGTGCAAAATTACCTCAGCCGTCGACACACCCAATAAACATTAATACTACTACTACTACGGGATGACAGCATACGATATTTTTGCTATATGACGAGGATATTTTTGTGAAACAACATTGTTATGCCGGAGGTTTGGAAGCATTTTACTGTCAGTGAAGTCAACAAAGCATATGCAAAATTTTTGCATTTGTGGATCGCGTATTTCAAGAGGAGGCAAGAGTATGACAACTGCTGCCATGAAGGAACATTTAAAACAACATGTTGGTCTAATTGAAAGGCAGAGGCAAGTGAAGAACAATGTTGAAAGCTCACTAATCGATATCAGTTAAGAGCTGAATGCAAAGGATGTTGATTGACCCTTGTGCAAGTTCTTCAATTGCTTCCTCATCGAACGGTTACGTTAGCCCTTCAAATTCCCCAAACAGCGAAAGTACATTTTGTAGGCAACAAACAGTTGCTAAGAAATTAAAATGTGATGCTAAACAGCAAACATTAAAGGAGGCTTTCTACCACTACCAAAAATTTAAACCTGGGGTGAAATGATTACCAAACTTATTGCACAATTGATATGTGTGGACAATCAGCCATTCAGTATTGTGGAGAGCAAAGGATTTTGTGCTCGAGTTGCTTATCTTGAGCCTCGGTATACTATTCCTTCTAGAAAGCATCTATCCACTTCAGTGATTCCTATCTTGTATGAGGAAGCAAGGCGTGAGGTTAAGGCTCTTTTGAACTTTGCCAATAGCATGTCAGTCACTACTGGCTTATGGACTTCCACTGCTAACAACAGTTATTTGAGCATAACTGCACATTTTGTGAGTGACATGAATGAGCTTAAACATCTTTGCCTTGATGTTGTTCCTTTCCCAAAAGTTTCACATAATGCGAATAGCATAAGGAAGTTTTGGTTGAAACCCTAGAAAAATGGGGCATTGCTGAAAAAGTGTCTTTTGTAGTTCGCGACAATGGAAGAAACATAGTTGCGGCTGTCAATAACTCCCCTTATCAGGGCATGCCATGTTTGGTTCATACCTTCCAGCTGACAATAAAAGACGGGCTTTTTAATCAAAAGGCAGTAAATAATCTTGCAAGTTCTGCTTGATGGATTGTAGGCCATTTCAAGCACTCTAGTCAAGCAACTCATGCACTTAAAAAATGCCAGGAGAAATTGAGCATAAAAGTTCACCGAGTCATGCAAGATGAACCTACAAGGTGGAATTCCACTTATTTCATGTTCAATCAATTACTGGAGCAAAAGAATGCAGTGACTCTTGCTGCAGCTGAAACTAAATTTCCATCTGAACTTACAAAGTCCGAGTGGAATTTAATGAATGAAGTAGCACAGCTGATGAAAATATTCCATGAGGCCACAAACTGTGAGTTGTGTCACAGCCTCGGAAATAATTCCTATAGCGAACAGCGCATAGTGCATAACCATGAAGGTATTAGGAATGGAAACTACTTGCTAGCATCGGGGTTAAAAAATGAACTCCTGTCTTCTCTGAAAGTAAGATTCAGCGATCTGGAAACCAATGAGGTATATACTACATCTACTCTTCTTGATCCTCAATTGAAGGGAAGCTATTTCAAATCTACTGATAATTTCAATGAAGGCAAATCCAAACTTTGCAGAGAATGAAGCAATTAACTACTAAAGAAAATGATAAGGTGGGTATTCTTAAAACTAAATACTTCATTGTTGGAAGGAATAATATCCTCTTTAAATTAATTTTTTTTATCAAACTTCTGTTCTAACAATTAATTTTAATCTTGCATATCCTCAAAAATGCATAGTTTTTAAAATCTTTAGTCAGGAATTGTTCATTAGTGAAGTAGGTAAATTATTATTTTCGTTGAAAAATTTAATCGAGCTATTTTTTCGGCAGATAATGGATGAGAGAGAGCCCAAATGATAGTGCTAGTAAGCATTGTATGTGTGCTCATTGCTCTATAATTATGAAACATTCATCTATATCAACATGCTTGAAAGAATAGGAAGAATTAAATGCATAGTTGAGAGAGGGACTTCTCTCTCCTCAAATTGAGCCTTTGGCATACTGGTAGAATACAACGGCCTACCCTAGCTTAAAAGTGTTGAGCAGGCAATTTCTTTGCACTCCTGCTGCAACTGTTGCATCTGAAAGACTATTTAGCAGTGCAAGCATAGCAGATTAGATCCAGAACAAGTGCAAATGCTAATATTTCTAAATAAAAATTTAGATGTCATTGTGTAAAACTTTTTGAATGTGTAATGTTTACATTTACCTGTGTTTATTATCATTTTATGAATCATATTAAAATATTGCCATTAAATATTATATGTGTGTGTGGCAGTTTGTGACTGATACAAGATTTTGGTGTTTATTATGGTTGATTATTATAACCTGTGTTAAATAATTCTTCGTAAGTTATTAATTTTATTAAGGGTTTTTATGTATGTTCTGATATGTGAAAGTTTGCTTTCAGTCTATATGCATTTATGAAGACATGTTCTATTAATTGTTAATTTCCTCATCAACTACTGAGTGATCATATACCTGGTGAAATTTCTTTTGTTCGGTGTGTTGATTGGAACAAAATGAAAAATGCATAATTTTGTCAGCAACACATTAGTGTATCTTGAATGAGTTAATTTGTTTTGGTTTTTCAGCAATAAATATTAATAATATGGTCAGATTCGATTTAGATTTTTTTTAGTGTTATGTTGTTTACTGAACTGCAGATATAACTAACGCTTACTGCATAGTGACGCCTATGAAAGTGGTTCATAGATGTGTGTTATAATCTGAATATCATGAATACGAGTGAATGAGACTGGTGTTAATTTGGCGTATGTTTTAAGGCCTCCATCTAAAGTTTCTTTCTGGATGGCATTCTATGGTATATATTACTTTGTAAATGTTTTCTTAATTCATTTTTACGAAATATGTAACTCCAAAATCATACATTCACTTTTACTTTGCATGATATCTATTTGAAAAGGAAATATTGCCTGTCATCACAATGTTCATAAACAAACAAAGGTATTGTTTATTTAGGAAATACTGTGGAAAGGAGGATTCGGGATTCGATTCAAATCTTAGTTGGATTCGATTTGGGATTTTGATTCGAGGAAAAAGTGGATTTGACCCACCTCTAGTTACATGCTTGTTTACAGTCTGGCACCATATTTCAATGAAATGGTGGTTAACAAAGTTCAGCTAAGTAGCCCTTTTGTAATTTTCTTTGAAAGTTTAAAGCCAGGTAGTCTGAGTAAACAAATGTATATAGCAGTTCGGTTTTTGAGCCCCCATTCAAGTTCAATGAAGTTACCACTCAGTATTTAACTCCTGCATTTTTAGGCCATGCTAAGGCGTTTGATCTTGTCTCCACCTTCATTAATCAAACCAAACCTGTCAAACTCAAACAACTTTTACAAATCTCAATCAATGGCCTTAATGTTAATTGGAAATTTGTTAAGGATTTAGAGACATACTTGAAAGCAGGAAATGGCAAAGAAGAATCTCTTTTCCTAAACTTGGGTTCATGTGGCTTGCACACTCAGCACAAGTTATAAACGTTTTAATTCCTGCAATCACATGGGAACATTTGCAGATATTGTGATTCAGATATGTCTTTTACATATAACATTGAAATATTCTATTATTATGTGCTAGAAATATGCTGATTCCTTGTTTTAAATGTTTTAGCTCCTGAAATCACATGGGAACATTAGCACACATTGTGATTCAGATATGTATTTTTCAGCATATGTATTAGAAATTCCTTTTGTGCTCCTAGGTGTCATGGGTAGTTCATCAGCCTGTGCGGAAACACTGAGGCAGAGGAAGGGGATTCCTCCCGAAGATGATGGAGGATACTTGGGTGGAGGGATTGGAGATTGGAGACAGAAAGGTTGACATAGCTGCACTGTAAGAACTCTTCATCCTCTGGAGGAGGGCAGAGTTGAACGTCACTTTTGATGATGGCAGAGTGCAATGGAAGTGGTGCAAGGTTAGTTAACACATGACACATCATAATATTTCTAATTGATAAGTTCCATGGAAAGAAAGATGTGAAGCAATTGAATACAGCCTACTAGGATAATTTGTTTGAATTACTCCTGGGTTGTTATGCAAAATGAGGAATGCGATGTAATTTTCTACTGGATTTTATAATTTTTAGAAACAATTTGGGAGTAAAGGCTAAAACTTCGAAGAATGCATGCTTGCTTCACGTATTCTATTTGCAGTAGAACCTCACTTATGAAACTGTCAGCGGACTAACAAAAAAGTTTCATAACCGAGGTGTCATAGTAAGGGAACATGAATCTTTTCAAATGTCAAATTTAGTCTTTTTTGTTTCATGGTTGCAATTGCATGTTTAGATGCAGGCAAATGAAGCCTAATAATTTATTGTATTACAAAAACTAGAAATAAATGTATGTTCATGATACCTAGAAAGAAACTGTACATTTGCAATCCTGAAATTTGCTGAGATCTGTTCCCATTGTTGAATTTGTTGGTCTAATAGTTAGCATTCCTGGCACTTGACCAGCAGGGCCTAGTTTCGATTAATGCTTGGCCAATTTCCTAATGGTGTTTATTGTCAGTTCATCTTCTACGCACAAGCACCAGCTTATGCAGGAGTATTGATTACTGAAAAATCTGCTGTGTATAATAGGTAATTTTTTTTCTTTACCAACTAGTTTTCTTCTAAAATAGAATATCACTAGGTATGAACAGAGATCTAACTGAAAATAGTTTTAAGTTTCTATTAAATATCAGAAAGCAATTGGTATTAGAAGTTAGGTATTGTTATTCATTCAGCCATTTTGAAATTATTATGTAATTACTAAGGTGGGATTGTAGGTCCAAGCAATCAAATTAATTTGATGGTGAAAGAAAAGATTTTTTATTTAACTAGTAATATTGTATAAAATTCACAGGCATTCAGTAGAGGTAGACTTGGCATAGTATGACATAGTAACAACCCCCTCAGGAATAGGTAGCAGCCAAAACGATCTTCAATTTAAGGATTCTTTCAATTGGTTTTCGTATTTTCATGAAAAATGATGTTTTATTAAAATAAATACATGTTTTAACTATAGCAAGAAGTTCCACAGAGAAAAAAATCATTCGCCTTGACCGGGACTCGAACCCGGACCCCCTGATTTCTGGCCAGGCCACTGTCGGCCACGGATTTCGCCACTGTCCACGAGGTGAAAAGTTTCCGCGGCCAGTTCGTGGTCTTTGAATTCGTTTAAGTAAGCACCTTAGTGTTTCATATTCGGCTTAACCTCATGGACAGTGGCACCTTGCGCACAACTACGGCTGCATTGTGACATGATATGTCCCGTAGTCCGTTAACACCTAGTTCCTTTAAGCCTCGTTGATTTCCACAGAGAAAGAGGACGTCTTGGTAGCTCAACTGGTAGAGTACCTGGCCGGAAATCAGGGGGTCTGGGTTCGAGTCCCGGTCAAGGCGAATGATTTTTTCCCTGTGGAACTTCTTGCTATAGTGCAATTTTCAGCGGGTGACGCCGCTAAAGTTTCCGCGGCCAGTTTGCGGTCTTTGAACATGTTTTAACATTTAAAAGCTCATCTGCATAATCCAAAAAAATTTCAATCACCTTGTCGTGAAAACAAATGATGCTCGATATACAATACCTGACAAGGTTGTTTAAGTTGTGAAAACGCCTGGCCAAATGATTCATGCGAAGAACTTTTTTGGTGTATCTCAAGTGTTGACTTGACTACATATCATAATATTATTTACCAGGCGTCAATGATAAGAGAGTGGTGGATGGATCCTGGTTTTTTTTCGGATCCGGATTTGGAACCCGATCCTTGCCTGGGTTTTGGATCTTTATCTTGGTTTCGGATCCTTAGTTTCAGATACTGGATTCTGAATTTCATTCCTTTTCTAATCCTAGATTTTGAATATATATAGAAAAACAGCAACAAAAGTATTTCCATAAAACAAGTAAATTAATGTAGAAAGTATCAACTTCCTATCATCTATATGGACAAGATTTTCCTGGATCAATATTTACGGATGCAATAACTGTATCTTATTACTTCTAATATTAAGTTCACTTTCCTTATCACATACTCATCAAAGAATACATTTTTTAAACCTGTTCAACTATTCTTTATATTGCAGTTAAAAGAAACATTATAAGTCCATTTTCATTAATATTTGAATTACAGTAAAACCCCTTATTTACACTTTTATAGGGACCACTAGAAAAAAGTTTAAATTGCGGAAAAAGCAAATAGCGGGAAAAGGATAGTTTCTCATTTTACGTGCATACTTTTACAATATAGAGTAAATATAAAAATAAGAAACACTCATAAACTGAATTGGAATGATATTATTGATTATTTATTAAAGTATACATCTGTCCTGATTTATTTTTGTACGATATCAGGGTGGCAATCATCAGGGAAAACCGGGAAAACCTGGAATTGTCGGGGAATTTTGGAAATCTGGAAAAGCAGGGAATTCTCATAACAGTCAGGGAGAAACTGGGTTAGGAAATTCTCGTTTTTTTTCTACCATTACATTTACCGGGCAGTCTTTCCCGCCCTTTATTCCGAAATATTTCACCAACTAAAACTAATGTCCGTCACCGAAGTGTATAGAATACGCCCCTTCAATTCATTGAACATTCAGTTGTGAATCTTAGTTATTTAGCTGTGAATCAGTCGTACAATGTATCCCTTTTGTATATCCTTAATGCGATATTTGCCTAGTAGTGTTAAAATTTATGATCACCGTGTATTCTGCTCAACACAAGGAATCCGAAGCTACCTATGTTGTTTGGAAGATTTTACCTCACATTTCTTTAACTTCAGAGACTAAGGTCGAGAGGTAGTTGGAGCACATATGTTAGTTGTAGTATATACGTGCTTGTAGTTCTAAAAATACGAGTCAATGATTACTAAAACGGTAATACAAGTACAATCACACGTGTAAACAAAATCTTACTTAAGATCATCTTCGATTTCCATACCCCCGTTTGCGAGACCATAAGAAGAGTCCTCCTCCCCTCCCTACCTTTCACGCTCGACGTAACTATTGAATGGCCCCCTTAGCTCCCTCTCGAAGCCATTTAGTCAGGTCACAAACCATATTAAATATGATATTCCTATACATGACGCTGTCGTTGCTAAATGCCTCCTGTTTTCGCTCGCAGTGGCACGATTACATTTTATTTATACAAATATTTTTACATTTTTGTTTCCCTCTTAAAATCAAGGGGCTATGACTATGTTAATCAAATTGTTATTCGCTTCTAAAAGTCACTTGTGCCATTCGATTTTGATCCAGTCCAAGAACTTGGCTTTGGCTTGTATTTTTCGTGCAGCCTAATGATACCTGTGCCGGAGTCCGCCAGTAAATTGGGCATTAACTTTCCCTTCAATGCCTTTTCAGTAATCTTCAACTCCCCAGAACTAACACCCCAGACCCTACTCATAGCTTTTAATGTATTTATTTCTGCTTTTAACATTTCTGAGTTTTGATGAAAATTTAATTCATCAGAAAAAACTTTCCCGATAATAGGAGACCTTTTCGCGATCGGTCAGGGAAATTGGTAAAGCCATCAGGGAAAAGTCAGGGAATTTGAAAATTGTTTATCAGTAGCCACCCTGGATATATTTCGACCAATATTTCAACCAACCATTGGACATTGTCAAGTCCATAATTCCCAAACTAATACATTGTGCAATGCTTTTTCTCATAGGACGAAGCCATTCACAGTGATATTATACAATCTAGAACTTAGATTGTACTTAGACTGAGCGACCACCCTAAGGTCGTCACTGCCGAGTATCTTTCTTAAGGGCCTTTGCCATTTGCAATATTTTTCACTCACTCTTTTACCACCCCTCCCCTCAGTTTGGGCGAGCAACCTGGGCACCCGCCTAGCACCCGGGCACCTGCCTAGGATGTGGGTACCTGGCGCAAATGGGCACAGTTGGGATCTACATCACACGGGCTGAGGCAAGCACGAATGAGGATGCCCGGCACGAATGGGCGAGGGTCTCCCAGATTTGGCGCCCGTTTGCAAGCCTCTTAAAAGATAGGACAGCAACTGGGACCTTCCCTCTCCACAACCAGACCCTTTTCCCCCTCACGCACCATAAACCCAAACTCCCCATCCGTAATAATCCTTACCCCCACCAACGTAACCCGCCCAAATTTCATAATAGCATCACCCACCCACTCAACTTGTCCATGCTGCAATATTTTGGTGTGGACATCCCTTTCACAGAGAGCTGAGCTAGGATTGCTTGCCTTAAAGGACGAGGTAGGGTTCACGGAGACTTTGAACTGCCATAATTCCAGAGGCACGGCATTGAGCATGGTATGTGCCGTCACACGTAAGCTTTAATTAAAAGAGAACAGTTCACATAATGAAAATGCTGGTAACAGGTCAAACAAAAAATACACAGGATAAATAATGGCATTAACTATTTTTTCCACATTACTCAAGGTCTAGATGATACGCGGAGTTACATGCGGGAAATGATGGGGAGATAATGGCATATGTGGCAGGTGAAATGCACTACTATTCATTCATTTCATTTTTGATGCACCACAATCGGCAACAATGAAAGCTACGCAGTCAAAAATAGTTTTGATGAAGCAGTTTTTCGCCAAGGTTCGTAAAAACGAATTCCATTTTTCCTCGGCATTTCTCACAATGTATAGATCCTCCATCTTTTTTGTATTATAACGCAGTTCAGTAAATGGTGATGATGGAGAATTTGCATGCATTTGATACAATTTTATTGAGTTCTCGGTTTACTTCTGTGTTGTAATGCTGGTGATGTTAGTCTTGCAATCATGAAACAGTCATTGCTTATCACTTTTTTGCATGTTTTTTTATAAATGTATGATCCACTTTTATCGCTTTAAATAGATTTACAAATGCATCACTCAAAATATATAGTGAGGGTAACATATTATTTCCATGGTTTTAGTTCTATGGTAAAATATTTCTCCAATCACTTTCACTAATGCCAAATTCTATTATTCTTGCTTAATTCGAGTTTTATATGTTTAGAAAACAATTGAAAAATAAAGGCTTGCATTTCTCACAATGTATAGATTCCCCATTTTTTTTATTTCTGCATAGTTTTTTACATGGTGATGACCGAAAACCTGTGGGCGTTTGATGCATTTTTATTGAGTTCACAGTTTTCTTCTGCGTTTAAACGAAGGTGATGTTAGTCTTGCAATCCTGAAACACTCATTGCTTATCCCTTTTTTGTATGTTTTTTAAAAATGTATGTTTCACTTTTTTCGCATAAAATTCATTGACGAATGCATTACTCAAATATAAGATGTAGGGTAACATATTATTTCCACAGTTTTAGATCTCTGGTAAAATATTTTTTCAATCACTTTACTTGTGCCAAATTCTATTATTCTTGCTTAATTCGTTGACGTATAAGTATATTGACATGAAATTTCTGATACTAACCTTTTTGACCTGCCTTCCAAGCTTACCCTTGGAATACAGATTGGGCTGCTTTACCAGCCAGTGTTGAAAATCAATGAGCAACCGGCAGCACGCTATTTCTCATTTTTACTACAATGATCATATATCAGCAGTAGGGACACCGAAAAATGGTAAATAAAAATCATCAAGAGCGGTGTTTAAAAATGACAAATACGGTAAATAAAATCGTTTTAAAAAGGTGAAAGCTGTGTTTAATGTTGGGAAAAAGGAGTCTTAAAGGAAGGGTTTTTTTTTAATATTATTAATAAATACTTCATACCAATATGAACAAACAGTTAATAGTACATACATTTGAGATTCAATACAGAAAAGTTATGGCTACCCTACGCAACATAAAAAACAGAAGGCAAAATTAAGTTAAAGGCAAATTAATGAGATAATGGTATAACAATAACAGAGTGGAGTAGTGGACTGCAGGTAATGAAGTTTGATTCTTACGCTGTTTAAAATTTTTCTTTCAGCCATTGAATAAAAAACTTTATCATCCTTCATTTCCAACCTTTGTGTGTGGATACTGACTTCTTTGTACTTCTATCGCTTCAACTAGATTTACAAATGCATCACTCAAAAATACACTGTAAAGTTAACGTAATGATTCCACGATTTAATTCTGTAATAGAATTTTTTTCCAGTCATTTCCTTTCGCCTAATTTAATTATTTTTTTGCTTATAATTTGGCATGAAATTTCTGATAATCTACTTTTTTTAACTGCCTACTAGCATTACCCTAGGAATACAGCACGGCTGTATTTTTATGTAGTGTTAAGGATCGAACTCGCGACTGGCAGTACACTAGCCCTCATTTTTAACAACTACGCTCTCATAGATTCACGGGAATATGGCGAATGTAGGCGACCCACATGACATTCGGCTTAATTTTTTTCTCTCACATCCGGGCCTCTGGAGAAAAAGGTCAAGACGAGTATTTTTTATTTTGTTTTCCTCGTTTGTGGCACGGAAAAATCTTCTTCTCATGTCGTGACCTGAGTTACTTAAACTCTCCTTGTTGGTATCTACCATACATACATTCCATTCGTGGGGCGCATCGATCACGAGGCCGCGAGATGTTAAAATCTCCAATCCGGATCTGAATTTTTACTGTCCTCGGATATGATTTCAGTAGCGAATGAAATGAAAGACCCGTGGGTTTTTGGATCCGACCCGACAATCCTTAATTTATGAGTGGTACATTTGTAAATCTAATTTAAACAACAAAAGTATAATAAAGTGAGTATTCAGATGTAATGGTTTGAAATTGAATATGATAACATTTTTGATGCAGTGACTGAAAGAAAAAATTAAACTGCGATTTGGATCGAACTTCCCACAGTAGGTACACTAGCTCTCGTTGTACGCCTGATCCCGGCGAATGTAGGCTACCCGCATGACATCCTATGTATTTTTTTCCCACGATACCGGGGTAATTGGGGAAAAAGTCATATTTCTTTATTTTGCTTCTAGTTGCACGGGAAAGTTTTCATCTAATTACGTGACCTTAGTTACACATCCTCTTCTTGTCAATATCTATTGCACCTACATTGCATTCTCGGTGCACTTCGATCGCTAAGCCGCGAAAGTTTAAAATCTACGATCCGGATCCGATTTTACTCCGTGTCTTTGGATCCGGAACCGAGAAAATTGAAAGATCCGATCAGGCCATCACTAAAGAAAATATTTCATGCTACTAAAATTCGGCATTTGCAAAATATCTCAAATTTCGTTTAAAAAATCGTGTTCCAAAGAAGACACGATTAATTTCGTGATTAAACCCTAAAATCGCTTATTTCATGAATCCTGTCGCAAAAAACGTTTTGCGAAAATGTCATGTCCCTAATCATCAGTTAATGTGAGTCTGGCAAATGTAGGTAACATGCGTGACATATTGCTTAATTTTTTTCCGGCGCACCCAGGCCTGTCGAGAAAAAAGCCAAGACATGTATTTATTTATTTTTCGTTGATAGAATGGAAAAATCTTTTATTTCATCTGGTGAACCGAGTTGCAAATCGTCTCTTAGTCAGTATCTACCGTACCTAAATCCCGTACTTGGGAGATAATGGATCACTAGGCCACAAAATTCAAAAATCTTCAATCTGGATCTGAATTTATACTGTCTTTGGATCTGATTGCGAATGAAATGATAGATCCGTGGTTCTTTGGATCTAATACCACCAATCCTAATTTTTTGGTGATACATTCGTAAATCTACTTTTAACACTTAATTATAAAAGAGTGAGTATTTAGATGTAAGGGTTTAAAATTGAATGATTAAACTCTTGATACTTTGATTGAAAGAAAATATTAAACTGACATAGGGATCGAACTTCCTTTAGGACACTAGCTCGCAATGTCCACCTGCTTGAGGTGAATGTAGGCTACCCACTTGGTATTCTTTGTTTTTTTATCTTGATACCAGGGTAAAAGGGAAAAAAGTAATCATTTGTTTTTAGTCGCATGGAAAAATTTTCTTCTTATTTGGTTAACTGAATTACACAACCTCTCCTTGTCAATATCTAATGCACCTACATTCCATTCCTGGGACCCTTGTATCGCTAAGCCACAAAAATTTAAAATATACAACCTGGATCTGATTTTACTCTTTCTTTAGTCTGAATCTGGATGCGAGTACACTTAAAGATGTGCAGATCTTTGGACTCGACAGATCTTATTAGACCATCCCTAGTATTGACGGCATCAATATCTGCATTACGTGGTCAATTCTTGATACCGATACTAATCCACAACAATCGTTGGTATAAATAAAAGGTATTGAAAATCAACCGTAATTCATAAAATAATTTCTTGTAGTATCCGTCAATAATTTATGCGTGTGGTAGCATTTATTCTGGGATGTAATTAAAACGTTAGACCTCTTGTCTTTCTGTGGTACATATTTGATCTATTCATAGCTGTTAATTATACACGCTGATAGGCTAATCGTTTTCTAGAAAATTATTGATCAAAAGACTTGTAGAATGTATTTGAACCAAGCGGTTAGTAGGAATGTGATGAAGACCTATTGCTTGTTGGGGCTGGTAATCGCTAATCGGTACTATAATCTGTAATTCGGTAATCGGTTCTTCGGTAATTAGGTAATTGGTACTCTATGCAATTGTATACAGTAATAAGTTTTCCTCTTTGTATAATTTCCAATGGACTTCAGCGTGCTACAATCTATTACAGAAAGAAGTGCTGAATACTCCTATACGGTATAACGAATGCGATGCAGTTTTCTACAGAGTTTTATATGTTTAGAAAACAATTGAAAAATAAAGGCTTGCATTTCTCACAATGTATAGATTCCCCTTTTTTTTATTTCTGTATAGTTCTGCACATGGTGATGACCAAAAACCTGCGGGCATTTGATGCATTTTTATTAAGTTCACAGTTTCCTTCTGCGTTGTAAAGAAGGTGATGTTAGTCTTGCTATCCTGAAACACTCATTGCTTATCCCTTTTTTTGTATGTTTTAAAAAAATGTTTTTTTCATTTTGTTCGCATATAATAAATTGACGAGAGCATTACTGAACAATACGATATAAGGGTAACATATTGCTTCCACAGTTTTAGTTCCCTGGTAAAATATTTCTTCAATCACTTTCACTTATGCCAAATTTTATTATTTCTGCTTAATTTGTTGACTTCTAAATACAGTAAAACCTCCATACAACGAATTTGTTGGGACCGAAAAAATCATGACTTCGCTGTACAGTTGAGCACCCTTAATCCGGGAACCCCTAATCCGGGAGCACCTATAATCCGGCAATTTTGCCATGACTATCTGGTACTTAGGGGAAAATGCCGAAACGTTTTTAACCGGAACATTGCTTCATAACCTGCCGAGATATTATTCTTATATTAATACCGAGATACCATTCTTAACGTTAATTTTCCTATTTCGAGAATCAGAATAATTTAAACATATTAATTTCTGGTACTTCGCCTACACTGGAATTATTCTGGAACTTGAAGTAAACATAAATTTGACGACATCGCCGAGACGGAATACGACTAATTTACAGATCGGCCACTTTCAATGGCGCGCGCATTTTTGATTGACCACTAGACGTAATTTGATAAAATTATTGGTTATATTCTAATATTTCACGCAAAACATGTCTCATCCATACAGTTGTGGCAACAGCACAAAACGTTAACCATCGCAGAAAAAGTGCAAGTTGTGAAAAAGCTTGATGCCGTTACATCGGTAAAGCGTTTGACTGAAACATACTACGTGGGATCTTCAACAATATAGCACATTAAGAAGCTGAAAGAGAAAAATCATCAAAATTTAAAGTGTTAAAGTGACACGAAGAAGTAGATAACAGAGAGAAAAACTATGAAAAAAGATTTAAGTGCTGTTTTAGATAGCCTGGTTTCGATTGCGTCGAAGTGAACCATGGTTTCGATATCGAATACGCAATATTGCGTCGGAGTGAAGGCCTTAGTTAGTATTTCTGGCCAAATGCTAATGGAGCAGGATAAACTCTTTTAGAAATAGACGTGATCAGTCCAAAAGACGTGATTCGGGAAATTTCACGTGCAGGTAATAGCAATTCACCGTCCGTTCTAAAAACACGCGTGGTTTAAATTGTGGACTGCTTTAAGGTTTGATATAGACGAAATAATTGGGGATTTAAAAAATTTCATGTTTCTGAGGATAAAAATATGATGATGGAGTTTGCAAACATCATCCATAACCCTGAATTAAAGGAAATGGAATTGGTAAATTTAGACGAAAGGATAGTTAGCGGCCACGATATTCTCACCACACAACATATCATAGATGATGAAATCATTGAAATGGTAATTAATAACAATAAATCCGAGTGGGGATGACGATGATCAGCCTGAAATTGTTGAAGGAAGACTACTCTTGATGATGGTCTTTAAAGAATAATCCAGTCCGGTCGCCCGCGGCGACGTAGTGACACGACACTCACGCGTTGGCATCGCGCTGAATCAGCTGATAACAAATCGAGCGCGGTAGGAAATTATGTTACGCAAAGTACAGCGTAAGAAATATCAATTTTTAAACCCTTTTCCAATAACAATATGAAACTTTTACATGTGCAGCAATATGCACAATGCTTAGATTCCGTTATTTTCACTCACTCCGCAACTTCGATAATTTTAAATAATAACTTTGTGTATTAAGAAACCATTTCTTTCTGATTATTCTCAGTAACTCTTTTTACAATAATGTTCAGTAAATGACAAACGAATATATTTTGTTATAAATAATTGACTCCTTTCAATGAAAACATCCCAGACGTAAGAAATAGACTAGTTGCCATGCATGACCCATAGTCCGGCAAAATCCCTAATCCGGCATCACTTCGGTCCCGACCGTGCCGGATTAAAGATGCTCAACTGTAGTGGGTTTCGGTTTAAGGAGGTGCTATGTGGGTTGCGTCATCGCAGGGGCACCCTAGTGTTCCGTGAGGTTTCCGATGCAAGTCGTGTAAATTTCTTAATCTTGCTTTATTCACCTTTCCTGTAGTGATGATAAACGATTGTTATTAATTACCATCAAATACCTTGGCTATCATCTCGTGATTTTCAATCTGCATATTTCTAATTGAAATGATTGTTTTTCTCGTCCATTCTGCGCTACGCCTCATTGCTTACTTTAGTTATGTTCTGATATTAAAGGAATGCCAAAATTAATGCCTGTGGATTTTGTATTTTTAAAGTGCTCCATAATTTTTCTGAGTATCTAGTCGATATTATTCTTGGAGTGCAATAATTTAAGTCAATTCAATTGGCAGTTTCATACTGCAATTTTGAATTTTGCTTGAAAGAGCACATATTGCCATTTAGACTTGCGAAATAAAATGCATTGTTGGAATTGAAATTGAAATACTGGTAAATATCTATGTTCGAGACCGGTATATATTAGATATCGATAAACAACAATGGAAGTTAGGTGGGGTGAGTTAGTTACCATGAGTAATAACGTGGCAGTCGGCAATGCCCTGAGGTCACAATAGCAATCTCAGATGATAATGCATTGATGATGCCTTCATAGAAGCTGGACATGATCGGTATTCTGTTAGCACACCCCTTCTTGGGTGCCAAAACGCAGTACCATCCTCGAGTACGCCAGGTAATATTTGAATCCACGCCTTGTCGCCGTTCATCCAGTAATTACCTCTTCATACTTTAAGAAAATTTAAAACCAGGTTTGCCCTTTTTCAGTCCTTTGCATAACGTCTCTCATTTTAAAATATGCGCCATTTGCAGGCTAAAACTATTAAACTGGAAAAATTAGTCGCTAAAGTAGAATCACATGAGTTAAATATGTCTTATGTTAGCAATTAAGAGAATAAAAATGCGTAAAAGAACCTGAGCCCACTCTTTTCGCATCTTTTATGACATTAGAAGGACCTCTTTCTAAACCAAGTAGACGAGCAAAGATCGCTGTTCTGAAAACTCTAGTTGCACCAGTAATATTGCATGCTAACAATTTGGAATGGAGACGTTTTGAGTTGGACGCAGAAAGAAATCTAACCTAGCGCACGCACTGAAATGAGTAAAAGGAAGGAGTGCAATGCCAACTAACCCCTCCCAAACATTCCATACCAAAATGCCTATTATTCAATAACCTTCCCCCTCTTAAAGAAAGAATAACTATGCCCTTACTCGCCTCCTCCTCTGCAACGCAGCTGTTCTCTCCCATCCCCTTTCCTTCGGGGAGACCTCCCTCACCCATTCCACACCTCAATGACTCCCCATACCCCTAACCGAAAGCTCATGTGATTCCGATATATCGTGACCCAGTCATCTGTCGCTCTTCAAATGGCCCAACTGGTTAGGCACACAGACAGAAGAAGTACAATAGTTCCTGTAATAACTAATGCGGTTTTCGATTAATCTCTCCTTCACACATCTCCTCACAAATATAAATACAGGACCATCTACCATCCTCGCTGTACATACAGTCCGCTCTCGTGCGACTTACCTCGGCCGAAGCATTCCATATTGCTTGAAAATGAGTATATTTCAGGAAGTTAAAACAAATTTCGAAAAATTACATAGGTTTAAAGCAATTTTTTAATTAAAAATTATTCTATTCAAAAAAGTTTTCTAAAGTCGTATGTTTTATCCCTTTCCTTATTTCTTTGCTGGCTGCTTGCTCAACCTGCGGATGAATCTTCAAATTCTCTACTCCATCTTCTGACATTAAAAAAACTCGCTCCAAAACATCTACAGTAGAAACTCGAAAATACGAACTTCGAAATTACGAAATTTTGATTTTACGAAGCAAAATCTTCGGTCCCGACCAAAAGGGTATCTAAGTGTATGTAACAGTACGCGATATTACGAAATAACGAAGTTCTAAAATTACGAACCTCGGATCTTGGTCCCGACGTGAAAAAGTTACTCGTTTATACGAATAATGATGGATCACAGTAACGTTTTCGGGCGCTCCTTTTCAGAGTTAAACATCTAATTAATCGTCGAATACATTATGTACTGAATGTATTACCTGAACGATATCTCATTTTTCAATGCTACAATAGTAAGGACAACTTTGAATCGTAGGCATCGTAGTTCATAAAATATGAAACCAATCTGACATAAAATGCGTTCGGCTTTGTAACCACGAGTCCACAGAGTTGCCAACGAGTAAAGAAAACGTAAATTTGTAATTTAACTAAATACACATTCTCCCACATCGCCCAGCCGCGGAAACAGGATGTAGACGCCTGAATGAAACCACCCGGCCGCGTCGTCTATCCGCGACGTCCAGACGCGACAGTTGGACGTGGCCGCTGGACGCCCCAGTGAAACCAGACCTTAAGGACGACTTTGAATCGTAGGTATCGTAGCTCATAAAATATGGAACCAATCGGAGAAAAATGCGTTTTGCTTTGTTACCACGAGTCCACAGAGTTGCCAACGAGTAAAAAAATGTAAAGTAGTCGTGTACGGATATACTCGCCGGCGAGAGACTAATTGCTACAACCAGCATTTTCCTCTCGTGATCCCTGGCATTTTTTGTTACCAGTTTTCCCAAACATAAATCCATGATGAATATTCCTGGTATAGAAATCGTTTGCTGCGCGTTTGCAATAACTATGACATGTATCGGAGATGGTGCTATGTTGTTCGAGCGGTAGATTCAGTCGTGAATATAACCCAAGGAAGCTTTTTTTCTTCTCACTATTTCAGACTGATTACACTCAACCTTGCTCGACGGCATAATTATTCCGGCTGGCAGTAGTTATCATCGAAGGACTCATGTTTAATTTACCGTCCTTACTGAGCGTTTTGATGTAGTCATCAAGCAACGCTCTTCATACGCATTTCCTTTCCCTTCTTCCACCGCCAACAGCAAAGAAAATCAGAGGAAGTATGAGTTCGCATGGTTCATAGGGCCATTTAGTTTAACGCACATTAATTCTAAAGGAAAACTAGTTCTGGGCGCATGCAAAATCAATGGGAAAAAACGCTCAAGCACCCATATATATATTTATATCGGAAAATATTGTACCCTCCTCCCCTTTCCCTCCAACATAGCGATCGAAGAAATATCCTAAAAGAGAGATCACTAGGCAGTCCCCACCAGGAAAATTCACCCAGCTCTCCTTCTCCTTTGCTCCAAAACCTCGGCATACTCTCCCCCATCACCTTTCTCTCTCACTTGCGGCTAACCTATCCCTCCCACACTGGCTATATTTCCCCTTCAGGTGACCCTCCGTGTCCCCCCTTCCCGTTATATGAGTGGGCACGAGCCATCCCCCTCACACCCAAGCCCCCCCCCCCCCCCAATGCCCGCCCTCCGGGATATCAGGCCCCTTCGAGTGCCCCTCCGTCCCACCCCCTCAACGCTAGGCTAGCATGAGATGCCCCACGCTGACTTTGCAGGCCCCCCATACCAGCTTTTGGGCCCTCTAAGAAGTTCCCTCCCCAATCTCAAGGAATCTGTGCACGCCGATGGGTCTAACTCAGCGTAAATATTGTTTTGCGGGCATATCTTGATTCATGGTAAAAGCTCCACTCGCCAGAGTCATGTCTTCCCTCTCCGCCGACGCAGCAAATTGAGGTAAGGGAGGAGGAAGATAAGATGCGACTATTCGGCGTAAAGCTGATGATTCATTCGAGGTTTAGTCTTCACGCGCAGCC
The DNA here is from genome assembly GCA_933228895.1 of Platycnemis pennipes. NCBI lineage: Eukaryota > Metazoa > Arthropoda > Insecta > Odonata > Platycnemididae > Platycnemis > Platycnemis pennipes. The sequence continues at coordinate 65,465,970 of OW121846.1, read as the reverse complement.
CTTGGCCTTGAATCCCAGGTGTATCACCCTCACAACAGACGTTAAGATACTACGAGACCATGGGCCTCGCAGCTGTTTTTGTGAGCGGGCGAATGGAGTAACCCCCACCCACAGCGAGAGGGAAAGGAGGGAAAGAAGGCAGCTTCCAGCTTGATGCGTGGCCTGACCTGTAGCTGCAATGCTTGGACGCAAGTCTCCTTGCTTGATCGTAGGCAAAGGAAAAACGATTAGCAAAAATATACCACATTTCAATTCAATAGCGAATGTTTAAAAGAATTCTGAGATATAATGAATGAAGAGCAGGCAGGCAGACCTACTCTGAATAGAACCACAACTGAAGCTTTCGTTTAGTAGAGTGATAAACGAAAATTATTGATTTGTAATGTTAGCATTGTTAGTAGCCGATGAAGTGTAAAAGGAACTATCAACCTTCACCGTTGAGGTGCGTGGCTTGTACACCCTACTTCTGAAAGGAGGTACACAGCTGGACTCTTCTATAAGCTCTTCTTTCAGCTCTATCATCTCGGAAATAACCACGCACAAATAAGCTGAATCCAAGGGAGAAAAACGATAGTTATTTCGGGAAATTAATGGGCTTAGCATTATTTATACAAAATACATAACGTGTATCCATCGCATAGCATCCGCGAGAGAATCTTATTTTCACTGTCTTAGCTTAACGTGGGTAGATACATATATTATGCCTGACGCGGAGAAAGGACCATCTTCTAACGAAATTTTATTCCTCTAATTTCAATATCGGGTGCCAATGATCACGCAAGTCGCACACTTCCTTATTGTATGCATCAATCAGTATTACTAATGATTAAACATCGTTCACGCTTCAGTTAAAGAGTTCTCCAGTTAGGAAATAATATAGAAAAATGCGCTATGAAGCTTCATAGGCTTATTCCAAACTGCACAAAAAATTGGGCAAAAGACGATTCATTGCCTAATCATTCATTGGAAAAAAAGAACGGCAAGTTAGTTGTCGCGATGTAAATTTCCGCGGGGCTTAGGTGGGAGTTTAATTCTTCCGAGTTTCGGGATTTCCGCCGTGAAAAGATGGAACGATGTGGTGGAAATCTCGAAAATGGGAAGAATCAACCCCCGGCAAATTAGTTGCGTTAAACTGTTTGCACCTTGTGGGCATGAACACACATTTAAGTATACTTTTATGAATTATAACTTCGTACATCATGCAAGTACGTCGCGAGAGTTCATCTTAATTTAAGGAAACGACAAAGAGCTTCATCACGATGTTTTTGAAAGATACTCGTTGATACGAAATTTGATATTACGAAGTGCCGATTTTTCCGGTCCCGTCGACTTCGTAATTTCGAGTTTCTACTGTATTGCATCCACCACTTCCTTCCAACCGCGGCGCACTACGCTATATTGCTGGGCTCCTCTCTCTTCATCGCTGACATCCTGCATCTCAGCCTAAATTTCGGTATCCTCATTGTCAGCAAATACAGCGATATCATTATCAATTCTCGCATACTCTTCGAAAGATACCCCTTAAATGTTTAATTATTGAGCAACTTTACCCCATTCCTCCCTCTCCTCCTACTGTGGGTCGTCTTGGGCGTCCATCTCTCCTGGAAAGCCTGCCCTACTGAACCAATTCAAGATCGCACTTCTCTCCACTCCATCCCAAGCAACACACAGACCTTTAATGGCTTGTAGAATGTTCCATTTCAATGACTTGATGTCTTCAGTGTCATTCATACCAACGGCAAATCCATTACATCTTGTAAAGTTATCAAATAATATATACGTATCTTAAAGACATCTTTGTTGATCCTATTTCTAATCTAGGGATTTTTTGTCTTGAATTAAGAATTTTTAAAATTCCCGACTCAGACCAGAAAATCATGAATAATCCACGAACATTTCCCTGCATTGATAATTCACGAATAATTCCCGATTTTCCAGGTTTTCCCAGTCAGTGAACACCCTGATAAGGGATGCTCAATGGGATATTATCGAAATTTAATTTAGAAAGAGCTGCTCCGTGGATTTTCTGTCAAACCAGTTCGACTTGTAAACGGTCTAGGCAGCTCAAAGAGGAGTGCAAAATTGCCATGCGCTCCTGCTCGAAGCGGCACAAAGGTCGGGGCGGAGCAATGGAGCCATGCGGAGCAGAGCTTTGGCTTCCCTTACACGTTTCTTATGATGGGAACCATCAGAGTTGACTATGGCCTTCACCGAGCCAGAGCGCCAAGTTTCCTTCATGCCCTCCGATCTGTAGGTCTCGGATTTGAACCCCTTCGAAGCTTGGAGCAGAATGGTTAACACGCGGTACACTCCGCTGCGGTTCTACTTCCTGCTTATTACGTAAATATCGATGGAAAAAATTACCTGAAAATGCAAAATACTGCATTTGTTCTCAATAATTCATTCTAGAGGGGCACTTTTCATGTTTTGGGCCCATTATCAGACTTCGTTGTACGGAGTTTTCGTAATTAGAGAGGTTCGTTATGGGAGTTTTTTTTTGCATGCATTGTCCATTGGAAGGGTCCGGGACCGGGCCAATGACTTCGAAATAGGGAGGTTTCCTTAAAATTTTGCTGTATGGGGGTTCGTTGTAGAGAGGTTTTATTGTATAATATCATGAAATTTCCGATACCTACTTTTTTGAACTGCCTTCTAACCTTACAGTAGGAAATCAGAATTGACAGTCTTACTAACAAGTGTTAAAGATCAAACACGCGAGCTGGGTAACACTATCTCTCATCTTTAACAACTAGGTATCATCGGTTAATGCGACTCTGGCAAACGTAAGCAACCATCATAACATATTGCTTAATTTTATTCCCATGCATTCAGGCCTGTGGAGGAAAAAGCCAAGACATGTCTTACAATATTTTCCTATGGTGGCACGGAAAAAAATTCATCTCATATGGTGATCGGAGTTACAAATCTTCTCTTTGCCAGTAGCTAACTTACCTAATTTCCACATGTGGGAGGGAATGGATCACTAGGCCACAAAATTCAAAAATTTTCGATCTGGATCCGAAAATATTCTGTCATTGGATCTGATTATTTAGCGAATGAAATGAAAGACCCATGGGTCTGATGCTACCAACCCTGATTTTTCAGTGATGCATTTGTAAATCTAATTTCAACAATAATGGTATAAAAGAATGAGTATGTACTAGTAAGGGTTTAAAATTAAAAAGGATAAAATTTTTGATGCAATGATAAAAAGAAAATATGAGACTGAGATAGGCTTCGAACTTCCTTCAGGACACTAGTTCTCAATGTCCCCCTGATTCAGGTGAATTTAGGCAACCCACTTGGTATCCTTGTATTTTTTTCTTGATACCATTGTAAATGAGAAAAGTCTTCATTTGCCCAAGCTTCCATTTGCCCAAAAAAATTTCTTTATATAATGATCTCAATTACGCAGTCTCTCCTTGTCAATGTCTAACGTACTTACATTTGATTCGTGGGACGTTTTAATCGCTAAGCCACAAAAATAAAAAATATACAACCTGGATCTGATTTTACTCTTTCTTTTGTCTGAATCTGGATGCGAGCACACTTAAAAATGCGCAGATCATTCGACACGACACATCTGATTGGACCATCACTAGTATCGACGGTATCAGTGTTGGTTATTCGCTATCAATTTTTGATACCGATAATAATCCACAACAATCGTTGGTATAAAGAAAAGGTATCCAGAATCAATCCTACTTCAAAAATAATTTCCTGTATATTCTGTCAATAATTTATATTTGTGATAGCGTTTATTCTGGAATGTAATTAAGGCGTTAGACCTCTTGACTTTCTGTAGTACATATTTGATCTATTCATAGCTGTTAATTGTGCAAGCTGGAAGGCTATTTGTTTTCTAGAAAATGACTGATCAAAAGACTTGTAAAATGTATTTTAACCAAGCAGTCAGTAGGATTGTGATGAAGACCTATTGCTTGGTGGGGCCGGTAATTCGTGAATCTCTACTCTAATCTGTAATTCGGTAATCGTTTCTTCGGTAATTAGGTAATTGGTTCTCTTTGCAATTGTATACATTAATAAATTTTCCTCTTCATATAATTTCCATTGAACTCAACGTGCTGCAATCTATTACCGAAAGAAGTGCTGAGTATTCCTATACGGTATAATGAATGCGATGCAGTTTTCTACAGATTTTTATATTTTTAGAAAACAATGGAGAAATAATGGCTTGCATTTCTCACAATTTATAGATTCCCCTTTTTTTAATAATGAATAGTTCTGTACATTGTGATTACAGAAAACCTGCGGGCGTTTTTTATTTATAGAAAATTTAAATTATAAAACCTTGATCTGATTTTCCTCTTTCTTTAGTCTGAATCTGGATGCGAGTAAACTTAAAGGTGCACAGATCTTTGGACTCGACTGATCTGATTGGACCATCACTTGTATCGACAGCATCAGTATTGGCTATTCGCGATCAATTTTCACTACCGATATTAATCCACAACAATCGTTGGTGTAAAGAAAAGGTATCCAGAATCAACCCTACTTCATAAAATAATTTCTTGTTTTATCCGTCAATAATTTGTGCTTGTGATAGTATTTTTTTTGGGATGTAATTAAGGCGTTAGACATCTTGTCTTTCTGTAGTACATATTTGATCTATTCATAGCTGTTAATTGTGCAAGCTGATAGGCCATTCGTTTTCTAGAAAATAACTGATCAAAAGACTTGTAAAATGTATTGAACCAAGCGGTTAGTAGGAATGTGATGAAGACATATTGCTTGTTTGGGACGGTAATTCGCTAATCGGTACTATAATCTGTAATTCGGTAATCAGTTCATCGGTAATTAGGTAATCGGTAATCTTCCCAATTGTATACAGTAATAAGTTTTATGCTACGAATAATTTCCAATGGACTTTAGCGTGCTACAATCTATTTCAGAAATAAGTTCATAATTATCCTTTATGGTATAATGAAGCCGATGCTGTTTTCATATGTTTTTATATATTTAGAAAACAATTGAGAAATAAAGGCTTGCATTTCTCATAATTTCTAGATTCCCCGTTTTTTATTTATGAATAGTTCTGTACGTTGTGTGACAGAAAAACTGCGGGCGTATGATTCAATTTTTTTGAGTTCTCAATTTTCTTCTGCGTTTTAACGAAGGTGATGTTACTCTTCCAATCCTGAAACTCTGATTGCTTATCCCTTTTTTTTATGTTTTTTATAAATGTTTGTTTCAATTTTTTTGCATATACTAAATTTACGAACCCATTACTCAAAAAAACTATATAAGGGTAACATATTATTACCACAGTTTTAGTTCTCTGGTAAAATATTCTTCAATCACTTTCACTTATGCCAAATTTCATTATTTCTGCTTAATTAGTTGACCTGTAAATATATTGACATGAAATTTCCGATACTCACTTTTTTTAACTGTCTGATAAGCTTACAGAAGGAATACAGCATGGACAGTATTATGTACTAGCATGTGTTAAAGATCAAACACGATCAAACACCATCTCTCATTTTTAACAACTAGGTATCATCAGCTATCATCGCTTAATGCGACGCTGGCGAATGTAAGTAACCAGCATGATATTTTGCTTAATTTTATTCCCATGCATTCAGGCCTGTGGAGAAAATAGCCAAGACATGTATTTCATTATTTTTCTATGGGGGCACGGAAAATAATTCATCTCATATGGTGATCCGAGTTACAAATCTTCTCTTTGCCAGTATCTAACTTATCTAATTTCCATACGTTGGAGGGAATGGATCACTAGGCCAAAATTCAAAAATTTTCGATCTTGATCCAAAAATTTACTGTCTCTTCGGACCTCGATAAGTAGTGAATAGAATGGGAGATCCGAGGGTCGGTGGATCTGTTGCTGCCAACCCTTATTTTTCAGTGGTGCATTCGTAAATCTAATTTTAACACTAATGGTATAAAAGAGTGAGTATGTACTGGTAAGGGTTTAAAATTAAAAAGGATATAATTTTTGATGCAATGATAAATAGAAAATATGACACTGTGATAGGCTTCGAACTTCCTTCAGGACACTAGTTCTCAATGTCCCCCTGATTCAGGTGAATGTAGGCTACCCACTTGGTATTCTTCGTATTTTTTTCGTGATACCTTTGTAAATGAGAAAAAGGTCTTCATTTTGATATCATTTGCCCAGAAAAAATTTCTTCTTGTATGATGATCTGAATTACGCAACCTCTACATGTCAATGTCTAAATATAAGATGTAGGGTAACATATTATTCCCACAGTTTTAGTTCTCTGGTAAAATATTTCTTCAATCACTTTCACTTATGCCAAATTTAATATTTCTGCCGCGCATTGATGCAATTGTATACATTAATTAATTTTCCTTTTCATATAATTTCCATTGAACTTCAACGTGCTACAATCTATTACAGAAAGAAATGCTGAGTACTCCTATACGGTATAATGAATGCAATGCAGTTTTCTACAGAGTTTTATATTTTTAGAAAACAATTAAGAAATAAAGGCTTGCATTTCTCACAATTTATGGATTCCCTTTTTTTTATTTCTGCATAGTTCTGTACGTGGTGATGACAGAAAAACTGCGGGCGTTTGATGCAATTTTTTTGAGTTCTCAATTTTCTTCTGCGTTTTAACGAAGGTGATGTTACTCTTCAAATCCTGAAACTCTGATTTCTCATTTCTTATTTGTATGTTTTTTATAAATGTGTGTTCCAATTTTTTCACATATAATAAATTTACGAACCCATTACTCAAAAATACGATATAAGGGTAGCATATTGCTACCACAGTTTTAGTTCCCCGGATAAAATATTTCTTCAATCACTTTCACTTATGTCAAATTTTATTATTTCTGCTTAATTAGTTGACCTGTAAATATATTGAATGAAATATCCGATACTCACTTTTTTTAACTGCCTGCTTAGCTTACAGAAGGAATTCAGCATTGACAGTATTACTAGCATCTGTTAAAGATAAAACACGCAAGTGGGATAATACCATCTCTCATTTTTAACAACTAGGTATCATCAGCTATCATCGGTTAATGCGACCATGGCGAATGTAAGTAACCAGCGTAACATTTTGCTTATTTTTATTCCCGCGCATTAATGCCTGTGGAGAATATAGCCAAGAAATGTATTTCATTGTTTTCCTATGGTGGCCATGAAAAAATTTCATCTAATATGGTGATCCAAGTTACAAATCTTCTCTTTGCCAGTATCTAACTTATCTAATTTCCGTACGTGGGAGGGAATGGATGTCTAGGCCACAAAATTCAAAAATTTTCGATCTGGATCCGAAAATATACTGTCTCTTCGGATCTCGATGAGTAGCGAATGAAACGAAAGATCCATTGGTCTCTGGATCTGACGCTACCAACCCTTATTTTTCAGTGATGTATTCATAAATCTATTTTTAACACTAATGGTATAAAAGAATGAGTATGTACTAGTAAGGGTTTAAAATTAAAAAGGATAAAATTTTTGATGCAATGATAAATAGAAAATATTAAACTGTGATAGGTTTCGAACTTCCTTCAGGACACTAGTTCTCAATGACCCCCTGATTCAGGTGAATGTAGGCTACCCCTTTGGTATTCTTCGTATTGTTTTTCGTGATACCCTTGTAATTGAGAAAAAGTCTTCATTTTGATATCATTTGCCCAGAAAAAATTTCCTCTTATATGATGATCTGAATTACACAATCTCTCCTTGTCAATGTCTATTGCACTTACATTCGATTTCTTGGGACGCTTTGATCGCTAAGCCACGAAAATTTAAAATATACAACCTGGCTCTGAGTTTACTCTTTCTTTAGTCTGAATCTGGAATCCGAGTACACTTAAAGATGATCAGATCTTTGGATGCGACAGATCTGATTGGACCATCCCGTGTATCGACGGTATCAGTATTGTCTATTCGCAATCAATTTTCGATACCGATACTAATCCGCAACAATCGTTGGTATAAAGAAAAGGTATACAGAATCAACCTTACTTCATAAAATATTTTCTTGTTTTATCCGTCTATAATTTATACTTGACACAGCAGTTATTCTGGGATTTAATTAAGGCGCTAGACCTTTAGTCTTTCTGTAGTACATATTTGATCTATTCGTACTGTTAATTGTGCAAGCTGATAGGCTATTCATTTTCTAGAAAATAACTGATCAAAAGACTTGTAAAATGTATTTTAACCAAGCAGTTAATAGGATTGTGATGAAGAACTATTGCTTGGTGGGGCTGGTAATTCGCGAATCAGTACTCTAATCTGTAATTCGGTAATCGGTTCTTTGGTAATTAGGTAATTGGTCCTCTTCGCCATTGTATACAGTTATAAGTTTTCCTCTTCGCATAATTCCTATTGAACGTCAGCGTGCCTGAATCTATTACAGAAAGAAATGCTGAGTACTCCAATATGGCATAATGAATGCGATGCAGATTTCTACAGAGTTTTATATTTTTAGAAAACCTATTGAGAAATAAAGGGTTCCATTTCTCACAATTTATAGATTCCCTTTTTTTATTTCTGAATAGTTCTCTTCGTGGTGATGACAGAAAACCTGTGGGCCTTTGATGCAATTTTTTAGAGTTCTCAATTTTCTTCTGCGTTCTAACGAAATTGATATTTGTCTTGTAATCCTGAAACACTGATTGCTTATCTCTTTTTGTGTGTTTTTTATAAATGTATGTTTCAATTTTTTCACCCATAATAAATTAACAAACCCATTACTCAAAAATACGATCTAAGGGTAACATATTGCTTCCACAGTTTTAGTTCTCTAGTAAAATATTTCTTCAATCACGTTCACTTATGCCAAATTTTATTATTTATGCTTAATTTGTTGACCTCGAAATATATTGAATGAAATTTCCGATACTCAGTTTTTTTAATTGCCTGCTAAGCTTACAGTAGGAAATCAGCATGGACAGTATTAATAGCAAGTTTTAATGATCAAACACGCGAGTGGGATAACACTATCTCTCATTTATAGCAACTAGGTATCATCAGCTATCATCGCTTTATGAGACCCTGGCGAATGTAAGTAACCAGAGTAACATTCTGCTTAATTTTTTTCCATTCATTCAGGCCTGTGGAGAAAATAGCCAAGACATGTATTTCATTATTTTTCTATGGTGGCACGGAAAATATTTCATCTCATATGGTGATCCGAGTTACAAATCTTCTCTTTGCCAGTATCTAACTTATCTAATTTCCGTACGTGGGAGGGAATGTGTCACTAGGCCACAAAATCCAAAAATTTACTATCTCTTCGGACCTCGATGAGTAGCGAATGGAATGAAAGATCCGAGGGTCTGTAGATCTGATGCTACCAAACCTTATTTTTCAGTGATGCATTCGTAAATCTAATTTTAACACTAATGGTATAAAAGAGTGAGTATGTATTGGTAAGGGTTTAAAATTAAAAAGGATACAATTTTTGATGCAATGATAAATAGAAAATATGAAACTGTGATAGGTTTCGAACTTCCTTCAGGACACTAGTTCTCAATGACCCCCTGATTCAGGTGAATGTAGGCTACATACTTGGTATTCTTCGTATTTTTTTTCGTGATACCTTTGTAAATGAGAAAAAGTCTTCATTTTGATATCATTTGCCCAGAAAATATTTTTTTCTTATATGATTATCTAAATTATGCTACCTCTCCTTGTCAATGTCTAATGCACTTACATTCGATTCATGGTACGCTTTGGTCGCTAAGCCACGAAAATTTAAAATATAAAACCTTGATCTGATTTTCCTCTTTCTTTAGTCTGAATCTGGATGCGAGTAAACTTAAAGATGCACAGATCTTTGGACTCGACTGATCTGATTGGACCATCACTTGTATCGACAGCATCAGTATTGGCTATTCGCGATCAATTTTCACTACCGATATTAATCCACAACAATCGTTGGTGTAAAGAAAAGGTATCCAGAATCAACCCTACTTCATAAAATAATTTCTTGTTTTATCCGTCAATAATTTGTGCTTGTGATAGTATTTTTTTTGGGATGTAATTAAGGCGTTAGACCTCTAGTCTTTCTGTAGTACATATTTGATCTATTCGTAGCTGTTAATTGTGCAAGCTGATAGGCTATTCGTTTTCTAGAAAATAACTGATCAAAAGACTTGTAAAATGTATTGAACCAAGCGGTTAGTAGGAATGTGATGAAGACATATTGCTTGTTTGGGACCATAATTCGCTAATCGGTACTCTAACCTGTAATTCGGTAATCGGTTCTTCGGTAATTAGGTAATTCATACTCTTCGCAATTGTATACAGTAATAACTTTTCCTGTTCGTATATTTTCCAATGGAACTCAGCGTGCTGCAATCTATTACAGAAAGAAGTTCATAATACTCCTTTATGGTATAATGAATCCGATGCTGTTTTCATATGTTTTTATATGTTTAGAAAACAATTGAGAAATAAAGGCTTGCACTTCTCACAATGTATAGATTTCCCTTTTTTTTATTTCTGAATAGTTCTGTACCCGGTGTTGACCGAAAACCTGCGGGCGTTTGATGCAATTTTTTTGAGTCCTCAATTTTGTTCTGCGTTTTTACGAAGGTGATGTTACTCTTCCAATCCTGCGACTCTGATTGCTTATCCCTTTTTTGTATGTTTTTTATAAATGTGTGTTCCAATTTTTTCACATATAATAAATTTACGAACCCATTACTCAAAAATACGATATAAGGGTAGCATATTGCTACCACAGTTTTAGTTCCCCGGATAAAATATTTCTTCAATCACTTTCACTTATGTCAAATTTTATTATTTCTGCTTAATTTGTTGACCTCTAAATATATTGAATGAAATATCCGATACTCACTTTTTTTAACTGCCTGCTAAGCTTACAGAAGGAATTCAGCATTGACAGTATTACTAGCATCTATTAAAGATAAAACACGCAAGTGGGATAATACCATCTCTCATTTTTAACAACTAGGTATCATCAGCTATCATCGGTTAATGCGACCATGGCGAATGTAAGTAACCAGCGTAACATTTTGCTTATTTTTATTCCCGCGCATTAATGCCTGTGGAGAATATAGCCAAGAAATGTATTTCATTGTTTTCCTATGGTGGCCATGAAAAAATTTCATCTAATATGGTGATCCAAGTTACAAATCTTCTCTTTGCCAGTATCTAACTTATCTAATTTCCGTACGTGGGAGGGAATGGATGTCTAGGCCACAAAATTCAAAAATTTTCGATCTGGATCCGAAAATATACTGTCTCTTCGAATCTCGATGAGTAGCGAATGAAACGAAAGATCCATTGGTCTCTGGATCTGACGCTACCAACCCTTATTTTTCAGTGATGTATTCATAAACGTAAGCAACCATCATAACATATTGCTTAATTTTATTCCCATGCATCTTACCCATGCATATTGTAAGACATGCATATTTCCCATGCATGTCTTACAATATTTTCCTATGGTGGCACGGAAAAAAATTCATCTCATACGGTGATCGGAGTTACAAATCTTCTCTTTGCCAGTAGCTAACTTACCTAATTTCCACATGTGGGAGGGAATGGATCACTAGGCCACAAAATTCAAAAATTTTCGATCTGGATCCGAAAATATTCTGTCATCGGATCTGATTATTTAGCGAATGAAATGAAAGACCCATGGGTCTGATGCTACCAACCCTGATTTTACAGTGATGCATTTGTAAATCTAATTTCAACAATAATGGTATAAAAGAATGAGTATGTACTAGTAAGGGTTTAAAATTAAAAAGGATAAAATTTTTGATGCAATGATAAATAGAAAATATGAAACTGTGATAGGTTTCGAACTTCCTTCAGGACACTAGTTCTCAATGACCCCCTGATTCAGGTGAATGTAGGCTACCCCTTTGGTATTCTTCGTATTGTTTTTCGTGATACCCTTGTAATTGAGAAAAAGTCTTCATTTTGATATCATTTGCCCAGAAAAAATTTCCTCTTATATGATGATCTGAATTACACAATCTCTCCTTGTCAATGTCTATTGCACTTACATTCGATTTCTTGGGACGCTTTGATCGCTAAGCCACGAAAATTTAAAATATACAACCTGGCTCTGAGTTTACTCTTTCTTTAGTCTGAATCTGGAATCCGAGTACACTTAAAGATGATCAGATCTTTGGATGCGACAGATCTGATTGGACCATCCCGTGTATCGACGGTATCAGTATTGTCTATTCGCAATCAATTTTCGATACCGATACTAATCCGCAACAATCGTTGGTATAAAGAAAAGGTATACAGAATCAACCTTACTTCATAAAATATTTTCTTGTTTTATCCGTCTATAATTTATACTTGACACAGCAGTTATTCTGGGATTTAATTAAGGCGCTAGACCTTTAGTCTTTCTGTAGTACATATTTGATCTATTCGTACTGTTAATTGTGCAAGCTGATAGGCTATTCATTTTCTAGAAAATAACTGATCAAAAGACTTGTAAAATGTATTTTAACCAAGCAGTTAATAGGATTGTGATGAAGAACTATTGCTTGGTGGGGCTGGTAATTCGCGAATCAGTACTCTAATCTGTAATTCGGTAATCGGTTCTTTGGTAATTAGGTAATTGGTCCTCTTCGCCATTGTATACAGTTATAAGTTTTCCTCTTCGCATAATTCCTATTGAACGTCAGCGTGCCTGAATCTATTACAGAAAGAAATGCTGAGTACTCCAATATGGCATAATGAATGCGATGCAGATTTCTACAGAGTTTTATATTTTTAGAAAACCTATTGAGAAATAAAGGGTTCCATTTCTCACAATTTATAGATTCCCTTTTTTTATTTCTGAATAGTTCTCTTCGTGGTGATGACAGAAAACCTGTGGGCCTTTGATGCAATTTTTTAGAGTTCTCAATTTTCTTCTGCGTTCTAACGAAATTGATATTTGTCTTGTAATCCTGAAACACTGATTGCTTATCTCTTTTTGTGTGTTTTTTATAAATGTATGTTTCAATTTTTTCACCCATAATAAATTAACAAACCCATTACTCAAAAATACGATCTAAGGGTAACATATTGCTTCCACAGTTTTAGTTCTCTAGTAAAATATTTCTTCAATCACGTTCACTTATGCCAAATTTTATTATTTATGCTTAATTTGTTGACCTCGAAATATATTGAATGAAATTTCCGATACTCAGTTTTTTTAATTGCCTGCTAAGCTTACAGTAGGAAATCAGCATGGACAGTATTAATAGCAAGTTTTAATGATCAAACACGCGAGTGGGATAACACTATCTCTCATTTATAGCAACTAGGTATCATCAGCTATCATCGCTTTATGAGACCCTGGCGAATGTAAGTAACCAGAGTAACATTCTGCTTAATTTTTTTCCATTCATTCAGGCCTGTGGAGAAAATAGCCAAGACATGTATTTCATTATTTTTCTATGGTGGCACGGAAAATATTTCATCTCATATGGTGATCCGAGTTACAAATCTTCTCTTTGCCAGTATCTAACTTATCTAATTTCCGTACGTGGGAGGGAATGTGTCACTAGGCCACAAAATCCAAAAATTTACTATCTCTTCGGACCTCGATGAGTAGCGAATGGAATGAAAGATCCGAGGGTCTGTAGATCTGATGCTACCAAACCTTATTTTTCAGTGATGCATTCGTAAATCTAATTTTAACACTAATGGTATAAAAGAGTGAGTATGTATTGGTAAGGGTTTAAAATTAAAAAGGATACAATTTTTGATGCAATGATAAATAGAAAATATGAAACTGTGATAGGCTTCGAAATTCATTCAGGACACTAGTTCTCAATGTCCCCTTGATTCTGGTGAATGTAGGATACCCACATGGTATTCTTCGTATTTTTTTTCTTGAATCCTTTGTAAATGAGAATAAGTCTTCATTTTGCTTTCATTTGGCCAGGAAAATTTTCTTCTTATATGATGATCTGAATTACGCACCCTCTCCTTGTCAATGTCTAACGCACTTACATTCGATTCATGGGACACTTTGATCGCTAAGCCACGAAAATTTAAAATATAAAACTTTGATCTGATTTTCCTCTTTCTTTAGTCTGAATCTGGATGCGAGTAAACTTAAAGATGCACAGATATTTGGACTCGACTGATCTGATTGGACCATCACTTGTATCGACAGCATCAGTATTGGCTATTCGCGATCAATTTTCACTACCGATATTAATCCACAACAATCGTTGGTGTAAAGAAAAGGTATCCAGAATCAACCCTACTTCATAAAATAATTTCTTGTTTTATCCGTCAATAATTTGTGCTTGTGATGGTATTTTTTTTGGGATGTAAATAATGCTTTAGACCTCTAGTCTTTCTGTAATACATATTTGATCTATTCGTAGCTGTTAATTGAGCAAGCTGATAGGCTATTCGTTTTCTAGAAAATAACTGATCAAAAGACTTGTAAAATGTATTGAACCAAGCGGTTAGTAGGAATGTGATGAAGACATATTGCTTGTTTGGGACCATAATTCGCTAATCGGTACTCTAACCTGTAATTCGGTAATCGGTTCTTCGGTAATTAGGTAATTCATACTCTTCGCAATTGTATACAGTAATAACTTTTCCTGTTCGTATATTTTCCAATGGAACTCAGCGTGCTGCAATCTATTACAGAAAGAAGTTCATAATACTCCTTTATGGTATAATGAATCCGATGCTGTTTTCATATGTTTTTATATGTTTAGAAAACAATTGAGAAATAAAGGCTTGCACTTCTCACAATGTATAGATTTCCCTTTTTTTATTTCTGAATAGTTCTGTACCCGGTGTTGACCGAAAACCTGCGGGCGTTTGATGCAATTTTTTTGAGTCCTCAATTTTGTTCTGCGTTTTTACGAAGGTGATGTTACTCTTCCAATCCTGCGACTCTGATTGCTTATCCCTTTTTTGTATGTTTTTTATAAATGTTTGTTATAATTTTTTCGCATCTAATAAATTTACTAACCCATTACTAAAAAATACAATATAAGGGTAACATATTGCTTCCACAGTTTTAGTTCTCTTGTAAAATATTTCTTCAATCACTTTCACTTATGCCAAATTTCATTATTTAACCTTAACCCATTCAATGCGGGTCCGTCTTAAGAAATCGCTCCGGGTGTCGGAGCTCAATATTTCACATTATCGTATTTGTAATTGTATTGTGAGTGACCTTCAATATTTATAATTTATATTTTAGTCTTTTTTTCCCTGTTTTTGGAAATAAAACAAAATGTCATTCATGAATGATATCCGCTCTGCTGAAAATCCGTGTGTACGCAACCCGCATTGCTTTATCTCTCGCTGCCTAATTTTTCCGTATTCTTCTACGAAAATATTATTTTTTGCCGTTTGAACATTTTTAATTGAAATTTATTTGCTCTTACCACAGTATGACACGAATAAGGGAGTAATGGGTATCATATCTATGTACATTTCTATTTTTCGTATTCCTGGATTTTTTAACAAATTTCGTATGCTCTTATCTGAAAATTAATACCAAATAATATTTAATGCATTAAAATTTGGCTGTCAAAAATATTTCATGCACATTTTGTGGAGAGACGTGACCCGGAAAGGCACGTTACATTTTATGCCGTACCTGGGAGGCACCCGAACTCGGACTCCATGCCTCGGCTTTGAATGAGACGGAACCCTTCACCGCAGGTGGTTTATAGCACCAACTGACCAGTCACACTATAGTTTATAACTTCTTAAAGTTAAACATAAATCGCAAAATTATGTTCGTCTTTGTTTTGTACTATCCACGTTGATGAAACTGGTTTTTTTAAACACAGTTATACGATATATATTAACCATTTTACGTGCATTAGTAAACCAAGCCAGTTGGATGTACATTAAATTACTAAAGCATGTAAATTGGTTAATATCTATCGTATGACTGCGATGAAATAACCATTATCATCAGCCTGACTAGTGCAACACAAAGACGAGCATAGCTTTGTGATTTATGTTTAACTTTATGAAGTTATAAACTATAGTGTGACTGGTCAGTTGGTGCTATAAACCACCCGTGGTGAAGGGTTGGGTCTCCTTCAACACCGAGGCTCGGACTCTGAGTTCGGGTAACCCCTCCTAGGTACGGCAGGAAACGTAAAGTGCCTCTTCGGGATACATCCCTGATTTTGTGAACTGTTTATCCATTCCTTCACACGTGTTTATTCCTTCCTTTCTCAGAGTCTAGCCCCGGGTGGCATTTTTCCACGTGGGTTTTCCTCCCGGCAGTAATTTGCCTGCAGCTGCACCCAAGCGCCCACCCCCTGCCTGGTCACTATATTTTTATGACCAGCTAAGCACGTCGCACTCTTGTCCTCTCTCCGCAGAAGCATCCTTCCTTTGTTGCCTCACCCACCCTTTTCTCAATTCCCTTCTCGTCCACCGTCGGCATTCCTAACTGGTCCCTTTCCCGCTACTAGTTCTTTTTCTCAGCCTCACTACCGGAAACTTCAAAAGCTTTCCATTTCTGTGTTTTTGCCGATGTCAACGCACTTTGCTTTTTTACCCATACACGATGCCCACTACGTTTTGTCTTTTCCCCATAAACATGGCCTTTTCATTTATGCAGTAATTTAATTGTTACCTACATTTTAAACTTCACGACGTTTCGAATGCCGAAAAAATATTCTTCATCCTTGCGTTAGGTTAATTTTCTAAAAAAAAAATTAAAATGGCCATAACTCAAGATAAAAGTACAAATGCAAAACGCAGGTTTAACTGTTTATGTCATCTAAATGAAACATGGTAAGAATGTATACTACAATAATGTAGACACAGAATTTTAGAAGTTATATCAGAGCACATATTTATTATTACTATCTTAAAAGAAATTACAGTAAAAAAAAACAAAAAACATTTCTCAAAAAAGTAATTGATGACAGATTCACGGAATAAGTTCAGTAACATGGTGAAAAAAGGAACTGAGTGTGTGGCAAAAAATAAAATGTAGATAAATAGGTAGTTTAGGATAAAGCATTTGTCGTACCAAAAAATGTTCAACATTTACATGCTTTTACAAAAATAATCAAAGCCTCACATGTCACGCCCTTCAAATCAGTTTGAACTGTGCGCAATGTAAATTCATATATTAATACAATATTTACAATAAAAATCACAATATTCATAATTTCTTATGGTATTCTTGAAAACAAGGGCGTAAGCAAAGCCCTGGTTGACCCTCACAGTCGGGACAGATACTTACAACCAATTTCCTTAGACCCTTCGCATGACAAACTCGGCATCTTTTTTGCAGCTTCTTTCCCTTATTCGTGACTTCTGAGGGGGCAGGAAAATGGGAAAGAGCAGTCACTGATGATAAGGTTCTCACTGAGTCATTTGAGCTACTTGAGAGCAGAGAATCTATTAGCTCCAGTCGGAATTCATAGAGACTTTTCCGTTGGCCGCTATATTTATTGAATAGAATATAGCTGTTTACAAGCATAATTTGAAATAGATGAATGGCAACTTTTTTATACCATTTAAGTGTTTTATGCTCACAGGTATAATATGAAAGAAGCTGATCGCAATGATCCACTCCACCCATGAATTTGTTATATGCAACCACCGCCTCTGGTTTCTCCCTGCCTGGTCTGGTGGTTGCAACAAAGTTATTTCCAAATTCAGAAGAGATCATTGCAATGTCCCGCTTGTCTTTCCAATGGAAGACACATATTCCCTCCTCGCTCCATCTGGAAGAAACTTCTCCTTTCGTCAATTTATGGCCAAAAGCCTCTTTAGGATTTTCCTTTGTATTGGATCTCAATGTTCCTGTGCAGTATGTTTTTTCAGAAAGAAGGTCCCTCACCAAAGCTACATTGTTGTAGTAATTGTTCATGAACACACTGTGGCCATGATTTTCAAAATTTTCCAATAGTTTTTTTACCACTTTATCTCCATGCCCCCGTCCACCTAATTCTTCATCCCCAGAGCCTGTATAAATTAATAATCGGTGGACTAAACCAGATGGCTCGCAAAGCATATAAATCTTTATACCGTGCTTGTGCTTCGTACCCTGCAGGTATTGACGAAAAATTAGTCGGCCTCTCCACAGTAACATTGACTCATCTATACAGAGTTCCCGTCCCGGGAAGACAGCATTTTCCATTGCCTCCCTGAAGCCATCTAAAAGGGGTCTTATTTTATAAAGTTGATCTTTAGGCACCTGGTCATTTTCACTGGGGCTTTTTGCGAAATGTAATGCTTGTACAATCCCGAGAAAACGATCTCTTGCCATCGATTCACGGAATATAGGTATGTTAAAAAACTTTGATGTTTTCCAATAGTCCGACATTCTATTGATTTTAATTGTCCCCATATGGAAAAGCAATCCAAGCCAGACATTAAATTCTTCCCTTCTAAGCGGCTTCCAATCTGTAATCCTCCCCCTTGGTGAAGGATTCCTGAGAAACAAGTCCTCTGCATTTCTCTCAGTTTCCTGGAGAATTAAGCTATAAATATTTTCTGCCAAAACCATGGAGAAATAGTCCCTAGCAGTCGCAGCAGGTCTTCCATTGAGCCCAGGGGATCCCATGAAAGGAATTCTTGCCTTGTTTTGTGGGGGTTCAGGGGCCCAGACGACACAGGAATTAGCGGTACCTGCCATACCAGCGGGTGTAGTATCCAACGCCATTTCCGTGGTCGTAACGGGCTCTCCATCGCTGTCTGTTTCACTAGCAAACTCAATTTCACTTTCTTCGCCATTGGAAAAGTCTTCACTAGATGTTTCTTCTTCCGAAAAACTCATCAAGGCGTTTGAAGATATTTGTTTCTCTCTAAGCCTTCTCCGGAGGCATTTTTTTGGCTGCACACCTGAAATAAAATAAATCTATGTTACTCATTGCTTTCATTTATCAGTGGGTGATTTATGCAAGAATAAAAATGAAAATAGATATAGATACCTGAGAGTCCAGAAGGGCCGGCGGCATCCTCAACACACAGGTTCACGTCTGACTTACCACTCCTTCCTGAAAAAAATGTCTCTATGTATTTAAAAAGTTTAAAAACTGTCCCCCCTTTAAAAAACATTTTTTTTTAAATTTTCACTTGAACTTGAAAATATTCAAACATTAATAGTTCAAATCTGACTTTTCAATCATGGAAATACTCACCAACACTCGATGAACTTGATATATTTGCCCCCTTGGAAGTGGACCGAACCACTCTTCTCTTCATTTTAGTCAATGTAAAAAAAAATTCCTGTAGATTCAACACAAATATACGTCAGTGTTGTGATTGTATTTATATAGAGTTCTAAAGATAGGTTTATGAAGCATTTTAGTGAAGGAGAAAAAGATACCGAAATAAGAATATATAAGTTCGGACTTACCTTTGCTGAAATGAAAAGAAGTTTCTTGATCAAAGAAGTTCAGCCTTCTCCGGGGAGAATTGAAACAGAACCCTGCTTGTGCATAAAATACACTCGCAAAACTAATTGCAATCTCATTAAAACCAACAGAACGAGAAAAACACTACGACTAATAGGCACAATAAACAAAGGACTGCAAGTAGTCGTTTTATCTAAAAAGAATAGAAAAGTCACTTCCAAATAAAATCACGTTCAGCGAAATTCTCGAAGAAAACACACAAAAATGCAAAAATCCACAAAAAAATAAAAATTGGCGTAACCAGAAACGGAGTGCACTTGAGAGAAGCTAGGGACCAACTGAGGAGCGGAGCAGTGGCGGCCTACCGAAGGCGCTGACTGTAATACCGTTAGCCCGAACGAGAAAGGACTGAAGGCCGTGTCATTCATGAATGACACCCGCGCGGGCGGCTAGGCACGGATGTCATTCATGAATGACATCCGCATTGAAAGGGTTAATATGTTGACCTCTAAATATATTGTCATGAAATTTCCGATACTCACTTTTTTAACTGCCTGCTAAGGTTGGAGTAGGAAATCAGCATGGACGGTATTACTAGCAATTGTTAAAGATCAAACACGCGAGCGGGATAACACTATCTCTCATTTTTAACAACTATCATCAGCTGTCATGGGTTAATGCGACTGGCGAATGTTAGCAACCAGCGTAACATTTTGCCTTATTTTATTCCCGTGCATTCAGGCCTGTGGAGAAAATAGCCAAGACATGTATTTCATTATTTTTCTATGGTGGCACGGAAAATATTTCATCTCATATGGTGATCCGAGTTACAAACCTTCTCTTTGCCAGTATCTAACTTATCTAATTTCCATACCTGGGAGGGAATGGATCACTAGGCCACAAAATTCAAAAATTTTCGATCTGGATCTGATTGCGAATGAAATGAAAGATCCGTGGTTCTTTGGATCTAATACCACCAATCCTAATTTTTTGGTGATACATTCGTAAATCTACTTTTAACACTTAAGTATAAAAGAGTGAGTATTTAGATGTAAGGTTTTAAAATTGAATGATTAAACTCTTGATACTTTGATTGAAAGAAAATATGAAACGGACATAGGGATCGAACTTCCTTTAGGACACTAGCTTGCAATGTCCACCTGCTTGAGGTGAATGTAGACTACCCACTTGGTATTCATCGTATTTTTTTTCGTGATACCTTTGTTAATGAGAAAAAGTCTTCATTTTGCTTTCATTTGCCCAGAAAAAATTTCTTCTTATATGATGATCTGAATTACATAACCTCTCCATGTCAATGTCTAAATAAAAGATGTAGGGTAACATATTATTTCCACATTTTTAGTTCTCTGGTAAAATATTTCTTCAATCACTTTCACTTTTGCGAAATTTTATTATTTCTGCTTAACTTGTTGACCTCTAAATATATTGATATGAAATTTCCGATACTCCCTTTTTTTAACTGCCTGCTAAGCTTACAGTAGGAAATCAGAATGGACAGTATTACTAGCAAGTGTTAAAGATCAAAGATGCGAGCAGGATAGCACTATTTCTCATTTTTAACAACTACCATCAGCTATCATGGGTTATTGCGACTGGCGAATGTAAGCAACCATCGTAACATATTGCTGAATTTTATTCCAGTGCATTCAGGCCTGTGGAGAAAATAGGCAAGACATGTATTTCATTATTTCATATGGTGATCGGAGTTACAAATCTTCTCTTTCCCAGTATCTAACTTTTCTAATTTCCACACGTGGGAGGAAATGGATCCCTAGGCCACAAAATTCAAAAACTTTCTATCCTTATCCGAAAACTTACAGTCTCTTCGGATCTCGATGAGTAGCGAACGGAATGAAAGATCCGTGCGTCTGTGGATCTGACGCTACCAACCCTTATTTTTCAGTGATGCATTCGTAAATCTAATTTTAACACTAATGGTATAAAAGAGTGATTATGTACTGGTAAGGGTTTAAAATTAAAAAGGATGAAATTTTTGATGCAATGATAAATAGAAAATATGAAACTGTGATAGGCTTCGAAATTCCTTCAGGACACTAGTTCTCTATGTCCCCTTGATTCTGGTGAATGTAGGATACCCACATGGTATTCTTCGTATTTTTTTTCTTGAATCCTTTGTAAATGAGAATAAGTCTTCATTTTGCTTTCATTTGGCCAGGAAAATTTTCTTCTTATATGATGATCTGAATTACGCACCCTCTCCTTGTCAATGTCTAACGCACTTACATTCGATTCATGGGACACTTTGTTCGCTAAGCCACGAAAATTTAAAATATAAAACCTTGATCTGATTTTCCTCTTTCTTTAGTCTGAATCTGGATGCGAGTAAACTTAAAGATGCGCAGATATTTGGACTCGACAGATCTAATTGGACCATCCCTAGTATCGACGGCATCAGTATTGGCTATTCGCGATCAATTTTCGATACCGATACTTCTCCACAACAATCGTTGGTATAAAGAAAAGGTATCCAGAATCAACCCTACTTCATAAAATAATTTCTTGTTTTATCCGTCTATAATTTATACTTGACACAGCATTTATTCTGGGATGTAAATAATGCTTTAGACCTCTTGTCTTTCTGTATTACATATTTGATCTATTCGTAGCTGTTAATTGAGCAAGCTGATAGGCTATTCGTTTTCTAGAAAATAACTGATCAAAAGATTTTGTGAAATATATTGAACCAAGCGGTTAGTAGGAATGTGATGAAGACCTATTGCTTTTTTGGGCCGGTAATTCGCTAATCCGTACTCTAATCTGTAATTCGGTAATCGGTTCTTCGGTAATTAGGTAATTCATACTCTTCGCAATTGTATACAGTAATAACTTTTCCTGTTCGTATATTTTCCAATGGACTTCAGCGTGCTACAATCTATTACAGAAAGAAGGCTGTATACTCCTATACAGTATAATGAATGCAATGCAGTTTTCTACAGAGTTTTATATGTTTAGAAAACAGTTGAGAGGGAAAGGCTTGCATTTCTCACAATGTATACATTCCCCATTTTTTTTTATTTCTGCATGGTTCTGTACATGGTGATGACCAAAAACCATGCATTGCGGGTGTTTCATGCATTTTTATTGAGTTCAAAGTTTTCTTCTGCTTTTTAGCGAAGGTGATGTTAGTCTTGCTATGCTGAAACACTCATTGCTTATCCCTTTTTTGTATGTTTTTTTAAAAATGTATTTTTCAATTTTTTCTCAGAAAATGAATTGACGAACGCATTACTCAACTATACGATGTAGGGTAACATATTATTCCCACAGTTTTAGTTCTCTGGTAAAATATTTCTTCAATCACTTTCTCTTATGCCAAATTTTTTTATTTCTGCTAAATTTTTTGACCTCAAAATATACTGACATGAAATTTCCAATACTCACTTTTTTTAACCCCTTTATGGCCAAGGTCATTATTACACTGGAAATGCAACTTTTTTCTTCTTATTCCTTCGCAATATATGCCAGAAAAGAAAATTAAAAAAAAATTGATGCCGTAAAAATTTTTTTGGATGCAGTGGTACGTTTTACGCATGTAAATATTGTGTGAGTTTTGCATTACCTGTGCCTTCTCCTGGATTCATTTTCTAAATTAGATGACCTACTTCATCTTTTCTTACGTAGAGTGGTAAGGACAAACACGATAGCCTACCTATTTATGGGTTGCATGACATTCCTGCTCCTTGACCAACATTGGTTTATTACTTTTCATTTGGGTCAGCGCAACTTATGATAAGCTTTTGATGTTGGGCATCCTTACTCCTTTCTCTTGTGTTAATGTGACGGGTCTCTGGCGAATGTGATTCCTCGTAAACCCTTATTGTGTGTGTGAATGTGGTTCATGATGGGGTAATACTCTGTGATTGTAGGCTCCCGAGTGCGTGATTGAGGAAAAAGTCCCTGAACCCTGCATGTAAACGTATGTGTGAATGAGAATTACGAGGGTGAGTCTGTGTATCGTATGCAAACCCACGTGAATTAGTGCTTGAAAGTCATTATCAATTTTATTTTATTTAGTTTTCCTTTTTATTCTATTCAACTTACTATCCCCCACTTTTATTTTTATCTTGCGGGTATGACGGGTAACTGACATTGGAGAAATCCTCGTAAACCCTGCTTGTATGTATGATTGAACTCACGAAGGTGACTGTATTTAGTATACAAACCTGAGGGATTGTATGAGCCACTATTCGTTTTTATTTGTACCTTGATTCCCTTAATTTTGAGTGTGACAATTGTTTGTTACAATATGAGTGAGTGTACGACTATGTCATTTATTGCCACTGAGAGCTCCCTTACCTTTTTATATAGTCCTTGCTTTCCCCTCTCCCCCCTTAAGAATACGGATTTGGGGATATTATTCATTTATTATTTGCATACAGCCGAAGAGACGTTCTTTTCATTGTTCAACATACGATGTAAACTCAGCTTGTGACATATTATTCCCTGTAGATTTTCGGTATATTTTCCAGGACTTTGTGCATACACTGGCCAATTGATAAATAAATAATGGCCATCACCACTTCTTTTCCCTGATTTTATTCAGTAGTTCGCATTTGTATTTCCCTGAAGGCCTACTCCGAGGTATCCTACTTATCGTACTTCCCTATCACATGAGGCCTCCTCTTTCGGCTAAATCTTTTTTCACTTCGTCATGGAAAAACTGGAACATTATTGCTTACGACAATGACAACTGTATTATAATTCCATTTCACATCAGACATTTAGATTCTGCATCATATACATAATCAAAACTTCCACAAGGTTTTTTACCGATAGTCATTGAATGTTCTGGCAGATATTATCCAGTACTATTTCCCTGAACCATGCTAGTTGCAAAAAATATCAGTTTTTCAAGATAGGCACGAAACAAGGAGAACAAAAAAATGTATCAATAAAAATCGTTGATGCGACGGATCAGGAATAACTTTCAAGAAATCTAAAACAACCTGAGTTCCCAAACCTAACTGCAGCCCATCAGGATTTGCCCTTGCCCCTCCATTTGGAAACACCTGGAAAAGGTACCCTTCGGAAGAGCAGAGACGGAAGAGAATTCCTAATTGCTCCGGTTTATTCTTCAGGTTCTTTTCTCTTGCGGTTTCTGGAGAACGAAGATCCTTGTACATCTTCGCTATGACTGCACACACTCGCGCCGAACCACTACCACGCACTCTCTGAAAAACCCACCTGGCATATCGCGGAAAGGGTGAGAATAGGGATGAAAATTGAAAAAAATGAAGAGGGACAAATTATTTGACGGTGACATAGGTGTCCTTCTGCATCTGATATTCTAGGAATGAGAGTGAATGAGGACTTCTGCGCAGGCTGAATTTCCTAGATGGAGTTGGTCGAGGGAGTTGCGGGTCTTTCCTACATTCCCCCATGAACACACCATTATACCCAGCTGCTTGGCAGAAGGAGTATCTTCCAAGCATAATATCAGGCAGCTCTGGTAAAAAAACTGCCATAAAATGTGAGAGAACTGCTTATGGTTTGATATTGGTTTTTCATGTGATCATTTCGCTTCATCTATCAAAAATCTGACGCAATTCTGTTGCATTAGAGAGTACTCTGAGAGTACTGTGTAAAAACAATTATGTGTAAACCTATCATTGTCAGTTTAACTTTAACATTGTATGCATTCTAAATAAACTAGATGCCATTACACCATTACATAATGCTATACACTGTTATAAGACCACGGTTGCCAATCCTTCCTTCCAGAACCTATCTACTGTTGTACCCTGCTCTCACCAAGGGTGCAAAAACGCACCATTATATTCAATAAACATTTTTTTTATTCAATGGCAAAATAAATTATTATATCAATCAGTATGTGACGTGGGATCATGAGTACTCTGTTTTGGCGACTTCAATTATTCATATGCATGCATTATCATTTTTATAAAAAAAAATTATTTAATCGCCGTTCATTGAGCCTGAATTTAGGCAAACTTAAAAATCAATAACAAGGGGACATTAGCTAGAATCAAAAATAAAACACCTTGAAAAATAAGTTTAGTACCTTATAAAACAATAAATAAAAGAAAAGGTGGAGAATTCTTCATAAGGAATTTGTTATTAACTAAAACAAAAATGGTTCGTTTTCGTTCGTTCGTGCAGTATATTAAGGACCAATTGCAAGAGAAAACAGACCCCTCTGTTGAAATTGGACAGTTAAAGGTGTCTCGTGGGAATTATGCTTCCTTTCATATCTCTGCTAGCAGAGATCTTGCTGATCAGCTACTCATGCCAGAATTTTGGCCTGAACACGTATATTTTGGTAAATATTTTTTTCCCAAACTTCGCCAGAAAACTCAGACGGGATAGCACAGCATTTAAAAATTATTCACATTAACACACTTTTATCTGCCGGGCTATGCCATCGCCGATGTTTATTGTCGCTCTGCCTTAAAACATGGAGGAGTCTTAATTCTTGTATCTCTGAATCTACGATACACCTCTGTGGAATTTCCCTACAGTTTGCTTAATGAAGAACAGGTGTTCGAATCTTGCTTGACCAAAATTGAACTTGACGATACGCACGTTTACCTAGCCTCTATTTATCGCTCTCCTTCTACTAATTTCAATGTGTTCCTTAAAAAATTATCGGAACTTCTAGATCAAACTTATAATGCTATTGAGAACTGTTCTTTAATCATCACTGCGGACTTCAACTGCAATATTCTCCAAGATTCTAGAGAAAAACGAGAGCTGTTTGACATTCTTTCTTCTTTTAGTATGAATATCACTAACAATGAGCCAACGAGAATCAGTAATACTTCTTCAACTGTTATTGATAATATTTTTACAAATATTGACCTGATGTATGTGGAGACTAAAGTTCTCATATCTCACATTTCAGACCATTTTCCGTTACTTTGCACACTCGCAGTTAGATCTTCTACGAATTGTACAACTTCTTTTAAGAGAATCTTCTCGGATGAAAATATTACTACCTTCTGTGAAATGCTAAATTTACATGATTGGTCAAAAGTTTATCATATGTGCTCTTTTGATGATAGCTTTAAATACTTTTATTCATCGTACCTAAATTACTTCAACTACTGTTTTCCACTTTTGCCTACAAAAAGGAGAAACTACTCTAAATCAAGTTGCATAAAGCCTTGGGTTACACAAGAAATTCGTAACCTTTCAAAGTTTATGAAAGATATGGATCTGCAATTTTGTGATAAAGCAGACCCTTCTGACAGATGGAAGTATGCGGTCTTGAAAAAGAATTAGACACATCCTTCAGAACGCCAAGAGAACATACAATAGCCAAAGAATTATTAATGCTGCTAACAAAACTAAAGAAATTTGGAAAATTGTGAAAGAATCCAGTCCTCACAAGAGTAGTACGTCTGAATTTAAACTCTTAGACTCCCAGGGAAAAATTATTGATGATAATTGTCGAATGGCCACTGCCCTTAATGATTTCTTTTTATCACATAAACTTCCGAATATGAATCAACATACTAGATTTTCCCAAACAACAAGCCTTTGTAACTCCTTATTTCTTCATCCCTGCTCCGATTCAGAATTAAGGAATGTTATCAGGAATTTAAGCAACAAATTCACTTTGGTATTGATGGGATTCCATTTGTCATAATCAAACAATCATCCAACGCAATCATGTCTCCACTATTACTCCTGATCAATGAATCCTTACGGTTGGGGATGTTTCCAAGTTCGCTTAAAGTGGCTAAGGTCATTCCTCTATACAAAGGCAGGGGTAGTCGTCAAGACATGAACTTATATCGTCCCATTTCTCTACTTAACCAATTTAGCAAAATCTTTGAAATTGTGTTCTACTCTCGTCTCATAACTTACCTCGAATCTCAAAATTTACTATCCACCTCCCAGCATGGCTTTAGGAAATCGAAGTCCACTAACACTGCTATTTACCAGGTTGTGAATAAAAGACTAGATGACCTGGACAACAGACAAGAATCCCTTATTCTTATGTTTGATTTCTCCAAAGCTTTTGACTATGTCAATCATAATCTTCTTTTGCAAAAACTTGAAATGTTTGGTATTAGAGGTGTGGCTTGTAATTGGATCGGGTCTTATCTAAGTGATAGGCATCAAAGTGTTGTCCTTACTAGAGATGGAGCCAATTTTGTGTCCCCTGAGAAAAAAGTGGTCTTAGGTGTTCCCCAGGGCTCTGTTCTGGGCCCAGTACTGTTCCTTTTATTTATAAACGACCTCCCTGATATTCTGAAATCTGTACCTTGTGTACTTCCTGTATTGTATGCTGATGATACCAATGTTCTCGTGTCTGCCTCGTCATCAAAATGTCTGGTCTCAAAATCTAACCAAGCCGCAAGTCTCCTAAAAGAATGGTGCTGTCAAAACTCTATCCTACTCAATGTGGAGAAATCAAATTTTATTTATTTTCATAATTAGAACAAACATCAATCTTTCATCTCTGTTAATATTGATAGCAATCCTATTCCACAGAATAATAGTTCTTCTTTCTTGGGCGTCTCCTTAGACAGTCAAATCTCTTGGGAGGGTCATATTCAGAAACTCCGTGGTAAACTGAGTTCTGTCTGTTTTTTAATTCGGTCTATTAGAAGAACTGTAAATGTTGATGTACTGCTGTCAATTTATTATGGTAAGTTCTTTTCCCTGATTATGTACCGCATCCTCTTCTGGGGCCCTACACTCAATTCTATAATAATATTTAAAATTCAAAAGAGGGTCCTGCGGCTGATAGGTAAAGCACCTCTTAATGCCCCATGTCGCCCTTTTTTCAGAAATTTGGTATTTTACCTCTTCCCTGTGTGTACATGTTTGCTGCTATGTATTGTTTGTGCTAAAAAGAATATTTCCAATTATGTAACCAATAACGAATATCATTGTTATTTTACTAGGAGCTGTACCAATATCCATCAAACTTTTGTAAGAACTAAAAACTCTAGTTATGCCCCTTGGTATATGGGCCTTTTGCTCTTTAAGGGGCCTCCACCCTCGGCTTTGCCGGTCCGTATATGGACCATATTTGGAAGAGATTTTCTCGTCAACCTCATAAGATAATCGAAGTTGGTCTTCAACGTATGAAAAAAGGTTATATTTATTATGTATTGCCTTTGACAACAAAAGGATAATCTTCCCACATTTTTCACAAAAGCTCTGCAAATAAGGGTCGGCGCGTTGCTATTTTACTCCCATTTGGTGATGAATATCGGAAAAATTTAAACAGACAGGCAAAGATTGATTCTTTGTAATTCAGTTCTCGCATAAATTTCAAGTTCCATTAAAAGCGTTTTCCTAATAATGTCTTTGATTTTTGGACGTGCAAAACTAAATAAACGCCACCCTGGCGGTCCGTGGGAGACCAAGAAGTTCGCCCTTTCTCCGCAGGGTCTTCCATAGGCGCTCCGTGTCGTTCTAGGAGACCGATTCGGCAACGCTGCTGTGGAGCAGGTTGGGTGAGGAGGGGGGGGGAGGGGGAGAAGGCAGGAAGGGGTTAGTCGAGGGACAGTGACAGTTTCGCTCGCGACTCCCAGGATTGAGGGTCATAATAAGCCTCGCGGCGAAATATTTTTTGCAGCGGGATTAATATTTATTCCTTCTGGAGATCAGTTAAAAATTGCTCACATTCATTTGTAGTAATCTGCGAAAATCTGATTACCCACTGCGATTCGAACCTTGAATTTTCTTCAAGCAAACGATAACACAAGTGAATATTTTCCTATTTATCTCTGATGAGTGTAGAGCTCGAGATGTCGTCCGATGATTATCGTTACAGCAGAGGAAACAAGAATGGCCGGCTGAAGTTATCAATAAATCGGAAGAAGAACAAGGGGCAGAACCTCAAGAAATGGTTTCAAGATCAAAGGTATGTGAATATTTTTTTCTAATTATTCTCAAAACCTGAACTGTTGGAAGTGATTCGTTATTTGTCATTGCTGAGATTTTTTTAAATATAGAAATTTGTCAGAAGAGCACTCATTCTGTTGTTCAGAAAAATATTTGAAATTACATTACCACATCTGCATTAGTTAGAGAATTAATTTCTATTCTCGCACTCTCTGCGGAAATTTTTTATACAATTCTCTAATTACTCCTCTGTAATTATAGGAACAAAGCAGGGACCAACCGTTCTGGAGTTAACCAATCAAGAGCTACCGGCAACACACGGGAGGAAGAAACGTTGCAGACCGAAGTGTTCTCCAGGTTGAATACTACTGAAGAAGGCTCTGAAAATCAGGTTAATTTTTTGGAAAGAAATTACCTCTTACATTAGAGAATAGAAAATGCCTGGGTAAAACAGAATTATTGGAGCATGAAATCGTTGCAAAATATAACCATGCTCTTAAATTCCTTGTCATTAAAAAGATAATTTACTCATCTAAGTAAAATTGGAAACACTGCTACAATTGAGTACAACGTGGAGATTTTCTGGTTCTAATTTCGAAACGCGTCGTACGCATTAAAACATTTGTGGAAAAGTGCTTTTACATTTCATTTTAATATGTTGAACTTCCACTACATCACGCCTGAATCGGTTGTTTTTTTATACAATCGTTATAAAGCCTGTCGACTTTAATATCTTCCGGCATGATGTAGTCGGCAATTGATAGAATAAATTAGTAGGTAATTGATTTAATAATTTAGAATAATTTAATAGCGACATAATTTAGAAAGGAAATGATCCGACTATACGTGCATGACTGGTACTCCACTGTGATTTCATAGTCTATCGATAGAGATCTTCAAAGTAACTTCTCAATAGCGTTATCAGAATGGGTGACAAATCAACCTCTCACGTAGTTGAGGAAGCAAAACGTTGAAATTGCTTGTTTGAATGCATGTAACCAAACGGTAACACAAGGGCTTGCGGGTTTAATCAATTACTATCAAATCGATGAAGGCAATAAATAGAATTTAAAAGCTAAGTTAGCATGATTTATCAAAAAGAATCACATCTTCGAGTTAAAGAGAAGCATCTGTACGACTTCAGGAGGTGGCTTCCAAACACGAGGCAGTTCTCCAACTGTATTGCAATGAGCCTCAATCATTTCTGCAAGGCAAGAAATAATATTTATGTTGCATTATCAGAGAGTAAAGCCACAAACCTCTAAATTTCAAATTTTCGCATTAGGATAAACATTCAATATCGAAAAAATACTAATTTTTTATGACATTGAATATCAAATTTCGAAGGTACATACTAATGAAATTTCCTTACGAATGGATCGAAAGCTGCTGCGAAAATATTAACGACAACATGATGAGGGATAAATCGAGAACGGCATACAGCATAATCAAGGGACACTTTGGAGAAAAGAAACCAAGATGCCAAAACATTAGAGATCGAAATGGGAAACTGTTATGTTGGATCAAGACATTGGAAATACATGGATGGACAAACGGAAAATATCTCAAAAAAAATCTTTCTTTTCCCCCGAAAGAATTCTTACCACGTTTTCTCCTCGTAATCACTACAAACTTCGAGTACAAATAATTCATTTCAGCCAACTCTGAGAATGTCCCTACAAATTCATCCGCATATATGTATCAAAAAACGAAGCAGTTCCTGGAAGAGCCATTTCATCATTGCCTAATCATTTATTTTCCACATTACAGGTTGGGCAGGACATTGACACTTTGACTCGGGAAGAGACACCCAAGACCGCTGGTAATGAAACAGATGCCATTGATAGCAATCCTATCATCCGGTGCGACTCAGAAGTCAAAAATACCAAGGAGTTTTTATTAACGGGAAGAAGAATTGTAAATATAAATCATGTACTTGCGTCTATAAAAGAAATCAATGACCACAAGCATTTCGGGTGCTCCTTTACTGATATGGATGTCATTTGGGAAAAGAGAGAAGGGTTGAAGTCCATTTTTGCATTCAAATGCAGAATGTGCAATATCGTCCGAAGAATCTCGACAGAGGAAACTGGCCGCGATAAATCCTCAATGGATGTCAACACAGCAGCGGTGACTGGAATCGTATCATCTGGTGGAGGCTATAGCCAGATGGAAGAAATAATTTCAACTCTAGACATACCATGCATGTCCTTCAATTGCTACAAAAAATGCCATGATGCCGTATGCGACGCTTGGGAGTCCACAGCGCACGAAGAAATGGAATCAGCGGTAAAGGCTGAAGCGGAACTTGCTGTAGCCAAGGGTGAGATGGATAGCGATGGCACCCCCTTACTAACCGTTATTGCTGACGGTAGCTGGTGCAAGAGGTCCTACCGGACGAATTATAACTCTTCCTCCGGATTGGTGAGTTGATTTTTGGTTTAAAGTTTTAGAATTAGTGTGCTGATAAATAATATTTTACATTCATCTTTGAATTCAAATTTGCAGGGCGCAATCATTGGATACTACACAAAGAAGCTGATCTTTCTTGGAGTGAAAAATCGGTACTGCGTCATTTGCATGAGATCCGCCGCGAAGAATGAAGAACCTGCAAATCATGTTTGCTTCAAAAATTGGGGGAATGCACAAAGTTCTACGAGTATGGAGGCAGCTGTAATAGTAGAGGGATTTAGAAAAAGCGAGGAACTTTATGGCGTAAGGTTTGCAAAATTGATAGCGGATGGTGACAGCAATGTTTACAAGAGCGTCCTCGATTCCCGTCCATATAAGAGCTTAACAGTGGAAAAGATAGAGTGCCGGAATCACCTAATGAGGAATTTTTGTGCAAAGTTGAGGGATGTGACAGTAGCAGGTGATAAACCGGGACAAAAAGTACCATTCTCTTGCGAAAGTATCTGGGGAGTAGTGTTCTTCGCCTGAGGGTAGGTATTATCAAAGCAATTAAATACAGGAAGAATCAACCAGGATCCTTTCAGTCTAGAATAGAATCTTTGAAATTGGACATTGAAAATTGTATCAATCATGTTTTTGGAGAACATTCCGGTTGTGCCACTTACTTCTGTGCAGGAACGAATGAGGACGGAAAGCCAAACCTCTATCCTGACCTAAAGGAAAGTGCAATATTCCAGAAACTAATGGTAATCGTAAAGCATCTGAGTCGCAACAGCAGAAGTTTACTTTACGATGTGGACAACAACCCCGTTGAACAGTTTAACTCCATTGTGGCGAAAATGATCGGAGGAAAACGGGTGAACTTTGCTCTTCGAAGATCCTACCAAGGGAGATGTGCTGGAGCCGCCATTCGTCACAACACCAAGAATCTGGCGTACAAAACAAGCAAAAAAATGTTTTTCTCAAGCCCGGGTTTATTTTGCAAAAAAATGGAACTAAGGAGGTTAAAAAAACTGCAGTTTTCGAAGAGAAGGCAAGGCAAGCCAAGATGCCGAAAATCATTGTTTAAGGATGGGTTTGGAGGTGACAGTGCTTACGGACCGAACGCACAAAGGCCAGATATGTCAGCAAATGAGTATCTTCAAGCTGAGAGGGATTTTTTGGCTAGCTTACCCGTATTGGAGAAAGATAGGAGAAGGATTGAAAGGGCCACAATTATGCAGGGGGAGAGTGGGGAATGGAGAGAAATGAGAAGGAAATTGCTGACAGCATCTTATTTCGGAAAAATTTGTAACATGCTTGCGCACACTAGCTGCAAAAATGTAGTAAAACAAATTATTTACGGCTCTATCGACAATGAAGCATGTGCCTATGGAAGGGAAAAGGAAATCGTCGCCAAAGCAGAAATTAGAGAAAGGTTTGGCTGGAAAATTGAAGACTGTGGGCTCTTCATCGACAGAGAGCATCCATATTTTGCCGCAACCCCAGATGGCTTGATTGGAGAAGATGGTCTGCTGGAGATCAAATGCCCATTTTCAGCAAGAAATTTAACTCCATATGAAGCAATTGAATCAAAAAAAGTGACGTTCTGGCTAATGGATAAAAGCAAAAAAGTGATTGGCATTAAAAAACGACATGTATTCCATTACCAAATCCAAGGGCAGCTCCATATAACTCAAAGAAAATATTGTTATCTTGTTTTGTGGACACCTAACGGGATAAAATGTGAAACGGTGCACAGAGACGATAATTTCTGGCAGAAGGAAATGTTTCCAAAATTAGAAAAATTTTATAAAAGTTGCCTGCTGCCAGAGATAATTGATCCTCGACGCGGCAGGTCAATGGAAATACGGGATCCTGAATATATAATACAGGCTCAAAGAGAATTAAAAAATAAGCAAGAAACTCGTAGCCAAAAGTAAAAACCTATGAAAATCCTTTCAATAAGTAAGTTTAACTGAATAAACTTCTTTCCATTAAATGATACTCCATGATGATATTATTTGTTAAACAACCTTTCCGAAAACCAACCTCAGCCAACTCTCTCAAAAGGGTAATAATATACCACTACGCTATACTGTGGTCAGAATTCGGAAAAAATGCGGACAAAAGTCATATTGTCGACTTACCTTTCGTCGAGATGTTAAATTGGGGTTTTTCGTGGACATTACTATGCTTAAAAATTTGTTTCAGAGTACTTAATGAAAATATACGTTAAGTAAAGTCAATGAAAAATTTAATCCCTTTAAAACACTATGAAAATTGGAACAATAACGGTGACCAGCATAATAACGGACGTTGAGCGATTGGATAATCTAGGTTGTATTCCTTCTGTGACTGCTTCTCCCCGTTTTAAGAGAAATAATATGCCTCAAACGTCTCCCTGTCAAAGAGTTGGACAGCTTGAAAGCGAGGACCAGGCTGCTCTTCCCAGAGTATCCCATCGTTCTTATGGAAGCGAGGCGAGAGTCTACGCGGTCTACACCGTCTACACTCTCTCGACTCTGCCTCTTTTAACCCCCACCCCTGAATGATGGGTGACGAGACAGGGCCCAAGGGGCCTCTCTCCAAGCACCCCCTCCTATGCCGGACTTTGGTCGTTCGCCAGCGTTGCAACGCACTCCTAGGCCAGTGACCTTGAAGCGAAACAGCAGATTCCTAATGATTGCCATTGTGGCCAGCAGGGGTTCCACTGGAGATTCGCACCAACGACAACTGGCGGATTTTGGGGGGCACTATGCGTTCGGGCGCGAGGAAAGCAGGGCCTTAATAAGCTTCCTTCAGAAGTTAAGAGGGCAAACACTATGGCCCTTTTCAAACGTAAGCTCCATGAATTTCTATTGAGAAATTAATTTTATTCTGTAGATGAATTTCTTCATTTTTAACTATTGCATTTCACTGTTTTATGTATTTGCCTTGACGTGTCCTATATTTGTAGCAACAAATCTCCGGACAAATAAAAATTATTATTATTATTATTTCGCACCTTTGGCCGAAAATGGGTAATACTGCCTGTTTAGCTTACAGTAGGAAATCAGAATAGACAGTAATACTAGCAAGTGTTAAAGATCAAACACGTGAGTGGGATAACACTGTCTCTCATTTTTAGCAACTATCATCAGCTATCATGGGTTAAAGCGACTGGCGAATGTAAGCAACCACCGTAAAATTTTGCTGAATTTTATTCCCGCGCATTCTGGCCTGTGGAGAAAAAAGCCAAGACATGTATTACATTATTTTCCTATGGTGGCACCGAAAAAAAGTTCATCTCATAAGGTGAATGTAGTTACAAATCTTCCCTTTGCCAGAGTCTAACTTACCTAATTTCCATACGTGGCAGTGAATGGATCACTAGGCCACAAAATTCAAAAATTTTCGATCTGGATTCGAAAATTTACTGTCTTTTCAGATCTGATTTTGGAGCGAATGGAATTAAAGCTCCGTGGGTCTGTGGATCTGACGGTACCAACACTGATTTTTCAGTAATGCATTCGTAAATGTAATTTTAACACTAAAAGCATAAACAACTGAGTGTGTACTATTAAGGGTTTAAAATTAAAAAGGATATATTTTTGATGCAATGAAAATAAGAAAATATGAAACTGTGATAGGCTTCAATTTTCCTTCATGACACTAGTTCTTAATGTCCACCTGATTCAGGTGAATATAGGCTACCCACTTGGTATTCTTCATATTTTTTTTCGTGATACCATTGTTTATAAGAAAAAGTATTCATTTTGCTTCCAGCCGTGAAAAAATTTAATCTTATATGATGATCTAATTTTCGCATCCTCTCCTTGTCAATGACTAACTTACTTACATTCGATCCATGGGATGCTTTATTCGCTAAGCCACGAAAATTTTAAATATACAACCTGGATCTGATTTTACTCATTCTTTTGTCTGAATCTTGATGTGGGTAAACTGAAAGTTGCGCATGTCTTTGGACTCGACAGATATAATTGGACCATCCCTAGTATCGATGGTATCAGTATTGGCTATTCTCGATCAATTTTTGATACCAATTCCACAACAATTGTTGGTGTAAAGAAAAGGTATCGAGTTTCAACCCAACTTCATAAAAAATTTTCTTTTATTATCAGTCAATAATTGATGCGGGTGGTAGCATTTATTCTGGGATGTAATTAAGACGTTCGACCTCTTGTCTTTCTGTGGTACATATTTGATCTATTCATAGCTGTTAATTATACATGCTGATAGGCTAATCGTTTTCTAGAAAATTATTGATCAAAAGACTTGTAGAATGTTTAGACCTTTAGTCTTTCTGTAGTACATATTTGATCTATTCATAGCTGATAATTGAAAATGCTGATATGCTATTCGTTTTCTAGGAAATGAATGATCAAAAGACGTGTAAAATATATTTGAACCAAGCGGTAAGTAGGAATGTGATGAAGACCTATTGCTTGTTGGTGCCGGTAATTCAGTAATCGGTACAGTAATCGGTAATTCTGTAATCGGTACTTCCATAATTGGGTAATCGGTACTCTATGCAATTGTATACAATAATAAGTTTTCCTATCGTATAATTTCCAATGGACTTCAGTGTGCTACAATCTATTATAGAAAGAAGTGCTGTGTACTTCTATACGGTACAATGAATGAGATGCAGTTTTCCACAGAGTTTTTTATGTTTGGAAAACAATTGAGAAATAAAGGCTTGCATTTCTACCATGTAAACATTCCCCTTTTTTTTATTTCTTAATAGTTTTGTGCATGGTGATGACCGAAAACCTACGGGCGTTTGATGCATTTTTATTGAGTTCACAGTATCTTCTGCTTTTTAACGAAGGTGACGTTAGTCTTGCCTTCCTGAAACACTCATTGCTTATCCCTTTATTGTATGTTTTTTAAAAATTTATGTTTCACTTTTTTCGCATGAAATAAATTGACGAATGTATTGCTCAACTATACAATGTAGGGTAACATATTGTTTCCACAGTTTTAGTTCTCTGGTAAAATATTTCTTCAACCACTTTCACTTATGCCAAATTTTATTATTTCTGCTTAATTTGTTGACCTCTAAATATATTGACATGAAATTTCCGATACTCACTTTTTTGACTGCCTTCTAATCTTACAGTAGGAAATCAGCATGGACAGTATTACTAGCAAGTTCAAACACGCGAGCGGGATAACACTATCTCTCTTTTTTAACAACTGTCTACAGTTGTCATCGCTTAATTCTATTGTGGCGAATGTAAGCACCAGCGTAACATTTTGCTTAATTTTATTTCCGCGAATACAGGCCTGTGGTGAAAAAAGCCAAGACATGTATATCATTATTTTGCTATGGCGGCACGGAAAAAATTTCATCTCACATGGTGATCCGAGTTACAAATCTTCTCTTCGCCAATTATTATTATTATTATCTTACTTACCTAATTTCCATGGTGGGAGGGATCGGATCACTCGCCCACTATTTCACAAATTTTTAATCCGCATCCTAAAATATACTGTCCTCGGATCTCATTGTGTAGTGAATGAATTGAAAGATCTGTGGGTCTGTGGATCTGACGCTACCAACCCTGATTTTTCAGTGATGCATGCGTAAATCTAATTTTAACACTATGTAATAGTATAAAAGAGTGAGTATGTACTGGTAAGGGTGATAAATTAAAAAGGATAAAATTTTTGAACCAATGATAAAAAAAATTATGAAACTGTGATAGGCTTCGAACTTCCTTCAGGACACTAGTTCTCCTTGTCCACCTGATTCAGGTTAATTTAATCTACCCACTTGGTATTCTTCATATTTTTTTTCGTGATACCATTGAAAATGAGAAAGTCTTCATTTTGCTTCCGTTAGCCCAGAAAAAATTTCTTCTTATATGATGATCTGAATTACACAACCTCTCCTTTTCAAACTCTAATGCACTTACATTCGATTCATGGGATGCTTTTCGCTATGCCACGAAAATTTCAAATATAGACCCTGGATCTGATTTTACTCTTTCTTTAGTCTGAATCTCGTGATGAGTAAACTGAAAGATGCGCAGATATTTGGACTGTACAGATCTAATTGGACCCTCCCTAGTATTGACGGTATCAGTATTGGATATTAGCGATCAATTTTCAATACAAATAGTAATCCACAACAATCGTTGGTATAAAGAAAAGGTATCCAGATTCAATCCTACTTCATAAAAAAATTTGGCCAAATGAGTGATCAAAAGACTTGTAAAATGTATTTGAACCATGCGGTAAGTAGGAATGTGATGAAGATCTATTTCATGTTGGGCCGGTAATTCGGTAATCGGTACACTAATCTGTAATTCGGTAATCGGTTCTTCGGTTATTAGGTAATTGGTACTCTTCGCAGTTGTATACAGTAATAAGTTTTCCTCTTCGTATACTTTCCAATGGACTTCAGTGTGCTGTGATGTTTTATAGAAAAAAGTGATGTATAGTCCTATATGGTATAACGAATTTGATGTAGTTTTCTATAGGATTTAATATGTTTAGAAATCAATTGTGAAATAAAGGCTTGCATTTCTCACAATGTATAGATTCCCCATTTTTTTTTATTTCTGTATAGTTCTGTACATGGTGATGACCGAAAACTTGTGGGCGTTTGATGCATTTTTATTGAGTTCTCAATTTTCTTCTGCGTTGTAATGAAGGTGATGTTAGTCCTGCAATCTTGAAACACTCATTACTTATCCCTTTATTGTATGTTTTTTATAATGTATGTTTCCATTTTCGCATAAAATAAATAGACGAATGTATTACTCAACTATACAATGTAGGGTAACATATTGTTTCCACGGTTTTAGTTAACTAGTAAAATATTTTTTTAATCACTTTCACTTGTGCCAAATTTTATTATTTCTGCTTAATTTGTTTACCTCTAAATATATTGACATGAAATTTCCGATACTCACTTTTTTGAACTGCCTTCTAAGCTTACAGTAGGAAATCAGCATGGACAGTATTACTAGAAAGTGTTAAAGATCAGACACGCAAGCGTGATATTACTGTCTCTCATTTTTAACATCTATCATCAGCTATCATCGGTTAATGCGACTCTGGCGATTATAAGCAACCAGCATAACATTTTGATTAATTTTATTCCCTCGAATTCAGGCTTGCTGTGAAAAAAGCCATGACATGTATTTGATTATTTTCCATTCTCATGCATTCAGGCCTGTGGAGAAAATAGCCAAGACATGTATTTCATTATTTTTCTATGGTGGCACGGAAAAAAATTCATATCATATGGTGATCCGAGTTACAAATATTCTCTTTGCCAGTATTTAACTTACCTAATTTCCATGCGTGGGAGGGAATGGATCACTCACCCACTAAATTCACAAATTTTCAATCTGGATCCGAAAATATACTGTCTTCGGATCTGAATGTGTAGCGAATGAATTGAAAGATCCGTGGGTCTGTGGATCTGACGCTACCTACCCTGATTTTTCAGTGATGCATTCGTAAATCTAATTTTGACACTAATTGTTTAAAAGAGTGAGTATGTACTGGTAAGGGTTTAAAACAGAGAAGTATAAAATTTTTGATGCCGTGATAAAAAGAAAATATGAAACTGTGATAGGCTTCGATCTTCCTAAAGGACACTAGTTCTCATTGTCCATCTGATTCAGGTGAATGAATAGTTCCAACCAGGTATTCTTTGTTTTTTTCATCGCGATATCATTGTAAATGTGAAAAACTGTTCATCTCAGTTATAGTTGCACAGAAAAAATTTCTTCTTATATGATGATCTGAAGTACGCAACCTCTCCTTGTCAGTGTCTAACGCACTTAAATTCGATTCACGGATGCTTTAATCGCTAAGCGACGAAAATTTCAAATATAGAACCTGGATCTCATTTTACTCTTTCTTTAGTCCTAATCTGGATGCGAGGAAACTGAATGATGCGCAGATCTTTGGACTCGACAGATCTGATTCGATCATCCCTCATATCGACGTTATCACTTTCTGCCGTACGCCATCAATTCTCGATAAGTATCCTCATCAATTGGTGGTGTCAAGAATAGTTTTTTTTAGAATCAACACAACCCTACTTAATGAAATAATTTCTTGTATTATCTGTCAGTAATTTATGCGTGTGGATGCATTTTTACCGGGATGTATATAAGCTGTTGTACTTCTTGTCTTCTTGTAGTACATATTTGATCTGTTCATACCTTTTTATTGTTAAAAACAGATAGGCTTTTCATTTTCTAAAAAATTACTGATTAAAAGACTTGTAAAATGCATTTGAACCAAGCGGTTAGTTAGGTATGTGGTGAAGACCTATTGCCTGTTTGAGTTGGTAGTTGTATAGAGTAATAAATTTTCCTCTTTATATAATTTCCAATGGACTTCAACGCGCTGTGATGTTTTACAGAAAGAAGTGCTATAAGGTCCTATATGGTATAACGAATGCGATGGAGTTTTCTATAGGATTTAATATGTTTAGAAATCAATTGAGAAATAAAGGCTTGCATTTCTCACAATGTATAGATTTCCCATTTTTTTTGTATTACATACTACACAGTTCTGTAAATGGCGATGACGGAAAACTTGCGGGCATGTGATGCACATTTATATAGTTCACGGTTTACTTCTGTGTTGTAATGGTGTTGATGTTAGTCTTGCAATCAGGAAACACTCATTGCATAATGCTTTTTTGTATTTTTTATAAATGTATGATCTTCTTTTATCGCTTAAAATAGATTAACAAATGCATCACTCAAAAATATATTATATGTATGGGTAACATATTGTTTCAACAGTTTTAGTTCTATTGTAACATATTTTTCCAATCACTTTTATTGATTCGAAATTTTATCATTTTAGCTTAAGGAGGTTCCACCGAATTATGAAGTAGATGTCATTTTTGTGAAATTTTCAGGACACATCATATTTTGGCCCTTCTATCGATTGGCAATAAAATAATTTGGCCTTTCCATAATATATTTGAAGAAAAATGACGTTGAAAATCAGCTATTTTATACGTGGCTATACGGCAGAGCATGGCTCTTGCAGTAAAATTTGCAGATTAGTAATGTAAAGAGAAATGTCGTTTTGACGAAAAACTAATATAAGATGAGCAATTTTATGTAGAATTAAGCATTGTAAAAAAGAGCTCTCCTTACTACACTTGTTTAATTGATATTAATAAATGTTTGCTCGAAAAAAAAAGCAGAAAACCCTTAGTCACAAGAAAGTGGCGCTACAGTAAGTTGTTATCATTAGCAACGGTACTTGTGACGGAACGTGCTTACAAGCCTATTTACTAACTTAATTTATAAATATACCTTACCAAGGCCCTTCTTATATTTTTATGTAATTTAAATATTTCATTGGTTATTAATATGGTGTAATTAATACCAATGCTTCCAAATGCTAGCAGCGTCATTGTTGCCAAACAATTTTTAAAAATACGAAAATTAATAAAATTCAAAACAAAGAGTTGCATTTGCAAGTAAATAGTTGAAAACTAGGTTAAAAATATTAAACCTATTTTAGAATACGTATTAGCGGGATTAAGCATGTATTCTCACTCTGTTAGTTACACATGGCAGCAACACGTCAGCCATGTTCCGAAGTCAAAATGAGTTAAGAGAGATGCTAAAAATATAGAATGCAATTACAACGCGCTTCATAATAGCATACTCATACAATTATTGTGTATGCGTTATCACCCTACAAATAATTTTCCATATGGGAGTTTTTCTGGATCGTTATTTATTCATTAAATAACACAGCTCTTTTACGGGATTTTGAATCGCGGAGTCACGGTGGAACCTCCTTAATTTGTTGACCTATAAGTATATTGACATGAAATTTCTGATTCTCACTTTTTTTACCTGCCTTCTACGCTTATCCTATGAGTTCACAATGGACAGTATTACTAGCCATCGTTAAAATTCACCTGATTCAGATGAATGTAGGCTACCCACTTGTTATTCTTCGTATTATTTATTGTGATACCAGGTAAAAGGGAAAAAGTCTTCATTTTTCTTCCAGTTACACGGAAAAATGTTCATCTTATATGGTGATCCTTACTACACAACCTCTTCTCATCAATGTCTAAAGGCCTGGTTACACGATACATTAACACGTACGAGTTAATGTGCGAATTCATGTCTGTTTACATGTCTGAATAAATGAACGTTTGCGTGAACGAGATGCATGAATGAGTGGTTACACGGTACATTCGTTCGCACAAGTTTTGACACATTTTCACGGAACGCAAGGCGGTTGGTTTTTTTTATTTTCTTTACAATGCGCAAATTTTAAGTGTAAACAGTATCATTAAATAGGAAGTAGACCGTACCCCCCCTGAAATTGCTTCCCTTTTCGTTGTTTTGTGTTTTTTAAAATGGTGTTTTCCCTATCTTTTAACATGGGAAACCAGTTGCCATGCAAATGTGTTTATTGATATTGATAAGTAAAGTTGTTTACGTTATTTGGTAATGGAGTGCATTTAAGAAGTTGAAGACATTGGAATTACCTACTTTCATCAATCAGTTACGTGAGTACGAAAATATTAATTGACGTCTATCAAGTCTATTGATAATTGGTGACTCTTAAGCTCACATTTACCATTGATAGCATTGATAGCAATGTTCGTTTCCGTGTTCTGCCACTAGATGTCCCAGAATCACGAAAATGTACGAATGCATGAACAGAAAATAGAACGGGTTCTATTTTCTGTTCACGCATTCATTCATTTGTACATTTTGGTGTGGTTACACGGTGCATTTTCGCGTTCATTCTCGCGTTCATTCATTTACACATTAACTCGTACGGGTTAATGTATCGTGTAACCAGGCCTTAAGTCACCTAAATTGCATTCATGGGATGATTCTATAGCTAAGCCATGAAAATTTAAAATATACAACCTGGATCAGATTTTACTCTTTCTTTAGTCTGAATCTGGTTGCGAGTAAACTGAAAGATGAGCAGATTGCTTGACTCGACAGATCTGATTCGATCATCCCTACTATCGACGGTATCCTTGTCGGCTGTACGCCATCAATTCTCAATACTTATCCACAACAATGGGTGGTATTCAGAATAGTTTTATTAGAATCAACACAACCCTACTTAAAAAAATCATTTCTTGCATTATCTGTCAGTAATTTATAATTGTAGTTAAAAAGTAAGAAATAAAGGCATGCATTTCTCACAATGTTAGATTCCCCATTTTTTTGTATTGCTACGCAGTTCTGTAAATGGTGATGATGGAAAAGTTGCAGGAGTTTGATACATTTTTATTGAGTTCTCGGTTTACTTCTGAGTTGTAATGATGGTGATGTTAGTCTTGCAATCCTGAAACACTCATTGCTCATTGCTTTTTTTATGGTTTTTATGAATGTATGAACTTCTTTTATCGCTTATAATAGATTTACAAATGCATCATTCAAAAATACAATAAGGGTAACATATTGTTTCAATGGTTTTAGTTTGTGGTAAAATATTTTTCCAATCACTTTCACTAAAAAATCATAATATTTTTCCTTAAGTTGTTCTAAGCTTAACCTAGGAATATACAATTTGTTGTTAATTTGTTGACCTATAAGTATACTGACATGAATTATCTGATCCTCACTTTTATTACCTGCCTTCTACGCTTATCCTAGGAATTCAC
Organism: Platycnemis pennipes; assembly: GCA_933228895.1. Lineage (NCBI taxonomy): Eukaryota > Metazoa > Arthropoda > Insecta > Odonata > Platycnemididae > Platycnemis > Platycnemis pennipes. The sequence continues at coordinate 65,422,733 of OW121846.1, read as the reverse complement.
AATGGAAAGCATTACTAGCCATTGTTAAAATTTTCCTGATTACGTGAATGTAAGCCACCCAGTTGGTACTCTTCGTATGTTTTTGTCGTGACACCAGGATAAAAGGAAAAAAGTCTTCATTTTGTTTCTAGTTGCACAGAAACATTGTCATCTTATTCGGTGATCTGAATTACACAACCTCTCCTCATACCTACCTTCCATTCATGGGATGCTTCTATAGCTAAGCCACGAAAATTTAAAATATAAAACCTGGATCCTACATGTTATTCTCTATCTTTGGTCTGAATCTGGATGTGAGAAAACTGAAAGATGCACAGAAGTTTGGAATCGACAGATCTGATTGGACCATCCCTACTATGGACGGTATCACTATCTGCTGTACGCGATCAATTCTCGATACGTATCCTCAACAATGGGTGGTATTCAGAATAGTTTTATTACTTCTGCGTTGTAATGATGGTGATGTTAGTCTTGCAATTCTGAAACACTCATTGCTAATCCCTTTTTTATATGTTTTTTATAAATGTATGATCTTCTTTTATCGCTTAAAATAGATTAACAAACACATCACTCAAAAATACATTGTAAACATTATTTTCACGGATTTAGTTAACTAGTAAAATATTTTTTCAATCACTTTCACTTATGCCAAATTTTATTATTTCTGCTTAATTTGTTGCCCTATAAACATATTGACATGAAATTTCCGATGCTCACGTTTTTTAACTGCCTGCTAAGCTTACACTAGGAATACAGCATAAACAGTATAACTAGCCATGTTAAAGATCAAACGCGCGAGAGGCATAACACTATCTATCATTTTTACCAACTATCATCATCTATAATCGGTTAATTCGACTCTGGTAAATGTAAGCAACCTATGTGACAATTTGCTTTATTTATATCCCGCACATCAGGCTCTGTGGAGAATAAAGCCAAGACCTGTATTTCTTTATTTTGCTATGGTAGCGCAGAAAAATTTCATCTCATTTCATTACTCAAGTTACAAATCCTCTCCTTGTCAGTATCTACCGTACCTACATTCCATACGTTGAGGGGTTAAATCACTAGGCCACGAAATTCAAAAATCTTCGATCCCGATCCTTTATTTATACTGTCTTCAGATCTGATTGAGTAGTGAATGAAATGAAAAATCCATGGGTCTTTGGATCTTACGCTACCAACCTGTATGTTTTTATGATACATTTAGTAAATCTACTTTTAACCCTATGATGAAAGAGTGAGTATTTAGATGTTAGGGTATAAAATTGAATGATAAAATTTTTGATGCTATCATTGAAAGAAAATATAAACTGAGTAAGGGATCAAACTTCCTTTACGACACAAGCTTGCCATGTCCACCTGATTCAAGTGAATGTAGGCCACCCTAATGGTATTCTTCATTTTTTTTATCTTGATACAATGTAAAATGGAAAAAGTCTTCATTTTGTTTCCAGTTGCACATAAACACTTTCATCTTATATGGTGATCTGTATTACACAGCCTCAACTCATCATTGTCTAACGCACCTAAATTCCATTCATGGGACGCTTCTATCGCTATTTAAAATATACAACCTGGATCTGATTTTACTCTTTCTTTTGTCTGAACCTGGATGCGAGTAAACTGAAAAATGCGAAGATCGTTGGACTCGACAGAACTCATTGGACCATCCCTAGTATTGACGGTATCAGTATTATTGTAGATGATCAATTCTCGATACTGACTATAATGCACAACAATCAATCCGTGGTATCAAGAAAAGGTATCGAGAATCAACCCTACTTAATAATAAAATTTCCATTTTTATCAGTCAATAATTTATGCATGTGGTTTCATTTATTTCGGGATGTAATCAAGCCGTTGGACTTCTTGTCTCCTTGTAGTACCTATCTAAACCATTCATAGCTGTTAACTGTCAAAATTGATAGGCTTATGGTTTTCTAAAAAATGTCTGATCAAAAGACTTTTAAAATGCATTTCAGCCAAGCAGTTAGTTGGAATGTGATGTTGACCAATTGCCTGTTGGATCTGGTAATTGTAGAGAGTAATAAGTATTCCGCTTGGTATAATCAACCAATTGACTTCAGCCTGCTCTGATCTTTTATAGAAAAACGTGCTGTATAGTCCTATACAGTATAAGGAGAGAGATGCAGTTTTCTACAGTATTTTATACGTTTAGAAAACAATTGAGAATTAAAGGCTTGCATTTCTCATAATGTATAGATTCCCCATTTTTTTAATTTCTATTTGGTCTGTAGGTTGTAATGATGAAGACGTGGCATTCGTCTGATACAATTTAATTGAATTATCGGTTTACTTCTGTGTTTTAATGATGATATGATAGTCTTGCAATCAGGAAACACTCGTTGCTTATCGCTTTTTCGTATGTTTATTACAAATGTATGATCTTCTTAACTCACATAAAATAGAATACCAAACGCATCACTCAAAAATACATTGCAAGGGTAACATATTGTCTCCATGGTTTTAGTTAACTAGTAAAATATTTTTTCAATCACTTTCAATTATGCCAAATTTTATTATTTCTGCTTAATATCTTGACCTATAAATGTATTGACATGAAATTTCCGATACACACTTTTTTTTCAACTGCCTGCTAATCTTATTGTAGGAATACGGCATGGACAGTATTACTAGCCAGTGTTAAAGATCAAATGCACGAGCGGGATACCACTATCTCTCATTTTAAACAACTATCATCAGCTATCATCGGTTAATGCGACTCTGGCGAATGTAAGCAACCTTCGTTGCTTATATTGCTTAGGCCAAAAAATTAAAAAATGCAACCTGGATCTCATTTTACTCTTATTTTGATCTGAATCTGGATGCGAGTAAAGTGAAAGATGCGCATTTCTTTGGACTAGAAAAATCAGATTGGACCATCCCTATTATCGACGGTATTGTTATCGGCTTTACGAGATCAATTCTCGATACTAATCCACAACAACTGATTGTATCAATTGTATAGTTTTATTAGAATCAACACAACTCTGCTTTAAAAAATAATTTCTTGCATTATCAGTCAATAATTTATGCGTGTGGTTGCATTTATTTCGGGATGTAATCAAGCCATTGGACTTCTTGTCTTCTTGTACTACATATTTGATCTATTCATAGCTGTTGATTGTTCAAAACTGATATACTTATCATTTTCTAGAAATGACTGATCAAAAGTAAAATGCATTTTGAAATGACTGTAAAATGCATTTGAACCAAGCGGTTAGTCAGGTATGTAATGAAGACCTATTGCCTTTTGGGGTCGGTAATTGTATAGAGTAATAAGTATGTATTCCTCTTCCTATAATTTACAATGGACTTCAGTGTGCTATGATATTTTATAGAAAGAAGTGTTGTATACTCGTATACTGAATGTGTAATGAATGAGATGCAGTTTTCTACAGGTTTTTAAATTTTTGGAAAACAATTGAGAAATAAAGGCTTGCATTTCTCACAATGTTTAGATTCCCAATTATTTTTGTTCTTCCATGCAGTTCTTCTAATGCTGTTGGAGAAGTTGCATGCTTTTGATGCAATATTTTTGTGTTCTTGGTTTACTTCTGCGTTGTAATGATGGTGATGTTAGTTTTTCAATCAGGAAACACTCATTGCTTATCGCTTTTTTTGTATGTTTATTATAAATGTATGATATACTTTCATCACTTATAATAGGTTTACAAATGCATCACTCAAAAATACATTGTAAGGGAACATCTTTATTCCATGGTTTTAGTTCTCTCGTAAAATATTTTTTCAATCACTTTCACTAACGCCAAATTTTATTTTTTTTCTTAATTTGTTGACCTATAAGTATAGCCAGTGTTAAAGATCAAACGTACAAGCAGCAGCACACTATCTCTCATTTGTAACAACTCTCATCAGCTATCGTCGGTTAATGCAACTCTGGCGAAGGTAGGCAACCTGCGTGAGATTTTGCTTAATTTTTTTCCCGCACATCCCGGCCTATGGAGAAAAAACCCAAGACATGTATTTCTTTATTTTGCTATGGTCGCACGGAAAATATTTCATCTGATTTCGTGACTCGAGTGACAAATTCTCTCCTTGTCAATATCTATCTTACCTACATTCCGTACGATGGGGGAATGGATCACTATGCCACGAAATTCAAAAATCGTCGATGCGGATCTGAAAATATACTGTCTTCGGATGTGATTGAGTAGCGAATGAAATGAAAGATCCGTGGGTCTGTGGATCTGACGCTACTAACCCTAATTTTTTGTGATACATTCGTTAATCTACTTTTAGCATTAAATTTATAAAAGTGTATTTACATGTAAGGGTTTAAAATTGAATGATTAAATTTTTGTTGCTATGATTGAAAGAAAATATTAAAATAAGATAGGGTTCAAACATCTTCAGGACACTAGTTCTTGACATCTATCTGATTCAGGTGAATGTAGGCTACCCACTTGGTATTCTTCGTATCTTTTGATAACAGGGTTAAGGGGAAAAATTCTTCATTTTGCTTCTAGTTGCACGGAAAAAATTTCATCTCATTCGATGATCTGAATTACGCAATCTCTCCTTGTCAATATCTAACGCACCTACATTCCATTCATGATATGCTTCTATCGCTAAGCCACAAAAATTTAAAATATACAACCTGGATCGGATTTTACTATCTTTGGTCTGAATCTGGATGCGAGTGAAATGAAATTTGCACAGAACCTTGGATTCGACAGATCTGATTGGACCATCTCTTGTATCGACAGTGTCAGTATTGCCTGTACGCGATCAATTCTCGATACCAATACTATTCCACAACAATCGGTGGCATCAAGAATGGGTATCGAGAATCAACATAACCCTAGTTAAAAAAATAATTTTTAGCATTATCAGTCTATAATTAATGCACGTGGTAGCATTTATTCCGGGATGTAATTATGGTGTTGGACTTCTTGTCTTCTTGCAGTCATATTTGGTCTATTCATAGCTGTTAATTGTGAAATACTGATAGGTTTATCGTTTTCTAGAAAATTACTTATCAAAAGAAGCATAAAATGAATTTGAACCAAGAGGTTAGTCAGGAATGTGATGAAGACCTATTGCCTGTTAGCATCAGTAATGATAGAGAGTGATACATTCGTAAATCTTATTTTATTAGTATGTCTTTAGTAAAGCCTTTATTCCTCTTTGAATAATCAACCAATTTACTCCAGCGTGCTATGATCTGTTATAGGAATAAGTGCTGTATGCTCCTATACGGTATATCGAATGTGATCCAGTTTTTCTACAGGATTTTCTATGTTTATAAAACAATTGAGAAGTAAAGGCTTGCATTTGTCACAATGTATAGTTTCTCAATTTTATTTTGTATTTCTACGAAGCTCTGTAAATGGTGATGACGGAGAAGTTGCATGCGTTTGTTGCAGTTTGATTGAGTTCTCGGTTTACTTCTGTGTTGTAATGGTGGTGATGTTAGTCTTGCAGTCCTGAAACACTCATTTCTTATCCCTTTTTTTGTATGTTTTTTATAAATGTATGTTCCAATTTTATGGCATAAAATTAATTGACGAACGCCTCACTCCAAAATACATTGTAAGGGTAGCATATTGTTTCCACGGTTTTAGTTCTCTTGTAAAATATTTTTTCAATCTTTTTCACTTATGCAAAATTTTATTGTTTATGCTTCATTTGTTCAGTTATTGTTCCATATTGCCAACACCACATGTTTCAAGAGAAAAATATGGCAATGGTGAAACCTTGTTTAAATTTCTTTTTTTGTGAACCAAATCATTAACCCTTCAATCCAGTACTCCTTTTTACACACTCTTATTCTGTTTTACTATATTTCAACAAAGTGCTGGATAATTTTAATAAGTTAAATTAATAATTAATTAAAGTCAGCAATAATAAGTAACAATTGCAACCTTCTATGTCCTTGAAGGAGCAGTTTACATCTGCCATCATAGGTTGACCTTTTGCATTTCACTCATGAATAAGAAATCACAGCTCTAATTTTATTCATCCACGCACTCATATAAACATTATATTATGGATTTATAATATCAAACACTTGTCTATTCTAGTTTTTTCATGACAATTGTTCCATAAGTGTTTCTCAACTTTGATGGATAATGTGAAAATAACTAAGTGCCGGCAGCCATTTTGAGAAAATAGCACTAAAATGGTATCTATTTTTATTGAAGGAATGAAAAAGCCACTGTATTGATTTCGAGGATGAAAGCATATACCTTTAGGATAATTATGATCCAAAATTTATTAAGGTTAATGTAGGTGCTTTTCGTGATAATGTCATTAATTGTTAAGGGTGTTTTTAGCCGAAAAATGTTGCAAGGAACATTTTTAACAATTTTTTTAAGGCTAAAAAGAAAAGTCAAGGGCTCATATTAGTTTTTTTTCTATAGTTCTCGCAGCCTTGTGGTCATAGCTGAAAAATTTCATTGGATGTAATTCAGAAATGGCTGAGATAGAATTTTTGTACTAAAACAGTGCATCTTAGAGGTGTGCATCCTGAATGGAAGAAATTCAGAAGTTCCTAAAGTTTGAGAGGCTGTAACTGAAAAACTACTTGGGTTAGGTAAAAATTTTGTCAAAATCCAAGTCAGTTGGTGGCAAAAACCTCATTTTTCTGGTTGAATTGGCATGGAATGACCATATAACTTATTTAATCGAGTTCTGAGTTGTCTGCAATGTAGTAATGGTGATGTTCTATTGCTGGATAGTATCACTCTGGTTCTTTTGTTCCAGGTATTTCTTTTTGATGCATTAAGGACAATAACCTCTTACCTCTTTCACTCAATAATTTTAACAAATGGTAGAGTTTCTCTGAAATGTAGTGAATACGTACGACTTTCTGTATCCTGTGAGTTTGCCTTTGATCCATTCGTAGTTATAAACAGCGAAAAACAATACCGGTATAGTTTGTATTAATTTAGGGTGGTTGGTCTGGGATGGGTCATGTCATGGAGTTTTGGCCTTCCTCTGATATGTGATGCAACGATGGACTTCAGACTGTTAGGATATTTTGATCAAATGAATCATGGGATGTTATGAGATATAACGAAAGCGATGCACTTTTCTACAGGGTTTTATAAATTTAGAAAACAATTTGTGAGTCAAGGCTAACGTTTCTAACAAGGCATTCTTGCCTAGCTTATTTTCTCTGTTTCTGTGGACCCCTGAATGTTGAGTTCTTGCAGCCTTTCAAGCTTATTTTATCAAGTTCTCGGTTTTCCTCTGCGTTGTAATGATGGAGATGGCAGTTGTTCTTCTTGGGTCTTTTATTTTCTCTAGTCCCATGTATTTCTGATGGATTTATATGAGACATTAAATTATTCCCTCTTTCACTCAATACTTTTATTGAGTGGTGTGGTTTCATCTGGCATGTGGGTAAGGCATTGGACTTATTGTCTTCTTAGAGTATTTGATCTATTTGTAGCTATAAACATGGAAAAACTGATGTGAAGCTATGGACTTTAGCCTGCCATGATTATTTGTTTGATCATATCTGGGGTTGTTATGCAATATAAGGAATGCGATATACTTTGTACTGGATTTTATAATTTTAGAAATCAATTTGGGAGTAATTACTAAAAATTCTCCTTATTAATGCTTGCTTTGCTTATTTTATCTATTCCTATATCCTCTCTTGAATAGTGATGATAGCTTGCTTGAGTATATAATTTACTTTATTGAGTTCTCTCGTGTCTTCTGCGTTGTAGTAAAGGTAATGTTAGTATTGACAGCTAGGAACACTTATTTCTCTCTCTCTCTATCTCTATCTCTCACTCTTCAATTCCAGGTATTTCCTTTGGATGTATTTAAGAGAGTAACTTCTTGCCTCTTTCCTTCAATAGATTTAACCTGTGGCAGGGTTTCCTCTGGAATGTAATGAATGCATTGAACTTCTAGTCTCCTTTGAATACATATTAGATCTTTTTTTAGTTATAAACAATGAAAAACTGATGTGCTTATCCATTTGGGAAAAGTGAGTTTGCAAAAGACACCTTTGGGATGCATTGAAACCAAGTGGTTTGTTTTGGATGTGATGAAGACTTATCGCCTGTTGGGATCACTTCTTTCATAGAGTCACAGGTTATCCCCTGTGATATGATGAAACAATGGGCTTCAGCCTAGTAAGATCTTTTGTTGATTGGAGACCTGGGTTCTCCTTTGCGATATAACGAATGCAATGTACTTTTCTACAGGACTTTAAATTTTCCCACCCTTTCCTACATGGGAGTGCACCCCTTGCAATGCACACTGCTACATCCTTTTGTATCATAGTACTTCGCAGAGACATGGGAAAGCGATGACCTCTATCCCAAATTTCCCGATAATACGTGATCATGTCTCTGCCAAAGGGTTTCTGGTCGCAAATTAAGGGGTGCCAAAATTCTTTATCCGTGAGGCAAAATTTCACTAAAAAGCATTCGAATCGTGGAACCGTTTGCCATCGATTGCGCTCGGGGTCACAAGGTTCAAGCTCCTTGCTGACGGCTCACTGCAGTTAGTGGATCTAAGATGCAATCTGACAGTGGTAACTACACCTGCCACGCGGAGAGCAGGCATGGCTCTGACCATATTTCTCACCGTCTCACAGTTCAAAGTATATAAGCTTTGGAATATTATAGAATCAAATATACTCTTAATGAACATATTTAGTGATCATATGAACTACACTCGGTCATCAATTTATGACCTATGTGAATTATAACTGACTTCGCTTATGACTACAAAAAAATAAAGAAACATTCAAAGAATATCCAACCTAATGCAAAGAAATTTTACGAAAGCTAATTAAATAGTTTTAAATTAATTTCTGGACTTCTGATTTTATTAAATTATGTATATTGAAGGTCCCTCTTTATATTATTTTATGGTTATTCAATATTTAACTTTTTATACTTTACATATACTGTATTCTCCTAATTCTAAGGTGACCCTGAATTTATGCAACCCTCCATTTTGGTTTACCTTCGAAAAGAAAATAAAAAAATTTAAGCATTATCATTTAATAATTATCCCTTTTGGCAATATTAATTTTTTTATCCCACTCTCTTGAAAACAATAACCTTAGTACTAAAGTTTAAACCTTTTCAAATATAGCCATTCATGTTTAAAAATGTTCAGCGTAAGATAACAAAAACCTTAATTACATACAGTGGAAGCTTGGTATAACAAGTGTTCACAATGGCTAGGAAATCACTCGCTATAATGAGCGCTCATTATATCCAAAGGTGCTAGAATGAGCCTCTCATTTCCTACAGTTGTTCTTATATTCCATTTTTCTTTCGTTACCATGTTATTAGAAACTGGTAGAAGAGCTGTTTTTGTGCACAAATGCATATGAATCGATTATTTTGCAAATTAAATCTTCCAAAACAATAATTTACACTTTGCTGAAATCTTTGAGTGTTAACCGGTATGTTCATTGGTTAGGAATGTTGTAATGATTTACCGAAATACGGAATTTTTCGGAGGCCGAAAATATTTCGTGCGTAATAACCTATTCCTAGCCCTTTCTAATACATTCAGTTATCTCTAAAAAATTAGTTGCATCGGGTATTTATTTACACAAGCAAATGCGCTGAACATCGTGCATGGCGTGTTGCCATCTGGAGGATCTAGAGCGAACTGAGGTAATTCCCGTGAAATACTATTGCTGAGAATTATTGATGCATTCACCCAAAATTGTATGTATCCGTGAATTCAGGAATCATAAAAAAAAACTTGTTGAACAGGATAAGTTTTAATTCTTTGTATGACATCGGCCCTGGCAATATTTACGAAAACTGAAAAATATGCACAAATTAACAAATGTACCAAAAAACATAAGTATCCCCATTATTTCTGCTAACAGGAAAAAGTAATTGAAACCAGGACATATGAATCATTAAATTATAAGGAAATAAATAATTCTTTGTCAACGGAAAACTTTGAAGACTTCGTCGCGAAAATACAAAGCATAACATAACAAACGTCATACTTTTAGCATCATACATGCATGTTACATGCTTCACGTTAACAGCACAGTACTTTCAATTTATATTACTGGCTGAAAAATGATTCAAGCATCGTCTGCTTCAGTCGAGGGGCAGGAAGGAGCGGGCGGGCAGAGGGGTGGGAACTAGCAGGCGGGCGGAGTGACTGGAATGAGTGGGTGGAGACGGGAGGGAGAAGACAGGCAGGCTGAAATCCACCCCTTACCCACACCACTGCTCTCCGCTGTTGGCTAGATGCTTTTCTGCTTGCTCATTTTCCACCCATCCCACTCCTATGTGTACTTGGCTTGATAAAAGTATGACTGAAAAGTGCGAGCGTTTGCAAGGTACGCCAGGGTATATCATCAGTGCCTGGAATTGATTGGACTTTAAATAATGTAAAGATGGCACAAATCTTGTATTCTTAAGTTGTTGTTCACTAATAATGCCACTAAAGATAAATACCATGAATTTGTACTTTGCAGTGCATCACCCTCAAGAAATATCACTCGTAATATCAAGTGTATACCATGGCAGGAGCTTCTTGGGCTCACTATGTACATTTTCTTTTACATGTTAATCATGGGCCTTTCGACGGTACATCGCCAATCACTCGTTATTGCGAGATTCTCGCTATATGCCATACTCAATATATTGGGCTTCTACTGAAGCAGAATAAGCTAAAAGACCATGAAATGCTTTCAATTCTATGAGGTCTAAATTATGAAGCTCAGGCGTACTTACCCCTTTATACTTCACTTATCATTTGATGCTTTATGTTCATCCAATGCAATATCAATTGTGGCATTCCTTCACCAAAAATCTGAGACCAATAATCTATAGGCTCAACACCTTTACCTATCAATATAATGGAATCATTCAAACCAGGTTTTTCAGCAACAATGTTATTCTAGGTTGTACGAATTTTCCTCTTTGGCTCACTAGATGACCACCTACAGTAATTTCTCCCACAAAAAAATTCTTTGCCTGGGGAAACCTTTCACTACATCATCTCCTTCATTAGCAGTGTTATCCATGATCATTTCTGATAACATAATCTTCTTCAATGTCACTTTCCATTTCACTTTCATCTTCTGCTAGGTATTCCATAACCTGCTCCACAAAACCAGGGCCTCGATCATGGATCTTCATAAGGTATGCGCTAGCGTTATCGTTATTTTTTGATTTAACTTATGGGTCATTCCACGTCAAATCATCCAGAAAATTTTCAAAATGTCACCCACCGACTCGGATTTTTATGAAATTTTTGTCACTAGCTACTATCTCCAACGTGATAACCCATGTAAAGTATTTCCGCTCTCACCCTCATAGTTTGCAAGATATGAGGGGTCAAAGTTTGGGAAGTTTGCTCAGAAGTGCCGGTAGTGGGATTCAATTTTCAGAGTACAGGGCACAAGTTAAAAATTCATAGCTCAGTAACCAATTAACATATCACCATGAAATTTTTACATCTTGTCTAACAAAGTACATAGATTCCATAGAAATATTTTCTATCACCCTTGCATAGCCATGTTAGCCACTATTATGTCATTAGTTATCAATTAACCAAGTTTTTGAACTCAAAAACTTTACTTCATATTTTCACAAATATCACCCTAAGGCAGAGTAGTTAACTCGTCCAATATTTTTTTTAATTGTACCTAAATATGTGTTCTAATTGACTGTGAAATAAAAATGGTGGTGTTTTGACTGCCACTGTGAGTATTTCAGGTTTTACTTTTTTTTCTGACTCGGTGAGGGGGATTTTGGACACATATTATACAGATCCTAAGCATGACTGTATCCAAATGCATACCTTCATGAGGAAATATTTGAAATAATGGTCAGTGAATGAAAGGCCTGGCATCCATTTTTAGTGACTGTGACTTTTGTTAATATAATTTTTTTAAACAATAATTCATGGCTCGTGTCAGCCGAAAAGAGCCCAAATGTTTAAGCAACTATGAATTGATGCACTTTTTCAGGCACTTACCTTTTTATACAAGTGTTAAGTTCATTAAAATGTGGAATTAACATTTATTAGACCCCTTTTATGCATTATATCAGAAGTAAATTATTTACATCGTACACTAAATTTGTAAAACTTACTTTAATCTGTGGTGAATTGTGCCATGCTGTACCTACTGTGTTGTTGAACTGTGCAGCATTGGTAAAGAAACAGGATCTGAGTGCCACAAAAAAAGCTACACACTGGTGGTGAGACTGAACAAAATTGAGACTGAGTGTGTTTGAAAAACAACTTTTATCCCTCAGAAGTGGGGTAAGTTGTGAAGTCCTACTTAATGTCTGCAAACATCACAGAACATGCTATCTGAAAATGTATAAATCTTATCAATTATACTGTCTCGATCCATTTAAGAACCATGGGAAGAAAATAGAAAAATCACTGAGATATGCAAGTCCTGAATTTGGAGAAAAATCCAGTAAAATCCCTGAACTCCATTAGTTCCAGGAATGAAAATATGCCACCCATGTAGACAGGAAGTACAGAAACATCATAGATTTGGAATTGAGCTTTCTGATATTGAAGTAGTCGATAGTGACAGTAATGAGAGTATTTTTACTTTTGAAACGTCAATATCCAAAGAAAAAACAACTGAGGTACCTACTTAAAAGGACACTGCAAGAGATGGAGGAGTCACCTTTGAAATTTCATGGTATTTTGTCTCTCAGAAGATCAACCTATGCCAAAAGAAAAGTGGAAATTCTGTGGAAAGAAAAAAAGGAAAATTTTCAACGTGAACTGAGATATTATTTTTTGGCTTTCATATACAAAAGCTACATCATGCTCCAAATCATCTGATAAGATGCATTAACTGGAAACAAGTAGCTGTTTCAACTGATTATCTTGAGTGTAAATCACAGCAGGGTGCAGGGTACAACTATCACTTGCCCAGCGATACCCTTGTGCCCCATCTTGGATAACATATATGAGTAGTTTTCACTGAAGTCAAGGAGAGCAATTGCTTCATGGGGTCCAAGATTTTCTTTCATTTTTTATGATAGTTTGCCTATGCTTTTGTAATTAATGAATGGGGCACCAGTTTTTCCAGTCTTTCAATTAAAGTTGATATGTACTCGTGAAATGTAACCGTGAAGTTCACCAGTTGTGATCTGTCAGTGGAAACCCACTGACTGTATGACTACACTTCATCTCCAGGGTCACATTCTTCCAACTTTTCAGCAGAAAGCTTTTCAAATTTTCATATGATGGACACAGAGCAGTGTAGCAGCATACAGTCTCTATTATGCGTTGAACACACTAAGTAACCAATCAGGTCCTGGCATGTTTCCTCTATATTACAGGCATGAAGCAGTAGATTGACATTTTGATGAATTGTGCAAACACATAAAGAATGTGTTCCAGGAGATCCTGCTAATACACACCATTTTGGACGCAGTTTGCAGAATTTAGAAAAGCCAATTTTAATCCTGTGAAAGTCAAATTTAAAAGCTGAATACAATTCCTTCAAATTAGACAGTAATTATCTCTTCTGAACATGTACATTCATATACAGAGATACTAACGACATCTTTTTTTCCAGGCATCATTCTGAGTATTCATCACTTTCATAGAAAGTCCTCACTAATTCTAATGTTTTATCACAGATTGTCTTTCCTTTTCTCAATTCGAGTACAGCTAATATTCCTTTTTCTCTAAAACCTTCTCTTGCTTGGCGGACAGTGTATTCACTAACATGGAGCTATTCCACTACTTTCTTCCTGTCCCATGAAGTAGGTACTAATGTTAACAGTCGTACCTTTTCTTGATGCATGTTTGCAGCATTGACTTTTTCTTTAAGTAAGTCTATGAGCACATCCATATCATGGACTTTCTGAAGTAATTCTTTTGGCAGTTTTGGGGTCATCCTTTTTAGGAGATAACTCTTTATCAACAACTCTTTTAACTTTAACTTTAAAATTAAAGCATGCTGACTCCACTTTTCTTTTGGCATAGGTTGATCTTCTGAGAGACAAAATACCATGAAATTTCAAAGGTGACTCCTCCATCTCTTGCAGTGTCCTTTTAAGTAGGTACCTCAGTTGTTTTTTCTTTGGATATTGACGTTTCAAAAGTAAAAATACTCTCATTACTGTCACTATCGACTACTTCAATATCAGAAAGCTCAATTCCAAATCTATGATGTTTCTGTACTTCCTGTCTACATGGGTGGCATATTTTCATTCCTGGAACTAATGGAGTTCAGGGATTTTACTGGATTTTTCTCCAAATTCAGGACTTGCATATCTCAGTGATTTTTCTATTTTCTTCCCATGGTTCTTAAATGGATCGAGACAGTATAATTGATAAGATTTATACATTTTCAGATAGCATGTTCTGTGATGTTTGCAGACATTAAGTAGGACTTCACAACTTACCCCACTTCTGAGGGATAAAAGTTGTTTTTCAAACACACTCAGTCTCAATTTTGTTCAGTCTCACCACCAGTGTGTAGCTTTTTTTGTGGCACTCAGATCCTGTTTCTTTACCAATGCTGCACAGTTCAACAACACAGTAGGTACAGCATGGCACAATTCACCACAGATTAAAGTAAGTTTTACAAATTTAGTGTACGATGTAAATAATTTACTTCTGATATAATGCATAAAAGGGGTCTAATAAATGTTAATTCCACATTTTAATGAACTTAACACTTGTATAAAAAGGTAAGTGCCTGAAAAAGTGCATCAATTCATAGTTGCTTAAACATTTGGGCTCTTTTCGGCTGACACGAGCCATGAATTATTGTTTAAAAAAATTATATTAACAAAAGTCACAGTCACTAAAAATGGATGCCAGGCCTTTCATTCACTGACCATTATTTCAAATATTTCCTCATGAAGGTATGCATTTGGATACAGTCATGCTTAGGATCTGTATAATATGTGTCCAAAATCCCCCTCACCGAGTCAGAAAAAAAAGTAAAACCTGAAATACTCACAGTGGCAGTCAAAACACCACCATTTTTATTTCACAGTCAATTAGAACACATATTTAGGTACAATTAAAAAAAATATTGGACGAGTTAACTACTCTGCCTTAGGGTGATATTTGTGAAAATATGAAGTAAAGTTTTTGAGTTCAAAAACTTGGTTAATTGATAACTAATGACATAATAGTGGCTAACATGGCTATGCAAGGGTGATAGAAAATATTTCTATGGAATCTATGTACTTTGTTAGACAAGATGTAAAAATTTCATGGTGATATGTTAATTGGTTACTGAGCTATGAATTTTTAACTTGTGCCCTGTACTCTGAAAATTGAATCCCACTACCGGCACTTCTGAGCAAACTTCCCAAACTTTGACCCCTCATATCTTGCAAACTATGAGGGTGAGAGCGGAAATACTTTACATGGGTTATCACGTTGGAGATAGTAGCTAGTGACAAAAATTTCATTAAAATCCGAGTCGGTGGGTGACATGGCTTGGATGAACTGACGTGGAATGACTCTTATGTCAGAGAGAACGTGGTCTCAGTTCTTAGTTTTTCGCACAGCTCTCCAAATCGCTTATCACAATCAGTGGAGCAAATTCTAGATGGTTGTTATTAACCCTGTGCTATTCTAGGGGGTAAGCATTAACGATAAAGATTGCGATAACGTGAAAGATGCATCTGTGATTCCACACCAGGTCTTTCTGGTCATAGTTTTTGAGAAGGATCAGATTGATTACTCGTGGTTGCTTGCGAAATTCAGTAGCAGTTAGATTCCCAGCAGTGTGGATTACAGACACAGCAATATTGCTGTGTCCGTGTATGTGTTTGTACACGTGTCCATAATCAACATTGTTGTTGAGTGTGTTCAAAAATAGCATTCCTGTGAATTATAAGAAAATATAAAATGAAGAATGTGTGCAATAAACCACTTTCTTACTATAATTGTTAGCAAAATGTATGGTCACATTCATACAATTCAGAGCATGATATTTCTAAAAAAGCAGGATGTGATGATGGCGATAGGCTTTTGCCTTCTTCAGTCACTTATTTATGAAGATTTAGGTAATTATTTGTGATGAGATGACAGCTATGGATTTCTTGCCAGCTTGATTCACTTTTTTTATTGAATTCATGCATGACGTCTGGGAGATGATGAAAGTTTCTTGGCCATGCCAATTTAAGATAAAGTTAAACTTAATTGTATGTGACAGGTCATCACTTTGAAAGAAAATGAAATTAGCTCTGACACACTATGAATTTTCATCATCTTGCTCATCCATGACAATGAGGGATTATATTCCATTGAATGTGCCATGATTGTTGTCCTGGTTGCATAACTTGCCGGCCAAGTAATGCTGGTGCATTGGTGTATAAAGAGTAAGTTTTTTCTATTGTTGGTTCACTGTAGAATTTTATAATTTCTTTGTTAAGCATATGATTTTCAAAGCATTTACTGATAGATTGTTTTAGATACTCAATAGTTCATCTTTGTCGAACTTGCGGCTGAGTGCCTGTCGCTGATATATTATTAAATGGATGGAATAAATTGAACAAAGGTTTTAGAGATGGGATGAATATAAGATTTCTCAGATTTGAATATCAGTCTTAACTTGAATATTCGAATCCTAAATATTAGTTTGTTATTCGGAGGAGGCAACAGAGAGCTGAAGTGATTTGTGCCATTTCGGAAAGGTGTGGAATTGGTTGGAGGTAAGAACTTTTCAGGTAATGGAGGAAGGGTGGAGAGAAACTTGATATCAGTATTAGCCTACTCCTAACAGTAGGTGCCAATGGGACCACGGCTTAACATCCCATCCGATTGACAGATTACTCAACCTGAAATGCCCTCCACTAGGGACTCAAGTAGGGACCAGCCAAACTTTGGGTTAACATCGAACCACTCATGCTTTATTAGTATTACTCTTCAATCCTTCATCATTCATGCCTTTTTTATCATGACATCCAATAATCCTGGTTCTATGTTTTCCAAATGAACGTTACATTCTCATTCAAAGTTCAAGATGACTGAGCTATAAATTTTTCTCAAATACTTCTTCATCCTTTCCTTTATTTCTTTTTCTCCTGGAGTAACTTTCCTGCTTCGACCCTTTCAGTTGGATCATACATCCTTTTTTGGTTCCTGACCATTCACCCGCTTCATTGTACAGTGTCTACTTAAGCTTTCCTCTTTATCTGGTATTTTCTTTGCCCTGCTTTGTGCTGGTTTTTCTCCATGTCTCTCAAATTTCTCAAAGCTCTTAAATTTTATTATCAATCATAACTTGAATATTTGAATACCTTAAATAATAATCAGTTATTCAGCGGGGAACCAACAGTAGATTGGAACCTGTCACATACAATCAATATGTGCCATTTACGTAAGGTAGGTACTAGGGTAGTTGTAGGAACATGCAATCAAGGTGGAAGGGCTGTTAGATCCATACCTATCATAGAACAATTAATCTGCATTCTCCGAAATGCTCATAAAAAGTACAGTGAAGCCTTAGCAGAGAGAAGGGACACTAATGAGGCTTCAAGAGAAAAGAAAAAGAATAGGAAAGCGGGTACTGAAAATGGTTCAAGAGCGGCTAACCGGAAAAATTAAAACTTCTCAAAAATGTCGGGAAAGTAGTTGTTAGGATTGAAGCAGAAGTTCAATCATTGAAAAAGCCATATTGACGTTCCATTGTCATAGTTTATTTGTAAGTTTTTTACCAAAATAGTCTGAATCCAGGTTCCTATATTCAATTCAACATTGAATTTTACAGGACTACATTTTATTGCTCGAGTCCTTTGCAAGGAGTTTTTTATTATCTATTATCTTTTTTTCTGGCTTAAAATCTTACAGATATCCTGATTTGTTTTTCTTTGAAATGAAACTTGTCATTTACTGTATTTACCTTTTTCATCTTTTGTGTAACTCAAAGTCATCATCAGCCAGCAATCCTGAGATTGGTTTGATCCAGCTCACCATTCAATTCCCCTATCTGCCAATCCCTTCATATTTTCGTATTTCTTCTCTTTCATATCCTTCATCATTTGTTCAATATACCTCATACAAGACCTTCCTCCACCATCTTCTCGTTCACTTTTCCTTCGAAAATTGTCTTTATCAGGCCATCATGTCTCATGATATAGCTGATTAAATTGTCCTGTCTTCTCAGGGATTTCATAATATATGTTTCATTTCATATAGTAATTTTTTCTCCCATTCTTCTTAGGACTTCCTCTTTTCTCAATTCGTTGATCCATTTTTATCTTCATCACTCTTCTGTGTTACCACATTTTGAATGCTTCCTGCAAAATGACCATAGTTGTCGACGCACCCTATAAATCCAAATCGAATGCTTCCACTCTTGACTTCTCCGCTCCTGTCCATGCTTCACTGCCATAAAGAAACATGCCCCAGATGTATGTAAATTCTGGTGAATTGTTTCCTTACTTTTGTGCTTGTTTTTCCTGCTGTAAGTAGAATGCCCTCTTTGACTGGGCTATTCTGCTGACTATTTCTTTCTTGCTTCATCCATTATTTGTTACTCGGCTTCCCAGGTAACGGAGCCGATGAATACGTTTCTCTCTCCCTGTGGCACTATAGCACTTGGTGGGCCTTGGCCTCCTCCACAATTTGCCTCAACTTTTATTTTCTGTGACTCTTCTTCTCCATCCTTGGATGTACATTATCTGCTGATCTTTTGTGACATCATCACTTCATCTTAGCCATGGTCTTCTTCTTCTCCTTTTATGATGTAATTTTTCCTTTAACATCCTTCTAGGCATCCATTCTTCCACCATTCTCTCCACATGTCCCAGCCACTCTATCCTCTGAGCTTTCAAAAATCTAACTATGTCCTCTCGTTCAATTAAATAGTCTAGTTCTGCATTGTACCTTATTCTCCAGTTGTTGTTTTCTTTTACAGGTCCATCTATTTTTCTTAGTATCCATCTCTCAAGCACTCTAAGGGCACTTTCGTCAAGCCTTGGTCCATGTTTCTGAACTGGTCGGACCACGGGTCTTATATGTTTTGAGCTTTGTGCTTCTTGTAATAAGCTGGTTTCTGAACAAATGTTTGTTCACATAATAAGCATGATTACCTCTGTTTTTTTCTCTCATTTATTTGCTTATATCGATGTCATTGGATACAATTACCCCCAGGTAGCTAAAGTGAGACACACCTTCAAAATTCTTTTCTCCAATCGTCAAGTCTTCAGCTGCACTTCAGCAGGGCTATTCGCTAAGTAACGGAAAGTTATGCGGCCGCAAAATTTATGTAGCCAGCCCGCGAAATGACATCAGAATCCCAAAATTGATATTCACTAGGCACTATTGGCACTTCCGCCGTGAAAGATTGGTGCCGACTTCTGGCGGTGGGGTAGACCGTGAGAACGGGGTTACCACCATGTAAAACGAACAGATGATGATCGAATGACTTCACATGTTGAGATATTTATTTTTTATTAATGTTGTTGGTTAAATATTCGTTCCTATTTCTGTAATAGAAGCAATGTTATTATGTGCTTGTAATTGTGACAAAACTATGAATTGCTAGTTTAGTAGTTTTGCATTATATTATTTGTTTGTATGTTTACATTGCATTAGTCTGTGCAAAAATTGTGTCTTTTGAAGTCCATACTGTGTAGTTGCTGTTATTTTGAAGTTAAGTAAGGGTACGAGTGATTTTTTCATATATTTTCAATAATCATGTTTACTTCATGAAACACATAAAAGCTCGTTTAGTGGTTTCACATTATATAGTGATCATCCCCTGCCACTCACCCTCGCGGTGGCTTGCAGGGTATGGCGTAGATGTAGATGTATATTGTTTGTTTACATCTCCTTTGCCCATTCAATCGCCCATTTCATAATTGCTAAAGTTATTCGAATGCAAGTAAGGGTACTTATGGTTATAATTGGATTGCAGTGGATGGTAGAGGCCAAGACTTTGTGGAATTCCATAATATAGGATGAGAAGTAAAAACTTTAGCGTTCCAGACATGTGACATGCTTCAGTGAAGTGAAACATGTCAGAATAAATCTCTTTACCCTGTGGAACGCTAAAGTTTTTACTTCTCATCCTATAATTGGATTGATATAATCATCAGATTTCTAGAGTCATTGTTTCAATATATCTACTATGTATCTCATATGTTGCGATTAATACATACCCTTGCTAATACATGAATGGATTCATAATATTATCACAGAAAATAACTAACTTAAGTATGTATGTAATGTTCTCCTTTTATTTAAATACAAAGTCTTCCAGTTACCAATTGGTCCCTTACGATATTGCCAATACTTTTACCATCCCTTCTTCCTCTTCTGTTTGGGGCATAGAAATTTATTATAGTAACATTCCTAAATCTTCCTCTCAGTCTTTTTCTACACATCCTTTCTCTTATTGCTTCAATTTCCATTAAACTTTTCTGTATTTCGTTCATTATCATAAATCCAACTCCGTATCTACCAGTCTTTCTCTCCGGTCTACTGTATAGTAATGTTAATTCCGATTTCTCTTTTCTTCTTTTTCTTTGCCATCTAATTTCCTGAAATGCTACCAAATCAAACATGTATTTAGTTATTTCATTTGCTACCTCGTGCATTTTTCCAGATTTTAATAAAGTCCTAACATTAAACGTTGCAATCCCTAAATCATTTTTCTGTTCTGTTTGCCAAGGTCATTTTCCATTATGTCCATCCATCATCCGAGGCTTTTGTGTTGGTTCCATAAAAATTGTTTCCTTTATGGTGTGAAGTTGTTAGCTCCATGTCCAGCCCCCAACCTGGAGGACCAGGATATCTCTTTTCATCTGGCCTATTCTCCTTGACCTGTCTGACTTGGGTGGCCCTACCTAGAGCTTACGTTTCCGCCAGCATAGCTCTCAGGTTTACTTAGGCACTTAAGCCCCCTCATCGTGACAAGGTAGAGATACCAGCGAGTGGGGCCAATGAATGTGTAGCTGAGTAAAATCTTTTATTCTTAATGAAGCTCATATCAAGTGGCAACCGTTGATGACATTTAAAAACTTTCTTCGAATTTGAATCATGACAAGCAGTCATTAGTTTTTGTGTTATTTATGGTGAAAAGACTACAGTTTTGATGGAATTTTGTTAGTTGAAACAGTTGTCTTTCTCCCGTAATTACGTGGAAAAACCCATCAACAGACTCGTTATCTCTTCCATCTCATTGATGTGCATATGATGTGGTCCATCAAAAGGCCAAATATAGCACTGTATTAGTGTCCAATGGTGTATAGCATGAATTCCATGGTATTGAAGTTTTTTCTTGTAGCATATTAATGGAGTTCTCGAATGTTGATTACATTGGAAGCTCCATAAAACAAGAGCTCTCACAGGCTGAAAAATCTCTTGCTAATTGGTCTCATTATTACTGAAGATGTTTGAATAATCATTCCACAGCCAATTCATGACTTTTAGGTTAGTTTAACCAACATAGTGTTTTTAGTGGATGGCTAGAAGATTCCATCAGGATATCTATTAAAAATGATATTTTTGCACACTTCATTGTGGTGTGTTTGTATTTACTGTCAATAACATTAAATTTCCTTCAATTCAATGTTTCCCCACCTCGAGTCCAGTACTCCGTCCTTCGGATGGGACGTCAAGCTGTGGCCCCCTTTGCACCTTTCATAAAGAGCAGGCTCATGCTGATGCCAGGTTGGCTTCACCCTTTTCCATTCCTCAATAATTCCTACCTATAGCCAGTTACCCAATTATCCTCTCTGGCCCAAATGACCTCAGTTGTGGATGGCCTCCCCCAAATAACTACACGAACTACAGAAGCGGAAGAATGAAAAATAGAAGAATTGAAAAGTGCACCAAATGTCAAGAAATCAACAAGCGCACATCTGGGTATACCTGGAATGTTGCACACATTCACTTGACCACTGGGCAGAAAATTTGTTTCCATTTCCATGAAAATGATAGATGTCATGAGCACAAGATTGCGCACATGCATTGTGCTGTATGTTAATCATGATATGGAACAACTCCTGTGAATGCAACTTGTTGCTCTCGTTATTGCCTATTTATTTTGCATGCAAATCATCAGGTTATACACACCTTAGGCCATCCCTTGGTATTTTCTGCTTCTCGTCATATGGGGCTTCCACCGTATTTTTTAGTATTCGAGTATTCACTGGTAGTATTTGCACATCTCTAATAGGTTATAACGAGTGTAACTTATAACAAGCGAACTGTGACTATACTCAGCACTTGGTATGGCAGACTTCTACTGTCAATGTTATACCAACTTCTATATTTTATTATTACATAAACTGAGTCAAAGTAAACTGCATGACTAGATTCCATTGTATCTTCTCACTTAGTTTAACTAGTAAATTGAAAGATAGTAAGGTACATAGTATGTATTGATTGTAGTTGATATTTATTTTTTATTAAAAGAATCTTCAGTGGCTATATGTAGGTTAAAAAGATTTCCAAGCCATTGTCATTGTTTGGTCAATTATATCAACTCAGATTAAATGCAAGCCTAGATGATTCAGATTATTACATAATGCACCCTCAAATGGCAACAATAAATTTTTATGATTATTGTTTAAAATTCATAACTTGATGCTTTGGCATTAATAACTGAATGATAATTTATCTCCTTTTTTCTGTCTGTGTTGGTAGTTTTGGTGTCGAATAGCTTTTGGACTCTGAGTTGGATGGAATCATCACATATGCAGCTACTATCAGGTACCTCTGGCTCCCAGCTGATTATGGGGATACTGGGCCTGAACCATCTGCACCCCCATCCTCTGCTGCCAATCCTTCTGCTGGCCCATCTAACCAAAACCTCGACTCACAGGTAACCTAACTTATTCCTCCCCAAAAATATCAACTCTGCTCATGTCACTCAGTATAAAAATTGGTGTTATACTTTACTTTAGCATTAAGTACTCTTAGATTGCCATTGTCATAACTCGGTTCCCAATCAACTAAAATATGAAATAAGGTAAATACTTGATATTGTGATATTTATTTGGGGTACAGACATGTCTTTTTTTGCTCATTATTTGAAATGTAGTTTCCTTTTCACCTAATATTTGTTATTGATACTTGGTGAAACATGTTAACAGGACTGTGTATGACAACTGGAAAATTTAGAGAAATGAAAACCATATTATTTATCCAAAGCATATCATTTTTTAGTGATCCATTAGGCTGTCCAGTGAGGCCAGTTTAGTGATCCATTAGTCTGTGAGGCCAGTGTAGTGCATTTCTTCCACGAAAATTAAAGATTATTTTGCCAGAGAGTTGTAAATTTCAGTGCTTATAATTATCTGTTGAATTAATATGACTTTTGAAATTCATGCTTGTATATGACTTGGAAGCTAAATTGTGACATGCATGAAAAACTAATGGGAATATTACCTTGTCGTGAACTACTTGGAGGAAAGAGCTTGCCATTTTTGTTGACACAATGGAAAGTGGCTGTCAGTCACCTCTCCAGCTGGACAATTAGCACTACTGTAATATAAGATCATTCTCGCTCTTGCAAAAAGCATTCTTTCATAAGCAAAGAGAGTAAATTATGAAGTTGGAGACCGAGGTGAGATCACATTGTGTGCCCATTACTCATAGTATTTTGGTATTGGATGACCTGCTACTGTCTTCATTCCAACTTTTCTTAGGTTGAGTGTTCAGATTATGTTCCTGGTTGTGCCATAATCGAGGAAATTTGATGTTATCAGACAAAAGAAGAGTATTAATATTGTTTAAGTTGAAAAGTAGCTCCATTATGCAAGACAAAAAAATTTGTCCTCACCTTTTGTGTTCATACCATTCTGTCCTCTGAACAGACACAATGAATGATGTCGACGGAAAGATGGCTTCAACTTATGAAACTTAATACGTGGGTGGATAAAGTTTCATAATGCACATGAATGACAGAAATAAAATAAAAGATCTCTCAAATAAGTCGACTACATTGCTTCAAGAAACATAATTAGCCAGAAGTTAAATAACCTAAAAAAGCCAAATTCAGGTGCTAAAATGTTAAATATTAATTTCAATATATATTTTATTTCAATATATATTTATTTTATATAGTTATATGTAATAATAAAACCATCTGTGTCTGTGAATCTGTGTCATGGGGCAGTTTATGTACATTGAGGGCAAAGCGTGTACATAAGTCACTAAAAAATGTGGATTAAAACTAAAATCTTATTACAGTAGAACCTCTTTTTTACGAACCTCTAATTTACGAAACGACACCAATTTACGAACCATTCCGCCGGTCACGATCTTTGTACATAGGAAAACCATGTAAAATGACCTCTATTTTACGAAACCTCGATTTTATTGATTTACGAAGTGAGAGGCCGGTCCATAGGAGTGATTGAACCTCTTTTTTACGAAGTTTTTGAAATGATTTTTTAGCACTGAACTCAGCACAATGGAATAACGATCGCTGTATACTGCGACAGGAGCAGCTGAAGCCAGATAGGTCATGTTGAGAGGGCCCTCGGTCCAAGTATTTCATATGGGAAAATGTGGAAAAATCGAATGTCAGCTTAGTGCTTTTTGAAGTGCTTATACTGTAGCAAAAATCCCAGAGACTGATCATCCAAATCGCAATTCAATCCTAATTATATGATCCAAGGAAAAAATGTTCAAAGACGTATGAAACGATGCTTACTTCTCGAAAGCAATGCCCCACTTGATAAAATAATCAGATTAGTCCTTGGTAATTTCTATTCCTTTTCTATCATTTTGTGTATTGCGAATACCTAACTCGTCGTCACAAAGGATCCATATTTTCTCTGGAATTATTTAAAATTAGCTTTAAGGTAGCCGCCGTAACCCCAATTCAGAACTTCGTTCAGCCTTTTACTTGAAAATAGCATTCCCGTGGGAAGTTGTTTGCTGCAGCTGTCGTGGAGCTTAGTTTCATCAAAAAATACTAATTTTGCAATAATAAATTACTTATATTCAAATCTTGATGCAATTTGATTATTTAATTTTTCATTAGAAGTGTTTTACGTCGTTAGGTAAGAATATACGATCGCGTCTTTTAGAACGCGATCGCTTTATGTAGCCGCGAGTAAATAGTTCTCGTAAATCATCGCTAGATGTCAGCACTGTGGAACGCATCTTAAAAAAGAGGGAATTTCAAATTAACTGAGTGAATTTCTCCGATTGACTTTCATCAGCGGCAAAATATTATTAAATGTATTTCAAACGATACTCTTTCTTCAAAAATGGCATTTTCTGGTCTTTTCACTGAAATATACTGGGTCAGTTGGAACTTCGTTTTGAAATTTCCTAGTTAAAATGCATCCCTGGCTTTCCCATGTTAAAATGGCTTCTGTAAACACAAATCGACTAGCACTAAATATACCCCTTCCGTTAATTTATGCACAACTGCATATGCTTAAAATACTCCGCGGGATGAGTTAATTCTCTTATGAGTTATTCCCCTTATTTTGAGATCTACCAACTGAACAGCTACAAGAACTTAATTCAGTTGCAGCAGCCAAGTTCATACCATTATAAATTTGTACAAAAATATTCACCTGTTTTTTTTTAATTCATGGCTGTTTCATTCTCTTTTACTAAAGTGTGTCTCCTAGCCTTAGGAATAACGCCTATGCTATACAGGGAATCAATACAATTGAGGTGTAATTTTTAAATCCTTCCAATTTCTTGCAAATACACTGCACAAAGAGAATTTCACGTAATATCTGATTTTTTCCCTGAATGAGCAGATTACTATTATTTGTTATAGTAATTAGTTTGATTTCAACCCTAACATAACTATTTGACAAGTTAAGTACAGCATAGTCTTTGATTGCATTGAAAGTACACTCGCATTCCTGTCAGCAGAGTTTTAGTAGACGTACATTTGTCGCAGATCAAGCCTCTTATGTGCATTATGTGCCTCCATGGACATTGCTCCATGCTAGGCGAGGTGTTGCCAGAGCATGGGAGTGTCACCGCAAACACTATTTCCTACTGTTAGAGATCAGCTGGTTTTGGTGACACATCAGTTCCGGAGACAGAGGAGTTAGTGGAAGATAACCTCCAATTTACAAACCCTCTGATTTACAAAGCTCAAATTTTTGGGTCCCTTCAACTTCGTAAAATAGAGGTTCTACTGTATTTACAACTCCAAGGAGTGGAAAATTTGGATAAAATACAGTAAAACCTCATATTTACGTTATCGGAATTTACGTTTTCCCACAATTTACAAGGTTTTTATCGGGTCCCATTCCATTTCCTATGCGTGTAGAACCCTGTTTGTACATCGCGACTTTTCCGTTTTCCCACTGTTTGCGTTAGATGTGGGTAAGAATGCGGTAGATTAAAAAAACAAAATTTCTTTCTATGACATTTAGCCATACACACCAGTCTAGAAAAACACTGTTTTACCTCGTTTTGTGCGTAAACACTTCAAAAACGTGTAAATTGCTCCATTTTACGGAAGAATTTGAAATTAGTGCATATCGGGGCAGTACACAGCGCCACTAGTGACGGAAAGATAAAATATCAGAGTTTCGATCGGAATAGACACTTGCTATCCTTTTGCTGGGAAAATATTCCTGCTATGATATGTTTGCATATAGGACGCAATTTATAATTTAGGAACACTTGTGGTAGTGTATTTAAGCTTTTCATTTTGTGAAGAATGAAAATGAATTTTTAACCAGACATAATGAAATATTAAAAATATATGAACTGAACTGATGGATGATAACAGGGGATAATTGGTCCGGCCATTGCGCTGCATTGATTCAACAGTTTATTACACGTTACTGCAAAACAAAACTTATTGAAACTAGTTTAATAGCGTGAAAACAGCATTAAATCAATAAAATTATTTTGTTGAGAATTTTTTGCTGTTGGATAACTGCTTGCGCTGGCCGACTTGTAAGGCAGCTCAATGTTCTCATGTGTTGTTTATGTTATCCCTAGAGATCCGTGAAATTCGCGAGACGTGAAATAACGCGAAATAATGCGAAATACCATGAAATCGGAAAATAAAATGAAATTTTGCCTTTTTCGCGAATTTTACGTGAATTAGCGAAAAAATCACATATAAAGAGTCATAATCGAATAAAGCCTAAGCCTTCATTGTTTAACGCTGATGACGTTCATTTGCTCTATCTCATTAAGATTCAAAGGTCAATTTGCTTGTTTTGTCTCGCGCATATCGCATTCGCGTAATATTCGCGCACTGTAGTGATGTCTCCGCTGGAATTTGCCGTTAAATTAATTACCGCCTCTCTCTTCGATTCACATTTATCAATCCTGAAATTCTCGGAAATATTTAGAATGACGCGCTTTCTCTCCTGAAGAATTAGATATTCTGAATCAATAATGTGCTGAACACGGCTGCACGCACGCGTCAATGCCGAGCAGTAATTCCGGTGACTCACCACGACGCAGTAGAAAGTTTAATTGGATAACTTGTTGCAGGAAAACCTTTAGTGTGGACCTAATGTAACAATTTTGTAGACTTAAACACGGCCGCTGGCTGGGAACGGAAGCGCTAGCAGTTGAGGCAAGGGGGGAAGTAACAGAAAAGATAGGAGGAGAGGGGGTGCTACTTATTGGCGGTTGATCGTCGGATATTCGGCGCTCCACTGAGCTTCAATGCAAAAAAAAAAAAATCATTCCAACACACCCCCAGTTCAAGTTTTTTTGTTTCCGATTGTGTTTAGTTATGCATGCTTCTTTCACTGCCTTTCTTGTTATGTAAAATGCTTAATAAAAGTATAAGCATTCACAAAATGTGTACCAAAAATTATAAAACGCCTAGAAATGCACAAAAATTGTAACATTATAATAACACCGCCAAGATTTTCTATAACACCGAAATCACATAGTTTTAAAACGAATTTTAGCAGAAAATAAAACCACTTTCACGGACCTCGAGTTATCCTTAATTACTCCGGAACATAAATTTTATTTTACTTGGAAATGGGAGATGAATGTGAATTACAATATTTCAGATGACTTGAGGGTTTTCGGGTTTCTTCCGTGTTGGTTCATCCCTCTGGACGACAGTTTCGTCGGCCTTCTAGATGCCACCTTCACGTCCAAAGATCGCATCCCATCAAATTTCCTATACTTTGGACCTGAAGATGCCATCTGGAATGCCAGCAAAGCCTTCGTGCAGTGAGATGAACCAATAAGGAAAAAAATGGAAACCCTTGTCATCTTCTAATCACAGCGGAAATCTTTGCAGGAACTAGATTATTTTCCATTTTGGCGTAAATAAAAATTGTAGATTCTCATGCTCTGTATGTCGCACTCTCTCTCTAGGTTTGTTCTCTCTCTGCAATGTCGAACTGATATAGCGATATATCTAAGATTACGGGTCTCCACAATGGATGCAATTATGAAAAATCGCAATGTGATTCAAAAACATGCTAACTAGTGTAGACACCTGTCGAAAAAGAGTAAATGTCAAGAAATCATTGTATGAAGGAATACCAACTTAAAAATCAGTTTCTATGTTCTACATCGTCTAATATCGCCGTGAATGGCTTTGTTATAAGAGAAAAGGCATTGCATAATGTATAAGTTTGGGAAGTAAGGAGTTGACACCCTCTAATGGTTGGGTTGGTTGAAACATTGGTAGAAATATATCAAACAAAAATAAATCAGGATAGCTTTATACTTTAAGAAATAATTGATAATATTGCTCTAATTCTGTTTATCGATGTTTCTTATTTATACATTTACCTTTATTGTTAAAGTATGAATGTGAAACTGTCCTTTTCCCACTTTTTGCACTTTCCCACAATTTACACTTTTTGCTGGAATGAAGAATAAAGAGATGAATAACACTCAAAGTAGGGATAAACATTGACTTGTGGTGGGAAGGGGGAGTAAATAACCCCTCCCCATCTGTCTCATACTGTTTGGATCAAAAAAGTAATCAAATGCATGGGTCAATATTTATTATAATTATTTTAAAAAGTCTTATATCTTTAACGAAAAACAATACTTGGATTTAAAGTGAAAAAAATACTGAAACTGCAAAAAAATGCTTAAATTAACGGCTGAGAAAAACTGCTGTAGCTCCTAAATGAACTGAGAGAAATGCTGGGGTTAGCAAATACCCATACAGCAAGATCTATTAAACAACTGCTCGGCATCCAGGAATCCCTGAGAATTAACGTAACTCAGAGATGTCTTGAGAAAAAGAATCAGGGTCAAAACTTCAACAATCGTCATCAGTAAGCCACTCGTTACAATCCAGTGGATGGAAATTGTCCTCAGTCAGCATCTAAAATGTTGATAATATTCAGCAAATAAAACCCACCATGATAACCTATTTTTTTAGTGAACAGTTAGAAGAAACATCCTGGTGTAGTGTGATTGGCAGTTTTAAGGACCCTTGGATTTCGGTCATGGAAAATGTTTCAGGGTAAGGCATCAATATTTATTGAGAATGCAGAGAGACTATCTCTTGGTTCGTAGTTACCGAAGCCTCAAAAAGTAGAAAAGATCAATGCGGTGATTGATTAATCCTTGCCAAGTTATTTCTTGGTAGAGCTAACAAAGTGTATTCAAACTCTGATCTTTTATTCAGTTACTAATAATAGTTTTTTATAAAATAAATTGGGGAGCATGATTATATAGGTATCACATCTCTTCAGCTGGCATGCTTCAGGTGGGTGAATGTTGGCATTTTAAAAAATTTATATCTTTTTACTATTCTATTCCAAACCATAATTAGAAGGCCGAGCATGATTCTGATTTCATAAGTAGTGATAGTGCCTTCATGTCGCACCTGGACTGATATGACTAAAATATGGGTATGCTGGAATGTGTCTTGAGGATTTGCTGGAAGATGTAATGTGGAAGTAACATATTGTATCCCAATGCCTCAACCAAGCATTCTGTTGAGGTAGCATGCTTAGTAATTGGGATAGATTGTAGAATTAATAGGAGAATTAATAGGAGAGCGAAGCATTTAGTAGTGCCAACTATGGGGTTATGTATTAGATTACCTACACTAAAAACAGCTAACCATAGATACTACTAAATTACTAACACATGCTTTTTAGTTAATCTGATAAACAAAGGGAAAAAATTCTATATATATCTATCAGTGCCATTTTCAGTGTGTGATTTACTGTTTTAGCTGCCATTTATTAGTGCCATATATTAGCCTGATAAGAGTCATTCCATGTTAAATCGACAAATGGTCCGAGCTTCACAATCTCAGATTTCAACAAAAATTGGTGCATATCTACTGTCAACCTTCCTGAGCCATAAGCCGTTCCCTGTTTCCGCAGAAAAAATTTCGCCCCTGGATTATAGGCAGTCGTGCATAGCGTGACCACCTGAAAAACGTCTTTTTACGCTGTTTTTCTACGTCCTACAGCAGACTGGTTTTACGTGATGCACACATTCAAAAGTTGTCTATAGAAAGCTAATGAAGTGTTCTCGATAATAAAGTGCTTTTAAATGGCCTTTTCGCAAGAAGTGCATTTAAGTCGCTGTAAATGTAACTGCCAAAACTCAATTTTTTCACAAGTTTAGTCTAAAATTACACAAAGAAATAATGAAAAAAACGGGCCTGTTTCTCTCACATAAACTCTTATACGTGTCTACTGTGTGAATATATTAACAAGTTTAAAATATGAGCATTGATCACTCAGAAAAAATCATTTGAATTTGAGATATTTCGAAAAAAATGTTTTTTTGAGGCCAAAAAAGTCCATGTGGGACAGGGAGTAAAAATTATAAAATCATTGCATTTAAAAGTACTAATGTTGTTCTTTTAGGTACTGAAAGAATTTTTCTGTGTTTTTTAGCGGTTACGGAGATATGGTTGGTGAAAAACAGCGCTCAATTTCCACTGGCAGTGGGCATAAAGACACACGCATTCCAACAATACTATTTTTAACCTTCATTTTACGATGTGGAACAGGAAGCAAAAATTATAAAAGCATTGCATTAAAAAGTACTAATGTTGTTCTTTAAGGTACTGAAAGAATTTTTCTGTGTTTTTTAGCGGTTA
This sequence comes from Platycnemis pennipes, assembly GCA_933228895.1. Taxonomy (NCBI): domain Eukaryota; kingdom Metazoa; phylum Arthropoda; class Insecta; order Odonata; family Platycnemididae; genus Platycnemis; species Platycnemis pennipes. Next base: position 65,391,772 of record OW121846.1, on the reverse strand, counting down.
CGGAGATATGGTTGGTGAAAAACAGTGGTTAATTTCCACTGGCAATAGGCCTAAACAGACAGCACATATTATCTTCAGCCTCGTTATTCAGTTTTAATTTAGTCAATACCAATTATCCGGGGAGGCTAGGAGGAAGGAACGGGGGAGGGTAAAGGAATTAGTATTGGAAATATTGTTCCCCTAGTCACATAGTGTTTTACCCTCTATGAGTAAAACTCTCTCCTGAAAATTTAATGATAATTGATGGCTAAATTTTCCTTTTCATATAAAATTAATAAATAAGATTAATTCCTTTTCACATAAAAAGTAGGATATTTATATGTACTTACATGCGTTCTTCATGAAGATTTCATTTGATTTCTATCTTCTTAAATCTATGTGTACGTAGAAAACAGATTTTACTGGTTACAATTGGCTAATCACATGATGATTCATTGCACACCAAAAGCATTGTTACCACGAAACCGATTCAGTCCAGTAATTAAATCAGTTAAATTGTTAGTAATCATTTAATGTGACAATACTACTGACAACAATGTATACTTAGTGTGATTGGCAAGCTCGGGTAATGACCGCTCTTCTCGATCAACCGTAACCTGTTATAGGTTTACCCCGTACATACGTAATATGATTATCTAATTTTTACTCCCTGTACCATATCATAAAATTAAGGTTAAAAATAGTATTGTTGGAATGCGTGTGTCTTTATGCCCACTGCCAGTGGAAATTGAACGCTGTTTTTCACCAACCATATCTCCGTAACTGCTAAAAAACACAGAAAAATTCTTTCAGTACCTAAAAGAACAACATTAGTACTTTTAAATGCAATGCTTTTATAATTTTTACTCCCTGTCCCACATGGACTTTTTTGGCCTCAAAAAAACATTTTTTTCGAAATATCTCAAATTCAAATGATTTTTTCTGAGTGATCAATGCTCATATTTTAAACTTGTTAATATATTCACACAGTAGACACGTATAAGAGTTTATGTGAGAGAAATAGGCCCGTTTTTTTCATTATTTCTTTGTGTAATTTTAGACTAAACTTGTGAAAGTTTAGGCAGAGAGTTTTGACAGTTACATTTACAGCGACTTAAATGCACTTCTTCTTGCGAAAAGGCCATTTAAAAGCACTTTATTATCGAGAACACTTCATAAGCTTTCTATAGACACCTTTTGAATGTGTGCATCACGTAAAACCAGTCTGCTGTAGCACGTAGAAAAACAGCGTAAAAAGACGTTTTTCAGGCGGTCACGCTATGCACGACTGTCTAAAATCCAGGGGCGAAATTTTTTCTGCGGAAACAGGGAACGGCTTATGGCTCAGGAAGGTTGACAGTAGATATGCACCAATTTTTGTTGAAATCTGAGATGGTGAAGCTCGATATTTCTGAAAAATTTGTCGATTTAAAATGGAATGACTCGTGTGTGATTTACTGTTTTAGCTGCCATTTATTAGTGCCATATATTAGCCTGATTTCATATTAGAACTCTTGGCTTCAATTCCATTATCAAAGTATGATATAATTTTTTAGGTGAGGTCAATTAAAAAGATTTCAATAGGTCTAGAGGATAGTAAAGGAAAACCTATTGGGTAGTAAGGGACCACTTCAAGGAAAGGACTGTGAGATGCAATGCCATAAGGGACAAGAATACAGAAATTTTGATTGGAAATGAAGATAAAGTGAAGAGGTGGAAGGAATATTTGGAGCAATTATGCAACAGAGGCAAAATGTGAAACATTAACTTTTGATATTTCAGATCCCTCCCCCATTACCGTGCTTTCTTGAGCTCCAAGCGAAATGCTGTGGCAGCTAGTTATGTACAGTAGACCCCCGCTTTACGATGGGTTCGACTTATGATCGTAGCTGATTTTTAAATTTTAAATTTCGCCGATTTCGTTTCCACTCGCACAATGTGTCATCCATTCATAATTCTAAGGTTAATTTGTTAAGAAAACACATTTTTAAACATAGCAACAGTTACATATTCAATGTTGCTTGTAATTAAAAGCTGCTTGCGAGGTTAGGACAAATAAAAAGAGACGTTTCAGGCGTTATATGGTGAAATAACATAATTAAATAAGTTTGGCAATTTTCCACAAACAAATCTTTACTTCGACCAGTTTCGATGTGATACATCATCATCAGGTGAACAAATCTCAACAAAGTCCAGTATATATACGAATGAGAGGAGGGACCGGGGGGGGGGGGAGTGAGGAAAGAGGAGGGGAAGGGGGGGGCCTAAACCAAGGGTGACAACGGTAAAAGGGGGTAGAGGAGGGAGAACTGGTGCTAGGGGTGGGAGTTGGAAAAACCACACAAGAACTGGAAAACCCTGGCCGTTTGAAGAGCACCAATGCAGAACATACACCTTCAAGTTCAAGAGAGGCCATATGTGGGGGCGGGGGGAAAGGAGAAGGGCGCCGACCTGTGGGATGAGAGGCCGCCTTCTTTCAGCCTTACCCGACGAAGACACAGTGGCAAAGTGGAGGGGGGGGGGGATTAACACAGTAGGCCGCTCCTGGTCTTCGGGCCCACAGATAAGAAGGTGGTGGTGAAACCACTGGCCTCTGGCCGCCATTGAGGCCGCCGGAGAGCCAGAAATCAAGGATGGGACTTTTTACAGAGTATTTTTGAAATATGAAAAAGCTATTGACTAGGATGAGGTTAAAGATATGAATAACTAACTTTTTATACCATTTGAGGGTCTTTCTCTCAATTCTCAAAATAATATGCCATCGTTTCATCAAAGCAGTCGATTCCACTCATAGATTTGTTGTACTTGACAATGGCCTCTGGCTTGGAAATGACCCCATCTCCTCTTTGAGAGGGCATGTCAACCACATGACCTCTGAATTCGGAGCTGATCATCAGAACGTCCCTTTTATCCTTCCATTTGAAGACGAGGACCCCCTTATTAGTATAGGAATCCACAACTTTACCACGTCTCAATTTAGCCTTAACCACTTCGGATGGGTTTCATTTGATCTGAGAGTCCCTGTGCAATACGTTCTCCTCGCAAGAAGAGCGTGGGTCAAATTGACACTAGTTTAGTAGTTGTCCATAAACAATGAATGGCCCTTATCTAAATGACCATCTATTAATTTATGAACGACGTTATCAACATGTCCACGCCCTCCAAGTTTAGAGTCTCCTGCACCAGCATACACTAGGAATCACAGAACAAGCCCGGAAGGTTCGGTCAGCATATACAGCTTGACTCCGTACTTAGGCTTCTTGGATTTCATATAAATACAGAATCGCAACCTCACCCTCCATAGAAGCAAAGACTCGTCAATACAAAGAGCACGGGAGGGAATAACAAGGGAGTCCGTTATGGAGTGGAAGGAATTCGGAAGTGGTCGTACTTTATATAGGTTATCATCTGGTGTAGGGTTATCGGGATTGGGGTTAGGGGAAAAGTGCAGGGCTTGAAGAATGGAAAGGAATTTATCACGACTCATGCGTTTTCGAAAGCAAGGCAGGTTAAACAGAATATCAATACTCCAGTAATCTGATATTCTGCTTAGAGGAATAGTCCCCATGTGGAACAATATTCCTATGAAGGTTAAAAACTCTTCAAAGGTCAATTTTTTCCACTTCCCTATCCTTGCTTTCGGAGACACATTTGTCTGCATCAGATGATCAGCAAACTTATTTGTCTGATCAACTACTGCATGAACGAGAGAATCGGGGAAGAGAAGGCGAAAGAAATCGGTAGGTTCCCTCGAAGACGGTGGGGTGATAAGGCCAGGGTTTGCAATGAAAGGAAAATTTGGTGGGGGCACTGAATTTTGGGAGCATCTTGGAGGATGTCGTGGTAAGGAAGGATCGGTGGGTTCGGGCGCAGAAGGAGAAGGGCTTGGGTCTGGGTGGTTGATATCGAGCGTAGAAGGAGACAAATGCAGTGTATCTGAATGCCCAGACAAAGGTCGTTCGTCCTCTTCGCTGTCCCTCAGCACTGTCTCCATACTCAGATTCCCCAGAGAAATCTGACTTCTCCAACTCCTCCTCACTCCCCACCAAAATCTCTGCTATGTCCTCCTCTGTGTACTCTTGCCTGGGATAGGCAGAGATTTCGGCGGGGAGTGATAAATTTAGAGATATCCCTGATGTTGAAGGCTGAGGACACTCTGATAATTAAGGGTGGGGAAGCAATGGTTGTAATTCGGAATCCACTTTCCTCTTCATCCCCCATTGAATCATCTGCATAAAAGTCCAAATAAAAAATTGTAGAAAGGTGGAGATGGAAGATTACAATTTCAAGTAGGAATAAAAAATAAAAGGAAGGGGAACATGGGGCTGACATCTGTCAATCCCCAGAAATGCATTATAAAATTATTTCGTGATTTTCTCATGTGTTGTATAACCACTCGATGCCTATTGCGATATTTGAGCATATTGCAGCGGAAACTTTCCATTGCATTTCAACATGCATTGAAAAGCGCACCTAGCAGAGGAGGAAATGCGAGGTTGGGAGGGTGCGTGTTGGAGCTTTGAAGGGTGCCTGAAGTGTAAAAAGGGAATGAGATGGGAAGAATAACAGGGTGGAAAGAGTGGATTCGGGTTTCCCAAACAACTGTGATGCTCCCGGTGGCAGAGGGGGCTTTTCCTGCCTGGTGTCCCGTGGAGGAAGGGCCTGGGGTAAGGCAAAGAGGGATTAGAGGTGGAAGGCAGGGGGGAAGGGAGCGCAAGACTCGTGTGTGCCACTGTCAGCGGTGACTATGTCGGAGAGGGAGGGAAACCCCTTACGGTCAAGGTGTGTCTACGGTCTCCAGCAGAGAAACAACTGTCCATTCCTGATGACTACCTGCCACCCGCACTTGGATCCCACCCTGCCCCCTCTCTCCAACCCTTTCCAAAGAGAGATGCTCCCTCGGTGACATGCAGACACGACAAAACAATGAGTTGCCATTTCACAGCTCCCCTCTCCGTATGCTGCTTTCGGGATCCCCAATTTTTATTGCTTTGGTGGCTAGTGGGGTTTGAAGAACGGCGTCCTTAAGTTTCGGTGTGGTCTGAGAGACTGCCACTGAAGAAAGAAAAGAGAGAAATGGGTGGGGTTGGGAGAACCCTTAACATTGAACGTTTAGGTAGAAGTTTAGAGCAAAGGACTAGAGGTGCTGGTTTTTCCAACTTCTTTCATTTTCCCATTCTTTTCTTATTCCTTTGGAATGACAAAAATGGCCCTTTGACCATTTGTACATGTGTTCCAGATGGGAAAGTTGCTCTTAAGAAATATTGATGTGTCACTAATAATAATTTAATCACTTGTCTTCCCGTTTATAATGTAACTCTCAGAGAACAAAAATTAATGATATTCACACTGTCTATTTAGCACATTCTAAAAATAATTTCTATTGTCCACACGTCCATGGGATCTGCCCTCTCCCCAACCGGACCCTTTCCCCCCCACGCACTGTAAACCCAAACTCCCCGGCTGTCAAAATCCTTACCCCCACCAACACAATTGCCCAAATTTCCTAACGGCATCACCCACCCTCACTCACCCCATAAATGCTGGTAAAACCCGTTTCTGTACTTTTGAAAATGTTGTGGTAGCAATGAAACTAGTAGTTTCTGACAAATAAAGTTCTTAGGAGACACATTGCAATGTCTTCTTTTGTTAATTCTTCTCAATTCCACCACATTGTGCTTGGAACAATACTTTACATCCCTTAAGTTTAAGGGCATTCAGAGGCAGTGTGAAAAACAATGGTGCATGTATTACATGGGGGCACTTGGTACACGAGAATATACAGGAATAAAGTTATGACTCAGACTGTATTAAAATTTCTTTTTTCTCAAAATGCTCTGCTATCATTTATTAGATGTCAAAGTTACATATGGCGCTAAGAAAATGGTACCATTTTTTACTGTATTACCAAAAATATTTCAAAATTTGTTTTTAAAAATTAGTATCCCCATTGTTAGAATAGAAAACAATATTATCTAAATGAGGTTACAACTATGTGAAATTCAAATGAACGATTTCAGAGTTATTAATGTTTAAACTCGAGTCTGCAAGAGTTTGGTAGTAGGGATCACCTTTTCACGGAGAGCTGAGCTAGGAGTGCTCGCCTTAAAGGATGAGGTAGGATTCACGGAGAATTTGAACTGCCATAATTCCAGGTACATGGTAGCGAGCATGGTATGTGCCGTCACACATAAGTTTTAATTAAAAGAGAACCGTGGATATTATGAAAATGCAGGTGACAGGTAAAACAAAAAATAACCAGGATAAATAATGGCATTAACTACGATTTCCACATTACTAAATTTCTAAATGATACGTGGAGTTGCATGTGGAAAATGGTGGGGAGAGACTGGCATATGTGGGAGATGAATGCACTACTAATTCACACATTTCTTTTTTGAATCACCATGATTGGCAACACTGATTTGTAAGGTGTCTACGCCGTCAAAAATATTTTTGTTGAAGCAGTTTTTCACCTAGGTTTCTGAAAACGAATTCCATTTCTACTTGGTAGTATGGAAAAATTCGTATTTTGGAAACTTCGTATTTTTTAATATTGCCATGTATTTACTATAGGCTTTTGGTCGGGACTTCCTGTTTTGCTTCGTATAATTGAAATTTCATATTATCGTGCTTCGTATTACCGAGATTTTACTGTATTAGCATATTAGGAACCAGTGTGTCTTAGATTTTGAGGAAATGAGTTGAAAAATTTTACTCTTTGAGGTTTTAATTCCCTATTAGTTCTTTCAAATTTAATAAATTATTACCAGTAGTGACTTAATAAGCCCTAGTTAAATGAAAATGTGAAATACTATCTGACTTGGCACAGCTATACTAATAGAATGGCTACTAATATTTAAAAGTAGTGTTATAACTAATGCCAACAATAAAAAAACATCGTCTCAAGTACTAAACACATTGTCAGCTAGATAATATGGAGCAGTTTCCTTAATATGCCTCTGATTTATATAGTAACTTTAGCATTTGAAGTTCTTAAACTCCTGAGTATGAAGGTATGAAACTTAATGCTTGTAATATTAGTTTCAGGGATCAGTCGCTCCTCGCTGCTTGCAGAGGGAAGACTTGGGAATGGCACAATAGGAGGATGTCAACCCAAGGTGTGAGTTAGTCAGTACTGATAGCACTGGGGACTCACCACCAGAGGGCAATGATGAAACTTGAAGAGGAAATCATTCCAATTCCAGCAGAGAAAAAAATGATGTGATGATGAGCAGGGAAAGTGGTGGTGACTGTGGGGCCATCTAGGAGCTCCCAGTGGTGTGGATGACTTTCTCACCTCTGTCCAAGCACACAAGGAGAAGTTTGTCCATACAAAGTAATGTCCCACCACCTACATCAAAGGATTGTGGTGACATTTCTCCTCCCCCTCTTGAGGCAATGCCATTGTGGTGTGAAGGAAGCACTCTTGGCCTAAGATAATTGATCTCTTGCCAGTGTAGCCCTTGTGAATGTGTACCTACAAACAGGGCTGGGCAGTATTTCAAATACAAGTATTTTAAAATACATATTTGAAATAAATTTTTATTTTGTATTTGGTATTTCAAATACATGACCTGAATGTATCTTGTATTTTGTATTTCAAATACATATTTTTGGTATTTTCCCATTCTAAAATACAAAATACATTGTAAAATACTTTTGAAGTAGCTCTGATAACACCTCTGTAACACTATGCTTCAGAGATTACTTCATGAGTAAGTGAACGAATGAAACTCGGGAGTCAATGGCCGAGGTCCTCAGGGCTAAGGTGCTTCCTTAGAGTCATAAGGGAGCAGATTTAGGACTGGCATACTGGCATAATTCTACCACACCATTTGAGGTATGCGAGTCACACCTTGAATTTGCTGGCAACAACTGATTTACATAATGCTCTGAAGAGTTCATCTGTCAATAGAATACATCATCCAGCTCTTGCAAAGTGCTCCACATTATGGAATGCATTGCGTCGACCAAAATCTTCCGAAGTCATTCACGGTGTATTAGGATATCAGTTATTGTATCTTTGTCCCACGAGGTGGAATTCACTATACGACTCAATTAGTCAATTAATGAAGCACAAAGATAGGTTGAATGAATTGTTTGAGAAACTCAGTTTATCACGTTCACTGCGGCGTGACCCACCGGTGGGTCACGCAGATGCGTCTAGCCGCGCGGCCATAAAATTCTGTGAATTGTCATAACTTGCGAGGAGTATTGTGAGAGTAGGAATCGAGAACTTCTCAAGTGACTTCACCCAGAGGTTAATCACTGTTCAAATAATAGATTACTACGTGACACTTGTGTGACGTGTGACCCACCGGAGGGTCACGCCGCCCCTCCTGAAACTTTTTTCAGCGTGAGCGGTGTGGCCCACCGGTGGGTCACGAACAAATTTACATATTAGCGTATTATATCCTAAATACGTTTACTTTTTGCTTTCTTTTTGTTTTTTTTTCATGTCTATGCGATTTTTATACATAAGGATGAACAATACTCGATATAGTAAAACATATCAACTTATTAAAAATAATTAAAATTTTTTCTCCTCAACCTCTTGGCTGTCCATCAGTTGCTCGTAAACTAAACAGTCCGAACTGCACTCGCCCGGCTGTGTGAGAGATTGACTCTCTCTCTTCCCTTCCCCCCCCCTCTACGGAAGGGCAATTGGTAAAGAGTCGCGTAGCATCCTTGAGACAATCCCTCAGTGGTGGATGAGTGACCGTGCCCTTGCCGGGTGAACGTCTTCCGAAATGCAGACACTACTTTTTTCTGAGTGAGACAAACCACTATGTACTCTTTCCAAAGGATCCCCCTTCCCTTTTCTCATAGTGTGAGCAGGGCTGGGGAATCGGTACGCACAGATGGGCGTCTACGTCTCACAGACGGGCGCGAACAAGGGCAGGCGCAATAAACAGAGACGGGTGGGCGTCTCCTGGGTTTTCCGAACGTCAGCAAATCTTTACCACATGCATTGTATTGTTGGCCCTCTCTTCCCCCATCCCACGCCAGGGTCTAGCTGATAGCGTGCCCCACGTGGCCGGGGGAGGGGTGGGCTGGGGGCGAAGCTGGGAGTAGCCTCCCCCAGCCTTCCTCTAATCTCAGGAAACAGCTGAGTATTGCCGCTTCAACCACCATCCCTCGGCAGTGGCCAGAAGCTCGGAAGGACTGTGACCCACCGGTGGGTCACGCCGCGCTGTGAGGAGTAGGACTTTAAACCAGTGAACATGTTAAGCAATGCATTCAAAGAAGTTGAAACTGAATATTTAGAGGAATTTATCATCATGATGAAGCCAATCGCCACTGCCTTAGATTACCTTCAGGGCCAGAAAGATTGTTATTATGGACAACTACTACCTACACTAATGTCTCTGCGTAGCAGGTTGCAAAATTTGATGGAAATTTAATTTGCGTCACACAGCTAGAATAGCAGCAGCATTAGTGAAAAGCTTGCCGGATAGATTTGATTTATTTTTCAATTTATCTCCTGTAAGGAATGAGGCTATTTTAGCTTCTTGCTTTCATCCAAGTTTCAAGTTGCGGTAGCTTCCAGACCATATTTCAGACTCTGAACGAAAATGCATTCAAGATCTCTGTATTAATTCATTACAGTCATAAATTGCCAGTACATGTGAAGATACCTGTGACTCTACATGTGGTAGAGAGGATGATGACTTCTTTGTGCTATCGAATACTAGTGAAAAAAAGCAACAGTCCCAGATTGAGTTGGAGGTCACCTGCTATTTTAATGACAAAAACAAATCTCTGTTGAGTTTTCAAAACTATCCTAATATTAAGAAAATGTTTATCAGATTTAACACAAGCCTATGCTCATCTTCACGATAAGATAGACTGTTTTCACTTGCTGGCTTTATCCATTACCCTGTGAGGGGATCTCTGTCCGACACACTTTTTGAAAAAACTTGTATTCCTCAAGGGGAATAATTCATTCATATTCGAAAAGTTTTACTTTTAAAAATGTAACATATAGAGTTTATGAATATATACATATATATACACACACATACTTTTCTCATGTACTGTTTGTAACTATCCTTAACGTGCCAAAACAGGTTATATTTTTTTTAAGAACTTAGTTTCCATACATGTATTTTGTATTTTAAAAAGTATTTAAAATACTATTTTGTATTTTGTATTTCAAATACCCAAGTCAAAGGTATTTTGTATTTTACATTTCAAATACATTTGGAGCAGTATCTTGTATTTTGTATTTCAAATACTCCTCGGCCTGTATTTTGCCCAGCCCTGCCTACAAAAATGACATTCCTCACTGACTGCTGTGATTGGTCCAGGCTTGAAAGTGCTCTGGGAGGCTCTAGTTTCTCACAGTATACGTATTTTGTAAATGGACTGGGCAATAAAGTAGTGATTTTTCACCACGCTAAAAAATTTAAGCCAGGGAAACGGAATCCCGTGAATAATTCTCTCTATTGTTGAATCTCTCAAATTTAACCTTGAATTAGATCAATGGTAAAAAAGTTCACAATGTGGAAATTCATCTTAATAAAAAGAGAGAACTTTGTAATTTTCCACACCAGTTTATTCTTCACTTAACCGGTTTCAAAGTATTTCATGACATTTTCAAGAGATGTCTTAATTATCAGCCTGATGTACATATAGTTGAGAAGGGTGGTTGGGGTAATATGATGAAAGAAAAAGTAGGGTGTGGGTTTGGGATTAACTTAAGAGGAAGGAGTAAGGTCAGAGTCTTGTAAAAAAAAGGGGGAAAGGGACATGAACATTAAGAAAAAAAGGTTTCATCATCAGCACCACCACATTAACAAGATTTTCACTATACATTTTATAAAATGCCCCAAATTAAATTTTTTTTATGAAGTCCAGTTTGGAACCTTTGTCACCTACATGTAAAATATCAAAATTAAAATCAGATAAATGGTAACAATTATATAAATGTTTTACAAATATGGATTTGTTGTCACAGTTGAAAAGCGATTTCTTACTTTCATCTATTACTAAATAAAATTTCCTCCCAGTTTGTCCAATATAAAAACGTTTACAATCATTTATGTTACATTTTAAAAGATATTCTCCACTTTTTACTTTTTCATTAATACAATCTTTCGAATAAAAAATATTTACTTGAGTTGACTGGATTATAGAAACATAGCTCTACATTATCTTTCAGGAATAATTTTCTAATTTTATGACACATCTGGCGTAAGAATGGTAATTTTGCCCACTTTTCACTTGACCATGGAATAAGGGAGAGGTTCGTCATTGACCTAACAATCCTCTTCTTCTTCTGTTGCAGCAATTGATCACCATTATTTCCTCATATCCATTGCGGGACACTATAAGTTTTATTGTACATACACGCTTCCTTTTCAAAATCCATCTGAGCAAGGGGGATGGAAATGAGGCTATGTATTAAAGCGTGAAAAGCGGCCAGTTTGAGGGAGTAATGGTGATTAAGGAGTAAGGTCAGAGTCTTGTAAAAAAAAGGGGGGGGGAAAGGGACATGAACATTAAGAAAAAAAAGGTTTCATCATCAGCACCACCACATTAACAAGATTTTCACTATACATTTTATAAAATGCCCCAAATTAAAAATTTTCTAAAAAGTCCAGTTTGGAACCTTTGTCAACTGCATGTAAAATATCAAAATTGAAATCAGATGAATGGTCTCAGTTATATAAATATTTTGCACATATGGATTTGTTGTCACTGTTTAAAAGCATTTTATCATGTTCATCTATTCTTAAATAATATTTCCTCCCGGTTTGTCCAATATAAAAACATTTACAGTCTTATGTATTACATTTCAAAAGGTATACTCCTCTTTTTTCTTCGTCATTAAATCAAACTTTAGAATTAAGAAACAATTGACTGGAGGTGAGTGGATTGTAAAAGCGTAGATTTACATTATCTTTCGGGAATAATTTTCCAATTTTATGGGACATCTGGGGTAAGAGTAGTAATTTTGTTTACTTCTCGCTTGACCGCGGAATGGGGGAGAGGTTCGTCATTGACAACACAGCCCTCTTCTTCTTCTGTGGCAGCACTTGATCCACCATTCTTTCCTCATATCCATTGAGGGACACTATAAATTTTATTGTATTCACTTCTTTTTTTAAATTCCATCTGAGCAAGGGAGATGGAAATGAGGTGAATTATTAAAGTGTGAAAAGCGACTCTTTTTGTCATATTACCCCCACCCAATGGCTCACCAGTTAGACAGCTCTTGAAAATGATGTGAGATATGTTGAAACCAGTTGAGTGTAGAATGAAATAGTGTGGAAAACTACTAAGTTCTCTTTTTATTGAGATGAATTTCCACAATATAAACTCGTCTAACATTGATCTTATTCATAGTGCTATCATGGCTAAGAACACTAGAATATTTCTAAAATTATTGATAAATTACCAAGTAGCATGCCTGAACATATTTTTCAACAATTCGTGCCTCAAACTTGGGAGTTGTTCTGGCGTATGTGCACCTATCCACGAGATCTTTCTCCAAGTCAGCAGCTGTAGCAGTGGAAGCGGCTAAGGAGACTTGGATACGGGGGGAGTTGAATGTGTAATGGGAGAGGTTTGGAATCCGTAACTCTCTTTCCCATTATTTGTACATACTATGTGTGGATCTGTCAAATCATCTAAATTTGTTTGAGTGGTATTACACACAATATCGGGTGAAGTTGCTGTCAGTGTGGTCGCATTCAAGAAATGCCAGAGGCAGTTGAAAAAACTGAGGAGAAAGTGCTCTGTGCAGTTATGACCCTTCCCTCTCCCTATTGTGAATTCAATGGGTGTTAGTGGAAATGTGGTGTTTCAAGATATGGTTGTTAACCTGTTTAATCATTCTTTTACTGATCAGTAAATGGTGTTCTTGTACAAAGATTTTCAGTTTTCCCCCCATCTTCTGCTTGCAAGAAAAGCAGTGATTAACTTGTTGGCTGATTGTGATGTGGCACTTTGGAAGCAGTTGTAGGGTTTTAAATAACTCATAGATTCTATTTCCAAGCATTTACCCCCAGCCACTCCAAATCTTCTCATGTCCATGTCATTCGTGAGGTCATGTACTCCATCACGAACAACTGTTTGACGGTGACAAAGGCAATAATAATGCGATTTTAGACAAAGATGATTACCTAAACAAATGTGAGAATTTTTCAAGTGCTGACAGTCATTTTTGTATTATAAAGAAAGACCCTACCAATTGCTTTCAGAAGGAGTTGAAATCCACGCTACGGGTTGTTCCCCTTTGCTGACAGATTAGGAGAAATGGGGTCTCATTTGCATGAATCCCAACCTCCCCACTTATATGGCCTATCAAAAATTCACGTGCCTGGTGTTCCATTCCACCCAATAGTATCTCATTATACTGCCCCTGTCACGGCATGGTGCAGAAAGTGAATGTTTTGTTTCGTAACTTTTCAAGCTTTGAATCAACTTCGATCAAAAATTCTACAGATTCGATAAAATTGTTTTCTTCTATTTGTCTTCTATTCTGCCACCATGGAAAGGTAAGTTGGTTTCTTTTGATGTGAAAAATCTGTTTACTTCAGTGCCGGCAGAAGAGACAGTTGTTCTTGCTCTTCAACACTTGAAAAAGGCTGGTTGCATTACTCATTTATAAAAGACTTTGATATTCCTTTGAATCTGTGTATTCTTTACTAACTTACTAACTACTAAATCTAAGTACTTTTACTGATGTGGTAATACCAAATGAATCAAATCACCATCACTCCCTCAAACTGGCTGGTTTTTACACTTTAACACATCGCCTCATTTCCATCGCCCTTGCTCATACAGATTCTGAAAAGGAAGTGTTGTATGTACAATAAAACTTATAGCGTCCCACAATGGATATAAGGAAAGAATGGCGATCAATTGCTGCTACAGAAGAAGAAGAAGAGGACTGTTATGTCAATGACGAACCTCTCCCCCATTCCATGGTCAAGTGAAAAGTGGGCGAAATTACCATTCTCACGCCCGATGTCTTCTAAATTTGGAAAATTATTCCTGAAAGATAATGTAGAGCTTTTGTTTTCATAATCCAGTCACATCAAGCAGTTTGTTCATTTTAAGTCATAAGATTGTATAAATGACGTAGAAAAAAGTGGAGTAACCTTTTAAAATGTAATACAAATGATGATGAATTTTTTTATATTGCACAAACTGGGAGGAAATATTATTTAAGAATGGATGAACGTAAGAAATCTCTTTTCAACTGTGACTACAAATCCATAATTGCAAAACTTTTGGATTATTGTGACCATTCATCTGATTTCAGTTTTGATATTTTACATGTAGGTGACAAAGGTTCCAAACTGGACTTCATAAAAAAAATTTAATTTGGGGCATTTTATAAAATGTATAGTGAAAATCTTGTTAATGTGGTGGTGCTGATGATGTGCTCACCTCCTCTTAATGTTCGTGTACCTTTCCCCCCCTCCCCCCCTCTAGATTCTTTTTATAGGACCCTGACCTTTCTCCTTCCTCTTAAATTAGTCCCAAACCCTCACCCCACTTTTTCTTTCATCATATTCACTCATCCCTCTCAACTATATTCACATCAGGCTAATGGCTTGCCATTTAGACAGTTCTTGAAAATGACATGAAATGTGATGAAACCAGTTGAGTGAAGAATAAAATAGCGTGGAAAATTAAAAAATTCTCTCTTTTTATTTTACCTTGAATATGAGTCACCGGTGCAGAGTCGAATTCATTAGAGATCAGAAATTCCTCATTATCCATCAGAGGTAACTAAACTCAATTGATAATAAACCCACATGTGGTAATGAATTCCTCACCCTCGGCAGACAGAAACCTTTCTTTCACTCCTTTCTATTTGACTTTACTGTAGCCATAGCCCATCGCATGGAAATAATTGGTACTTGAAGGGAAGGGTGATATAACCTTGCTACCTGGAGATTTTGGGAGTTCATTGTAATGTGAACCTTAACTCATACATGCAGATGAATTGGGTGATGCCTAGAGGGTGATTGTTGTGAGTACTACAGACTACAAAAGCAAATGATCTATGTCGATGAAAGGAAGGGTAGGAAGGTGGCCATTGACAGGATACCTTTGCTTTTTTGAGTCATCAGAAATTAATCAGCTCCTATTTGATTGATGAGGAAGAAAAATACAAAAATGTGGAAACTGAAGAAGGGTAACATTGCTGAGCACCTGACTGTGAAATCAGTGGAAGAACATAAAGAACAGGAAAGAGAAATCCACAAAAGAAGGTATGGAGAGAAGAAAAGTTGTCAGGAAGAAGCCTTGTATCACGGAAGAAGTCTGGGACTAGATTAAAGAGAGAAGAAAAAGCAATATGCAGAACCAAAGATGGGCAACTATACTACAAAACTGTAAGTAGTGAGATAAACAGTAAAATGAGAAAATTGAGAGAACTATTAATGTTACTATGCCAAGATGTACAAAGCAATATTGTTCATGGAAAGGTGGATGTTGATAGAGCATGGTGAGGAAACGGGCCACAAGAACCGGGCCTCAAGGAACGGGCCACAAAATAGAATGCCATTAGAAACATCAGGGACACGAGGATCAGGAACGGATAACTTTTAATTTAACCTGAAGAGATGGAAGGAATACTCGAAACAGTTTGGGTATAACAATGGAAGCAATCTTATTGGAAATGGAAGCAATCTTATTGGAAAAGTAATCAAAGAGGAACATGAAGTTGATAAGGATGATTTGGGAGCCTCAATCGAAAGATCCAATTCATTGCAGCTGTAAAAGATATATGGATAAATAAGGCTTCTGGAAGAGATGATGTACCTTTTGAGCAAATTAAAACTGTGCGAGAGAAAACTTTTACCCAGCTGTACAAAACCCTCTGCCACATGTACTGTACAGGAGAGATACCCACTGACTTCGAAAAGAACATCATTATCCCTATTCTGAAAAAGAAAAGGGCCAAGAGCTGTGAAAACATTAAAACCATAAGCCTGATCACACATGCCTCGAAGATGTTGACAATAATCATTTTTTGATGAATGGAAAGGAAAGTTGAGGAGTTCCTGAGTGAGGACGAGTTTGGCTTCAGGAATATCAGGGTTAAAAGAGAAGCAATTTTGGCCCTCAGGCTGCTTATAGAGAAGAGAATGGAGAAGAACCTACTGATGTCCATTGTGCTTGTGGATTTGGATAAGGCATTTGGCAGCTAGGATTAGAATTCAATGCCTGGAATTCTGAAAGGAATTGGAATCTCTCACAATGAATCAAGAATTATTCACAGTTTTTATAAAAACCAAGCAGCTATGATTAAATCTGGAGCCAGTTGTGATGAAGAAAGGTGTGAGACAGGGTTGTGAACTGGCTCCCATAATTTTTAATGTTTACATTGAAAAAGCCACCAATAAAATAAAAGAGAAGGCTTTTATGAGTGAATATCCACAGAAAAAATTAGCATGCTGCAATTTTCTGGTAACATAGTAGTTATAGTATGGATGGAGAGGAGTTTGAAGAAGGCTTCAGTTATCATTGAAAGAGCATGGCTAGAAATAAGGTGAAGATAAATAAAAAGGAAATTATGGTATTGGTATATGGTAGGAGAAGAGAAGCCAACACTAACATTGCACTTGGGAAGCAAAAACTTGAGGAGGTGAAAGAGTATTGGAACCTTGGAAGCAAAGTGGCCAGCAATGAATGAAGCAAGAAGGATATGGGCAGTAGAATAAATAGCCCAGGCAAAGAGGACAATCTACCCAAAGATGAATCTACAAATGGCTGAAAATACAGGTGCACTAGTAAGGACTCGTTTTCAGAGCCACTTTGAATCACCAGTTCCCGTCAGATCACCGAAGTTAGGCAACATTGGGCCAGGACGGAGGTTGGATGGGTAACCCTTCTCCACATCTCTATGGCAGTGCTCTCGTCTGCGAGTGACGGGCAGGTTAAATATGGGTTGGCCAAATGGATCTAAAGAGGCGTTAGTGCCATGGGGCTCAAGAAGGCCCTCGCCTACCCCTCCAATTTATTTTATTTTTAAAGAAACACTTATGTAGTACATACATCTAAAGCATGCTTCTTTGTAGAAGTGAGGCATGTGCTATAACAGCAGCAGATAATTTAAGGCTAGTAGCATTTGAATTGTGGTTTTAAGTAAGAATGATGAATATAAAATGGGTCAACCGAGTGACAAACGAAGAGGTTTTAGGAATAGTACGAGAAAATAGAACTCTTCTGCAAACCTTTAAAAGAAGAGCTTGATTGGCCATATCATGAGACATGGTGGTCTGAGGAAGGCAATTGTTAAGGGACAAGGGATCAGGGAGAATGGAAAAGGTAGGCCTTGGGTGAAATATATGGAAAAAGTTTTGAAGGATGTGGTGAAGAAGAATCATGTGAATGTGGAGAGGTAAGCCATTACGAGAATTAAGTGGAAAGTTGCATCGAACCAAGGATTGTTGACATATGGTAATGATTGGGGTTCTGGAGAAATTTCTGATTAGGATTTAGATTTGAGGGTGGAATTGAAAATTGAAAATGAGAAAAACTGGATTGGACCCATCTTTACTTTAAATAATAAAGGATGCTGAATAAATGGGAAACTGTGTGGTGGGTCAAGAATACCATGTGTCAGAAACAACCAAAGGAATGATGGTAATTGTTGACCGATTCACTTTATGGAACTAATGCATGATTAAAATAAAACACAGAACACCTCAGGTACTTCCTTATCAGTGACAACAAGTCATTATATTCTAAATATTTATGTGAGATTTCACACGTCTCCAAATTTAACCCAACAGTGTAGATATATGTGCTGAAAGTGCCAAATTAAATTTCCTAGAATCTTTTGAAAGTCTAACATACAATAATATGGTCCTCATTTGGAAAATGATTATCCCATTGAACCCTTCTCCACTGTTAACCATCCCACTAACTAACTAACCCTCTGATCTCCCCTCTCTCTGTAACCTTGCCAACCACCTATTTCCTCCACCCTATTCCTCATGCCTTCAACCTTAAGTTTGAACTTGTCACTACCCAGTTCTCAGCCAGAACTCTTGAAAATGATGTGGGTTTAGCATTGAAAGCAGTTGAGTCTAAGAAAAAAAACAAGCCGTGGTGAATTGAAGGCCAGCAGGATGGATGCTTGGTTTTACTGAAGGACTGTTTTTCTTTTAGGAGGGAAGGAAACTCCTAGTGAGTGTTTGCTAGAAATATATGAGAAAAAATTTATTTGCTTTTAGCAGTATGCTATTTGACTAATAATATAGCATGGCTACATATTAAACCAAATTGGGAATGCCGATCAAACAACTGTGTATTTTTAAATGCAGTTTCACACGAAAGTTTATGAGAGGGAAGCTAAGTTGATGCAAGTTATTACAGGAGGAGGAGAAAAACAGTATTGCTCAGTGATGCTTGCTCTTTTGGTTGATGGGAAGAAACTTCCATCTTACGTGATATTTAAAAGGAAACCTCTTCCCCTTGTGAAATTCCGTCCTGAGAACTTGATTAGGGAACTTGAAAAGAGTGGGATGGACCAATGTTTGGTGATTGACTGGATTGAGTGTGTGTGGGAATGTAATCCAGGTGCCTGTCTCAATTTTCCAAATATGGATAGTTTTTCACAGCGTCTGATAGGAAGCCATGATGACATGTTTTACAAATGGATAAACCAACCAAGTTATTATGTGGGAGGGATGACTTCAGTGCTTCAACCACTAGATGTTTGTATTAATCGTCCCATTGAAACTCAAATGAAGCAGCAAGATGATGTAAAACATTCTCTTTGGCCCAGTGAAAAATCGTTATCAATTGATATTTTTACTCCCATTGAAAAAGTTTGGAGAAATTTTGCTCAAGTCAATTCTGGACTTATTATTACTCTAGCCATATTAAGGGGTCATGGTGGCCCAGTGGGTAGAGCACTGAGCTACCCGTAGGGTCCCAGGTTCAAATCCCGGGCAGGAGCCTTTCTGGACACCCCCACCTAAAATCCTCGCAATTAGATATTCCGTGTGTCAGAACTTCACGGAATTCGCAAGTGGCCCAACTGGCCCCCTACCCTGAATGTGTGAATTTCACACACCAATGGCTTAGTATTGGGTGAGCTCTACCCTCACCTATCAAAAACCAACTTTCAGGTTGAACACAAGTATTTTAGCCATATTATTTTAGCTTATTTTTATGGCATATTATTGGTTTTTTCAGTTAATTTGTTGAAAGAATTTGCTCTAAATTAATAATTATGGAATTTTTAACAACCTTTTTTATCACTGTGATGACTAGGCTGCATAAACTCTGGATATGATGATAATGTTGTCATGATGTTGCAGTGAGTTGAGAAAAATTGTTTGTATACTGCTTGAAACAGTGCAATATGTATAGTTTTTATGTGGAAAATAAAGTGTTGAGTGAAATTTAAAAAAGAATTTTATTCATTAGACTCATATTCATTCAGCAATTTTGGTAGCTGGTTAACCCACATCTACAACTAGATGGGAAAGAGGAAAACTAATAACGAGAAAGTAAACTGTAAAGTTAGTAATGATGTATGAATGCAGGATGGCACTATTATGTGGGGCTGGGGCAGGGATTCGAAGATTCGGTGAATCATATCGAATCCATGGATTCGAGATTCATCTGAGTTCTAGGTTAAAAGATTCGATCGAATCCAAAGATTCGATCAAAATCAATGGATTAAAGATTTGAATACCAGTCGTGTGGATTCTTTGTACTAGTGGCGGAGAACTTCAGCCAGTAACACAGATCCGGAGTAACGCAGATGTTCAGTAAGGCTGGTGACATACATGCGTTTCTCCGTGTTTCTGTTGCCGTGACAGATTGAACTGCCTGACGACCCGCGACTCATTGCCCAGCAGGCAAGAGTTGATGCCAAAGTAAGGGTGTTCGTAACGCCAACTCTAGTTTAGGACATTACATAATTTGATAGGTGATATTTGATCATCGTGATGGAGAAAAAGTCTGATGTGATCATGCATCGTCTTTTTTGGGCTTAGTTTGACCTTCCCGCGTAAGTCGACGCGTAGTTAATAATCTACTCCATATATGACGCCTGTTCTACATTAGAGCAAAAAAAGAAGTTCTGGTAATTATACTTATTTTAGATTTAAATATACAGTGAAAGAAAGATTTGATTTGTCGTAATATGTTTACTTAATGGCCTCTCAAAAGATGGCGTGGCGTTTTCTATAATCGTCGCCGATTGCCGCCGTGAAAGTGGCACCGCCAATGGTTCAAAAATGGATAGGTAAGTTGTGGTGTTTCGACTTACGCGGGTGACTACAGAGTATACAAAAAGAAATCAATTAGATCCTGACAGAGTGAATGTGCTGCATTTTCTAAACAAAAACTTGTAATCTGTTTCCATTGAGTTTTCAATTTTATTTAAGAAAAATTAAACTTTGATTTACTTTTGAAATTACCCATTCTTTATATTTTCCCTCGAACATGTCCTTAATTTCAGTGACTATAGGCTATATATAGTGAGCAGGGACTATATACCATTATTCATTTATTATTTAAGTACATTCAGAAATAAGATTCTGCTTTGATTGGATATAACTAGAGAATTCACGACAAAGGAAGCATTATTTAACAATTTACAGATAAAAGGAAGACTTGAATTTAATAAAATTGAGGTGGATTAGGATTCAAGATTTGGATTCGATAAAAAAACAGGATTTGGATTCAATCAAATTTTGGATTCGCCCCATCACTAATTATTATGGAATTATGGTTTCATTTGTTCATATGTATGTTCACCCATTTCATGTTACTGGAGGAGAGCTTCCTTGTTTTGTTCGCACCATGACTTATAATATATTTAGTATTATTGGTCTCAAGCATTTGAAGGAAATATTTCGTTTGTGAGAAGTGCAGCCACACAGTTGAGTGAACAGGCAAAGATATGTTGTGGCATTTTGTGTGATGTTTGACTGGTAACCTAAACAATCAGAACCTCTTTCCTTGAAATGTTATGTACTAATTACATCCTTGAAATGGCTGGTTTTCTTGCATCTTATCTACAAGAGGGAACAACTGCTCTTAAAAGTTACAGGCTTATTTGTGTTTAATTATATTTACCTGCTAGTCGGCATACGGTAGAGATACCTTATGTAGAGATGATATCCTTCACCTCCTATGACTCTTCTGTTTCATTTTATTCAATGAATGACTTGGACAGGATAGTAATGCAACTGCAGCAACAACGAATGCAGCCTCTTTATGCTCCATCACTTCCATCTCCCACTTCACAGATGGGAATGTTTGTGCGAGCAGTATTGGATCAAACATTCACCACACCATGTTGCTGAAACATTTGCCGTAGTGGGCTCATTCACTCGAAATCATTCAACTCAAATGAGTCTTGGTTTGATGCATCTAGTACCTACTGCCGGCTTAAAACTGACCACCTCAGATGACAAAATCAGTTATGGCTCAAGAACCATCACAAATATGCTCTTTGGCTGAGCCAGAGTAGAGCTTCAATGGGTAGAGCTCTGGCTCTACTCATTGAAGTATAGAGGTGGCGATTCACTCTGTCTCATTTTATATCATGGTTGAGCGGGCAAATTATTGGTCTTGATATAAACATAAGTAATGCTGTTACTGTAAGGCAATTGAATTATTAACAGATATTATTTTGTTTTCAGAATTTGTGTATCAGTAGTTATAATGCTAATATAATTAAAATATGTAGCGAGAGATGAAAAAATTTCTATGCAAAATTTTTCTGAAAATAAAATGAGATTTAAGGGCAGAAATTATATGGTGAATGAAGAGGCAAACGGGTCAACATCCACCCCCAACTGTAGGTTGAAATTGATGAAGAATTATTCGGTTGGGCCTCGTTAAAAAAAATAATTTTGCAAATCAACTTTTGAATGAAAACCTTCAACATTGTGGTTCTACAAAACTTTATGGAGAAATGATCTGGGAAACCTGGGTTGTTTCATAATAAAGTCTTGTGGAATCACAAAGTTAGTTTTTCATTCTAATATTAATCAATTCAATAGAGCCTGCAACCACCAATTACAACCCAACTTTGTTAGAGTCGATTACACAGATCCTTAGTGGCATTATGTGATCTTCCCATTACCCCACCAGATATACAGGTGACATAAAAATAATTGAAATCACACAAAATCTGAGTACTGCTAAAAAAAATATCTCTGAAGGGTGTAGCAATAAATAATCTTATGTTTATCATTATCAAGCAATGTTCTGCAATATATTTTGACCATGAAATATTCACCCATTGTATTTGAGTATGCAGTCAATGGTTAAGTACTTCCGAGAACATAGATTAGCAAAGACTAGGGAATCTCACCTGATCAGTTATGACATTTACCTATCAAATTACGGATATCATATCCAAGATGTTTCTTATGGTTTTCATTTATATCTAAATGTACATAGGTCATTAAAGGATTAAAAATGGTAACAGTCCATTACATTTCCTTGGTCTGACCAGTCATTTTAGTTCTTAAGAGTACAATTCCATAATCCAGACTTGCGTTACATTCTAATAATCTAGTGCAGCATCATGATGAAGGATATCAGTTTCTTGTCTGGATATTCTGATTTCAATAAAGGCATAATTAATGCTATTAACGTTACAGAGCCACTTTAAATTTTCCCATTTATGACCATGGTTCTCAAATGACCTTCTGGTTGTTGTGAGAGACATATTTGGTTGGTTGTTGTTTCAAAACTAGAATATCGATCCCTCCTCTAGCATGCATGACATTAGGATTTCACGTAGATAGAGAAGGCATTGGAAATTCTCAAGATTCAGCTATGAAAATCTTTTGATATCATATTATTGAAAAATCAATCGTTTGTATGTCAAGCTCACAAGTTACTGAGATTGCAATTTTGTTGTTATCGCTGAGACATGACAATGTTCAATATCACCTGAATAAGCCCCTAAGTTGTAAACAATTATGTTACTAACTACAGCCACATTAAATTGAAACAAATCTTCCATGACAAAATGCCATCTTACATCCATGGAGAACATTTAGTAGAAAGTAAGATGCCTAACTAGCTTCTTGTCATCATGAAATGATACTCTAATCTCAAGGTCTTCAGCTATGTGGAATGGTATGAGATCTCATTATGAAGATAAATGTTCAAAAATATAATTTAAGGGATCACTTGACCATCACTTGAAGTAACTTTCCCAAGTAACATTGTGGGTGAATATAATGCACCTGAAGATCAACCAATACTGTTTAAATAAATACACAAAGATCATGTAGAGGCAAATTTACATTAAGTTCTACTGACTTCCATCTTTTTTCTCACACTGTATTGTAGCATTTATTGCGACAAACAAGGATAAATTTATGAGGAAACTCTCAAGAATAATTTCTTAATTAATTTAAATTGCAATAATTTTATAAAAACAAAGTAGTATCATACATTTGAATGCCAGGCTTTCAGTGGCTACTAATTTACAAATGTACTTTCCTATACTTCAGAGGGATAATTCAGCTATGTAATCTATAAATATACTCTGCCTTTCTTTTGTCCATCAAAATGGCAATTGTAAGAGTGCCTCAGAAAAGACCAGTATGTAACTACTTCATAAAAAAGAGCACTTTCAAAAAAATGAAGAGATGTATTAACTTAAGCATGCAGTCAGTCTTTAATTCCTTTGATACTAGTTCTGGCTAGATGTACAATGGACCTAAGCATCCATTGCACAACGCAGTGTTTCCCAAATGAAATAAAGGTATTAATTCAGGAATAATGCTCGGCCAGAGTTCAAAATTCTTTCCAAGCCTGGGTGAGGTCAAATAGAACAAGAAAATTTATAAATCTTAGTATATCAGAAAATGTATTTCCATGCTAGACAGACCAAGTACAAACTGACAACTGAATAAATATTCTTCCCTTTAGGGAAAATTTTAACAATTTTGAACCAACAGAGATTAGCCACTAACACACCCTCTAAAATGATGAAGTCTCAGAAACTGAATTCAAAGTGGCCGCCTGGCTTGCAGGAAGTGAACTCTTTGCTGTCTTGACTCGAATAGAGGTTGTGAGAGGGGAGGTTTTTTCTGGTATATGGAGTGGGTGTTTTTGGCAAGGTCAAGATGGAGTGGGGGTGAACATGGAATTAGTCAAAAGGTAGATTTTGAGGGGAGGGAAAATGGTATGGGTATAGCGGGCGAGGTGGAAGTTTCTCATAGGAGCATCAGGAACCCCTTTCGACTCTGGCAGGAGGACACCAGCTGATGACCTTTGTGCTTGGCAAACTTCTGGTTTTCTTTCACATTCAGGGGACTATATAAGTGAGGGCTGATGTGGTGAGGTGATGGTGTGACCATGATTGGTGCGGCCGTAAATGGCAGCAGTCCGGAATCATTGCATTTTGGAATCGTAGGCATTGTTGGTGTCGTTGGCTCTGCCTGTCGTTAGCTACGCCTGTCGTGCAAGTTCTTCAGCAAAGTCCATAGGGTAATTAGTCCGCCGAGGGGTAATGTCCAATGAGGAGAGAAGGGGGGATTCCAAAAATGCCACAACGACAAAAAAAACATTTACCTGAGGGACATCTTTAGCACCTTGTGAGAAGACCAGTATGCACTCTGAATCTCCCATACGAAACACTACATTTAGCCACAAAAATAATCCATTTCACTAAACCAGTGTGGGAATATGAACTTGCAATCACAATACATTTTTGTTCATGGTATTGTTCTCACTATAACATGATTTTTAGAAAATAATGTTACCTCAAATTGATCACCTAAATTTCAAAGCAAAAATTTAAAAGGAGTTCAAACTACCATATAACAATACTATATCCATGCCTATTTTTAAGAAGATTCATCTAAGGATTCCGTTATATGTGCAAGTAAATCCTCATCCAATGGCAATGTTAGTTTTTCCAAACTGGTTTCACCTTGTAGTTGATCTTGCCCTGAAAAAAATGAATTCATGCCCATGGCTTCATCAATGGCATCCTGCATTGTCTCTTGCTCTGAATGTTGATTTTGAGTGCCAAAAGCTTGGAGAATCGCTGTATCCAAGAACCGGTCCTTGAAAGGGTCTTGTTGTGTGGAGCAGATTCCACTTGATGGTGGTGAGGGCGATAATGGAGGGCGATGAGGATTGCCCTCCACTAATCCACTACTGGATGTGCTATCATCTCTATGATCATCCAGTGAAAACTCTGCATTCATTCCTTGGGGATACAAAATTGATGTACCCTGAAGCATTGAGGAGCTCACAGGAATCTGAGAAGCCCAGAAGCATTCTGCTTGGATAGCGTTTGGAGTGTTGTCTTCTGTTTCATTACACCCGTGAGTTTGAGTCATGTTCCTTCGTTCCATCATGGATCTCTTTGTTTTCAGTATGACCTTTAAGGCCCTATTAAAACTCCAATAGCTTCCTGCTGTTAAATACATAGAGAAAGTAATCAGTGAGACACAAAAAATTAAACAATTCATTGCATATAACTCCCATGTTATTATTCAGGGAAAGGTGTGTGGTTGAAAGGAGAAATGGGTCATTCCACCTCAATTCAACAAACTTTTGTCCATTAGGGTCTCAGATTTTGATAAAAATTGGTGTATGGGAACAAAAGCAACTCAAACGGAATACCCTCTAACAGTTTCGCGGAAAAAAATTTTTTTAGCGAATTATGCATGTTTTAATTTTTTCGCATTTTTAGCAAAAATCCGAGCCTTAAATCATATTATCACTTATATCTCCGCTTGTAAATGTCATACAGCAATGATTAATAGCTCTTTTTAAAGCTAAATCTTTATTGAATGCAAATATATCAGGAAAAAATTATTTTCTTCTAAACCCTATTGTTGTTAATTACTAATGTTCAAATAATTGTTAATAAACTTTTCTCAAATACTCCATCTCAGAATCGGCCGAAACTTTTTTTCCGTAATTTAAACATACCCAGCTAACTATTCCAAAAATAAAATTTAGTGGCAACTCATAAATGCGTTTTTTATAAATATTTAAACATTTACAATCTTCTCTCACGCAGCCCGTCGACTCCCCCTCTTGGAATACATGCAGCGGACACGCGATGCAAGCCTAAAAACTTCCTAATTGCTCAAGGTCGTGGCTACATGAGATAAAAATATATTATAAACTATAAATGTTAACAACAATTGGTATTTGTTATGTTGAATGGATGTTCGCAGAGAAATTTAACTTAATAAAAGTTAATCCGCCTCGAAACTTAAGTTTCGAGGCGGATTAACTTTAATTTGAGCTAAAAATCTGTGACAATTAATATGAAAAAACTTTTTAAGAATCTTCAAATATAATTCATTGATGAGATGAAATGAAAATAAATTAAAATAATGGAATTTTTGCGTCATTTGTTCTAGCAGAAAATTTTCTTCGTTTTTGCTATCTCACTCTTTTTATCTCTATAGACAAATTTACTGCAAACTCCAATTTTAGTGTTAAAATATTTTTTATGCATGCAAAAACATTTCATTTTCAATTCGATTCGAGAGCCTGCAGCTGTGGCTTTTCGTGCATTGAGGCGTTTTCCGTAAACGTAGCTCTCTCTAAAAAGAAATATTTAATGGCACCTACGGATTAGGGGAAGAGGGTAAAAACCTTTCCGCTTCCTTTCAGAATCCTATTTTTATGACACCGTTGGTAACCTCGAAACTTAAGTTTCGAGGCGGATTAACTTTTATTAAGTTAAATTTCTCTGCGAACATCCATTCAACATAACAAATTACAATTGTTGTTAACATTTATAGTTTATAATATATTTTTATCTCATGTAGCCACGACCTTGAGCAATTAGGAAGTTTTTAGGCTTGCATCGCGTGTCCGCTGCATGTATTCCAAGAGGGGGAGTCGACGGGCTGCGTGAGAGAAGATTGTAAATGTTTAAATATTTATAAAAAACGCATTTATGAGTTGCCACTAAATTTTATTTTTGGAATAGTTAGCTGGGTATGTTTAAATTACGGAAAAAAAGTTTCGGCCGATTCTGAGATGGAGTATTTGAGAAAAGTTTATTAACAATTATTTGAACATTAGTAATTAACAACAATAGGGTTTAGAAGAAAATAATTTTTTCCTGATATATTTGCATTCAATAAAGATTTAGCTTTAAAAAGAGCTATTAATCATTGCTGTATGACATTTACAAGCGGAGATATAAGTGATAATATGATTTAAGGCTCGGATTTTTGCTAAAAATGCGAAAAAATTAAAACATGCATAATTCGCTAAAAAAATTTTTTCCCGCGAAACTGTAAGAGGGTATTCCGTTTGAGTTGCTTTTGTTCCCATACACCAATTTTTATCAAAATCTGAGACCCTAAGGGACAAACGTTTGTTGAATTGAGGTGGAATGACCCAAATAATAATGGCATCAAGCTTTGCTTGTTTGCAGTTAGAATTGTCAAGAATGAAGCAAAAAGTCACACTATATATAAAGGCAACTTAAAATGAATGAGGAAAGTGAATATTTCCATCCAAAAGACTGAAAACCTTTCATATACTGAATGACCAGGGGGAAAATGAGCCTACTGGCAATCGTAATTTACTACATCCAGTTGGGTGCAGTTGATTTCTCAGAACTCCCCTGAAATTGGTAGGTTATACAAAATATTGAACCTCATTACACATTAAGATTCAAAGCCCATGGAAACTAGGTACAACAAAGCAGCCGTACAGTGTCTCTAAGGAGAGTAATCAATACTAACCCAAGATTTGCCACAGATATGGACGTCTGATTTCGGGGAAAAGCTCCATCAGTATCCGATAGGATGATGGACCGTCTGGCGGAACAAATCCTTTTCCATGATATTGAATGCTTCGGTGAAATCTGATTGCCTGAAAATAAAGAAATGCAGTCATTCAGGTGTCCAAAAGTAGAAGTAATTTGACTTGACTACATCGTCTGAGATGTAACTTATTGCAATATGCTTGTATTAAATAACCACATCCAATTATTTCTACAGCACTGTTGTTATTGAAATTACCAAAGAAGGAGGTTTGCATAGCCCCAGAAAAGAATATAATTAGGTCCCTTCTTAATATTGTTAGGTCTCAATCCTTAATATTAAACCATAATTATATTTTTGGTGCTGCAGTAGATAAAAGCCTATTTCAACTTTGTAATCAGACACCACATATGATTATTTGGAAGATTTAAAACTAATAATACTGGGTGGTTTAAGCGTTTAAAAATAAAGTTATTTCTTTGCATTATATACTTATTGCGGGAGAAAGAGGAATTGAAGATTGCGATGGTCGCTGAAAATTATATAATAGTGTTGACTCGGTAATCAATAAAGGTTATCGAATGGAGATAATATTTAACATTAATGACTCTGGTATCCAATGGAATTGCATGCCTAATGATTCATACAACCAAATGAGCTTTTCACATTGGCATTCGATGGAATTGAATTGTTAAGTATGGGAATCATGGTATGCAGTGTTAGGTTTTCTTATTTGCTAGCAATGTTGGCCTCACAAAAGCGTGATTATATGACTGCATGCACAACCTAATGTTGGTCCTATATTGATGCTTATAGAGAAGCCAATGAATATGGTCTATTGAGTGGGCAACATTGGGCCAATTTTGGGTATGGAAAACAAAAACATTTTGTTGAAAGAATAACAGTTCATGTGTAAGAAGTAATTAAGACCTTTCAGAGCATGATAATATGAATTAATATGCATATGGTTGTGGCTGCAAGAAAATATTGTTTTTTTCTCAGGTCATACCCAATAAAATGCCAATATTTATCAGCAAATGGAAGCAAAAAATTCAAAACACCATTCTTTTTTAACCCTCCGACGTCCAAATTTTATTTTTTGAAAGAAAAAATAATTGACGGTGAAATTTAACTTCTTTTATCCTTAACTAGAAAAAACCTTTTTCCATTGGATTTCTTCTCAATTTTTTTTTTGGAAATGGACTTGTGACACAAGTCATAATGCAGGTCAAGATATTTTATTAAAATGGCAAGTGATAGTTCGCACAATAAATTTGTAGGGTGCTCTTTATTTTACTACTGAATACATATAACATTTAAAAATCACAAAAGTTGGACATTTATATTAAAAACCTATTGATATTGAAATATTTAGTGATTTCTTTTTCAATGTTAGACATTGGTGTAAGTTGCCCTTGTTATAAATTACCTAAGTTGCAAACCTTATGCATGCTTTACATCTACCTATTTTATCCACCATATCATGAACATGAGCTATACCATCGTATCATAACTCTGCGGTTGGATTGTGGTTTACACTACGCCTGTAATTTTTGGAGTTTGTAGTTGGGGAACGTCACTAAGGTGTCCTCTTTTATGTGAATTGATTGTTTCAGCCTTTGTAAGCCAAAACATAATCTTAGATTGAAAGGCAAGGAGAGAAACCTCTACTTTTTTCTTTCTTTGTTTACACTACTGCCAGTAGAGCAACCATCCTGTGGCATCTTTGTTATTCCCCTCCCCTCGTTGCATCTTTTTAAAATATTTACTATCCCATAAAAGATAATGCCGCAAGATCAAATCTATCATGCTCAGATTCATGTAACATGGATCTAACGTCAGTTGCAGGAAATCACCAGAGGAAAAAGATTTCATGAATCTAACTTGGGTCCAGGGGCGTTGGAACTATTTTCGCTTGGGGGGAAACCTTGAAAAGGTCCATGCTGCTAAAAGGACCCACATTCTTTTGCAGATAGGAGCTGGTAGAGACAACAATTTCCCTAAAAGAGCACATGAAGGTGTGATAATTGGTGGCACAAGGGAAAAAGTAAAAGTTATGGGTTCCTTGAGAAGGCTCAAAATAGGCCTTCCAAGAGGGTGGCAAATCATGGGGGGTCGGCCTCTCCGGCCCCCCACTTCGGACACCTTGGCCGTCCGGGTCAATGCGTAGATCTCCACGCTATGTAGAGGACTAGTTGAGCTAGGTCTCATTCGCCTTTAATTACGGTCCATCAATTAAGGCAAACGTTATGCGGAATTTTGCTTCTGGGAAGCCCCTATCCACGAGATATATTCTATAAATTATCGAAAAGATCGCAAAGCCACCAATTAAGATTTTTTTAAGTTTCCGGCTTCTATGGCAAACAAGTGTTTTGAAAATAGCCCGAGGAAAAATGTGTCTTCGAATCAAATCACGGACTTCGGCGTATGAGAGGTAGCTGCTATAGATCCTCCTAAAAATTACTTTTGGGACTTAAATCCTGTGTAACGTGTAGGTCTGCGTATTTTTCCGCTAAAACATTAGTCAGTTCGATTCCTTGTCGAGGAATCCTATTTCCTCTCACAATTTCCAACACACCTCTTACCGTGCATAAAGACAGCTTAAATTATCTAACGTCGATTACTATCATGACATGTGCCGCGATTTTTTTCCATAAGCAATCACCAATCTTTTTTGAATACGCATTTAATATCCAATGTCAATACCAATGTTCATGGTAGCATTAGCCCTGGCCTTCTCAGGTATAATGTATCCATATTGCCAGTCACATGGATCCACTTTGGATCAGAATGTATCTACATGCATGCATAAGTAAACCAGTGCACAAGCTCCTATAAATTGGCAATCAGAAAACGTTAACTACATCATCACTATCATTCGATGATACCTACTTACTTTTACGCACTTATCGGAAATTGAAACTGCTCTGCGACTTGTTAAGTACCAGCATATTGAGAAAAGCCTATTACATTCCAATGTAACTAATATCTAAAAATGTTTCCCGGGAGTTTATTACTTACAATATCTCCTTCGCATCGAGCCATTATCCCACGGATCTTGAAGTTTTTTTTTACAAGTTTAAAAGACACCTAAATCGGGACTGTGAAATGCTTCTTAAATTACAATGTGCACGCCGAAAAGATGGTTGATGAACAGCGGTCAGGCCTACGACTGGTGAGCGTGTTCTCTCCTCAGTCTGAACGTGACCAACGTCCTCTACCCGTATGACTCACCTATGCATTCCCGCTCACCAGCAGAGGTCGCGTCGACAGTCGTCCAGTACTTAATTTTGTAACTGAATGGAGGTGGACTCAGTAATAGCATATTCGTTCTTTTCGGCATCTGTTACTTGCGAGGGAAGATATTGCCGAAGGATCGGATGGCGAACACAGAAAAAGCAGGTTACCAGGTCCGGTTGGCGCTGCCAGTCGTCAGCAATATAACCAAATGGATGTGGGAACAGTAGAACCAGCGCTGCGCTAAAGGCAAGACGAAAGTTCCAGATCCCGCGCCGGCAAAATCCCCGGGATATACAGGCAATTCGTGTTGGACAGTGATTACGATGAACAACTTACGAATTATAACTTGGTAGCTACCAGTTACAAAAACGTTAAAAATGTGTTTATTTTTACGTATTATGATCGATTGTTCTTACAGAAGTAGCATACCACATTGGGCCAATATTGGTCCGACGTTGGCCCAATGTCGTATGCTACTAAGGTATTTATTCATTTTTTCGTTGACCTCTATTGAAAGAATCTTTTTCGTATTTGATGTGTTTTTTGAACCATATGCTCTTTGTTCTAAAATTTTAACTTCAATGAAATATTTTAAGGTTTCTTACGATTCTCGCATATCAGTAGATAGTTGAAAATGGACTGCATTGTGTACGTATAAATCTGGCTGCTTTAACTTAGTACTAAATAAGCCAAAATAAAACAAAATTCAAATGCATAAGATAGGTACCTATCTGCTAATACTTTGAAGAACAGCAAGGGTGGGTGGGGGTGCTGCTCACCAAACAATCAGTTCAATAATACAAATCGATAGACTTTTAATTGGAATGGTGGGGGTAAGGACAAGACTCGTGCCGCCCCCATTAATCTGACATCTGGGTCCACCCCTGTTCCTGGGGGATGGGGACAGCCCAGGGCACAGCAAAGGAAGAGGCGACATGTGAATGTAAAAATCTTTTTTATTCAAGGATTGACAACTTATATCCTATCTAACTAGCTAATATATGTATTTTTTCACAACTTAATTTTTATACGACATTTAACTTGCGAATATAATTTAGAACAAAGTTTGATATTTGAGGGGGAGGGTGACGGAATTATCTTTCCCCCTAATGAAAGTTTTGTCTTAAGTCTGATTATAACATTATGCGATATACAGTACAATGTTTTTTGTACTGACATCAATATCAAAATAATACATAATGTGAGCCACACTGTATTGATATTTTAGTCTATATTCATGAAAATTGTTGTCAGGAAATTTAGATGTGGATGAAATTAGTTGATAATTGTTTCTTCACGGGATTAATTTGCAGGCCATATCCGTAGTTGGCATATGGGAAAATCACCAACCTCGCAAAATATAGGTAACGGGTTCAATCCCTGCTTAGTACAAGAATGTATTTATTGTAGGTGTGAGAGAAGCAATATATTTACATTTCAATTCTAGATATGTTTATCAAAGATTTGATTTGAAAATATAGGTTTTCAAATATAAAAATTTTTCAAAATCAAGATTTGATTTTCCTCAAGTATAAATATTTCCATTCTTATAATATTACTTATCATGAAATACAGATTTTTCTATTTTTTGCGGTGTTACCAACATAATGGAATATAATACAGTGAAACCTCCCCTACTGGACATTCCTAAAAAGCAGATGCTTCCGAAAAACGGATGGTTTTTCTATCCCCAGCAGCAAAACATTCAACACTTATGGAACTATCACCCCCCAAATAGCAGACTCTCTCAATAATGGACATGGACAACTGAGAGAAACAATTTTTATTCAATTACCTTCATTAACGGACACACACTACGATGCGTCCTGTAAATGTTTCTCTTCCCTTGGACAAAAAACCAATTTCTTGAAGACAATATGTAAACCAAGGAACTTTCCCATCAAAAAACTTTATCTTAGCAATTAGGCTTGATTTGGTCACGATGGTTACTCTTTGGGTATAAAATGAATGATTGTTTCATTTCATTTTTTTTGTTATAGGGATTTATTTTCCAAAGATTAATAATATAAAAGTTTAAAGTAAAATATTACATTCCTTTATATTCATCATAGTTACTGCATAGAAAAACATGTCCTAATTTTGGACCCCTCAAAGTAGCACACCTATCAATAATGGACAATTTTTCTGGTCCCAAACCTGTCCACTATTGATTGATTGATTGATTGTTATTATAGTGGAGTTCCTCACAAAGGAAGCCCTAAGCCACATAGACCTATTGGCCCATTGTGCCAACCACCCGTATGGAGAAATCACCCATAGTGGCCAATCGCCTTGCTGAAGGCCAACATGTCCCAATGGGGATCTCCCTAACCTCCTTGGGTTTCAAAAATGGAGTTCCCTGGTACCCCTGGAGTTCTCATCAGAGCGGGTCACTTGCATAATTATTATTGCAATATTATACATGCAGGTTAGAAGTGCCTATACCTCTGCCTGGAACACTGTAGCACATTTACCCAGAGGGATTGAGAGCTTCCTTGGTGTGCTACAGCTGTAGACCCCTGCTACCACTCTTCCCTCTTTCCTGGAGCCATCTGTACACCATACATCAGCCCCGAAGTTCTTTCCCCTTTCCTCTGGCCCACTGCTCCCTGTCAGGGAAGAGGGTCTTAAAATAGAGGGATGATTGGTTGAACCTGGTAATCATTCCATCAATGCCCATCTCAAGGATGGGACTCAATTTCATGAGCTCCCTCCAAACTTGTCTATGACCAAAGGAACTTCCTTTGTCATGCCACTGTCCCATACATTTTAGACAATCCTTGCCTGCACCTCTGCTTCCACATG
The DNA here is from genome assembly GCA_933228895.1 of Platycnemis pennipes. Lineage (NCBI taxonomy): Eukaryota > Metazoa > Arthropoda > Insecta > Odonata > Platycnemididae > Platycnemis > Platycnemis pennipes. The sequence goes on along the minus strand of OW121846.1, from coordinate 65,358,029 downwards.
AAGTGAAACGTGGTTCAGCAGAGTTTCTAGCACCAGAGTTGGGGTTGTTCTCATTGCCCCTGGAATGCCCATACAGGCCATTCGTTGAAGGTGGTTAAGTTTATTCCCTGCAGTTTTCTGCCAGGCTTTCTTTACCAAACTACAGAGCAGTACATGAAACTAGGTGTAACGACTGCCATATAAATCCAGCTAATGGCTTTTGGCTGATCCCCCATGTTTTACCAATGGCCCTCCTACACATCCTTAAGGAGGCACTTCTTTGCCTTTGTCTCCGATTGCTCCCTGTCCTCTATCGGGGGGTTTGACTGTATATGGGGGAGGAAACTGTCAACTGAGACCTATTGCATCAGAATGGATTGGTGAGTAAGGAGTTCTATCCGACAGACAGAGTTCTAGACTCAAAGTACTCTCCGTAAGGAGGCAAGGGTCTAGCAATGTTGAATCACCACTTCCTGTCAGATCACAGAAGTAAAGCTACATTGGACCAGGACAGAGGTTGGATGGGTGACCCTCATCCATACCTCTACCAAGGCGCCCTCGTCCCCAGTCTGCAAGTGGCGGGCAGGTCAAATGTGGCTTGGCACAATGGATCTAAAGAGGTGTAAGTGCCACGGGGACTCCAGAAGGCCCACACCCACCCTTCCAATTTACATATTACTCTCCGCAAGGCACACAAGTACAGACTGGCTTAACAATGAAAAATCTATCTGGGAATGCTGAGTGCATTTCGAGTCCAGCACTCCATTTGTCGAATGGGACATGGTCCCCTCGGTATCTATCATTAAGAGTACATTCACTCCATCCCATTCCCCTGAAACTCCTACCATTACCCAAATACCTTAGCCAGGATTCAAACGTATGCCCACAGAACTACACGACTCACACTAACTCGATCCTCCCTAAATTTATATTTTTATACAAATGTTATCCAATAGGAATTTGAGCTTAATCCACCCCTAATGTACAACGATTACCTCTCAGAGACATTTTAAATCTAGATATCATCAGGATTTCTAACCTGTACTAAATTCAAAGATTTTTCATGGATTTAATCTAGATTTTGCAATCTTTGCCTGTATTGGCCCCTTTAACACATTCAACCTGACGGACGCGAATGCGCGTCCGAGGTGCGTTGCCAAGACACCGAAGGATGCGCATTCGCGTCTGTTAATGACCTCTATGATGACCTCACTAAAGACATCTCTGAAGAATTCTCTGAAAGATGCGAACTCATGTCTTTAATAAATCATCGAGTTTTGTTATTCAAAAAATTTTTTAACTAATTTTATAATTACATTTAATTGACTGGCCAAATTAATGTGGAGGAAAAACATTTCCGTTTTTCATGATTGCACACTAGAAATATTCCGGGTTGAATGTGTTAAAGAAAAGATTTCAAAATCTACATTGATCCGTGAAAGAACTAATATCTATTCTCAAAAAAATGCAGATGATCAAGAGGACATAGGAGCAAGTTAAATCTAGATTAAATCCAGATTTTTTAGAGATGCAAGATATACAGAAGTCTATGCTTAATTTAGATTAAATCCAGATTTTTTACAGATGCAATGTGTACAGAAATCGGTGCTTAATATAGATTGAATCTTTTTCTGCTTGTAGGGAATGCTCCTACCATTGCCCAATCACCCACCTATTCGAATGGTGCCAATGACCTTAGCTATCGGTCGCCAATAACAAACCAACCAGATAATTACTTTCACCTTCCGTATTTATTGTTTTAAATCAAGTTGTTTTGAGAGCGTGTTGTATTAATTGCCAATGATACATTTACATGAGTGAAATATTTGAGGTTTGTTAACTCGTACATGACTGGTGCAGTAAAAAATATCTGGAACCCTTAGCGCCTGGATCTCCGAATCAGAATGAATGATTTTGTTGCTCTTGTGGTAGGTTTTATCATGTATCAAATGTTTGGAGAGAAGATGGGGAGATTCATATGATATGAAAGACTAAGATGATATCATCACCTAATGATGACACTAAGGGAACTGACTCTCTGGTTGTTTTTATACCGAACAAGAACAATGATCCCCAATGAAATTTATTGTATTTTTACCAGACACATGAGTCTAAAATGATGCCAACAAGGTTCTTAGTGGTCAAATAGTATTTGGGTATGAGGTTAAAATGTTTAGATTAAATTAAGTTTGTTGCCGATCTTCCAGCAAATCATAGTAATTGTTATGCTGATGACTATTTTGAAATTCTAAATGGATTCATTTGCTAATTTAGGAATATGTTTGTAAGTGGACTTTTTTTAAAACGTTGGTTTTACCAGAAATACACTAAAAATAATATGCTATTTGGGACATTCTGGTATTATACTGGTTAATTTCTCAAAGAATGTACCCATTAGTCTTGGAGATGTAATGAGGAAAATTGTGAACTGAAACGACAAAAATGGTACAAAAAAAGCTTTGATAAGGTGGGGTGTAACAGGCTGAAAGGAACCTGCTTCATCCCACTTCCTCTGTGACCACTAACTAACTCAGACTCCAGGCGCCGAGTGGTGCCAGTAAGCAGCCAAGCTACTGCTTTGGTTCGTGGCCTTCCATAACACCGTAGTCTATCTGCCAGGATAAAAGGGATTTTTCGAAGATTCATCAGCTATTTTCCTTCACTTTCCCAATGATTTTTATCCAACATTGGCTATTATTTTTCTATGAAATTAACTAATTAATCCCTCAGTTATCATGAGTTTATGCGCTATTTACTGTTTTTATGCTACATTTAAAACTATGACTTTCATGTAATAAATAATGATAGCATTCAAGAAAAAATTCATTCAAAATTCATGCTTCATCAATTTATGATTTGAATGCCCAATGTTCCAGTTATAAATATACCCTTAAACCTGTTTTAAATTTTTTCCTTGTCCTTTTAGTAACTCAGGTGTGAAAAGAATGAGAAATGCAACGAAATCACTCAAATTGGGTAAGGAATGAGTTTGATCTTTCTCATCTAGCTTACTTTTGTCTCCATCTTAATTATTATTTCTAGTGGTTTTTGAAGGATTATCGATATATTTCCTTAATAGTTTTGCAGCATATAATTATCATCACTGAATACTGTTATATACTTACGATTGGACTCCCAAGTATGATAATGAATTTTTTGTTCTAGAAACGAACTGTTTGTCCACCTAACTAAGGTGGTGAAGTAATCTCCCAGGATAACTGGTGTGAAAGTTGGATAAAAAGCTCTTGCACACTTCATGCACCCCATTTGAGATAATGTAAGTTGAAGCTGATCAAACATACTAGACTCACCTGTGAATACTCTCCAGTATTCACAGGTGAGTCTAGTATGTTAGCTACCTATGCTCCAGCTACCTTTTCAAGCCAGCTGCAACATGAATGAAGCAATGTGATACCCATTTCTCGGGTCCATGATGTTCCTGAGAAGCATCGACAGTGACCATATTTTAGTGATGTTGAAATGCCATAAAAAATTCCAGAAGACACTGAAGAACATATGGCAAGTAGAAAAACTGAAGGAGGCAGGTGGCATTTCAAAAAGCAGTGGGAAACAAAATAGGAGAGGACCTGACTGAGAAATCAGTGGAAGAGTTTTGGGAAAACATTAAATGTAGACTACAGGATGCCACAATGGAAGCTCTTGGAAGAAGAAAAGTTGCAAAGAAGAAGTCATGGAACAATGAAGAAGTCTTAGACCTGATTGAAGAAAGTACAAGAATGCAAAAACTGAAGAAGGGGAGCTTTGTAACAAAAGTGTAAGGAACGAAATAAGTCGCAAAGCCAGGAAAGCTTGAGAAATGTAGATGAAGAACTTATGAGAAGATATACAAAACAACCTTGAACTTGGAAAGGTTGAAGCTGCCTCGTGGATAGTGAGGAACCACTTCAAAGAATGGAGCACAAAATGCGATACCATAAGGGACAAAAGAATGGTAAACTTTTGATTAAAAATGAAGACAGAGTGAAGAGCTGGAAATAATATCTGGATGAGTTGTACAATGGAAACAATCTCAGCACAAAAGTGATCAAAGAGGAAAGCGAATTAGAAGTGGATCTTATGGGAGCATCAATACAGAATAGGATACAGCCGTAAGGGATCTTGGCATGAATAAGGCTTCTGGAATTGATGATATTCCTGCAGAACAAATTAAAAATGCAGGAGAGAAGACATTAACCCATCTTTACAAAACCATCTGCAACATGTACTCAACAGGAGAAATACCGAGGGACTTCAAGAAAAACATCATTCCTATTCCCAAAAAGAAGAGAGTGGAGAAATGCAAAAATTTTAGGACTAAAAGCTTGATAGCACATGCATCAAAGATATTGACAAGGATCATCTACAGAAGAAAGAACAAAAAGCTGAGTATTTCTTGGAAACAGATCAATTTGGATTCAGGAAAAGTAAGGGTACCTACACGAGAATAAATAGTGGCCCTTATGCTGCTCATAGAGAAGAGATTGGAGAAGAAAAAACTGATGTTCATTGCATTTGTGGATTTAGATAAGGCTTTTGACAACGTAGATTGGAATTCTATACTTGGAATTCTGAAAGGAATTGCAGTGTCCTACAATGATCGAGGAATTATCCACAGTATGTATAAAAATCAAGTAGCTGTGATGTTTACATTGATAGAGCCATCAGTTAAATCAGAGTCTAATGAAGTGAACATCTACAGTGAGAAAATTAGCATGCTGTGATTCGCTGATGACATAGCACTCATAGCAGAGAATGAGAAGGATCTGAATAAAATGCTTATAACCATGAAAAGGACAATGACCAGTTAACAGCAGAAGGTCAATAAGAAAACGAAGCCTCCCATCCCAAGGGCCCGGGTTCGATTCCCGGCAGTGGCGGATTTTTCAGTGGAAAACCGGTCCCCACTTGAGTGCCTAGTGGAGGGCATTTCAGGTTCAGTACTCCGTCCGTCGGATGGGACGTTAAGCCGTGGTCCCCCTGGCGCCTTTCGTTAAGAGTAGGCTAATGCCGACGCCGGGTTTCTCTCCACCCTTCCTCCGTTCCCTGAAAACTCCTACCATTACCCAAGTACCCAGCTGTCCTATATGGCGCAAATGACCTCAGCTGTCGGTCGCCTCCCCTAAATAACCAAACCAAAGAAGATGACAAAGATACTGGTGCACAGCAAGGGAGAAGAGGCCAAAACCAACGTTAAACTAGGGAAAAAAATGAGAGGTGAAAGAGTTCTGTTACCTGGGAAGCAAGTAACCAACCATGGGCCAAGCAAGAAAGAAATCATCAGTAGATGAACTCAGGCAAAGAGGGCATTTTATCAGAAGAAGAACCTACTTACAGTGAGAAATACAATTGAGTGAAGTAAGGAAACAATTCTTCGGAACGTACATCTGGAGTATGTTTCTTTTTTGCAGTCATGGACGATGAAGGCAGCGGAGAAGGACAGGGTGAAAGAATTCGAAAAGTGGTACTACAGAATACTGCAGATTAAATGGATCAACTGAGTAAGTAACGAGGCTAAGAAGACTGGGAGCAAAGAGAAGTCTTCTGAATACCCTAAGAAGAAGACAGGACAATCTAATCGGCTACATCATGAGACATGCTGGCCTGATAAAGACAATCTTTGAAGGACAAGTGAACAGGAAGAATAGAAAAGTAAGGCTTCATGTGAGATATATGGAACAAGTGATGAAGGTTGTGAAAGAGAAGAACAATGTAAATATTAAGAGATTAGCCGATAGAAGAAGTCAGTAGAGAGCTGCGTCAAACCAATTTGATAATTGAAGACCAATAATAATGGTTAACAATAATAGGTCTAGACATAGCTAATATCGTTGTTAACAATATAAATGCTCAAATACACATCAAATGACCTATCAAATATCGTTAAAATCAGCTCTTCCTAAATTACAAAAGAAAAATCTGAAAAGTACTTGTATCACCCATTAAACATCAAATTGTCAAATTAGAAAGTGTACTCAAGGAAGGGAGGAGCACTCAATCTGCTAATAAATAGTCTACTAAATAGGTACCTACTTATACCAACCATCGAAAGAAAAATTAACCAGAATATTTCAACTATTTTTTTTATAATTGTTATTTACATGGTTATAACTGTAAATAAAATACACCAAGCATAAAAAATATACTCAAGAGCCAGCTGATATAAAAAGTGCTTGAGTACCCATTGCTGGCTGGCTGGTGCACTCATTCTGGTAAACACTTGTACCAACTATTAAAACTAAATGTTTTACACAGGATATATGCCACAGGATTATAATTTTTAAATTTTTATTTACATGGTTATAACTGTAAATAAAATACATCAAGCATAACACATATACTCAAGAGCCAGCTTGGCTATAAAATAAATAAAATCAACACTTCCTGAATGTTAAATATAAAAAGTGCTTGAGTACCCATTGCTGGCTGGCTGGTGCACTCATTCTGGTAAACACTTGTACCAACTATTAGTGTAGCAATGATCAAAATAGAACTGAACACTATAGCATATTTTTGGTGCTAAAACAGATAAACTGAGAAGGCTTAAGTCTGTTCCATATTTTGTAATCAGACACCACAAATGATTATGTGGAAGATTTAAAGGCTAATACTGGGTGGTTCTAGCAAGGGGGGCTGGGTTGGTAAAGAGGTTAGAAGTGTAGGCTCTCACCAGGATGGACCAGGTTCAAATCACGGCAGTGGAAGATGTATTTCATTGGTTACCTGTCCCTTACTTGAGTGTTTAATGGAGACATTGGAGTGTAGTACTCTGTAGGGTTGCACCGATAAGCAAAAAGTGTGATTACTGATTAATCGGCCATGCATTATCAGCTGATACCGATTAAGCGGTAGAATATTAAACACAGTTTACGGCAGATTTATCAACTCGCATGCCTGGCAAGTAGTTTTCATTTAAATCATACAACACAGCGGAACCCCAAAACCAAGCAATGATCTAATGGTCCCAATTCTCTGAATTATTGTCTGTTATAAATTATTCTCATTTAAATTGAATGAGGCCTAAAATATGCTTAGCTGAGAGACTAAAGACACTGTTGACTTTTAGAAATTGTGAGTGAGCTTTGCTGTTGAGGCACATGCACGGACAGTCATGACACCCTCTAGTACACCTTGGGCATTTCTGGCTCCTTAAAAATCCTTTTTCTTAAGAGCATGCTTTAATTTCTGATTGGCTATGCCAGTTAAGTTGTCAGCCATTTGGTGTTCCCTTTCCTCAGCTGCTTTTGCAGCCCTCAGTTCTTCTTGCAGCTTACCTAAGTTTTCATATCCCATCTCTAATTTGTGTCTTTTTTCCTCTTTCCTGCAGCATTCATTGTCTTCTAAATTCTCTATGACCAATAAATCTTTCAGCTGTTCACCTTTGGTTTCTATTTGAACATGGTATTTCCCATGCTCGGCCTGAGCCGCATCTCAAAAGAACCGTGGTGATGGGCATGCATTTTGGTTTGCCTCCATAGTACCTTAAGCCATCTTTTACATTCAGTTTTGTTTTCATAGTCCACTCCTCCATGGCATAACGCTCTGCTGGAAGTTGACTTCTTGAAAATGAAAAATGCCCTTCAACATCTGCACTTCCATGAGATTCTGAGCGTTGCCTTAACAGCTTTGTTTACAAGTGGATATTTGGGTAGATCACAGATGTTCTTCAAGTCAAATACTCAGCTCCAATTATTGTCAATTCTCAAACTATAATCGAATGGCGGTAGATTTTTCCATCCATAAAACTTTACATTTACCTCCGAGGGCAACATCTTCGATACCAAGATCAAGCTGTACCATTTTGTACACCCCTACAATACTGCATTAACTTCTGCTTTCTTTTATTGTCTGTGGCTAGAGGCATTCTAGATGTTTGGCATCTGATCCCTTCAACAAAATGGATTTTTCTAGCATTGCATGCCGTGGACTGAAAATCTTTGTGAGCATTAGTGCAGAACACCAGAATATCTCTGTCACTGTGTCTGTTTTTTTTCCAAAAGATGGACAGCATTCTCTCAAATGTCAACTTTATCGGTTTCAACAAAATTTTTGGTATATTGATAAAACAAATGTTCAAACAGTCTTTTCCATTTTTGATTAACTCATCTTTACAATATCTACTTAATAACAGAATGAAAAGATTTGACACTTCATCATACAAAACATGGATCATTGGCTGTTCCACTTAAAAAATTTTGAAAACTGCTCAAACTGTTCCGCACTGTACACTACTAACGCAATTTGTGTTGTGAATGTCCAGCTTCTCAGCGCACTAGCTAATGCTTGGTAATACTTAGATTGTAAGATCTTCTCAGAGAATTTGTCATTTGGTAACACTATTAAAACATAAAGGGCGAGTGCTGGCCACTGTTCCAATAGTCTCTCGGCTGCTGACCCCAAAGTGACCCACCTTAAAGACACATGCTGCAAGAGCCCACGCTTAGGAACTTTCTTCTCCTCCTGAGATTGTTCATACACCTCAAATCAGCTTCCATTGAAATTGGAACTGACTGCAGCTGACATTGACAACTCCTTCACATGTTTTCCATTTGTCATTTCATCGTAACAAATCGTAAAACTAGCAGCGACTCAGCAATCTTCCGACATTGAATCATGAAAATAGAAGCCTAAAGCATCTGTCTACAAATAAGTCGTAGAGAAATGTCCTGTGGCATGTTTTCTCCTCTAAACATACATCTGAACAGATCCACAACACCATCGCAAGAAGAGTGGAATAACAAGCCTGAATGCACTTCATAGCCCATAGCAGTGCCGCCCTATAAGCGCTGGCCTGCAATCTGCAACATCGGGGAAGACTGTATTTATGACTGCTAACAAGCATGCCCCGGAGTCCGTGGACATAATTGGTAGTAAAGGGGGCCCTTTGTTGAGAACCAGTTGATATGGATTTAGCTTGATTATGATGCAACTCTTGGACTTTGCCGTTTTGACATGTTCATCATGACACTTTGGCACCATCATGTGTCCTAGAGGGGGACATAAAAGTGTTTCATATACCATCTTCTCGACTAGAATGATAAATAGACCACATCACAATTGCAGAAAGAAAATAATCCTGGTATGTATCAGTACTTTGCAATAGCGTGACTAATACAAGATAGTATTTACTCATCGATAGTGCGAAAGATATGGACAATGGCCAGCTTTCCTCGAGCCGAACCCTTTGTTTGCTTTCCCTACAGCAGTAGCAGCAGGCAAGAGCTAGTCAAGACGCAAGACATGGAGCGACCAGTCGAAGAAAACTTTGTTTGACTATACATGAGTTCAAATAACTAACAGCATGCATACATGATGTAGAGGACATACTGGGGTATGTTGTCAGCAAGTCGGCGGAATAATGAAGATAAGTGCAATCGAATGAAGAGCAGAACCGAAATCTGTGCATAAACCAATGAGTTCATAAATCGAACTAACCTATGTACAAAACTATGATAAGATGCATACATATGCCTTACATTGTGTGTTTGAAATAGGCAGGCTTCACATCGCAGGAAAGGAATTCGCCATCGCAGAACACCCATCCTCCGGAGCTCCAGGTGGAGTATATAGGTACATTTTACTGGAAAAGCCATGGGTAATAGCAAAAGAACCTCGCTACAACCCAATATTGTTGTGGGATGCGGTCGAAATAGAGAAAAATCCATTGAACTTCAACTGTGACGGCAGTATTACCTCATCTCTGCAGGAAATAGATTCTTTCATCTGCCCACCTTACAATTATGTATTCAGAATGAGTATCATGGTTTAATCTCTCCATTCTATTCCTAGCAACAACAATTTTCCATTTAATATGACCATCTTTCCTTTACCAATTTTATCATAAGCTGTACTTTTACTGCTTAGTTTTACTACTGCTTTAAAGCTTACAGCTGCTGTAAGGTTCTACCAATTGTACCAAAAATTTCATAATACGGGACAAAACATTATAATAGTGTCAATTTTAAAAATATTTGCAATTTAATTGGCAGCAGTCTCCCAGTCTGCACATCACTGCAAGGTTGAAAATTAAAAAATTTTGGTTCCTTTGATTCAACACCCTCACCAATAAGGTTTATTACAACGGGTTGAGGTCTCGACATATTCATGGTGGCATCCTAGTGGAAAATCAAAAGAAATTATTCCCAGTATTAAGTTTGTGAAAATAATGTTCAATTAGTAATCTTACAATGATGTGCCATATTATTATCATTGCCATTCCCATTTCCCAAACAATTCACCTGCATTGAAAACTGGATAAATGGATTCTAAGATGAAAACTAGCTTCCAGCCTAAGATACACAATTAATATCCCTTACATCTTGCCCTTATATTATATTAAGAATATGCATCTTATAATTTTACACAATCAATTATTTTTTAAGGGTCATTCCATATGAAATCAACAAACCCATTTTTTTAACCTTGGAATTTCATGAAATTTGGTAAAGTTGTTGATTTCATAGTAAGTAACAAATGTGATTTCTTTTGTAATAATAATGATTTCCCTAGCCCATGCATGGAATTTACTATCGAAATCTGGAAACGCATGGGCTATCGAAGGAGCTCACGTTCGCCTTCCTGCGCTCCGCAGGTCAGCAGTCCGAAACCAAGGGATTCGTACTCACGTGCCAAGATCGTGTCATCAACACCCTCGTGTACCATCGCCTCATCTTTGGGGAAAATGTGACGGACATGAGATGCAGAGCGTGCCGAAGGCAGCCGGAGACTTTAGGTCATCTACTCTCCGGCTGCAGCTTTTATGCGAAGAACACATATATAAACAGGCACAACTCAGGTCTCCGGGTGTTGTATTACAATCTAAGATACCATTACTGTATAGACGCGAATCCGGTGCTGCCTTACGTCCCTGGAGACATCGAGTCCGTCATGGAGAATGATAAGTGTAAGATCTGGTGGAATTATTCTTTCCCCACCACCAGGAAGTTAAAGGTGACGAAGCTTGATATCGTTCTCCTCTACAACCTCTCGCATGCCATGTTCGCGATCTAGTTTTCGGCACCAGCGCAAACGAACATGGCAGCGAAGGAGATTGAAAAAAGGACTAAATATCAAGATCTGCTGTGCGAACTCCGGCAAATGTATGCGGACTACTCTGTGAAACTGGTAGTCCTCATCGTGGGCATGCTTGGTGGTGTCAAGAGCTCCCTGGTGAAAATCTCAAGTGCATCCCAGCATGCAGGGCACAAGCGGATGCACTTGCAAGTGCAATGCAGAAGGCTGACCTTCTCGGGTCCCTCCGCCTGCTACAAACACATGACCCTAATGCTGGGTAGCCACCTATCCACTGGTGGCAGACGTGGCTAACCTTAGGCGTGACCCCTCTTGTGTCTCTGGCAATTATGACGTCAATGAAGCCCGATGCTCGAAGCAGCTAAAAACATGTTTAACAATTAATGCCATTATCACTTAAAGTGTCTTAATTAATCTTAATAAATTTTATATTATAATTATCCTAATGGTATGTGCTTTAATTCTCAGGAATACAAATAATGGCTTTTTCATTCCTTCAATAATAATGTATAACATTAGGGCTGTGATTACTTAATTATTAGTGAAATGCAAAAAGGTCAACCTGTGCAGGTTGAGGTAAACTGCTCGACTTACAAAGTTGCAGATGTTATCTTTTATTCATAATTTTAATTCATTACTAATTTAACTTATTAAAATTATCCAAAAATAGTGTGTTCAACTCGAAGGACGGTTTTTATAAGTGAGAGTAGAGCTAAGAGACCAAGCCATCGGCGTGTAAAATTCACACAGTCAGGCTAGGGTGGCCAGTTAATTTCTCTGGGCCACCTGCGATTTCCTACTAAGTTCTGACACACAAAAAATTGAATGCAGAGTGGTAACTCTTTGCCACAAGCCATGGAAAAACAGAATGCGATGGAATCGGGGGTATTGTTAAATGACTGGCTTGAAAAGAGAGCCTCCAAGGACTACTAGGCAGGCAGATAATTACACCAATTGAATTTTTCAACTTTTGCAGGGTTAACATTACCAAAATTAACTTCCACTACATGTAAATGACAGCGTGAATGTAACTCGTATGATCCTCAAAGAATGTTTTAGGATATACACACACTTCCACGAACTAGAGGTTTCCACAACTTTTATTCTCAGGGTAGCTCAGGTCCTGTGGAGGCTAGGAAAATAAGTGATGATACCATGCCTTCTTTCATTTGGAACTTGAAATCAAGCAAGCCAACACCATTTGGTCTAAAACTGCCTGATATGAATCCAGGGTGTTATGTAGCTTACAAGTTTGAAAACCAGTGTTACTTTGGAGTGGTGACTGAAATAAATAAGGATTAAGAAGATGTGACCATCAAATTTCTATACCCACATCGTCCATCACCTTCATTTTTCTGGCTAATGCAATAAGATTCTTGTCCAGTTCCAATTCTTCATACGAAGTCTGTTAGAAAAGTATCCGACCTTATTTTTTTCCGATGGATTTGAACCAAGCAGCCTGGCATGAGCATACCTAGAACCTTCGTGGGCATGCATAAATTTTTCCCACCTTTTGATAGCGTCTGTTGCTGGTGAGCAGCATTTGAGTGCGGTACTGTGTAGTGCACTCGTTAGTTTTTCATTGCAAGGATAATGACGGAACGACTGGAGCAGCGCTACTGCATCAAATTCTGCCAGAAACTGGGCAACAGCCAGCTGGAAACCATTCGGAAGATTCAGATGGCTTTCAGTGACGATGCTATGGGCATTACACAGATTAAGGAGTGGTACAACCGGTTTAAAGATGGCCACACATCGGTGGAAATTGTGTGCCAATCGGCCATCAACATGCGAAAATGACCAGATCATTGCCAAAGTGAACACTGTGGTGATGTGCAGGGCTGCTACCAGCCTGTGACCTAAATAATAGTGACTTTGGTGACTTTTCCTTGGTGAAATAGTGACAAAGTAGTGACCAACTAGCGACCAAATAGTGACCAAAAAACGACCAACAATTGACCTAAAAGTGACCAAAAATAGAGAATATTGGCCATCAAGCATGAAGAAACATTTCCTACCTTCAGACTTGGGAGAGTTAAAGGTTCTTAAAGGATTTTGTTTAGAAAATGCAGCATTTTCACATTGTCAGGATCTAATCGATTCCTTTTTTCATCAACCAAATTTCCAGCAGTACTGAAGGCTCTTTCTGAAAGTACTGTTGCTGGAAGAATGCAGAGGAACTTTTTTGTTAGAATTTTCAAATTGGGGAATTTCAAAGAATTCATATGTGGACAAGAATTATTAGTTTACAATATTATGATTAAACATTTCCTACCACAGTAATAGCTATTTAAATGCGAAAAACGAGCAATTACAGTAAGCCCTCGACATAGGTGGATCTGAGTTACACGGATCAGGGGGTACATCGTTGTCACTTGATCGTGGAGAATGTAGGCTACCCACGTGGCATTTATGTATTTTTTCCTCGCAATACCAGGGTAATGGGAGAAAAGGGTCATATTTTTGTATTTTGCTTCTAATTGCACGGAAAAAGTTTCATCTAATTTTGTGACCATAGTGACACAACCTCGCCTTGTCAATATTTACCGTATCTGCATTCTATTCACTGGGAGCTTTGATCGCTACGCTGCAAAAATTTCAAATCTACAATCAGGATCGGATTTACACTTACTTTGGAATAAAATGAAAAATCCGCCGATCTTTGGTTCCAACCATCTGTAATAATTACCCAAAACTTCTTTTTATGCTGTAATGGACAACAGATGTCATCTATGGAGTAGATAATTAACTATACGTCGACCTACATGCAAAGGTCAAACTACGCCGAAAAAAGACTTTGATGCCTGTTCACATCAGACTTTTTTCACCAGCACGATGATCAAATATCACCTATCGAATCTTAAATGAGGAAGGAACTACTCAACATTATGGATTGTTCTTCCATATTTTCTTTTGCTCGAATTTTAATTCTGATACGTGATCAGAGAATCTTTTTTGTGTTGCTTTTTCAACAGCAGTGGCGTGCTTATGAGAAGTTGCTGTATCTCTGCGAATGGCAGCCATGCCTTCAAAAATCACTAGGGCAAGGGCGATATCTTCAATGTTCTTCTTAGCAATGGCATTCTTAAGGTGAATATTGGCTTCATTAAATAGTCTGTTCGCCCTAGCAGATGCACGCTCCACTTCCTCCCGCAATCCTCTTTTTACACAATATTTTCTCCATCAGTTCTGCTCTTTTATTCTCATCTTCCAGTCTTTCTACATCTTCATTCTTCTTTCGGACTTCCTCTTCTTTTTTCTTCCTCTCTTCTTCCAAGTAAGCTCTGTAATTTTGATTAGCACAGCGTGCACTTGCAAGAAGAACTTTGGTAATAGGTAATAGAAACGGCTTTTTGCCATACTTATGTAGCACACTCTTGACTACCATGCACATGGTAAGAGTGCGTTTAGACATTGCAGTTCTGTCATATGTTACAATTCTCCCTGACTATGAGAAGTCCCTCTCGACATCAGCCTGTCCGTGAGAGAGACAGCTTTCAATAACTTCAAGACAGTAGGTTTCTTCAAGTCACCAGAAGCGCGCATGGATAAAAACTGAACCAATACTGATCGATACAGTCATTTCTAGAGCCATCTTCATCCTTCTCCAGCTGCAAGAGCTTCCACTTTATTGTTCCGAAGCTGGTGCACATATGGTGGTAGTGATAACGGCGACAACACACGACACTGAAATATCCTACCAATATAGCACTTTCAACTAGCTTCAATAGCAATTTCAACAAATACTTCGGAAGTCTCTCTTGGGGCAAGGGCCTAGCCACGTTAATACACTGGTTCCCATCAGATCACCGAAGTTAAGCAACGTTGGGCCCAGACTGAAGTTGGATAGGTAAACCTCTACCGTGGTGCTCTTGTCCCGTGTCTGCAAGTGGCAGGAAGTTTAAATGTGGGTTGGCACTATGGATCTAAAGAGATCTAAGCACCAGGGGGGCTACAGAAGGCCTCCACCCACCCCTCCAATTTACATTTTGGAAGTCTCTCCGATATCTGATATAGGATGAAAGCACATATCTTGAATAGGATGAAAGCTCATATCAGGCACAGACAAGGTAAACTCCATTCCGAAAGAGGCTTTCTAGGAATGCTTCCAACAATGGCGGCACAGCTGGGAGAAGTGTGTAGAGTCCAAAGTAGACAACTTTAAGGATGATTAGGATTTCCAATGCTCCAGGTATGCCAGTTTTTTTCCCCCAGCCAAAGGTCGGATACTTTTCCAACAGACCACGTATACTTGCTGTTGTTGAATCACCTGAGACTAAAACTGGAAGAATGTACCACTTCCCCACCGAATGCATGGCTTTGATGGAGAAAAAAATGGCACGAAATGAATAAACTGTACCTACTAGGATGTAGGAACTGAACTTTTGAGTCATGAAAAAAAATATGTATTTAACTAACACAGCTTACTGAGAGGGAAAAACCACAAATGTAGTGGTAGGTCATATGACAAGAGATTTCAATGCATGTACGTGTCTTTGAATTTTCTACAAATGGTATAATTTGAATACCAAATAGCAATGAAAAGTAATAGGTACCTAAAAAAAAGTAATATCTCACAATAAAAAATAACATCTTCAACCTTGTAAGTCATTGAGAGAGCAGTTTACCTCTGCCTGCATAGGTTTAAACCCTTATTGCGTTTCACTAATGAATAAGTAATCACAGCCCTTTGTTATGCATCCAAGCACTCATATAAACATTGCATCATGAATTTAAAATATCAAACACATTTTTTATCTCAGTTGTTTCATAAGGGTCTCTCAACTTTGCTGGATAATGCCAAAATAACAGAGTGCCGGAAGCCATTTGGAGAAAATTGCAGTAAAATGGTAAATTTTTTTTTAAGGAATGAAATAGCTATAATTTTTATTTCCGAGGATGAAAGCACATATCTTAAGGATAATTATAATTCAAAATTTATTAAGATTAATGAAGACCCTTTTAATGACAACAGAATTAATTGTTAACCATGTATATAAGCTGAAAATTATGCAAGGACAATGTTTAAGGTCAAGGTGTAATATCTGGACATGGTGTAATATCTGGAAATGAGGTGGGGTATTAGTTGGCGAAGTCTGGTTTCATCCCCAATCCAATTCGAACAGAGCATATCATACCTAGTACAACCTCAATAGGGTCAGCAGAAGTCAGACTATAGGGCTAAGCCCAGAATTCTGTGATATGGTGAACAATACCAAGTCAACAACATGCCAAATTACATATAGGAATACTTATGCCTGTGCTCACCAAAAGAGCCCTTCCTTTTAACTGGCATCAATTACGAACGTACTAGAGCATCTTACTGGGCATTAACAAGTGATGAGACACATATCCTATACCTCCTGGGAACTTCATATTCACCCAGATGCAGGAGGTGTAAAGAAGTGGATGAAACCACATCCCACGCATCATTTGAGTGTCCTGCCATGAGGACTTGGAATAGGAACCTGGGTACACCATTCATGGAGCCAAAGGATGCTAGGGAAATCCCCCGGCTTTGGCCTGGCATTCAGCAAGGCAGTTGGCCTCTATAAGTGATTCACCATTAGGCTGGTTGGTACAGTGGAGCAATAGGTGCCTTAGGGCCTTCTTGTGAGGAGTTCCACTGAAAATACAATTTGCATCGACTGCATGGGTTAAAAAACAAAAATTCTACTTGAAGTGGCTGATACTTACTTCCACTGATTCAGGACTCTCATCGGTGCTGTCATCGATTGTGATGAACATAGGCTGAGTCATGATAAGAAAGGAAATAATTTGTCTTATCAACGGAAATACTTGCCAACTTGATGAAATGAAATTTCTTCCCAGTGTAAAGTTTGTGCGCATAATAAAATGAGATTTAGTTATCATACATTTTATTACCATGTTACCTTTGCTGGCAATCATATTCCTCATTCAGTTGACTTGTATTTAGAAACTAGCTTAAACATTCTGAGACGAAAACAGCTTCCGATCCCAGATACACAATTAATATTCCTTCCTTCGTACCCTTATTGTACACGTCCACGAAAAGTTTTATAAGGACTAACCCAAGTTGAATATTTTGTGGAGACATTGAAGTGCAGTACTTGTTAGATTGGACATTAGTGGTAATTTGCAGACTGTTCTAGATAATATAATGACAAATATAGATCTGATGAACGTCAATACCACAGTGATCAAATCTCATATATCAGATCACTATCCTCTTCTCTGCAAAATAAACATTCCATCTTCCCCCTACTCCAGCAACTTCTACAAAAGATATATTACGGAGCAGAACATAACAGCTTTTCAAGAAACGTTGAATTCACATGATTGGTCTGAAATGTATAGTTTAATGTCCTTTGATGATAGTTTTCAGTACTTCTATTCTACTTTTCAACATTTCTTTGACATTTGTTTTCCCTTAGTCCTGAAGAAGGTGAAAAATCCTTCTTTACTTTCCAAACGTAAAAAGCCATGGGTTACAGATGAAATCAGAAATCTGTCAAGTGAGATGAAGGAGGCTGCCATACACTACAAACATAAAACTGAGCTGTCGGATCGATTAGAGTATCTGGCACGTAAGAAAAGATACCGTAAATTTCTTCAAACCGCAAAAAAAATCCTTCGACAATCATAGAATAGTAAATGCTGACAATAAATCAAAAGAAATTTGGAAAATCATCAAAGAATCCAAAGCTGTTATACTACCATAGCATCCAATCTCAATTATTTTTACCTGTCTCATCAGATGCCCTCAATCCCAGGCAATTCAAATAACTATTCTGTAATCCAATCGTCAAGCAATTCGCTATACTTGTTTCGTTGTACTGAATCTGAATTGACCAATATTGTTAATAAATTGCCCAATAAAAATAGTCATGGATTAGATGGTATCCCCGGGAGTGTTGTAAAAAGATGAGTCCTGGTTATCAAGGATCAAGTTCTATTCCTCATTAATGAATCTCTAAGGCTTGGAGTTTTCCCAGACTCTCTCAAAACTGCCAAAGTTGTTCCTCTCTACAAAGGCAAAGGAAGCAAACAGGACACGAATTCATACCGTCCGATTTCCCTGCTGAACCAGTTAGGTAAAATTTTTGAAAAGGTCTTCTATAACCGTCTGGTATTATACCTTGAGTCATTCAGTCTCTTGTCCCCTTCTCAGAATGGGTTCAGGAAATCCAAAACCACATCCACAGCCACCTATGAAATGGTGACCCACATACTCTCAAATTTAGACAATAGAACAGAGACTCTGGGCCTTTTCTTTGACTTTTCTAAAGCATTCGATCTTGTCAATCAACAACTACTCTTGCTGAAACTGGGATACTATGGTATACGAGGTACTCCTTATAAGTGGATTGACTCATACCTGAGTGGACGTCACCAACATGTTGTATTATGTAAAAATGGCACTCCGTTTATCTCTCCTGGTAAAGAAGTCCTACTTGGTGTGCCGCAGGGCTCTGTCTTGGGCCCTATTCTATTTTTGCTGTACATTAATGATCTACCAGATACTCTTAAATCGGTTACTGGTGTCAAACCTATACTCTACGCTGACGATACTAATGTTATTGTGTCAGCCCCATCACTGAATAGCTTGTCCCTTACAGCAGTCAGTGCCACCGAACTCCTATATGGGTGGTGTCAAAATAATTTCCTTAAACTGAACCTTGACAAGTCTGGCCTTATCTATTTTTGTAACAAAAATAAAGCACCAATTGTTGTAGAGGGGAAACAACTTCCACGAATTTCCTGTTTACAGTTCCTAGGAGTTACCTTGAATAAAAATGTAACATGGGTCGAACACATCAGTAAATTGCGCAATAAGCTTAGTTCAGCATGCTTTCTCATTAGAAGCATCAGGAATACTGTAAATAATGATGTGTTATTATCTATTTATTATAGTGAATTTTACTCTCACATTATCTTCAGTATCCTGTTTTGGGGTTCCTCTCCCCATGCTACTGTAATCTTCAAAATTCAGAAGCGCATTATAAGGTTGATGTGCAATGCTCCCTATGATGCACCTTGTCTTCCTCTTTTTAAAAAACTGTGTATTCTGCCAATTTCATCTATATACATCATAAATGTAAAAAATAACATTCTTCAGTATACATCCAATGATGTATACCACTGCCACAACACTAGAACTTGTAAATACCTGCATCAAAACTTCATCAGGACTCTTAATACAGCCCAAGGTCCTAAACCTATGGGCCTGAAGATTTTTAATGGTTTGCCTCCAGAGGTGAAAAATGAGAGGAGAACTTCGGTCTTTAAGAAGAAACTACTGAAGTTTCTGAACAAAAATCTATTTTATTCCATTGATGATTTCCTGCACTTGTAGCACATAATTTATACATTCCAATTCAATTTTTATTGAATACGTACCTATACTACCATGTCCTATATTTGTATTTTGTGCACAAGCTACAGACCTTTGCACAAATAAAAAATATTATTATTATTATTAGGCCATTACCCTTGGCACCTTTAATTAAAAGCGACTAATATTGATGCCGGGTTTCATTCCTCCATTCCCTTCTTTATCTTTATTCACAGTGTAAAACGCCTATTAGTATGGAAAAAAATGAAAGAACTCACGATATAAACTGCAGTATAAGTGATTCACCATTAGACTGCTTGGTGCAGTGGAGCAATAGGTGCCTTAGGGCCTTCTTGTGAGGAGCTCCACTTAAAATACAATTTGCACATACTGCATGGGTTAAAAAACAAAAATTCTACTTGAAGTGGCTGATACTTACTTCCACTGATTCAGGACTCTCATCGGTGCTGTCATTGATTGTGATGAGCATAGGCTGAGTCATGATAAGAAAGGAAATAATTTGTCTTATCAACGGAAATACTTGCCAACTTGATGAAATGAAATTTCTTCCCAGTGTAAAGTTTGTGCGCATAATAAAATGAGATTTAGTTATCATACATTTTATTACCATATTACCTTTGCTGCCAATCATATTCCTCATACAGTTGACTTGTATTAAGAAACTAGCTTAAACATTCTGAGACGAAAACAGCTTCCGATCCCAGATACACAATTAATATTCCTTCCTTCGTACCCTTGTTGCACACGTGTAAATCGCCTATTACTATGGAAAAACGTGAAAGATCTCACGATATAAACTGCAGTATAAGTGATTCACCATAAGACTGCTTGGTGCAGTGGAGCAATAGGTGCCTTAGGGCCTTCTTGTGAGGAGTTCCACTGAAAATACAATTTGCATCCACTGCATGGGTTAAAAATGAAAATTTTACTTGAAGTGGCTGATATTTACTTCCACTGATTCGGGACTCTCATCCGCGCTGTCATCGATTGTGATGAGCATAGGCTGAGTCATGAAAAGAAAGGAAATAATTTGTCTTATCCACAGAAATACTTACCAACTAGTGGAAATGAAATTTCTTCCCAGTGTAAAGTTTGTGCACATAAAGAATGAGAAATTAGTTATCTTACATTTTATAACCATGTTACCTTTGCTGGCAATCATATTCCCCATACAGTTGACTTGTATTAACCCTTTCGCTACGAACGCCGTTTATAAACGCCGCTGATTTTTCACTCCTGTGAACGAAGGCCATCTATAAACACCGCAGATTTTTCTACGCAAGAGAACGAAGGGCGTCTTAAAACGTCACTAGGGCCAGGTAGGCAGAAAAGGTCAAGGTGTCATAAAGGACCCTTCCTCGCGGCTCTGAAGACCCTTCCTCGGCTTAGAGGCGGGGATTATCTCAACCCTTCTTCGCAGTGCGAGCCTCACACTCGGCAGTTGTTCATGGTCACTTGTTTGTTTATGCAGTGGGAAAACCAAAATAATATTTGTTTCTAAATTGCATTATTGAGTTCCAGAAGTTAATTCCTTATGTTTTTTTGAATCTCTAGAAATTTTAAACGGAACTCTAACGTTATTATTAACAGAGTTCACCTGTCAATGAGATTCAAACCGATTTGGGAGAATTTTTCATTGCAGTGAGGAACTAAGACGTATGTTTTTTAATGATTTGACGATAAGGTAGTACCGATATTTTTCTCTCCATTTTACTTGTTTATGAACATATATTGGAAAACAACTGTAATGGTAATACCACGCAACATACCACCAAATCTATTATATCTACATTATAGGTTGAAAATCCCGCTGAAGGGTGTGGTTTATGCTAATTCATTAGCAGTCAATAAACTTTACTTTCTTGTAACTGAATATTTTTGGTGTAACTGCCATTCAGCTATAAAAAGTATCCTTCAAGCCGAAAAGCATTCAAATTTGTTCTGTGTAATGCAGCTAAGAGTGATCATTATGTTGTAATCATTTATCTTAAAACTAGAAGAAAACCGCATGCGTGCGTGATGGAATATTGGGAGGTACAATAAATAATTGCTAGGCAGAAAAATCTATCTCGCGCTACCATTGCGAATATATTTACATAAAAATGTTTTCTGATGAAGGTATAGCACCAAAAAAAGTGCATGTGCTTTTATATAAAACACAGGTATGGATGGATCATCCGCGGATGTCTTCTATTGCGAAACAACAGAAATAATTATTTTTGTAACCATATGTCTATTGTGCTAAATATCTTAATATTAGCATTAGAATTTTGTTTAAAATCTCTAAATGGTATTTATAACAACAGGAATTTATTTGTGTATTAACCCCTTCTTAAAGTCTTACTATTATTTATTTAACAAAAATCACTATATTAAAAATAGTTGACCGCCGACACAGGCCTAGGTGGGTTCTCATTTGGAAAAGGGCAAAGATAATCTCTGGTCAGTGGCCGAGGAAAGGGTCGGGAACCCCACTGGGTCCGGTCCCAAAGCGGGGGAAAGAAATACCTGCTCGATGCCTTGCTTCAAGAGAGCTCCGTACACGGAGTGGAAAAATATTCTAGAGGAACCCGCGAGAAGGAAAGCATTTTCCTGCGTAGGACTCCGGCGCGAAAGGGTTAAGAAACTATGTAGCTAAAATATTCTAAGATGAAAACTGCTTCCACTCCCAGGTACACAATTAATATTCCTTCCTTTATACCCTTATTGTAAACGTCCACGAAAAGTTTTATAAGGACTAACCCAAGTTGAGTATTATGTGGAGAACATTGAAGTGCAGTACTTGTTAGGTTGGACATTAAGCCATTACCCATGACACCTTTAATTAAAAGGGACTAATATCGATGCCGGGTTTCATTCCTCCATTCCCATTCTTTACCTTTCTTCACAGTGTAAATCGCTTATTAGTAGGGAAAAACGTGAAAGAACTCACGTTAAAAACTGCAGTATAAGTGATTCACCATAAGACTGGTTGGCGCAGTGGAGCAATAGGTGCCTTAGGGCCTTCTTGTGAGAAGCTCCACTTAAAATACAATTTGCATCTACTGCATGGGTTAAAAATGAAAATTTTACTTGAAGTGGCCGATACTTACTTCCACTGATTCAGGAATCTCTTCGGCGCTATCATCGATTGTGATGAGCATAGGCTGAGTCATGAAAATAAAGGAAATAATTTGTCTAATCAACAGAAATACGTGCCAACTAGTGGAAATGAAATTTCTTCCCAGTGTAAAGTTTGTGCACATAATAAAAAAGAAATTAGTTATCTTACATTTTATAACCATGTTACCTTTGCTGGCAATCATATTCCCCATGCAGAAGACTTGTATTAAGAAACTAGCTTAAACATTCTGAGACGAAAACAGCTTCCAATCCCAGATACACAATTAATATTCCTTCCTTTGTACACTTATTCTACACGTTCACGAAAAGTTTTAAAAGGACTAACCCAAGTTGAGTATTTTGTGGAGAACATTGAAGTGCAGTACTTGTTAGATTAGACATTAAGGCATTACCCTTGGCACCTTTAATTAAAAGGGACTAATATTGATGCCGGGTTTCATTCCTCCATTCCCATTCTTTAACTTTCTTCACATTGTAAAGCACCTATTAGAATAGAAAAACGGAAAGAATTCAGGATAAAAACTGCAGTATAAGTGATTCACCATAAGACTGGTTGGTGCAGTGGGCAATAGGTGCCTTAGGGCCTTCTTGTGAGGAGATCCTCTTAAAATACAATTTGCATCTACTGCATGGGTTAAAAATGAAAATTTTACTTGAAGTGGCTGATACTTACTTCTACTGATTCGGGACTTTCATCCCTGCTGTCATAGAATGTGGTGATCGGAGGCTGAGTCATGAAAGGAGAGGAAATAATTTCTCTTAGCAACAGAAATACTTGCCAGCTGGTGGAAATCAAATTTCTTCCCAGTATAGAGTTTGTGCACATAATAAAATGAGAAATTAGTTATCTTATATTTTATTACCATGTTACCTTTCAACTTGGCTACTAATATCCAATTTTCAAATTCCCTGACTATTCCCTGACTTTTCCATGATGGCCTTACCAATTTCCCTGACCGAACTCCAAAAGGTCTACTATTATCGATTAAAATTTTGTTTACACATGTGATCGTACTT
The DNA here is from genome assembly GCA_933228895.1 of Platycnemis pennipes. Classification (NCBI taxonomy): domain Eukaryota; kingdom Metazoa; phylum Arthropoda; class Insecta; order Odonata; family Platycnemididae; genus Platycnemis; species Platycnemis pennipes. The sequence goes on along the minus strand of OW121846.1, from coordinate 65,334,544 downwards.
GTATTACCATTCTAATATTCATCGTCTCGTACTTTTAGAACTGCAAGCACGTATTTACTACAAGCTAGTGTGCTGCAACTACCTCTTGACCTGAGTCTCGGAAGATAAAAGAAAAACATGATGTAAAATCTTCCGAACAACATAGCCTCGGATTCCTTATGATGAGTGGAATATATGGTGATCATGAATATTAACACTACTAGGCAAATACTGCACTAAGATTATACAAAAGGGATACATCATACGACATATTCACAGCTAAAAAACTAAAATTCACAACTGAATGTTCAACGAATTGACGGGGCTTATTCTATGCACTTTGGCGACCGACATTCGTTTTAGTTGGTGCAATGTTTTCGTGAAATAAAGGGCGGGAAAGCTTGCTCGATAAATCTAATGGTAGAAAAATAACGAGAATTTCCTATCCCAGTTTCTCCCTGACTGTTACAAAAATTCCCTGACTTTTCCAGATTTCCAAAATTCCCTGACAATTCCACATTTTCCTGGTTTGTCCCTGATAATCGCCCTTCTACCTTTGCTGGCATTCATCTTCCCCATTCGTTTGACCTGTATTGAGAAACTTGCTAAATCATACTGAGGTGAAAACTAGCTTCCGGTCCGAGATACGCAATTATTATTCCTTCCTTTGTACCCTTATTGTAAACATCCACGAAAAGTTTTATGAGGACTAACCCAAGTTGAGTATTTTGTGGAGAACATTGAAGTGCAGTGCTCCATTTGTCAGATTGGACATTAGGTCATTTCCCTTGGCACCTTTAAGTAAAAGCGACTAATATTGATGCCGGTTTTCATTCCTCCATTCCCATTCTTTACCTTTCTTCACGGTGTAAAGCGCCTATTAGTATGGAAAACATGAAAGAACTCACGATAAAAACTACAGTATAAGTGATTCATAATAACACTGGTTGGTGCAGTGGAGCAATAGGGGCACTAGGGCCTTCTTGTGAGGAGATCCACTTAAAATACAATTTGCATCTACTGCATGGGTTAAAAATGAATTTTAATTGAAGTGGCTTATACTTACTTCCACCGATTCAGAATTCTCATCCCCGCTGTGAAAGAAAGTGATGATCGGAGACTGAGCCTTGAAAGGAGAGGAAATAATTTGTCTTAGCAACAGAAATACTTGCCAACTAGTGGAAATGAAATTTTTTCCGAGTGTAAAGTTTGTGCACATAATAAAATGAGATTTAGTTATCTTACATTTTATTACCATGTTACCTTTCCTGGCAAGCATATTCCCCATACAGTTGACTTGTATTATGAAACTAGCTAAAATATTCTGAGACGAAAACAGCTTCCGATCCCAGATACATAATTAATATTCATTCCTTGGTACACTTATTGTACACGTCCACGAAAGGTTTTATAAGGACTAACCCAAGTTGAGTATTTTGCAGAGAACATTGAAGTGCAGTACTTGTTAGATTGGATATTAAGCCATTACCTTTGGCAAGTTAAATTAAAAGCGACTAATATTGATGCTGGGTTTCATTCCTCCATTCCCATTCTTTACCTTTCTTCACAGTGTAAAGCGCCTATTAGTATGGAAAATATGAAATAACTCACGATAAAACTGCAGTATAAGTGATTCATAAAAACACTGGTTGGTGCAGTGGAGCAATAGGGGCACTAGGGCCTTCTTGTGAGGAGATCCACTCAAAATACAATTTGCATCTACTTCATGGGTTAAAAATGAAAATTTTACTTGATATGGCTGATACTTACTTCCACTGATTCAGGAATCTCATCGCTGCTATCATAGAATGTGTCGATCGGAGGCTGAGTCATGAAAGGAGAGGAAATAATTTGTCTTAGCAACAGAAATACTTGCCAACTAATTGAAATGAAATTTCTTCCCATTGTAAATTTTGTGCACATAATAAAATGAGTAATAAGTTATGTTACATTTTATTACCATGTTACCTTTCAAGGTGGCTACTAATATCCAATTTTCAAATTCCCTGACTATTCCCTGACTTTTCCCTGATGGCCTTACCAATTTCCCTTACAGAACGCCAAAGGGTCGGCTATTATCGATTAAGATTTTGTTTACTCATGTGATCGTACTTGTATTACCATTTTAATATTCATCATCTCGTATTTTTAGAACTGCAAGCACGTATTTACTACAAGCTAGTGTGCTGCAACTACCTCTTGACCTGAGTCTCAGACGTTAAAAAAAAAACATGATGTCAAATCTTCCGAACAACATAGCCTTGGATTCCTTATGATGAGTGGAATACATGGTAATCAGGAATATTAACACTACTAGGCAAATACCGCACGAAGATTATACAAAAGGGATACATCGTACGACATATTCACAGCTAAAAAACTAAAATTCTTAACTGAATGTTCAACGAATCGATGGGGCTTATTCTATGCACTTTGGCGACGGGCATTCATTTTAGTTGGTGAAATAAAGGGTGGGAAAGACTGCCCGATAAATGAAATGGTAGAAAAATAACGAGAATTTCCTATCCCAGTTTCTCCCCGACTCTTACGAAAATTCCCTGACTTTTCCAGATTTCCAAAATTCCCTGACAATTCCACCTTTTCCCGGTTTTCCCTGACAATCGCCACTCTGCCTTTGCAGGCATTAACGTTCCCCATACATTTAACCTGTATTGAGAAACTAGCTAAAACATTCTGAGACGAAAAGAGCTTCCGAACCCAGATACACAATTAATATTCCTTCCTTTGTATCCTTATTGTAAACATCCACGAAAAGTTTTATAAGGACTAACCCAAGTTGAATATTTTGTGGAGAACATTGAAGTGCAGTACTCCATTTGTCAGATTGGACATTAAGCCATTGCCCATGGCACCTTTAAGTAAAAGCGACTAATATTGATGCCGGCCTTCATTCCTCCATTTCCATTCTTTACCTTTCTTCACGGTGTAAAGCGCCTATTAGTATGGAAAACATGAAAGAACTCACGATAAAAACTACAGTATAAGTGATTCATAATAACACTGGTTGGTGCAGTGGAGCAATAGGGGCACTAGGGCCTTCTTGTGAGGAGATCCACTTAAAATACAATTTGCATCTACTGCATGGGTTAAAAATGAAAATTTTACTTGAAGTGGCTGATACTTACTTCCACTGATTCAGAATTCTCATCGCCGCTCTCATTGAATGTGATGATCGGAGACTGAGTCTTGAAAGGAGAGGAAATAATTTGTCTTAGCAACAGAAATACTTGCCAACTAGTGGAAATGAAATTTCTTCCCAGTGTAAAGTTTGTGCCAATAATAAAATGAGATTTAGTTATCTTACATTTTATTTCCATGTTACCTTTCCTGGCAATCATATTCCCCATACAGTTGACTTGTATTAAGAAACTAGCTAAAACATTCTGAGACGAAAACAGCTTCCGATCCCAGATACATCATTAATATTCCTTCCTTGGTACCCTTATTGTACACGTCCACGAAAGGTTTTATAAGGACTAACCCAAGTTGAGTATTTTGCGGGGAACATTGAAGTGCAGTACTTGTTAGATTGGATATTAAGCCATTACCTTTGGCAAGTTAAATTAAAAGCGACTAATATTGATGCTGGGTTTCATTCCTCCATTCCCATTCTTTACCTTTCTTCACAGTGTAAAGCGACTATTAGTATGGAAAATATGATATAACTCACGATAGAACTGCAGTATAAGTGATTCATAATAACACTGGTTGGTGCAGTGGAGCAATAGGGGCACTAGGGCCTTCTTGTGAGGAGATCCACTTAAAATACAATTTGCATCTACTGCATGGGTTAAAAATGAAAATTTTACTTGAAGTGGCTTATACTTACTTCCACTGATTCAGGAATCTCATCGCTGCTATCATAGAATGTGACGATCGGAGGCTGAGTCATGAAAGGAGAGGAAATAATTTGTCTTAGCAACAGAAATACTTGCCAACTAATTGAAATGAAATTTCTTCCCAGTGTAAATTTTGTGCACATAATAAAATGAGTAATTAGTTATCTTACATTTTAATACCATGTTACCTTTCAAGGTGGCTACTAATATCCAATTTTCAAATTCCCTGACTATTCCCTGACTTTTCCCTGAAGGCCTTACCAATTTCCCTTACAGAACACCAAAGGGTCGGCTATTATCGATTAAGATTTTGTTTACTCATGTGATCGTACTTGCATTACCATTTTAATATTCATCATCTCGTATTTTTAGAACTGCAAGCACGTATTTACTACAAGCTAGTGTGCTGCAACTACCTCTTGACCTGAGTCTCAGACGTTAAAAAAAAAAACATGATGTCAAATCTTCCGAACAACATAGCCTTGGATTCCTTATGATGAGTGGAATACATGGTAATCAGGAATATTAACACTACTAGGCAAATACCGCACGAAGATTATACAAAAGGGATACATCGTACGACATATACACAGCTAAAACACTAAGATTCACAACTGAATGTTCAACGAATTGATGGGGCTTATTCTATGCACTTCGGCGACGGACATTCGTTTTAGTTGGCGAAATGTTTTGGTTAAATAAAGAGCGGGAAAGCCTGCTCGATAAATCTAATGGTAGAAAAATAACGAGAATTTCCTATCCCAGTTTCTCCCTGACTGTTACAAAAATTCCCTGACTTTTCCAGATTTCCAAAATTCCCTGACAATTCCACCTTTTCCTGGTTTTCCCTGACAATCGCCACTCTGCCTTTGCAGGCATTAACGTTCCCCATACATTTAACCTGTATTGAGAAACTAGCTAAAACATCCTGAGACGAAAAGAGCTTCCGATCCCAGATCCACAATTAATATTCCTTCCTTTGTACCCTTATTGTACACGTCCACGATAAGTTTTATAAGGACTAACCCAAGTTGAGTATTTTGGGGAGGACATTGAAGTGCAGTACTTGTTAGATTGGACATTAAGTCATTACCGTTGGCACCTTTAATTAAAAGCGACTGATATTGATGCCGGCCTTCATTCCTCCATTTCCATTCTTTACCTTTCTTCACGGTGTAAAGCGCCTATTAGTATGGAAAACATGAAAGAACTCACGATAAAAACTACAGTATAAGTGATTCATAATAACAGTGGTTGGTGCAGTGGAGCAATAGGGGCACTAGGGCCTTCTTGTGAGGAGATCCACTTAAAATACAATTTGCATCTACTGCATGGGTTAAAAATGAAAATTTTACTTGAAGTGCCCGATACTTACTTCCACTGATTCAGAATTCTCATCGCCGCTCTCATTGAATGTGATGATCGGAGAATGAGTCTTGAAAGGAGAGGAAATAATTTGTCTTAGCAACAGAAATACTTGCCAACTAGTGGAAATGAAATGTTTTCCGTGTGTAAAGTTTGTGCACATAATAAAATGAGATTTAGTTATCTTACATTTTATTACCATGTTACCTTTTCTGGCAATCATATTCCCCATACAGTTGACTTGTATTAAGAAACTAGCTAAAACATTCTGAGACGAAAACAGCTTCCGATCCCAGATACACAATTAATATTCCTTCCTTTGTACCCTTATTGTTCACGTCCACGAAATGTTTTAAAAGGACTAACCCAAGTTGAGTATTTTGCGGAGAACATTGAAGTGCAGTACTTGTTAGATTGGATATTAAGCCATTACCTTTGGCAAGTTAAATTAAAAGCGACTAATATTGATGCTGGGTTTCATTCCTCCATTCCCATTCTTTACCTTTCTTCACGGTGTAAAGCGCCTATTAGTATGGAAAACATGAAATAACTCACGATAAAAACTGCAGTATAAGTGATTCATAATAACACTGGTTGGTGCAGTGGAGCAATAGGGGCACTAGGGCCTTCTTGTGAGGAGATCCACTTAATATACAATTTGCATCTACTGCATAGGTAAAAAATGAAAATTTTACTTGAAGTGGCTGATACTTACTTCGACTGATTCTGAATTCTCATCGCCGCTATCATAGAATGTGATGATCGGAGTCTGAGTCATGAAAGGAGAGGAAATAATTTGTCTTAGCAACAGAAATACTTGCCAACTAGGGGAAATGAAATTTTTTTCCGAGTGTAAAGTTAGTGAACATTATAAAATAATAAATTAGTTATCTTACATTTTATTAACATGTTACCTTTCATGGTGGCTACTAAATTCAAATTTTCAAATTCCCTGACTATTCCCTGACTTTTCCCTGATGGCCTTACCAATTTACCTGTCCGACGCCAAAAGTTCTGCTATTATCGATTAAGATTTTGTTTACACTTGTGATCGTACTTATATTACCATTTTAATATTCATCGTCTCGTATTTTTAGAACTGCAAGCATGTATTTACTACAAACTAGTGTGCTGCAACTACCTCTTGACCTGAGTCTCGGACGTTAAAAAAAAAAAACATGATGTAAAATCTTCCGAACAAATAGCCTCGGATTCGTTATGATTAGCAGAATACATGGTGATCATGGTCTTTAACACTACTAGGCAAATACAGCATTAAGGATACACAAAAGGGATGCATCGTATGACTGATTCACAGCTAAATAACTAAGATTCACAACTGAATGTTCACCGAATTGACAGGGCTTATTCTATGTACTTCGGCGACGGACATTCGTTTCAGTTGGTGAAATGTTTTGGTGAAATAAAGGGTGGGAAAGACTGCTCGATAAATGTAATGGTAGAAAAATAGAGAGAATTTCCTATCCCAGTTTCTCCCTGACTGTTACGAAAATTCCCTGACTTTTCCAGAATTCCAAAATTCCCTGACAATTCCACTTTTTCCTGGTGTTCCCTGACAATCGCCACTCTGCCTTTCCTGGCATTCACGTTCCCCATACATTTAACCTGTATTGAGAAACTAGCTAAAACATTCTAAGACGAAAAGAGCTTCCGATCCCAGATACACAATTAATATTCCTTCTTTTGTACCCTTATTGTAAACGTCCACGATAAGTTTTATAAGGACTAACCCAAGTTGAGGATTTTGTGGAGAACATTGCAGTGCAGTACTCCATTTGTCAGATTGGACATTAAGCCATTACCCTTGGCACCTTTAATTAAAAGCGACTAATATTGATGCTGGGTTTCATTCCTCCATTCCCATTCTTTACCTTTCTTCACAGTGTTAAGCGCCTTTTAGTATGTAAAAACATGTAAGAACTCACGATAAAAACTGCAATATAAGTGATTCACCATAAGACTGGTTGGTGCAGTGGAGCAACAGGTGCCTTAGGGCCTTCTTGTGAGGAGCTCCACTTAAAATACAATTTGCATCTACTGCATGGGTTAAAAATGAAAAAGTTACTTGAAGTGGCTGATACTTACTTCTACTGATTCAGGATTCTCATCACCACCTTCATAGAATGTGATGATCACAAGCTGAGTCATGAAAGTAGAGGAAATAATATGTCTTAGCAACAGAAATACTTACCAACTAATGGAAATGAAATTTTTCTTCCCAGTGTAAAGTTTGTGCACATAATAAAATGATATTTTGTTATCTTACATTTTATTTCCATGTTACCTTTGCTGGCAATCATATTCCTCATACAATTGACTTGTATTAAGAAACTAGCTAAAACCTTCTGAGACGAATACAGCTTCCGATCCCAGATACACAATTAATATTCATTCCTTTTTACCCTTATTGTACATGTCCACGAAAAGTTTTATTAGGACTAACCCAAGTTGATTATTTTGTGGAGAACATTGAAGTGCAGTACTTGTTAGATTGGACATTAAGCCATTACCCTTGGCACCTTTAATTAAAAGCGACTAATATTGATGCTGGGTTTCATTCCTCCATTCCCATTCTTTACCTTTCTTCACAGTGTTAAGCGCCTTTTAGTATGTAAAAACATGAAAGAACTCACGATAAAAACTGCAATATAAGTGATTCACCATAAGACTGGTTGGTGCAGTGGAGCAACAGGTGCCTTAGGGCCTTCTTATGAGGAGCTCCACTGAAAATACAATTTGCATCTACTGCATGGGTTAAAAATGAAAATTTTACTTGAAGTGGCTGATACTTACTTCCACTAACACAGGACTTCCATCGCTGCTGTGATAGAATGTGATGATCACAAGCTGAGTCATGAAAGGAGAGGAAAGAATTTGTCATAGCAACAGAAATACTTGCCAACTAGTGGAAATGAAATTTCTTCCCAGTGTAAAGTTTGTGCCAATAATAAAATGAGATTTAGTTATCTTACATTTTATTACCATGTTTCCTTTGCTGCAATTATAATCCCCATACAGTTGACTTGTATTAAGAAACTAGCTAAAACATTCTGAGACGAAAACAGCTTCCGATCCCAGATACACAATTAATATTCCTTCCTTTGTACCCTTATTGTTCACGTCCACGAAAAGTTTTAAAAGGACTAACCCAAGTTGAGTATTTTGTGGAGGACATTGAAGTGCAGTACTTGTTAGATTGGACATTAAGTCATTACCGTTGGCACCTTTAATTAAAAGTGACTAATATTGAAGCTGGGTTTCATTCCCATTCTTTACCTTACTTCACAATGTAAATCGCTTATTAGTATGGAAAAACGTGAAAGAACTCACGATAAAAACTACAGTATAAGTGATTCACCCTAAGACTGGTATGTGCAGTGGAGCAATAGGTGCCTTAGGGCCTTCTTGTGAGGAGCTCGACTTAAAATACAATTTGCATCTACTGCATGGGTTAAAACTGAAAATTTTACTTGAAGTGGCTGATACTTACTTCCTCTGATTCGGGTCTCACATCGCCGCTGTCATAGAATGTGGTGATCGGAGGCTGAGTCATGAAAGGAGAGGAAAGAATTTGTCATAGCAACAGAAATACTTTCCATCTCTTGGAAATGAAATTTCTTCCCAGTGTAAAGTTGGTGCACATAATAAAATGAGAAATTAGTTATGTTACATTTTATTACCATGTTACCTTTCAAGGTGGCTACTAATATCCAATTTTCAAATTCCCTGACTATTCCCTGACTTTTCCCTGATGGCCTTACCAATTTCCCTAACCGAACGCCAAAAGGTCTGCTTTTATCGAATAAGATTTTGTTTACACATGTGATCATACTTGTATTAAGATTTTAATATTCATCGTCTCGTATTTTTAGAACTGCAAGTACATATTTACTACAACCCAGTGTGCTGCAACTACCTCTTGACCTGAGTCTCGGACGTTAAAAAAAAACATGATGTAAAATCATCCGAACAGCATAGCCTCGGATTCCTTATTATGAGTGGAATACATGGTGATGATGAATATTCACACTGCTAGGCAAATACCGCACTAAGGATATACAAAAGGGATACATCGTACGACATATACACAGCTAAAACACTAAGATTCACAACTGAATGTTCAAGGAATTGACGGGGCTTATTCTATGCACTTCGGCGACGGACATTTGTTTTAGTTGGTGAAATGTTTTGGTGAAATAAAGGGCTGGAAAGCCTGCTCGATAAATCTAATGGTAGAAAAATAACGAGAATTTCCTAACCCAGCTTCTCCCTGACTGTTATGAGAATTCCCTGACTTTTCCAGATTTCCAAAATTCCCTGACAATTCCACTTTTTCCTGGTGTTCCCTGACGATCGCCACTCTGCCTTTGCTGGCAATCACCTTCCCCATACATTTGACCTGTATTGAGAAACTAGCTAAATCATTCTGAGGCGAAAACTAGCTTCCGGTCATAGATACGCAATTAATATTCCTTCCTTTGTACCCTTATTGTAAACGTCCACGAAAAGTTTTGTAAGGACTAACCCAAGTTGAGTATTTGGTGGAGAACATTGAAGTGCAGTACTCCATGTATCAGATTGGACATTGAGCCATTACCCTTTGCACCTTTAATTAAAAGTGACTAATATTGATGCCGGGTTTCATTCCTCCATTCCCATTCTCAGGCTTGCCACTGGGTATCAGTTAAAAAAAAAGTGACTTTAGTGATCTTCCCATGAGAAATAAGTGACCAAAAAGTACCCTATGATTATAAAAAGTGACCTAATAACACCTTAAAAAGTGACAAAACAGATCAATCAAGGTTCAAAATGCTGAGGAATGGGTAATTTGAGGGTTTTAGTGCACATAGTTTGTCATGATTTATGCGCTTTTTTATGGCTGTCCAGTCGGAATGAGTTGGGTATATATTTGGGTACAGAAAAATTCGAAAAGGAAGGAAACAGAGGGATTTTTGTGTGTATTTCACAAAAAAATCTGAAAAAATAAAAACGAAATACGTATTGAAACAATCTTATTACTGCATAACACTTAACATAATGTTACAATTCACATTAATAAGATTTGTAACAATATTGCGAATGCAATAGGCCTACAGACTAGGTTTACAAGGGAACCACAATAGAGATTTTTCCTCTAGGGCATCAATAAAAAAAAACAAGCAATTATATAATTAAGATGAGTACATGAACATTTGACTAAATGTATCACACTTCATAACCAAATTATAATACTGGGTTCTTACACGAGTTAGGTTTCGATATTTCCTGACTTTACCCTGACTGAAATTTAGATTTTTAGTTACTTTTAAAAGTGTAACAAGGTGCCAAGCTGTGCTATTCTAAATGAAAAGGGACAAAAAATTATTGAAAAGAAAAGAAACAAAAAACGCGATGCTACTACCACGACCAGCTGCCACCGAATATTTTTTCATGCCATATTTGAGTATTTAAGGTTTAGCGGCCACCAATGTTTCGAAATTTACTGGGCTCTGCATCCAATTTCTCTGATTTATATCAGATTTCACTGGCCAGTTTTGAATTCCCCGATTTAAGTGATCTTCCTGACATGTGTAACAACCCTGTAATAGCTACTACAGAAAGGTCGTGTTCCAATCCAACAGTATGTGCCTTTCGAACCCTCATAAGCACTTTTCGATCACCATTTATCGGAAGTGACGTAGGGAAGTGCCATTACAATCCGTTAGCTAGGGTGTAGAGTGAAAGTGCACATGGGCTGTAGCAATGCCTTCTTTAGCTTACGGTAAGCTAAAGGAGGCATTGGCCGTAGTGTACAGAAGAGTTCCACTAAGCACCCTCATGTGCACTTTTACCATCACCGGTGTTATATCGAATGGAAATTTGGCGGAATGGAGAATAATGGTGATAATTTATGTACATGCGCATATAAATGAATACTTTTTAAATTTTATTATTACATAGAAATGAATGTTTATTCATAAATTTTACATTTTTTACACGCCACTTAATGTTGAAGCAAGATGCCATGTGGGACCTGTTAAATTTAACACTCCTGTAAAAGTCGAGCTAGTTGAACATTTCTTTTTTCAATAATTATTTTAAGCCATGAAAATTTTGTATACCATGAGTCTGTTTAATCAAACGATGGCGGCGTGTTGAGGCATGATTCCTTGTTAGGTATAGTAGTGTGTGCCATATAACCCAAGCAATGAAGAATACCATGATGTTTATAGAATTTAATTTTTACGTTCTAGGGACATATGATAAAATTAATAAATTCATCCACCTAAAGAAGAAGTATTCTGAATATTTCACTGGCTGCAGAAGAATGCAATATCTTGCACGTAACTGCAAAAAATAGAATTAGCAACGTAGTTTATTGTGATGTTTTCCCCAATAAGTACTCTAAAACGATATAATCATTTCAAAGGGTATAAGGTGTCTGAGTGGGGTAAGTGGCATTCAGACCATGCAATTTTTTGCAACCTCTGCCTTCACATAATAGATGAGAAGAAGGGGTTTCAGGCTGTATCCATACATGCCGAGGGATCCAAACATCGGGAGAAGGTGAAGTTTGCACTTCCTCCTTCCCAACTTCGTCTCAGCCTCAGCAAAAGCACACCCCTTACAGGTAGGTCGCAAGTTAAACAGTCCCGTCTGTTATTTTTTCAAAGTATAGTATCTTCAAAATGGTTGTTACTATTGTGTTGTTACCTTCTACCAGAGTGTTCTACATCATGTTTTTTTTTAACGTCCAAGACTCAGGTCAAGAGATAGTTGCAGCACACTAGCTTGTAGTAAATACGTACTTGTAGTTCTAAAAATACAAGATGATGAATATTAAAATGGTAATACAAGTATGATCACATGTGTAAACAAAATCTTAATCGATAATAGGAGACCTTTTGGCGTTCTACGTCAGCACCTGCACCTGCAGCTTCGACATCTGGTAGAACAATCCAGCTGTGCAGCGTGCGGGACCAGGCGCTCCGAGCGGAATTGATATGGTGCCTTAAATGCGTGCAGTCAAAGTTTAGTGTGTCATCTTGCCACGACATCACACAGACATTCCAGATAAGAGTCCTGACTGGCGCGTTTGTGTTGTTAGTCCGGGTCAAAGTCTAAAATGCCTGGACTAACAACACAAATGCACCAGTCAGGACTCTTACCTGGAATGCCTGTGTGATGTGGTGCCAAGATGACACACTAAAATTTGACTGCACGCATTTAAGGCAACATATCAATTCCGCTCGGAGCACCTGGTCCCGCATGCTGCACAGCTGGATTGTGCCATCAGACGTCAAAGCTGCAGGTGCAGATGCTGACGTAGAACACTCTCCCAAGTAGCAAAAAATAAAGAAAAATGATTTAAAAATATTTTAAAATAATTTTAAACTCAAAAAGTCATAAGATAGCAAAATTCATGAGTTTTTCATAATTTTAAAATAATGTGTTAAGTACTGCTCTTAAAATGTTCAGTATCATCATATCATTTTGTTGAAAACATGAATAGGAATTCTGAGACATTTGGGGATCGGGTTGGTGTGGTGGCTAGAATACTGGCCTCCCATCCCGAGGGCCCGGGTTCGAATCCCGGCAGTGGCGGATTTTTCAGTGGAAAACCGGTCCCCACTTGAGTGCCTAGTGGAGGGCATTTCAGGTTCAGTACTCCGTCCGTCGGATAGGACGTTAAGCTGTGGTCCCCCTGGCGCCTTTCGTTAAGAGTAGGCTAATGCCGACGCCGGGTTTCTCTCCACCCTTCCTCCGTTCCCTGAAAACTCCTACCATTACCCAAGTACCCAGCTGTCATATATGGCGCAAATGACCTCAGCTGTCGGTCGCCTCCCCTAAATAACCAACCAATCTGAGACATTTTTGTTCCATAAAAGGTGTTGCAAACATTTTATATTTAAATATATTTTGATGTTATTTCAAAATTATTTCAATACAATTTTGAAATAATGTTGAAATTATTTTAAAATAAGTCACAAAATTATAATGAAATTAATTAAAAATAATATTAAAATGATGTGAAAATGTTAAAAATGGACCCACAAAGTATGGGATATCAAACGGACATCCATTTGGTATCCACGACTGAATATTGATGGACATGCATGTTGGATATGCCCCGTATCCATGCACTATATACGCGATTCACAGTCTTGAAATGCGATTGAAGCGACCAGTAATTTCTCTAAGGTCAGGAGGATCGATGAGAGTGAAAGTACATCTGAAGCGTGGTTTTAAATGTGATTTTCGATCTTGGAAAGCAATTGAATATCGGTCCACGAATGATTTTTTTCAGTCCTTCGTAGCCAGTATCGGACTTAGATTTTTCTGGCGAGTGCACCACTGATTTCTCTAAGGCCAGGAGGATCGGTGTGAATGAAAGTACATCTGAAGTGCCGTTTTAAACGCGATTGTCGATCTTTGAAAGCGATTGAACATCGGTCCATGGATGATTTTTTTTCGGTCCCTCATAGCCGGTATCGGAATTTTTCCGGCGAGTGCACCAGTACAGGAGGTCTAGTTGTAGTGAAGGACTTGCTGAGGAGCTGAAACACTCTTTTCACCTCCTTGATAATCATTAAAAAATTCAGTTCGGACTGACTATTCAATTCCAATGAAACTTAAAACCATTGCTAAGTTAACAATATGAATAGGGGAAATAAAATTCTAGGATCAAAAAGTGCATCTCTTAAGACCATCTGTTTAAAAAATTGTGTTATAATTTTCAATGATAAAATTCAAGGTCCGATCAAACACACTAAAGTTTAAGTACTTTTTTAAATATAGCATTATCATCGACTACAAATCACAACTTTGGTGCACATGAATAACTTTAACCCGAATATTCATTTAATAGTTCGCGGTTTTTGGAAAGGTATCGACATGAAGGAAGGTATCTACTATATCATCGACTATATCAATAATCGCAATGCAAAGTCAATTTCTACATTCAAAATGGCAGTAATGTGCATCAACATGTTCATGAATGTGATCATGTAAAGTTAGCATGGAGGCGAGCAATAGGAATGAAAGTGAACTTGAAGTACATCATTTTTATGAAGTTCGTTACCATAGAAGATTACTTAAAATTGGAATCACGATTAAGGTACAGCGAGGTAATTTTTCTTTCACAGAGTGAGTCTGCTGAAGAAAGTTCATGAATCTGTCATTGTTTTTGTTTACAGCTGCCTTCTATATGGTCTTGATTGAACTCTTGACATAAAAATTGACCACGTTTATTTATTTTTCAGGCGCGTCATATCATTAACATATTGGGACATAAGGAATGAACTAATGAGGGTTCAGCTCATCATTCAACGATTCAACTCCGTTATAAACGTGAAAATGTTTTGAGTATTTGTCTTCCTCAGTGTAGTGATGACTTTTGATGACATTTTAAATAACTATCCCTTGAAAAAATCTACTTTTAATTTGGAGTGGAACATTGTTCTTTTAAAGACTTGGTTACCGAATAACAGGATAAACCTTTTAAAATGTAGTGTTGTGCAGGAAGCAAGGTGGATCATAACTCTTGATTCTCAAGCCGTGTGGTGTGGCATTGGCTTATGTGGCATTGGCTACCTACTAGAGATAGTACTGATAATGTGGATTCATATTTTTTATGTGCTACATAGGCAAGTGAATTATTGAAGTAGTGTCCATAAATATGCATATAAAACTACAGCTGTTTTTTGTATAAAAGTATGCATAGTAGTTTCGAGTTGTTCCTGAAAGTTATTATTAGGACGATTAAAGGTAGTAGCCGTCACTTTGTGGAAGTCCATTTTGTAATATCAAATTAAAGACTGCAAATCTGTTGTCTTTACTTCAACCGGTTCCTCCAAGCTGTAGCATAATCAGCACTGGTTTTAGTTCCTGATGACACTATAGTGTACCATATACTACGGAGTAGGCTAAATGCCGAGGGTCTGAGCTTTCTCAGGATTGTTTGTATAAAAAGTAGAATCGATAGGGTTAGGAATATGTGGGAAAGAATGTTGGTTCGATACTGCTCCAGTAATAGACAAATGAGATGGTTTGCTTTGTTGATTTTGGCATGTTGAGATGATGGATGATTGTCGAATGACGAGACAGTAATACGAGTTAGATGAATGGTATGAGAGGTAGGGGTGGACCGAGAAAGTGGTAGTTGAAGGGGAGGAATGAATTAGGTAGTCTTAAGAACTGGAGAGTGTGTATGAAGCAATGCATATAAAAGTAAATTGAGGCAAACACCTTTTAACACATTTAACCCGGAGTATTTCTAGTGTGCAATCATCAAAAACGGAAAGCTTTTTCTGCCGCATTAATTTGGCCAGTCACTAAAATGTAATTTCAATAAGTTAAAAATTTTTCTGAATAACAAAACTCATTAATTTATTAAACATGCGAATTCGCATCCTTAGCTATCTTGGCAAGGTCATGAATGTATGCAACCCTGCAATACCCTCAAAATAATTCACGATTCTTGCTATTAAATTACCCATCCACAGTTTTCTTTTGTGCTACTCAAGATATGGTTTTGGATTTGAGCACTATATTTTATAACCTATCAATTGTATGGTATGCTATATCGACAATATATAATGTGGTCTATCGATTTCAATAATACTTCCGACCTATTTCTCTACTCGTGTATCTTCTTGGTCTGAGAGTTATTGTATGGGGACGCAGGTCATTTCTAAGTCGGTAAACTGAGAGTAACTAGTCGAGAAATGATGTGCTGATATAATCATTCGGTGATAATTGCGTAAATATAATATGGGGTTTACCACACAGGCAGAAAAGGGGTTCTGGGAACCATCATACTATATTTGATCCACTACTAATTGCTTTAGTCTGAAGAGTGTTTAGCAACGATACATGTTCCCTTTTTTCCACTTTACCCTGCGTGTGACCAAATGCATCACAAAACCTGCGATTATAATCTTAGCCTCCAGTTCAGTTGGTTGGATTCAGTTACATTTTCTGTGATTCTCTACCCAACTCTGTGCTCATACCAAGAGAATGAAACTCAGAGAGCATCCGAGAATGAAACTGCCAATATTGAATTTTAGGCTAAGCTTTATTTGACGGCTAAAAGAAAGTTGAAGGATAGGGCTTCCTGCTTCTTCAAACAATACAATATTAAGTAAGTAGGGAATCGCAGGAGCAGTTATTTATTGCTTAGGGTTTTGAGGATCGCTTGGGTGGCCGTGAAATTGAAAATAATGAAATGTTTCAGAAAAAAATAATTTTATTTTTTAAAAATTTTTAGCTATCAGAAATAAAGTATTTAACAACTTTATAATAATTTTACCTGAAAAACATGAGTTCTTACTGCGCATATGCTTAAAAATACACATACCTTAAAATTATTACATTTTTTTCGTCAAAGAAAAAAACTTCATATTCAAGAAATACATGTTCGTCACAGCTATTGAATACATTCCCATCGAAATGCAGGAAATTATGTAATTCAATACACAGACAATGCATTTGACATAAATTTTGTAATTCAGAAAAAACGCAAACTTTAATAATGACATTTAAAAACAGAGTACTTGCAAAGAAAATATGAAATGATTGGAAAGGAGTGTTTACAAAAGAATTAACACAATTATTGAAATAATACTAATTCACATTGCAAGGATTACTTCATAAATGAAGTAAAATTTTAATAACAATCAAAAGCATGGTTCTAAGCATAAAGCAGGTTCATCAGGGCACATGGCACAATGAAAAGAAACATCTTTTCTCAGCTTATTTTTTAGACACAATTTGCATTTTCTCCTTTTTGTTTTTTCCTTTGAGTCCCCTTTTATGAACTGTGGCAAATGCATAATTTTCCGTGGATTTCCTTCTGAATGTTGTCACATTGGGATCTGTTTCCAACAATTTTCTAATAATAAATTCCCTGAATTGCAATAGGGCCAACTTACTCCCGCTAAATCTGTTATAGAGAATATAGGCCTTTACTAAAGACATCTCCAAGAAGTGTAGGCCTACCCTGACGTTCCATCTAAGTGTTCGTCTTTCAGCGTAATAATATGAAAAAAGCTGGTCTGCTCTGCCCATATATATGGGCATATGCTTATTATAATGCTTATATAGCATTACTTACTTATATACTGCTCTGGCTTTTCTTCTGCTTTCCCTCTCTTGTTAATTATTCTCTTTACCTCACCACCAAATTCAGTCGATGAGGTCATGACTTCCCTTCTATCCTTCCATTTAGTGACACAGAGACCTTCACTTGTGTAGCAGCTTATGTATTCACCCTTTTTTAATTTAGCAGGTATAATGTCCTTAGGAACCCCGCGCCTGGATGAGCGTAATGTTCCTGTGGAAAAAAATTTTTTTTTTAACAATTCCAGTGACAAACTTGAGCTGTTGTAGAAATTGTCCATGTATACTGCATGCCTGGCATTCTCATAATCTGAAAGAAGTTTCTTTACGACTTTTTCTGTGTGGCCAATTCCACCTACTTCTTTGTCGTGAGATCCAGTGTAGATCAAGTTATCTATAACAAGTCCATCTGGCTCTGCTAACATATAAATTTTAACCCCGTACTTGTGCCTTTAGCCTTGAATATATTGTCTAAAATATAATCTTCCCCTCCACATAACCATTGACTCGTCCAGACTAAGTTCTTTCTTTGGATAATAAATTTTTTTCACGTTGTTTCTGAAGGCTTCAATAATATTTCTAATTTTATAAAGGGGATCATCTGGCTTCGGCTCACCAGGAAGGGGGTTCCTACCAAAATGGAGAGCCCGCAGTATGGCTAAAAATCTATCTCTTGGCATTGCTTCAGTGAAAACAGGAAAATTATAAAGGTCATTTTTGCACCAATATTGAGCAATTGCCGGAAGTCTCACAATTCCCGTCAAGTAAATAATCCCTAGGAATTTTCTAAACTCTTCCAAACAAATATCAACCCAATTTTCCTTCATTTGCACCTCACCATAAATGTTTGTCTCTTGCAGGATGAAATTGAGCATCGAGTCATTGGCTAACAGAGTAAAATAAGCCATGGGGTCGTTTCCAGGATTAGGAACCCTCAGTCCAGCATTACCAGTAAATTCAATATTGCCAGTTATTTGTTGCCGGTTGACAAACCAAACAATACCTTTTTCTTCCTCACTCAGGACACTAGGCTGCTCTTCATCACTCCGTTCATCGTCGGATAGGTCGAAAGTTCCGATGTCCTCCAGAATATCCTCTTCTGATGTTTCTGAATTAGAGTCACTTTCCTCAATCAAAGCATTTTCCAATTCATCCTCCTTTATAATTTCACACATCCTCCGCCGGCGACCCACTCCGGAGGTTGATGGTTGAGAATCCATACCACAATGAATACAACAGCCCAGAGAAGAAAATAAATTTCCAAAAAACTGAGAAAAATATTACATAAATAAATAAAACATTAACATTGAAAATTCTCCAGATACATTACCTGATATTATTGGGTTCAAGCTGAAGTAATTTTTCCTGGTGGATTTTCCAAGAAAGCGGTGGGAGAGGTCTTGTGACATACGGCAGCAGCAATGGATGATTTTGCTCGAATAAGGCTGCTGCACGACTCAGCTGTCTTATATAGTATTCCTTCTCCGGTAACATTCATTGTGTATACATTTTAGCTAAACACTCATAAGTCTTTTCTGTATTTGTTGGCCCCTAAAATCAAACATCCTCGCGGGGCGTGTGTCGCAAGTTTGGCGTACATAGTCTTGTGGCCATTGCAAACTTTGTCAGAGATTGTGCTAAGGATCACTTTCATTCGTATTCCTTTTTCACCCGTATCGTGAATGAAACTTAATATACCTACAAACTAGAGGACAATGGTTGGTCTGAAGTCTACTGCTCGATGTCAAGCTGAGGACAATGAATACAACACCAAATCTCACCAATCAAACTCTTTCATCCAACACCAAATCACATCGAATGTTCTAAAGGCGGAGGATATGATTATTCTCCCAAATATTACGCAAGAAAAGGTTTGATAAGTAACTTATAATTAAGGAATAATGAAACTGATAGGAAATAATACGGTAATATCTTCATTAATCAGGTTTTAGTGACGTCATACATCCAACTACATTTTCATGGAATAATTTTAAAAAAATATAGCCCATTGGAAACTGTTGTCTTTAAAACAAAGAAAGCGGTGTAATTAAGGATCTAGCTTCGAAAAAGAAAGTATTTGTTAAAAAACGAGGAAAAGAAAAATTCATGAAAATCGGTCATTAACCCTTTTACTGCCAGCCCCTTTAAAGTAGACTGTGCGAAAAATGCCAAGCCCATTATGCCCAGCCAATGGGCAAGCTCATTAAAATATATTTGAAGCACTTAATTTTAAAATATGAATTTTTATTTTTTTTTAATTTTGATCATATATTTCACTTTTTGAGAGGATGAAAAAATTACTCATGCTGTCTCTGATTTGAAGGAATTGTAACCTTTACAAATACATGATGATGTAATGTAGGTGGGCCGATATATTGGCCCTTGGCAGTTTTCGCACAACCATAGAGGGCCGATATATCGGCCCACTGGCAGTAAAAGGGTTAAGAGACGTGAATGTGCGTCCTTCAGTATCCTGGCAATGCACCTCGGACGCGCATTCGCATCCGTCGGGTTGAACGTGTTAAGAGATTTGCAAGGCTAAGTCAGAAATGGAGGAAGCTGTTGAAGTAGAGCAAGGTATGCAAGCATATCATTATAAGCGATACCTTCCGACTGCCCCTACCCTGGAAAGGAATGGCATGTAGAGATACATTTTATAAAAGATTTGGAAAAAATAGGATAAATAATTTTTAAACATTCCTTAACTATATTAAAATATTTTTCAAAATATTTTAAACTTATGAAGAAATCATTTTAAAATGATTTAAAAATACTTGAAACACCAAAAAAATATAGTGAACATTATTTTAAAATGATTTTTCAATTTTAAAATAATTTATTCATAAGATTTGGGCTGGTAGAAGGTAACAACACAATAGTAACAACCATTTTGAAGATACTATACTTTGAAAAAATAACAGACGAGACTGTTTAACTTGCGAGCTACCTGTAAGGGGTGTGCTTTTGCTGAGGCTGAGACCAAGTTGGGAAGGAGGAAGTGCAGACTTCACCTTCTCCCGATGTTTGGATCCCTCGGCATGTAGGGATAAGCCTGAAACCCCTTCTTCACATCTATTATGTGAAGGAAGAGGTTGCAAAAAATTGCATGGTCTGAATGCCACTTACCCCACTCAGACACCTTATACCTTTGCCTGTCATATTTGTTAAGGAAAGTCTTGAATAACAGTTTCTCCCCATGGCATGAAGGAGGAAGAGACTGCGCAATATGAGTGACATGATATGAAAGACGGGCAACATTCATCATTGACTACAGTAAATCAAACATAATACGCTGTACGTGCGTAGTCCAGAATGTCTACAAGCTAGCATATAAGAATCACACAATAAAGGTACTTAACAGTCAGAATGACGAATTAAATACAGCGCCCAGTGAACAAATAAAAGAACAACAAACACCACTAGCCACCCACTAGGAAGAGCAGAGCCGAAGGGCAGTGATGAGTGCAGTCGCTTCCTCGCTCGCACGCTTGCTTACTGAATGCCACACAGTGTGACAGAAGCCCAAAAACAAGGCCAAGGCGGTAAAAATAAACTTTTTTATACCTGGTACAATGTATGTCAGGTTTGATACAAAGATGTATTAGGTGTATGAAAACGCCGAGAGTAAGTTAATATGTCCGGCGGGCCGGACCCGAGGCGAGCCGAGAGAAGGACGGGAGGGGGTGGGCAAATGAATTCGAGAGCTGAAAGTTTGCCGACCACGCGCAATTCAAATTAAATAGGAACAGAGTGGTTTTTGCGGATATTATGAGTAATGTACAGCCAGTATAGCAACAAAAATACCACATTTCAAGGGTTTTTTGTTTTTTTCCTTTCAAAAAAGTGACTTTAGTCCCCTTTTTCGGAAATTGTGACAAAATAGTGACCCAGCTAAAAAACGTGACTTTTAGTGACTTTAGTGACCCAGTGGCAAGACTGCATTCTTTACCGTTCTTCACAGCGTAAAGCGCCTATTAGTATGGAAAAACGTGAAAGAACTCACGATAAAAACTGCAGTATATGTGATTCATCATAATACTGGTTGGTGCAGTGGAGCAATAGGGGCGTTCTTGTGAGGAACTCCATTTAAAATACAATTTGCATATACTGCATGGGTAAAAATGAAAATTTTACTTGAAGTAGCTGATACTTACTTCCACTGATTCAGGGCCTTCATCGCCGCTGTCATAGAATGTGATGATCGGAGACTGAGTCATGAAAGGAGAGGAAATAATTTGTCTTAGCAACAGAAATACTTGCCAACTAGTGGAAATGAAATTTCTTCCCAGTGTAAAGGTGGTGCACATAATAAAATGAGATTTAGTTATCTTACATTTTATTACCATGTTACCTTTGCTAGCAATCATATTCCCCACACAGTTGACTTGTATTAAGAAACTAGCTAAAACATTCTAAGACGAAAACAGCTTCCGATCCCAGATACACAATTAATATTCCTTCCTTTGTACCCTTATTGTACACGTCCACGAAAAGTTTTATAAGGACTAACCCAAGTTGAGTATTTTGTGGAGAACATTGAAGTGCAGTACTTGTTAGATTGGATATTAAGCCATTACCCTTGGCACCTTTAATTAAAAGCGACTAATATTGATGCTGGGTTGCATTCCTCCATTCCCATTCTTTACCTTTCTTCACAGCGTAAAGCGCCTATTAGTATGGAAAAACGTGAAAGAACTCACGATAAAAACTGCAGTATAAGTGATTCATCATAATACTGGTTGGTGCAGTGGAGCAATAGGGGCCCTAGGGCGTTCTTGTGAGGAGCTCCATTTAAAATACAATTTGCATATACTGCATGGGTAAAAATGAAAATTTTACATGAAGTAGCTGATACTTACTGCCACTGATTCAGGGCCTTCATCGCCGCTGTCATAGAATGTGGTGATCGGAGGCTGGATCATGAAAGGAGAGGAAATAATTTGTCTTAGCAACAGAAATACTTGCCTACTAATTGAAATGAAATTTCTTCCCAGTGTAACCCATGGGTAAAAATCCACTATTAGTGGATCCACAATAAGTGGCGATTTCGGCATCCACTAAAATTTTAGTGGATCCACAATTAGTGGATCCACAATTAATGGATCCACAAATAGTGGCGATATCGGAGTCCACTAAAATTTTCGAAGATCGACATGTTTAAGCGGGAAAAAGAAAGCAACATCCACAGTAGCGTTTGAACTGGTTAAGGCGCGAAATTTGTCGTACTCCGGGGTTTTCACTTCTCGCTGTAGCTTTTCCCTCGGGGAATCGTCCTCCATGCTACTTCTGAACACTTGGTAGAGTGTTTTTGGACTACATTCTTTTTTACTGAAGTCTTTTACGAAAGATATCGGCACTATCGCCTTTCCACTCTCTCCGCAAAACGTTACCTATACATACGCAAAGCTCGCCAATGCCTTATGTGAAAATCCTCTGATGCAACAAAGATTACTAGAAACAAATATCTGTTATCAATATGTCTGGTTAAACAGTTTATTTGTGCCGCGTCTGTTATTTGTCGTTGTTACTATGGTTACGATCGAACGTCACGTGACTGCTACATTTTCGCTGATCAACACGAATTTAATTAACTACGACCATATTACTCAAAAACTAGCGAATTATGATAGAAAAACGATTGTATATTGAAAAATAGATACCTACCTACCCTGCGGTTTTGCGGCAAACGGTATTACCAACAATTTCATCGTCTACCTATAATATTGGTAGTTATTATGCGTAGACGCAGAAGAAGACGTCATAATCGTCGCAGAGTGTCGCCGTCACGATTAAAGCAAATTCAAAGTTCTACTTATGGGAAAAGTTATAGCTATTATAGTCGTGAAAAATAGATTTTTTAATTTGATATTATTTGTGGGACTAAAATCCATAGGTTGTTTGCAAAAGTTTAACCCCTAATCAATTGGATGGGGAAATAAAAGATGGGAGGAAAAGAAGAGGTATAAGGATTATAACAGTTATTTTAACAGGATCCTGTAGACAAAAATGGAATTGTTAATAATGCCATTCATCATATCCAATAAAACGTGCGTATCCTCTGAAAGTAGGATATCCACAACTTAGGTTAGTGGATACATCTAAGGATCACCTAAAATTTGTGATCTTCCACAATCTATGTACCTACTTAAGTGGATCCACTAATGCCTATAGGCATTAGTGGGAAGCATTAGTGTCTATTTGCATTAGTGGATATAAGTGGATCACTATATTTAGTAGATATCCACTACATGTTAAGTGGATATCCACAGATTTTAGTGGACATCCACAAACTTTAGTGGACATCCACTATATTTTATGTGGATATCCACAATAATTAGTGGATATCCACAATATTTAGTGGATATCCAAAATATTTAATGGATATACACTAAAATTTTAGTGGATTTTTACCCATGGGAAAGTTTGTGCACATAATGAAATAAGAAATTAGTTATCTTACATTTTATTACCATGTTACCTTTGCTAGCAATCATATTCCCCATACAGTTGACTTGTATTAAGAAACTAGCTAAGACATTCTGAGACGAAAACAGCTTCCGATCCCAGATACACAATTAATATTCCTTCCTTTGTACCGCTATTGTACACGTCCACGAAAAGTATTATAAGGACTAACCCAAGTTGAGTATTTTGTGGAGAACATTGAAGTGCAGTACTTGTTAGATTGGATATTAAGCCATTGCCCTTGGCACCTTTAATTAAAAGCGACTAATATTGATGCCGGGTTTCATCGTCCATTCCCATTCTTTACCTTTCTTCACAGGGTAAATCGCATATTAGTATGGAAGAACGTGAAAGAACTCACGATAAAAACTGCAGTATAAGTGATTCACCATAAGACTGGTCGGTGCAGTGGAGCAATAGGTGCCTTAGGGCCTTCTTGTGAGGAGCTCCAATTCAAATACAATTTGCATATACTGCATGGGTTAGAAATGAAAATTTCACTTAGAAGTGGCTGATACTTACTTCCACTGATTCAGGATTCTCATCTGCACTGTCTTCGATAGTGATGATAGGAGGCTGAGTCATGAAAGGAGAGGAAATAATTTGTCTTAGCAACAGAAATACTTGCCAACTAGTGGAAATGAAATTTCTTCCCAGTGTAAAGGTGGTGCACGTAATAAAATGAGATTTAGTTATCTTACATTTTATTACCATGTTACCTTTGCTAGCAATCATATTCCCCACACAGTTGACTTGTATTAAGAAACTAGCTAAAACATTCTAAGACGAAAACAGCTTCCGATCCCAGATACACAATTAATATTCCTTCCTTTGTACCCTTATTGTACACGTCCACGAAAAGTTTTATTAGGACTAACCCAAGTTGATTATTTTGTGGAGAACATTGAAGTGCAGTACTTGTTAGATTGGATATTAAGCCATTACCTTTGGCAAGTTAAATTAAAAGCGACTAATATTGATGCTGGGTTTCATTCCTCCATTCCCATTCTTTACCTTTCTTCACAGCGTAAAGCGCCTATTAGTATGGAAAAACGTGAAAGAACTCACGATAAAAACTGCAGTATAAGTGATTCATCATAATACTGGTTGGTGCAGTGGAGCAATAGGGGCCCTAGGGCGTTCTTGT
Organism: Platycnemis pennipes; assembly: GCA_933228895.1. Taxonomy (NCBI): domain Eukaryota; kingdom Metazoa; phylum Arthropoda; class Insecta; order Odonata; family Platycnemididae; genus Platycnemis; species Platycnemis pennipes. The sequence continues at coordinate 65,309,608 of OW121846.1, read as the reverse complement.
GAGGAGCTCCAATTAAAATACAATTTGCATATACTGCATGGGTAAAAATGAAAATTTTACTTGAAGTAGCTGATACTTACTGCCACAGATTCAGGGCCTTCATCGCCGCTGTCATAGAATGTGGTGATCGGAGGCTGTGTCATGAAAGGAGAGGAAATAATTTGTCTTAGCAACAGAAATACTTGCCTACTAATTGAAATGAAATTTCTTCCCAGTGTAAAGTTTGTGCACATAATAAAATAAGAAATTAGTTATCTTACATTTTATTACCATGTTACCTTTGCTAGCAATCATATTCCCCACACAGCTGACTTGTATTAAGAAACTAGCTAAAACATTCTGAGACGAAAACAGCTTCCGATCCCAGATACACAATTAATATTCCTTCCTTTGTACCCCTATTGTACACGTCCACGAAAAGTATTATAAGGACTAACCCAGGTTGAGTATTTTGTGGAGAACATTGAAGTGCAGTACTTGTTAGATTGGATATTAAGCCATTGCCCTTGGCACCTTTAATTAAAAGCGACTAATATTGATGCCGGGTTTCATCGTCCATTCCCATTCTTTACCTTTCTTCACAGGGTAAATCGCCTATTAGTATGGAAGAACGTGAAAGAACTCACGATAAAAACTGCAGTATAAGTGATTCACCATAAGACTGGTCGGTGCAGTGGAGCAATAGGTGCCTTAGGGCCTTCTTGTGAGGAGCTCCAATTCAAATACAATTTGCATATACTGCATGGGTTAGAAATGAAAATTTCACTTAGAAGTGGCTGATACTTACTTCCACTGATTCAGGATTCTCATCTGCACTGTCTTCGATAGTGATGATAGGAGGCTGAGTCATGAAAGGAGAGGAAATAATTTTCTTAGCAACAGAAATACTTGCCAACTAGTGGAAATGAAATTTCTTCCCAGTGTAAAGTTTGTGCGCATAATATAATGAGAAATTAGTTATCTTACATTTTATTACCATGTTACATATCAAGGTGGCTACTAATATCGAATATTCAAATTCCCTGACTATTCCCTGAGTTTTCCCTGATGGCCTTACCAATTTCCCTGACCGAACGCCAAAAGGTCTGCAATTATCGGAATATTTTATTTCTGATAAATTAAATTTTCGTCAAAGCTCAGAAAATGTTAAAAGTTGAAATCAATACATTAAAAGCTATAAGAATGATAAATAATTTAAACCTTCACAAATTAAGCCATAACACCAATTTTACACACTTATAATACATTTTTCACAGCCACGGGTATACAGCCGCGTATCGTATTTCCGTGGCCGTGTATGCTTCCTTCGGTAAATCTACAAATTGACAATGTCTAATTCTTCAAGGAAGAGGTAACGTGTCGTGGTAGCTCTGGGAAGTCTAAGATTACTGAAAAGGTAATCGAAAGGAATGTTGTAAGACTGGATCAAAATCTGATGGCACGAGTGTCGTTTCGAAGCGAATAACAATTTGATTAACGTGGTTATAACCCCTTGATTTTTAGAGGGAATCAAAAATTTAAAGTTTTTGTATAAACAAAACGTAATTGAGCCACTGCGAGCTAAAACAGGAGGCAATTAGCAACGGCAGCATCATATTCAGGAATATCATGTTTGAGGTGGTTTGTGACCTGACGGAGCTAAGGGTGCCATTCAATAATTACGTCGAGCGTGAAAGGAGGGGATGGGAAGAGGACACTTCTTACTGTCTCGCGAAGGGGGGTATGGGAATCGAAGATGATCTTAGATATGATTTTGTTTACACATGTGATCGTACGTGTATTACCATTTTAATAATCATCGTCTCGTATTTTTAGAACTGCAAGCACGTATTTACTACAAGCTAGTGTGCTGCAACCAGGGATGGGCATGATTCGTCTTCATGAATCACGAATCATGATTCGCGAATCACAAACTGTGATTTGTGCTTCGGATCATTTTTTTTAAATGATTCGTGATCCGTGAGTCGACTCTTTTTTTTTAGTTGAGGTGATTCGTGAGCCGAACTTTTGTGATGCAGCTCACGATTCACTGACGAATCATGAATTAATATCACTGATTTCACTGCTAGAAACGTACATCAGTCTTTCACCGACAGTTACTGTGTAAGTATACGTCAGAAGTGGAACAATATGGTTAATGCTAACTTCAATAATGTATTTTACACTATATTACAGATTCGTTCAAATGTGACTTTAAATTGTTTTGAAAAAATAGCAATGAAATGTCCTACATTTAAATGATGACCACGAATATTACATTTATTACATGTAGACTCCTTGATGATGACCTACAAAAAATTTAAAAATGGTGTGATACATGGCAGTTAGAATTACATTTTAAAAAAGTGCGTGGTAATGAATTTTTGGAAAAAGAATTGTTCTACTTCTAGCACTTCAAATTAAGTAATAATGAATTAGCAAACGTGGAATCCATTAAATATCTTGGAATAAGACTGTCACATGATCTTTCCTGGGGTAAACACATACGTGAAATAATGGGTCAAGCTAATCATAAACAGGGATTCATCAAAAGAGTACTGGATAAATGTGACGATCATGTACGAGAAATCAGCTACTTTTCCCTTGTTAGACCTCATTTGGAATATGCTGCCAGTGAATGGGATCCCTATGAAATCGGTTTCGCGGCTGAGCTTAAAGCCACCGAGTGCATCCACCGGGTTGTGGATGGTGGGTCGGCCTCTAGATATAGAGGTTAGCTGCAAGATAAGCGAGTTTACTCGTCGAATAAGCAGTGGTGGACAAAAAGCGACAGCATTCCGAGGGGGTATTGGTCTATCCCTGGGTAAGGTAGGTCTCAAAATAATACCGAACCTGTGAAGATACCATGACTTGGCGACGAGAAGCCGCTAATAATTACGCTTCTCATCACCCAGAGAAGAGGGCAGCAGCTCTTCTTCACATGAGTGAAGGAGGAATGCGTGTGAAGGGCTTCCTGCAGTACAAAGAAAGATAATAATGGTGAAGATCGAAACCAAACCTGTAGATACCGGAGTGGTGCAGGTTTACATACATACGACGGACTATGAAGAAGAAGAAGTGGAAGACGTCTACGAAGATATCACGGAAGTTATAAAACAGGTAAGAGGAGAAGAAAACCTAATTATTTTAGGAGACTGGAACGCTATCGTCGGCGAAGGTCAAGATGGAAGAATAACAGGAAAATACGGATTGGGAATCCGAAACGAAAGAGGAGAAAGACTGATGGAGTTCTGCACACAGCATAAGTTAGTGGTAGCCAACACATTGTTTAAAAATCACAACCGAAGAAGATACACATGGAAAATGCCAGGAGACAGAAGAAGATGTCAAATAGATTACATTTTAGTGAAGCAGAGATTTAGAAACCACGTGAAGGACTGCAAAAGCTAGGGTAAAAAGTTAGGGTACAAGGGAAGCAATATTGGCCCTTAGACTAATCATAGAGAAGAGAATGGAGAAGAACAAGCCGATGTTCATTGCATTTGATTGCAATGAACGTCGGCTTTAGATTTAGATATTTAGAGAAGGCTTTTGACAACGTGGATTGGGATTTAATGCTTGGAAATCTGAAGGGAAATGGAGTGTCCTACAATGACCGAAGAAATATCCATAGTCTGTATAAAAACCAAGTGCCTGTGATTAAATCGGAACCCAGCTGTGAAGAGGCAAGAATAAGGAAAGGAGTGAGACAAGGATATGCACTGTCTCCCGTCATTTTTAATGTTTACATCGAGAGAGCCATCAATGAAATCAAAGAGAAGTCTTCTGGAGTGACTATACATGGAGAAAAAATAATCATGCTGCGATTCGCTGATGACATAGCACTAATAGCAGAGACAGAGAGGGATCTGAACAAGATTCTAGTAACCATGGAAAGGACAATGGCCAGATATCAGCTGAAGATAAATAAGAAGAAGACTGAGATATTGTCGTGCAGCAAGAAAGAAGAGGCGAAAACCAATGTCAAACTAGGAAAACAAAAACTTGAAGAGGTGAAAGAGTTCTGTTACCTAGGGAGCCGAGTAACCTACGATGGACGAAGCAAGAAAGAAATAGTTAGTAGAATAGCCCAGGCAAAGAGAGCATTCTATCAAAAGAAGAATCTCCTTACAGCTGGAAATACAAGCGTAGAAGTAAGAAAACAGTTCATCAGAACATACATCTGGAGCATGTTTCTTTACGGCAGTGAAGCATGGACGATGAGAGCAGCGGAGAAGAAAAGGGTGGATGCATTCAAAATGTGGTGCTACAGAAGAATGTTGAAGATTAAATGGATTGACCGAGTAAGTAACGAGGAAGTCCTAAGAAGAGTAGGAGAAAAGAGAGGTCTGCTGAAAACTCAAAAAAGAAGAAGGGACCACTTAATCGGCCATATCGTGAGACTTGATGGCCTGATGAAGACTATCGTCAAGGGAAGAGTGAACAGGAAGATTGTACAAGGCAAGCCTTGTATGAGATACATGGATCAGGTTGTGAAGGATGTAAAAGAGAATAATTGCGTCACAATGAAAAGGTTGGCCGATAGAAGAATCGAGTGGAAAGCTGCTTCAAACCATTCCTAGGATTGTTGACTAATGATGATGATGATGATGATGACGAAATCGGTCTAAAAAATGAACTTGAACGTGTGCAGCGAACATCAGCAAGATTTGTAAAGGGACGGTACGATAACTATTTTAGCGTAACCAGTCTATTAAATGAATTAAAGTGGGAATCATTGTCAGATCGCAGGTTGAAATGTAGAGTTCTTCCCCTAAATAAATTCCTAGATAATATTTTCAGTGATGATGTTAAAAGTATTTTGCGAACCCCAACTTACTATGGTAGACTGGACCATAATCACAAAGTTGGAGAAATTGATTGCCGAAATGACAGATTCTAAATGTCCTTTTTTCCTCGTACAATTAGGGATATGAATAGCGGTAAATATGTCCAATACGAGTGAATCAATGTATATCATAGGTAGCTGCATGTTGGTATAAGGACTTGAAGGTAACCCAACTAACAGCATGTTTTTGCATGCTTACTTAACTATATTTATTTTTTTAATAGTGAGGTTTAGACTAGTATACTATTACTACTTTTTCATGCATGATATGTAGTGCATGTTTGGTGAGAATTCACCCCCTGCCACACACCTTTATGGTGGCTTGAAGGCTTGTACACAGAACTGGTAATTTATGATATTCAGTTAATCCACAATGTATCTACACAAGTGTTAATTAACCGGCGAAAAGATTGGTATAGGTTCCCAATTATGGGAGCAATGTTCAGAATGTGACCATTATTTAGTGGTATTGTCATTCTGCAATAATTCAATGATTCGTGATTCGTGAACCGCACGAATCATATTTAAAGGAAAAATCACATGATTCATGATTCGAGATTTGAATCAAATTTACAGCAGTGAATCGTGATTCCTGCTTCGAATCTAATTTCCTTCGATATTCATGATTCGTGACCCGAATCAATACTAGGTGATTCGTGCCCAACCCTGGCTGCAACTACCTCTTGACCTGAGTTTCGGAAGTTAAAAAAAAACATGATGTAAAATATTCCGAACAACATAGCCTCAGATTCCTTATGATGAGCGGAATACATGTTGATCATGAATTTTAACACTACTAGGCAACTACTAGGAGTAGTTCACGCTGAAGTCCATCGAAACTATTGCTGTATCTGATGACATATTTTCTTTCATTTTCCGAAAATAAGAATACTGTGATTAGGCTATGAAGGAGTGAGGGATCAGTGTCTCCATCTTGTTGGCCAGCTCTTTAATGGAATAATCATCTGTAATTAAAATTTTTATCATCTGCTTCTTATCAGTCAAGACGCATTGAGAAAACTCAGCAATATCACTATCATATTAATCATCAACTTTTGATTTCAAGAAATATTCTAAACTTTTCCTAGAAGGAATTCACCACAATGCCTCTGCATACGCTGCCTTTTTACCTCATTACAAATGAGCAACTTACCAAGTTCCGTGTATGATACTGTTATTGGTGATGCATGAGTCATTAAAACAACTTTATGATAAATGGTACACGGCATACTGTGTGTGTGCCACTGCCACCTGCTAGTATGTACCATTTAGGTTGTAAGGTACAACATTTGGAAAAAATCCAACTTAATGTAGGGGTGATCCCACTTAAAATTTGAATGCAATTCATATGGGTTACCCAATATCAGTTGATTCCTTTCATATATTTTTCTTCCTATGCTTACTACATCATTCATCCCCGGCATTATTCTTGTTTGTTTGTCGTTCTCAAAAAACGTCCTCACCAAATCCATAATCTCAGGATTAAGTTTGTTCCCACATCTAGCATTTGATTCTACCAAAATTCCTTTGTGAGAATCAATTATCTGGGCTTGACAAAGGATATAGTCTGACACATTGAATGTTTCGTTTATTCTTTTCCCACTCCACCCCAAGGAAGCTGGGATAGCTGTTTTACTTGATTTTTCTCTTCATCTTTGCTTTAATTTTCTCTGATTATTTATGTTAGATTGTCATTATCAGCAGCTTTCTCTGCCTTAGGCTTCACTGCTTAAGCCTTTTTTTTGGAATGTCTATTTCTAGAACTTGCTCAATTTTACTTCTAGCCATTTCATGAAGCTTTTCTAATTTTGCTTCCCATAGGAGGGTTTTTGGTGATCTCTAAGAGCATGTAATATTAGGGGAGAAAAATCTAACTATGTGAGAGATAGAATGGAGTTTTGCTATTGCATCTTCCTTTTGTAAGCCAGTTTCCTCATCTGGAGCTATGCCAATATCCAAACAGTCAACTTAATCATTGTCACATTCTTCTCTACAATCTTCACTTTGCCTCAACGACATGGAAAACCTCCAGACTAAAACTGGCAGAATGAACATCTTCCCCACTGAATGCATGGTTTTGGTGGAGAAAAAAGTGACGCACTAGGATGTAGGAAATTTTGAGACATAAAAAATAAATTTATATTCAACTACCACAGCTAATTGAGAAGGAAAACCTCCTCAATTACCTGACATGGTAAGTCATATGATTGAAATTGTACGTATGTCTTTAAACGCAAGTCTTTGATTGCACGTATGCCTCTGAATTTTTTTGCAAATTACTTAATTCAAATAAGTAGCTTCATTATTGTACATATGAAAACTATGAATAATATATAACCTTGCCTGCATGATTTGTGTTCAGTACTGCCTGCATTATGTTTCACGAGAAAATTATAGTATTGATGAAGCCTTGTTTAAATTTGAATGTTTGTGGACCGAATCTTTGTACTCCTTTACAATCCAATGCTTCCTATTATGCAATCTCTCTTTATTTATACTATATTTTAACAAATTCCAAGAAAAGTTTAGTAAGTTGAAGTAGTAATTAATTAAAATTAGCACATTACCTCTACCTGCATCAGTTGACCCTTTTGCGTTTCACTCATGAATAAGTAATCAGAGCTCTAATGTCATGCATCCAAGCACTCATTTAAACATTATATTATTAATTCATAATATTAACTTTTTTTAACCTTAATCTTACATAAGGGTCTCTCACTTTGAATATAATGTCAAAATAACTGAATGACCGCAGCCATTATGAGAAAATAGAATTAAAAATTGATCTATTTTTATTGAAGGAATGAAAAAAGCCTTCATTTTCATTTCTGATGATGGAAGCACATACATTTAGGATAATTATGATCCAAAATTTATTAAGGTTAATGAAGGTCCTTTTTGTGAAAATGGCATTAATATTTAACCATGTTTTTAGCCGAAAAATGTTGATCCTTTGCTTACCGAGTCATGAGTTGAGAGAAAATATTTTTAGATGCAGAAATATTAGCAGCCATAAGCAATGGAACTAAAGGAGATTTAGCATCAGTGAAAAGAATATGTTGAGGGACTGTATGATAGTGCAGGTGGAGTAATTTAGCTATCTTGGTAGTGTGTTGGAGGAGGCTGTTAGGAGAGGAAAGAAATTTTACTGATGAAATGAAGAGAAGGCACAATGTGTGATTGGAGGAGGTAATTAAAGGCGATGGTGTCTTGAAAGATGTGATTGAGGGGAGAATGTTGTGTAAGCAGGGAAGAGGGAGGAGAAGAACTGGTAGCTTGGATGGAATGGTGGGAGGTAGGATGGATGAGGGGCTGGAGAGTGGCATCATGTTAAATGTAGGCGTGTGAGAGAATAACATTTTCATTTAGACCTACATTCGCTAGTAGAAAACAGAAAATAATAACAGCACTACTGACAGTGTATCACATTGATTAAGCAAAAGCGGTTTCAGACTTGAGTAAACATTATCTGGGAATGTGAATCCCTCCCCATATTTCCTTCTCCCCTTACAGACATCAGGTGTCAGTTAGTAGAAAAGCAAGCCAAGTTCAAATAACCATTGGCACAGGAAGGGAAAAAATACACAGAGTAACCACTAAAACTTATAATTACTAGCAGTAACAGATCAAAACTTAGCTGTTGAAATGCAAATGGTAAAGAGTGGGGTAATAAAGAATTATCAAATGTAGCAAAATGACCCAACCACAGTTGTTATGATAAGAGCTACAAACTCATCAGAAAAAAAATTAATTTAAAATTCAAATTTTACCTCCACGTTGTCGGTAACTTCTTCCATTGGCCGGATGGAACCAGAGTTAAGAGTAGGCAGCATCCTCCTAGTGGAAAAATAAAATTTCTCCCAATAAGGCATCCATATTGTCAGTTACATTGTTCCACTTTACAGTTAAATGTAATTATCTACATGCATGCATGCGTAAACCAGTGCACTAGCTCCTTTAAATTGGCACTCAAAAAACGTTAACTACATCATTCCAATGAAGTCGGTTTGTTTCCAGTGAGGTAAAGCAATTCAGCTCTTGGATGCCATCGCGTTCATGCTGCACGACCCACAAATTATGAACATCACTAACATGCATTAATACTTACTGGTTACACGATACATTAACACGTACGGGTTCGTGTACATTTTCGTGAAGGTATCAGCGCAACTTGTGCGAATGCATGAACAAAATAGTACAGGTTCTATTTTCTGTTCACGCATTCATTCATTTGTACATTTTGGTGGGGTTACACGGTGCATTTTCACGTTCATTCTCGCGTGCATGCATTTACGCATACACTCGTACGTGTTAATGTATCGTGAAACCAGGCCTTACACTTGTTGGAAATTGAGACTGTTCTGCAACTTTCTAAGTACTGACAAATAGAGAAAATTCTATTACAGTCCAGTCTATCTAAATTCTAAAAATGTTTCCCAGGAGTGTATTACTTACCCTATCACCTTATTATCACACGGCACTCGAACTTATTTTCTCGACTTATAGTCGCCAGAATCCCCGAATCGTTACTGTGAAATGCTTCTAAAATTGTTCGTCTTCACTCCGGATCTCTCGAGTCCGACCGTGACCCATCGACTCGCACAGAAAGTGAGCACCTATGCATTCCCGCTCACCGGCAGAGTTCATCGGCGACAGTCGTCCAGATTGCAACTTTGTAACCAAATGGAGGTGGACTCTAATACCAGATTAGTTCTTTTCGGCATCGGTTACTAGAGAGGGGAGATACTGCCAGGGGGAGCGGAAAGCGAACACATAAAAAAAAAGGTTTCAGGTTACCAGGTCCTGTATGCGTCGCCAGTCGTCAACAATGTAACATGTATGTGGCGACAGACGTCCAGAATGCAACTTTGTAACCAAATAGAGGTGGACTCAGTATATATAGCAGATTCGTTTTTTTCGGCATCGGTTACTGGCGAGGGGAGGTATTGACTGAAGGTCAGGTTACCAGGGCCTCGATCGTGGATCTTCATAATGCGTGCGCTGGCGTTATCGCTATTTTTTGATTTAACTTATGTCAGAGAGAACGTGATCTTCGTTCTAAATTTTTCGCACAGCACTTCAAATAGCTTATCACAATCAGTTGAGCGAATTTTATAGACGATTATTGTTAACTCTGCGATATTCTAGGGGTAAGCTTTTTAGATAAAGATTGCGATAGCACAAAAGATACATCCATGATTCCACCCCAGGTCCAGTCGGCGCCGTCAGTCGTCTACAATGTAACCAAATGGATCTGGGCAAAGGAGAAGCAAGCTCCCAAGCTACGCTTACAGCACGCAGAAAGTTCCAGATCCTGCGCTGGCAATATCCCCGGGATACACAGGCAATTCTTGTTGGACAGTTATCACCATGAATAACTTACGAATTATTACTTGGTGGCTACTAGTTACACAATCGCTGGATGTGTTTATTTTGACATATTATGATTGATTGTTCTTATTTATTCATTATTTTCATTGAACTCTCAATTGAAAGAATCTTTTTCTGATCCGATCTAGATTTTTGAACCATATGCCATTTGTTCTAAAATTTTAACTTCAATAAAATATTTTAAGGGTTCTTGTGATTCCCGTATTTCAGTAGATAATTGAAAATGGATTGCCTTGTCTACTTAAAAATCTAGCTGCTTAAACTTAGCCCTAATGGACGTCTGTGTCCACCCCTATAACCGGGAGAGCACCCGAGGCACAGCGAGTAGGGTGGGGGAATGTAAACAGCTTTTTTTCGGGGATTGACAATTTATGTGCTATTCAAATAGCTATTTTTTTCGCTATTTAGTTTTATACCACATTTAACTTGTGAATATATGTTACAACAGAGTTAGATATTCGAGGGGAAGGGCACCAGAATACTCTCTCCCCCGAGTGAATGTTTTGCCTTAAGTCGGGCTATAATATTATGACATATACATTACGATGTTTGTTTTCATAGGCGTCCCAGGAGGAAGGTTTGGGGGTTGTAACCCCCCCTCCCCCATTGATTAAAAAAAAACAAAAAATATTATGTTTATCAAATGCTAATAGCGCAATTATATCACACACTTTAGTTTATAATTTTTTTATCTTTTGTTAGGGAACAAATCAACAAACAAGACAACTACCAAACTACTGCATTACATTTCAATTTTACACGCTCCATACACTTTACTAGGCTTCTACGTAGCAACTATAACAGGAGACATACAGTACAGCCCAGGACTTCTCTGTGTAATTTTTGCGGAAAGACGAGTCCATTGCCTAAGTCAGTAGGGGTGTACTGTATATACGTGGGCGCTGAATATGTTTTCGTCGGCGGTAGAGGCTGACCCTCATCTAACCCGGATGGCTAGGCTGTCCCAAAAAAAACATTTTTTTTTAAATTTCAAAATCGTCAATCGGATTTCGATGACCCTCGGGTATACAAGGATAGGCAAAAAGAGATTTTTGAAAAATGTTAAATAATTAGTTAGCGAGAGGCGCCTAAATACCAGCACCCTTAATTTGTCATACGATTTCGCGAAAACAGCCGAAATAAGGGTAATCAGGGTAAGTTATGACCCATAGGGCAAAAATTTCGTCGGTTTTTGCGCATCTTTCACCGTTTAGGCTTTGCGGCCCACGCAGCCTGGCACCAAGAGTGGCGCTAAGCGATGCGGCTCGCGCGACGCGGCGCAACAGACGGCTGAGGCCATCCCCCTCCCCTCCCTCCTCACCTACGGTCGCCCGCCATGCTCACATGCTTCAGTGACTCTCTCTCTCTCCGAAATTCAGATTTTGAACTCGTTTTGGCACGTATGGTAATCAATCTTAACTTTATTTTGGAAACTCATTACAAATTTATTAATGAAAATGAAAAGCACACTAGCTCCTCGCTTAAGTACCACAGATGGTTAGAGAATTTTTCTTTAGCGATCAAGAGTAACTCATTGAATTTTGGCCTCTGATCAGTGACACACTTGACAGACTTGAGAAATATCAAGTCATTAAATGGAGCCATAACCGCCACTGGTGTTGTAAACCAATACCGTACGTACACTTTCACTATAAATGCGCATAAGCATTTCAGCTTCATCTTGTGTTCTGGTATAACCTGCGGGCATTGTCTGCCAAAGATGAACATCAAAAGAGCGTATATTGCATGGTTCATCCACCGAGCTTCGTGGGTGGGTGGTGGGGCTCTGAACTTGATGCCCATTGGAGGAACTCCGCCAAGGAAGATGATGGTAACATTTAACAAATATTTGTAGTCCCCTCGAGGTTGATATTCCTGTTTGAAAGGAAAAAATTTCGATTACGAAGTTTGCTCCACATATTCGAAGTCTATTCGTCCGAAAAAAAATTTACCTGCAGCTGAGAAGAACAAAATTGGATGATGCTTTGAGATTCGCATCCGATAATACTCCTTATGTATGGATCAGAAATTCCTGTGTCGAAATCCTGATGTTCGAGGCTGGGCCATTTGTTGAGGAACAAATTGAAAATTGACACCTCTGCAGATTTTGCAGCGTCCAAACAGTGTTCGAACACTGCCTTCAGCACGATTTCTGCCACATGGTGGCGACAAGCCAAGTGTAGTAGCGTTCTTTTCAGTAAACGTTCAAGGCAAGCCGTTATGGATACCAGTATTGATGGACGTGGTATCAAAAACCGCGCCCCTTGCCATGGACGTTAGGTTCCACGTAGAAAGGAGGTTGAAGATAGCCTCAGCTTCCAGTTTCCCAGTCCCAGATGAAACTTTAGTTACACCCAGCAGTTGCTCACTTTCCCCTGCGGAAATAAAAAAATGAAATGTCTTACGAAATTAACTTTGAAGTGCAGAATGAGGTTGAATAATTTAAGTACTCATTAATTACCTCCTGATACAACGGCGACTCTGTCAACCTTTCCTTCCCCTGTGAGGTCTGGCAGTATTTTCCCGTCGAAGTGAACAATCAGAGGTGCGTCCTTTTTCACATTCTCCTTTATTTTGTCACAAATATCGGAGCGCGCCTGGTTGCGAGCTCGATGCATCGTCGACCGACCCAGTGTACAATCCCCAAGGTTCTCTCCGTTGGAAATAAGAGTAGTTGCCACAAGAGTAACGGCCTTCCTAACGCTCACCTTGCCATAATCCAGCGATGCAGCTACAAGAGGCGTTATCACTTTAGTTTTCTTGGTGCGTGCACTTACTCTCGGCTTGAATTCATCGTCCTCACCATCGGAAGAAGTGTCCAATTCGTCATCAGGGGTCGACCCTGCTACTGTAGCTGTTTTCATTTCTGCGTGTTACTTATCCTCGTATTTCTTGGCATTGGCCTTACGTTTCTGTAAAATAGCCTCTTTCTTGGCCAATACGTTATCGAGAACTGAAACGTAGCCGATGCGCTCTGGAAGGGAAAAATTAGCATGAACTGCTTCATAATTTCTTTAAAAAATAATTTTCTTTTATTCAGACAAACACCTAATTATTAAGAACTTACCTGGAAGCATTTGCTGTCGCACGAAAGCCTTATCTTCATCAATTTTGATCAACTTGTCCCAATCATGATGCCATAGTGGGAACGTATTGTCAAGAGCGCCAAGAAAATCACAAACTTTCTTGTCATGATTAGCACTAGTTCCTGGCTTGGTTTTTTTTAGTTTGTTCCAAAGTTCGAACTGCCTCTTGAGACTTCGGATCACATTCCACTTGTTCATGGTTGGTATCCGAGCTCTAGCGTAAGTCATGAGAGCGGTATGTACCACTTCTATAGCACTGACGCTTATGGTGTGCTTCAACTTTATCATTTGGAATAATAACACTGATAGTAGATCACGCAATGTCGGTAGGCGTTTGGTGGCCGAGAATTCAGATTCAACTGAAACCTGGCTTTGTTGAATAATTTTCTCAGTAGGTTAATAAATTTGTTATGAGTTTCCAAAATAAAGTTAAGATTGATTACCATACGTGCCGAAACGAGTTCAAAATCTGAATTTCGGAGAGAGAGAGAGTCACTGAAGCATGTGAGCATGGCGGGCGACCGTAGGTGAGTAGGGAGGGGAGGGGGCGGCCTCAGCCGTCTGTTGCGCCGCGTCGCGCGAGCCGCATCGCTTAGCGCCACTCTTGGCGCCAGGCTGCGCGGGCCGCAAAGCCTAAACGGTGAAATATACGCAAAAACCGACGAAATTTTTGCCCTATGGGTCATAACTTACCCTGATTACCCTTATTTGGCAGTTTTCGCGAAATCATATGATAAATTAAGGGTGCTGGTATTTAGGCGCCTCTCGCTAACTAATTATTTAACATTTTTCAAAAATCTTTTTTTGCCTATCCTTGTATACCCGAGGGTCATCGAAATCCGATTGACGATTTTGAAATTTAAAAAAAAATGTTTTTTTGGGACAGCCTACCGGATGGCAGTAGCGTATTTAATCGACATGGACCTGTACATCACTTAGGTTTTCGTGTACGATACTTTTATACCCCCTCCCCTATTTTATTCCCTTAAATGACGAGAGAATACGTAAAAATTATAGAGTCAGTAGAGTAGCATAGCTGGCCGGTCCTCAGTAGCTAGTCTCAAGAGCAAGGCGAAGAGCAACCTGCTAGAGTCCTGTATCACAAAGCTGGGGAGGCTGGTTGCGGAAATACTCTCACGTGTAACAGGATGTGTCTTTCCAATTCCATTTCCATGTTTAAATCCCAAATACGTATGTGATACATGTCATAACTTAATTATCAATGATAAATTCTACAAGGTCTTCAAGTTTGGATCATAGTATATTATGCCCCCGGCCCTCCTTTCCCCCCAGGTGACCCCTAGGCCCAAAACCTGGCTACGCCACTGTCCGTCTGGTCTTTCAGTTGTGTCTTTTTCCATAGTCAATGAGAGAGGAAAGAGGAAACAATGATAGCCTCAAAGAATGCCGAGGGTAACCTGCAAGGCTGGGTACAAAACTGTCTACATGTTTCCTACGCAAAATGAATGGTCGCACCACACATAGGTACAAAATAATCGAAAGGCAAAGTGAAGGGGCTTCTATCTGGCCCCTTGATGAAGCACTCTGCCATTGAGTTAGTTTGCTGTTTGTACTTGGTATCATACTTCTTAACATTTAAAAAAATCATTACTTAGGCCTATTCAATAGGTATGCTACTAAGAATCTGAAAATCTTATACAATGTAGAGGTTCCTTGCAAAAAAAGTCCTATTTTATTAAAATACTTAATATATAAATTTTATAAATTAAAAAGAGTATAATATAAATCTCCTCTGTAATTAGACTTCTAAGTATGATTTTCACCTAAAGTGTGTGCGGTAAGTGTGTAGTATGCATAAAATAAATTAATTTATTAAAATTAATGTTTTCCCAAGCTTAGTTGAACTACCATTTTATAATATGAATACCATAAAAAGTATTTTAAAATATCCTCGTTTTTCACTAATCACCCCAGTTGTAGCAGGTTTTTGTCAAATTTAAAAAAAGGAACAAAGTGAACCTCATAATTGGCCTTAACCCTCTCCCTATCAAAGTTTAAATGCCTCAATTCGCTCTCCCTCCTAACTCGGCCGAAACCGGCCGGTGGTTTTTAATCCTCTCCCTCCTAAGTCGGCCGAAACCGGCCATCTTCCCCTGCTGCACTAAGGGCAACCTTTTGAGCCTTATATGATTCCGTTTCAGCTTGAAAGTGCTTATCGTCGCTAATGCACGCATCTCTCTTATCCTTAGTTCCTCTGAGATGAAACAGAACCTCATAATATCTGTCACAACACCCATAAGATCCCGAAGACCTAATGAGTCTTTGGGATAGCATATTATTACCAGCGATGAAACGAAAGAAGGTTCTGGATTCATTGTAGAGGAGGGTTTGTTCGCTGAGACGTGATGAGCCACGGTTTCTTGAATGAATGAATGGGACACTTTGTGATGAGAGAATAGAAGATGAAAACACCACGGCTGCTATGGCTTGCGTAGGCGGCCCAGGCGTCATCTCTCTCTCTCTCTCCTGTAAGATAGCCGAAAATGGGTGACCACAGCATTGGCTTGAGAAGAGCTTTCCTTCGGTCCTTCCACGCTTCCGCCGCCTCTAGGGAGCATTTGTTTTTCTAACTAAACGCCCAATCCTACATTACGCTCAAAGAGACATGTGGCGCAAAAAAAGAAAAAAATCTTTTAGTACGCCGGACGCATTCTCAGGCCCCTTTCGAGTGAAGCGCTGAGTGATGGCTCCTTAGGTCATAAGACCAGTTCCCTTGACCTGTGAGGTCTATGCGAGGGAGTGTTATTGCAGGGTAAAGAGACTTAAATTTTATAATGAAAAGAAACAGACCCAAGTTGACCTTAGAATTTCTTAAAGATGTCTGGCCCCGAGGATTTGTCATCGCTAAACATGCGTTTTCCTTATCTGGTGTTCGTGGAAAATGCAGAATAGTTTCAGAGCAAGAAACTTCTTCCAAATGCCCCTCAGTTCTGACCATGGCTTCTTTGAGTGCAGATGATATAGCGAGAGAAGTGGGTAGAGATGTTTCCCTTAGTGATACCGTGCGGAGGCTCTTCAGACGAAGAGGAGGAATTGCTTGAACGAGCCAGTTCTGGTGATTGTGATAAAGAAGACGATAATACCCCCAGTGTCAGTGATACGACAGGTGATCATACACTCCGCCCTAAATGGGAATATATTCATTGCATTACGAAGTTCCACGCGGTTTTGTTGGAGGGAGGGGGCCAAAGCACGACTTACCCGTAAGATGGAATGAATTAGATTATTTGAAATGTATGTTAGGAGGTGAAGAGTGTTTTCACAGAATAGTAGGAAATGTTAATAAATAGGCAGAATATCGCGAACGAAAGGCTGGAAAAATAGATAGGCATTGGTTTGACGTTACTGATGTGACGTTACCAACCTGAGTGTGATGGTTCCCAGGAAAACTGGGTTGGGAAATATGTAAACATATTCTTATTCCGTGCCCAGAACCCATAGTAAGGTATAACACCTTAATGGGTGGAGTTGATAGATCCGATGAAAAAAGGTCTTATTATCATTTTGGAAGGAAGACGAAGTGGCGGAAATATATTTTGGCGTATGTAGTAAACACAGCCATTGTAACGAGTTACAAACTTTATAAAGAAACAAATGCTCCCGCAATCTTAAGGCATGGAACAACACAAAAGGATTTTCGGCTAGCTCTATACAGACAGATGATAGGGAACTACTCCTCTCGCATGATTTTAGGCCGCAAAAGAACCTAAGCTCGTGCCGCTAGTTTTCCGGTGCCTCCCCACCAACTTGTGAAAATTGACGGAAGAAAAAGAGTGTGTGATTGCTGTAGTGCCCAAAAAAGGAAGACATGAGCTGGAAGGAGTGTAGAGACATCTTGGAAATGTCTTCAATGTGATTTACCATTGTGTAAAGTAGGATGTTGCTTCGAGTACTACAGATAAGTCGTTTAAGAAATGGAGGCCAGCCGTAAACCATAAGCTATGAACCTGGTGTATGTCCATTAGTTTTAATAATCTATTTTTAATAAAATCTGTTATAAATTTGACGAAAGGGTTTCAGAATTTATAGATTATATTTAGAGATGTTCACTTAGGAGCACTGCTGGTGCCACTCGGGAATTAATAGTCTGAATTCTGGGGATACTGGGCATTTAAATTCGGCGAGAAGACAGAGAACGCCATACGGCCGGTTTCGGCCGAGTTAGGAGGGAGAGGGTTAAACCTCGCAATTTAGTGGATTAATTTCAAAACAAATATTAAAAACTTTGATTCAAAGCATGAAATTACTAAGAGAATTTCAAGGCTCAGAACACCTTCAAAACATTATTTTAAGATGTATATTTTTGAAAATTACCGAACTCCCCCCGGTTACATAGGGGGTTTCCATACCCCCCCAGTGGTGACCCCTCCCCCCTTCAGATGCATCTAGATATTCCTATGTTCGTTGTACTGAGATCAACATCAGAATATTACATGTGAGCTAAACTGTATCGATATTTATTCTGTAGTCATGAAACATTGTCAGGAGATATAGTTGTCCAATAAATTGAATTGAAAATTTCCTGACCCCCCATTTACATAGGGGATTTCCGTACTCCCCCAGTGGTGACCCCCCACCCTTTCAGCCACATCTAGATATTCCTGTATGTTGTACAGAAATCAACATCAGAATATTACATAATGTGTGCTAAACTGTATCAATATGTTAGTCTGTAGTCATGAAACATTGTCAGGAGATTTAGTTGTCGATGAAACTGGCTGATAATTTTTTATTCACGGGATTGATGTGCTTGCCCCATCCAAAGTTGACATATGGGTTAAGCACCATCCTGGTAAACCATGGGTAGTGAGCTCAAACCCTGCTTAGCCAATGAGTCTTGTATTAATTGTAGGAGTGAGTGAAGTGAAACATCTAGATTTCTCTATCTAATTATGCAAGTCAAAGATTTAATTTGAGATTAATATAGATTTTCAAATACATAGCATCCATCCAAAATCAAGATTTAATTTTCCTCAAGTATAAATATTTCCATAATAAAACATTATCATTAAGTACAGATTTTTCTATAAGCTTGTGGTGTTATCAACACAATGGAATATATTGTGTATGGGGGAGGCAACTGTCAACTGAGGCCATCCACAAAGGAACGGATAGATGAAATAGGAGACCCATCTGACGGATCGAGTACTGGACTTGAAGTACTCTCTACAAGGAGGCAAGGGCCTAGCAACAATGAATCACTGGTTCCCCTCGGGTCACCAAAGTTAAGCAACATTGGGCCAGGACAGAGGTTGGATGCGTGACCCTCATCCATACCTCTACCACAGTGCCCTTGTCCCCTATCTGCAAGTGGCGGGCAGGTTATATGTGGGATGGCACAATGAATCTAAAGAGGTCTAAGTCACAGGGGGGCACCAGAAGTCTCCCACCCACCTGTCTAATTAGCATTTTACTCTCTGTAAGGTACACAAGTAGGGATCGGCTTACCAATAAAAAATCTATCTGAGAATGCCAAGTGCACTTTGAGTCCAGCAACCCATTTTTCGAATTGGAAATCCTTAGTGTCATTCGTTAACACCAGGCCAATGCCAATGCTGGGTTTCTCTCCATACCATTCTTCTGAAACTCCTACCTTTACCCAAATACCTTAGCCAGGATTCAAATGCATGCCCTCAGAATGAGAGGCCATTGCTCTAAAGCACCACACTAACTCAATCCCCCCTAAATTCATATTTTTATACATATGCTATCAAATAGGAATTTGAATGTTATTCATCCCTAATTTCCACTGAATACCTCTCTAGGACTATTTAAATCTAGATATTATCAGGATTTCTAACCTGTACTAAATTCAAAGATTTTTCATGGATTTAATCTAGATTTTGAATTCTTTGGCTGTAGATGGCACTTGGATGCAGTACAATTGAAATAGCATTTTATTTAAATTTTTAATTATACATAATATAATTTCAGTATGAGCTTACTGTACACTCTGCACAAAATATTGAATGCATGAATCATTCAGCATGTCGTGCAACTTGGTGTAATTTTCTTTGAAGTATTCAGTGGTAATGATATTCCTCTGGTGATTGAAAAATAATGCACAATTGTAAAAGCAAAGTAGTGAATGAATGGTTTAGGAGATGAATGTTTGTCAGAGTTATTTCCTTATGTGTTCTTCATGTTGAGTGGTATAAAATACTCTGACTGCATATAGAAATTCTCAGGTTTCAAGGAGATGCTTTTAGGACTAGTGGTGTTCATATAGTGCTTCTTATGGGCAAGGCCGTGGCCAGAAAATTTTTTCAGGGGGTTCAATTTTGACTATACCCCTCAAAAATATTTCTGGCTAGGCCCTTAGGTTACTGGTTTGGAGCATGGAATGAGGCCCCAAAAAAACTTTTGGGAGCGTGTTCAATGGTTTGGAGCTTGAGATGTTTCCCATCGATTGATTGGTCAACAAATACCTACTCTATATTTCTCTCCAAATTTTGGGGGGGGGTTGGGGTTGAAACCCCTGATACCCCCCCCCCCACCTGGCCTGACTCAAGGGGGATAAATGTACTGATGTATTAAGATTCATTCACATTGATAAGGGTCTCTTTCAATCAAAACAAACTGACTCATTAAGTACTAATGTGGCATTATCAACAGCCCCTCCATACTGCCTGTTTCAAAGAAAAGATTTCAAAATCTACATTGATCCATAAAAAAACTAAGATCAAATCTCAAATAAATCCAGATTAAACATAGCATAAGGAGGACATAGGAGCAAGTTTAATCTAGATTAAACCCAGATTTTTAACAGATGCAAGGTAGGTATACAGAAATCTGTACTTAATTCAAGTTTTTTTGAGTGTGTTGTATTAAATGATACGTTAACATGAGTTAAATATTTGAGGTTTGTTATTTTGTGCTTGACTGTAGTGCAGAAAAAAATTATCTGGAACTCAAACCGCCTGGCATCTCCAAGTCAAAATTCATGAGTTTGCAAATCTAGTTGCTTCTGTGGTAGGTTTTATCATGGATTTTTAATGTTTGGAGAGAATATGGAGAGATTCATATTATGCGAAGGACTAAGATCCACATCGTCACCTAGATATGACATTAGGGGGACTGGCTCTCTGGTTGTTTTTATATCGGACAAGAACAATGATCCCCAATGAAATTTATTGTATTTTCACCAGACACGAGTGTAAAATGAGGCACTTGTACAAACAGGGTTCTGAGTGATCAAATAGTATGTGGGTATGAGGTTAAAATGTTTTGATTTAATTCAATTTGTAGCTGATCTTCCAGCAAATCATAGTTATTTTTACACCAATGACTATTTTGAAATTCTAAATGGATCCATTTGCTAATTTAGGAGTATGTTTTGATAGTGGACTTTTTTTTAAATGTTAGTTTTACCAATACACTGAAATTTATATGCTATGTAGTACATTCTGGTATTATACTGGATAAATTTCTCAAAGAATGTATCCTTTGGATGCACAATTTTAAGAATCTATTAATTACTCTTGGAGATGTAATGAGGAAATTTATGACTTGAAACTGTAGAAATGGTGAAAAAAGTTTTGATAAGTTGGGGTGTAATAGGCTGAAAGGAGCCTGCTTCTACCCACTAACTATGTGACCACCAACTAGCTCAGACTCCAGGAGCCGAGTGGTGCAAGTAAGCAGCCAAGCCACTTTTTTGTGTTCTGGTGTTTCATAAAAATGTAGTCTATCTGTCAGGATAAAAGAGATTTTTCGAAGATCCATCAGCTATTCTCCATCACTTTCTTCATGATAGAAAAAAACATCAGAAATTTATGATTGGAATGTCCAGTGTTCCCATTTCAAACATGCTATTAAACCTATTTAAAAATTTTCCTTTTGCTTTTAAGGATTTAATATTTCATTGAGCGTGAAAATAATGAGAAATGCAAATTAATCACTCAAATTGGGTAAGGATTGAGATTGATCTTTCTCATCTTACTTATTTTTGTCTCTGTCTTAATATGCACAAACATCATGTTTCATTTACTGACCTATCTCAAGGATGTGAAGGTTATTCATTATGTCATGTGCATCATACTCTTGTCCCCGATTTGCCATTTTGCTGTGGAATGGTTAGTATGCAGAATCACTTTCAACTATGGATTTAGATTGATCATGATGAGATGAGAAGCATGGGAATATTTTGGTTACTTTTAGTGGTTTTTGAAGGATGATCATTACATTTCCTATCTAGTTTTGCAGCATACAATTATCATCTTTGAATATTGTTTTATACTTATGATAGGATCCCAATTATGGCAATGAATTTTCTGTTCTAGGAACAAGCTGTGATAGCTTTCTCCTCTTCCGGACAATTATTTGAAGTGAAATTAATGTGCTCATTTCCACAGGTTTTGCCAACTTAACTAAGGTGGTGATCTCCCAAGATAATTGGTGTGAAAGTTGGATAAAAAGTTCTTGCACACTTCATGTACCCCATCTGAGATAATGTAAGTTGCAGCTGACCAAACATTCTATTCAGCTGTGAATACTGTCCAGGAGCTACCTTTGCGAGCCAGCTGTAATACCAATGAAGCAATGTGACACCCATTCCATGGGTCCAAGATGTTCCTGAGAAGTTTTTGATTTTATCATTTTCTTCACCATTAAGTAGTTATCTTATAAGGGTAGAATAATCAAGGGAATGTCATGACCATTGAGTGATTTTTATTGCAATATAATAATGTTTCAATAATAGGCCTAGACATAGTTAATATTATTATTAACAATATGAATGCTCAAATGCACATCAAATGACCTGAGTATCAACTATCAAAATCGTTCAAATCAGCTCTTCCTAAATTACAAAAGAAAAATTTGAAAAGTACTTGTACCACCCATTGAACATTAAATTGTCAAATTAGATAGTGTACCCATGAATAAAATGTAACAAACATTTTTAAGGGGCTGCATAGCTACATAAACATAGTGAAAGACATATTAAGCCTCACAGAGGTTTGCTGCCAATTACATCAAAGGAAAATAAACATTCTGGCATATCTGGATTACAAATTAATTCTCCTTACATTTTGACATCACTTCACAAAAATCTGTCCCAGCACAAGGTTCCAATTAATAGCCAATGAGCAGGAGTGATGGGTGCAATACACTGGGGCAAAACCTAAAAGTCAAGGCAAAGCACTAGTGTCAGCAAATGTCATTCACTTCGCAGATAATACTTTGAATGCTAAAGTCTGTGCCAATCATAATCTGGATTGCCGGGTGTGAACTCTTATCCTTCTGTTTCTTGATGTTTTTGTCTGGTGTGGGAATGCACATATTTCCTTCAAGAACTTCCCCTTCTTGTTCCATCCCATTATAGTCAAATGGAAAGACCTATTAACCAAGAAAAAATGAACAAATTTATGAGTTTTTTGACATGCTGGAGAGAAATGATTATTTTTGACATGTTGAAGAGAAATGATTATTTTCCCTAATACCATATTTACCTGTGGTAGCCGTGCCATTGTGTATCCCAATGCCCAAATGTTTGGGCATGTTTCTGAGGCAAAAATTATTTCGTAAAAAAATTAATTTTTTGACTTTGAGCCTGCTGCTTTTTGTTTTAATCAAAACACTCCTATTTAATGATGCAACATAAATTTAGATGCCCTAAAACACATTGGCCTTAATTACATAACCAGAGTAGAATGCCTGCACAATAATATTGTTGCATGTTTAGGAAAAATATTAGGGGGAAGTAAATGAAAATTTTCTCTCTCCAATATTTTGAGATTAAACTCCTCAAAGAAAATGTTGCCTTGCTGAGTAGTGATACTCCAGATAGCATCTTAGCTTTGTCAATACATAACAACACTCACATGATGTGGTAATGAACTTAAGGCAGAAATCATTTGTAGGAATTCTATCTTATACACATGATAACTCTTTTTGCTGCGGCAATTGCACATGCTTTTAAAAGTACAAAATGAAAAAGTTTTAAATGTAAAAACCTTGCCAAAAAAATCTTGAAGAAGTGGTAATGAACTTAACACACTCAATGTGGATGCCTTGAATTCAAGGCATCGGTCCCATTACTTTTTCGACTATAATCCCAGTTTCCCAGTGTTGGCACTGACACTTGTAACTTCCTCCAGTGTCTTAGTCTTGCTCCATGCACATGTGGATGAGGTTCATTCTTTGCTGGATGTATTCTTGTATTTCTGATTGTGTTTTACCTGCTGGAACCGTCCTCATGTCTTCATCTTTACTTATTTTAAATGGATACTAAGAGATATGACAAGTATTAATTATATCAATTTTTAATTTTTTACATAATGGAATTTCATGTATTTTTTACGTTTATATCAAGGGTAAGCAACATAGCCATATAGAAAATGAGCTGCCCTTCCCTCCCAGGTATCCAATTTACAGCCACCCCTAGTCCCAATTGGGACCTTCTTTAAAGAAGCACCACAATTTCAAACACTCCGAGGTTACTTTGGAGGACACATTCAAATCAACAGACTACAGAGTTACTGGAAAACTAATCTTCTCTATTTTATACCAATTTTCGGGGAAGAAATAAGTGAAGATCATTTTCTCATGGCTATGCAAGTGCTTCAGTTTGCTGAGAACTCTGGTGAAGGAGAACATGAACCTTCGGGCACTCTTTAAAATTTGACCATTGGTAGACATTTTCAATAACGTAATGAAAAGAGTCATGTATCTGGATAAAAACCTTTCTTTGGATCAGTCCAAGTCCTTTAGGTGTGACCACCTAATTTTTAGGTAGACTGTTCAAGGGTAAAAGCATAAATTTAGGATAAAACTTTATATGTTAAATGAGGCTACTGGTTTAGTGCTTCGTGTTTATGTTTATACCGGATCGGCTGATCATGATCTTGGTAGCCGAGGACATGCAGGTAAAGTTGTCCATTCCCTTTTGAAATATATCAAGGGAAAGGGTCAGCCTGTATTAATACAGGCTGACCTTGGCCATGAATTCATGGATAATTTTTACAGTAGTGTGAATTTGTCAAGGGGGCTTCTTAGGGAGAAAATTCAAACAACTGGACACTAAGAGAAAACAGGTTAATAACCCCACAGAAGTCACACAAAAATAATCAAATAAAGGAGAAGTAGCACTCAGTTGGTCTGAGGATAGTGTTTGTGTCCTTACTTGGGTAACTTCTTGAAACAAATCAGCCTTGCTCATACGGGGGTCGACATGTTACAAATCTCGCGTGCCTTAATTTCCAGTGCTTGATATTTACTTTTACAGTGCCCATACTTATCTCTTCTCACTGGTAAAGTTCACTATTAAAATCAGTACAACAAAAATATTGGGAAAAAAATTCGTGAAGCACCTTAAACCCCCCCTCCCCCCAGTGCTACATGCCTTGGTACAGGATGGAGAGTCCTATTGGCCAGTTAATTCTTGCGTGATGGCGTTGATCCTCCACAGGACAGTGATGTGAACTGGCATAAAATTAAAGCATTAATATTTCAAATATTTAGTTAGTTTCACTGATATAAAATATGTGTATTGTACTTTAGTCTCATCCCATTGTATAGCATAAGTAACTTTTTTTGTTTCAGTGTCATTTTATAAATATCATACCAAATTCAAGGAAGAAGTGCATTCATGTTTGAAACACTTCACAGCTCACTCTAACTTATAATAAGGAACCAATATAAATTAAGAGAGTAGGCAGAATGCGAAAAGACAATGATCAGATAGTCAAGTAATGAGTGGGAAGTTTTTATTGAAAAAAAAACTCCAAAATTCAGGATATGTAACAAAATGCTCTCTGAGGGGTACAAGAATTACCCTTAAACCTGGAAATCAGTCCATAATTTAAAAAAATAAAATGATGAATGTGGATGGTAATGTAGCTGAACACAATGATACTTTGTTGAGTGAGTAAAATTTTTCTATTTTTATTTGGTTTCATTTTGTATAACAGAATGATTTTTTCCATGTATTTTCAGTCATTAATAGGATTTCCTTTTTGTTTACAGATGAGGTGACAAATAAATCTTCCCCATGAGGCTATATAGGAAAAATATTATTAATTTTTCATAGTTTTCATTCACCTGAACTGAGAACCCCACCACCACTTCTCCCCCAAGGTGTTGGACAGATTATATTTTCCTACACATTTTTTGTGACATTATATAATTTTACCATTATATACCATCGTGAAAACGGTGAGCTCTTACGGCTAACAGTATCTATTGAAAAGAAATGTCTCCAAGCCGTAATGTGTGTCCTTTCGTATGTGGTATAAAGGGGGGGGAAAAAAAGGAACTTTTAGGAAGTGAACAACAGTACCTCAATGTTTCTTCTGGCTTGAGAAGGTCTTCCGGTCAGCGACCAGCTTCCAGGAGTCTGAAGAAGATCTTGTTAAAAAACACAACACTTCTAGAATTTCCACACTGGACACTGATGCACTTCCACAAACGCTGATGTTGGCATGTGCCACTTGTCAAGGGAAGGTAAAAAAGGGTGGGAGAAAGGGTGGAACGAAAGGTAAAAACGTATACGTATTTCAACCACAAAGTGGCCCTCTTCAGCGTGCTGAAGGTGTATACCTCGAGACAACACGGAGTTGACTGAGTAAGAATTGGTGCATCCGAAACCTTATACATATATTTGAAAAGAGTGTGTAGGGGAGGAAAACTGGACTCATTATGACGGCCAAAGGTGACCTTGGGGGGGGGGGGGGGGGGAACATATTAACGAAGGGACTGCCACTCCGGAGGGTAAAAGAGGAAATTTTAATGGCCTTGTTGTAAGTCATAGATGACAAATACCGCATAACGGTCTGTTGAAGGGAAATTTAGACTGATATGTAGTTCACCTAAAGAAGTGTGAACAAAGGGGAATGGGTGATGGGTCCTGAATCGCTGTTCAAAAGTTGTCCTTTATTTGTTGATATGAAATGTTGACAACTTTTGAACAGCGATTCAGGACCCATCACCCATTCCCCTTTGTTCACACTTCTTTAGGTGAACTACATATCAGTCTAAATTTCCCTTCAACAGACCGTTATGCGGTATTTGTCATCTATGACTTACAACAAGGCCATTAAAATTTCCTCTTTTACCCTCCGGAGTGGCAGTCCCTTCGTTAATATGTTCCCCCCCCCCCCCCCCCAAGGTCACCTTTGGCCGTCATAATGAGTCCAGTTTTCCTCCCCTACACACTCTTTTCAAATATATGTATAAGGTTTCGGATGCACCAATTCTTACTCAGTCAACTCCGTGTTGTCTCGAGGTATACACCTTCAGCACGCTGAAGAGGGCCACTTTGTGGTTGAAATACGTATACGTTTTTACCTTTCGTTCCACCCTTTCTCCCACCCTTTTTTACCTTCCCTTGACAAGTGGCACATGCCAACATCAGCGTTTGTGGAAGTGCATCAGTGTCCAGTGTGGAAATTCTAGAAGTGTTGTGTTTTTTAACAAGATCTTCTTCAGACTCCTGGAAGCTGGTCGCTGACCGGAAGACCTTCTCAAGCCAGAAGAAACATTGAGGTACTGTTGTTCACTTCCTAAAAGTTCCTTTTTTTTCCCCCCCCTTTATACCACATACGAAAGGACACACATTACGGCTTGGAGACATTTCTTTTCAATAGATATACCATCGTGTTGATGAATGTTTATTCTTCAGGAATAAAAAAAATAAAAAACAAAAAGGTTATTATGGCCACCCAAGCAGTGAATACTATTCTTCTTAATGAACTTAAAAGGTAAAATCAAGCTTGTTAGAAGTCATCTGAGCCTCACGGTCGACCAAAAAATGTCATCTCAATGCTTTGAAGAATTGAATGAGTGAGAAAATTTTCACACATTACTTGATCCGGTACAAGAGTGCTAGCTGCTACTTGATATTTAGGATGGAATCTAGCATGATTGGAACCGTCCCAGGAGGGTTCACATGAGCATTGAACTTTTGCTTGTTATGTGGTGGTATTTCATACTAATTTAAAAAAGAGAGGATCACACAGTGACTTAAATTACTCAACATGATTGGGCTACTAGGAGCTAGTAATAAACTAGTATCGTATAAATTATGAATGAAATGAAGTAGGCCAGTGAATATGATAGTGATCATGCTTGTTATCCAGCATAATTTATTTATATCACATGATACTGGAAAGTAAAAACTATCATGCTTGCCAGTATCCTCAAAATTGCATTTTTTCAAGCATCATGTGTGCCAATGGCTTTAAGTGAAGTGAGAAAAAGAAGAGAATGAAAACAACAGCCACTGTAAATGTCAGTCAATGTAAGTCATATATAGAACCACTAGAGCTAAATCTTACATTTTCATATTTATTGTGAAAGCAGTAAAAAATTAATATTGCTTTACTTAAATGTTATCTCTGGCCCCCAGGTGCTTGTTGTAATTTGTTTTGGTGATTTACCATCTGCCATGTTGTAGAAGGACATTATAGCTGCATTAGGAAAGTGGCTGAGAAATAAGTGCCCTAAAAATGGTCTAAATTATGTCAAAGCAGAATGTTTTTTTTTTAATGTATCAATTATATCACAAACCTGTATTTCATTTCACATATTTCCTCGATATTTAGCCACCACAAATTGTGGTGATTTAAAGCATAATTAGTTTAATTGCTTTGGGCTTTAGACATCACTTAGTGGTTCTAATTGCTATACATTAGGCATGTAGAAGATTCAAGGTTAGCAAACTTCCCAAATAGCGTACCCCATTGCATCAATATTAGTCCAATGTGGCTATAGTGTTGGCCCAATGCCATATGCTACTTGGGTTGCAGCAAAAACAAAAAAATGAAGTTATCTGCTGAAAATGAACATTGGAAAAAATCCCGAAAAATTAAAAAAAAATAATCATTCAAAAAATCAAATTAAAAAAGTCATTTACCCTGACCCGGATAAACATAAAGAGCAGACACATTAAATGCACAAATCCACAGCTAAAGAGACATCTTGGGAGCTTCAGGAAATCAGAGAGTTCCAGGTCTCGGTCAAGGTGATGATTTTTTTCTTTGTGGAATTCCTGATATTATGAGGAAAGATCCTGTGTCAGTATTATGGATACCTTATAATTGATTGCTGAATGATCACCTAGATAAAATAAAGATACATATTTATGTGCTCTTATTGTTAAATAAAATGTGATGTGTAAGAAAGCAGAAGAAAAGTGATAGCCAAAATGGAATTACAAAAAGGCATTACTTTTATTTGTTGAGGCCAGGAGCTAGATCCCATTGGGTCTACTGCTTCCTTCACAGAAGTTTTGGAATAAACAGTTGATTACACTAAATAGGTATTGTACCCTTACTGTGTCTAGGTTTTTAACTTCATCATTTCATATGCAGTTTCAAGTGGAGACATATACGTAATGGTAATTGGAATGCAAGAACTGAAATAAGCTCCCTATATAAATTATTTTTTATGTGAGAGATATGCTTGGTATGGCAAAGAAATGCTGTTGAGCAGTAACGACTTTAAGGTGTATATGAAGTACCATAGCCCTTAATGATGCCTATTAGAGGGTTGAAGAAGGTGTCCTGAAAGATATTTAACCCTACAGTGGTGACATGAATTTTTGGGACATGAGTGGTGATAGCGATCTCCTGGACCGATATGGACTCTGGAGTTTTTTGGAAGGTTAAATGAGTATTTGCTTGAATTATCTTCAAATAACGAAATTCAGTTCATTTATATATTGGTTTATACCTCAGAAGAGCATCGTAAAATAGGAAGCTAGTGAAAAGCATAACTGGATCATTATATATTATGCTTCCTTACCAATATGATTCTACCTTTGGTCTGTGAGATCAGGCATCACCACTCTAGGGTAAAGCTACAAGATCAAGGAGTCTTCAACAGTGCTTTGAATGCACCTTGGGAAGGTAGTAACTTGCCTTCAAGAAGGCACCTCAAAGGCTACTCTTAGGACAAGTGTGCTATGTGGGATTTTAAATCACCCAAATTATTGGCGATGCCCTTGCCATCCACTATAACTCAAGAAGTTCACTGCAATCCATTTCTGATTGTTTTGCTGTGGCATCCCATTATCCAGGATATACACTGCACAGTGTTTTTTTCACTAAGATGGGAAACAATTCTTTTCATTTGGGTTCCAGAGCACATAGGTAAAGAGTGGAATGATGAAGGCTGATGTGTTATGGAGGAAGCTTGAATTTTCCTCATGAAACAACAACACTGGAACGATATGACAACTTTAAAAGTTGCTGACTGTAATCAATAAACTGCAGCATAATGCCAGGGTGAACATTCTGGATAACAAATTGCCCAGTATCATTACAAGAATTTCAGTGTGGCCTTTTCCTGACAGGAGAAGTGACATTGAAACACCGGTTCCCATCATTTCACCGTAGTTAAGTGACCATGGTGTCCAGCAGCTGGACATTTGAAAATTCCCTGAGATTTCCAGGTTTTCCAGACATAATTTTTATTTTTCCAGATGAAATATTGATTTTTCTCTCGCTAAGTATAAGAGGACATTGGGTATGGTTATTGTGAAATTAAAGGTACGTATTATTATTAATCTTGCATATTTAGACAAAATAAACCAAAACCTACATATCTGGAGTCAAATAAACAAAAACTCCTACATCATACAACACTTTCATATGGTTCGTGAGAAATTCACACCACCACTCTTTCTTAGAGGTAAACATTATCATGCTGACGTTCGGGAACAAGGTTACATTACAACCAGACTTCGCTATGAATAGATAGGGTTGATATAAAATGATCAACAACTTAAAAAACTATAGGAATTGACTTTTTTCCAGGTTTATCGTCTAGGGTGGATTAAAGGAAAAGAAACAAAAAGCCCAGCGTCATAGAACACATTCATATAATTTAAAACAAAATCATATCACAAACCTAATATGCAATATGCTGCGTGTTTCCAAATGCCAAAACCTCCGGCTTGACAAATCTTGCCATTACAATTTTCAACAAATCAGTCATTGCCGAAAACAGGAACGGAGCCACAGGCTTGCTGGATTGAAATTCCCTCAAAAATGGTTTCAGCTCCGCCGCAGCTGTGGCAAAGAGAGCCAGTTGAGGACCTAAAATTTTGTCATGGATGGTGAACGTAATTAATCCAAAACTGTGACACATAGGTTCACATTTCTTGCCCTTATTCTCGCTTTTCTCATCAACCTGAAAGCTCTTGACATAATTTCGTAAGGCTGGAAGAATATCGAGGGCTCTGAATGCAACCATTTCATTTTCTAACCAGCTAACTGCACAAAACTTCAATGGAAGACGTTCAAAATGAGTGATTTGTTTGAAGTCAGCTCTACGGGTTGGAGAATATAAAAATAAATTGAACGGTGCACGAAGGAATGGGATGATATCCCATCCAGTTTCCTTCATACCAGCTTGAAATGCACAATTTATCGTGTGCAGCCCACAGCTACCTAAATCAAATATCCGGGGGCCATCCGTATGCCCTTCAGAGAGGTCAGAGTGTAGTTCTTTCAAAAATTTGAAATTCACATTTGGACCATCCACTGAAACTTGAAGGATTTTCTTGAGTTCTTACCTGGTCAGAGCTTCTTTGAAAGCCCCGAGGAGATCAATGGCAGTAGTATGCCCCAAAAATACTGAAGTGAGGTACCGCGTGCAAACTACATTCTGATTATCGTCCCAAAAGCGAACACTAAGATCCATTTGCTGTTTATTAGCAATCTTACTCAGGCTTTCATCAAACCCCATAACAAATTGCTGGCAACTATCCATGCTCCATTTCAGGCTTCGTTTGAAATATGGAGAGATCCCATGAACAATAGTATAAGCCACTTTAGACTTACTAAGTTGCACTTGATTGACAATATTACTGTCATGATACATTCTTTTGTTCAAAGTATGCTATCGGCTATTTTTCGCAAAGAGCTGTGAGATATTACACAAAACATGCAAGCCAAAACTTCCGCCTCTGTAGTCGAATCTCTGAGGAGGAATGTCCTCAATTTTCCCTTCTCATGTACGTTTTTCACAGGTTTTTCACAATTGCACTTACAAGTGCAAGTGGGCTTTCTTGTACTCGAAATAGCAGTGTTTGCCTCAGTGCTCGCAGAACGCTCTTCTTGGGTTGTACTTGCAGGGTTGTCAAAAACTTCACTGGACTGCGTAGCCATGGGTGTCTCAGAATTCTGGGATAGTTGCGATGGTTGGATAAAATATTTTAACAGGTATGTTGATTTCTGTGCTTCAACCTGCTTCATGTGCTTCTCCCCCTTTCTGTGACTTAGAAGCTCTTGAGAACCCATATTACTCAATGCTAAAGTATGCCGGCAGATTTTGCAAAAGCAGGAGTGCACATTTTTTTCAACACGCTGCGCCCATGGACATTTGATCAACCACTTTTCATCAAATGATGTCTTATAGTGCTTGGATAGGGCCATGATGTCAGATCATCTGTAACACATAAAATGTGGGTTTCATGAAATCCATTAATTGCCATTTATTCGAGACTGCAAAGTGTATTAACATTTTCACTCACTATGCTACTATACTCAAGCAGGAATAAGCATTCTCCTAAAATGGCCACTCTCTCTTTAATGGGTTAATTTTTTTGGGCAAAACCCCACTAAATGGCGAAAATGAAAACTACAGCCAGTGATAGTGTAAGGAATGTGAATTTATGCAATGTAAGAAAGATTACCCTATGACAAGTACTTTTGAATAAAAGTGTTTAAAAATGACCAATTTTACTATTTTTTCCTGACGTTCCGTTCTATAATTGGGAGGTTTTACACACTTTGGTAGAAGGGTAGAGACTAATTTCGCATTTAGAATATGCCCTTATCTTTCCCCTCCCATAAGATTGTGGGCATGTGGAATGTATACTTGTGGAACTTATATGATGCCGTATGATTCACAACAGCTATTTACGTAATAAGAATTTAAATAAATTTTGTACCAACCTGTGAAGAGAACGTAGGTTCGGGCTGCAGGACTTCAATGGTTGACAGCAATTGATGGCAGTGCATCCGGCCACGTTCTTCGTAATGCAGGCCGAGTTCGCGAGGTGACGGGCCAAAAGCACCCGAGTGCTACGGCGAGAACTGACATAACCACTAAGAACACAATGTATATAGAATATATTGTACCATCTGTGAATACAGGAATGCTAAACGCGACAACGGAAGGGAAGTTTGATCTCGCAACTTGCGGATGAAGGCACATTATTTACGCTGCTGATTTATATACGACAACCATGAAGAACACAATGCATATAGAAGACATTGTACATACTCTCGGTGATTACAGGAATGCAAAATGCGACAGTGAATGGGAAATTTGACTATGCACATTAAAACATTGACTCCACCAAAAATTCCAGAGTCAATAAGATATTTCCCTGATATTTCCAGTGAAAATAAAATTCCCTGAGATTTCCCGGTCTTCCAGAGTGCTAGACACCCTGGTGACGTTTAACCTGGATGTGGGTTGACCCTGCCCTATACCTTTACTGTGGTGCTCTTGAGTACCCTGTCTGCTAGTGGCAAGCGGGTAAAATGTGGATTGGCACAATGGATCCAAAAGTCTCTTTAAGTGCCAGGGGGGCTCGAGGAGGCTTCCTCCCAACCCTCCAATTTACACTTATATCAGGAGAATTAAAAGAGAGAATTTGTCATCACCTGAGGGTCACTGTCACCTGAGGGTAGGTGTTGTCTGTTGTTTAACCTTTTCTTGCAGTGGTTTCTTCAATGTACTCTTCACAGGAGAGGAAATTGAAGCCTCAGTGGTCAGTGTATACTGATGGGATTGTACCTACCAACCAGAGAGACTCTCTACCATGGACTGTATCATAGTGAGAGATTTTGGAACTAGGACGGGGTAATTGGAACAAGATAAAAGCATCTTTATTTTTCAGGGTATAACAAGCACACTACATGCATGATTTAAAAATATTTTTTTCTGCTTTAATAAGAGCATATTTGATTGCAGAATATTAGATATGCATATGTCACTGTAGATGTGAATGGAAAAAAGTATTTTCAAACTAGTCCAGGTCCAAAATGTTCTATTTGCCCCACATGGGGTTATTGGAACAGGGGTCAAGAAACTTCTTAAATTTAAATGAAATATTCTGATGCAATAGATAAGACACTATTGGCATATACTCATTTTATGATCCAAATTTGAAAAAGATCCACGAAAAAACAAAAAAATTATAAGATCACATAAAAGTTGAAATGAAAACTCTTTATTTCCAGCACGTATGACATTTTCATGAATTCAACTCGATTTACAACTTTAACCTAAAATATTTTGTAAACTTAAAATAAATTTCTAGAACATTTTGGAAGATGAACTTTTTGAAATTTTTTTTAGCATAGCATCAAATATTTTTTTTATTTCTTCATATTTTATCATTATTTTTCTACTACGTGATATTTGAAATGGACCATTGCCTGTCAGTTTAACTGGGCCATAAAATAGGAAGTTGGACTTTACCTCTGATTTCTCATCTTGCTTAGGGCAATCAAAAGTATTTTGCTTTTTGCTATATAGCAATTTTATTTTTGTAGTTTTTTTCATCATCTCTTAAATTCAGTAAACGACCAAGAAACTATTGCTCATCATAATATACAGCATAATGCATATGCTCCTTCAGAGCATTGGATAGAAAGCTAAATTTGTTTTGAGAATCTTCCTCCATCTCATCTGAGGAACTCACTGACCCCTGTTGCGGTCCTCCTTCAGACTCAGATGATGTGAAATCCTCAATGGTTTGATTTTTAGCCTCAGGCTTGTGTTTTTTCTTCATCGGCAAACTTTTTTGGATGTATTTCTTTTTTGCTCAGATTCATTCCTAAGCTGTGTCATTATTTCCTTGTGTGTTAAAATTTCGCCATAGGAATTAATTTTTAATCTCTGCCTGCTTACTGTTTTATCTGATTTTTCATTGTAACGGGTGCTTCACGTTTCTCGGATAAACAATTGAAATGAAGGACTAAGTAATATTGAGATATTTGGAGTAGTTTCCCTGGCTTCTGGAGAAATTCGCTCACTGGATTGTGCAGAAGTGCTTGCATAAATTGGTGAAGATGTTACTGGTAATGAGGATGAAAATGGCAGAATAAGATTATTAGATTTTGTAGAAGAGTCTGTATCCAGTATGCCTAGCGAGTTTTGCACATACTGAGGGCTTTGATATTTTCTAAGTCATACATATTTTCAATATCATCTATAACTTGAACACCACCAAAAGATCTGCAATATTAAGCCTGCTCACTGACAGTTGCTCTCCTTTTCTTATGGAGAGATGATTTTGTCAGTTGAGAAATGCAGTAAACCATTCATCCCCAGGGCAGCTATCAACACATGGTGTCTTCAAACTTCTATTTTTGCAAAACTACTCAACCAAGTGAAGAACTTCCAACTTAGTCAGTCAATCTCCATAACTGGCAAATGTCTTGACATAAGTAGCCAATTTGAGGCTCAATATCAAAATAAAGCACTGGAGGTCGACCTGCACCATGAGACTTAGTCGAAACATGTCTGGTCAGTTTTTTAGCCGGAATGGGGGCGTTTACTCGGAACCGAAATCGCAATTTTGTACATGAAATCGTTAGATGGAAACGAAAAAAGAATTTTGGTGAAAAAATTAATCTTCTAACCATAACCATGCACTCATAAATCAAAAATTAAAATAATCAAAAGGTGACGCACACCGAAAAAGCTGCTTTTAGGGGAAGGGTGTGGAGAGGGGTTCTCATAAGTTCTGCTCGCACAGATTCTGTCGCAACTGCTCCTATTGGCAGAGTCAGCTGTATCCCCCCATTGCAATAAGGCAAAGTAGCTTACGTCAGAGGTTGCACCACACCCACTTTTCGGAAAGGTTTAAAAACATCAGTTTTTTGCCGCTTATAACCCAAGAAATAATTGACGGATCAAAAAATGGAAAAATACGCCTTTTTATTTTACAAACTCTATCAGATTCGGCAATAAAAAATATAGTAAACGACCCCATTCCACGAGGTTACACCAAATCTCTTAGCAGCCACTATTTGTGACATACTACAAGCCTTTACAGCAGCAATAGTATCCAACATAGATTGTACCGGATAAGCACAATTATTCATTGTCCGTTTTCTTCGTGGCATACTGAGTTTTTTGAAAGAAGTTATATTTTACAATATCTAGCTGCTTTTTGACTAATAAGATGTTTTCCTTTAACACATAAACCCTGAAAATGTTTATGTTTTTACTAATTAAGGTCCAATACCGGTTTATCTACTGATACCAATGCTGAAGGTGATTACATATTCAAAATCTTAACTAGTTAAAACTGAGTCTTGAGGCTGTTCCGCAGAGAATACAGTAGAAAGCAACTGAGGATGTAAGACTACATCACAACCTCCACCAGAGGAGACCACTACAGAATGACTGATCTAAACTGGATCTTATTCCCCTACTCCTTGTTACAATGCTTTCTACTACTTTTTGAAAATCTATCTTAGGGTTGAAAGTATCCTCTTTAGCTCCTCTATTTCTTGTATGGCACAAAAGTTACAAGACTCTTCAACTCTTTCAATTTTTTCTGTCTCAAGTCACAATGAATCTCTACTGTAGTTCTTCCTTCTTAAAATGCATACATTTCCTGCTTGGCAGGCCAAATGTGATACTTTTCATTCAAGTATTGATTCTGTTCTGTGCCCTCAAAATATGGTTACGAACAAAACAAGGGACTGAGAGGGGGGGGAGAGACCTTCCACCCCTCTTGTTGAGAGGTGCTGTGGGGAGGGTGGAGCAATAATCCCTCTCCTCCTGTTTTGGATGGACTTAGAAGCAGCATATTAGCAATTTATCAGCTGATTGTGATGTGTCACTTTTGGACTTCCTCTTGTTCTAATAACCCCATCCATACTGTTCTAATTACCCCAGTGATAGATTTTTGAGGTAATTAGAACATGGCCTAAGAATGAGGTTTAGTCACAGATAAATTTAAAATAATTGCTAACTCTATGATTAGGAATGCCATATTTCACACCATAATAATTTTTTCGCCTGATACCTGATAAATTATTTTTCCTCACTTCTTTCTAATATGAGGTGTAAAGTTGAAGTTTAAGTTTTTTGCGCTCTTGAGGGAAAAATACTTGCTAAAGAAAATCTATAAAGGTATATGCACTAATTTTTTTACAATCTTCAGGAAATAAGTGTCTACAGATCCCTTGTGATTTTTAGGTCATTTGCTTTACAAATAAATAATATATGCTATTATGTTCCAATTACCCCATGTTCTATTTACCCCAGCCTCCCTACATCGTAGATCTCTCATGAAGATATGGAATGCCCTTATGCGATACGGAGAGCCCTCAAAAGGTCAAAGGTGTTATTGTAGTAAATACAAAAAGGGTTAGAAAGACTTTCATAATAGCAAAAATGCTTCAAAAGTTGGAAGAGAAGATCAAAGAATATAAATGTAGAGTTTGGGACAAAAATGCACAGTGAAGTGAATAATAAATAGATACAAGATCCTGGTGGCAGGGGCAATGTAAGGGTATGAAGAAATAACTGCTCAAAGTAGGGCAAAGAAAATAAGAGGCAAGTTAAAGTAGACACCGTGCAATGAAGAGGGAGAATGGTCAGAAACAAAAAAGAAGGTATGATTCCAACTGAAAGGGTCCAAGCAGGAAAGTTACTTACAAAAAGAAATAAAGGAAAGGATGACGGAATATATGTAGTTAGACATAAAAAGATAAGTTATTTGAATGGAAAGAAAGTTCATTTATTTACAGTTACAGAGAAATGTTAAGTCTAAGTGATATTTTTTAGCAAGTTGTTACAAGTTTTTCAATTCCTCTGGGGAGGGAGGGGGGTTTAATCTCTAATACCTTTCCCTCGCTGTGCTCCACTTTGGAAACAAAGTATGTAGTTCTCAATCCTCAAATAACTGAATCCCCAACTGAAAAGTTATGTTGTTACTAAGGCTAATGAATGCACCCATCTATTTCCCCAATGACTTGGATTAAGCTTTTTATGGAGAAGAAATTACTATTATCAGTTGTCTTGTTATCATGTGGTAACAACATAACTTGTCAGTTCATAAGGACATGCCATCATCTTCCCACATACTTGTGCGACATGAAACTTCTCTTCTGGCACTGTACAATGGCCCTTACAAGGTTCAATGGGACAGTAAAGCTTTTACGGTGTGATTGCCGAACTGTAATCCCCATATTGCAATTGATCACCTGAAGCTGGTATGTTGTTAAAAAATCGTAACAAGACAACTGAAAATAACTTCTCCTCCATAAAGAGCCACTTCCAAGTCATTGGGGAAAAAATTGGGTACGTTCATCATGCCATGGAAAATACATAGGTTTCATTTTAATATATGTACTTAGTCCTTAAAAACCTATTTTCTCTCCTAATTCCAAAATTGCAATAAAAATCTACTCCATCACATATTCGGATAACACTGTGCAAAACCCGAGAATAATGCTGTATGAATGCTTCAGGCAATGCCTTCAATGTGAGCAGGGAGCCTTCCCTAAGTGTGAGTATTTACTTTATTTAAGAGGCAAATGAATAAAGAGATCTCTCTCACTAGCTCAAAACACATCCCAAGGCATTCACCATTACTATAAGGTCATGAATTTAAGCTTATTAAATTGGAGTAAATTTTAATTGCAATTTTCCGCTGTTTTAGGGAATTTATTTACGACTAATAGTTGTATTACATCTTTAAGATCAATTAAGGATTTCAGGAGGGAATACATTACACACGTGCCCGAGACAACAGGAAAACCAATTTCTCACCCGTGGGTCAGGTAATTTACTGAGATAGCATGATGGAATCTTAATTTTAATTAAGAATGTAAAACGTGTGATCCCCAAACAGTAGAAAATATCCGATTTATAGCCTTAGCTGGAACAAATATACAAGAATTATATCCAAATATCAACATTACGTGGATAGACAGTCTAGTATTTCTACATAAAATGAGTATAATTTTACCCGAGAGCCTGAAAATAAATTAATGATCTACCTTTATCAACCTAAGTTCGCGGGTTTGCAGTGTTTTCAGGCTACGCGCGCCTGCGCTGTCATTTGTCGTCTTTTCAGACGAATCGGCGCCGAGTGTAATTTTATTTCAAAGCCATTGAAGGAGCACGGAAGCAGTCTACAGATGGTGGTGAGGTATTTCTTTTGTTGCTGGGACCAAAAACACTGTAAAATACTTACTCAGTGGTCTTGGCTGGGACCATAATATCATGTTCCACTAGGGTAAGCCGGATAAGTCCAATGTTTTTAGTAACCAGGCGAAACACTTTTGTAAGCGAAAGATAGAATTTTTCAAGCCCATCTTTTCATTTTAACTGTCGTTTAAGCTTGATGTTTACTGTTTATTTTACTTTGTTAATTGATGTTTTGATTTTCCTTATTTTTGATTCGTATCCAATGACCTTTCTGTTGAAGCGCATAAAGTTCGCCAACTCCACCAGGATTAATTGTAGGGCATTACTAACCATGCGTGTTTTCCGTACCTTTAAAACATAATATTAAACTTCATTTGCCATTCCTCCGTGTGAGAATAGTTGTAAATTTTTATGTGAAGTATTCTCATTTTTCAACATCAGAATGTGAGTGAATATTACCTCGGATATGTTAAGAAATTTACTCACAGATTGAAGCATTTTCAAGGCGCCATTGATCGTGCTGAAAGTTTACCTCTTGAAAACTTGGCTTCATTATTCTTTGAATGTGAAAGTCTTTGGGTACCTTTTCGAAACTGACCCCTAAATTTCTTCTCAGGTTCGTGTGATTGTAGCCACGCTCTATCGCCAGGGCCTCTCTTCGATTTGTTCAACTCCCAACGGATGTTGAGTTACATTCATCGGCCGGAGTGCAACTACCTACTGTCCTAAATGGCCGTACGAATGCTGTGTCAGTAACAACTCTAAGGTAAGGTATCCGCAGTACACCATTGAATTCAAAATATGCTTGGAACACTTTTGTGAAATATTTTCATTGCGTTGAAAAACCTTCGGAAATAGTAAGAGCATGCACTAGTGTCCGGGTAAGTATCCCTGGTAAAAATAAAGTGTGCAAAAAATGCTCGCACACTTCTGTGCAAAATTTCTGCATTTCTCTTACATTTTTTGCCAAATCACACACTCATAGGTATTTCCTGAAAAAATTTTTCACTCTTTATTGCACACTTTATTTTCACCAGGGATAAGTGAGAAATGTACTGAACACATCACAAAAATGCCAAAACCAGCATGACATGTTAGAGAAAAATATTTTAGCATATTTCAGTGACGTGAAGAATATATTCTATATCCATATGTTGATGCTACCCTGGTGAAAATGAAGTTGGAAATGAAGTGTGAAAAAATGTGTTGTGTAAGGGGAAGGAAATGTGAAAAAGTGTGATGGATGTTAATTTGGAACAACTAAATTTAGTTTATTTAAGTGTGAGAGAAGTGTGCCAAAAGTAGGGGAGAGTGCTTAAAGTGTGCGCACATATTTTGCACGTTTATTTTCACTAGGGTATTGCTGCTCAGAATGTTTCAGAATTGTGCTACTTTCAAAATAACTTTCAAGATTAGAGGAAGAATGATTTAGAGAACTTTTTCCCACCTTGGACTCGGTGAGCCTACTCTTACCCGGACTAAAGTCAAGTAAACATTGTCTCTATGATTGCTTTTTCGGCATGTGTTTTATTGCTTTTTCCACTTGGCTGTTTCTATAACAAGCTTGTTCTCCTTACCTAGGGAATGAGATATAACAAGAAACTAAAAATAAGTACATATGGCAACAAAAACCATGGAATCCACCTTGCTAAACTTTCTTTTTCATCTCCTCTTTGAGGCATATATACTTGACCAGTCACAGGAAGTGTGGAAGAGCTGCCCCCAATGTTATTTTGAAAATAGTGTAGAGATCCTAAATTTTGGTAATTGCAAGTAACAACTGACTCTCATCAAATAAAGTTGAATGCGAGATACAAGGTCACTCTCCCATATATTCATCGCATTATACTTTCGCTCATACTTCTTATGGGGAACAATTAGAGTTCCCATTTGCTACTAATGCTGGCTTGCAGCAATAATGGACAGTTAAGCCTTAATGCAACTTTGAGGATACGATTTTAAACAAAGAAGTTGTAAAATTGAATATTTGTTAACACATCTTCAAATTTTAGTTGTTACATTCACTTGACCTAGCAACACATGAAGTATAAATTTCAGCATCCTGGACATTATCTGAAGAATGGCTGTTGTCTTCCCCGATATGTATCACAAGACATGGCATGATCATCTAAATTGCGATCCCATGTGCTTGCTACACAAAAAAGCATACATTATGGAGTTACTCTGTGTATCCAGCATCCAAGATTCTTTTCTATCACCCTCAAATCAATTTTACAACTAGATTTCCTCAAAAGGATGTTCTAAATTTAATCCAAATTCCCCCTGCTATATGGTTCACAATAGTTGCAGGAATGTTCAGAATGGTTATGCGATCTTTTTGCAAAGTATTACTCTATGCTTTTCAGTAAATGAATTAATTTTTTTATTTTCAATATTTAATACTTTCATTGATATGAAATAGTAGTCAAATAAATCAATTTAATATGATTTTGTATTAATTGGGTCAAACCATTCCAAATCAACCAATATTTTAACCAAGTGAAATCCATCAAGTCGGGTTTCCATGAAATTAGCTGTGGATATACATTTGGATAAGAATAGTGACCAAAGAAAATTTTAGCCTCCTACTGTCAACAGTATCTGGAATGTGCTTAATTGCAATCTGGGCATAGCCCCTATATTGCCGCAACATGTAAGGCTTCCTGATTTTTGTTTTCACCCATAACTCCATTTCTATTGCATAAAAAAATCATCATTTTTTCCTGGAGCTAACAAGTCCAAACAGATCCCATAATAATCATCAAAGATGCCATAGATTTAATACTTCTGCAGAGAAAAAATAAATTCGACAAAAATTCCAATGTGCACCAATTTCAATTGACTGTATCCACAGTAAAAGGCAATGGGAATCCAGACTCATAGTTTCGTTTAAAATAATTCTTAATGTATGAGCTAAGTTCCTGTGAAAAAACTTGTCCTGCATTGATTTTAGTAGAAAAATTATTTATTCGAAGGAAAAATGGCATATTTTTCAGGGAAAAACAATGCAATTGAAATTTCATAATATGGAAGGGAGAAAATCCTGTTGGCTAGCATAGTATTATACCCATCAGCAATTATGTGAATATGCACACTCTTAATGATAATTTTATGCCATCAAGTGTATTTGAGTGGAAGGAGTTTTGAATACTTAAAGAGAATTACTCAAAGAATTGTAGGTTATTATGCAGTTAACTTCTTGTAATCTGGGCCATAGTCTTATTTTGTTGAATTCAGAGTTGAGATCTTAGCCATATCCTGTGCGATATTATCTCTTCCATTGGCAATAGTAAACTGAATAGCATGATAGAAAATGTAAAGGCAGCAGATCCTGCAGGAATTTTTTTCTCAATATCAGGAGTGTGGTAGACCCTTAAGACCCTATGAGAGTCAAAGTAGTGGTGAAGATGACAGTGACAGTCAAGCCATTGTGCAAAAGGCAGTCTTGGAGGACTTGGTGACCAAAATAAAGGAAAAAACTACCTGCAGTCAACAGACGGAGTAAAATTCAAATGCTGACCTTAGCCTCTTCATCTTGATCAATGAAAAAATTATGGGTGAATTTAATGTTTCTGACTAATCAGACAGGCAAAAAACTCGTTATTGGGAAGGGAATACTTGCAACACATTCACCCATTGATGGGAAACGACTTCTAACCTCCACTGTAGAGTAGGTGAAAAATTTTTATGAACTCGACGAAAATTCTAGACAGATGCCAGGTGCGAAAGATAGTCAGTGTGGGAAAAAATGACTGCATGCAGAAAAAACTAATTTTGTTTAACGTTAAGGAACTTGATGCGCTCTTCAAACAGCAATATCCACCAGAAAAAATTGGTTTCTCAAACTTTGTTCCCTTAGACCAAAATGAAGTGTGATCGCTGATGCTTCTGGAACTCATTCAAGTCTGTGTAATACATCAAAATATAAAATTGCTAATGCTATGCAATTGAAGGAAGCACAAGAAGTCAATGGATATATTCATTTGTTACAGAGACAATACAGAATGTATGCTCAGAAAATGCTTGAACTGTCCGGATTCTTCCAGGCTTAAGGATATTTTAATTGATACATTTGGTGAATATGACCACTAATACAGTGAAATACAGGCAGTAGGTTTCTGCTGATAGAGCAGAACTATAATCATGTACCACATCAATGGATGAACTCTTGCATTTTCTATATCTCAAAGTGAATAAACTAATTCCACATTAATATGTCACTGAGACACAATCCTGTTTTTCAGAATGAGAAAAGACTCCTTTGATCATAAAAAGGCAACTATCATCATGGATTTCTGTAAAAAATGTACATTTTTAATTCAGGATGAATTCAAAGTTTACACTGGTCACTGTATAAGTTAAAGTCAACTGTCAAAGTTCACTTGTCATGACTTTGAGGACAGCATTATATAAATTTTTGCGCTGAAACATTGAAGTTCCCTGAAAATTCGACGTTTAGTTCCTATGTAGCTTGTGTGTACAACAAGCAGTGGTACATTGGACTAGTGGAGGCTATCTGTCATGTAGAAGGGGATATTTCCGTAAAATTCATGACGCCTCAAGGACCCTCACCTTCTTTCTCTTGGCTGGAGAGAGATGTTTGTTGTGTGCCACTAGAACATTCATTTAATTTTTGAGCTGAATTCTCCTGCAGTAACAAGCTCTGAGAGGACATAATTTTTCCTGAAGGAGGAAGTGGCTACCATTAAAAAAAAGTATTTAGACGTCATCAAAACTAATAAGGGTTATTAAGTTTGATGTCCTGTTGAAAGGAGAGGGCTCATTTTCAAATCAACATTTTAGGCCAGTAATTTTCATTATGCCATTATTTTGCACCAATGAGCACTGTTATTTAAATATTCATCTTTGTAATTAAATTTCAGTGAGCTTATCCAAGTTTCAAATGGTACAGAGTCATTTGTATCGTTTGTCCCTGGACAAATGTGCAATTTTTCCCTCGAGTAAGAATAAATCATTTAACTACTAAAAGCAATGCAGGGAAAGTTTGTTCACAGGAACTTAGGTCATACATTAAGGATTATTCCACATGAAACTATGAGTCTGGATTCCCATTGCCTTTTGTTGTAGATACAGTCCATTGAAATTGCACGTTGGATTTTTTTGTCTAAGTTATTTTTTCTCTGCAGAAGTATTAAATGTATAGCATATTCAATGATATTTATGGAATCTGTTTGGATTTCTTAGCTCCAGGAAATTTGTCTATGATTTTTTATGCAATAGAAATGGAGTAACGGGTGGAAAATAATCAAAATGTGTTACATGTTGCAGAACTATAGGGGCCATGCCCAGATTGCAATCGCCCACATTCCAGATACTGTTGACAGTAGTTTATTTGACCACTAATCTTATCAAAATGCATGTCCACAGCAAATTTCATGGAAATCAGAGTCTATGGGTTTCATTTGGTTAAAATATTGGTTGTTTTGACATGGAATGACCCAATTGCAAATTAGTTGTATGTGTGATGCTGTGCCGCTATATGTACAGAATTGCACTTCACTTGCAGCACCTGCAATCTATGGTTCGCCAGAGTCGTAGGAAAAAAAATGTAAATTGGAGGGGTGGGCGGGAGCCTTCTGGAGCCCCCCTGGCACTTAGATCTCTTTAGATCCATTGTGGCAACCCACATTTAACCTGCCCACCACTTGCAGACAGGGGACAAGAGCACCACGGTAGAGGTATGGAGGGGGGTTACCCATCCAACCTCCGTCCGGGCCCAACGTTGCTTAACTTCGGTGATCTGACGGGAACCGGTGTATCAACTCGGCTAGGCCCTTGCCCGAGTCGTAGGAAAGTTTTGAATAGATTGTAATGCATAATTTCACATGTGAATATTTTCATAGTAGACTTAATTATTGCTTAAGAGCAGTCGATAAGGAGTGTCATATACATCACATGACATTAAGACTGGTTACCAAAGGTAACATCCCCGAAAATTAATAACTAATAAATACGTACACATGATAAATGATTGTGATAATGGCTCTATGAAAGTAAATATGAGTTGATATTTGATGATATTTAAAATCATCAAACTAGGGCAAAGCATACTTAAATTTAAGTTCATATATAAAATAAAAAGGTACTGATGCTATCGCAAGTAAAAAAATTATTATCTATTGTTGGACTTAACCAGCTAGGAAATGTTGAGTTCAATCGACAAGGTAGGAATAAGTAGTATATTTTGTTATTATGCCGATGTTTATGCAAATTCATCAGGTTTGCTATGTTAGCGTAATTGTAATGATATGTACATTTTTTCGTGTATCACATATGAAGCATGAGCAACACGATAAATTTAGTAGGTGATGATAAAAGAATGAT
The DNA here is from genome assembly GCA_933228895.1 of Platycnemis pennipes. Lineage (NCBI taxonomy): Eukaryota > Metazoa > Arthropoda > Insecta > Odonata > Platycnemididae > Platycnemis > Platycnemis pennipes. The sequence continues at coordinate 65,264,803 of OW121846.1, read as the reverse complement.
ATTTGAGTCTGAAAACTTATGAAATGTTTTGTGTTTGTCTGTATGCATGCCAGTTAATATATTTTAAATTTTGGGAGATACCTAGGGCATTGCATTCATTAAATGAAGGTTAGCAGTAAATGCTACTGGTTATTTAAATGCTTCAGTATTGTTTATTTCCAGCTACAATGCCATCTTTATAATTTTATTTGTATTGTTAGTAAACATTGATTAACGCTTTCACTGCGGCACACTCTCCGGAAACCTACTAGTCACATGCGGCGTAAAAGTGAAAGCACTACAGTGAGAACGAAAAAGTACGTTCACAGCAGCCTACCGTGCGATCGTACTAGGTACGTTCACAGCAGCGAAAGGGTTAACCCATGATTAGGGGTCCAGGGAAATCGCTGTATTGACATGACGTGATATTACACAAAAATGCGGCCATAAAACACGAATTCATTGTTTTGTATTGTTGTGGATGTTTTGGACGTTGTTTTATAAATTGTTTTCGATGAAATGTTGAAAAAGAGTTGCAAATGTTCATTGCATTCATAGGTGGCGCTACTTTTACAAAATATACACCTAAAAACTGTTGGTCTATCAAACCAAACATAACGTGAAGCTTTTAGAAAATAAAAAACTGTGGGAGTACGAGTTAGTTGATGGGTTTCGCCGTATAATTTATGATGGAAAGACAACAGTTTTAACAAATTGAATTCCAGCAAAACTCTTTTCATGACAGATAACACAACGAAACTAGTCTCGATTCAAAATCGAAGGAAGCTCGTAAACATCGTCGAAGGTTGCCGCTCATAAGAACTATGCTTAGGTACTCGTTACACACAGTGGAAGCTCGGTATAACGAGTGCTCTCAATGGCTGGGAAGTCACTCGCTATAGCAATCGCTCATTATATCTGAAGGTGATGGATTAAGCCTCTCAATTCCCACAGTTGTTCTTACTTTCCATTTTTCTATCGTTATCATGCTATCAGAAACAGGTACACGGGCCGTTTTTGTGCACAATTGCATTTTATTATTTATTTTGTGAATCAAATCTTCCAAGTCAATAATTTACGCTTTGCTGAAGTATTTGAGTTTCACCAGTACGTCCATTGGTTGGGAAAGTTGCCGTAATGATTTGCAGAAATACAGCATTTTTTGGAGGTCAAAAATATTTCTTCCATAAATATCTCTTCCAAGTTGTTCCTTAAATTCACATATGGTTATCTCTCAAAAATTAGTTGCAACGAGTATTTATTTACACAAGCAAATGCCTTCGTCAGTTTCAATGCACATCGTGTGTCATACTAGTGCTGCCATCTGGAGGATCTAGAATGAGCGGATGTAATTATGTACCGTGAAATACTGCTGCCGAGAATTATCAAAGCATTCATTTAAAATTGTATGTATCCGTGAAGTCGGGAATCGTAAAATAAAAAATTGTAAAGGAATAAATTTTAATTATTCTCATATCATCGGCCCCGGAAATATTTACGAAAACTTTGAAAAATATGCACAAATTAGCAAATGTACCAGAAAACATACGTAGATATTCCTATTACTTCTGCAAACAGGAAAAATAATGGAAACCAGCATTTTTAAGCATATATTTTATAACAGCAATTTTAAGGATATAATTCATTCATTGGCCACGGAAAACTTTGGCGACCTCATGGCGATGATAAAAAGCATAACAAAATAAGCGTTGGACATTTAGTATCAAGCATTCACATGCTTCAGATTAAGAGCAGAATTAGAAATATGTTAGAAATATTGAGTTGGGGTCGGTTTGGTGTTGTGGCGAGAGTATTGGCCTCTCATCCTGAGGACCCAGGTTCAATTCCCGGCAGAAGCTGATTTTTTTCAGTGCAGAAGTGATCTCCTACTTGAGTGCCTAGTGGAGGGCATTTCAAGTTCACTACACCTTCGGTGGTCCCCTTGGTGCCTGTCGTTATAAGTAGGCTAATGCCGATGCCGGGTTTCTCTCCACCCTTCCTCCATTCCCTGAAACTTCTACCATTATCCTAAACCTATCTTAAATGGCACAAATGACCTCAGCTGTTGGTCGCCTCCCCTGAATAACCAAACAAAAACAGTGAATTACTGAGAACTAATTCCTCTAACATGCTATCACTAGGAGCCATTGTTGTTATTTTCCATCGTGACACCATCGAGAATACACCGAAATGCCCAAGTTTGAGAAGTTACACCTCCCGAAAGAGGAAACCAATATTAATGCAGTAAAATGTATGTTATAGAATGTTCATTTGTACATTAATTTATGCAAATTAATTGTTTGTCACCTGAGAATAAATTTTACAAAATTTTATTTGGATTAGAACTGTTTTCATGACCTAAAATTAGATGACCAAGAATAATGTGCTTTTCATTCTGTTCGCTGTCCTCATGTTAAATTGTTCGCTGTCCTAGTGTTCACACCAGATATGCTTAAGTCACTCCTGGGAATTCTAACTGCCTTCCCACTGTGTGAAGTCTTGTCTAATGTGATATCCATCTCAAAATTGCTTTAACATCGGTTTCACAATTACACTAAAAATGTAATTGAAATTTTAACTTCGTCAAAGGAATATATTGCTTTAAGGACAAACCTACCTCTGAGGAGCTATTCATCTATATCAAGCACCTGAAATGGAGTGAAGAAATTGCTTAATTTTTTTCTTTTATGGGTTGGGTATCCATCTTAAAAGTCAGGGTACTGAATAATTGGTCTAGAAGTCAGGGAATACAATGCTGCTTAAGGAAAGAGTACCCACCAACACCGAGGCATGTGACTTGTTCAGCTGCGAAAAAAATGGCGGAGAATAATCTTTTTTCCTGAACATGGGTTCTTGTGGCTTGTGCACCTTGCACAATGCATTTGAGAGAGGCTTCAGGGGTTCTGGCTGGATAGTTCACAGTTTTTGAGAGCAGAGTAAAATCTATTCAAGGATGAACCTGCCCAGTGCAGTAACTACATTGAATATTCAGGATCTGACTTATTTTCAGTTGTTTTGCCCCATTAGGTGGGTGAACAATTCTCCTGTGGCTGAGAGAACGATTGTGACTTTAAAAAATGTTGAGGAATTTCTTTGAGGCTGATTAAGGGACAGAATAAACGTTGAATCACATAGTTTCATAATCATCGTTAAGGGAACAGAGGACAGGCTAACACGACCAAAGCTGGCCTTTTTCTCGTATGTTGCAAAGCTTTTGGAGCCATTTCTAGCTGTCAAACTGATAACCCAGTGGTTATCAAATTCCTACACACGGAGCTTTGCCATTTTATCTGATTTGATGCACTTTATCTGATTGATTTTATCTAATTGTGAAGCCTGAGGTGATTGAAAAATGCACTATTGACAAGATTGAACTAAGTAATAACTGTAACTTAATTTAATTCGCGGCCGAGCTTAAAGCCACCGAGTGCATCCACTGGGTTGCGGATGGTGGGTCGACCTCTAGATATAGAGGTTAGCTGCGAGATAAGGGAGTTTACTTATCGAATAAGTAATCGTGGACAAAAAGCGACGGCATTCCGAGGTCGTATTGGTCTATCCTTGGGTAAGGTAGGCCTTAAATAATACAGAACCTGTGAAGATGCCGTGACTTGGCGATGGAGGCCGCCAACAATTACGCTTCCCATCACCCGGTGGAGAGGGCAGCAGCTCTTCTTCACATGAGTGAAGGTGGAGACCACAGTGGTCGGTACAGAGACACTCATTTCACTACAGGCGTGGTAACATTTACTTTAACGGCTGTAGTACTGCGATATGAAAGGCAAGGGGAAACCACACTACTATCCCGAGGAGTCACAGCTACTCCACTCTTTCCTTTGCTATCAAGACGTTATGGCACCCTCTTGTGTAAAATATTCCGGAGGTAAAATAGTCCCCCATTCGGATCTCCGGGCGGGGAGTACCCGAGAGAGTACATCAGTCAAGTGTGATAGTCATTTTAGGGTAGGAACGTGGAACGTGCGATCACTTTGGACCTGCGGAAGACTGGAGAACTTGAAGGTGGAAATGCGGAGAATGGACCTCGATGTATTAGGAATCAGTGAAATGAGATGGCCTGAATAAGGAGACTTTTAGAGTGGAAATTATAGTATTATTCACACCGGATCACTGAATGGTAACGCTGGAGTAGGCATAATGCTCAGGAAGAGTGCGGGACTGCGTGTGAAGAGCTTCCTGCAATACAGTGAAAGGATTATAATGGTTAAAATTGAAACTAAGCCTACAGATACCATTGTGTGTGCAAGTTTACATGCCTATATCGGACTACGAAGATGAAGGAGTGGAAGACGTCTACGAAGATATCACTGAAGTAATAAAACAGGTAAGAGGAGAAGAAAACCTAATTATTTTAGGAGACTGGTACGCTGTCGTCGGCGAGGTACAATATGGAGGAATAACTGTAAAATATGGATTTTGAAACCGAAACGAAAGAGGAGAGGAGAAAGACTGCTGAAGTTCTGCACACATCATAAGTTAGTGGATACTAACACATTGTTTAAGAATCACAACTGAAGAAAATACACGTGGAAAATGCCAGGAGACAAAGGAAGATTTGAAATAGACTACATTTTAGTGAAGCAGAGATTCAGGAATCAGGTAAGGACTGCAAAAGCTACCCGGGTGCAGACATCGACAGCAACCATAATTTAGTGATGATGAAATGCCATCTAAAATTCAAGAGATTGAAGAAAACAGTAATGAACATTTGGCAAATAGAAAAACTAAAGGAGATTCAACATTAGCTGGAATTTCGGAAAGCAGAAGAAAACAACATAGGAGAGGACCTGACTGAGAAACCAATAGAAGAGCGTTGGGAAAACATTAAATGTGGACTACAAAAAGCCGCAAAAGAAGTTCTTGGAAGAAGAAAAGTTGTTAAGAAAAAACCATGGATCACGGAAGAAGTCTTAGTGCTGACTAAAGAAAGAAGAAAGTACAAAAATGCGAAAACTGAAGAAGAGCTGCTTTGCTACAAAAGAATAAGGAACGAAGTAAGTCGCAAATCCAAGAAAGCTAGAGAAATGTGGATGAACAATCTGTTTGAAGATGTACAAAACAACCTTACCATTGGAAAGGTGGAAGCTGCCTATAGAATAGTGAGGAACCATTTCAAGGAATAGAGCGCAAGATTCAATGCTGTAAGGGACAAGAATGGAGAAATTCTGATTGAAAATGAAGACAAAGTGAAGAGGTGGAAAGAATGTCTGGAAGAGTTATACAACGGGAACAATCTCAGCACGAAAGTGATTGAAGAGGAAAGCGAAGTCGAGAAGGATGATATGGGAGCATCAATATTGAGATCGGAATTTGACGCAGCAGTAAGGGACCTTCGAATGAATAAGGCTTCTGGAACTGATGATATACCAGCAGAACTGATAAGGAATGCGGGAGAGAGAGCATTGGCCCATCTTTATAAGGTCATCGGCAACATGTACTCAACAGGAGAAATACCGAGGGACTTCGAGAAAAACATCATCATTCCTATTCCCAAAAAGTAGAGAGCAGAGAAATGCAAAAATTTTACAACTATAAGCCTGACGACACATGCATCGAAGACATTGACAAGGATCATCTACAGAAGAATAGAACGAAAAGCAGAGGAGTTCCTGGATGAAGATCAATTCGGATTCAGGAAAAGTAAGGGTACAAGAGAAGCAATATTGGCCCTTAGGCTGCTTGTAGAGAAGAGAATGGAGAAGAACAAACCGACCTTCATTGCATTTGTGGATTTCGAGAAGGTTTTTGACAACGTGGATTGTAATTCAATGCTTGATATTCTGAAAGGAATTGGAGTTTCCTACAATGATCGAAGAATTATCCACAGTTTGTATAGAAACCAAGTAGCTGTGATTAAATCTGGACCCAGCTGTGAAGAAGCAAGAATAAGGAAAGGAGTGAGACAAGGCTGTTCACTGTCTCCCGTAATTTTTAATATTTACATTGTGAGAGCCATCAATGAAGTCAAGGAGAAGTGTTCTGGAGTGAAAATCCACGGAGAAACAATCAGCATGCTACGATTCGCTGGTGACATAGCTGTCATAGCAGAGACAGAGAAGGAGCTGAATAAGACACTAACAACCATGGAAAGGACAATGGCCAGACATCAGCTGAAGATCAATAAGAAGGAAACTAAGATATTGGTGTGCAGCAAAAGAGAAGAGGCCAAAACCAACGTTAAACTAGGAAAACAGAAACTGGAAGAGGTGAAAGAGTTCTGTTACTTGGGAAGCAGAGTAACCAAGGATGGACAAAGCAAGAAAGAAATAGTGAGTAGAATAGCCCAGGCAAAGAGGGCATTCTATCAAAAAAAGAATCTACTAACGCCTGGAAATACAAGCTTGGAAGTAAGGAAGCAATTCATCAAAACGTATATCTGGAGCATGTTCCTTTACGGCAGTGAGGCATGGACGATGACAGCAGCGGAGAAGAAAAGGGTGGAAGCATTCGAAATATGGTGCTATCGAAGGATGATGAAGATAAAATGGATCGACCAAGTGACAAATGAAGAAGTCCTAAGAAGAGTGGGAGAAAAGAGAAGTCTGCTGAAAACTATAAAAAGAAGACGGTACAACCTAATCAGCCATATCTTAAGACACAATGGCCTGATGAAGACAATCGTCAAAGGAAAAGTGAACGGGAAAAATGGAAGAGGCAGGCCTCGTATGAGTTACATGGAGCAGGTCGTATAGGACGTGAATGAGAGGTACTGGTATGAAGAGATTGTCCGATAGAAGAATTGAGTGGAGGGCTGCGTCAGACCAATCCTAGGATTGTTGACCCTTGATGATGATGAACTTAATTTTGTCAAAATATGTGAATGCATGGTGTCAAAGCTGAACTCAGGGTGATGAAAGTCTCACCAGACCAAATTCAAAATTTAGAGTTTTGTATTGGTAGGTATTCTACATTTTTTTTCTATTTTGGTTATATAAATTACTATCCAAAAATTGATTAGATTTTAGAAAAACTATAATATATCACTTTTTGTTAAGGAATGACTTCCTGTGACCCCAGGTATTATCGTAGTTTATCCAAAAACAGCCAAATGCAGGTTGACTATTTTTGTTCAGATGTTTTCTGAAAGGAACTGGATATCTCCCTCAGAATGCGATGTTGTTGAAAGGGAATTTAAGCAGATGTGTGAATCTCAGGACATGATAAATATCTTAAAACATTTCAAGAGATCGTAAACCCAAATCGACTGCTTGTGGAGAAATTTTGATTTCCTGAATATAAGTTTGCAAACCTGTACAAGTTCCTCCTAAAAGTGCTAATTTTAAGTCATGGAAATGGTTATATAGAGAGAGGTTTCTCTATCAACAAGGAAATAATCATTAAAAAATTTTCGGGAACTTCTCTAGACAGCCAAAGGCAAGTTTATGATGGAATCATGGCCGTTGGTGGTTTACTAAATCTGAAGGTCATAAAGTGAGTGGTAACCAATGCAAGTACAAGATAGAGGCACCATGGACAGTTGAATGTGATGGAAAAGGAAGAAAAGGCCATGTTTGCCATCCAAAAACATTCTATTTGAGATGAAATGAGAGAGACAAAAAGATGAAGCCTTTTCTCGTATGTTGCAAAGCTTTTGGAGCCATTTCTAGCTACCTGTCAAACTAATAACCCAGTGGTTATCGAATTCCTACACACGGAGCTTTGCCCTTTTATCTGATTTGATGCACCTAATTGTGAAGCCTGAGGTGATTGAAAAATGCACTATTGACAAGATTGACTTAAGTAATAACTGTAACTTAATTTAACTCGCGGCTGAGCTTAAAGCCACCGAGTGCATCCACTGGTTTGCGGATGGTGGGTCGACCTCTAGATATAGAGGTTAGCTGCGAAATAAGGGAGTTTACTCGTCGAATAAGTAGTCGTGGACAAAAAGCGACGGCATTCCGAGGGCGTATTGTTCTATCCTTGGGTAAGGTAGGCCTTAAATAATACAGAACCTGTGAAGATGCCGTGACTTGGCGATGGAGGCCGCCAACTAATACGCTTCCCATCACCCGTAGGAGAGGGCAGCAGCTCTTCTTCACATGAGTGAAGGTGGAGACCACAGTAGTCGGTACAGAGACACTCATTTCACTACAGGCGTGGTAACATTTACTTTAATGGCTGTAGTACTGCGATGTGAAAGGCATGGGGAAACCACACTACTATCCCGAGGAGTCTCAGCTACTCCACTCTTTCCTTTATTATCAAGACGTGATGGCACCCTCTTGAGTAAAATATTCCGGAGGTAAAATAGTCCCCCATTTGGATCTCCGGGCAGGGACTTTCTGAGAGAGTACATCAGTCAAGTGTGATAGTCATTTTAGGGTAGGAACGTGAAATGTGCGATCACTTCGGACCTGCGGAAGACTGGAGAACCTGAAGGTGGAAATGCGGACTAATATGACTAAAATGGAAATGGACTGATATGACTAAAATATGGGTATGATGGAATTGATCTAGAGGATTTCCTGGAAGATGTAATGTGGAAGTAACATATTGTATCCCAATGCCTCAGCCAAGCATTCTGTTGAGGTAGCATGCTTAGTGAGTGGGATAGATTGTAGAATTAATAGGAGAGTGAACCATTTAGTAGAGCCAACTGTGGTGTTCTCCAAATTTCCAGCAGTACTTAAAGCTCTCTCTGAAAATACTGTTACTGGAAGAATCCAGAGGAACTTTTTTGTTAGAATTTCCAAATTGGGGATTTAAAAAGAATTCATATGTGGACGAGAATTATTAGTTTACAATATGATGTTTAAAAATTTCCTACCCTGGTATTCACGATTTAAATGCTAAAAACGAGCAATTACAGTAAGCCCTCGACCTAGGTGGATCCGAGTTACACAGATCAGGTGGTAAATCGTTGTTCCCTGATCGCGGAGAATGTAGGTTACCCGTGTGGCAATTGTATTTTTTTTTCCTCACGATACCGGGGTAATGAGGGATAATGGTCATTTTTTCTATTTTGCTTCTAGTTGCACGGAAAATTTTTCATCTAATTTCATGACCATAGTTACACATCCTCGCTTTGCCCATATTTACCATATCTGCATTCCATTCACAGGGCCTTCGATCCCTATGCCGCGAAAATTTTAAATCTACGATCTGGATCCAATTTTTCGCTGTCTTTGGATCCGGATTTGGAACAGAATAAAATGAAAGATCCGTGGATCTTTGGATCTGACCATCCCTGATAATCACCCAAAACATCTTTTTTGTTGTAATGGACCATAGGCGTCATCTCTGGAGTAGATAATTAACTATGTGTCGACTTACGCAGGAAGGTCAAACTAAGCCGAAAAAAAACTTTGATGCCTGATCACATCAGACTTTTACACCATCATGATGTAAGATATCTAGTACCTGAACCTCGGTAAAATTGCCATGCGAATTAGGGATCCTGGGTAGCGTAGTGGTCTGCGCAGTGGCCCGGAAAGCCAAAGGTCCGTGGTTCGATTCCCGGTCCTGGTGAATTTTTTCGCATGGCAATTTATGTGGACCATCATGATGATCAAATATCGCCTATCGAACTATGTAATGTCTTAAACTAGAGTTGGCACTCCGAAAACCCGTAGTTTGGCATCTCTTGCACGCTAGGCAATGGGTCGCGGGTCATCACGAGGCTGCAACACAAACTTGGAGATATGCAACCAATTCACCGGCATAACTGAACATCCTCATAATATCGGATCTGTGTAACTCGGATCCACGTAAGTCGAGGACTTACTGTAGTTCTCCACCACTTGTACATAGAATCTGAACGACTGGTATTCAAATCTTTAGTACATACAAATCTGGTATTCAAATCTTTAATACATCGAATCCAAAGATTCAATCGAATCTTTGGATTCGAAGGAATCTCGTATCCATGGATTCGATAGGATTCGACCGAATCTTCGAAACCCTGCCCCAACCCTATCCACAATGTTTGAGTTCAATATCATGCTATATTTTTGACATAAATCCAGGTTTCATGATCCACAAATTGGTTTACTGCTCAACACTTGCTCATAGTAAACTAATTTAGGCTCAGAAGACATTTTGGTACAGCTATCAACCATCTGAAATTTTTGAAAGAGTATAACTGCAGCGGAGAATTTATATTCTATACTCTGCTTATTGGATTTGAATGATCCAATAGCCTTTTTTGTTAGTGAAAAGAAAGCCAAATTCAACTGCTCAACTTTCATTGGAAAAAGTCACCCTTGTGCATATAGGGATAAATTTGTAGTTGAAGAGCTTGCATTCCCATAGGTCTATTCTGAAACAACGGATTCAGCAACAGCCTATAATAATATTTCCACTGGATTCAGACCGTGCTGAATTAGAGTTAAGGGATAATGCATTTTGTTAATAACAAGGCAAATGAAATAAATGTGGTTTCTCGGATTATTTAGGTAAACATGGCAGATCTGTTGCCGAAAGTAAAGCAAGAGGTTCATTATGTTATTAGCATATGGGGGACCAGTATGTCTTAGAATTTGAGGAAACAAGTTTAAAAATTGTACTCTTTGAGGTTTTACATCCCCTATTAGTTCTTTCAAATTTAATAAATTCTTACAAGTAGTGACTTTATAATCAGTTGCTCTGGGAAAATGTGAAATACAATGTGTTATATGATTTGGCATAGCTATAATAATAGGATGGCTACTAATTTTTAGAAGTAGTGTTACAACTAATGCCACAAATAAAAAACATCTTCTCAAGTACAAAACACATTATTAGCTGAAATAATATAGATCAGTTTCCTGAATATGCCTGAATATAGTTATTTATATTGTAACCTTAGAATTTGAAGTTCTTTAACTCCTAAGTATGAAGGTATGAAACTTAATGCTTTTAATATTAGTTTCAGGGAACAGTCGCTCCTTGCTGCTTGCAGAGGGAAGACTTGGGAATGGCACAATAGGAGGATGTCACCCCAAGGTGTAAGTGAGTATTGAGAGTTCACCACCAGAGTACAATGATAAAACTTCAAGTGACATTCCAATTCCAGCGGAGAAAATACGACTTGATGATGAGCAGGGAAAGTGGTGGTGACTGTGGGGCCATCTAGGTGCTCCCAGTGGTGTGGATGACGTTGTCACCTCTGACCAAGCACACAGGAGAAGTTTGTCCATACGGAGGAATGTTCAACCACCTACATCAAAGGATTGTGGTGACATTCCTCCTCCTTCTCTTGAGGCAGTGCCATTGTGGTATGAAGGAAGCACTCTTGGCCTAAGAAAACTGTGTAGCCCTTGTGAAGGTGTACCAACATAAAAATGACATTCTTCACTGACTGCTGTGATGGGTCCAGGTTTGAAAGTGCTCTGGGAGGCTCTAGTTTCTGACAGTATATGTATTTTGTAAATGGACTGGGCCATAAAGTAGTGATTTATCACTGCTCTAAAAAATTGAAGCCAGAGAGACTTTGGAATCCCATGAATTTTGTTGAAACTCATAAATTTAACCTTGAATGAAATAAATGGTAAATGAGTTCACAATGTGGAAATTCATATTAATAAAACAAGGGAGGGAACTTTGTAATTTTCCACACCAGTATATTCTTCACTTAACCAGTTTCAAAGTATTTCATAACATTTTCAAGAGCTGTCTAAATGGTCAGCCATTAGCCTGATGTACATATATTTGAGAAGGGTAGGTGGGGTAATATGACGAAAGAAAAAGTGGGGTGGAGGTTCAGGCATAACATAAGAGGAAGGAGAAACGTCAGGGTGTTATAAAAAGGCTCCAGTGGGGGGGGGAAGGGACACGCAAATTAAGAAAAAAAGGGCTCATCTTCGGCACCACCATATTTAGAAGATTTTCATCATACATTTTATAAAATGCACCAATTTCAACATTTTCAATGGAGTCTAATTTGGAACCTTCGTCAAGTACATGTAAAATATCAAAATTAAAATCAGATGAATGGTAACAATTATATAAATGTTTTACAAATATGGATTTGTTGTCAAAGTTGAAAAGCGATTTCTTACTTTCATCTATTACAAATAAAATTTCCTCCCAGTTTGTCCAATATAAAAACATTTACACTCATTTATGTTACATCCTCAAAGATATTCTCCACTTTTTACTTTGTCATTAATACAATCTTACAAATAAAAAAAAATAACTTGAGTTGACTGGATTATAGAAACATAGCTCTACATATCTTTCGGGAATAATTTTCTAATTTTATGACACATCTGGCGTAAGAATGGTTATTTCGTCTATTTATCACTTGACCGTGGAATGGGGGAGAGGTACGTCATTGACAACACAGTCCTCTTCTTCTTCTTCTTCCGTTGCCGCAATAGATGCACAATTATTTCCTCATGTCCATCAAGGGACAGTTTAATTGTATTTGCTTCCTTTTCAAAATCAGTATGTGTAAGGGAGATGGAAATGAGACGAATTATTGAAGTGTGAAAAGCGACTCTTTTTGTCATATAACCCCACACACCCTTCTCAGGCCAACAGCTGCCTGTTAGACAGCTCTTGAAAATGACGTGAAATTGGTTGAAACTGGTAGAATGCAGAATAAAACAGTGTGGAAAATTACAATGTTCTCTCTTTTTATTGAGATGAATTTCCACAATATAAACTCATCTAATATTGATGTTATTTGTGGTGCTATCATGGCTAAGAAGACTAGGTTATTTCTAAAATTATTGATCAATTGCAACAATTGGTGCCTCAAACTTGGAGTTGTTCTGGCTTACGTACACCTGTCCATGAGATCTTTCTCCAAGTCAGCAGCTGTAGCAGTGGAAGTGGCTACGAAGACTTGGATATGGGGGGAGTTGAATGTGTGATGGGGGAGGTTTGGAATCGGTGACTCTCTTTCCCATTATCTGTCCATACTACTCCTGGATCTGTCAAATCATCTAAATTGGTTTGAGTGGTATTACACACAAGATCGATTGAAGTCGCTGTCATTGTGTTCGCTTTCAAGAAATACCAGATGTAGTTGAAGAAACTGAGGAGAAAGTGCTCTGTGCAGTTATGACTCCTCTCCCTCATGTGAATTCAACGGGTGTTAGTAGAGATTTGGTTTTTCAAGATACAGTTGTTAACCTGTTTAATCATTCTTTTACTGATCAGGCAATGGCGTTCTTGTACAGAGTTTTAAGTTTTCCCCCAATCTCTCGCTTTCAAGAAAAGCAGTGATTAACTTGTTCGCTGATTGTAATGTGGCATTTCGGAAGCTGTTGTGGGGTTTTAAATAACTCATAGATTCTATTTCCAAGCATTTACCCCCAGCCACTCCAAATCTTCTCATGTCCATGTCATTCGTGAGGTCATGTACTTCATCACGAACAACAATTTGATGGTGATAAAGGCAAAGATGATTACCTAAACAAATGTGAGAATTGTTCTAGTGCAGAGTCTTTTTTGTATTTTAAAGAAAGACCCTACCAATTGCTTTCAGAAGGAGGTAAAATCCACAGTACAGCCCGAACAGGGCTCCTTGCTGACAGATAAGAAATGGGGTCTCATTCGCATGCATCCCCAACCTTCCTGCTTATATAGCCTTCCAAAAGCTCACAAGCCTGGTGTTCCGTTCCGCCCAGTAGTATCTCATTATACTGTCCCTGTAAGTGCGTGGCGCAGAAAGTGAATGTTTTATTTCATAACTTTTCAAGCTATGAATCAACTTTTAATCAAAAATTCTATAGATTTGACAAAATTGTTGTCTTCTATTTTGATTTATGTTTCGCCACCACAGAATGGCAAGTCTCTATTGTTAGATGTGAAAAATTTGTTTCCCTAGGTACCGGGAAGAGAGGCATTTGTTCTCACTCTTCAACACTTGAAAAAGGCTGGTTGCAGTGACTCCGTCATAAAAGACTTTAATTATCTATTGAATCCTTGCATTTATCAAAATTATTTTTGTTGTACTAACACATGTTACGCCCAAACACCCAAATATTGGGTTGGCAATATGATCACCCCTTTCCAGAATCTTGGCAGAGGTATTTTTGGACAATCTAGAGAAAAAACTCTGCTTCTGAAGATCCTCCCATCACAAATATCAGTTGCCATTTATGTTTTGTTGATGATATCATTAGCTTTTGGCTGGGAAGTATAAGACATATCACATAGTGCTGAAGCTAAACTCCTTACTTCCTTCTATATCATTTACAGTAGAGGTTGGAATGTACAATCAGGACTTTTTAGACCTAGCTATAGCCAATAAAAACAGAACCAACTGGTTTTCTATATTCCAAAAAAGTACTTTCATAGATTTGCTAATTACAAATGAATCAAATCACCATTACTCCCTCAAACTGGCCGCTTTTCACGCTTTAATACATAGCCTCATTTCCATCTCCCTTACACATACTGATTTTGAAAAGGAAGCAAATACAATTAACTGTCCCTTGATGGACATGAGGAAATAATTGTGCATCTATTGCGACAACGGAAGAAGAAGAAGAGGACTGTGTTGTCAATGACGTACCTCTCCCCCATTCCACGGTCAAGTGATAAATAGACGAAATAACCATTCTTACGCCAGATGTGTCATAAAATTAGAAAATTATTCCCGAAAGATATGTAGAGCTATGTTTCTATAATCCAGTCAACTCAAGTTATTTTTTTTTATTTGTAAGATTGTATTAATGACAAAGTAAAAAGTGGAGAATATCTTTGAGGATGTAACATAAATGATTGTAAATGTTTTTATATTGGACAAACTCTTAGGAAATTTTATTTAGTAATAGTTGAAAGTAAGAAATCGCTTTTCAACTTTGACAACAAATCCATATTTGTAAAACATTTATATAATTGTTACCATTTATCTGATTTTAATTTTAATATTTTACATGTAGTTGACAAAGGTTCCAAATTAGACTTCATTGAAAATTTTGAAATTGGTGCATTTTGTAAAATGTATGGTGAAAATCTTCTGAATATGGTGGTTCTGATGATGTGCTCACCTTTTCTTATTTTGTGTGTACTTTCCCCCCCCCTCTAGATTCTTTTTATAAGACCCTGACCTTTCCCCTTCCTCTGAAGTTAGTCCCAAACCTCCAACGCACTTTTTCTTTCGTCATATTACCCCACTCATCCCTCTCAACTATTGTTCTTCGGGCTAACGACTCATCATTTAGGATGCTCTTGAAAATGATGTGAAATATGTTGTAAGCAGTTGAGTGAAGAATAAAAGTGTGGAAAATTCAAATGTTCTCTTTTTATTTTACCTTGAGTCTGAGGGGTCCGGGTGCAGAGTCCGAATTCATAAGAGATCAGCAATTCCCCAGTTTCCATCACAGTTACATAAATATTTCGATGGATAACTTTCCTACAGGGGTGCCTAATTTCACTCTCTTTTTATGATTATTTAATTATTTTTGTATCTCTTTGGAGTGAAATAAATGTTTGTCATTATAATAAACCCACAGTTGGGAATGGCTGTTGTTATGAATTACCCTCGGCAGAAGAAAATCGTTCTTTTGCTCCTTTCCATTCGACTTTACTTTGGCCATAGTCAATTATTGCATGGAAATAATTGGTACTTGGGAAGAGTGATATAACCTTGCTAACTGGAGGCTTCGGCAGTTCGTTGTAATGTGAACCGTAACTCATATATGCCAATGAATTTGGTGATGCTTAGGGGGTGATTGTTGTGAGGACTACCGATTACAAATATAAATGAGCTATGTTGATTGAAGGGAGGGAAGGAAGGTGCTCATTGACAGGATACCTTAGCATTTTTGAGTCATCAGAAGGTGATCAGCACTTAATTGATTAAAGAGGGAAGAAAACTCGAGAATGTGGAAACTGAAGAAGGGTAACTTTGCTGAGCACCTGAATGTGAAATCAGTGGGAAATCATCAGAGACATAGGAGAGCATAAAAGGCAGGAAAGAGGAATCCACAAAAGGTATGGGGAGAAGAAAAGTGGTCAGGAAGATGCCTTGTATTGCAGAAGAAGTAACTGTAAAATGTGAGAATTGAGAGAACTGGTGAAGTTTCTTTGCAAAGATGCCCTTTTCCTTGAAGAATTTGTAGTGTATGGTGAGAAGATATTTGGAGAAAAGTTTTTCTCTTTCAACATTCATACCCTCCTACAATTATTCAAAGAAGCTGCGTAATTTGGAGTCGCTGTCATACTTTAGTGCATATCCTTCTGAGAATCATCTGCATTCTGTAAAAAAAATGTCAGGTCTACAATGAAGCACTTGCAATAGATATGCTGCAGGATTTCTGATAAAGATGTGATGAATAGGAGAGGTTATAGAAGGGAAAGAGGGTTATTGTGTAGCCATGATGGTGGACCACTCCCACAGGGAATTATCTTAGGTGCTTTTCAGTACAAAAAGATTGAGATGGCCTCATATATACTATAACTGTTCCATCCCCTAATAACTGTGAACTATGTAGATTGAAGGGAGTGAAGGAAGGTGTTCATTGACAGGATACCTTTGCATTTTTGAGTCATCAGAAGGTGATCAGCACTTAATCGATTGAAGAGAGAAGAAAACTCGAGAATGTTGAAACTGAAGAAGGGTAACTTTGCTGAGCACCTGAATGTGAAATTAGTGGGAAAACATCAGAGACATAAGAGAACATCAAAAACAGGAATTCACAAAAGGTATGAGGAGAAGAAAAGTGGTCAGGAAAAAGGCTTGTATTGCAGAAGAAGTAACTGTAAAATGTGAGAATCAGGTGAACTGGTGAAGCTTCTTTGCGAAGATGTACAAGCAACCTTGTTTATGGAAAGATGAAGTTGCCTACAGCATGGTGAGGAGACACTTCTACGAACAGGCCACAAAATGTAATGCCATTAGAAACATTAGAGACATGAGGATCAAGAATGGTGTCACCGAATCCTTTCAGCAGAAACTAGGAAACCTGACCAACAACACTCTGGACACTAAAATGGAATCACAACGAAAATCCCCACATTAATATTCTAAAACAAATGGATGTGGATGGAAGATGCTGGAATGAGAGTTTTCAGTGTTTGCTATGTTTGTCTAAATAAAAAAAAACCATGAGGCCTCTATCACCACAGCTTCCAATTTGCCAAAGTAACTGAAAAAGTAATTTTAACGTAAAAGTTTAATATTTTTCATTTTAACCATTTACTTTTTCAGAAAAGGAACTTTTAACTGAAACTAGTTACTTTTCGCAGAGATTAACTTTAACTTTAATCAGTTTATTTTTTTTGGTTACTTTCCCAACTATGCATCGGTCTCTGTATTAAGGGACCGTGCTATGCATAATACAGGCCTGTATGCCTAGACCGCCTTGGGTAGGGGTGTTAGTGGTCTAAAAAGTTGCAGCGCCTCTACTGGACAAATGGGCAACTAAAGTGAAATTCCGTTTTAAAGGGATCGTGATCGGGTCTTTATTGATATTCTATGTTTATGATTGTTTATGGTGGTTCATTTGTCTCTATTTTCATTTGGTGATGCTCAAATATTTTTCGCAGATGGTAGTCATTCGGAAATTGTGGGAATTCTCGCTCAAATAAGGCATTGTAATCATTTTACTGAGATGCCCTGAAAGTGCCTATATTGAAATACGTTGAACTAAGTCCTTTCTACCGACCCATGATTAAGTTTTTTTTCCATGGAGACAGAGTGAGGTGTTTGTACGGAACCCTTTCGAAAAAGTTCAAGTAGGATGCTGCCGTCGTCAGGTTATTTCCAGAGTATCAACTGCCCGTTTTATGACAGTGGTCTTTGTGACAGATCATATTGTCATTATAGACATGTGAAAAAGGGCAAGTAATATTTAATGTCTTAATTTAGTCATAATTAAACTGACCTGCCTTACAGGGCGTCACTCGTGGATTCATCGAAATTGTTTTCCCTTGGTATTTGCTTGGTGACAGGTCTTATTATATCTGCTGGGGCATGCAAAGCGTCAAGTGTAATTATTAGTATCATGAGCCTATCATAATAAATAATTTCGGGATTTGTAATACGAAATGGGAATGTAGCCGTGCTAGTTTACAGGAGCTTGTATATTGTTTAAGTGTTCTTGGGTTATTGGTCGGTTCCTCGTAATTGGCGGCCTGGCTGTTCTGTAGTTTGGCATAAACGGGAGAAATGTTTCTTAATGTATTTGTCGTGTCAAGAAATAATAAACCGAGGAGTGTCGGTATTCTATATGGTACGCGTAATGACGTTTTGAAGTTTTTTTTTCAGTGTTGCCGGTGAATATGAATAAGTTGAAGGAACTAACACCAGCAGATCTCGCCTTGTTTACACACTATCAATCTTGTATCATAATCGTTATGTGATTATTCAATTATATTTTTTAATAACTTAATTATAGAATATATATACTTATATTGAATATTGATTTGTTATGAAAGTAAATATAGTAACTTAATAACGTTCACTGCGAGTTACGTTAATCGGAAAGAGAAAATTACGTACTAAAAACAAAAAGAATATGCCAGTTGGACGGGAAACTCGTATAAATTGTAAAATTAAAAATCTAGCTGCCTATTATGGGTATGATTCTGTGAATGTCGTGTTTCTTTGTGCTTGCTTGTGTTCGAGGAAAATATCCTTAACGTCGTCGCCTTGACTATATATAAGTTAGCTGTGGTTTCAACCTTTTAGTATATCAGAACTTAATGAAGTTGATAATGAGATGCATGATTGGGGTTAAGTGCTAGACCTTTGATATCATAGCAATAATACCCCTTACTCAGAGGGTCGACTTTTGTGAATCATTGTTGGTAGTTTTTCCTAATCATAGTGTGCATTTACAAAGATGGGTCCTCAGAATGCATGGAATTCGATTGTTGGTTCAGTATTACACGTTTTGTCCTTAGAAAACTACACTTGTCTCCAATGTTAGCAGTGTTTAAAATAATGGCCTTTGTAGACCTCCAAAGGATTATTGAGCAGCATGGTGCATTTAACCTCACTGCAGCACAGTTGCAATTATGCTTTTTATTTCGGGAATGAATATTGACAATGTCCGACGAGTCAAGCCATGTGAAGTTCATTGCATTTAGAGTAACCGTCACAATGAAGTCATTTTATACTATAGCTTTTTAAAATACTTGAAGTCTTTCATTTGGTTGACTTTTGTCAACCAAATGAAAGATTTAAAGGGTGAATTATGTTTTCTTATTGTCTGTTATTCCAAAAATGAAGTGAAAATGTCTGTACCATTTACTCGAATTGCATATCTGAAAATTCTTTCATTGAATGGGCTGTAATTCGATGGCAGCGACGGTTGACGTTTCATACAATTTGATACAAGTTTATTGTTTTTTGATTTTGTGATCGTGGATATGAAAAAAATACATCTACAAGTTTGAAAGCTTCTTTATTACTTGGAGTTTTGACTTTATGCCTAGTTTCTTAAGAAAACTTTGTTTTTCTGATCCATTAGTATTTATTGTTTATCTTTATTGTTGTAGATGCAAGTAACTCATCAAAAGAAGTGGGGAGCAGTGAAACCAGCTCATCTTCTCTGCTCGGTGGTGGAGACAATCATGACATTCTACAGCAGC
Source organism: Platycnemis pennipes (assembly GCA_933228895.1). Taxonomy (NCBI): domain Eukaryota; kingdom Metazoa; phylum Arthropoda; class Insecta; order Odonata; family Platycnemididae; genus Platycnemis; species Platycnemis pennipes. The sequence continues at coordinate 65,245,330 of OW121846.1, read as the reverse complement.
TTGTCTCAGAAGCTGTGAAGAAAGCCCTGCGTGATACAGAGTTGTCAACTTCTGGGGAGGGAGATGTAGGAAGTAGTAGCAGCTCTGGAGGCACAGAAGAAGTTTCTTCGAAATTAGTTGAGAAAGTGATAGAAGGTCTGAAACCCCTTGTTGCAATATCACCTCCCCCTCTTCCTGCCGCCGCTGCAACAGGTTTAATTCCTTCTTATAAACCAACACCAATATCTGAGCTTCGGAAGAGACATATACCAGTGCCTTATACTCCGAAGGACACCAAAACTATTTTAGTTAAAAGACAGTTAGGCAATGATGGGGGTAGTTACATGTCTAGGGTTAAGCCAGCCTCTACAAAGCGCCGAGAGGAGTATGTACCAGCAACTTCTGGTAAAGCTATTGATAGTGAGAAATCCTGTTACAAACCTTATGGTTTACCAAGTTATGGTGAAGTGCACTATTCACCAGCTATTAGTACTGTTACTAGTGAAATTTTATACACCCCCAGTGATAAATCGTCATTGACGGCTAAATCATCTGATTATGTTCCCACAGGGTTTAGTGATGTGTTATTGCCCAATGCTTTTTATGAGCCAACTAATAGGGGAGATGGTCCAATGCAAGAACCTGAGTATCAACCTGATCTTGGGTCAAGTTCCTCTAGGCTTGTGTCATACATACCATCAAAATTAGAAAGTTCAAAAGGAGACAGTGATTCAGAAAAGAACGATAATGTGGCAATCCCTGAAGATAGTTTACTTACTAGTTCACAATTCCTTGATTGTCATGGTGATAGTGATGGAGGGAAAACAGTAAATGATGATCAATCAGAACAGTTTTCTAGTGTAAAATCCTTTGCTACAAATTTTAAAGCAAAAGTCAATTTGGAGGATTTGTCTGAAACTCAGAGTGGTGCTTTAAAAGGCTCAGGTAGTGTTTCTAACCCTGCAAGCTGTGTTCAATTGAAGTCGAGAAGTGAGTCCAAAGAGAGGGATAGAAGCAAATTTTCATCTAAACGTTACCCCCAGCAGAAAGATGGAAAAGACCACCAAAGTCAGCGGGAACACAAGAATGGAAAAGGTCACAGTGTTAGTGAGGATCAGAAGGGTGCAAGAATTGTCAAGGAGACCAAGCACCAGAAAGCAAGTAGTGATCAGAAGAATTCCAAAAGTTCTAAGGACACCAAAAATCTTAAACAGTCGAAGGATGCCCATGCATCAAAAAATAAGAAACCCTCCAAAGATGAGTCCAAAAAACAAGTTGACTGTCAGAAACTGGTTAAGGATGGTCATGCTTCTAAGGATCAAAAAAATTCAAAGGGCAAGGCCCATGAAAAAGAAGTTGGTGTGCACAAAAGCTCAAAGGATAGTAAAGATTCAAAGGACCTACATAGAAGGAAAAGTGTTGAAGAGCATGGTGCTAAATCAAAGAGACCACATCCTTATTCGAGTAGTGAGGAAATCAGCTGCAAGAGAAAGGATAGGCCCGGGGACTTGAACTCCAAGAATGAAAGCAAGAACAAGCCTGAGAGTTCGCACCATAAGCACAGTAAGGAAGGTAAAATTAGTGTTGACAGGCACAGGTCCAGTCAAGTTAAACATTCAGTCAAGGTACATTCTACTTATAAAACAAAAAACAGAAGTGAAATTTCTGTCGGTAAAAACAAGTTATCGACAAAAAAGGTCAAATCTACATCATCGCATCTGAGTAACAGTAAAAAATTGGAGGTAACTAAGAGTTTGTCTGAGACCAGCATAAGTGATGTCAAGAAGAAGCCTCATGTCATGGATTCTTTTGAAGAAATGGAAGCTCTGATACAAGAAAGACTGCAGGAAAGTGACTACTCAGGTAATAATGTACTTTTTTTATCTTTTGGTACCCTTTGGCATTGTGAAGAAAGTTCTAAGTCTTTGCCACTGAATGCAGCTGGTGAAAGGTATTAGGGCTTCCCTCCTGGGTCAGGTTCTTGAAGTCTGCTGGTGTTCTGATGTGCTTGGCACGTATCATCCACAAGGCTGTGAGACTCAACCCTGAGGATTCTGTGCGGCGTGCACTAAGTAACACCGGCAGACTTCAAGCTCCTGGTGTGGTGGGATGCTCTAACACCTTTCACCTACCCTTAAGCATTATTTAGAGATAAATTTGAATTAAGTCATTGGCATTGAAATCCTAGGGAGTTAAACTTTTTATATTTCTTGTTATTAAAGTTTTGGGTTAACATATTCATTTGTCAAGAGAAAGATTATAAAAAGTGATGGAATGCTTATTTAGTTTTCCCCTACTGCTTTGAATTGCCACAGTGGGCTAAATTTATGCTTTACAGAAGTTTTTTGACTGCGTATGAACAGTCTGTTAAACCATAAGTTATCATAGTCAATGCTGTAGACAGTGACATGTGAATGCTTGCACCTGAAAAGTTTTTACCCATGGAACTGGACCGTTAGCTTGAGTCATTCATGGGTACCAGAATTAAGTCCAAAAGTGACCAGGCTCAGCCTATAACCTCCTAGCAATACTTGAATTGCCTGGTAATGTTCAGATCCCAGGCCATAGTGGTGCACTAGAGTGAGCATTATAAACTGTGTTTTATTTAAAACCTCGTGAAAATCAGCACATTTAAGAGTTCAATACCTTCTTAATATTTATCTATAGATAGCATAAAACACTCTTGCATTTACCTGATTCATAATGTTGCATAGCTACTTCAGGTTCAAATATCAAGTCCCAGAACATTTTAAATTAAGTTTTCTCTCAGTATCAAGGATCACAATGGGCAGTGGCAAACTGAAGCTTATTAGTCTGTGATAAGAGAATGTATTAAGAATTGACCTTGAGGTGGTGTGTAATATTTCCCAGTAACTTTGGTAAAAGACATTGCTTATTCTTAAGAACATTTAAGACAAGATATGATCAGGCTGTTTGTCTCTCTCTCTAAGTGAATGACTAAGATGACTGAAAGTGACAGATTTAAATTTTCCATTTTCAATATATAATTGAGGTCTTGTTAATGATCAGAATTTCCCATTCCTTTGCTAACCTATTAGGCAAAAAATTTTCCTTTATGCTTGAGTGCTGACTGATATGCAGTTTAATGCTTATGTTAGCTCAGATAGTAGCTAATTTTCTCCGCTATAAATATTATCCTGCTTCTATTTGCTGTTGCTTGAAGCTACAGTGTATTCATAGTGTTAAAAATCATAATTTTTTATTGTAAATTTTCCCCTCAATTGAATCAAAGATTTGATTCTCTTTTATTGCACTCAAGTTTCCCATGCTTTTCATGTATTGCAGTGAAGTCCTTTGACTTTAATTATGCAAATGTTATGATTAATGGTAATACAACAATACTTATGGGATACAATTCAATCCACAAATAATAACCAATGGTGAAATATTCCTTGAAATAATATATTGCCTGTTATATATATGAGTTTCCTTGGTAATTTCATATTGCTCAGTGTTGATTTCAAAAGCTTTAGTGCATAATATATGAGGTAGATGGATAAATATTGAATCTCTTAATAATATTTCAGCCTATAGGTACCTATAACCTACTCTGTTGTTACTCTGAATGTGTGTGGTTAAGAATTTTACCAATGGAGATATTTTATAGAGATGATAAAAGAAAGAAATAATAGTTTATAGAAATCAAGTTTAAAGGTTGAAACTGGCTGAATAATTTATGGAGATACTCGGAAATTTGATTTTATATGAGGGAAAATGAATACCTATCAACCTTAAAGTAAGAGTGGAACTCCCTTGGACATCTTTTAGGCTTAAACTCAAAATGTTGCCATGATGCAATGAATTACAGACGAAGGCCTTCTATAATTATTATGGTAATTTTGTGATGGTAGGTTCTTGAGGAATCAGACTTATAGAAAGGAGTCGTAAAGATTGACAAGTTCTTTTGTTTTAGTGATGATGGCATCGCAGAACTCCTATGAAATTATGAGAGCCAGTTTCTTCATAGTATGGATATTTTGGAGTGGGATGGATTGTAGTGCCATGCTCAACTTCTTCCACTTTATCTATCTACATCTGCGTTGTAACCAACCAACACAACACAAGGGTCTGTGGCAGGGGGTGACTCCACTCCAGGCATCCATTGCCCACGAGTAAACAATCATATTGTTAGTGACTACACTACTGATTTCATTGCTTCAGTGTTAACAGTAAATTTACCAAAGGAGCATAGCGACTTCACATGCAATACTGCTTTCTAAAGTAAACAAACTGCATGGTAAACATTTACTGCACACATCATGCAAATATACCTAGTTGTGTCCGGCAAACAAGGAGATTTCTAGAAGAATAACACTCTTGCATTCTACATTTAAAAGTTCATGCAAAAAGGGCATAAATTGTATGTTTTCTATCCTAAATTATCTTCCTAGTTCCTTCAGTCGTATCTGTTATCATCCCTTATCGCCAAAAGATGTTTTAAACTTCTCTGTCCTAAGAACCATCTCTATTTTTTTCTTTATGATCTAACGTACTATAGTATGCTGAGATTTTTAATTGATGTTTTCAAAATATATTTAATGTATCTATCAAAATATGATTTCCATGTTGAAAAGCAGATATTTTTGTGAATCAGTGGGTAACTTTGTTGAGAATTTTGTGGCTATGTAGTTGGAAATTATTGGATTTCCATGCTTTGTCCTTTTCCCTTCAAATTGCAGCCTCAAAGGCTTGAAGCTCCTTCATCATCCTGTATGAATCAGGCTCAATCAGTTTACAGGAACTGAGTATGTGTGGACTTAACCGTTCTGTACCATGGTCAGAGATGGCATTTGGAAGAGGCAGTGAGTTGAAACCTTCATCTGTTTTTCAGCTGGTTGACCCCCATTAGTGCTTTTCCTGTTAATACACCAGACCATGCTGAAGACCTAAGGATGATCTCAAGGCCTCTTATCCCGGAATATGTGGTAATGAGAGGCCATCATACACATGACAGGTTGACACATCAATCCTTAGCCCTTAATTTTTTTAATATGTCATTGCTTGTGATTTCAAATAATGACACTTAGTACACGAGTGTTAATTTATTGACTTTTATGATTATCATTCATGAGAAACCAGTGAAATGTACTGGTGACTTAATGGGATAAAATCCTCATTTTCTGTGCACCCACCAATGAGTGAGTAGATTGAAAAAGTGAAATCATGAATTTTAAACCACAAGTAAATAAATGAACCCCAAAGATTTATATTCCTTGGTGAGTTATGCTTAATTTATCTTGATTCAAGATCATATATTGTAAGGGAGGGAAAAGGTTGAGTTGTTTTTGGTAACACCTGTCTTGTGGGAAAGGGATTATTTCAGTGTGCTCAGTTCACATATAGTTAAGTAGGGTGGTGGAAGTAATTGATGGGAGGATCTGGAGGGTTGGTATGGTGGTGTGAATACACATAATTATGGGAATTTTGAGCAGGCATGGGAACTGCAAGGGGGCAGTATAGATTCGATATGCTCACCAGTCTGGTTGTTATGCTTTCAACAGGGTTGAGGAGGTGGATAGATGGTAACTCCTGGATGGATTAACTCCTAATGGAGTTAATAGGAACCAGTACACCAAGAAATATCAATCTAAGTGGAACAGATTTGTGCAATACTAAGCCTTACTCTTTCAGCAGAAAAATAAAGATTAGCTGTTTTGTAATGTGGTGACATAATTTCTGATTCTTCACTTCCAGATTTCATTTGATGATAAAAGTTTGTTGTTAATCATTCCCAGCCCAATATTATTTATTGTAGCTTAAGCTGCACTGTATCTTCTATGTTCTCATCGTAATTATGTGAGACAAAGGTGAACTAACTCGCATGACACAACTCCTTTCTACGAAAATGGCATCTGCTGTGTTGATTTGGTTGTGAAAGTAACTTTAGATTTCTTATCATTTGCACAGTCTCTGGCCCTTTTTTTTATCGTATTTTCATGAATGTGCTTGTGTTTTCAAACATTTTCATGTAAATCCTTCATCGTGTTCTTCTGGTTCTATTAAGTTGCTTTAGTGTTTGATTTTCCTTGAAAGTATCATCCATTGTTGAAAAGATTTTTACATAGTCTTTTGGTCATCCTGCAAAGCCAGGTACTTTTTATTATGCATCCTATCATAGCTTTAGTATGCAGAGTTTGGTTAAGGAGTAGTCATCCTAATTATATTTTTGGGTTTTCTCTGCCTGTAGGCCAAATGCTTACATCTTCCCATGCTTCATGGAGGTCATCTGTTTCCTCTTATTTCCTTAAAATGTCTCATTTGTCAATCTGGTGTGATGCATTCTTTGTATCAGGATTTGCGCCATCTTACAGTACTAGTAATGTTCATGGGTTTCTCTCCGTCTGGTAGACCGTAGAAGATCAGAGAATAAATCATCACCAGACATGCACCATGCATAGGTACTCAATATTTTATTTCATTAATAGGGAAACGTATGAGTTCAGACTTCCACAAGAAACATGATACTTAATGGTTGGTAGCTCTACGGGAATATGTTTTTTATTTGTGGCTTAGATATTGTTTGCATTAATAAAAATATATTTCTATATTAAGTATGCTCTGGTGCCATTAGCCTGAGGTAGTATGTAGTAAAATGTTTTCATAAGCAGCTAAGTACTTTTTACGTAATGACTTTACACCTACCTAAATATTCTTAACCCCTAATCTGATGTCTTTTGGTTCATGGGAGGGAAAGCATTTGAACCTACCCATATAACAGTCTCTTTCTCCTATACTGAATATGTTATTTTGATTGTATCTATTGTAATACATGGTTGTTAATGAAATGTCTCCAATATCATCAAATTGGCTTCAAATATACCTACTTAAATTATTGGTCTTTTAGCAAGTGTGAGATACTGACAAAGTTATTTTAACTATGGTGTCTTATCAACGTGTATGTTGTATCGGGTGGCCATTTTCCTTAAGTTGCTGCTCCAAGTAATTGCCTGTCTCTTGTGCTAAAGTCATGTGATAAGAAATTTAGCTAGAGTGGTCACCCTATCCCTTGATGCATGTCAGTTGAAACGTTTGGTAATAGACATGCAGATGTACGTATATTTCTGTTCACGTTATTTGATATTTCTTGATGAACCTTTGTCTTTATCTTTCTACCTTCTTCTCCTAGACACTAAAGATTTGATCATTAGTTAGTCTGGAAGTACAAGCTTCAAAATTTTCTTCCTTCAAATACATGTTTTGCATATTTCCACTTGTTAAGGTAGGTGCTGAAATACTTCTGGTTTCTTGTCATTCTATGCCAACAGCCCTCCTCTTCCATGTTCTGTGCTTACCAGACATGTACCACATCCTTCAATATGCCTTGCCCTTTATTACCCATTCCATCAACTTGCTCTGTCTCCTTCAAATTTCCTTAGTTATCTTTCTCTCTTCTTCTTACCATTCCCAGCCCTTTCTCTTTTGTCCTCCTTTCCACCCATTCAATCCTCATCATTCTTCATTCCCATCCATTCAAAGCCATTTGCGTAGTTTCATCCTCTATGGTCTGTATTTCAGCATCCTACAATATGTCTCTGTATCAGACCCTTCACCATTCTTTTCTTAACATCTGTAATGATTTTTCCTATTATTATTTCTCTTTTATGAATTACCTTTGTCATTAGGATCATCATGCATGTGTATGAATGGCTGGTAATTTCAGATCAGCCTACTGACCCTTCACACAACACCTATCTTCTGATTCTTCAGTTAATTTGTTGTTTTATCATCGATTCGTACTGCTATTTCTACCTTGGTTTCCCATAATGAATTCTCTAGTTCACTGTATGTTATTTCTGGAATCCAGATGTCCCCTTCTATATACTTTTCCTCGTCTACGTCCAAGTATTAGACCTTAATTACCACCATAGAGTAGTACTTCCATGTATTATTCACACCTGGTCTGTATCTACTCTGAACAGTGTTCTTTTCCACATATTGCTGCTTGGTAACGTTCCAACCTTCAAATGAAGTGCACCCATTTTTCTTCCACCCCGAAGTTTCTTCATCTCATCACACTGTCATTACTCTTCCATCTCTTCATTCTCTGCTATCATCTCTCCGTTTCTTTTCTGTCTTGAGTTTCCTTTAAGTTCATTCATTATTGTTTTCTGAATACATACTGAATCTGTCTGGCTCCATGTTCATATTTTTCCACTTTCTATTTTCATCAATCTTCTGTCATTTAAGTTTTTTTAACTTTTCCTTCTTGATTCTATTGAATCAATAAGTCTATTGCTTAAATCTTAGTTTCAGCTGATCTTCTTGTCTACATATTTTTTTCTCATCCTTCTCCAATTTGTCCCACTTTGACTTATGCTAGCTTGGTCAATCAACTGTCGATCAACTCCTAATTCCCTGATTTTGATAAATAGACCTTCTATATCCCACTTCTGTATTATCCTTCATAACCCATGGGGCCTAGTCATGTCGAAACACTGGTTACTGTCAGATCACCAAAGTGAAGCAATATTGGGCCTGGATGGGTTGAAGGGGTGATCCTCCTCCATACCTTTACCATGGTGCTCTTGTTCCCTGCGTGCAAGTGGTGGGCAGGTGGCCGGGGACATTGGATCCCAAGGGGTCTAAGTGCCAGGGGGCTCCAGAAGGCCCCAATAATAATAATTCATAGTCCATCTCTCACGTTTTGTTACTACTTTAGTGTATGAATTTTTCATGTTGGTCCTAAATCTTTGTCTAACCATGATACACCATATTTGACAGCATATAAGATTTACCTTCACTTCAGCAGGGCATATTTTTGAGGAAAAATTTTGTAAAACACATGGAATTTTCTATAACCATTGTGCTAATCAATTTCATTTGATATCTCGCTCACACCTCCATCAATATTGCTGAAGCAAACTAAATTATGTATTTATGCCCTATTGCCTATCACAGCATAGAGAGAGAATAATAACAATCACAACTCCCTTGCCTCAATTCCACCCATCCTTATCTCACTGCATCATTTAATTTCCCTATTTCTATTGTGATTTGTCCTCCACAAGACTGCTGCAATTTTTTCTTTAATCTGCTGCTGTTACTTCCTCCTTTTTATGCCCCCAGTTGTAATTTGCACATAAACAACAACTAAAAGTGTCATCTCCTCTCTTACCTCTTCTGAGTTTTCTTCTCAGCCATTGCTGTTATCTCTCTCTCTCTCAAAAAGATTTTCTGTTATGAATACTGCCAGGGTCCTGCCTTCTCTACTGTGCTCCCTGGAACATGAGTCCCTGTGTGTGACAATTCTAGGACCATTGGAGGATTGTCATAATTCATTATGCTCATATCATCCTAGAATTGTCAGAATTCATTATGCTCATATCTGAGACCATCATAATAGTTGCTAGGAAAAGCTAACTTTGGTGGTTTCCCATTGCCAATCACGATAGTGTGCAGAATGTAACTTCATCACATGATAGGCTATCCCATTGTGGTCAGATTTTTACAGCCAGTTAGCCAGTTCACTGAGAAACAGACATTGTATGGCCTACCTTTCATGTGGCTCCTAATCTGCCTTGGGTAATTTGTCCAATCTGGTGTGAATAGTTCCACTGGGGGCAGAGCTCTTACCAGTGCAGCTCTTAGTGGTCATGTAAACACACAAGATCATGCCAAAGTTGCAGTCATTGGGAGGGGACATTTTCTGTACCTTTTTGATACATGGAAACATTTTCTTTTAACTCCCTAAGGCTTGGTCAAATAGAGAGTGGGCTGCCCATCATGACCCCTGTATTACAAAGGTTTGCATCATCCTGGTTAAATAGATTATGTGTATACATGGCAGACTAGTGTAGACTGCAGCAGGCAGTGATCCCATTGTATTATTCTACAGAGTCCGAGGTGGGCAGATCATAAATATGGCAGATGGGGCAAAAAATGTATCTTGTACATTTTTCCCATAATTGTATGATATTAGCCATACAGATTATAAAAAAATATCATTAAGAGGCCGAAAGTTAGATGGAAATTACTGGGATCCTCTATAATTTGATGAGAAGAAGAACAAGTTCTTTCTCGGAACTGCTGTTGCTTACCATTCTGACACTTCAGTAACTGCAATGTAAAATGCATTAACTATGTAGGTAATGCCCCAGCTTGCCTCAAGCCTAACTGGACTGCCTTCAGCTGCCTGCAAGCTGTTTACAATATGCAGACACGTCGGACTGCAGTCATCCTGTCTGCATGGGCAGCCCACTTCCTGTTTGACCGAGGCTTAGTTTTTTGAGCTGAGACATTTGTTGGTTTTTGTTCTTGCAGAGAATGTGCGCCATGGGCCAATTAGGCTCTCACATTGAGAGAAAACAAATTAGTTTAAAATATATATGTTGCAATATTTAGTTTTGCCACAATTTGGGTACAGTTTGTCACTGATAATTACTCTCTTATTTGTAAAGTAAAAAACTCAAATGAATGATAGGGAATGAGATCAAGAGATTATTTATGCTATTTATAGCCTACAATCCATCGCACATTTAATCAGTATGGCTAAAATTTGTGATTGTGTATCAGCTTTTGCTCATGTGGTGGTAATTCGTAATTTTCTCTAATGTTAAATAAAAAATTGTGTCTCACTGTGGTTTCCCCTTCTTTCTAATTGATATATCCCTAAGTAGAGCTCTAGTCCATTCTTTGTCGACCTATTAAAATTTCAAATTTCATATGATACAAGATGGAGATTCGTTGTGTATTGCACTGTGTTGTTCTTGCCCTGGGGGTGAATACACATGTACTACTGAAGAAATAAAAATGAAAACTTCAAAAGAGTACAATTTTGCTAATCTTTTCAGATCTCAATACATATCTTAGCATAATAGATTGCTTCAATTACATTATTATTATGAAGATTAGAAAATTGTGGTGATATGATTCTGTCAAAAAAATACCACATACTAAAGGATGTGGACAGTGCCAAAAGAGGCAGACTAGTATGGTTTTGCAGTTTTTACATTCATTGGATCATAGAAGTTGCCATTAATATCATGTCTCTGTGGCAATACAAATAGATATTTTTAAAAATAGCCTTTTATCAGAAGGGTTGTTACCTCTATACCATTCTTATGTAGGTACAGTGCTTTCCATTTCATGTCTCAGTAACTGAATCACCTGAATGGGGTAAATGCCATGCCTGGATTGATGCTATAGATTTTCTATAAAACTTCAACTATTGTAGACTTTGTGGAATGATAGCATAATGGGAGAAATGATGCACCTAGTACTTATTCCACAACATTTATTTTAAATCCAACCAGTTTCCACATTAGCACATTAATCTCCCTTGATATTGTACACTTGAAAGTAATCTGCTAACGTCGAAACCACTTGGGTTTAAAATAAATGATGTAGAATAAGTACCAAGTATATCATTTCTCCCATCCTGCAATACATTTTATTTTTCAGTTGTCAGGAATGCATATTATTCATAGAAACCCTGCAATGTAGCTGATGAATTTTTGTTCTTTTTTTGCAGATGATTTATCCATGGAAGACTCAGATACTGATGAGGACACAAGAACTGAGGAGTGCCTGAGAATATTCAACTCTTATAAACCAGAAATACCTAAAGAAAATGAAGGAGTTCATAAAGTATAGTGATGTTTTAAATTTTAATTTTAAGGCCATTAAAATTATTATCAATTTTGCATACAGTTTTGGATCCAATGTTAATTCAGAGCTTACCTTGTGTAGAGTTGCATAAAGGGGTAGAATGATACGAAGGAACAGATAGATGGTCTTGTTTATAGGTCTCAGGGGTTCAGGTTTGTGTGGTGGTTAGATACTGGCTTTCCACCCAGAGTGCCTGGGTTCAAATTCCAGCTGAGGCATAGATATATTTTAATTGTACACTGTTCCACATTTTGGTGCTTTCTAGAGAGCACTTCCAGTTCAATTCTCTGTCATTTGATAGGAAAATTTAACCGTTGACCCCTTAGTACCTTTTGTTATGAGCAGGCAAGTGCCAATGCTGGGTTTCTCTCTACCCTTCCTCTGTCCTGATGAAAAATCATACCTCTTTCCAAATTCTCAGCTGTACTGTATAATACATTCGACCAAAACTGTTGGTATCCTCCACCAACTAACTATCTAACTGTAATTGGGTCATTCGTGAAAGAATTGAGAAAAACTTTATGAAGTCATTTTGCAAGTTCTTGATTATTACAATCTTCCTTTAACCTTTAAAAGCCAGCATTTAATTTCCTTCTTGTGGTTCTGCTGACTGGAATTATTATGAGCATTATTTAAATAGCAGGAGCAAAAGTGACCAGCCAGCAGGACCCATTTTTTGGTGTAAAACATGCTAAAGAGACCTTTCCGAGCAAGTTGAATATGTATGTGTGAGTTGCATAACTTTCAGGGGAACAGCATGCATGCCATCAAGTTAGTTCATTGCTGGTGGTAATTTATTGTAATATATGTAAGTTTCATTTTCAATTATTATGCCTCCAAAAAATACGTACACTACCTTGCGTTGATGCGCACTCTATAATTAAGGATGTGGATAATGACAAAACAGCACATTCAGTAAAAATGTCCGAATACCAGAATATCCAAATGCCAAATTAAATTATGAAAAACAATATCTCCAAAACAGGTTTTTCGATTGTCTAGGCAATCATCATTGGGAGAGAAGCAGGCAAAATAGGTCAGAAACAGTCGAGAGCCAGGCGGAGTGAAAACAATATGAAAAACACTCTCCACCTGGCTCTCGGCAGGTTCTGACCTGTTTTGTCTGGTTCTCTCCCCGTTGATGATTGCCTAGACAGTCGAAAACCTGGTTTCAGAGATATTGTTTTCCATAATTTAATTTGGCACTTGGATATTCTGGTCTTCGGACATTTTCAATTAAGCCAAATTAGAAGGTCACCTTATTTCATCTAGCACACTTAGTGTATGCTGTTCATGTGAAAAGTATATAGAGTAGACTTAGAGGCTTGATAAAGGAAGAAGCGAAATTCATAGAGAGCATATTAGGGTGTAGATAATTTAGCCTTTTGTTTAATGCAGGTAACAGGCATTCTTTAATAATTACTTTTGAGGCATGTTTTTGCGGTGAGGAATGAAAATGACATATTTTTAGAGTTGCAGTGGGCAGCGTCACTTTGGAGGTTGTCATAACAATATTAAAAACACTAATGAAAGGAAATTTTGATAGAATATGAATTGTACTTTTTCCATGATGTCCTTTAGTTTCAAATATTTACCTATGTTCGTAAGTTACTCTACTCAATTTACAAAACCAGGTTTTCTCCGTAAGCATGCAGCATTGGAGGCATGCGAAGACCATTTCTTCAATTTAAAATTTCTAATGAGAATCCATTAACATCATAACGCTTGACCATGCCACAATACTTTATTTGAATTTTATATTTTTTGAAAACTAGTTTGGAACGTGGGTGGAAACACCAAACAACTTATGCGTTGAGCAGAATGAACTTGACAGCAGAACTTTAATTTTTGCCGATAAGTCAACATACTTTGTGTGTGGATTTTGCTCTACTTTTTAGAGGAAGTTGAGCTTTTCAATTGCTATTTTTCTTTTTGCCTACGGCTTTCCCATGGCCAATTTAAGCACTTATGTTGCTTTTACTGTCACTAAGATCACAGCAAAGTAAACAAATACACTACACGTTGCTAAGGTAGTTGCAGGCGGGATATTAAAATTATGTTTTGAGATGCTTTTCACCAAACGAATACTACTTTTGAATAAAAGTATTCGAAAAAAATGTATAATAGAAAGTATAGAAATATTGGGAAAATGGCTAATACCCGAAACTCTCTATCGGTATCGGCCCAAATCTACTAAATAGCCATCATTGCTGTGGTGGGACATAAAAAATGAACTTTACAATATTCTGGGTCTTCGGTTATTTAGATATATCGTTATTTGGAATCCTGGATTATCGATATTGTATTGTAGTTCTCTTATTGTGATAAAGGTATTTGTTTGGCGCCTAAACTTATAGAGATTTTGAATGAGAACCTGATGAGGCAATTCGTGTCTGTAAAGATATGATGTTAATGAAATATTTTAGATTCATATGTTGAAATTTCAATGATCAAAATTTGTAATGTGTAGCATCCTCAACTCAAGTTAAATATCATATTGGCTGCTTCAAAGATAACATAATTCTCATTCAGAGTAGGAGTAGTATAATGTTTCCAAATTAAAATAACAAAAAAAACTGCAGCTAAGAAGGAATAATAGACTTAATATGAATGTAATTAGATTTAAACGTCTCGTTGTAGCTTTTCCATTCTGTTAATTCCTAAAAGGCTTTGACTAGAATCTTAGAAGTAAACAAATATTGACCAGGATAATAGAAGTAATGGATAAGAATTAATTTTTGAATTCCAGGCAAATTTGTATGCTTATATTTTCCTTGTATCCCTTTTCTGTGGTTTGGATTTTCAGGAAGGGTCATGCTTAGATGTTTCTCCTCATACTTTGGAGGAAGTAAATACTGCATGAAGGTTTGAATAGTTGCTATTAATCATGAGAATGTAGGAAAAATTTTTGAGTAATATTTTATTGCCCTGATTTAAAAATATTCCGCCTGTGTTAAATGTCTGGAGAAGTTTTTATTTTACTTTTTAATACCTGACTTTTTAATACTCATTGGCAGATTATGTCACTGGGCTGCTTGATATTTTCATTTGCCATATTTTGGCTTGTTTAAATCAGCATGCATTATTCAGCCTTTCCAGAAAATATGATTAATTTTGAAAATTAGTTTGCGGTGTGCAGTTATGTAGCCATTAGTTTTTATTGACTGAACTCATCACTGTCAATAAGACAGGAGAAAAGTAATTTTTTCCCTTATGCAAAAATCCACAGTGGACAATGTTGTGATGCTTTCATGTATGATAATAGATTCATGGCCTATGAGAGAGCATCATTTGGGATCTATCCTGTGGCTGAAGATGGTTTATGAATATTCCTGCCTCAAAGAATTGGTTGGTGCCTCTGAAAGTGGCAGTTGGGTATTTTATCTTAAAGACAGGGACTACAACAAAAACAACCTGCACTACTTTCAGACCAATATCACATGAGCATCGTAGTAGAGTAACCCATTTGGTATTTGTTTTATCTATGTTTTCACGTAATTAATTCTGTTGGCATCAGGAGAGGCAAAGTGAATGATTGATTATGTATTGGCTATCAACTGTATTAGTATGCTTTTCTGCTAGCTGATGTCTCATGGAAATTGAACAAGAAGTCATATCAGTCATGAATTTGTAGAACAGCAATGAAAGCTTCATATTTCTATAATGCAGAAGGTTACACCATGCATTAAATAAATAATGTTCTTATGCGGTTGTTGAGATTATATTCTGGAATTGTTCATATGTTTATTATGAGACAGTGCAGAGATGTTATAACCTGGGTCATTTTTCTGAAAGCTACTTAGTCATTGCGGTTTTTAAAAATCTAACTTGTTTGCGAACAATTTTTTATAATACTTCTTCAAATAGTTCAACCACAATTCATCTTCAAAGGTTCAGCCATTTTCATTATTGGTAATTTATGCTTTATGCTGTAGTTTTATTTGCTTTTTGAATGGTCTTTTAAGTGGTCTTGTAACTTTTAAAAACAGGTCACATGGATTGATGTGGAAGGTAGACTTGTGACAGGTTTAGCTTGTGGAAAAAGTAAGACAGTCCCATTTACGGTATTACCCTATCGATAAACTGCAATAACAGCTTGCACATAGTGAAGGGATGCCATTTGATAAGTTGATGTTTTGTTTTTAATTATGTGATGATTTGTGTAATAAGCTCATCTATTATGTCCAATAATCCCGCACAGAAAACCAAAGTGGGAGAAAAGGAGCCTGAAGCAGCAGATTCATGTCCTCCTGCAAAGAAGCGCTTTGCTCATGAAGGTGCAGCACTATTACCTAAGAAACCTACCGTGCCAAGAAAAGTATTTGATCCTGCAAAGGTATGTTCAATAAACATTCTAGGTCTATGAGTATGTATAATAGTTTCGGTAGCATTTTCTTTATTATTTCCTTTTTTTATTCTTGCAGCAGTGTGGATATTTTCAGAATGATTTTAAGGAAACATTAATGGCTTGTGAGTTATAAAGCAGTTATTTATTTCTTTCCCTGTAATAACATAATAAGGACAAAATGAGTGTAACCTGAATAGTTGTAACCTTTAAGTAACCTAACACACTGTTGGATCTTATCAAGTTAACTGACCAGGCTGGAATACAGTCATTACTATTGGTCATTTTGGAGATAAGGAGATGGAATTATGTTTGCCATAAATGATAGAAAAAACATTGCATAATAGTGTACAAGTCAGTATTTTTACTTTTACTTACTCTTATTGAATTGCCCTGGTGTAAGCAAATTCTACACGGAGTTTCATAGTTACAAGTAGGAAGCATGCAAAAAGCAGTTAGCATGTATTTCAAGACTCAGGTTATTGAAAAAAAATACTGCTTTATACAGTAGAACGTCCCTCGTGAAACTTGCAGTGGACAACCGAAAAAAGTTTTATATGTGAGGAAGTTTCATAACAGAGGTTTCATAGTAAGAGAACATGAAACCCTTTTCAACTACATTGTCTTTTTTTGTTTCATGGTTGCAATTGCATGTTTAGGTGTAGGCAAATGAAGCCTAATAATTAATTTTACTTACAAGCAACTGTAAAAATAAATGCATGTTCATGTTACCAAGAAAGAAACTGTGCTTTTGCAATCCTGAAATTTGTTAAGATGTGTTCCCTAAGTTTCTTGGTCTAATTGTTAGCATTCCTGGTACTTGACCAGCAGGGCCTAGTTTCAATTAATGCCTGGCATATTTCGTAATGGTGTTAATTGTCAGTTCATCTTCTACAAACAAGCACTAGCTTATGCAGGAGTATTGCTTACTAAAAAATTGACTGTGATTAGTAGGTATTTTTTCCTTTGCCAATTAGTTTTCTTCTAAAATAAAATATCTCTGGATATTAACTAGAGATGGGACATTCGAATCTTCGATTCCTCGAATCCCTCGAATCTTGAAAAAGATTCGAGATTCGAATACTCGAATCTTTGCGCTATTTTCATCATTCGAATCTTTCGAATCCTAAAATATAAATAAACACCGAATTCTTTATGTAGTAACTTAGAACAGATTAGTGTTGACCGATAAAAACGTTCATTACAAATAAGGTTAAACCTCGCTTTTACGTCCCCGCAATTTACGTTTTCCTGCCATTAACGAATTTCCTTCAAGTCCTAATAATTTTCATATGTCCGCAAATAACATCTTCCCTTTATTTACGCTAGCAAATTTTTGAATGGCTCACCACTTGCGTTTTACGAGACAATTTTGCCGTGATTGTTGTCCTGGTTGCATAACTGGTATGATGGACTCAACGCTCCGTGAAAGACAAAGTAAAAATTCATGCAGTAAGCTACCACTTTGAAAGATAAGTAAAATTTTCTCAGATGTACCACCAGTTATCGTGACCTCAGTCATCTGTGGAATTGTAATGCCGTGAGAAATTACAGTACACGTACGTAATTTTTGTCACGATTGTTGTCCGGGTTGCATAACTCGCGGATCGGCTGATGCTATCGCATAGGTGATGAAATTTTTTTTAATTTAAGAAGTGTATGCTTTTCAGTATTTGCGGCCTTCTCTTTCTTTTTTGGTTTGGTATTAATACAGATTTTAAAAAATCCTCCAGCCGAACTTCATCCTCATACATCCTGCAAACAAACGAGTAAAATCATCATGTTCTTCTCAACCTCGATTCTTAAGTTGCTTTGATAGGATAACATTATAGTCTCTAACACCTTCTTTTCTCATAATGTTTACCCTAACTTACTAGCATGGCTGGACTCCTGGTCCCAGTTCATCCTTATCTATATCCTTCTCCTCTTCTATTCCTAAGTTCCCTTGCCTATTGTTAGTGCCATGCAGTTCTTGCCACATATTCATTTCCCCTATGCTGAATCTCTTGTAAGTTCTATCAGCAGCTCTCCTGACTTAACACTAATGCACAATATCGTATTCCACTTCTTGCTGCTGAATAACCATCTAACCTTTGAGTACAGGGCACCTATTTCTCCCTCTCTCTGGAACCTCTCAACCTATTTACATTGACCTTTTTGCCACTTTTCTCTCACACTTTTCATACCCCTCCTAAGTCTATTTCTTGTTTCCTTAAATTTTATTTCGCCTTGCTGTGTTTAAATCTTTCTATTTCCATCATTCCTCAATTTCCTCCATAGTTTGTGCCAGCACCCAATATGTAGGGACATGACATTTTCGCGAAACGTTTTTTGCGACAGGATTCACGAAATAAGTGACTTTAAGGTTTAATCACGAAATTAACCGTGTCTTCTTTGAAATGCGATTTTTTAACGAAATTTGAGATATTTTGCAAATGCCGAATATTTGTTGCATGAAATATTTTCTTTAGTGATGGCCGGATCGTATCTTTCATTTTTCTCGGTTCCGGATTTGGATCCAAAGACACGGAGTAAAATTGGATCCGGATCGTAGAATTTAAATTTCAGGGCTTAGCGATCGAAGTGCCCTGTGAATGGAATGTAGGTGCGGTAGATATTGACAAGAAGAGGATGAGTAAGTAAGGTCACGTAATTAGTTGAAAACATTTCCGTGCAACTTATAACAATATAAAGAAATATGACTTTTTTCCCCCATTACCCCAGTATCGCGGGGAAAAAAAATGTAGGATGCCACGCGGGTTGCCTACATTCGCCGGGATCAGGCATACAACGAGAGCCATGAACGAGATCTAGTGTACTGTGTGAAGTTCGATCCCAATCGCTGTTTAATTTTTTCTTTCAGTCACCTCATCGAAAATGTTATCATATTCAATTTCAAACCATTAAATCTGAATACTCACTTTATTATAATTTGTTGTTTAAATTAGATTTACAAATGTACCACTCATAAATTAAGGATGGTCGGGTCGGATCCAAAGATTCACGGGTCTTTCATTTCATTCGCTACTGAAATCATATCCAGGGACAGTAAAAATTCAGATCAGGATCGGAGATTTTAACATCTCGCGGCCTCGTGATCAATGCGCCCGCGAATGGAATGTACGTATGTTAGATACCAACTAGGAGAGGTTAAGTAACTCGGGTCATGAAATGAGAAGAAGATTTTTTCCGTGCCACAAACGAGGAAAACTGAATAAAAAATACTCGTCTTGACCTTTTTTTCCATAGGCCCGGATGTGCGAGAAAAAAATTAAGCTGAATGTCATGCGGGTCGCCTACATTCACCATATTTCCCGTGAACCTATGAGAGCGTAGTTGTTAAAAATGAGGGCTAGTGTACTGCCAGTTGCGAGTTCGATCCTTAACACTACCTAAGAAAACAGCCGTGCTGTATTCCTAGGGTAATGCTAGTAGGCAGTTAAAAAAAGTAGATTATCAGAAATTTCATGCCAAATTATAAGTAAAAAAAATAATTAAATTAGGCGAAAGGAAATGATTGGAAAAAATTTATATTACAGAATTAAATCGTGGAATCATTACGCTAACTTTACAGTGTATTTTTGAATGACGCATTTGTAAATGTAGTTGAAGCGATAGAAGTACAAAAAAGTCAGTATCCACACACAAGGGTTGGAAATGAAGGATGATAAAGTTTTTTATTCAATGGTTGAAAGAAAAATTTTAAACAGCATAAGAATCGAACTTCATTACCTGCAGTCCACTGCTCCACTCTGTTATTGTTATTACCATTATCTCATTAATTTGCCTTTAACTTAATTTTGCCTACTGTGTTTTTTATGTTGCGTAGGGTAGCCATAACTTCTGTATTAGATCTCAAATGTATGTACTATTAACTGTTTGTTCACATTGGTATGAAGTCTTTATTAATAATATTTTTAAAAAACCCTTCCTTTAAGACTCCTTTTTCCCAACATTAAACACAGCTTTCACCTTTTTAAACGACTTTATTTACTGTATTTGTCATTTTTAAACAACGCTTTTGATGATTTTTATTTACCATTTTTCGGTGTCCCTACCAATGTCTTGACCACTGTTGTGTCTACTGCACCATACTGCTTGCTTTTCTGCATCTTTCCTCATACACCTGTAAACTAATTCCAGATATTCTCTCCGATTTACAACTACCATTTTTTCACACTTTTCCTTATCTTGGCCCAACCATATGTAATCTAGTTAATATATTTCCCCGTGTCCCCCTGCATACAATGAATACAATGTTTAACACACAAGGAATTGTCTCCTGCAAGCAGCTCGTCTATTGCTGTGAATGAGTCTTGAAGACGCGACAATATTGGAAAAAATATATCGTTTTTAAACATGCAATTCAGTATCAGTTTAATAACTTTTTGGAAACATATCATCGCTATGCCTCCTAGAACTTTCACATGCTTTCATTTCATGCAAAAAATTTTGTGTATCATGTTTATTACTTATCTATGTTAGCTCTTCAAATCTTATTTGTATTATTGCAATAAAGAGTTGTATTTTTGAAAACTATTCTTAAATTTGTTTTTCATTAAATGCAGCTGCTAAAGTCTTTTCTTTTCTGTTATTATCAACTTTATATGTAGGATTCGAGAGATTCAAGGTATTCGAGAGATTCGAGAACCTCCTAGGATTCGGATTTGGGTTCGGATTCGAGAAAATTTAGGATTCGTCCCACCTCTAATATTAACAGAGATCTAACTGAAAATGTTTTTAAGATTCTAATTAATGTCAGAAAGCAATTGGTATTAGAAGTTAGATATTGATATTCATTCAGCCATTTTGAAGTTATAAATCATAAATTTTCCCTGATTTTGTGGTGTATTGATGGAAACATATTTACCAAATTTCTGCAAGACTTCTGAATTTCTATCAATCCACTCTTGAGATAAAAATTTTTACTTTTAACATCCTAAATGGAGGCTGGACAGGAAGTGATTCCCGACAAATTTCCCAAACGCTTTTTTTATTACATCGGGGAAAGAAATCTGTATATGAAATCTGTATAAGAAATCTGAACATGTATAGCCAGGACACTCTGTATAGAACAAAAATACGTAACACTAACTCATCTAGTTTAACAATTGATTATTTTTAATATAATCATAAAATATCTACAAATACAGTGGAATCCCGGTATAACGAGTGCTCATAATCCCTCGGAAATCACTCGCTAAATCGAGCGCTCATTATATCCGAAGGTGTTGAAAAAACCCACCTAATTCTCATAGTCGTTTGTATTTACAGTTTTTCTTTTGTTTCCGTGGTATTTGACGAAGGTAAGCAGCAAAAGAGGCATTTCAGGCACAATCTGGTATAATATCAACCTATTTCATGAAAGAAACAGGACATTTTCCATTATATAAAACATTAGTTCCCCTAGTTTTGGTGTTTTTCTTCTAGTTCTTTTATTTTTCAATCGCCAAAGAAAGCTGTAAAGACAGCGTAACTAGTCGGAATTAGAATATTAGGTATACTGTGGAAGTTTTTGCATAATTTTGCGAATATGTCATGACGATAATATCAGCTTTGTCAGATAATATCAGAGTTTTCGAATGTTAACCGGTACATACATCAGATGATTTTGAGTTTTTAAAATTGACGATATATCGTTGCTCGATAAATATTGTCTTATCGTGCCCCGATAAAACATCACAATAAAAGAACGTGATATTGCGCTCGTTCAAATATCGCGTAACCGCACCCGATGAATTATCGTGATATTGTGCCGGCTGATCGTATTGGAAAAAGACAGCCGTTGAGTTGGCATTCACTTAAGCTGGAGCAAGTACGTCACCTATCTGTCCATGCAAGTACGTCAACTATCAGACCACTGAAATTGAAAGAGAGAGTGTGAGAGAACTGCTGAAATTTGAATTAGCAGATAGCAGAATAGTAAGTTTTCAAACGTACTTGCTCCAGCTTAAGTGAAGGTCAACTCAACGGGTGTCTTTTTCCTACACGGTTAACCGGTGAAATATCACGATAATTCATCGGGGGCGATTACGCTACAATTGAACGAGCCCAATATAATGATCTTTTATTGCGATATTTATTGTGATAATATATCGTGATATTTTATCGGGGTGCGATATCGTGATATTTTATCGGGACGCGATATCATGTTATTTTATCGTGATGTTTATCGTGATATTTATAGCGATATTTATCGTACCCCGATATCTTATCGTGCCCCGATATCTTATCGTGCCCCAATATTCAATATCGCCCATGCCTAGACCTAACTCCCTCTCCTACTGTCATCTTGCTCGTCGTCCGCCCACTCTGCTCCCACTGATGACTGGGCCTAACAAAAGAAGAAAGTAAAATGGGAGCGCGCAGAGCGTACTGAAGGCCGTAAATCGCTTATGTTTGGACATAATTGGCTTTAGGTGTTGTAGATATGGCACACATCTTGTATTTTTAGGTTAATTCGCAAATGATACAAAATACAATAGTTTATTTTTGCTAGGCGGTGTATCGCCCTCGAGAGATATCTGTCGTAATACCGAGCGTACACCGTGGAAGGAACTTTTTGGCCTCGCTCTATCCGCTTTATTTTACATGTAAAACATAGGCCTTTTGGCTGTACAAAGACAATCACTCACTATAACGCGATTTCGCAATAAGCCATACTCACTATACCGGGCTTCTACTGTATGTTAAACTTTAATTTTTTCCAAACTATTTCTTATTGCAGTCTGTTTTTCTGAGGTCACTCAAGATTTCAAAACACTATTTTCAATTTGAATAAAATTTTTCATTGTTACCTCGCCCATTTCATTTGTAATTAAATATTTTTGGACAGTGTCCAGTTCCTCAACAGCATCAGACTAACAAACACACCATTATCAATACCGACCTCCCCTCTAGAATTGTCTTCCCTTTGCTGATGGTCGCCAATGATATCGTCTATATCTCGTATTTGAGTTGTGATGATTTCATCATCTACACAGAGAAATTCGTGAAATGAAATTCCATCTGCCTCTGGCAGTAAATGCCATTCACTGAAATCTTCATCTTCTATCATTGCTGGTACTCCCATGAAACCCTCCTTTCTTGAAGCAATTCGCAATTGTGTCAGAGTCAACACTGTTCTTCGAAGTAGCGATGAAATGCAGTGCATCCATTGCACTACATTAATGTCTCTTTTTCTTTTGATGATAGCCAATGATTTTCTCACCAACATCATGTAATAGTTAGCCTTGAAACTCCTGATGATCCTCAAGTCCAGTGGCTGGAGCTCACTTGTGCAGTTGGCTGGCAAGAAAAGCAATTTCAAATTTTTTTAACGCAATGTCAGGTGGATGAGCAGGGCACTGATCCACTACCAGTATAATTTTTCTGTTCAAACAGGCCATTCTCGCATCTATTTGATGAGTAAACTGGGTGAACAGATCCGTTGTCATCCACGCCTTTTTCTTGCTTGTGTATTGACAAGGAAAATATTTAATGTTCTTACAGCAATGTGGTTTCACTGCTTTACCCACAACAAAAGGTTTCAATTTCTCTTTACCATTGGAGTTGGCACCGAGCAATACTGTAAGTCATTGCTTGCTATGCTTGCCACCATTGCACTGCTCTCCTTTCATTGACGGTTTTTTATTTGGTAATAAATAGAAGAATAGCCCTGTCTTATCTGAATTAAAAATATAATTTGGATCGTATTCTTCTACTATGGATTTCAAGTGAGACTCTTCACTCTTCTGACCACTCTTCTGCAATATCACTTGAAACAGCTCCACTTTCACCAGTAATGGACCTGGTGAAACAGAAAAAACTCATCATTGAAATTAATGTGATTTGAATGTGGCTTAATGTGATTGGTTGTGAATGAAACATTATGGTATTGAAAACATGCTGCAGGCTTACTTTCAAATCAAGCACTGATGTTTCTTCGTCTTCTCATGCCATCCATTTGATACTTTGATATCTTCCACACCAAGACGTGTTGCCCACACTTAAGGTTTTTCTTTTAGAGAAACTCCATCCACAGGCATGTTTCCTGACCTCGTTTGCTTAAACCAGTAAATTTGTATATTTTCCAGATCTTTGTATTTACTGCTCTGTATTGTAACAAACTGATCCCTCAGTGGTGAGTGAGTTCTCGGTCTCAGGGTGGGGTGATGTAACAACGGGCAAATTGATGGGCGAACAACGGAAAGTGGGTTGGAGGTGGAGTTACATGAGTGTACATTTATTTCTAAGGTCGAGTATAGACAATGGCAAAGAAAAAAAACACTCTTATGCACTAATGAAGGATGAATGGACTGAATCATTAATGAGCAATGCCAGGTAATGATTAAATTAACTAGAACTAATGATGGATGAATGAAGTGAATGCGAGTGTATGAAGTAATGAAACCCTCTAACCAAATTTTACAAATTCCCCGTCCCTTTGTTTCTTATTTCTGCACTGTTCATCGGGTGGGAGATAAATTGCATGAATAAATCAGGTTGAACTTAACAAAAGGAAAAACTTTTGCTTCCCAAAGTTCGCAGTCTGAGACGGCGGAGTTAACTCACTTCCCCCCCACTTCACTGGGTGATAACTGTGGAAATGGGATTGCACATAAATGCTGTCGGTATTGTCAAAAGGGGGGGAGGGATGTTTGACAGTACCTATTCCGTTAAAGTGACGTTCGGAGCATGCCCATAGACACGTGATTTTCCTGGCCCTGGGGTGAGGATGCATTGGTGCTGATCCTCAGCCCAACTTTCCTCGTCCTTTCTTTGGGGGCCAACGGGAGAATCCTTCCTCTGCCGTCGGGTTGCATGCTATACGGGAGCTCGAGCTCGAATATAGTCCCCCCCAGACTTTTTCTGCGAAGATTCGGAGGAATATGGTAGATATGCGGTTTCATGCACCGTTTCAGCCAAAAAGGGGAGGCCTATATTCGGAGGAATTCGGTGCATGTGCGGTTTCATGCACTGTTTAACCACCGATTCATCCATTCGTTCACGCAAACGTACATGAATCCGTTCACGTAAACATACATGAAACCATTCACGCAAATGTAAATGAATGTACGTTAGTACATGTTCGTACGTGTTATCTGTCGTGTAACCAGAGATTTACTCGATTTTGATGATAGCGCTTCCTGTCGGCAGATTTCTGAACCTATTGGCCTTGGCGGCTCCGTCGACAAAAACTACTCGACTCGACTTTCGTAAAAGTACTCGAAGTACTCGAGTCGAGTACCAACTAATCGACTCGACTCGAATTTTCAAGTACTCGCACATCCCTACTGAAAATATATCCAAATACACCATTTTCCTAAAGAAAAATTTATTTTTAAGTTTAGGTGTTTTGGTTTTTCCGAAAAAAATTATTTTAATGGTTTAAAACACATCTTAAAAAATTTTATTTCTACATTAGAGAAAGTCACCAAGTCACTTATTTACCTGCATAAATATTTTTGCATGCATGGTTTTGCATAGTACTATACTTTATTATATAAAACCATTATATATACAATAGAGATGGGTTGAAAGGCAGATTTCTTGAATTTGATTATTGAATATGAATATTAGATCATGGCTCGAATACCTTGAATGCTGGAACTGCAATTGATATTCTAAATGTCATTCTGTGAATTAATTTCTTGCCTTCTGAAGTAAAAAGCTATTAAGTGATTGAATTTAAAAATTAATTCTGGTTTTAAAATTTTAAATATACAGTGGAACCGCGCTAGTCTGAGTACGGGCTATTGCAAGACCCCTGCCACTTCGAGAGATTGCAGGGGCACCATCAATTGACCCCATGATCGCCATGTCAAAAAATATGGTTTTTACGAGACCCTTTTGGTATTGGCCCTCACCATTGCAAGAGTTTCCGTCACCAGCAAACAAACGCCAACAGTGGCCAAACTCCACCATTGCTTTCGATCTGTTAGCAATGCAATTGCATAATATGAAGTGTTACATATCAAATGCACGTTATAAATCACCATCCGATTTATTTATTAGTAATATTGGTGGAAATGCTGCAGCATTAGCAGTTATGAATAAGTATTTGATCTTCTTTTGTTTCCCGTGCATTTGAGAGCACATTCGCACGTGAGGCGGGATCCCTTCCACGTGAGGCATCAGTACAAAACGTTAATGATCGCAGAAAAAGTGCAAGTTGTGAAAAAGCTTGATGCCATTGCATCAGCAAAGCATTTGTCTGAAGCGTACTGCGTGAGGTCTTCAACAATATAGCACATTAAGAAGCTGAAAGGGAAAATCCTCAAAATTTTACTGTTAAAGTGAATTGAAGAAATGGATGACAGAGAAAAACTATGAAAGAAGATTTAAGTGCTGATTAAGATCACGTGGTTTCCATTGTGTCGAAGTGAAGGCCTTAGTATTTCTGGCCAAATGCTAATGGAACCGGATAAACTATTTCAGAAACAGACGTGATCAATCTAGAAGACTTAATGTGGGAAACGCGTGCATGGAATAGTAATTCACAGTCAGTTCTTAAACACGTGTGGTTTAAATTGTGGCCTGCTTTAAGGTATGATGTAGACGAAATAAGTGGGGTTTTAAAAAATTTCATGTTTCTGAGGATAAAAATATGACGATGGGGTTTGCAAACACCATCTGTAACCCTGAATTAAAAGAAATGGAATTGGAAAATTTAGAGGTAAGGATAGTCATAGGCTACGATACTCTCACCACACAACATTTCGCAGATGATGAAATCATTGAAATGGTAATTAATAACAATAAATCCGGGGATGAAGCAGATGAGCCTGAAATTGTTGAAGGAAGACTACCATTGATGGTTGTCTTGGAACAATCATCCAGCCCAATCGCCCACGACGTAGTGATGGGCGATTGTGTAGACGACACCAACGCGTTGACATCGCGCTGCATTAGCTGATAACAAACCAAGCATGTTAGGAAGTATGTTCTGCGAAGCAATTCATAAGAAATATCAGATTCTATTTACCCTTTTCCAGTAATAAATTTATACTTTTAAACATGCAACAAAATGATGCTGATTCTGTTATTTTCACTCTCTGCACAACTTCGATGCTTTTAAGTAATAACTTTGCAAATTAAGAAACCATTTCTTTCTGATTATTCTCAGTGACTTTTTAAAAAAATAATGTTTAGTAAATGGCAAACAAATATATTTTGTTATAAATAATTGACCCCTTTCAATGAAAACATCCAGACATCAAAAATAGACCAGTTGCCATGCATGACACATAGTCTGGCAAAATCCTTAATCCGGCATCACTTCGGTCCCGACTGTTTCGGATTAAAGATGCTCAACTGTACTATGCTTAATGAGGGAAAACCACCCCTTAAAACATTTTTCAACATATCTCTGCTTGCATGCAGGATAAAATTCAAAATCTATGTGTGAATCATTTGTCATTATTATACGCTTCGTTTACCACCATTACGATAGTTGGGGGTTGCAACCCCTATTATTTTTTATGAGGGTGAAACTGATTTTTTACAATCGATTTTTATCCAATTTTGGCTCCTTCGATAAACTTAAAATAAATCCAAATACATAAAACCATTTTCTTAAAGAAAAATTTATTTTAAAGTTTGTCTTTTGGATTTTTTTCAAATAAAATTATTTTAGGGTCAAATCATAGGGTAATAAATGGTCCATGGGCCATTCCTCACTATTTCGAGCTTGTCCTTATATGCTGTATTCGTTGCGGCTTCCACCATATTCATTGAAGGGATTATAATTCATCAACTGTGTTAAAATAGCAAAATATTTTGTGAAGGGTAAGAGTTCTGTCTTTTAGAGTAAAAAGAGCACATTCATCTGGTTTTTTGGTATTCATTAAAACATGGATAAGAAATTGTTGTGCTGGTTTGTTATTGAAACAATCTGTGATGTTATTGAAACAATCAGTTTGTTTTTTGAAAAAGAAGTAATTTTATGCAGCTTGCCGTAATAAAAAAAAATTATCTATATTTCTAAATAGATTCTATGATATCTATGAATATTATTCATGGATATGAAGTTTCTGTGTACTTCAACGTTTGTATTAACACTTATTGTTTTTATTCTATCCAGGCAATGGTGCATAGACTAGTAAAAGCTAAGGTACATCAAGTTGAATATAATCCGACCAAAGCCAAGGAGCAGATGGAGTCTGATGTGCAGCTAACAAAGCCTAAGGACCACCCTACAGAAATTCCGTTATTACAGCCAAAGACATTGGCCGGTAATTACTTTCTTGTTTTCAATCAATAACCATCGAATGTTGGTGTCCTTGTCACTTGTATCTTTTGATTCTGTTGATGGGTTCATAGTTCAGTGGTTAGAGCATGCTTCCCTTACAAAGGGAGCACCTAGTTTGATTCCTGGCTTCGCATGTGGATACCCTTTGCCTGACTCATATTGCATGGATTTTCTGGGAACTAGATTTATTTTTGTTACAGGTGATGGGAATGATGTGTGAGTCTTAACAAATAATAGG
This sequence comes from Platycnemis pennipes, assembly GCA_933228895.1. Lineage (NCBI taxonomy): Eukaryota > Metazoa > Arthropoda > Insecta > Odonata > Platycnemididae > Platycnemis > Platycnemis pennipes. The sequence goes on along the minus strand of OW121846.1, from coordinate 65,216,908 downwards.
TTGTTTGAGTGTTATTTGCTGAGGCTGATCATCTCATCCAAATTTTTGCTGAAGAAGATAATCACTACCAAATTAAACAACAGTAGAACCCTGCATTTGTGTTACTGGAATTTACATTTTCCCACAGTTTACATCATGCATTCATGTCTCATCAAATTTCCTATTTCTCTCATGTACATGGAACCCCATATTTACAAGATGACACTATTTTTTCACTATTTGCATCACAGTACGATGTATTTTAAAAAATTACTCTCTAAGACATTTAGCTGTGCATACGTCCATATGAAATACTTTTTTACTTTGTTTCATGTATATGCACTTCAAAAAGACAAGAGAGAACAGTAGTATATTCCGTTTTATGTAAGAATTTGAATGTAGCAGGGCAGTACACAGTGCCACAAGTGAGGGAAAGATGAAATACACTCGTATCACTTTGTGGGGAAAAGATTTGGGCTATGAAATGAATATGATTAGGACGGAATTTATAAAATTTAGGAATGCCAGCGGTAACATCAAGGTTGGGTCATTACACGTAGAATATAATTTTTCTACATACACGTAGAAAATAGTGTAGATAATGTAGAATATGCAGAATATTGCGTAGATTATGTAGAATACAGTAGAACCTCTTTTTTACGAACCTGTAATTTACTAAATGACCAATTTACGAACCATTCCGCCGGTCCCGATCTTTGTATGTAGGAAACCCTGTAAAATGACCTCTATTTTACAAAACCTCGATTTTACTGATTTACAAAGTGAAAGGCCGGTCCCTAGGAGTGATTGACCTCTGTTTTACGAAGTTTTTGAAATGATTTTGTAGCACTGAACTCAGTACAATGGAATAACGATCGCTGTATACCATGACAGGAGCAGCTGAAGCCAGTCATGCCATAGGTCATGTTGAGAGGGCCCTCGGTCCAAGTATTTCATATGGGAAAATGTGGAAAAATCGAATGTGAGCATAGTGCTTTTTGAAGTGCTTAAACTGTAGCAAAAATCCCAGAGACTGATCATCCAAATTGCAATTCAATCCTAATTATATGATCCAAGGAAAAAATGTTCAAAGACGCATGGCACGACGCCTACTTCTCGAAAACAATGCCCCAGTTCATAAAATAATCGGATTAGTGCTTGGTAATTTCTATTCCTTTTCTATCATTTTGTGTATTGCGAATACCTAACTCGTCGTCACAAAGGATCCATATTTTCTCTGGAATTATTTAAAATTATCTTTAAGGTAGCCGCCGCAACCCCAATTCAGAACTTTGTTCAGCCTTTGACTAGAAACTAGCATTCCCATAGGATGTTGTTTGCTGCAGCTTTCGGGGAGCTTAGTTTCATTAAAAAATACTAATTTTGCAATAATAAATTACTTATATTCAAATCTTGATGCAATTTGATTATTTAATTTTTCATTAGAAGTATTTTAAGTCGTTAGGTAAGAATTTACGATCGCGACTTTGAGACGCTTTCTATAGCTGCTAGTAAATAGTTCTCATAAATCACCGCTAATGTCAGCACTGTAGAACGCATCTTAAAAAAAGAGGGAATTTCAAATTAACTGAGTGAATTTCTAAGATTGACTTTCATCAGCTGCGAAATATTATTAAATGTATTTGAAATGATACGCTTTCTTCAAAAAAGGCATTTTCTAGTCTTTTCACTGAAATATACTCGGTCAGTTGGAACTCAGTTTTGAAATTTCCTAGTTAAAATGCATCCCTGGCTTTCCCATGTTAAAATGGCTTCTTTAATCACAAATCAACTAGCACCTAATATACCCCTTTCATGAATTATCTTATGAGTTATTTCCCTTATTTTGAGGTCTACCAACTGAACAGCTACAAGAACTTAATTCAGTTGCAGCAGCCAAGTTCACACCATTATAAATTTGTAGAAAAATATTCACCTGTTTTTTTTATTCATGGCTGTTTCATTCTCTTTTACTAAAGTGAGTCTCCTAGCCTTAGGAATAATGCCTATGCTATATCAAATCAATACAATGCCAGAGCAGGGGAGTGTCACGGCAAAAAATATTTCCTACTGTTGGAGATCAGCTGGTTTTGGTGACACATCATTTCCAGATACAGAGGAGTTAGTGGAAGATAACCTCCAATTTACAAACCCTCGGATTTACGAAGCTCAAATTTTTGGGACCCTTCAACTTCGTAAAATAGAGGTTCTACTGTATTATGTTGATTATTTTTTTGTATGTAAAATAATGTTTTACGTTTAATAAAAATTAGAAAATTGCAATTAAAAAAATAAATTAATGTATTGCATTGATTAGGTGTTGTGGGTAAGGTAGGTCTCTAAATAATACCAAACCTGTGAAGATACCATGACTTGGCGACGAGAAGCCGCTAATAATTACGCTTCTCATCACCCAGAGAAGAGGGCAGCAGCTCTTCTTCACATGAGTGAAGGAGGAATGCGTGTGAAGGGCTTCCTGCAGTACAAAGAAAGATAATAATGGTGAAGATCGAAACCAAACCTGTAGATACCGGAGTGGTGCAGGTTTACATGCATACAACGGACTATGAAGATGAAGAAGTAGAAGACGTCTACGAAGATATCACGGAAGTTATAAAACAGGTAAGAGGAGAAGAAAACCTTATTATTTTAGGAGACTGGAACGCTATCGTCGGCGAAGGTCAAGAAGGAAGAATAACTGGAAAATACGGATTGGGAATCCGAAACGAAAGAGGAGAAAGACTGATGGAGTTCTGCACACAGCATAAGTTAGTGGTAGCCAACACATTGTTTAAAAATCACAACCGAAGAAGATACACATGGAAAATGCCAGGAGACAGAAGAAGATGTCAAATAGATTACATTTTAGTGAAGCAGAGATTTAGAAACCACGTGAAGGACTGCAAAACCTAGGGTAAAAAGTTAGGGAACCAGGGAAGCAATATTGGCCCTTAGACTACTCATAGAGAAGAGAATGGAGAAGAACAAGCCGACGTTCATTGCATTTGATTGCAATGAACGTCGGCTTTAGATTTAGATATTTAGAGAAGGCTTTTGACAACGTGGATTGGGATTTAATGCTTGGAAATCTGAAGGGAAATGGAGTGTCCTACAATGACCGAAGAATTATCCATAGTCTGTATAAAAACCAAGTGCCTGTGATTAAATTGGGACCCAGCTGTGAAGAGGCAAGAATAAGGAAAGGAGTGAGACAAGGATATGCACTGTCTACCGTCATTTTTAATGTTTACATCGAGAGAGCCACCAATGAAATCAAAGAGAAGTCTTCTGGGGTGACTATCCATGGAGAAAAAATAATCATGCTGCGATTCGCTGATGACATAGCACTCATAGCAGAGACAGAGAGGGATCTGAACAAGATTCTAGTAACCATGGAAAGGACAATGGCCAGATATCAGCTGAAAATAAATAAGAAGAAGACTGAGATATTGGCGTGCAGCAAGAAAGGAGAGGCGAAAACCAATGTCAAACTAGGAAAACAAAAACTTGAGGTGAAAGAGTTCTGTTACCTAGGGAGCCGAGTAACCGACGATGGACGAAGCAAGAAAGAAATAGTGAGTAGAATAGCCCAGACAAAGAGGGCATTCTTTCAAAAGAAGAATCTACTTACAGCTGGAAATACAAGCATAGAAGTAAGGAAACAGTTCATCAGAACATACATCTGGAGCATGTTTCTGTATGGCAGTGAGGCATGGACGATGAGAGCAGCGGAGAAGAAAAGGGTGGATGCATTCGAAATGTGGTGCTACAGAAGAATGCTGAAGATTAAATGGATCAATCGAGTAAGTAACGAGGAAGTCCTAAGAAGAGTAGGAGAAAAGAGAGGTCTGCTGAAAACTCAAAAAAGAAGAAGGGACAACTTAATCGGCCATATCGTGAGATTTGATGGCCTGATAAAGACTATCATCAAGGGAAAAGTGAACGGGAAGATTGTAAAAGGCAGGCCTTGTATGAGATACATGGAACAGGTTGTGAAGGATGTAAAAGAGAATAATTGCGTCACAATGAAAAGGTTGGCCGATAGAAGAATCGAGTGGAAAGCTGTGTCAAACCAATCCTAGGATTGTTGACAAATGATGATGATGATGATGACGAAATCAGTCTAAAAAATGAACCTGAACGTATGCAGCGAACATCGGCAAGATTTGTAAAGGGACGGTACGATAACTATTTTAGCGTAACCAGTCTATTAAATGAATTAAAGTGGGAATCATTGTCTGATCGCAGGTTGAAATGTAGAGTTCTTCCCCTAAATAAATTCCAAGATAATATTTTCAGTGATGATGTTAAAAATATTTTGCGAACCCCAACTTACTATGGTAGACTGGACCATAATCACAAAGTTAGAGAAATTGATTGCCGAAATGACACATTCTAAATGTCCTTTTTTCCTCGTACAATTAGGGATATGAATAGCGGTAAATATGTCCAATACGAGTGAATCAATGTATATCATAGGTAGCTGCATGTTGGTATAAGGACTTGAAGGTAACCCAACTAACAGCATGTTTTTGCATGCTTACTTTACTATATTTATTTTTTTAATAGTGAGGTTTAGACTAGTATACTATTACTACTTTTTCATGCATGATATGTAGTGCATGTTTGGTGAGAATTCACCCCCTGCCACACACTTTTATGGTGGCTTGAAGGCTTGTACACAGAACTGGTAATTTATGATATTCAGTTAACCCAAAATGTATCTACACAAGTGTTAATTAACCGGCGAAAAGATTGGTATAGGTTCCCAATTATGGGAGCAATGTTCAGAATGTGACCATTACCATGTGAGGTTTTGTGTTGTCCTTAACCATGACGAAGACTATTGCAGATGTATCTTGCTTAATGTCCAATAAATATGTATGTCTGTATGTATATGTATTACTTAGTGGTATTGTCATTCTGAAATAATTCTATGATTCGTGATTCGTGAACCGCACAAATCATATTTAAAGGAATAATCACATGATTCATGATTCGAGATTTGAATCAAATTTACAGCAGTGAATCGTGATTCGTGCTTCGAATCTAATTTCCTTCGATATTCATGATTCGTGACTCGAATCAATACTAGGTGATTCGTGCCCAACCCTGGTTATATGTACACTGCCCTGTACATTAGGGCGGATCGGAAAAATCGATTTTTCGCGGAGAAACTTGGCCCCCTGGAAAAAGTTGTCAAAGTGATTCAAAATGAGGCCAGAAAAATTTGAGACCTCTAGGTCAACCCTAGACCCTCGCGGGGGGCTGAAAATGGAAAAAGTCATGTTTTTATAGCGGTTTCCCATGTATTTTGCCGAGTTGCGGTCCCTTTGGGCAAAAATTTCGTCCATTTGCACGTATCTGCAGCCGTTAAGCCACAAATTGTCTATTTTGAGTGCGTGGCCGCGCGTAATTATGCACCACCCACACAGCGTCGCGGCGCAACGGTCAGAAGGCCGCTCGCGTGCCCCCTGCCGGCTCGCGCCTTCTGCCCGGTCGCCGCGAACGCAGCAAAACTAATCACGGATGCGTCTTCCGTCGTTGGTCTCATTAATATTAGATAATTAAACAATTGCCAGGGAATAACAATTACGGAAGAATTGTATGAAAGTAATATAACTAGGGATGGGACGGTTCCATAATTTCCCGGTTCCGGTTCTCGGTTCCGATTCTATCAATCGGTTCCCGGTTCTCGGTTCCGATTCTATTAATCGGTTCCCGATTCTCAGCTCCACTTCTACTCTATTACTAATTATACTCATACCACTAATAGAATAGGATTATTATCGTACATAAAATGATTTTATTAATTAGTAAAGCGCTGTACAGTTTCAATTACTTTATTTAATGGAAATACATGTCATAATATACCAGAAAAAGTAAGTGTTCATTACTAATTAATTAGTTAATCAAAAGTAAATGGGCCACATTCACATCTGTAGGTACAAGAAAAGAGAGTACAATCAGGAATTAGTTTGATTTTTTTTCTTGATATCTGCCCTCTTAAGTTTTACTATGCATGTCAGTCAGAAATGTTATTTGGTACGTATTCCTTTATTACTAAATAACTTCTTTTATTGACAAAGCTGTACGAAATAAACCTACTTTGAAAGCAAAACAACTAGAATTATAAACATTTTGCTATTATCAATTTGATTTAATGTTCTTCCCAAAATAATTTCATTCTCCACCTTAATACCTGAATAATTCCTGAATAAAAAAGAGTGAATGAGGTTTACAGTAAAATAAATGATGTTCTTTAGGAAACTTTTGAGTCGGTAGACCATAAGTTCAGATTTCACTTCACAAGTTTTTGTTCAGAAAGAGCAACATTTTAACACGCTCTGGGTCTAGCCTGTTTCGTTTTTTGTCAGCAATCATGTTAGCGGTACTAAAAAGCCTTTCTGAAGAAACAGTGGCTGCAGGTATGCATAAATATTTCTTTGCAAGTTTTTGCAACCGTGGAAATTTACTGCATCCATTCCAATATTCAGCAATGTTAGAAGTTGATGACAATGTATTTTCAGAAAGGAAAGATGTAACCTCATTTTCTGCACCATCCACTTCACGTGATTCCCCACCAGGCTCTCTGAAGATTGAACTGTAACGGGACCAAATGGAGCTTTGTGGTGCTGAAGTTTGTTGTGTCCTTTGATCTAACACTAAGTCATGTCTTTCGGAGGATTGTATTTCATTGATAACAACATCTCTTGCTTCAGTAATGAGGTTTTCCTTAGCAGCTGCTAGCTTTAATGGATCTTTGAATGGATGCGACTTCAGGCGTGAGTCCAAGAGAGTTGCAAAAGCATACAACTTCTCATCCTCCAAGTTTGCATACCGAAGTTTCAGAGATGCCAATAAATCATTTCTTAGCCCTTGAAGTCCTGACGAACGAGAAGCAGTACTTTCTAAATCATGCATTGTGAGGTGGACCAGTGGAATTATCTCAGAGGCTGTTGTACTTTCTGAACTCACGATAGATGTAGCTGAGTCAAACACATCCAGAATTGGAATAGAATTGTCTATAAGGTTCCACTGAGCTGGAGTCAACTCCATTGGCAGTTTAAGTTCAGTACCAGCAAGCAGAAGAGCTGGTTTCTGCTCATTTAGGCATTTTAACATATGCAGGGTTGAATTCCATCTTGTCGGTTCATCTTGGATTAGGCGATGATATGGCACCTGTGCCATATTTTGACAACTTTTCAACACTTTACATGCTTGTGATGAATGCTTAAAATGTCCCACTAATTTCCGGCAAGTTCCGGTTAAATTTGTTATTACCTTGTTGCTGATAAAACCATCTTTTATTGCTAATTGAAAGGTATGAGCTAAACACGGGATATGGTTAAACTGAGACATCTCCAGTGCTGCCTTGATGTTTCGTCCGTTATCTCTTACTACAGTCACCACTTTTTGGGCAACATCCCACTCACTCAGAGTTTTTGTGATAAACTCACATAAATTTGCTGCCGTATGGCTAACCTCCGGGAACGGGATTACTTCTATGCTGTAATGGTGAAGGACGAACTTTTCATCAAGGAAATGAACCGTTAAACCCAAGTAGTCATCAAGAGCAGATGATGTCCACATGTCTGCAGTGATGGCGACAAATTCGGCTTTTTGAAGAACACACTTTACTTTGGCCTTTATTTCTTCGTAAAGTGTAGGGATCACTTTCTTAGCAAAATGCTTTCTTGAGGGCAATGAGTATCGAGGCTCGAGATAATCTATAAGCCTTCGAAAACCTCTGTCCTCAACTACAGATATTGGCTGCTGGTCTTTACACATCATTTCTCCGACTAGACGAGTGATATCCTTACTTCGACGGTCTCCTGGTTTAAATTTACGTTTCAACTCCGCAAATGTTGTCAGGGTCGGCTGGTATTCTTGTCGTCTTGACTGAAGAAATCTTTCAGCCGATGGTGAAGGAGTTGACGTAGCGGTATTACATGGAGAAACACCCTGTGTTGAAACTGTGCAAGTTGATTGAGACCACTCCCCACTATTGTCACTCATAGACGGTTCATCTACGTCCACTTCCAACCCCTCAGCCAAGCAAGTCACAGGTTCAGGAACTTCAACGCATTGCCTCTTGCGTGTTATCGCAGGGTGTTTTGTTTTTAAATGCTTCCTCAGGTTTGAGGTACTTCTTGAGACACCCCGCGAAATTTTAGCACCGCAGTGTTTACATACTGCGAACTTATCGTCCGAACGGTCTATTCGGAAGTGATTCCAAACTTCTGACATCGTTCTCTTGGTGAATTTCTAGAACGTAATATTTACGTCGGAGCACTCAAAATTTATTTAGAATAAAATCTTTTTATATCAACTTTTCCAGGGTTCACGGCAAAACACGTAACACGTGATTAGAAACCAACTGAACACTGTGGTATCGATTACTCGAAATCGCGTCAGATGTGCGTTTTCAAGGAACAGGTGACTTTTATCACAGTCAACTGTGGAAGCGAGCAGTTGACTATCAGCCGCAAGATGTGCGATATATCGCTGTTGCTACTGCTATGATGCGTCTGCGCCAACTTCTATGCGGCTGAGAGCCGTTAGTTAGGCGTTGCCATAACAAAGAAAAAGCATTTGATGATAATAATGATTCTCACTTAAATAATCATGAAATTCTTCAAACAATAAATTCCATGGACGATTATCTTAGCCGCCCTAGAAGTTGGTGCAGATGCATCATAGCAGTAGCAATATAATGCGAATCTCGCGGCCGTCACGTGTACATGCTATTTTAGAGAGATGCCAATCGATTATTGTAGTCCATGGTCGATTAACTAGAGCTGTGAACACCGTGAATACGCAGCAGAATACGAATTCACAGCTGTGAATGGAAGATGATTTCAACTAATAGAACTCAACGTAGAAATAACTTAAATTTTTGTATCATTCACAAAGACTATGGTAGAAATGGATAACGCAATTAATAATATGGCTCAAAAGTTTCTCGCTAGCCAGTGACTTAATGAGTAAAGATCCATCGTAAAAGTCGCATATATTTGTTTACACTTTCTTTTATCTTCAACTGAAGTTCCATATTCAAGAAAAGATCGACATAACTCAATATGAATATATTGGTTGCTTCCACTCTGCAGCACGGACAAGACTTGACTGGACTTGACATACGGAGGAAGTGGGCACTCAACTGACATAAACAAAAGAGCAGTGAAATTCGACACGTCAAATCAGCTTCAGCGATCAAACTTTTCAATTTTTCTTAACAACTACGTCAATGATACAAAAGGGAACTCCCTTGATTGGAAAATTAAAAAAACTCCACCATGGGTCGACTTAATGACGCAACTTGAGTAGTAAACACGGATAATTTTCTGCATTACGTTTTCACCGTGCGATGTGACCGCTCTCGCTTCCATCCACTCTCTCAACTTTGTGGTGTAAGACTTGGAGTGCATTTTCATTACTATTAACAATCTTCGTTTTTTATTGACGTTAAATCATATACGTTGTAGCATTATTTATTTAATGTTTCTGCAGTCGTGAAAACAGCACTAATGGATGCTTCAGGAACCGGTCGTTACAAAGATTAAAATTAAACTAAGTGGAACCGAAGAACCGGTTTTATAGGCCGGTTCCGGTTCTGTCGGTTCCTTCCAGAACCGGTGGAACCGAGGAACCGAAGAACCGATCGTCCCATCCCTAAATATAACCCTACACACTATAACTTTTTTTCCTGTCTCGTCAACATTAGTGAATTGACGTTACCGACTTTTAAAGAAGTGTTAATTATTTTTTTTATGTTCGCGACGCATTGAGATATGAAAGCGCAGGAAGGGAGCCTACGGCTTATCAAGTAGTCTGGTGGCCAAAGTGTCCGCACTTTGAGACACCTCTATTCCAATCATTCCGGAGCGTGGTGTGATTAAAATGATTATACGGTACCATACGACGTACTACGGCTTAAGAAAAAATGCAAGCAAGCTTATGAAAGGTGCGAAATCGACACAAAATCAATATATTTTGAAATGATTCCCAGAATCTATGTGATATTTGTGCGTGTCAGAGCCTAAGAACTAGCGAGTGTAAATTTAGAAAGAGGATAAAGTTCTCCCAAATGAAGCGGCATTTTTGAGGGATCAAAGGACAAAACGAAAGATGGTATGCGGTTGATTGGATGCCTCAGAAACTCGACGATTAAAGAAAAACCTCAGGAGAGGATCGTCGGAGAGCGTCGACTCAAAATCTTTAATTCTTGAAAAGGTAAAAAGTGAGCATCAAGAATTATTTTCTGCTACATCTCGAGAAAACTCAACCGACGAGGAACCAACCGACTTAGACCTCAAAGTTCTTCATACGATTAGGAATGAAAATCTACCTGGAGCTCCTTCGGGGCAAAGACGTCTTCAATTGCCAACTGTGGCGGAGGTATGTGCAAGTACCGGTGACATGTCCCTCAGAGCAGCAGCAATGATCGTCAGTGCAACTGTATCCGACGCAAAGCTCAAAACTCCGGAAGACAGGTGAAATGTAGTGGACCGGCATTACTTACGAAGACAGAAATAGAAGATGCTAGATTCAGTAAAAGCAAAGACAGATAAATCAAAAAATGCAATTGAAGGTCTGTATTTGGACAGCAGAAAGGATGAAACAATTATACTGGAGAAAATAGGCAAGAGGACGTATCAATCAAAGGTTAGGGAGGAACATGTCTTGTTTGTTGAAGAGCCAGGCTCACAATTTTTCGGTTTTGTCTCCCTCACAGGAGGATCTGCAAGAAAAATCACAACTGCAAATCTTGATTTTTTTGTGAAAGAAATAATTGAACTTTCAAGTTTAAAAGTGATTGGATGCGATGGCACCAAAGTGAATACAGGTCAGGAAGGAAGCATCATCCGTTTGCTGGAAGCAAAACTCCGACGTCCCTTACAAGGGTCTATTTGCCAATTACACTTGATTGACTTAACACTGCGGCGGTTGGTAGAAAGATTAAATGGGCAAACTAAGGGTCCAAATTTGTTTGCAAGACCTATTGTCTCCACCCTTCAGGACTGCCACACTCTTGATATCATACGATTCGAACCAGTTCCAACAAAATTGTCCCACGAAGAAGACTTGAGATTGCTGAGCAGTGACCAGCAGTATCTTCGGGGAATTTCTAATTCTGTGTCCAAAGGATTTCGCTCGGAAAATTTGGCCAGATAAACTCCAAAAAATGTGGCTCATTCTCGTTAGCTCACTACGGCCAGCCGACAACTGAGGCTATACGTGTCCAAAGAAAATTCATGCGCTAATTTATAAAATCTAGTGTCATTCAAAAAGTATACGCACCTGTCTGGTTTTCAGTGAAAAAAACCATTGTATACACGAGGGTGCTGTAAATTTATGGAAATTATTAAATTGCTCAAGATATCTACCAGCAGATCTTAAAAGAGTCACTGATCCTGTTATTCAGAGAAACGTTTTTTTCGGGCACTCAGAAAATTTACTCCTCCCAATAATTGCTGACAATGGAGAGGAAGTGTGAAGAGATGAGTGGAAAATAATCTTAGAGGCATGAAGAAAGACGCGTGCGACGAAAATCGTGAAATTTTGAGTTAACAGATTTTAAATTTGATGCAGAAGACTACAAGCTGCTGATAAAATGAGACGAGAACACCGACTCGTGCTCTATCACATCTCACGACTGAAGAAATTCGAGAATTACTTCAGTAATGCTCAACTGTGGAACGCAATTGTCCTTGTCACACAAAAGCTTGCGCTCTTGAAATACCTATTTGTAAAAGAGGTAACCCAAGCTTCATTGACATCCGCAACAACGAGAGACAATAAAAAACACTGAAAATTCTAGAAAGCAGAACCAAAATGCCAATCTTCAAAACTTAGTCTCAGTTCATGCTGTGATATAGTGAGTAAGTTTTACATTTATCTGCTTGACTTCAAAAATAAAAAAATAAAGTATAAAGACGAATACTTGCACACAGATAAACCGACTGGTAAATCAAAATGACCACTTTATTTTTTCGAGAGCATATAATCTGATAAAGGAAATGCGTTCCTCTATTTTATGAGTAGGAGTGTGGGCGGGGGAGTTCATAGTGCAGGTACCTCAACGTGGAGAGCTCTAATAACTACTTTAATTATTTTTGTATTCTTTCTCCATACTGAAAAATAATAGTAAAATTAGGCTAAACTCGGGGAGTGTTTCTTTACTCCCCGAATGATGATGGTGTGTTATATTACTTTCATACAATTCTTCCGTAATTGTTATTCCCTGGAAATTGTTTAATTATCTAATATTAATGAGACCAACGACGGAAGACGCATCCGTGATTAGTTTTGCTGCGTTCGCGGCGACCGGGCATAAGGCGCGAGCCGGCAGGAGGTGCGTGAGCGGCCTTCTGACCGTTGCGCCGCGACGCTGCGTGGGTGGTGCATAATTACGCGCGGCCGCGCACTCAAAATAGACAATTTGTGGCTTAATGGCTTCAGATACGTGCAAATGGACGAAATTTTTGCCCTAAAGGGCCGCAACTCGGCAAAATACATGGGAAACCGCTATAAAAACATGACTTTTTCCATTTTCAGCCCCCCTCCCCATAAATGGCCACGGCGCGAGGGTCTAGGGTTGACCTAGAGGTCTCAAATTTTTCTGGCCTCATTTTGAGTCACTTTGACAACTTTTTCCAGAGGGCCAAGTTTCTCCGCGAAAAATCGATTTTTCCGATCCGCCCTACTGTACATGCAGTACCTTTAAGGAACAGGCTTACATTTGAAAGATCTAAAAGGTTACTACATGTCTACCATACACTTAAACTCAAAGATGTCAAATCTGATGAATATTAGCCATGGAAAATGAAAACATTAATAAACAGTAAATTCTTTTAATGGATTAGGGCAGTGTATGTAATCCCTACTTACCAGTATTTTTCATTATTATTCTACTACCAGTAGCTTATATTTAACAATATGCACAAAAACATCTTTTATTTAGTGAATTTAGATGAGATTTTAGATAGGTAGGCCTACATCTCAAAAAGGGGTGAGTGTCAATCATTTGTGTTCATAGAATTAGAAATGAAAACATTTAAGCCTACTCGAGGAACATTACATATGCATGGCCCTAGTGTTTCCAGCTGAATATCTATCTATCCCACATAACTCAAGATAGGCTTTAAAAACTAAGTCGGCCTACACTATCCTATACGACATCTCCAAATTTAGTACTATAAAACAATACTAAATGCCAACTTGTCAAAGATGAGACTTAACACGACAAAAAATTATAGTTTTATTGTTTTAATCTTGCAACTTAGAGACTAATCCTTTCTCCATGTGGCTTTATTGTAGTCTTATTCTTTGTGTTTTCTAATTGTATTATGTTGTAATCATTCCGTAGAACTCCCAAAAAAAACATCTAAATTATAGTTTTAAAACAGCAGAGCTACCTTCCTCTGTCTGAAAGAGAAATGACCTGCAATAAAGGGAGCAGTGAGCCCTGGAACATTTGGTATTTTAATTGAAGTGAAATTATTTCCATTGCCACTAAGTGAAACATTATAAGAAGTACATTACTGCACCTCTATCAAAGGCAAGAGAAAGTTACCATCAAAAAACAACTTACCAGCTGTTTTTTGATGGTAGTTGATTAAGTTGAAAATGTATGTGTGAGATGTGTAACTTTCAACGGAACAATAAGCAAGGGGAACAATAATGGTCAAGTTAGTTCATTTTGTAGATTGACTGATGTTTGTTTATTACAACAAATATTCATTAGCAATTATTACACCTCTTAAGAAAATATGTACGATACCTTGCTTTGATTCGCACTCAATAATTAATTATGACGATAATGACCAGAGAGCACTTTTCGTGAATACAGTCCACGAAAAGAGACTCTAACCCAATTTTTTATATCTCAAAAACCAAAAACGAAAGAAGTAATATTCATACAAAGCATATCCGCATGTAGATAATTTAGTCTTTCGTTTAATGCAGTTAACAGACTTTTTTTAATAATTAATTTTGAGGCATGTTTTTGCAGTGAGGATGAAAAATTGCACAATTTTGATTAGAGTCGCAGGGGGGTGCATCACTTTGGTGGTTGCCATAACAATATGAAATGAACAATATGAAAGAACTTTAATTTTTGCATCTATTTCAGCATGCTTCATACGTGAATTTTTGTCTACTTTTTGGAGAAGGTTGAGCTTTTCAATTGATAATTTTCTTTTCACCTCAGGCCTTCCCATGTCTAATTCTAAGCTCTTGTCTCACTTTTACTGTTATGAAGTATTGGTGATTGCGTAGTTTTGATGTTCTGTTGACACCACGTCCTATATATGGTCGATACTTTTAAAACAAACGAACATTGCGATGAAATTCGGGGCGTTTGGGTTGCCCTTTTAATTCTTCGTAAACATTTTTTGACCATAATTTACCCATTTAAATATTTTTATTAGCAATAACAATATTTTTAACGCAAGATTTAAACATTTTGTGAGATATCCAATGACAAATCAACCTATTCAGTGATTGTTTTCCTGATAGAAGTTTGGTCCTCTGCTGAACGTGCTAAAGAGGTAACCAAAACATGCTGACCAGTATTATTTACGGCTGACCACTTATGCTCGGCAAGTTCTCCGTTAGGTCACATTCATGATACTTCGGAAAAGTCTGTCAAAAGTCTTTGGCTCGGGCCTCTCTCTTTATCTCTCGCACACAGGTGGGTGACCCTCGCCCATATTTTACCCCCGTGTGCAGGCCTCTAGTATCTTTATTTCTCTTGCCGAGCTTGAAGGAGGGGAGTAGGTGGGTGGATGGCATCATGGAACGTCTGGGAGGTTCCTTCCCCTCCTTCTGGGCAACGCAGGGGGACACGTGAGGGTGCTGATTGGAATCGCTTTGGGTGTTGACTGGAATGGGGAGGGTCAGGGATGCTGCATCCTTTGTTATCGGGAGGGTCTCCGACCCCTCCTCTCGCACTCTGACACCTCTAGACCATCCTCTCTGCTTTCCCTCCCCCATATCCTTCGAAGATCCACCCATAAGCAAAGAACGCCTCATCCCTGACCCTCCCCATTCCACTCAGCACCTGAAGCAGTTCCAATCAACCACCTACACGTGCCCCCCAGGGTTGCCCAGAAGTAGACGAAGGAGTGTCACAGACATTCCGTGATGTAATTCCCCCACCCACTAGCCCCTTCAAGCTCAGCAAGACAGATAAAGATACACCCACAACTGGAATCTTTCCTCTCCACAACTGGACTCTTGTCCCCCATGCACTGTAAACCCAAGCTCCCAGGCCGTCATGAGGAGACAATGCGGCAAATATGCCAAATCGTCTCCCATTTGTCATCAAGGTCTTAGTAGTAGAAAAGAAAACAATATCACCTCCCAAAATCATTTATTATACTGACAATACAGAAGATGCTACAAGTAATAACCTGTGAATAATTTTTTTCTGGAAATGGGCTTAGTTCTGTGCTTTTTTTAGCGATGATTGGGCGATAGAAGACAGCTAAAGCATGGTTAGGCCAGCTGCCATCATAACAGGATAGATGTTTGAAGTAAATCTCTATTTTTAATATTCATACTAGATTTCCATCGGTACTGACTATCCCGAAAATAAAATTCATATTACAAAATTTTCAACTTTTGTTTTATATACGTTTTAGATACTGGGATGAAATTTTGCCAACACTACTATCGCCGACTTTAAAGCATTGACTTAGGAAATACAAGTAGGTAAAATGTAAATTGGAGGGGTGGGTGGGGGCCTTCTGTAGCCCCCCTGGCACTTAGACCTCTTTAGATCCATTGTGCCAACCCACATATAACCTGCCCGCCGCTCGCAGACAGGGGACAAGAGCACCAGGGTAGAGGTATGGAGGAGGGTAACCCATCCAACCCCTGTCTGGGCCCCTTGTTGCTTGACTTCGGTGATCTCACAGGAACCGGTGTGTCAACGTGGCTAGGCCCTTGCCCATACAAGTAGGTATTTATTTTACGATATTATAAGAAATGCGTCCTCTAAAATGCTTTCTCATGTGACCATAAAAGTTATATAGTGTTGCCGAAGAGAACGAAAGTTAGAGAAAAGAAAGATAAAATTTATTTCACGACCTTTTTAAAATGTTCGAAATTACTAAGTACTGATTTTCCGGTCCTCCTGACTTCGTATTATCGAGAGTTTACTGTACCAAGTACTTTTTAACATTTTTGTCTTTTTGGTATAGAAAATCAAGGAACAGTATTACAGTAGAGTGCCGATTGTCCATGGTAATGGAGCGAGAAGCCCAATCGGATAATCGAAAGTGATGGATAATCCATTCATGACAATGGGGTCGTTTACCATATTTTTTTTATTGCCGAATATGGTAGACTTTGTAAAATAAAAAGACCTGTGGCCCAGTCCATATCGATTCAGGCAGCCAAAGAAAAAATCTTACCTTCATAGTCTCAGATGTTATTGAATTTAACATATGTCAAACTTCAGGACGAAGTAAGTAATACGTATATTTTAGTTTTGTCCAAAAAAATTTTTGGCCCGAGATACAGTCCACCGAACATGGGCCCGCAAGTGCTATTTTTCAAATGCGATTTTTGACAAAATACTAAAATGCTCATATCTCAGGAACGGTTCAAGATATTTTGCTCCTTTTTGTTTTACTTGAAAGATAATAATTTTGTGATTAAAATGATATCCTTGATTTGAAAATGTGTGTCCACATTCTCTTGCTGCAATTTTTTTATTTTATTTTTTTTATTTAAAAAAATTGTTTTTCTTAAAAACGCCATTCCTAAAAATTTTTATTTTTTTACTGTTTATCGGCACCATAGAGTACTACAATCCCTGAAAAGGAGAACTTCCACTTTTCAGTTTAACAGGTTTTATAAACAATTCAAAAAATTTCCAAACATTAAGCCAGTTTCCATTACCACATTCTCAGATATTGGTCACATAAAATCAAAATCTCTAGTCTTACTTGACATTTTTTTCTTCTTAAATATGGGTAACAGACACAAGTTTCAAACATCAATAGTTTTCAAAATATATGTGCAGGTTAAAAATGTACAGGTTCCGAAGCATACTTCTGTGCACTCTGCTTAGAACTGAATTTAACAATTTAATGAACTAAAAATTTGTTCAATCGCATCAGTATCTTCCTTTGATATTGAGTGATGTCTTCCTGTTGAACCAATAGGAACTGGGGCACCCAAAATCTTCAATGCATAAAGTTAACAATGATTTCACTTAACTCACAACTAATATCTATAATCTCTGCAATCCACCAGTCACAGTCATACACACAGGCCACAAACATTCCTTTTTGTAGTTCATGAATTTGAATATTCTCTTGGCATTTATGAGATCTTGGTTGGACAAATGAAATTTCTTCTTTCTTGCTCTTTAAAGTTCGTGCAATATAAGTTCGCCCATCAATTTGAGTCCAGACATGTGTCTTCTGAATTCCTTTCACAGGGGTAGTTTGGTTTGACCATTCTTTTATTTTCTGCAGGCGGAATTCTTCAACTTCCTCTTTGGGCAACAGAATCAGGTTTATTGACGTGTGTGACTGCACCACTCTTGTAAATTCCTTGGCATTCTGAATTGCAGCTGTACTTGGGCTGGAAAGATTATGTTTTGTTGCATGGTGCTTCAGCAGGCCTCCTACACCATCACAGGGCCCCTTACCATGTCCAGTAGCACTGTATACCCACTCCATTGGAACAAGAGACTTTGCGAGTTAAAATAGTTGGTAACGGTTTTTGAAGTGACTAGGGGCACCATCAGAATTATGATCTTTTCTACCTGTGATTGCAGTGGTTGAATAATTTTGTGTATTGCCAACAATGCATGTAATGAGTCATGTCCTCTGTCATCACTTATAACTGCAACACTTGTGGTCTTGTTCTGAAAATATGTCACTCCTGTAAAAATTGAAACTTGGTCATTACTCCAGTGATATCCTTGAACTTCTTGTGGTAGAACCACAGACCAGTTCTCAGCAAAATCAGAGTGAAGCACTAAACATGCAGCCTCTACCCATCCCTTCACTTCTGCAATGTGTTCTTGTTGCAATTTTTTCTTTTCTTCAGATGTTGGTGTGTTACTGCTTTCACTGTCCACCTCCCAAGTTCGTCTAAGATGGTATCAATGGCAACATTTTTCTTAATGAGTTTATTTTCTTCCCATGTTGCATATGTAACTTCAGAAGAGTTATCTGCTACACTATCCAGACCAAGTGTCTGTAAGTCGAGTCCCCCCTTTCCAGGGCAGTCACCACAGTCCTGAAACAAACATATCTCTCGTTCTATGTCACAGACCACTAATGACTTCACATGTCCAACCAAGGTGTCATATGTCATATCTTCAAGTAAGTTAAGGTAGTTGTTTCAGGCTTAATTTGGTGGAATATCATAGCGAAAGAAAAACTGGCAATTTTCCACAAGAATAAAGATATTTAATTTGACCGGTTTCGGTGTACAACACCATCTTCAGGTGAAGATGGTGTTGTACACCGAAACCGGTCAAATTAAATATCTTTATTCTTGTGGAAAATTGCCAGTTTTTCTTTCGTTCAAGTAAGTTCTTCAAAGCTACCACACAGTTCAAAATTTGCACAGTACAAACATAAACAGACATCTCTAGGTGGATGTGGAACAACCCACTTAGGTCGTAATGCATAAAATTTTGATCTTCCAATATGCAATGTTGAATGTTCCTTCTTATATATGGCAAAAGTTTCTTTAATGCTGCGGGTCATATATCTTTTCACTTTCACCACTTTTTCTCCTGCAACTGTCATAGTCATAATGTCTTTTTTGTTGGCACTCTGGCGAGAACAGTCCCACTTATCTTCCAGATAAAATGACTCTGCAATTTGAACATTTGCGTCATTCACAGGATGACCATAATATGGATCTGGTTTTCCAAACACTCCTTTCGCTGACCTCAAATTTCTTGTCTTGTCCACCATGTATTTTGATGCAGATGGAATGTGGTGCAAAATTTGGTTCTTTGTAAAGGATACTGGAATAATTGTTAGAACTTGAACCTTATCATTGTAGGATGCACATGATTCAACAGCTGGACTGATGTTTGATAAAAAATCTTGGCAGGTTGCACAAGCTAATTTTGGTTCATTTTCTTCTGAAGTTGGAATTTCTACTTTGAAGAGTTTGGTCAGTTTTGTTCTGGTATGCTCACCCACTGCTCCAGAAATGTCTCTGTGTTTTCTTGATGCATACATCTCATGAATTGACTTCACTGACCATGGTTTCTTAACAGGACTAACACCAACCTCTGTAGCCAACTGATTCACAATATGTAGTTCTTCCTCTGCAGTTACAAAATCTGCATCACACACAACATTGGGGGCTTCTTGTTCACTTATTGTCATGTTTGATATTGTGTTAAAGCATTTAGAACACAAAAAGTCATTACTGGAAACATTTTCACTTTGAAACAGAGTCTTAAAATGAGCACTCTTATTTCCAACCTGAAGTCTTTTTGCTGGTCTTATGTATCACTCTTTTATGGATATGAAAATAGTCAGCACACTTCACTCTCCTATGGCCCCAGTCAGAAGACATTTCAAATAGACTTTTCCACAAACACCACAACCCAGTCAGTCAGCCGAATTCTCAAAAACCTTCACAGGTACTGTTAACAAAAAATTTTTTTAACTACTCTCTTTGTTTGCCTGTTGACAACTGAACTGTCAGTTCATGTGTCCTCCCTTTTATATGCTAGGTCAAACATTTAGAATTTTCTGGTTAGTTTCAGATTGTTCTAGAAAGTTCTGTTACATTCTTTAATTATGTGGAAGGTTCCACATTGTCCTCAGAGGTTTTCAGAAGTTATCTGGAAGCTTCCACATTGTTCTAGAGTATTTTGTTACATTCTGGAATTATTTGCAAGGTTGTTGATTGTTGAAGTGTGTTCTATTATGATCTGAAATTATCTGGAAGCTTCCAAATTGTTCTAGAAGGTTCAGTTACGTTTTGGAATCATCTAGAATCTTCCACATTATTCCAGAAGATCATTAATGATTTTGAAGGTTATTAATAAAGAAAATCTAAAAAAATTATCAACATTTAACTAGTTCCTAACTTTGTTTCATTTGTTGTTTTTAGTTAATCACAAACAGTACAAATTTTTTGAGATTGGTGTATTAAAATAACAAAATTATAAAAACTTGCAATCAAGAAATTCACCATGGAAGGTAAAAAATTACATTAATTTATAAAACCTGTTAAACTGAAAAGTGGAAGTTCTCCTTTTCAGGGATTGTAGTACTCTATGGTGCCGATAAACAGTAAAAAAATTAACAAACAAAAATGGACAAAACTAAAATATACGTATTACTTACTTTGTCCTGAAGTTTGACATATGTTAAATTCAATAACATCTGAGACTATGAAGGTAAGGCCCCTGCCTGAATCGATATGGACTGGGCCCTGTATTTTTCCGTTTTTTGATCCGTCAATTAGTTCCCGAGTTATAAGCGGCGAAAAACTGATGCTTATAACCCTTTCGGAAAAGTGGGTGTGGTGCAACCTCTGACGTATATCAACTTCTTCCAATCACAACTGAGCCTGCGAAGCTACTTCGCCTTATCGCAAAGGGGGGGACACAGCTGACTCAGCCAATCGGAGGAGTTACGACAGCATCTGTGCGAGCAGACCTTCCGAGAATCCCCTCCACTCCCTCCCCTTCCCATACGAGCAGTCAAGGACGGGAGGAAAATGACGTCAATGTTATCAGAGCAGCTTTTTCGGTGGGCGTCACCTTTTGCTTATTTTAATTTTTGATTTATGATTGAATGGTTGTGGTAAGAAGATTAATTTTTTCACTAAATTTCTTTTTTTGTTTCCATCTAACAATTTCGTGTACAAAATTGCGATTTCGGTTTCGAGTAAACGCCCCCATTTTCCTAGTAGTTTTCACCTTAATTTCAGAGCCATGCTTTCTCCATGTCTTTTGTGCCAATTCCATTGAAGTACTCATTGTTTTCACACAAATTAATTTATTATATTATTCGTGCATTGAAAAATATGCACAAATTAACAAATGCACCAGAAAACATAAGTATTCCCATTATTTCTGCTAATAGGAAAAATTAATCGAAACCAGGATATATGAATCGTAAAATTATAAGGAAATAAATAATTCTTTGTCAATGGAGAACTTTGATGACTTCGTCGCGAGATTAAATAGCATAACAAAACAAATGTTGGACCTTTAGATTGCACATACACAGGCTTCAAATGAACAGCACTGTACTTTCAATTTCTATTCTTTGCCTAAAAAATGATTCAAACATCCATCGTCTGCTTCAGTCTAGGGGCAAGAATGAGAGGGTGGCGGAGGGGCGGGAACTAGTGGGCGGGTGGAGTGAAGGGATCGAGCAGGTGGAGGTGGGAGGGCGAAGACAGGCGGGCTGAACGCCGCCCCTTACCCACTCCACTGCTCTCTGCTGCCGTGTGATTGGCTAGGTGCTTTTCGGCTTGTTCATCTTCCACCCCTATGTGAACTTGGCTTAACAAAAGAACAACTGAAAAGTGCGAGCGTTCGCAAGGTATGCCAGGGCAGGCCGTAAATCGTGAATGCCTGGACTTGATTGGACTTCCAATAATTTAAAGATGGCACACATCTTGTATTCTAAGTTTTAGTTGACTAATAATGCCACTAAAGATAAATACCATGTGTTAATTTGTACTTTGCCGTGCATCGCCCTCAAGAAATATTGCTTGTAATACCGAGCGTATACTGTGGCAGGAGCTTCTTGGCCTCACTATATCCATTTTCTTTTACATGCTGATCATGGGCCTTTTGATGGTACATTGCCAATCACTCGTTATTGTGAGATTCTTGCTATGTGTGGTACTCACTATAACGGGCTTCTACTGTAGTGTATTCAAATTTTTGTTTTAGAAAATCATATTTTTAGATTTCATGGAACATTTATAATAATGCATAGGAAAAAAGGTAAAAATAGGTATATATATTTGTAGGCCTATGGTATCGGTATCGTGAATCGATTTTTCAGGAATCAGTATCGAGACTCGATAAATTTTGGTATTGTCTCATCTCTAGTCTTTAGAAATGATCTTCAAATGATAGAGATGATATTTTTTGAGTAACATAGTACCACAAGAGAAGTAAGTCTTGGGAATGGAAGAAATTGAGAACTTATTTGAAGTGTGAGGAGATGCAACAGGAAAACTATGGGAGCTGGATAAGTAAAATTTGGATTTTTCACTTACAATGGTGAAAGAATGATATTTACAAGTTTTGTCCAATTCCAAGTTGGTGGGAATCAAAACATCATTTTTGTGGTTGAATCAACGTGAAATGACCCTGAATATAAGAGTAATGACCTGTGTCCTTTAATATTTCATGTAAAGTCAAGGAAAACTGATATTTTGCTTCCATTTTCTCGTCTTAATTATTGGCACTATTCACATTCTTCTCCACATCCTGAATTAAACGTTCATCTTCTGTTCTTCATTATTTATTACTCCATAAGTTTCACCATCTGCTCACATACGCCTCCAATATTCTAGGTTCTGTTTTCCGTAGCCACATTCTTGTGATTTCCTTCAGTTGGGTTCTTCAATTGCCTATCATTCATCAAAAGATATCGTATGGTGTTGTTATATTTTCTTGGTATGTGTTTCAACTTTTCTTGTTGGCCTTCGTACAGTGTATTCATTGATGATTCTGTGTACTTGGTTCACACAATACCCCATCTCTTCCAATTTTGTTCTTCATGTCCATGCTTCTTCCCTCACCTCATTTCAGTAGAGAGATATACTCGAAATAAATTTGTTTTGATGGAGTGTTTTCTCACTTCCAGGCTTATGTTATTTCCTGCTGGCAAACTTTTCTTCAGGTAGAATGTCTTCTTTGCCTCTGCTATTCTATAACCTTCTTGCCTCGTACATCATTGGAGGCTCTGCTTTCCAGGTAAACTAAACTTCTTCTGTTTGCTCTAATTTTGTTGACTTTACGTTATGTGAACTTCTAGCCCTTTGGTGCTGACCATTATTTCATTTTTTCTCAATTTTCCTTCCTGTAATTCTTTTCCTCAGACTCTACCCATGGTACAACCATCCTATTCAGTTGCCTTTTGTACACATATAACCACCAGAGAGTAGCATGTTGACATATTTTTCTTTTCATTTGGACTCCAGAAGTATCTTTTTGCAACTACACAATGAATTTTCCATCATTCTCGTATGATGGAGCACAAGTGAAAATGCACATATTTGGTATTCTTGGCATTTCTTTATCATTGATGCTTTACTTCTTCAGTGCATTTACAATTCCCTAGCAAGCCCTTTTGAAAATGTTGTTCGGGACACAGTTTATGCTTTTCTCGTGTTCAGCCTGCCTGTGAAACATTCTTCTGATTTTGTGGGCCACTCCTATTTCTTTTTTTGCCATCAGCATTTATATCTTCTATCCGTGTTATCAGTTGCATCCCCCTTCTGAAAGCTGGTAAAACCAGGAAGCTCCCTCTCATATTCTTATTCAAGTAGCCTGGGAGCCAGGAAAACTTTTAATCCCTATTTACGTGCTGTGATGCTTCAGGTCTTCATATGAATTCCTCCACTTTCTCTATCGTACTTCTTTTTTGATGACTCTTATCCAGTGTAAAAATGCTTGAGCTTTGGTTGGTCACAAAGTTTCCTTTTTGTGCAATTCTTAAAATTTTACTGCAGTTTCATTGGAATTCCAGTTTCTGGAGCTGGTGTTGCAACTTCTATGTTTATTTAGCTGGCAGCTATTTCTATCACCAATCCAGAGGTTCTTTTCCATTTGAGGCATTTTTTTTTCATGTAAGTATTTACCGTATTCCTCTGAATATAGTCCCCCCCCCTCCAATTTTTGGAGTTCAGTTTTGGGAAAAATTTTTGAAATGCAAAGTAGGACTTTTCAGTTTTTCAGGTTAACTACTTGAATACCTTGACTAATAAAAATATCCATTGTTTCTGTTATGAATATGGAGATTCATGTTAATATATTTACCAAAATACTCAAATATTATTTCACTTATTAAAGTTGACTAGTTATAGTATTTAGGGAAACTATATTTCCATAATTTAGTGGAATGGAGAATAGAGATGTGAAAATGAGGAATCACGATTTTGTAGTGTAAGCACTGCCGTATGTGCATTAGGAATCATGGAAACCACATGTTTTTTCATTTAAAATGCTGCCCTCTGTAGTTATCAATCGTGTTGGTTGCTAGAAATCAAGGTTACTGAGATCGCAGTCAAGGATTATTTTAAAAAGGAATGACGATATAATTAAAGGTCACAAATTCCAAAATCTCTATCTTCTTCATTGAGGTTTGCGTTACATTGCGGGTACAGTTTCAGCGGGTACATATCGACGTTAATTGGTAAGCATGGTCTAGTAGTAAATCGTACATTGTAAAGTATTGTGAAATTTTGAAATAATTAGTGATAAAAATCGGCGTTTGACAAAGTCTGAGCGTACAACGGTACTCGAAGAAACGCTCGCTCAGAAACACCACTTTACAAAGCAATAGATTTATCGCGTATAGATCGTACGTATGACAACACATTGTAGCACTGATATGTATTTAAATCTACATTGTATCCTGTAAGCTGCCGCAATGGTGGCGGCGTCTTTGTCTTTTCAAACTCGTAAGCGGAGTTTGTTTCGGTATTACGCATTTGTAGCAACATTTTTACGCAATAGATAGCTCCTTTTGCATACACATTAAAGCTACATAACAAAGACACAACAGAATTTGTATCATAGTGGCAAGAGTCGTATGCTCAGAGATTATACCTTCTTACTATCCATGCTTTCTGCTCCGTGCGTAAGAGTAGTAAACGAGTTCCAATCGATCATTTACCATTTTAAAATAATTTGCAATTATCACCCTAAAAATGATTTCCGATGTCAAATTGCGATCGTTTCCTGTGAGTACAAAACTGAATATTATGAGCGATGCCGAAAAATAGGAAATCGAGCTTCAGGAAGGAAGGAGCAGTGACGAAAACTAAAAATGAGAAGTCATGATATGAATATTCATTAATGATTTATGATCCTATTTCCGCAAAAGTGTTTTTCTTGAGTTTTATAAGAATTACAATTGGTATTACACTGACATTAGTTTTTCCGTGTGTTCCCAAGACTTTCCGGTGTTGTTAAATCGTCACAGCTACTGCGTAGAGAGCAGACGAGGCCACCGCTATCAGCTACGGATGGCTGCTTTTATTTGTTGATGTGCCAATTAGTTTCCGTAATAATAGAGTAATCACGAGTTGAAATTGTATATATTCTGCAATTATTTCAGCTGGATGTTATATTGAACAGATGCCATTTTTGCTGGATGATGTGATCATATGTAACTGTGATTACTGTGAGATACTACGAGAAAAAGATGCACAGTAAAAGAGGCCGTGCGTCGATGCACGATGCGATGATGATCGTGACGATATTAACACGTAATTCAATCAATTAATGAGAAAGACGTAAACGTAATTTACGCACAACATTTCTATTAAGAACGTGCATTCATGTAATGACAAAATGATGCAGACCCAAGGACAAAAAAATAATTTTTTGATAGAAATAATTTTTTTCCTCGCGAGCTTGCCCGAAAATAGGGGTGCGTGGGATACACGAGGGCGCGGCTTACACGAGTAAATATGGTATCACAAGTGTTATGCGTAAACTCACCAACAGAATACTAAGCCTGTAAGGCTAGCCATGAGTGAATCACACTCTTGAATTTAGCCAAGCAAGTCATTCTGGCTGAAATGGGTAGATGATTAAATAGCCTGATACCTAAATTATGCAGGGAAGATTGGGTTTTAGTTAATCTGCATTGGTTAAGGGATAAAAGATTATTATTTCTTGTGCTGTAGTTGTGAGTTGCACATCTTGTAGGAAAGAGATAAAGGTTTTCTTTCACATATATCAAAACTCTGTATACATACAGACTATAAACAGTTAAAATTTTCAATTTTATAAACAGTGGGCGGCAGTGTTCCCGAGATGGGAATTTAGTTAGTATTCTAATGGCCTTTTAACAAAAATACAGATTTTATGTCAGGGGCGTTCCCCCATATTTCCAGGCCATAGTCCAAGTGGCTGTTAAAAAAAGCAAAACATATACATCCGCATGAAATCAGGAGGGACTATCAAGCTTAGCTTTCTTCAAATAAAGAGAGCTTTGGAAAGCTTTTTGTTTACCTCAGTGATATGATAGCTCCAGCTGAGTTTAGTGTCAAGGTAAAACCCAAATAATTTAGTTGGCTTCAGATTACCTGGGGCATACTTTAGGCTACAGATTAGCTTTCGAGTTTTTTCCCTGTTAAGTGCAAAGCCATTAACTCTAAACCAATCATTAGCCAATGCTAGATGATTATCTGCACTTCCAGCAGCAGTGGTAGTACTTTTGCAAACATCTATTAAGGTTGTATCATCAGCGTAGGGAATGGAATTTGAGGGTATGCTGTATGGTAGGTCATTGATCATTATTAAGAATAAGATGGGTCCCAGGACAGACCCCTGGGGAACTCCATATTGAGTAGGGAGGGAAGAGGACTGCACACCCTCTATTTCAACGCTGAGGAAGATATGATTGGAAAAGAGACAACTCAACTCCTGAGATCCCATAGTATTTCAATTTTTCAGTAATATTGAGTGAGAATCACAATCGAAAGCCTTGGTAAGATCACAAAGGGTTAAAGCAACAGATAATTGGTCTTTATAAGAGTTGTGTATGATTTTGATGATACAGTGAACTCTCGTTAGCACGTTCTTGAAGGGACCCGACATTCTGAACGTACTAACCAGGAAAACGTGCTAAAGAGGTTTGACCTTCCAGGGAACGTTAAAGATGTAATAATGAGTTGCATAACGTTCAGGGGAATGCTACGTTCGTTTAGTCTATTCTGGTAGATAGCTGCCGTTCATTTATTGTAAAAAACGTTTCACTTCCACTTATTACGCCTTCCAAGAAAATACCTATTAGGTTGACGCGTTATCCATAGTTAATTATGACGATAATAACCAAACAGCACGTTTTGTATGTAAGTTCAGCATCATAGTTAGCGGAGCCGCCCGGCGATTTTTCTCGTACTTTCCACGTAATTAACATGTCTCAGGATAGATGAATCCGCAGCGCGAATGCCCCACACCGCACTCTTTCGCACTTCATGGTTTGCAAATCATGGACAAAAATAAAAGTCGATTATTATGATGAATGTAACGAAAATTATTATATTTTCATATTAACCATGATGAAAATTTTTGTAAACAAATTATAAAATATATTGTGAGGATTGTCAAAATTCCTCAAAAAAAATGAACAAAATGAGCACCTGGCCCAAAAACATTCCACTTTCCGGAGCGTATATGGCTTTACTTGACCACTTGTAACAAAACAAAAATGGAACTTCCCATTTGTTCTCTACTTATATTTAGCACACAAAAACATACGTTAAAAGATGAAACAATAAATTATAAGGGCGAGAAGAATCTGTGTAAAGTGCTTTGTTTCTTAATACTGAGCCCCAATTCTTTGATAGTTGAATCAATTTTTACTAAAGCATTCAGAACACTTTCATCAACGTGACTTGTAACGAACTGTCGCACTGTGTCCATCGCCTCGACAGCTTTAGCAAATGTTGGAGGCGATTTGGGCTCCACCTCGTCATTCTCATCTTCTTCTTCTTCATTTCGAAGTTCCTGCTCACAGACTTCGTCTATTGACATCAATCTACCGATTAAAATATATGACAATGAGATTCACCGTCTCATTCAATCAAATTTTGAAAGACTTCAGAGTATGAAAGTTAATTTTTGGAGTAGTTATTGTAAATTCATTAATAATTCTCTCAATAAATGATCCCCAGTTGTTAAGTCTCACAAATTCAACCAACCAACCTGCAAACTTCGATGCCATCATCACAAGCAACGTACTCGTCGAAGGACATCCCCTCCCGTTCTCCAAACAGCTGATCCCAGCCTTCAACGGGCTGCTCATCCGCTGTCTCGTCAGTCAACGACGCAGTACGGTCCTCATTTGTGGCGCGAAGAAATCCAGACGCACGGAAGCAATTACTATGTTCTCGGGTTTGACTAAGTCCCAGGCATACTTCACAAAATGCATCGCTTTTAGGATATTTACTTTTTGACCTGACACTTGAAGGTTGGCCATCTCTCGTTGACAAGTAGTTTCCTGTACTTATGCTTCATGCATCGTATGATACCTTGATCGAGGGGCTGCAAAACACTCGTGCAATTAGGAGGAAAAAAACGCCACTTTAACATTTCTTAAAAATGCAGTGTCTATTGGGTGTGCTGTGCAGTTATCAATTAGCAACAAAACGTTACGATTTTGTCCACCCATCTTGGCATCCAGTGCTCGCAGGAACTTTTCAAAAATTGTTGTGGTCATCCAGGCATTAGAGTTGCATTCATACGTGCAAGGTAATGTCCGAACATGTTTGAAGCATCTGGGGCGTTTATATTTCCCTATTACTAATGGTATCAATTTTTCCGATCCACTTTCGTTGCAGCATAGGAGGACATGTCAGCCTCTCCTTACTCATTTTGCCTCCATGACACTTATCTCCTCTAAATGCCAAAGTTTTATCAGGCAGAAGGTTGAAAAATAAGCCGGTCTCATCGGCATTAAAAACGTCATTCGGGCTGTCGTTTTTAATGATGCTTGGGAGGGTGACATCTTTCCATGTTTCTCGAACGTTAGTGTCCACGCTGGCTGCCTCGCCTCGAACGCACCTGTAAATTATGCCATGGCGTTTTTTAAATCCTTCAACCCATCCATTCGAAGCCTTAAAATCACTGATGCCCATTTTATCGGCTAAGTACGAGGCCTTTTCACGTAATATTACACCATCTAATGGCACATTGGATGAGCGCGCTTGTTTTGAACCACTTAAGGACATCCTCCAACTCACAAAATTTGCCACCTTGCACTCTTTTCCTGTACTTGCTCGTGCCTTCTTGCGATGTATTCTCAAGTTTTTTTTCCTATTTTTCGCAATAGAGTTTAATGTTGACGGTGGAATTTTCATTTTGGCAGCTATTTCGACACGCTTCATACGTAGATTTTCGTCCACTTCTCGGAGGAGTTTGAGCTTTTCGATCGTCAATATTTGTCGTTTCAACACACGCTTCTCCATGACTAATTCTTATCACTTGTCACACTTTAACTACTTGTCACACTGTTAATTTCTAGAAGTGTTTTCACAGTTTGGCTGCCCAGCGAACATTTATAAAACAAACGAACATCGCAATAAAATCGTCTGCTTGTGGGTGCCAAACGCTGAATGGCCAATTCAAATGTTTGTGAATGCTGCATATTTACTTCTTCATAAACAATTTTTAACCATAATGTATTTAACAAATTTTATTGTAAACAATAACGATCTTTTTTAATGCGAGAATCAAACCTCTTGAGTGATATTCATCGTCATGTTAACCTATAGGGCGGTTATTTTGCCGGAACGAATTTGGTTTGGTCCTCCTACGAACGTACTAAAGAGGTAACCAAAACGTGCTAACCAGGATTATTTACATGCACTGCGACCCGGACCTGAGGAAATGAACGTGCTAACGAGGAAAACGTGCTATCAAGGAACGTACTAACGAGAGTTCACTGTATATTGACAACATTAACATATTTGGCAATCCTCCATCCTTGAATGCACTGAACCTTCAATGAAAAAGTAGAGGTTGACAAATGACTACCTTGCATCCAGATAGAGATGGGTAAATTACCATAATTTTCAAATGAGATAAATTACCATGGTAAATTATGGTAATTTTCGAAAATTACCGTAATTTTCAGGTAATTTTAAGTTTTGAGCTGCAAATCCTTATCAGAGGACTCCAAACGAAATCAAATAGCATAGAGAAATAAATGCCGATGTTTATATCAAACATATCACTACGTTTATCAATTATAACTCATTAAAAAATTAAAACAAAGTTGGCAGCAACATGCAGTTTGCCTCTTTTTTGTAACACTATGAGAAATTTTCGTTCCAAAGACATGCCTCTGCGCAATGTGCATTTGTTATTTTACTCTGAATTAATTGGAATTACTCATGGACACAATGTAAACAAAATCGTTTTAGCTTCTTAATTTATAATATTACCCATTCCAATGGTATCTTCATGAGGAAGAACTTTTCTAAAAAAGAACTTTTCTGAAAATTACCGTTTATTACGGTAATTTTCAGGTTGTTGGTAATTTTCAAAAATTACCGCGGTAATTTACCGAGTTGCCCATCTCTACATCCAGAAGAGTGGAAGCATCCTCATCAGGTAATACTCAACTGGGAAAACTAAACTGTGCCAGGTATGAACTTAAGGTAAAAATTGAATCTGATATTATTTTACTTTATTCCAAGTTCTACAGGTCTTCTTACTGAAGAACATTTCAACATTTTCTCGTGAATGTGGAATCCAATGTATATAGGGATTTTATTATTGTTTTTGATGATACCTATAGTCCAAATTTTTTCTATAGGGCAGTATGTGCATGCCCATAATGAAAGAACCATTCAACATTTTGCAATAATTATAGGTTATAATATTTGTTAATAGATGTTAATGCAATGGGATGTTTAATTTGCATGGTGATTATTATTTTTTGGTTAATTTTTTCACTCTGAATAATGCAGTCGACTAGTGTTACCAAACATCATTGCTTAAGAATGATTTATTTTTGCAATATTTGTCAAAATTATATATGAAGATATTTGCATTATAATATATTATATGATAACTATGCTATGATGTATGATATTTTTATTATTCTTTTTTTTAGTTTTGAATCGCACTATTTACTGGGCATGTTTCAAGTACAGTACTATTCCTGCATCATTTATCATTTTATTACAGAACTGGTGTCTTTGAGAAAAAAAAGGTAAAGATGGCTCTGGAGAATAGAAAACTTGCTGTTTTTGTGATGAACTTGCAGATATGTTTGTAAGATATGAGCTAGCAACATGACTGATGTACTCTCTCAGGTAGTCCCTGCCCGCAGATCTGAATGGGGACTATTTTTCCTCCGGAGTATTTTACTCAACGGGGTTCTATCATGTCTTGATTAAAAAAAGGAGTGGAGTAGCTGCAACTCCTAGGGACAATAATGTGGTGATTTCCCCTTGCCTTCCACATCACATTGCTACAGCCATTAAAGTAAATGTAGGAATAATTTTCTAAGCATCTGTAGTGAAATGAGTGATGCTGTACCGACCACTGTGATCTTCACCTTCACTCATATGAAGAAGAGCTGCTACCCTCTCTTCCAGGTGATAAGACGCGTAATTATGGTGGCCTCCTGTTGCCAAGTCATGGCATCTTCACAGGTTCTGTATTATGTTAAGGCCTACCGTACCCAGGGATAGATCAATACCACCTTGCCTTTGGTCCAAAACTGCTTATTCGACTAGTAAACTCACTATCTCGCAGCTAACCTCTACATCTAGAAGTCTACCCACAAACCGGAACCCGGTGGATGCACACGACAGCTTTATGCTCAGCTGTGAGGTTGATTTGATCC
Organism: Platycnemis pennipes; assembly: GCA_933228895.1. NCBI lineage: Eukaryota > Metazoa > Arthropoda > Insecta > Odonata > Platycnemididae > Platycnemis > Platycnemis pennipes. The sequence continues at coordinate 65,185,358 of OW121846.1, read as the reverse complement.
AGTTTTTATTTAAGTGAATATTTTATTGATTGTGTTGAAGTTAAAGAAACTGAAAACAGGAGAAGCTAATAGTAATGCTGGAGTTATTTTTATCTCAGAATTATATAGCAAGGAGGCAATTGCAAACTGTTTCTGAATTCAGTTTGTCACAAAACATGCCAAGACAATTATTAATTTGCTGAAATTGCTGCAGGGTCCATCCTCCCCCACAATGCATGTCATGTACATAAGGCTGAAATCCATGGCAACTCAGTTTCAGGCAGTTCTTAAAGGACATCTTGAAGAAAAGACTTTACCTTTTATATTCCTCCTGAGGTGGAGAGGGGATCCTTCAAAGGTATATTCAGGAATGTAGTTCTAAAGAGCCTAAGATATACTGGCTGCATCAAGTAAAAATGACCCAAAGGGAAAAATATCCATGGATAATGGGGAAGTCTTTTTGGAAAACAAGATGAATGAACCTGATGTTGTGGAGAAGGCTTTATAACTTAAGGTTGAATACCTTACACCAGATGAATTTTGTGGTGTCTACAGTGCTCTGAAGAGTATCTTTCTTATGTGAGGAGATGAAAAAATGTTCTCATGGAGAAGTAGATTTAGCATCAATTCTTCTCTCTATAAGTGATGAACATCCTAAGTTTTCTACTGTAGCCAACCAAACAATATCCACACAGCAAGAGGTTTTTTTTACTCATTATAAGTCAGTTGTTGGTGGCAAAAGAAGAAATTTAAAATAGGATTACGCCTCATTTTTCAAAGAATGCCATTTTTAAATGTTACAAGAATGCTACTGTCTGGTACTGTAAATAAAGAGGCATGTAAAACTTTTTTCCTTCTTTTTCATGAGCATATTTTCTTTTGTGAGACTGACTTGTTTTTTACGTGAACCTGTGAACAATTTTCGACATGATTGGTGAGTATTAACATAAATTAGCTATTCAATTCTAAGATAAATTCTAAACACTTGAGTTATGTAATATCACTTTTCTTAGATTCTTCTCAAATAAAAGCAACTTTTTCTTCCTCACTTGAGAATACCAATTAGTTCACAGAACTATGCCAATGGTTTGTGGAAGGTAATTTAACTAATAAAAATAAGATGTGCATCTTGGATTTCAGAGGGGTAAAATTCTGTGAAATTTATTTATTTATTTTTTTTATTTAACATGAAATCCAAAAACAGCCAACGAGACCTTTACATTGGATTTTGTTTAACAAATGATAAATAGCACAATTATAGTACATAGGACAAAAAAATAAATAAAACAAGAAGAATCACATTAGGAAGGAAGTCTGTTGATAGCGGTTGTGAATGATGAAATGGATGATGTTATGTCAATGGAAGGGATATTGAGAGAGTTGTAGGTAAGAGGCAGCCGGTAGGTTAGGGATCTCTGAGTCACAGATAAACGGTGGTGAGGTAGATGAAATAGAGACGAATTTCGGGTTGTATGTGAAGGGACACGGAGAGAGAACATTGGGAGAAGGTCGTTAGACCTGAAACGACCATTCATGATTCCGTGGAAAAACTTGAGGTCACTAAGTGTGCGCCGACGTTGCAAAGGAATAATATCAAGGTCCGAGAGCAGTGAATTAGCCGAAAGATTCCGAAGAGGGGGGTTGCGATTTTTGACGATACTGATGAAGAAATTAAGAGGCCTATTGAGAGCTTTGAGATTGGTAGGACAAGCAGAGGACCATATTGGCGAACAATAATCTATTATTGGAAGAACACAGCCGGAAAAGATGGATTTCAGAGCCAGAGGACTTTGTATTTCTGTGAATCTGTAGAAGAGTCCAACTAGAGCCATGGCTTTGGAAGAGATATGTTTAATGTGGGGGGTGAAGGTTAGCTTGGAGTCAAAAAGTACACCAAGATCACTATGGGATGTAACTTTTGGGATTGGTTGGGCAGAGAAACTATAGGAGGATTTCACAGGATTGGCACGTAATGTAAAGGTCAGGGTTTTGGACTTGATGGGATTTACCTTAAGCTTCCAGGTAGAGCTCCATTCTGAAATGGAAGTAAGGGCATCTTGCAGGACAGAGCTATCGGCGTGGCTGTCAACTCTTCTAAAAACCTTGCAGTCGTCAGCATATAGAAGAATCCCACAGTCTCGTGAAGAAAGTGATTGGGTGATGTCATCAATATAAAGGGCGAAAAGAAGAGGACCAAGAACACTGCCTTGGGGTACACCGGAGGTTACTTTGAGGGATGGAGAGGAGATACCGTCAAGAATTACTCTCTGAGACCTGTTGGATAGGAAGTCCACGAGAAGGCGAAGAAAGGTTCCGTGAATGTTGAAGCGGTTTTTAAGTTTAAATGATAGGAGAGTGTGGTCAACTGTATCGAAGGCTCTGGAGAAATCTATGTAGCAGACATCAAGTTGGGAAGATTGCTCAAAAGCTTCAGTGATGTGATTGTTTATGACTGTGAGATTGCTAAGGCATGATCCACCTGGAAGAAACCCGTGCTGTTGAGGAGACAAGTAGGGGAGTGTGAATGAAAGGAGGCGGTTGTGAATGACTCTTTCGAAGAGAATAGATAGGACTGGCAGAATGGAAATTGGTCGGTAATTATCAATGGAATTCTTGCACTTTGATTTTAATATCGGAGTCACATTAGCCATTTTCCACTGAATTGGAAAAGTACCGGATGAAAAGGCTCTGTTGAAAATCTTTGAAATGGGAACGTGTAAGGTATTTGCAGTGCGTTTAAGAAACAGAGACCCGATGCCATCATGACCGGTAGCCTTGCTTACAGGTAAGGAGGAAAGAAGATTGAGGATTTCATTTGGTGAAGTGGAGATAACAGTTAATGAGTGGGAGCAAAGAGGAGTGATGGGTGGAAACTGCTGGATCTGAGACGGCTGAGCGAAGTTTTCGGAGAAAAAGTTGTTGAAGGCAAGCGACCGTTCGTCACCGAAGAATGTCTTTGATCCCAAACGTAAAGTACTAGGAATCCTGGTGGACTTTCTTCTAGAGTTGATAAGCGTCCAAATTCTTTTTGGGTTTATCTGTAAGTCTTCTGTGATTGATCTTACATGCTTGGTGTAGTCACGATGTAGGAGATTCCTGGCATGCTTACGGAGCTTAGAGAATCCCGCGTACGTGTGGGGGCTGGGATGGGACTTCCAAAGTCTCCAAGCTGCTTCCTTGTTGCGGAGAGTGGTGGTGGCTTCTACAGACATCCACATGGGTCTTTTTTTGGAGATTTTGCGGGAAGGGACGAAATCGTTTATGGCACTGTGGAGGAAGTCGTACAAAAGATCGAGTGAATCCTCCACTGACCCACAATCAAGGAGGTCCCATGGCAGAAGGGAAAGTACGCGGTTAATGGCACCCCAGTCTGCTTTGTTCCACGCACGAACAGTTCTGGGAGGAATGGGTAGCCTGGGAGGGTGGCAGGTGGGAGGGGAAATTTGGAACTCAACGGATTCATGGTCGGACTGGAATATGTTTCTGCCGGAGGACAAATTTTGAATGGAGTGAGAGGCGAGAGCAAGGTCCAATGTTGCAAAATTTCTCGTTGGGTTGAAATTACACTGTAACAAGCCTAAACCTTTGATGAAGTGGTCTAGGAAAAATTCATCCTGCGTGCATTTAGGAACTCCATCGTCATGAGACCTCCAGTCGATGGATAAATTAAAGTCTCCAACTAAGATCACATTTGGGCTGAGGGCGCGGACACGGAGGACAGATTGAAAGCACGTCTCAAGTACACTGAGAGTACTGCCGGGTGGGCGATAAAAACAACCCACAAACCACTTTCCACCCGTGATAGGGATACCGTCATCAGATGTTCTCATCGAACTGACTCCCGTAAGCACTTCGGTCCACATTATCTCGCAGTCACTTTCGAGATCAGATCTGCGTTTGGAGGGTAGAGAAGAATCAACAGCTATCAGCACTCCACCCCCTCTAGCACTCCGGTCACGCCGATAAATATTATGAGTCGTTGAAAAACCAAGTTCACTATCACAAACCTTACTGTTCAGCCACGTTTCCGATAAAGCAATAATGCTAAATTTAGACAGTTCACTTAAGCTTGTTATTGTACAAGATATTTTATTTTTCAAGCTCCTAACATTCTGATATTAAACCTCGGGATTGGGGCCAGGATTTGGATGCACATCACCTGCGAGCAGTAGGATGACGAGGATGAGTTTCCTGGCTGGGCGGAGTCGCTGGCGTTTCCCGGGGGTATCCTTCGTCCTTCCCGGTAACTGATGAAATGTAATGATCAATAAGTGCTATGTATCCTCGGAAGAAAGACTTGATGTGTCATGCTGTGGAAATACAGTAATGTTAGATCTAGGTTTGTACACAGAAATGCAATTTTCAATAAATCTATTCCACAGGTAGGAATATAATGCAAATTATCTACTTTCCAGTGTTCTGGTCATGATTACCATTCGCCGAATCTTAGAATACGTGAGATTTCTTTGAATCTGACCCTTGGCATAGTGGCTTAGCTGATTGGTAAAGCCTTGGACCGCAAATCAGGAACCAGGGCATTTCTCAAACCCCAGATGCCACAAGCGTTTAACAGTTCCTATGTAAGCCTCAAGGTCTTGTATTTCCTCAGACCAGTTAACAGACCAGTTCTCATTGCTGAGTTGGTGATGTGCTTTTATTCGTGCATTTTTTGATATGATCTAAGATCACCTTATCAAAAAATAGGCACCAAGTGCTAACAATGCTACAAGTGTTTCCCTTACATTTTATCAGCATATGGTGTAGGTCCGGAAATTTCTCGCAAGATATTTTCTTGACTGAGTCTACCTGCCTGCTGCTGTGGAGTAACATCGACTTTAGGCCAAGTTGTACCTTCAGGAGCAAAAAGTTCATTGGCCACCTATATTGAAACACCTGGAATGTGTCCATTTCATGAATTTTTGTGGAAAGATACTGGAAAAGAAACGTTGCTTTGTGCATTCCACACACACGTTTTATTGGCTTCAACAATTTACATGTCATTATCAAGGTGCAAAAAAATACATGTCCATTCCTGAAATACTCTCAAATTAGGGGCGGGGGAAGGGAAAGTAAGGAAGGGAGTGGAATGGGGGATTTGAGAGACCACGATAGGTGAGTAATCCCCATATAGACAGTTGGGGAGTGGAAACAAATGGAAGGGGGCGGTAAAGGAAGGCAAACTCATAAACAATGACATCAATGCAAAAGAACAAGAGTCATATATGTAAAAAATTAAAAGTAAATTCAATCAAATAGTACATCATTTACTTAACATTAGAATTCTTCCTTGCTTTCGTTATTTCATTTTGTTCTAGAAAATCTAATTTTTCACCTTTGTTTTCAACATCAAAGGATACCAGTTTGGCATTTTTTGGTGGTTTAACATCAACAATTAAGTCAGCTTATTCCAAAAAATTCTTTACCCCATATTTAGGCTTGAAACCCGAGTAATTCCTTAACAATGTATTTAATTTCATGGCTAATTTATGGCATGGTGCCTTGACAGGTGACACCACTGGTCTAATCGGATGATCAATTTTGAGTTTTTATGAGGCCTTATTATCTAGTAGGCTAAGGATCATACAGTTGAGCACCCTTAATCCGGGAACCCCTAATCCGGGAACACCCGTAATCCGGCAATTTTGCCGTGACCAACTACCCGGTATTTCGTGGAAAATGCCGAAACATTTTTTACCGAAACATTGCTTCATAACCTGCTGAGATATCCCATTCTTAACGTTAATTTTCCCATTACGAAAATAATTGACCCTTTCAATGAAAACATCCGGGCGTCAAAAATAGACCAGTTGCCATGCATCACCTATACTCCGGCAAAATCCCTAATCTGGCATCACTTTGGTCCCGACTGAGCCTTATTAAAGATACTCAACTGTGTTAAGAAGCATGTATTTGTCCTGTTTAGAAATAATAAAAGAACAATTAATTCTGAAGATTCAGGCGATATGGAGTGGAAGCGAAACATGATAACACACATGATTTATTTCTGTGTTATCAAAGAACAATTACTTAAAGTTTGTTTTAAAAATTTATTAATGCTTTGCTATTAGATGTAATGAACATGCAAAATGCTTCGCAACTGCTGATCGATCTTTGATGTTCGCAAAACATACTTGAATATAATCATTCCAATAATTTCGATCTTGAAATTTTACATGTGGAAAACAAAGGTAAAAAATTAGATTTTCTAGAACAATATGAAATGAGAAAAGCGAGGAAGAATTCTAACGTTAACTTAGTAAATGATGTACTATTTGATTGTCATTCACCTCTTTTTGAAAATTTAATGCTTGTACCACGTATATGACTCTTGTTCTCTTGCATTGACGTCATTGCTGTCATTTTTTGTTAGTTTGCCTTCCTTTCCCACCCCCTTCCACTCTTTTCCACTCCCCAACTGTCCAAAAAGGGATTACTCACCTATTGTGGTCTCTCAAACCCCCTCCCCCATTTCACTCCCTTCCTTACTTACCCTCCCCTTGCCCTTGATTTGAGGGTATTTAAGGAATGGACACGTATTCTTTTGCACCTTGATAATGACATGTAAATTGTCTAAACCATGGTTGCAGCCAATAAAATGTATGTGGTATGTACAAAGCAAAGTTTCTTTTCCAATCCAATGGTTCCACAAAGTTAAGCCTCAAACATTGAACCATGTAAAGATACTCATTCATAGCCCAATGGCATTTTTTTTGGTGTTACACCTTTTTATTCATTTCCCTCATTGGACATGTTTCCCTCGGAGGACTGTTAACCCTCCAGACTTAGCCGACGGACGGAATAATCTTGTACCCATTTCTACTTTGTTAGTGAAAGATGATTGTTTGGACCTTTAAAATAGATATTAAAAATGTAGAACTCCTAATGCAAAACACGTCATTGCTCTATAGATACTATATGTAACCTGATGGGTCAGTTTTTGCTCTTTGTGTTATGGATGTGCCCCTTAATTAGCAAACATTACATCATAAGTTCAGTTTTGATTCTTATTGCAAGCATTTGCCTGCTGATTTCTTTAAATACAGGTGATATGGTTCAATTGCTGTAATAATTCATAATTGAAAATGCTATTGGGTGATGAAAATTTATGTGGGATTTGATCTGTTCTTACAATTCATGTGTATTAGCTTTTTTCTGGGTTGAGTAAATGTTAATAAATGTGAGAAAGGATGATGGAAAAATTGGGGAACATTGAAAATGAAATGCTTTACATATTTCTCATGTTGTTGTGCATGCAAATGAGCTCATAAAATGATTCAAAATTCTTAGTTTTAGATTGTAAATGAATTTTAGTTGTACATTTAGCATCCCAAATGCACATTCTTAATTTTCTTAAAAAATTGTTGGCAGCTTTGGCAAATTCTATCTTTATGCTCTTGCATGGCTGTGGAATTTTGGGATAATGCAGTCAATGGCTTTTGATTAAATTTTAATATTATACATGTCTACACTTTTGTGCAAACCTTGTTAAATCATCAAACATAAAGCATTTTGTCAGTGTGTTAATGAAAATATGCTTAGCATGGCTTTTATCATTCAGGAAAGAATAGTTAAAGAACGCTATTATTAAGGCATGGATGGTATTGGTGAACTTTCTTTGGATTTATATTATAATTATCTGTTTCCTGTGCCTCTCTCATATTAGTGTTTGTCATTTTATAAGGTGAATTGATCCACATAACATACTATTTATTTACTATACATTTATTTTGTGACATAACTTATTCTTTTCAATTTTTTCTCAGGAAAACGGAGAATAGCTCACGTACCAAATGTGTCCAAACTATTAGATGCAAAGGAAAAACTGTTAAATGTTGTCCAAGGAATCAAACCTGAGCCAACTAAATCCCAGACGGTTTCTAAAGGATCCAGTCGAGTGGCTCACGTTCCACCTAAGGTATAAATTACTTTTTTATCCTATTAGAACTGTCTTTTTAATGAGGCATATTTGTCTGTTATATCTCTGTGTGACTTTTCCCCTGGACCACCGTGTATATCAAGTTGGAATGAGTCTTCTACTAAAAGTATCAGTATGCAGTTTGTTGCTTGAATGTCTTGATTATCTATGGGTAGGGATGGTATTGGGTTTAGGGAAAAAGGCTTAACATTGACTGACCACTTGTTGTGATTCTCATAACTGCTGGTCTAAGGCATGGGATCACTTGTGGAAATCTTATGTCTTGGTTATAGGCTAATGGACTAAACTCAGTAATGTGATTGTGGAAAAAATTGAATGCTTGTTAGTAGGGCTGTGCGAGCAGGGATTTTTTTAAGTCGAGCAAGAATTTGAAAAAATCTTGAATTTCGAGTGAGATCGAGCAAGATTCAAGCGCACTGAAATTGCAGTACATACTTTAATCTATGTAGGTACTAATTTTCTACTTACACCTACCTATAAGTTTACGCTTAGGCATTATTAACCAAATTCTGTTGAGCATAACTTTAGCATTTACGTTTAGAGATCAACATCTACGTGGAATCATTAGAATGAAGGTATCCTGTATTTATACGATGATAGGCCTCCATCGAATTATGGATACACCCCTACATTCACCACTAACATTTAAAAACATTTTTGAGTATAAATACCATCACCCAATACTTAAGCATAATGGTCTCACCCCATGATTTAACAATTGGTATATTTTTATATGCCTGGCCTATATTCACATAAATACATTGCAAATAAAATAACATAAAAAGATTTCAAACTTGAGAATGTTCTTTATTAAATTATTACTTTTTTATTACTTAAATTATTTACGAACTTGCTAGATCAGATTGTCGGTCATGGAAAATTGTGACAGGCTAGGCCTAAATTAGATAGAGTAAAATCTGGTTATAACGCGCCCCACTACACGGTGGGTCTCACTATGTCCCCCAAAATGATTCCATTGACTATTTTCGTACTAGAATAAGGTAACTTTTTCTTGAATTTTATCCCTACGTCCCGGCCGATGCATCTAACAGTGCAACTTCAAGAGATCTACGCGGTCGGCGACATGTCTAATACAGTAAAACTTGTGTCACCATGTTCCCCTAAATGATTCCATTGACTATTTTAATTGTAAGTGGAAGGTTACTCTTAAGCAGATTTTATCTCGAAGTGTCGCAACTGCGCTACTTCAGATGCTCATACCACTGTACGCTATCGTCAAGATCACACCAATGCGATCGGCGACATCTAATATGTAATTTGATGCGAAACAAAGACAACCGCGAGAATTTAAGCTCATACATTGTGTCATAACAAAATTAAGAACCCAGCAAATCGAAATTGGTCATTATATCTTGTGAACTAGAGCTGACAATCAGTGGAGTGAATTATATATGCTTTACTCCCGAGCTGGTAGATTTCCACGTTCCTGCCACGGTGCTAAAACCAAGGTAATTACTAGGGATGGGTCGGTTCCGCTTTTTTTCGGTTCCGGTTCGGTTCTTAACTTCGGTTCTCGGTTCCGATTCTCGGTTCCGGTTCTTAATTTACCACTTACTGTGCATTGCTCAATGGTAAGATAAGATAATCAATAATCATTTTCAGAGACATACTGCTTGAAAAAGAATACTTCATAATATTTTTGTGTTTATGTAATTTTAATCCATTTTTACCCTTTATGTGAAAATATTTATAGTACTCAAGCACTTTTGGTATACTCATTGCCCATCCATGGATGGAGGCGGTTGCCCGCCCAGCAGACGATGGGTGACTGCTTCTTCTCGGCCATTTCTCCGAGGACACATTCGTGACACTTCGGAAAAGTCCGAAAAAAAGAAAAAAATGTCTTCGGGTTGTGCCTCTCTCTTTATTTCTCGCACAGAGGCAGGCGACCCCCGCCTGTATTTTGCGACCGTGTGCAGGCCTCTACTAGTTACTGCAGTATTCCGTCTCTTTGGAGACACGATTGGACTCTTCCCGCGAAAATTTATTTTATGCTTCTTTTCCGCACGCTTTTTCAGGTTAGGAGTGGATTTACATGCACCCCTGGAAATCAGGGAATGACAAATATTACGCTTTACGAAATTTTCATTTGCTTCATCAACCGTGAAGTATTTCCACACTTCGGAAGACATTGCGAAGGATTCAACCGCGTGAGTAAATTAAGGCGTAATTTCACCAGCTATCGATATTTTTAAAGTATCGATAGGTATGATATAATATCGATAGGCATGCCGTTTTTCGATAGCACTTCATTAATCGACATGTGACTTAGGAAGCATTCATCTGGGCATGATATCTGGGATCTGGGCACATACGAAGTGCTAACAGTGCTGATTTGTATGCCATGGCTCTTGATGGTAACTTGGCACTACCTGCGCGATTGATTTTTTCACCATTGGCTTACATCTCAGTTAGACTATCTTGTGAGTTGACATAAATTTACGTGTATCATTTGCGTCGTTTCAAAAGATTCTGCTTTCCTATTTTGTTGAGGAATCTTTCCGGGATCTCCAATGCCGTGATTTTATTTAATGGCGATACGTTTGTTAAGTATGATACGCGTAAGATAAACCGAGTGTTTACTTTCGACCACGGTTTAGTCATTACCAACATATTTCTCATAAACTTAATTATTTAAATTCGTATGTTACTGCAAATACTTAGTTACACTCTCCCATTGGAAGATAATACCAATATCAGCTTTTATATCCGACACGTGCATTTTTCTTCACGTTTCATGGCACAAAAATTTTTTAAAGTTAAACATGACCAGTTAACCCAACGTTTTTGTAATGATTGCCCATTTATAGTCGAGTAATCAAGGAAGCAGAATGGTCAACGGCAAACGGTTGATGGTTACTTGGCTGAACACGACCCTTGCATCAAGGGAAGAAGAAACTTGATAAAACAATTTAGTTGTAATTGACCGCATATTGCGGGTGCCTTTCATTTCCGGCTATCTTTGCGCTGTCAATTTTTCAAATACTCGATTGTCGTCTGCTGTTTACTGCGTGGCGAAGTAGACAGCGTTCTCTTGCAAGAGCAAAGTTAATGCTATTGTACAAATGACGAATAATTTGCTGACTTAACGAAAGCAATGTTCAAAGCATGGATGAAATATTCTAAAACTTTACACTATATTATGATGTAATTTACGAAAATGATGTGAGGACTCTTACCTCCAAAGGAGATGGACGTAACACATACCTATCAATCAGAATATCCTTATTACGGTGGTATTTCATCACTTACTAGAATTGGATGTAATAAAACAAATCATAGGGTCTTTTAACGACTGAATTAGAATAATTCACGTCAACTTTGAAACATCTAAGCACACTATTTCACCAGGTTTGAATGTGAAGCCTCCGCTTTCAGTGTGTGAGCAGATTTCAAACTGGTTTTCGCGCCAATTATTTCGGTACCGATTCTTTTTGGCCTCGGTTCCGGTTCCGGTTCTAAGCTCAAGAACCGGTGGAACCGAGAACCGAAGAACCGAACCGACCCATCCCTAGTAATTACATTTCTATGGTCTTAGAGCATTTTTGTGATGAATGTGCTGTTTCACCTCTACCTTTGGCATAATTCGATTGAATATGTAAATTATATATTCTGTGATTTTAGCAGAAATGATATCTGCCAAAAGAAAATTAACATATACAAGTAAAGGAAAAGTTGGGCATACTCTACAGAGTGAAACGTGGTGATATAAAATTAAGTTTATTCTAGGAGTTGGGTGAGAGGCTTAAAATAGAAAAAGTACTCGATCACATCGGTGAACTGATGAATTGGCTAGAGAGACAGAGCGATTGTGATCATCTTCATCTGTTACACTTGCAAAACATTAATGTGACGAAGAAATACTATCAACTACCACGGCAAAAGAAATATCAGAATATTTTAGTAACTCCCGTTTAAAGTACGGTGTGCATTTAACCCATTGGGGTAAAGCGCCGGCGATTCGCCGGTCTACCTTATTTTGCCTTAAGGTAAAGAGCCGGTGATTCGCCGGCCATGTGATGGAATTCAATGTTCTAATGCCATTCTTTTTTCCCGATTTTATGTACCACAAGTCTTTTTCTTTATTCGGTGAAAATAAATTTTGAAATATTTAATTAGCAAAAAATTTTAATTTCCAAAAAATTTTTTTAAAAAATTCCGTGAAATTTTTCAGAAAATTAAATAGAGTTTAAGGGGCAGAAAATCCATGGAAAATTAAGAGGCGAATGGGTTAAACCATAAAATATCATTTTAACTTGTATTCTGCAAATAAATTAGTCATAAAATTTATTTTTATAGATTTCTTTATTGTTTTTGATGAAGTTTCCGTTAATAACGTGGATTGCCGATAATGTGGGTGTAAATTCCGTCCACCTTGACCCGTGTTATAACCAGATTTTTCTGTATCTTGTTTCAACTTATTGGGTGTCTGCTAGTGCTAGAAGTAGCCTACGTTCATACATGCCTATTATATGCGTCATTAGTTAGTAGGAACTAGGTCTTCGATCACGAAATGGAGTAGGGACTCGGTTAGGTCCTACGCCGAGGCCTAGGCTCTCCTAACTTCTCGAGTCTAAGACTAAGAGATTTTGCAACATTTGTGGCATGAAATCGTGAAATAATCATGCAAAAGTAAGGGAAAAAATATTAATTTTCTACATCGCATTATAAAGCAAGGCTCTGTAAAATTACGTCAACCACAACAGAGATCTCGAGACAAGCACGAGACTCATTTTTCAAGCGTATTGAGGTCACAATCGAGCAAGATTCAAACAGTTCTTTTATCTTGTTCAAATATCAAATAGTAGACTCGCACAGCCCTACTTCTTAGCATTGATAGTGGAGCATCTGAGTAAGACTCTGAAGCTGATGGTCTGATCCTTTAACTCCTTCTGTATCAATCTCACAAAACTTCTCTATGATTGTCATCAGTTCTTCAAATTTCCCCTTACCACAGATCCTGATTTGTGATTGTTGACACTTAAAATTATTGTGATATAATGATAAATAATTGTAGCTATTTAGCTATTGATGGCCAATATAAAGAATAGTTTTGTCCTGGAATAAATCCTGCTTAGATTTGGTTGTTTACAGGTAGCTGTAATTGAAAGGCTATTTTTATAAATGTTACCCTATTTGCTTTAATTTGCCAACAAAGTGGGCATTACCCTGTCAAAGGGTTTTTACATGGTGGCGTGGATAATATGAGGAAACATGAATTTGCTGTGCTTATAATAAGGAGTGGAGTACATCAACATACTGACTAACTACCTTTTGTTTATCTACAACCTTTGATTTCTTCTGAAAAATATAGAGGACATCAATTGATGTACAGTAGAACCTCTATTTTACGAAGTTGAAGAAACCCAAAAATTTGAGCTTTGTAAATTAGAGGGTTTGTAAATTGGAGGTTATGTTCCACTAACTCCTCTGTCTCTGGAAATGATGTGTCACCAAAACCAGCTGATCTCCAACAGTAGGAAATAGTTTTTGTGGTGACACTCCCATGCTCTGGCAACACCTCGCATAGCATGGAGCAATGTCCATGGAGGCACATCATGCACATAAGAGGCTTGATCTGTGACAAATTTACGTCTACTAAAACTCTGCAGACAAGAATGTATACTTTCAATGCAATTAAACACTATTATGTACTATACTTGTCAAATAGTTAAGTTAGGGTTGAAATCTAACTACTAATTACTATAACAAATAATAGTCATCTACTCATTCTGGGAAAAAACAACATATATTACGTGAATCACTCTGTGTGCAGTGTATCTCTGCATCAAATTGAAAGGATTTAAAAATTACACCTCAGTGGGGTCGTGTACCATATTTTTTTTATTGCCGAATATGGCAGAGTTTGTAAAATAAAAAGACGCGTATTTTTCCGTTTTTTGATCCGTCAATTACTTCTCGACTTATAGGCGTCGAAAAACATGTTTTTAACCCTTTCGGAAAAGTGGGTGTGGTGCAACCTCTGACGTATAACGACTTGGTCCAATCACAACTGAGCCTGCGAAGCTACTTCGCCTTATCGCAAGGGGGGGACACAGCTGACTCTGCCAATCGGAGCAGTTACGACAGCATCTTTGCGAGCAGACCTTCCGAGAATCCCCCTCCACTTCCTCCCCTTCCTATACGAGCAGTCAAGGACGGGAGGAAAGTGACGTCGATGTTATCACAGCAGCATTTTCGGTAGGCGTCACCTTTTGCTTATTTTAATTTTTGATTTATGCGTGAATGGTTATGGTACGAAGATTAATTTTTTCACTAAATTTCTTTTTTCGTTTCCATCTAACAATTTCGTGTACAAAATTGCGATTTCGGTTCCGAGTAAACACCCCCATTGTATTGATTCGCTGTATAGCATAGGCATTATTCCTAAGGCGAGGAGACTCACTTTAGTAAAAATGAATTAAACAACCATGAATAAAAAAAAAAAACAGGTGAATATTTTTCTACAAATTTATAATGGTATGAACTTGGCTGCTGCAACTGAATTAAGTTCTTGTAGCTGTTCAGTTGGTAGATCTCAAAATAAGGGAAATAACTCATAAGAGAATTAACTCATCCCGCGGAGTATTTTAAGCATATGCAGTTATGCATTAATTAACAAAAGGGGTATATTTAGTGCTAGTCGATTTGTGATATAAGAAGCCATTTTAACATGGAAAAGCCTGGGGTATGAATTTTAACTAGGAAATTTCAAAACAAAGTTCCAACTGGCCCACTATATTTCAATGAAAAGACCGGAAAATGCCTTTTTTTGAAGAAAGCATATCGTTTGAAATACATTTAATAATATTTCGCAGCTGATGAAAGTCAATCTTAGAAATTCACTCAGTTAATTTGAAATTCCCTCTTTTTTAAGATGCGTTCTACAGTGGCATCTAGCGGTGATTTACGAGAACTATTTACTTGCGGCTACAGAAAGCTCTCGCAATCTCAAAGTCACGATCGCAAATTCTTTCCTAACAACGTAAAACACTTATAATGAAAAATTAAATAATCAAATTGCATCAAGATTTGAATATACGTAATTTATTATTGCAAAATTGGTATTTTTAATGAAACTAAGCTCCACGACAGCTGCAGCAAAGAACTTCCTATGGGAATGCTATTTTCAAGTGAAAGGCCAAACAAAGGTCTGATTTGGGGTTGCGGTAGCTACCTTAACACATTCACTGCGGGGCTGATTTAAGCTCTACTCCTCACAGCGCGGTGTGGCCCACCAGTGGGTCACACCCAGCCTTTTGCAAGGGCGGTGTGACCCACCAGTGGGTCACAGTCCTTCCGAGCTTCTGGCCACTGCCGAGGGATGGTGTTTGAAGCGGCAACACTCAGCCTTTTCCTGAGATTAGAGGAAGGCTACATGCATTTGCGTGCCCCACCGGTGGGTCACGCTGCAGTGAACGTGTTAAAGCTAATTTTAAATAATTCCAGAGAAAATATGGATCCTTTGTGATGACGAGTTAGTTATTCGCAATACACAAAATGATAGAAAAGGAATAGAAATCACCAAGCACTAATCCGATTATTTTATGAACTGGGGCATTGTTTTTGAGAAGTAGGCATCGTGCCATGCGTCTTTGAACATTTTTTCCTTGGATCATATAATTAGGATTGAATTGTGATTTGGATGATCAGTCTCTGGGATTTTTGCTACAGTTTAAGCACTTCAAAAAGCACTATTCTCACATTCAATTTTTCCACATTTTCCCATATGAAATACTTGGACCGAGGGCCCTCTCAACATGACCTATCTGGCTTCAGCTGCTCCTGTTGCGATATACAGCGATCGTTATTCCATTGTACCGAGTTCAGTGCTACAAAATCATTTCAAAAACTTCGTAAAACAGAGGTCAGTGACTCCTAGGGACTGGCCTCTCACTTCGTAAATCAGTAAAATCGAGGTTTCGTAAAATAGAGGTCATTTTACGAACTAGAGGTAAAAATCCCTATGATAAAATGAAGAAATCGGGAGTTTATGAAGCGATGTGTGTGGTGCTACATGGGTCAAACAGGTAGAATTTTGAAACCGGAGTAAACAAACACAGAAAGTGCCTGATGAACGGTGACCCCAAATCTTACCCTGCCAAACATCTAATGGAGGAATCTCATTATAGCAGCTTCAAGGTAAATATCCTCCATTTCGAGCGCAAGGGACTTCACCTGGACACCTTGGAAAAATGGAGATCTTCAAGAGGAGGAAGAAGAATTTGATGCAGCTGAATTATATTGAATTTGACTGTCACTCCCCAATCCTGTCCCTATCCCACCAATAATCCTTATATATATATATATATATATACGCCTAAAATTTTGTGTTTTTAAAATCAGACATAATGATGACGTGTTAAGCGTCGAAACACATGTAGTCTTTTTCTAAAAAGTTGTATACACTACTACACCTAAGGAAGGTTTTTACTTAATTAAGTGAAGATTAAACTTGGCAATATTAACCTCAGATCTGACAGAATGTACTTTGGTATTACTGTGACAAGGTAAACATTTTGGGTGAGATTGATGCGGGAATTGGTAAGGGTCCACTGTCAGTAAGGGGAAAATCAATTTAATTGTAGTTAGGTATTTATGGTAATAATTATTTCTCTACTTCTTCATACCTTTCATGCAAAAAAACTTGTGGCTGCAATGGTCCCACTCAAGTTTTAGGCAAGCCACCAGTTTCATAGTAGGGTTTTACAAATTTCATAACAACCTTTGAAAATTTTGTAGTAAAAAAAATTGTTTCCTTCAAATTGCTTGAAATTAGTGATGAGAGCTAACAGAATAAAAAGTGTGCAATTCTTGGTCATTGGATTTGAACTCTTTTAAACCCTTTTATTCCAAATCCTGAAAACCCTAGTATTCCAAATATAATTTAGTGAAGTTTAATGAAGGTGACAAAAATTTTAAATCCACATAAATAATTTTAGATGTAAACACTCTATTAAATATATTTTACTGCATTGAAATCGATTTCCTCTTTTGGAAGATATAGATACTCAAACTCAGGGGTCTTGACATATTCTTGACGATGTATCAACGGAAAATAGCTCTTGGTAACATTGCAGATTAGAGGCATGAGCTCTCAGTAATTTTTATGTAAAATTAATTATCTATTTGTGAAAGTGTGATTTGGAAGAAGCGACACATTAAGTGACCTCTAATAAATTAATGATGAATATGTGACAGAAAAATTGAAGCTTGTTTCGAGCAGCAACCACTGATGATGTTTACAAACTATTGTTGATATTGATCGTGACTATAAGTGATTAGTTTTGGCACGTTATTTATGGTGAAAAGACAACAGTTTTGCCGAAATTCTCTGACTGAAATGTATTCATCAACAAGTCAAATATCGCATTGTATGGGCGCCCAATGGTTATCATGCAATATTGAGGCGTTTGAATTTTATCAGTTAACATAAATATTTGAGATCTCAAATATTGAATACTTTCTAGTATTCAAGGTATTTGAGTATTTGCAGATCTCTACCATTTATTTTGAAGTTCATTCTGGCACTGCCTTTGATTATTTTTGTGCAGAGTATTGTTTTAATGGCATGGCAGTAATTATATTGGGTAATTTCACAAGTTTAGGCCTTAAGCACCTTTTATGGCTTTGATCATGAGAGGCACTCCGTGAAGCAGCATTCTCCGTGGTCCATCACTTGTCTGGTCCCAAGGCTGCTGGACTAAAGGGGTTTAACTGTGCATAATTATTTACCATAATTGAAGTATCTACTGTAGCTTGTTCTAGTGAGAAAGTTTGTTGGCTCTCTTAGGAGGCAATAAATTGTTGCATTTATGTAGGCTTTTTAGAACAGTGTGCTCATTATCATATTGGTTTGTCTTTTCTTTGCAGGAAGTGACTTGTCGACCTCTAATATCTTCTTTGGAAGGTACTAAAATTCCCACCAATATTCGTCAAAGATATTGTAATTTAATGTTTGACGAACTATTGAAGAAGATTGAATCAGTGCAGGATTGCTGCCGTTTGGTAAAGATTGAATTTGTGAAAACTATTGGTGTGTCCTTTTAAATGTAGATTTGATTCTAATGTGTGAATCATTTTTTTTAGGCTCTTGAAGAAGAGGAGAGTTGCTACTCCAGGAGCTCATCAAGAAATGTTTATGTTAACCTGGCCATAATAGCCATTCAGCGATTAAGAAACTTAGTCACTCCTCATGGGAAAGGTATAAATTAATTACTTGTGTATTGTTTTCTTAAATTAATTTGAATATTGGTATTTTCTAATAGTTTCATCCAAAATATGGGGTGTAAATAAGGTCACAAGTCCCAAAATTAGGGATGGGATATTCAAATCTGTTTCATTCTGAATCTGAATCTATTTGCCATTAGCATGGAGTAATTTTATAAGGAGTAAGTGAGGGAGTGCAAGGCTACAACAAAAGTTTAGTCTCATTCTATGCCACCATCTCACGTATGAATTACTGTTTCCCATCAGGAAAATTGATGTGTTTAAGAGCGAGGGGGCCAGGATGAGGAACAATTTGCAAATTAAACATCTTCTTGGGGGTGGGGAAATCATGGGTTGTTAAAATAGAAATTGTTAAAGAATACAAAGGTGCAGAATTTTTTAAAAGTAAGATATTAGATCAAAGGGTTCTGCTGTGGATGTAATGATTTAGATATCCCCGAATGTTATGGTAAGTGGCATTTGGACCTTACTCATTCCTAAGGTTTTCTTGGGAAAATTATGAAATGTAGCGTTTAAAAATATTTACCAGCTATAGAAAATTTCATGTGAGACACACTGGCAGATATTCAATAAAAAATATTTCCATTTTCAGTGACAGCTGGTTAGAATGATAGCCAAGCCTGTGGTGTTCAGCCAATACATAATTATGTAATACCCATCCTGTGTGAACATCAACTGAACATCTAGCTCAGTCTTAAGTTTCATTTATTCATCTTTCAGATGACTCATCTGGTGGTAGTAGGCTGACGGTCAGTCATGAAAATGTAATTGGAGGTAAAAGTAAAGCTCAAGGACTTTGGAGTATTATTCCTCCTAAGAAAGCTCCCGCTGTGTTGGATGGTATGTGTTAACAATTACTTTTTGAAGCATTAGAATTAATTATATCCCAAGGAATTAAAACTTGTATTTTATGTTCATAACTAGTCTCTGTTAAAAAGTTTCAAACTATCTAGAGGTAATATTCGTGAAATAAATTGCAAAATAAAAGACCATCATGAAAAAAGGAATTTAATTTGAATGCATTTTACTTTATTTTTTTTTAAAGTTCAAAGGCATTATTATATACTACATCTAACTAGCTTAGTATCTATGAAAGCTGTACTTTGTTAGGGTCATTAAAAAATGACTCGTATAAATGTAAAATCCCTGATGTTCCCCCGGGAATAATTTGTGTAATAATATGTGAATGCTCTTAGGCATTGAACCATGTGTTTGCAGTGATATGTCCATCTATCCAATTCCACAAGTTTAGGCCTTAAGCACCTTTTATGGCTTTGATCATGAGAGGCACTCCGTGAAGCAGTAATATTTAAGCCTCAACTATCTGGAAGAAAAATAATCAATTGTCCAAGGATCTTAATAAAGTAAATGGCCTAATAGTGGAGCTCGTGAATAAACAATGGTCTGTTTTGGAACAGTGGGATTGGCAGTCTATTTTGAAAAATAATTATTCCTAGCATTAAGATTCATGATTTTTCCATGCTCATGGAGGTGGAAAGGTACTTTGGCATTTTTAAAATGCATATTCAAGGTGGAGGTATGCTTTGGAAGTGTGACCATGGAGGGAGGAAATGCCATTATTTTGAATAAACACCAAGGGCCGAATTCTGTGGCTCACATGAGTCTCAGTTGGTGGTGTAACATCACCTGCCACTGCTCTTCCAATTTTGTAACATTAGGAGGTGATGCTCTTCTCCCAAAATAATGTGATATGACATCACTCCCTCAACAGCCGACCTTATTACATAACCCCGTATTGAGTATTATATGTATTGAGATTCTGGTTCCAACATTTTGCTTATGAGATACAAGCATTATGTGTCTTGTAATTATGTGAACTTAGTAATCCTGATGAATTATCAAAGGAAACAATGGTGCTTGAGTATAATTATAATGAAAAATAGTGCTATTCATACCTTGTTTATTCAGCTCATTAATTTTTTGCTTGCGGAGTGTTGCAATGGAGAATATTTTATTTATTTACTTACTCTACCAACATTTATCACTCTTGAATTTGTTCATTTATCTTAGTTTTATGATTTCAACAAATTCCAATATTATCATTTTTACACGTGATAAGCAAATGCTACGATGATTACAAGCATTTAATTCGTGTGTTAGTTACCAGTTTCTGGGTGCATTATCTTCAGTTACCTGGCTTAGTGTCATGTGATGCATGAGAATCTCCTTATTGGCTAGTTTAAGACAATCATATAGTGTGTTAACTATACTGTGAACATTTTCATCCCTCTCATCATCACCAGGTGAAGAAACATCACCTGGCTACAGAATTGGAAGTGATTAGGGTCGGCTAAAGTTTTTTAGTGATGTCTATCCATAGCATGTTTGACATGTGATTTTAAACATGATTCACGTTAAAAAATACTGGCCAGCATAGGAATGACCACCTTATAAAAGCAGGATGTCGATCGATACGGGAAATACGGGAGATACGGGAAATATATGGGAAATTAACATTACCCTGAAAAATACGGGAAATTCGCATAGTGTCCGGGAAATTTCAAGAAATGCTCTGTAATGAACAGATCCAGAAGATCCCCATATTTTCGGTTGGTGGGACCTTAGCAGTGCGGGAGTCGCAGTGTTTAGCCCATGAAGATTTCGTAACCCACTGAGTGCAAGGTTGTCATTTCAGCGCACGTGAGGCTGACCCGGCAAGTGTGGAGACAGCACACACACAACGTCTGTCGCCCTTGCCACAGTAGTAGGTTTCGCATCGCACGATTTTGTCGAAAAATGCAGCTTGACAATGTGACTTCTCCGGTTCGAAAGTCTAATTTAATAAGATAGAAAGTTTAATCACTTTATTTTACCTGTTGTACTAGATAATGCATATGGCGAATTATTTTGTAACTATCAGTGTAATTTGGACCGGTCCAAAATACATGCTCTTCGGTGGTCTGAAATACACTATGAGGATCAAAATAAAATGAGACTGAATTTCACAGAAACATCCTTAGATACATTAAAAAGAATTATTTGCACTTTTCTACACGAATTATGATAAGAGTGGAGTAATTTCTGTATTTCAACTAGCAAAAGTAACTTTATATTTCGCTGTCGCCTTAGGAGTCAGAGCCATTCCAATGGGTGTATTTGTCTAGAATGTGTCTTCGTTGTTTATGCTTTGTGTGGGGGAAGGGAATTTCACGATTTCACTCACTTATAAAGGTAGTTGTTTCAGGCTTGATTTGGTGGAATATCATAGCGAAAGAAAAAATGGCAATTTTCCACAAGAATAAAGATATTTAATTTGACCGGTTTCGGTGTACAACACCATCGTCAGGTGAAAATTACTCACTCACTTAGCCTTTATGCCTCAATCACCTGGGCTTGATTGTTGAAATTTGGAGAGAAGACATTCCAAAAATACACTCAAACGTCTACACCCTAAACATGTTACTACCCTTAATGAATACAAAGTAAAGCTATCGGTCCGAATTACACGCCGGTTCAAATTACACGGACTTCTCCTATACGGGAATTTAGCAAATAATCGTCCGGGAAATACAGGAAACATACGGGAATTTGAAATTGGGCCGCCGATCGACATCCTGTAAAAGAAATGGTTGATGAATTTACGTTGTGGAAGTTATTTTTCATTATAAAAAAGAAAAAACTTAGTACTTTTCCACAAATATATTTAAACAAATCTACTGGTTTCGGCCTTCTCAGGCCATTCTCAAGATTACAGTGTTATCTTGCTTGCTGTATTACTTACTGTAATCTTGAGAATGGCCTGAGAAGGCCGAAACCAGTAGATTTGTTTAAATATATTTGTGGAAAAGAAATAAGTTTTTTCTTTTGTATAATGAATGACCACCTTAAACTTTTTTTCATTTAAACTGATTTCTAAACTCCATGGTCATATGGCAGGAAGTTTTTTTAATCACTCACCATTTTTATTTGGTGCTTTATAGCTAAATGTAAATAGTGATTGTGTGCTTAGGAAAAAAAGCCTGTATTATGATGATTGTGACATCCATGGTTTAAATATTTGTTGAGATATATTTTATTCTTCCTCATTCTGTTTTAGTTTACCATCTGTCTTTTAGGATTCTTTTCTTCAAAATATGGCCAATATTGTATTGGAATTTGTTGTAGAATATACTGTTGTCTGTGGTAGTCTTTTTTGTTGTTATTTATGCTTTATGATGTTTCAGAATCCTTGGCATATCAGTTGCTAATGGAAAAGTACGTAATGACAGAGGAGGAACTTGTGAACAATGGTTTTCCCAGGGCATGCCCGAATGAAAAAGGAAAAGCTTTGATGATAGAGACTGCTTTCCGTAGCAAGACCAAATCCAAGAACTTCTTCGAGCGAGTGTGTGATAGATGCGGAAAGGAATATGTGGTCAATGAAAAAGGTCTGGGAAACCCTGAGGATCAGTGCATCTTCCATTGGGGCCGGGCATTCAAGAGAAGAGGTAGAGTTCATTTTCAAGTTCCTCTTGCTTTATTACACGAGTATCAAAGGTGCTTGTAAATTTGTCAGTCAAAGCCATTTACTATCTCATGCGGCTTTGTCTTTAGAATTTGGAATTTCACACTGTACTAAAATTTGTAGTTCTTAATGTTCCTTTTATCTAATCTGGTTATGTAAAAATTAACTAAGTGTTCATCTTTTGTATTTTCAATTCTTCCATGTGCAGTTATGTGTTTTATTTGAGTGTAAAAATAGAATCGGAGTATAAGAGTATATTTATGAGTGCCTGAAAATTACAAGATTGATGATGAGTTTTTTAAATGTTTATTTTCATCGTTTTTGGCATGTTATGACCACAGCTTGAAGGCACTATGAAAAATTTCTATAGATGACTTGTCCATTGTTCTCAAGGATAATTTCATGAAATAAATTATTTCATATAATAAATATTTATTTCATCTAATTATCTCTGATGATGATCGATGCTTGGTGATGGAGTTCCCAAGGGATTTTCAGAGTTAGCACTTGCTGGGAGAGTATCAGATTATTTTTCTAATGGTGTAGAGTCAATATGTACTTGTCTTATGACCATTTTCAATTCTGATAATCCTGTTGTTAGTCAATTTGGGCCACAGTTGGATATTCATAGTTTTTTGGTCAATTTCATCGCATTTAAGTTCCTTAAACATTTTTTTGTTTCTGTTTCGCAGTTCAGAAGTTCCATTCGATGAAGGTACAAATGAAAATAAATGTAGTTGCAACCACTGCTGGTTACAGACTCATAATTGTGAGCATTGTAGCATTAGCATGTACCATTATTCAGCCGAGTAGTGCCATTCATGCTGCTGCCAAAAGCTTAGTATCAAGTCAGATTGTCATGTGTTGAACAACAGGTCTTAATTTGATGACTGAATGCATGAAATTGAAGGACCCCAAACAGGCCAAGAGAACTTATTGTTTGCATTTCTTATTTTTACCCCAATTCCCATTACTTGTTTCTACAAAATTTTGTGTCAGTCCACATTGATGTTCTTTAGTGCTTCCATAACTTATTCCTAAATTTCAAAGTATCCAGAACTAAAAATCATCTTGCCACAAATTCTGAGGATCCAAAAATTACTTGAAGAAAGGCTGGATCAAAATGGCAACTGAACAAAGCATTTACAAAGAGTGTTTGGAGTCAGATCCCTGGTCTCATATTTTGCGTGACATGTGTCAGTGAAACAAAGGAAAGGGAAGCGACATTAAGGAGGGACCTCCTGTACTGTGTACATGTGGATTGTATGTTAGACCACACACTGTAGTGCTGGTATGTATTCAATTCTGCATGTACATTGTGTCCTGTGAGCTGCTGTGAGGGAGTTTGGCACCTTTTTAAAATTGTAATCAGACTATGTTTCAGTATGACATATCTGTAGCAGTATTTGCTGCACAGTAGATAGCTACTTAGATTGCTGTTTTGCAAAGTATACAAAATAGTAATCGTTCATGAAGTCTTCGTATCTGAATGAATGCCGAGGATGTTGGACAATATTATGTAGTACAGCCTTGAAATGTGCTTGCGGAGCATGGTGACTTATTAGCAATTGCAATATAAAACATTTTCTCAGGTTCATCCCTCCTTAAATGTTACTCCGGGTACTAAGGCTTCCACTCATATAAAATGCTTTTTTTCATTAAGGGTTTGAGGTGTAAATATGTACTTATATATTCATTCTAGTTGGGATTTTTGTGTTACATAATATTGAATTTTTGTTCCAATCATAAGTCAATTTGATAACTTGTTACTCTGTGAAGACAAGACAGACAAAATTAAAGGGCATTGAGCTGTGTTTTCAGGTATAACTTTCAAAAGTTATGCTAAACTTCAGTTTATGTTTTTCCGTGGGAAACACTTTTTGGTCATGTATTCCGAGAAAATTGTTAAAAGAGGTGTTTTACTATATTTTCTATAATTTTAGTTGGAAAATAAAAACAAACCTGTTTAGGAAATATACTTCATTTCTTGAGTTTTTCATAAGTGTTCTCTATTTTTAATTCAGGTATTGGGGAACTAGAGACAAGATATTCATGCTGCCAGGGAGAGGCAAGAACTGATGGCTGTGAAATGTGGAATTGCCATGTGTGTGACATGTTTGATCCAAACAACCTAAGGGGCTTTGTGCAAACCCTTGAGAAATCTGATGGAGATCACTGCAAGATATATGCTCTTGACTGTGAAATGTGTTACACCACTGATGGCCTAGACTTGGCACGCATCACTGTCATAAATTACGATGGTGAGACCGTGTATGATACTTTGGTTAAACCAGAAAAAATGGTTTTGGATTATGTGACCAGGTAATTATTGTCATTTCTCTGTACCAAAAGGAATCATGATGTGAAAGACTGCTAAATCATGAAAGTACATTTATTTTGAAAGCCACACTGCATCATTTGCATTGTGCACCATACCGTTTTTATGCTCAGTTGAGGAGGTGTGTTATGATTTTCCCATATGAATGTACTTCTTGTGAATTCTATACAAGTCAACAATAAGATCTTACTGGATCCACTTTGCTATAATTGAAATTTTATTTTAGAAAACCCTATACTTCTTAATAGGAGTCGAATTTGGTACATATTTTATGAAAATATTATTTAGTAGGTACACAAATAAATGTTGTGAAAGCTATGGAGGAAATAGCTGCTATTAGCATTTTAATGGATGAAACAAAAACTAATGGGCAAGGTTATTGTAAGAAAGACGCAGAGTTTATTTTAAAGTTTCCTTCAGATGTATTAATTCCGATATATATATTCTGATGAAAAGGTAGAAAGCCCTTTTCACCTTTGGACTATTCTATTGTCTATTTCTTTCTTGTTTCATCCATCACTGGTAACTCAGCTTTTCTACTTTTCCTACACTTTCCTATACCTTCAGGTTCTCCAATCTTTCACATGTCTGAAGGAATCTTACATTCCATGTTTGTACTCTGAAGTGATTATCAATCTTGAATGATATATTCTCTTGGATTGGGTCCCTATCTGAAGATCTGAATGGGATCTATTTTACTTCTGGAATATTTTACTTAATAGGGTCCCATTAGTTAAGAATTATTAAAATTACTTGATGTGAACGAATTCCTATGGGCTGCAGAATGTTGTTTCAATTTAGAACTGTTAATTGGTATTGAAGTCTAATTAGACCTGCAGTAATTGATCAGAAAGTGTACTATGGTGAAACCTGCCGTAAACGGAATCTCTTAGTACCATGATTTTTTCTGATTAAGACAATTTTCTGCTTAAGTGAATGAGAAGCAGTATCTTTGTAATTCCACATGTACAGTGGAATCCCGGTATAACGAGTGCTCATAATCCCTCGGAAATCACTCACTAAATCGAGCGCTTGTTATATCCGAAGGTGTTGAAAAAACCCACATAATTCTCACAGTCGTTCGTATTTACAGTTTTTCTTTTGTTTCCGTGGTATTTGACGAAGGTAAACAGCAGAAAAGTCATTTAAGACAATCTGGGAGAATATCAACATATTTCATGAAAGAAACACAACATTTTCCATTATATAAAACATTAATTCCCCTATTTTCGGTGTTTTTCTTCCAGTTCTTCTATTTTTCGATCGCCGAAGAAAGCTGTAAAGACAGCGTAACTAGTCGGAATTAAAATATTATGTAGACTGTTGAAGTTTTTGGATAATTTTGCGAATATGTCATGATGATAATATCAGCTTTGTCGAGTTTTCGAATGTTAACCAGTACGTCCATCAGTTGATTTTGAGTTTTTAAAATTGACGACATATCGTTGCTCGATAAATATCGTCTTATCGTGCCCCTATAAAAATCGGGGCATGATAAGAAATTGGGAAACGATAAATATCGCAATCACGACAAATATCACGATAAAATACCATGATATCGCGTCCCGATAAAATACCATGATATCGCGTCCCGATAAAATATCACGATAAAAGAAAGTGATATTGCGCTCGTTCAAATATCGCGTAATCGCGCCCGATGAATTATCGTGATATTGCGCTGGCTAATCGTGTTGGAAAAAGACAGCCGTTGGGTTGGCCTTCGCTTAAGCTGGAGCAAGTACGTCACATATCAGACCACTGAAATTGAAATAGAGAGTGTGAGAGAACTGCTGAGAATTTGAATTAGCAGATAGCAGAATAGTCTGTTTTCAACCGTAATTGCTCCAGCTTAAGCGAAGGCCAACTCAACGGCTGCCTTTTTCAGACACGATTAACTGGCGCAATATGACGATAATTCATCGGGAGCGATGACGCTACATTTGAAGGAGCGCAATATCACGATCTTTTATCGCGATATTTATCGTGATATTTTATCGGGACGCGATGCCGTGATATTTTATCGGGACGCGATATCATGTTATTTTATCGTGATGTTTATCGTGATATTTATAGCGATATTTATCGTACCCCGATATCTTATCGTGCCCCGATGTCTTATCGTGCTCCGATATCTTATCGTGCCCCGATTATCAATATCGCCCATGCCTAGACCTAACTATCTCTCCTACTGTCATCTTGCTCATCGTCCGCCCACTCCCCTCCCACTGATGGCTGGGCCTATCAAAAGAAGAACGTAAAATGGGAGCGCGCAGAGCGTACTGAAGGCCGTAAATCAGTAATGTTTGGACATAATTGGCTTTAGGTGTTGTAGATATGGCACTCATCTTGTATTTTTAGTTTAATTAGCAGATAATACAAAACCCAATAATTTATTTTTGCTAGGCGGTGCATCGCCCTCGAGAGATATCTGTCATAATACCGAGCGTATACCGTGGAAGGAACTTTTTGGCCTCGCCATATCCACTTTATTTAACATGTAAAACATAGGCCTTTTGGCGGTACAAAGACAATCACTCGCTATAACGCGATTCTCGCAATAAGCCGTACTCACTATACCGGGCTTCTACTGTATTTATTTAAATTTAGTTACTGCTTCTCATTCAATGTGCTAAGCAAATTCAACGAAGTCACACCTGAAACAACGGAATTCTGCTTAAGTGTTGGTTAGCCGTTTACAAAATTATGTTAGGAGTCCTTTATGACATTTTCGTAAGATGCAATCCCTACATTATGTTTGGCTGATATTCAGTAGATAATAAGTTAAGCTATCCATTTCCAGCCATCATTTTTATGAAAGATATGGTTATTGAGTTGAGATAATTCATGCTTGTGTTTATATAACTGTTATTTGACCAATATGGTGAGGGACAACATGAAAGAGGGTCCAAAGAACAAGGTTTCTAGAGCACTCATTATTATATTCATAAATTTTCCATTTGAATTTCTGGATTATCTTAACTTTTTTTTAAATTTCAGGTTTAGTGGCATAGACGAAGAGGCAATGAAAGGTGTAACGAAAACACTTTTGGACGTTCAAGCAACACTTCTAAGCATGTTTGACAAGAAAACAATTCTGGTTGGACATAGTTTAGACAGTGATATGAAGGCGATGAAGGTAATTTCCTCTTCCCTCCTCGAGAAAAACTATGTGCTGAGGAAAAGTGTTAACACTTTCCACTCTGCCAGTCATATGTGCTCCTTAATCTTGAATAAATGTCCTTTGACATTGTGAGAACATTCAGCTGTGACGTTAACAGGAGTAACTTCTGAAAACAAAGTTATATGAAAGTTGCTGTCAATGATTGATGAACTCTTGAGCAAAGTGCAACTCTATAGTGCATGTGAAATGAGTGAAATTTAGAAAAACTGTCAAAAAATAATCGGTACTGGTGTAAAAACATAAGAACAAGCAGCACTTGTGATTCATCCACTCGGGAAGATTTGCCTTCCCAAGAATTGCTCGGGCATAGGGTGGAAAGCGTTCATATAATAACTTCCAGAATATTCTCAATTAGCATCAGTTCCATCCTTTAATTATTTGGTATTGCTTTCATAATTTTCATCCCCATTACATTTATATGATTGCATGTGTTTGGCTATTGTTGCTAGTTTGATTGTTTAGCTGTGGCTGCCACTAAACACTCTGTCCACTCTTTGAATGGCATACCTGCATCTCATCTTTACTGCTCTCCCTCCTTTGGATCGTGCTCAGTGTGTATTGGCTTCCAATGCCCTGAGCCCTGGTCAGTGTCCAAGCTGTGGCAGTGACTTTCATTTAGATCCTAGCCCTCACTGAGAATGGTGTGGAGAGTCCTCCATGCTCAGCGTACATCCATCAGATAGGATGTTACACTTTAAACCCTTGGTCTTCTTCACTGAGAGTAGGCAAATGCTAATGATGGGTTTCTCTTTGCACTTCCTCTTCCCCCCAATATGCAGTTACTCTTCTACCTTAGATGGAGCAAATGGTCTTACCTGTTGTTTGACCCCCCCCCCCCCCCCCAGGTAATAAGTGTGAGCAATTGAAATGTGCGCTTAGAATCTCACTTTGGTGGGCGAATACCCTCATGCCAACTCGTTTTCTCCTGTCTGGGGGAGGGGTATATTTGAATCGGCAAAGATTTGATGGCAAATTGCTTCAGCTGAAAAGTGCAGTGATCCTTACAATCCCCAAGTGAAGCTTATCCCTGTTGCCTACTCCTTGCTTTTTCATTTTCATCAACTTCCAATGTGCTAAGGCTTTGCTTTTATTTTTGCAGCTCATACATGACACAGTGGTCGATACTAGCCTAATGTTCCCGCATCGACGAGGCCCCCCTTTCAAGAGGGCACTGAAGACATTGTGTGCTGAATACCTGAAGAAGCTCATCCAAACCGGGGGTGAGTTTTTGCAACTCTCTTGTCTAATTACCTAGTGTAACTAGAGATGGGCAACTCAGTAAATTAGCACGGTAATTTTCATAAATTACCGAGGTATTTTTCGTAAATTACCAACACCCATGAAAATTATCGTAATAAACGGTAATTTTCAGAAAAGTTCTTCCTTATTGGAATGGGTGAAATTATAAATTAAGTAGCTAAAACGATTTTGCTGGGATTTTGCCCGTGATTAACTCAGAGTAAGATAACAAATGTACATTGCGCAGAGGGATGTCTTTGGAACGAAAATTTCTCATGGTGTGACAAAAGAGAGGCAAATTGCATGTTGCTGCCAACTCGTTATAATTTTTTTAATGAGTTATAATAGATAAACATCATGATATATTTGATATAAGCATCGGCATTGATATCTCAATGCTATTTGATTTCTGAATGCAATTTGATTTCGTTTTGAGTCCTCTGATAAGGATTTGCAGCTCAAAACTTAAAATTACCAGAAAATTACTGGAATTTACCACGCTAATTTACCTCAATTGAAAATATGGTAATTTACCCATCTCTAAGTGTAACCTCTGTGTGATGCAGTGCTTCCATATTTAAAAAAATTGTACTTCCCTTGGCATGTATGTCTATTTGATATGGCACCTTCATAAGTCAAGATTTGTGATGAAAATTAAAGCATCTTTTGTCATCATTTTTACAAGACCTTTATTAATAAACGGCTTGTGGAAATTGAAACTTCAATTTCATGTATAATCTATTTTGATGTTAACAATTTCACTCCATGTCCTTATGTGTCTCAGCTTTAAGAGAGGCTTTTTAAATGTTCATAATTTTATTCAAATGAAATCTTGTGTGCCAAACGAATGCAGACCAACATCTTGATTGCCCTTTGCTTGTGTTGATTCTCTGTGGGACCCTCTGTGGGAATTTAAAGTATGTTTTCTCCCTTTTGGGATGTCTACCATTGTGTAATGCCATATTTCATAATTAGGAAGTGGTAACCCTCAAAGTGTCGCTTAATTTTTGTCATACTGCTTGAAAGTGCTCTATGTATTTTAAGAAAACTGTAATCTTTTAGTAAGAAAGGCTGGCATTAATTTTGATCGGCATTACTTTTGCTGATATTTATTTGGAGTTTATTTTGTAATTCACAGACACTGTAGAAATGACTAAAGACTGAAAATCCTTTTTTGTCAAGTATTTAATTGAGGCTAGACGTAATCGTAATTTTAAACCATTTATTTTACATGTTAATGACAAAGGTAATGAGATAGACTTAAAGAAATTAGAAATCTACTGTAAACAAAAGTCTAATGACGATACCCCCTAAATGATTTAACTTATATTATTATTGTAGTTATTTGTAATTGTAGTTAGTTAGATAGGTGTTTCTATCGGTCCCTAGAACAGCGTAAAAAAGTGGTTTTAACGCATTATAAAAACTTTGAGGAAAATTTTTAGAAAAAATGACGCAAATGCATAAAAAATTGTGGGTTGCATAATTTTTCATTGACCTTACTTTAGTAATTTTGCTCAAAAATCATATGATAATCCAAGTGGATCTATGCTGAACATTTATTTAATTCTTAGGTTGTTCAAGACAATCACCATGCATGAACATGTCATAGACACTGTTCAGAGCATAGATCTCTTTGGTCCACTACAGGTCTCATTGGGGTAGCAACATGGTGTTTATTGAGCAAAGAAATTAAAAAGGCCAAATCGAAAAGATTTTATATTTAATTAAGGAAACAAATGTGCTTACATTTTAAGCTGAACTGAACTCAGGCTCTGGTAGGAATTTGGGGTTGTAGGAGGGTTACGAGTAGCCAGCTCAGTCAACTCCCTTTTACCCTGTGGGGTCGGCCCTTATATACCATTTTGGTTTAGCAGCTGTGGGTATGGTAGAAGCATACTTCCCCCCATAGTCACCTTGCCAGATCATTGGGTGGTTTGGCCTTAGTGTTTATCTGAAGGGGCACTCATCACTATGAGTTGGCACCCTGACATCACATGGCTCTGCGACTATCTGCAAGGGCACCCACCGTGCTGTATGTGCAGCATCCCCTTTGATATTGTGGCAACAGAATACTCAACCATCACGCATTGATTCTTAGAGGGAAAAGGGGAATTAATGTCCAATGAGAGTCGGTGGCATCCTCACTGACATCATCTCAGCAGCAAACAAATTTGGTGGGGGGTCCTTCCCCCCAAATTTGTTTGCTGCTGAGGGGTAGGGGAAGAAGGAATTTGCATCAGGTCTCATGCAGGCATATCAATTGAAATCAAACATAATCCTCAATTACTGTGAAAAGAAATGGTGGCTGTGCATTTATATACTGTAAAAAATTTATATCGTGTGTTTCTGGTTTGGCTGCTGTCTATTGATAGTTTTTTATTGCCACTAAATGTCTCTTAGCTCCAATAAAACACATAATTGAGGAGGCACACTAGACAGTAGTGAGATATCCCTCAGTATGTCAAATATCCTCAGATTAGAAAGGAATATGAAATATCTACAAAATGGCGTGTCCCTCTGGTGTGCATAATAGCAAGGTTTCCGCGTAAAGAGATTCCCAACTTGACTGGAATTTGAACTCAGATCCACTGATTTTCAGCCAGGTGATCTGAGTTTGAATACTGGTCAAGATAGATTATTTCTGCTCTGTCAAAAAATTTTCTTTCATCAATCAAGGCCCGGTTTTATAATATCTGGTTAGCATTAATTGGTTCTGGTTATTCTGGGTCAATACATGTTAAGTTACTTTGAAGGCTGTTGAAACTTCTGGCTACCAGAAGTACAACAGGCAATTGATTACTTAATATGAGGGTTTACTGCATAAGACCTTGATACCTTGGCTATATTTAAATCTTGAAAATATGTAATGAGACATTATAAAACGAGCCCTAAATATCTTAGTCCTTAAAATTAGGGATGTGCGAGTTGTACTTTTTGACCTTGAGTCGAGTATCTAATCGAGTTGTAAGTACTCGCGAGTATCGAGTCGAGTTTGTACATTATTGTACATGAGTAACGAGACCCAGTTTTTATATAAGTCATCGCAATTAAAGTTAGCCAGCACTCCGGCTATCAAATCAGCAGGTCTACCTGCCTAATGCATAGTTAAAAAAACAGTAAGATTAATATGGCACGTAGCGCAGCCAAAAGATATATTGGAAATTTTCTAATAGCTCTCGAAATAAGAAAATTACCTTCATTCCTAGGATTACTCAAAAATGTGTAAATTAGCTTGCAGTATGGTACCTAGAGTGTACTTAGGCATAATATGAGGCCTATATGAGTGACATGCCCTATTAACTTGTAATGAAAGTAAGCCAGGAAGCAAAATATTTTTTCTTAAGGAATACATAAGCCTAATTAGAGCATTCCTTGTATTTCGCATTCCTATGTATTTCTTTTCAGAGCTAAACGCTTTCTCAGCAATGTCGTGTATACCGGGGTTAGTCCAACAGTACAGTGAATTTCATACAAAATGCCTTGTTTGTGCAGTAAATATTTGATAAGCTCGAGCCTCAAATTTATGATTGGTCGTTAATTACATAGTTTTTCAACATATACTTTTCTTCCTCTTCCAATTATTGACACCATCTCTTCAAAATCGATGGATTTCTGCATAAACATGATGGAACTTAGAATCGTAAAAAGGACCTGGGTCAATCACCCCCATTTGCACGATGCATGAGCACCCGTAATCAGCACGGGTTATTTCCAATATCTATTAACGCAAGTTAATAATGTTTGAACAATGAATTTTCATTCACGGATGAATGCGAGCAGATATATGAATTTTGTATAGTCCTGTGGATTAAAGTTTTCGATTTCTAAGGAAATATATTTGAACAAAAGTTTATCATTGATAAGATATGACTAGGAACTTGGCAATTAATGATGTAATTAATAATCCTAAATAGGAAATAAAAAATTGGAATAGTAAAACTTATAAATTTTATATGATACCTACATCATCCGTAATGCCCTTGAATATGATGCCTACCATTCATTACAAAATTTCCTTCACCCGTGAGTTTGAAGACCAATATCTCCAAGATGGCTAATGCGATATTAAATTAAAGTATATCAAATTAAATCTTGTTTATTTCTACGTTTACTAGTAGTATTAAAATATTTTTACATTTGTTTTTTACTGAAGTACGTGTTTAAGAACGGATTTTTAACATTTTTTTTTGGTATCGGATGGGTCCATTGAATTGGGGCATCGTAAGAACAACACAGATCGAGATATCAAACTTTTCTATTCACATATTGTAGCTAAGGACTTTGTTAATAGTCATACGAAGTTTCATACAATTACGTTCATCAATATTTTTGTTATTGATGAATTTGTCAGACTGCGTTATTTTCCATCCCGCATGCTTTTTGTTCCGGAAATCACCGTTTGGACCTTTCTCTTGCCCTCGAGTCATTAATATGAATCCACTTATGAAATTTCAGTAGAATTCGTTGGTTATTTGATATCGATTTATATTTATTTTAGGCTATAAAAGCACGCTCAACTGTCCAGAGCATGCCTGAAAGAGAAAGGTAGCGCGTGAGTGGAATCCTCTGCTGCAAGCAGATCGCCTATCGCTATGATTGAGTCATGACGACTCGACAATAGAGGAAAAAAGTATCGCCTTTAAGAATGCAAGTCAGTGTAAGTTTAAAAACTGACGGTATCTTTGGAAGCATACCCCAGCCAGCACAAATAAACATTTTACCTTCAATTTATTTGAAATTTACGTAAATACGTCGTAAACAGTTTACTTGCTCACAAGTTGCTTATGTAAACTTCTAAGATGCGTCTCGTAAAAATCGTGGCCACATGTCGTCATCGTGGAGTAAGCAACACAGGAGTGGTTTACCCTAATATCCACCATAATGCATATGCATAAAATATTTTGTTTGCCATATATATTTCCTCACTACGTATCAAATGTGCAATCCAGTGTACCACCTTTAAAAATTCTTACGAATAAAAATGCTAAAAAAATAAAACAACATAGGCATCACTAGCATCGCTAACAACCCTAAGGTGCTCTAGGAATCGAACCCGTGACGATCGCTTCGTAACCCGGCGCGCTACCACCAGGCTAACTGCTTCGGTGATGTGAGTGCTGTCAGATGGCTAGTTGTTATGACTCGGTTCATGCATAAACTTGCACTGGTTCATGAATGAATGAGTAAATTTTTAATAGTTGATTATAACTATAATACATTGCATAGCTACATATAAGTTAAGACTATCGAAGGAACTGTAGTGATGATTTAGGATCAAATTTGCTTTCCTAAATTGTCGAACACATGAATCCATCGTTAATTGTGCTGGAGTGACAACACCCCTTAAAAAAATCTTTGAAGATAAAAAATTAATTTCTGTTCACCAATGGTTATGATTACTGGTGAGCACCAATTAACTACTTGATAATGATGATTAATTACTAATATTTGCAGTGATTACCTACTTATTGCAAGGGAGCTCAGGGGTGGATTTTGGAACAAATATCGAACTGCTATCTCATATCGGTGATCAGCCTGAAACATATGTACTCCACATTTAATGAAAAAGATACTTGAAACTACTTCATGTAACTGCACGTTAACTTTATAAACCAAATATTTTCATTAAACATATGCGCAGAGTATAATCTATGACATAATGCTGTAAATTTACTTTTCTATCGGCCCACACTCGTAAGAATCACGTGAATTCGTTTATGTGTGCATATTAAAATCCATTTACGAGATGTTTACATAAGCACAAAGCATGTACGTTTATGTTCGTTATCATAAAATTCTTAACGGGGAGATTATGTTTACGTATACACACGCACCTTAAGTTTACGAGGATATTACGTAAACATGATACCGTGTGCTGGGTGGGACCGTCACTATGCCTCCTCGTGCAAAGTTTTTGGAGACGGAGTTGAAGATAATTTAAAATGCAATTTGTTTCTTTCGTCGAGAAGCTGAGAAATGTGGGGACAAAAGTTATCTCTCTTTCGCTGATTTTATTTTGGTGAATACTACAACTTATAAACTTTTATTCAAGCATAGGCAGGGATATTTTTCCTGTGCATACTAGAGAAATTTTCTCGTGTGGTGTTTGGTCCGCGCGGTACCTACGGTAGCTGACAACTTGACAACCTCAAGCAGCTTATCTCTCCTGGCCAAAAGTCCTGTCATGTGGAGCTCGCTTTCCGAAATAAAGATATACACGTTGAAAGCATATCTAATTCTCCCAATTTGTTAAGTCATTTTACACGTTCTTAGTTTTCAAACACGAAGAATACCATCAAAACGAACTAAATTTCCGACTTCCGCAAGCTGAGATAGCGCATTTTAAAATATTATTCGTAACGTAATTGGTAACTGAGTAATCTATTTTATTATTTTAATTTTATTTTAATCTTATTAATTTTTCTTCGCTTAAGATATGTTCCATAATTTATGCGAAGAAAAGAGAAGCAGCTTTTCTTGTTTATCTTCAAGTGGATGTCAAATTTAAACTTGATGCCCGGGACTTGAAAAATATCCGGCATTTTTATGTCTCGGTTGAAAAATTAATTAATATAACAAAAAATATATTTTTGACATTATTAAACATATAAATAAAAACAGGATTTAGTTCGATATACTTTATTTTAAAATTGAACTACCTATTTCTGTGATATAAACCTTCAAACTCAGGGAATGGAATTTTACAACGGACATTAGTTGCTTTGAGCTCGAATATAGTCCCCCCCAGACTTTTTCTGCGAAGATTTCGGCCAAAAAGGGGGGAAATATTCGCAGGAATTTGGTACATACGCGGTTTCATGCACCGTGTAACCACCAATTCATCCATTCGTTCTCGCAAACGTACATGAATCCGTTCAGGTAAACGTACATGAAACCATTCATGCAAATATAAATGATCGTAATTAAATACATGTTTGTACGTGTTAATCTAACGTGTAACCAGAGATTTACTCGATTTTGATGATAGCCCTTCCTGTCGGCAGATTTCTGAACTTATTGGCCTTGGCAGCTCCGTCGACAAAAACTACTCGACTCGACTCGACTTTTGTAAAAATACTCGAAGTACTCGAGTCGAGTACCAACTACACGACTCAACTAGAATTTTCGAGTACTCGCACATCCCTATTTAAAATACAATCATCTGGGTCACTTCAGTAGCAACCTTGTGGTTTTAGTCTACTCTTACTGCTCTGTATTTTAATTTTGCAGCTGATTACCTGTTTTTTTGCCTTAGTCCCTAGTTACCTGGGTCTGTAGCACTGCTGCGCTATGTATATATGTAATATGTGCTGCGAAAAGGATTTTTTTCAGGTCCATGGAAGAGTTCTTCAGCAGGAAGCCTTTTGAAGCGATTTTATAATGCGAGGGTTATTTTAAAGTAAGGTTCCATTGGCTGTAGCTATCTAAATTTTGCGGGCCTGAAGGAATGCTCAGGTGTCGGTTTCTAACATGCCTTGAGCAAAAGTGGATGAATGCCATTTGCAGTTGTAGCACCCCTTTGTGAAATTACAACATTTTTTGAAGTACGAAGATAATGAATGGCCTGCCAACTGTGAAAACTGTGTATGATTCAGTTTTTGGCAGCAAGGGAAGTGTCAGCTGTGGATATTCAGAGGCCACGATAAACTCACATATTGCAAGACCTTAAGGAAGGTAGTGCCTTACAGAATGTGCGACATGGCCTACTAACATCTGGAATTTTGTTGCTACTTGAGAATGCACGGCCTCATTCTACTGCTCAATCGCAAGAGTTAAGCAGATAAATTTGGTGGGGACAAACTAACCACCCACCCCTTGTGGCAAGTAATTGCCATCTGTTTGGTTATCTACAGATATTTCTCACTGGTTAGCCCCTGATGAAGAAGTGGAAACATCCAGTGAAGAATGATTGTCTTCAATTCAGCCAACTTCTACACATAAACTAGTAGTACGCTATGATGTGTCCAAACAAACAAGAAAACTTAATGGAAAAATTGCTGAGGTGTAAGGAGTGAAATAAAAAAATCTTGATAATATCTTTACTGGTTAAGTTTTTATTGAAAAACAAACCCTTTAAGAATAACCCTTTTAGAATGCAATGCACACTTGTCATTTGGAGCATCAGGTGTCAGGAATCAAGTTGGTGTGGTGGCAACAGTTCTGGCTTTGTATTCTGAGGAGTTGTATTTGAATTCTAGAAATGGCAGATTTTTCAATGTTATACTGGTTGTTCCCTACGCTAGCACTGTGTATGGAGGGTACTTTAAGTTCGGTGCTCCTGTCAGTTCGTTTGCACCTTTTGTTAAGAGCAGGTGAGTGCCGATGTTGGGATGCTCCCTGCTCATCCTCTGATCCCAAAAATCAAGCATGTACCCAACTACATGCATGTTCTTAATGGTGTAAATTACGTTAGCTGTCGATCTCCAACCCCAATGACAATAACTACATCAAGAAGTGGTATGTCTCACTTGGGTGCACCGTGATGATAGGGGAGACATGTTATGTTTGACATATAAAAAATGTAAAGTGGAAGGAAAGCCCTCTGGAGCCCCCGGCACTTAGACCTCTTTAGATCCATTGTGCCAACCCACATTCAACCTGCCCACCACTCACAGACCAGGGAAAAGAGCGCCGTGGTATCATGTTTGACAAAGTTTCAGTTGCGTCAGTCAATCCATAGGTGTGTGGTTGAAACTGTTTTTGAATCAGACAATTTGCCTTTTGTACCGATCTCATCCCTTAGGAGACTTTTTATGTATTTATTATTTTGCTTGCCGGTTGCTGCACAAGTGTGAGTGTATCAACATCTAGTACCTTGAACCTCGGTAAAATTGCCATGTGAATTAGGGATCCTGGGTAGCGTAGTGGTCTGCGCAGTGGCCAGGAAAGCCAAAGGTCCGTGGTTCGATTCCCGGTCCAGGTGAATTTTTTCACACAGCAATTAATGTGAATTTTGCAGCTTTTATAAGTCTGCACTCACACTTGTGCAGCAACCGGCAAGCAAAATAATAAATACAGAAAAAGTCTCCTAAGAGATGAGATCGATCGGTACAAAAGGCAAATTGTCTGATTCAAAAACAGTTTCAACCACACACCTATGGATTGACTGACGCAACTGAAACTTTGTCAAACATGATACCACGGTGCTCTTTTCCTTGGTCTGCGAGTGGTGGGCAGGTTGAATGTGGGTTGGCACAATGGATCTAAAGAGGTCTAAGTGCCGGTAGCTCCAGAGGGCCCCTGCTCCCTTCTACTTTACATTTTTTATTTGTCAAACATGTCTGGCTTTCCATGTATCAACATCTAGTACCTTGAACCTCGGTGACTTTCACCGCCGTTCACGCAGCAGGATTGAAATATTCTACATTTTTAAAAGCTGGATTAGGTGAGTGAGCCCAATGCATTATAAGGTCAAGATTTAGCCTCTCAACCCCATTCTTCCCTGAAAACATAATTGTCACTGATGTTTCCTCTCATAAATTTGTATTGAAAAAGATTTTTGAAGTACATTATTGCATTATCTATTAATTTTTCAGAAGAAGGGCATGACAGTGCTGAGGATGCTCTCGCATGCATTGATTTGCTGAAGTGGAAGCTCATGGAAGACCTGAAAACCAAATAAGAAATAACCAGTGAAGAATTTAATTGCATCGAAATGAACTAAAGTGGGCAGCTGAAATTGTTTCCAGCTATAGGTTGTTAAAAATTTAATTGAGAAATTGGGTCTGAGCAACCATTTTTATGTTTGAAGACCTTTCTAATCTCATGCCATTTTTCAAAAAACTTGAGGTGACTATTTTGTGAAACACTTTGTTAGTGTTTTTTATGGGTTTGAATGCTTTCCTTAAAATAGATTCTCTTATTTTTGGAGCCATTCAGAATCTATTAATTTATTTGATAATTTATATGTGAAACGTTTAATCGATAGAAATATTGTTTTTGTGGTAACAATTCCATTTTCTGTATGACAAAATATGTTATCCTGGCCTTTTTTGTATGATTTAATACAAATACTCAAAGCATGAATAAAATGACTAGTACAAAATCATCACAATATTACATTTGTGTAATTAAGAAAATTTTCATTAGATTCTCTATGTATTATTAATTTATAACATAATTGTTGAATTTTTGATTGCTTGTAATAATGCATTCTTATGTATGTGTGCATCTGAAGAATATTCTCATAAATGAGTTCCTTTGATTGGTGAGAAAAAATGTTCACCTCATTACGTCAAAATATAGAATTGGAAGAATGACTCTTGCCATCATTATGCAATCAAGTTTGTAAGTTATAGGT
This sequence comes from Platycnemis pennipes, assembly GCA_933228895.1. Lineage (NCBI taxonomy): Eukaryota > Metazoa > Arthropoda > Insecta > Odonata > Platycnemididae > Platycnemis > Platycnemis pennipes. The sequence goes on along the minus strand of OW121846.1, from coordinate 65,145,666 downwards.
ACTTATTTTTGTTTCCATTTAACACGTTAAGCACCATGGCGGACCACCGTTAAATATTCGAGGTGGCCACGGTGGTCCAATGGGACTGCCAAGCATTTTTCCAAGTTAATCGCTGCCAAGTCAGGAGGACCACTACTATAGCATGTAACACAATACGATTGGACCGCTATGGCCCCAAGGAGCATCGCGGACAGCAGAGGTTTGGGGATTTATAAAAAAATTGTAAAAATTTCAAGATTTTTTGTAAGCGTAATAGAAATTGAAAAAATTTAATATCATTGGTGAAATCTTCATGGGTTCTCCACCAGGTCAGGGAAACGGCCGGTGGAGAACCCGTGAAGACTTCACCAGCATTATACGCCAGGAAAACACCAGATCATTCATTAAAGATCATTACTTTCACAAAATGTTTTATACTCTTTAGCACAATTCTCTGCTTAAAACACTATCTCTGCAAAAACATTTTATATTACAGTAAGTCTTACTAGATGAAAATTATTTTTTATGGTATGCAGAAAAACAATTCAAAAGTGTGGATTTCCTTTGCAGTCTTCACAATATACGAGTATAATGACTTTTGGCACATTGCTTCTATTTAGGATACCATTCTTTTTCTTATCATAACAAACCTTGCAATTTTTTGTACTCTGACATGGTCCTTGCTATTTTTTTTACGGAACGGGGAGTGTTTTTCCTTCTTTTGTTCAATGACGTCCCAGACTCATCGTCCTCAGCCTCTTTTTCACCGGCAAACAATAACTGGTCAATTAAAACGTCCCTTAATACAATTATAGGCATTGAGCCGTCAATGATATTTTTTAGCAAAAAGTGCGCATTTTCTATGCTTGTTCCCAGTAGTAGTTCAATTGCTATCTTGCAGTACCACTGTAATGTTTTCCTCAAAGCCGATCCATAGTTTGAAAGCTGATTGGACAAATTGTTTGAACTTTTCCCTTTATTGTACGCCAATGTAGCTAAGGGCTTTTTCACTGTTGCCATTTCATCCTTATGTTTGGTGGATAGAATCAATTCATCTTGCCGATCTTTCCATTTCATGAGCTATATTCCTCTGCAATTTTCTTTCGCAACAATCTCCCCAACTTTCAACTTTTTTTGTATCACATATTTCGGGTTTCCTTGTCTGTTACTGCGGAGTGTCCCAAAGAGATGAGTCTTTTTGTCGAGTGGAGCATTTGCAATTTCTATGTTGGTATGGTAATTATCAGTAATTATGGTTCGCCCTGATTTTAGTGAATTTTCTGGTAATTTAATGAATATTTTAGTGGGAATGGAAACACTTGCATCTTGCTCTCTACCGCCGTACATTTTCATATTCCATGTGTATCCTTTATCAGAGCATAACTGGAAAATTTTTATTCCGTACTTATGGGTTTTTTGTGGAATTTAATATTGCTCAATTTTAAGACGCCCTGGACTAGTCTAGTCCTCACAAAATCGTTCCCCAGAAGTAAAGAATTTTTGCCATTTTCTAATGAGGGATTTTATTAGGGGTTCTATTTTGTTGCATCTATTCCCATCTGGGCACTCTTCATTATTGTTAAAGTGCCACATCCTTAGTATGATTTCAATATTGAATTGCGTGACATAACACTTGAAAGGATGCTGACACCAAAAAGCCTTCTTTTACCCCAGTAGTGGCGAATTGTTGGTAAATTAACAATACCCATGTACCCAACAATGCCAATATATCTCTTTATTTCCTCCATCGTATAGGGTTACAAGGAGTGTAGCCTGGATTGCCGATTATTCACTTTGGCGCTTACGTGTACCGTTGAAAAAGAAAGGAATTTAAGTATACAAAGACTTCGTCACTGAAAACACCTAAACATTAGTGTGTATAAAGTATCTCTAACCAGATCGGATCTATATTCAGATAAAGTATCTATTATATCGAAGATAAGGCCAATAGATTTAAAATGTTGCAGCAGATATAGTCCACAAATCCATTAACTCTATGCAATGGGAATACAAATTTCTACCTTTTGATTACTAAGTAAGGCCATTATGATTGCGTACCACAAGGTAAAAGAAACAAGGTATAAGAGTGAGCTGAAGTGGGAAGGGCTCAATGAAAGGGTAGGGTGTCGGCAAGGTGCCTTGGATGACACTTGAGACGTGTGAGCAAAGAAATTGGTTGTACGAATGTTACAATGTAAGCATTCATCAGGTAAAATATCAAATGAGTGAGTCAATGCGAATGAAATAGTCGTCTGTCATGGCGGTTCCATGATGTGGACTGCCATGGGACCCCTGCGGCAGCAGAGGACGAACGGTTACCGTAGTTGCCATGGCAGTCCCTTGGGACCGCTACAAAAAAATTCAGGATTTTTAGAAAAAAAAACGGCAAATAATAATATGTATTAGGAGTATATTTCTAAAAGAATATTCAAAGTCATAAAACTTTTTTAAAAAATTTGGCCCTGATGGAATTTTTTGAAAATTCATGTCGATGCTGAACGTGTTAAACATATTTTTATGCACAAAATCCAATGCCTCATTGTCAAGACAGAGCATCTATGACCTGAAAAATTAATTAATTAATTCTGTAATACCTTTATTAACGGACGTTGCTTAAAAAGGATCACAGAAAATGTAATGATGGAGTTGTATTTTAATGGAAAATTTTGCTGAAGACAAATGAACATGGAAGATTCTAATTTTTATAGTTTCAAACCATGAAAGTTATCTTTATATATTTACAGATGGTGGAATAGTTTCACCCCTTTATTTGTATAGCTGGGGTTGAAAATTCCTTTATGTTACTTTACACAAGGGTTTCATCGTGGTTGTATGTAATGAATGTTCATCATTTTTGATTTGAGAGAAAATGGGGACTGAGCTGACAATTTGAACTCAAAGAATTGAAATTTTTATTTCCATTATAAAGTGATGTAAAAATGATTTCCCACAGGTTTTTTTCACCTTCTCCTTGCAGAGAAGTATGTCGTTCAGATATCAGACAATATAATGTGGAAAGAAGGTAATGAATCTATTTCATGTACGTATTTGGTAGCCATTGCTGCCCAAATTCAATTAACTACAGGTGTTTTGCTCAAAGCATTTCTTTTTCATCTGCGCATTGATGAGTACATTTGTAGGTTTAATAAAACTACCTCCTAAGTGAAATATTGTTTGATTTATTTCCTTTTTTACCACCATGCAATTGTAGTTATAATTAGTGGTGAATGATGGTGGATATAATGTTTTGGTATCTTTTCCTACCACTTGGCACATCGTCTGTGTTCTACCCTGCATTCTTCTTGTAGAGTCAGGGTAGGTTTATCAAGTAGTGGAAATTTCGATGATTACCCTGGCCTTTTCCTGTGTACTCTTCACTCCTAGAACAACATGTTATGCACACAACTGAGCCTGAACCTCTTTCCTCCTAAACCTTTCTCTTTGCAGCTACTGTCCTCCTGGATCAATTCACTACAAACATTGAGATTCAGCACATCTGCTTATGAGTGAAGCACATTGGTGGTTTATTTTCTGCGATAAAATTCCACTTCTGCTCACAAAATTAAAAACTTGTAGATGTTGTAACATTCAGATGTAGGAATACAAGATTGGAGGATATAGCTAGCCATTGAATAGTTTTGAATGCACTTCTAACGCGTCTTATTTTTTACATTTTTTCATGGAGTTTTTGGCTCAAATCTTGCCATAACTTATGTGAATAAAGTGGATAATATTAGTGTGCTGATTTAAGATTTTTCTTTAGTCTTTTTCTCTCTCAATATTTCAGTTAACAAGAAATCAGAGATACAAGAAAAAACATTCACAGATAACCATACTCCTCGTTCAGGAAAGATATGATGGCTAAGCAAAAGAATATTTAAGATTAAGGGTCATATTCAGATTTTCATCCATTATCCGTTTCAAGTAGGTATCTTTGCAACTGTGAGGCAGGCCTTAAATTTGTGGGAGTGAGCGAAGTGAAAGTCACTCATCACGTGACTTTCATGGAACCAACTAGGATCTAGTAGGCATGGCTAGACTCTCGGAAATTCAGTCGCTCTCAGACCTACATAGTGTGAACATCGTGAATCTGGTTGCTGTGTTGCCAAACCTCCACTGCCTCTGTTTGATCGGTGCTCCGTGGTGTTGTTTCCTAGCTCCCATTTCCATATTTCATTATAAACCCATTAATCCTTTTCCATATCCTCTTGTTTCTTTATACCATAACACATATTCCTTTCCTTTTATTCTGCTTCCTCCTAATTCCGGTTATGGAAACCAATTGTCTTTATCTTGATTACGAATTTATTGGAGTAATTATTTGCTCTTCGGTGTTTTGTGACGGCATTATGGATCAGAAGGAGATGAAACTGCTATAAAGATAGTGAGGGTAATGATGAGGAGGATGACAGTGAAGCAGAAGGAGACGTATTCGCCTTGGCCGCTCCATTACAGTGAGAATGAAACTGGGAAGCCTAAAATTATTTCTATTAAAACCGGTTAAAACTTTGTATAGAAAATAAAAGAAAAAATGATAGTCGGGAAAACATTTGTTAGCATTTTTCAAAAATGACTATATTTAAGGACTTGAATAATATCGACAGTGGATTATATTGGTTAAACTTTTCTCGCCTTAACCCTACTGCTACTGCCATTTTCATGAGCAACAACAGTCCCTTTTTTGCAGTCAGGTATGCTTTTCTCAAAATTCCCTTTTTGTATCAACCATTTGCTTTAAGACCACAAACTTCTATTTTTGAAGGAAATAGCATTCCATTTTTCGTTTCTAGGTATACTTTTTGTTCTCTACATTTCACCTGTGAATTGACCAGGCCATTAGATCTACCCCTTTTCGTAATGGTCTGTGGTGTAAGCCAAGATAGGAAGCCTCTAGAACAGAAATAATGCATTGATCACCCTCGGTGAAGGGCGAGCAAAACCCATTGCGACAAGGGTCGACTCGTCCCCTGGACCTTACTGTGCATCCTGTGGATTTCACAGCTGAAAGAGTAAGGGACTATTACATCGGCAACGTTGAACTCGAGCCTCCCCTCTCGGAGGCAGTTCCCCATCCCCCGGCATAGACATTCGAATGACACCAGACCCTCCCGATGTGCACCTACCCCCAAAAATTTTCTGCCAGCCTCCCAGTTACAAAGATATTTGGAACGAATAATAGTCTTGCTTCTACTGCTTATGTCATAAAATATATACTTCCAGTCGAATCGCTGTACAGATTCTACCTGCGAAGTTGGTATTACTTCTGTATGATGCTGAGAAGTATCAGTATACTGCTTCAAACCATATCAAGGTGTAGAGATTGTTTACTTCATATTTCTTTCAGGACACATGTACATTTTGTAGGAATATATGAGGAAATATGTGCAATAATACCATAGAAAAATATCATATGTTCAGGGAATGCAAGGTCTTATCATAGATTACCCTAAGCAGATGTAGGTATTGATATGTTAAATAAATTAAGAGGGAAGTTGCACCCACAGACTGTAGAGGCTTTCATTTGGTTGAACACCTTAAAACGAACTGATGATCTTAATCCTTGTCTCCGAAAAATCTTCATTATTCCTCAGAATGACATGTGTCGTGTAAGAATACTTTCATGAACGACCACAAAAGACATACAATGTTGCTGATGGGAACAGACGATAGATAAAACAAAGATAAAATTTTTTCATGACTTTTTTAAAATGTTTGAAATTACAATATTCGTAATTACGAAGTGCCTATTTCCAGTCCCGCTGACTTCGTATTATCGAGAGATTACTGTATTAGGATTGATGGCTTGTAATGGTGATCAGGTATACTACTTCTTTTATTAGACTAGTGAAGTATGAAAATAAATCCTTGTGAATTGTGTCCCTTTTCTGAAAAATAATTTGTTTTCTTGCAAAATTTAATGAAGTAATTCTTACTCTTATAGCCCGTCAACTGGACCAGGGACATCTGTCTTCACGGTTGAAGTGTTTGTTATTGAGAATGTACATTATTTCAATTTTAGCATTTATTAATGCTGATGTTTCCATCCCAATTATAAGGATATCTCAAATATGGAGGCATAGGTGATGCAATGAAATTTTTGTAATAAAAAATAAATAGTGTAACTTGGTCCTAGTCTTGGGATGAAAAAATTCTCCGTAAGGGTCGTCCATACAAGAGTAACCCTACCCTGGCAAAAATAAAGGTTAGGCAGAGGGTAGGAAAATGACACAACAGGCGATAGGCGGATGGTAGTGGTTCCCACGGCCTACCCTCGAGCAGTGGTAGGGGAAGAATTCTGCCTTCTCCTACTTCTGAATGAATCTCTCCGTCATGTCACTACTCCCAATAATGATATTTTATTGTGATAAACGAATCAACACGACTAATTATAAAAATATCAAAATTTCAGCCAAAATACTATCCCTTGTTGGTATCCATCTTCATCGAGTCCACTGCTCTCACTATGAATCATGGGAAAAGGATGCACTTGTCGATGCCCAAATCTGGCGTCTGAAAAAGTTACCTAAATCCGCTCCCTTATGTTGCCTGTGTTATGTGGTGAGTATTTTCGAACTATTAACTACTTTAGTATAAACATAAAGGCTGATTTTATCTATAAATATGGTTGTCATCACTCTGAAACTTCTTATAGTTTTTATAACAGGGGTGTTCCAGTTACTCCGAGAATTGTTAGGAAATGGGGTAACTGGGTCCTAGCGGTCCCAGTTACTCCAACCCCATGCCCCAGTTACCCCAACCCCAGTTCTATCTGTAAGTTTTACCCAATTTTATAATTTTTTCAAGCATTGTAATTTAAGTTAAGTTACTCAAATACTGTAATTTAACATGTAAAAATATATTCACTTTTCTTTTTTAATTGTATGTTTATATTGCCTAGTTTCTTTGCAAGTCTCAGTAATGGTCCCAATACAATGGCCTGAACATACAATTTTATCACAAAATTGGGTAAACCAATATTTTGTCCTAGTCAATTGAATGTACAAAAATAGATCCAGGTACCCCAGATAGTTGCTGCAGGGCTCTAAAACAATTTGCCCTGGGGTGATCCAGTTACCCCCAAGTTTTGGGGCAACTGGGGCCAACGAGGCCCACAAATAATATTAATTAAAAAAATATACAAACTAGTAAAAATTGCATTAAATGCAACATGATGTATTAGTCTGTTTTTCAATAAATCATTACATGATTTTTGCAGCTATCCACTGGTGTTCCTTAAAAAAAAAATTAAAATGATATTGTAAGGTCACGTTGTAAAATCATGCCCCAGTTACCCCCGAGCACCTTAATGGTAGGAGCAGCCAAAGGTTCCATTCCCGGTCCAGGTGAATTTTTTCGCATGGCAATTGATGTGAACCCCCTAAGTTGGGTTATAACTCCAATAACTTCCAGGAAAAACGAGTTTGAAATATTTTATTACAATGATAACGCTTAAATTTACGCATCTTTCAGTAAGGGAAGTTCGATTACGAGTAAAGTAAGTGTCTTATTACTATCATGAACGCTTAAAATTACCCATTACTTAATAAGGAGAGTTGGGTCAGAGCTAAAATGTATGGTTCTCAATGTGAACGATCTTATTCTGGAACCATTCATTTGCTGATATCATACCTGGAACTGGTATCATAATGGTACATACGAATCATAATCAGTCAGCGTTCACTGTAGCGTATAGTATAACATGTCGGAGAACTACAACAGAGATTAACCCTCCCCCTTTCTAATGCCTCGCCTCTTTCTGTTTCACAGAATTAGCCCTCAGAGAGAGAAGGTGTTATTCTAATAATTTTTCCCCGTATGTCACCGAATACAATAGCTTCTTTATCGATGTCGTTATTTTGGATGGCAGTGACGGATAAACTTGTTACATTATGTCGTAGATTATATTGCCGGAAGCGCAAGACTTCTGTGAAAAATTTGAAAGGACAGCTATTCCTCTGTGCTATAAATGCTTACGGAACAATGGGTGGAAAAAGATGAATTGGCAGGTTTTTAATGCGGTGGTGCTTAAACTGGGGCGACTGTTTATGTTTTTATTTCCGTTTAAATGGCTTATCACTCGCGAGCTTATCCTCGGAATCCGGCCGCGTGTGCAACTCGTAGATGCCTGGTTGGTAACACATCGGCTGCTAAATTGCCTTCTGCGTCGCGTTTTTGAAATCAGCCTCGGGCATCGGTATTTTGTTTGTCTTCAGATACAGTTATCATTCAGCTTAATAGTTAAATTTTAGACGATACTATATAATTTTGGCAGGTGGAGTACATAAGTCACCATATCTTCTATCACTCGTTCAAATTAAATTCTTAGCGCATCTAAAGGCCGCTTTAAACGATACAATTTTTTGTACAATTTCTTGTACAAACTCTTGCATGAGGAAATTGTACCGTGTAAAGCGGCAAATTATACGAAAACTTGTGCGATTGTCTGAATGACTGAACGGGAAATAGAACGTGTTCTAATTCCATTCAGACAAACATACAATTTCGTTCAGTCTATACAAGAGTTTGTACAAGAAATTGTGCAAAAAATTGTATCGTGTAAAGCGGCCTTAACATATATGATTCCTCGATTAGTAACGGAACTATATGGGCAAGGAATGAAAGGAGGAAATCATGATCTCTTCGAAATTTCCATTGCCGTGGAAGAAACGCGACAAGTCGGCTAAAAAATGGTATAGACCTACACTTCGACGCGTTTCTCAGTAACATTGGTCAAGTTTGGTGGGATATTTTATGCGTCGTTGGAAAGAAAATTCATTTATCTTTAGAATGGTAATCATCCTCATAGTTGACGAAGAAATAAACTGGAGTGATTTCTCCAGAAGCAGTTGGGAGGAGATATATGAAGAATAGTCGATGACGTCATGCCAACAGTGCGTGGATAGTCGTCCGATACAAGGCGCGAAGCTTTCGAATGCATTTACCCACGGTACTGCTGCCGCTGCTCGTTCCAAACCGAATATTCTGAGGGTAACACGTAGGTCGTGCGACAGTGACATTTAGTAATGAAACGTCATCAAAATGCTCGGAAATATTTCCGCATGTTAGCTAATGGAATGGACTTGCGCGGCTTGGAAAATATCTTATGAGTAATACCTTTCACCAAGTGCTCTAGCTAAGATGAATATATCCTTGGTAGAATTTATGAGCATGTATTAACAACTGAAACATCGAAAAAAGTCAGAAGTGGCCTGATTCCGAAAAAATGAAAAAAAAAGCCCAGCCAATGGAGCACTGATCAGATTAACCCTCAGGTTGAACACATATTCGCTATATTTTTCCTGGAGCAATGTGTTTCAGATAAAAACTTAAAGGTAATATATGATGCTGATCGGAAATGGAAATTACCTACTATTAGACCTATAAATAATAAAATCTTTCGCGGACCATGTCACTGCCAAAAGAATACTTAGATTATTTTCCATGCCAATAAACTTAAAAATTAAAACAGAAGCCCTCCCTCCAATGCCGGAAGTTTATTCACAGATGTAATGCTGTAACATTTTTTGGAAAGTGGATTGATTTAATCCAGTGGGTATGAGAGGAGAGGGGGAACAAATACTCCCAAGTGTCTGCAATTGACCTGGAGTTGATAGAATGTGGAAGCTAGGCCAATTTTAATTAGCCAGTTTTGAGGGATGTTGGCGACCGATTTCTTCTGGCGGAAATCGCTCTCTCCGCGGGTGCTCGACCACGGCCGTTCTCTGAAAGCTTCATTGGCTGGTAGATTGGGGGGAGGGGAGGGGTGCAGCTCTGGGCTGGGTCCTCCACGCGTCACTCTCCTTGTGTTGCTCGCCCGGGTCGTGGTCTCCCTTGGGTTCGTCCTCCTCCCCGGGGAATTGGCTGAAGTCGCGCAAGGATTCCGATTCCGGTTGCTCGGTGGTGAACTCGTGGTTTGCTGAGTTGCACCAGCGCAATAAGGTGTTTTCAGCCACGGTGAGGTCACGCTCAGGAATCTGAAACTGGGGGCAGTTCTGCGCCGTCCTCCCCTCCCGCGCCGTGAACCCCTGCCACGGCCGGAAGTTGCCCGCCGCATACGTGACGGAGGCGGAGCCGGCGTCGGGTGTGATTTTCGGCTCTAGTGCAGTACTTGTAGCCTGGTGTGTCAACGGCTATTGCTGGGTTGACTGGATCATTTCCTCCGTCAAGGTTTGCAGTTACTCGGTAAGTGCAGCAAGTTGTTCTGTCGTCACGACACAGGTCTCGTTGTCAGATTTTTAAATTACTCATATTAATGTAGAATCTCTGAAGTTCACTCGTGAATAATTATACTGCAATTCGTAATTAGGGTTGCTATTTTAAATGATTTAGCGACCATTCTATCGTATTATAATCCAAACTAACAAAGAAAGAATATTGTATTTTTTATTCATTTTAATCCTCGGCGCATGTTAACGTGATAATTTTTTTTACAATGCAGAGCACCATTCCTTTGTAAGACCTAATGTGCGAGAAAAAATTATTACTTTAATTAACTATTGGCCAAAAATCAAAGTCCCTATTTTAGCTCATAGAATTCCCGATGAAAATAAATTGTACAATAAAGTGTGAAAAAAAGTTAACAAAACGTGCAGAAAATGTGAAAGAGTGACAGAAATGTAATTTGGAACATCTAAAGTGTAAAGAAAGTGTGAAATAAGGTAACATAAGTGTGAGAGAAGTAGAAGCGTGCCAATGGTGTGATTTGACAAAAATGTGAGAGGGATGTGCAGAAAGTGTGCAAAAAAGTGCTCCAAAGTGGAAGAGGGTGAAAAAAGTGGGTACACATTTTGTGCACACTTTCTTCACACTTAAGTTTTACCAGGGTTGGTTGCTAAATCATTCAGATACCAGATTAAAAATAAAATTATGGCTAAACAGTGACGGTAATGAGTCCAAATTGGATTTCTTTTTGGAGCAGTGGTATTTCATTGTGAAACATTATAAGTACTGTGAATCATTATTTCTCCATGCTCATGGCAGTGGGAGGCTCCTTAGAAATGTTTTTAATGCTTATCTCTGAGGTGGGAGTGTGCTATGAATCTATGAAGATGGGGAGGAAATGCTAAACTTTTAAAGGAACACCAGGCTAAAATGCCTTGGTATGTGTTTGTAAATTTGATGGTTTCTTGAAAAATACTGATTTCCACCTGAAACATTTCTTGCATTTTACTGTATTCTATTTCCTTGTTCATGTGACTGGAAGTTCTTTTTGAAATTCCCTATCACCTTGGTCATTACAGCTCAAACCACGTTGGTCTTCGTATCCTGCAGTGTCCTCTACAGTTCACGATGGATGGTACGTATTGAATTAAAATGGAGCTAGTTTAAAAGGCAGTTTTGTACTGAAGAAAAAAAGCTTGTACTCTAATGATAGTTGCATTCTTCATTTGAATATGTATGATATTCTGTTTTTCCTCCTTGTTCACTAACTTTACTTTTATATTTTTGGATGCAATTGATCAACATGTTTTACTAAGTTTTGATTGGAATTAGTGGCAGCATATATTGTTCACTTTGTTGGGCTTCGTTGTTGTTAGTTGTGCTTTTTGACATTCCAGAACCATCAGCTTACCATTTTTTAATGAAGAAATATCTCATGCCTGAGGAGAAACTTATGGAAAGTGGTTTTCCAAGAGTTTGTAATGAGGAAGAAGGAAGAGCTATAGTGAGTAAGACTGCCTACCGATGCTGGTCCAAATCCAGTAGCTTCACATCACGGGTCTGCGATAGGTGTCGAAAGAACTACACTGTGAATGATTTAGGAATCGGAATAAGTGGTGACCCATGCAACTACCATTTGGGCTATCCCAAGAAAATTGCAGGTAAGAGTTCGTTTTAGACCTCCTTCTGGTTTATTCTATAGGTGTCAAATATTTGAGCCTGATGAATTTGTATGTCAAAGCCATTTAAAACTTCATGCCTCATTTTCATGTATATATTTATGATTTTTCAAATGCTATATCCAAATGGACCAAGAATTTTCCCATTTGCTCTCACAGCATTTATGTTTCTCCCTCCCAGAAAGCTCATGGCTAAATCTTGAAAATATGAAATCTTTTGTTAAAAAATTGTTTGCAAACTTAACATTTGGCTTAGTCATTTGAAATTTTAAACATATTTTGACAGATTTTAAAATGTTTTTCAAAAGCCAATTAATATATATTTTTCTAGCTAGTAAAAAAAATTATCCTGAGTTTATATGTTGTTTACCTGGTCTGTTTAAGGAAAACGTAGTAAGCCAATATATTGATTGGTACCTTGAGCATATAAAAGTTGAAAGTACAACACTGGAGAGACTTGTGGTATCTATTGAACTTGGATGAGTGGAAATGAAGAGGTTCTCTCCTCATTTTTATGCATAAGTCTGTTTTTTGTATTTATCGATGGGATGCAATACAATTTCATTGGCAATTTATTATTAACTTTATTATTTTTTATTTATTAATTATTAATGACTTGGACAGGAAAACTCAGCTGATGCTGAAGTGCAGATAGCAGACAGGGTCAACCCACCAATTGGTGGTTTATAGCTGTTTGGAGATAGTATGGGGATTGAAACATTTACTCTAATTCTTCTCTTCTCGTGCCTATCTGGGCAAAGATCACGTGATAATCACGATTAGTTTAATTTTTATTGTATGCTTGGTCTGGTGTTACTGAGTCCACTAGGAAAGTGGATTGTTGAGTCAAGACATTAATAAAAATAGATATGGAAGGATAAGTAAGAATGCAGCGATGAAAAATAAATAAGTTCATGAATAATGATAAGATCACAATAAATGTTTATGTATGTATTTTTATGTTCATATATTTCGCTCTCTAGCAACTTAATATGTTTTCAGTGCCATACCGCCAATCGAAGCCAGCAAGCCATTCTGCCTTTGTACTGTGCACCAACTTCACTAGTTCTTCTACATCATGGAATTGGCTTGATTTTGGGTCACTAAAAGACTCAATGGTAGATGTTGTTCTCCCTATTTCGTGTTTTGTACGTTTATATTTGCGTACAGTAGTGTAAAATACACCGAAATTTCTTGTTGCTTCACAGTTCTAAGACTCTCCTTGCTCGAAATAATTATTATTCCCGTAATTATTATATTTCGATAGTTATTTTTTTTGTAGTATCTTCTCGTGAAATGTATCCTGATGAATTACTCAATAGTGCATTTCTACAGTCACTCTAAAATATCGCTTAAACACATAGTTATAATTAATACTCAAATCTAAGACAATTTTTGAGATTTTCAGTGGAAATTTTATTGAAAAATTTCCTGGGTACAGGCGAATGCGGTACTAATTTTCTCATTATCTTGCAACGTAAACTCATATTTGCATAAGTGGTGAATAAATACCAAAAATCTATTCATATTTATCTGTCAGATGTCTGATGAAAGATGAGATTAACAATTTCTATCTTGTTTCATTGGTAATATGTAGTTGTTTTAACTTTAGCTGGAAAATAAAAACTAACTTGTTTGTATGCATTCCCAAATTCTTTGAATGCATCAGTAAGGGAAATGTTGGCTGTGAGGTATATGTTGGATTTATTAAGTTTTTATTAATTGTGCTCTATTTTGACTTCTAGGCACTGGGGATCAGACTCGAAAGTTTGCATGCTGCCTGGGGGGTCCAAAATCTGAAGGCTGCCATAGTTGGCCTTGCCATGTTTCTAGAGTGTTTAGTATGGATAACCTGTACGGTTTTGTCCAAACCCTTGAGAAATCCAGTGGAGCTCATAGCAAGATATATGGTTTAGACTGTGAAATGTGTTATACAACACATGGATTCGAATTGTCACGGATCAGTGTCGTAAATTTTGATGGTGAGACTGTGTATGATACTTTGGTTAAACCTAAGAATGCTGTTTTGGATTACATGACCAGGTAATTATTGTATTTTATCTGTTCTATAAGGAGTCATAAAGTGAAAGACTGTTAAATCATGAAAGCACATTCATGTTGGAAGTCACAATGCATCATTTACATTGTGGATAATTCTATTTTTATACGTATTTGAGGGGAATTATTTTCTGATATGAATTAACCTCCTGTGACTTCTACTCTGGTCAAAATGGATGCCAGTGTATCCATAATGTTGTGAATTGTATTGTTGTTGATGTTGTAAATAACTACGTTATTTTACCAATAACAGCAACGTTACTAGGCGATTAATGCACAGGACAAAACACATCTGTCCCTGGCCATGGCTACATTGTGAGAGAGAGAGCGGCCAATCTTACAATCAAGCACTTAACACAGTGGCAGCACAAACCATGCAACAAATGACATACGAAAAGCAGGTAACAACAAATTGCAAATATCAAAATGGCCAAAATATCATTGAATAGTAATCACCACATATTTGAATAGTGCCATCTGTCTTCTCCACATCCACTGTAGGCATTGCCCACTCAGTTGCCTTAACTGGAACTAAAATTCCCTCCTCTGCCAACCTATCTATGTTTCGAGATTAATGAGGGAATATGGGCTGACTTGCGGAAAACAGGACTGGCTCCTAAAATCACATATCTCTGGGGGTAGAGACAATCCCGAAAAACACAGATGCACCCTTTCCGCTCTGATACGTAATGCATTGACCCAGGAGTGTCCCAGCAAAAAATAGCAGCCACCAGAAATAAAAGTTTAGCCACATAACAGTGAAATTCTGTTTCAACACTGCACTGTCCCAAAACTTTTAGTCTTTGATCAGACCAGGTTGTCAATTTAATTGAACAAGGCTCCAGCTTTATAAAACTTTAAGTCTGATTTGTAGACATGGTAGGTACACAATAATGGTATGCCTTGTGCCACTGTCCACCTCCATTGTCAAATGGTACACCTTCAGTTCAAACAACAATCTGAATAGGGTGTGGGGTTCCCGAGGAAGGTGTGAAAAAAAAAGAGAATTGGTGTTACCTCCGTGATCACCCGTGTCTGGACTCTGATGGCTCGATGATAGAATGAGCTGTGGTGCAGTAGTAATGCCTGTTGTCCTGGAGAGACGTCTGATAGGCTTCCTGGCTCTCTAACATACATTTGTGAATAATGAAGGTGAATCAAATAAATTCCTGTGAAAATTATGTGTTTATTGAATGTTCCTCAAGGGAAGGAAAAAACTACCTACATATTTATTTTTCTTAGATGCAATGTGAAGTGGCTATTAACACTTCCCAGAAACTATTTATCATGATTGTTAATTAATTACTATTTAGCATCCAAGTACATACAGAGCTTCAGGTGACTTGAGTCAATCAACATTTTTATATAGACATAAATGAAATGAAGTCTGGACCCGAATAGTCAGTAGGGAACTTGAAAAGTTGGGAAATGAAATAAAGATGTTTCTCTGTGTCCATTGAAGTTAATATTTTATTTTTTATGAATCTACTAGGAAGCTATTCACAAATTTCATTGAATAGTGGAGCCTAACGTGTAATTAAAGATTGCAGGGAAAAAAAAGTTAAGCCTACTAGTCTCACCCAAATTTTTGTGAGGGCATGGTTATTGAGATGAGAAAATACATGCACAATTTTATTTTACCTTTATTTAACCAACATGGTGAAGGCCTACATGAAAGAGGGTTCAAAAACAAGGTTTCAGGAGTGATCACTAGGATTTTCATAAAATTGCTGTTTTAATTTCTCGATAATTATTACTTTTTTATTTTCAGGTACAGTGGCATCGATGAGCATGCAATGAAAGGTGTTACTATGTCTCTTTCCCAAGTCCAAGCTGATCTGTTGGATATGTTTGATAAGAGAACCATCCTGGTTGGTCATAGCTTGGAGAATGATTTTAGAGCCCTGAAGGTGATTTCTTTTCCCCACCTTGGGAATAACAGTATTCTAAGGAAAAGTATATGTAAACACATTAAATTCTAGAATATTCCCAATCAGAACTTAGAATCAGTTTCACCATTCAATCATTTGGTATTTGGTAAATAATTTTTGTCCTAGTTATATTTCTGTGTTTGCATGTGTTTGGCTATCATTGCTAGTTTGGTTGTGGTTGCCATTAAGCACTTGGTCCACTCTTTCAATGGCACACCTGCATCTCACCCTTTCCCTTATCCCTCCTTGGGATTGGGTAGGTGTGTGTTGGCTTCCAATGTCAAGGGACCTGGTTTGTGTCCCAGCTGTGGCAGTGACTTTCAGTCGAATCCCAGCATTTAGTCCGTTAGATTTGGTATTGCCCTTTGAACCCTTGGTCTCCGTCTCTGAAAGTAGGCAAAATGCCAATGATGGGTTTCTCTTTGCACTTCTTTTTCCCCCTAGTATCCAATTACCCACCTATCTTAAATCGAGCAAACGGTCTTAACCCTTTGCACTTGGATTTTTTCCCCCTCTACACCAGTAGTCCACTCGGAATTAAATTTTAAATGCTCCTTGATTTCGCATTTCGAGTGACACTCAACATGCAAGTTGGTAGTGAGATATACTGTGTCGAGTATCCCTGGTGAAAATAAACCGTGACAGACAGTGTGACAGAAGCGTGAACACAGTGTGCTTAGAATGTGACAAGAGCGTGATTACAGTGTGCATACACCGTGACAAAAGCGTAAATTGGGACTCAAAAGCGTGCAGAAAGCGTGATAGACACTGTGACGGTACACTGTGTTCACAGTGTGAGGACACCGTGCACACATTGTGACTAATACCCATGTACAGTGTGCTGCACATTGTGGTCACACTGTCCATCATGCTTTGAAGGGAGCACAGTGTGTGTACACTGTGACTAATAGCCTTGTACAGTGTGCAGCACATTGTGGTCACACTGTCCATCACGCTTTGAAGGGAGCACACTGTGCGCACAGTGTACATACACTGTGGCTAATATACTTGCACAGTGTGATACACATTGTTGTCACACTGTCTGTCACGGTTTATTTTCACCAGGGATGACTCGACACCTGAGTGGAAAAGGTTAAGAATGTTTCACGTGAAACTTGATTCAGCACAAGACCTAGTGTGCTGGCCGCTACTTGATATTGAGGATGGAATCTAGTATGATTGGAAGCGTCCTGGGAGGTTTCACACGATCATTGACCTTGTGCTTGCTATGATGCGGTTATTCCATATGATTCCACACTAATTAAAAAAATAGAAGTTCGCACAGCGTCTATAACGTGACTTGATTGGTTGATGGCTACCGGTCCTAATTGGAGCTACTAGATATCTAGTACCTCATCAAGCATGAAATCCAGTAGCTCAGCAAGTATGTGCGAGCATGCTTCCTAGCCAGCATACTGGTTCTATTCACTTGATACTGGAAAGCTAGCATACTTGCTAGTATATTTGACCTTGTGCTGAAATCAAGTACCGTGTGAAACGGGCTTTACCTGTTGTTTGACCCCCCAAGTAACAAGCATGGGCAGTAGGGTAGTTTCCTTAATCAAAGAAAACAGAATTCATTAATTGTGATTTATGCTCCACCATAAATGTATCAATTTTAAGCAAAAAAAAATTGGATTGAGTATTTCCAGTTTCCTAGAGAATTCAATGTTAATTTTAAGTCCATTTGTATAAGCTCAGAAATGGTGGGATGCCCTGCCTTTTACTGATGTAACAAGTATATAGATTAAGTTGCAAGCCATAGGAAATATTCGTCTCCTGAACTTACCATTGTATTTCAGATCCCCTAAGCTCCAGTGAATATATACTAATAAAAGCCTATGAAAACTATCAAAGTTTGAAAAGTCTCCTCTGTTAAATATGTTATTAATAGTTTTTATGGGCTCCAGGGCATCCTGTTGTGGAGTCGTCTGCTACTGCGAAGTATTGCATGAAGTTCACATGACTCTGGGCCAACTTCATGGTGTGCTTAATTAAATAATTACTAACTGTTTTTATATGAATCAACCGAATAAATAATTTAAAAAACATATGTTAATCATAATTAATTAACTGAATATACCTCAGATACTAGTTTAAAAGATTTAATGGAGTGCGTCATCTGCTTGGAAGCATCCGCAACATCGCCTAGTGGCAAGTAGAGGAAAGAGTGTCATGTCACACATTTGATTTACCGGCAATAGTTTGCCATTGTGTTTTCATGCCATCGAATTTTTTCACTTTTTAATTAATGAGGAAAAATACTTAACCTCCTGTTAAAATCAAATGGCTTAAAATCCAGAGGCTGTAAACTTTTATTAAGAAAATGAAGAAATACTAGGAAACTACCCTATGAAATATACGCTTGGACTCGTTTTCATGGGCCTTATGCCAATTCATTTTCTCCTGTCTGGGGGAGGGGTATTTGAATCAGCACCAATTTCATAGTGATTTGCTTCGACTGGATGGTGCAGAGATATATTTTGCATTCTTTACAATCCCCAAGTGAAACTTACCCCTGTTATACTTGCCTAGCCCTTGCTTTTGCATTTCCATCGACTTCCAATGTGCTAAGGCTTTGCTTTGATTTTTCCAGCTGATCCATGATACTGTGGTGGACACTAGTGCTGTGTTCCCGCATAAATTACCTCCTTGCAAGAGGGCATTGAGGGATTTGACCTGGGAATATCTGCATAAGCGCATTCAAAATAGTGGTAAGTTTTTGTTGAGGTAGTTATCATAGAAAACTGGAAAAAGATGTTTCAAGTATCATTTTCAAAGCCACAAGGAAAAGAGGAGGGAATATAGTAGACCCCTGCTTTACGATGGGTTCAACTTACGATGGATTCGACTTATAATCTGAGCTGATTTTGCACACACTTTTTAAAATTTTAAATTTTGCCGATTTTGTTTTCAATCGAACAATGTGTCATCCATTCATAATTGTAAGCCTTATTTCCTAATGAAACAAATTTTTTTAACAGAGCAGCATTTACATATTCAATGTTACTAGTAATTATAAGCTGCCTGTGAGGTTAGGACAAATGTTGCAATGCCCTACCACAAATCATCTCCGATGAGATATCGCAACATTCATTACGTAGTCAGTATCAAATATATTAGGAAGAAAAATAAGGCTTTCATTAGTCATAATATGTACAAAATTTTATCATTGTGAAATTCTATAAAACGAACACTTCACCCAAAGAGTAACTTCATGTTTGAGCATATTACCATAGCTGGGCAAAGTTAATCCAAAAAGTAACTTCGTTAATGCATTAAAAGCTACTCAAAAAGTTAACTTCGTTAATCATTAAATCGTTATCTTGATGAAAATGTAACGCGAATTAAAGTTATCCGTTAAAGTTAAAAATCTATATGAAACTGTGGGCAATTCTGAATTATATGCCACTTAACATTCAGGTATTTTTAATGTCAATGAATGTAATAAGAATTTCGTGGTCAAAAATACTTAATAAACAGTATAGATTAGGTAATGTAGACTTATATACATGAGGTATGGAGTTTCATAGTAATATACCATTTCCGTCAGTAAAGTTGGACCTGACGCTGTTTTTATTTGATTGTGGAAATAGAAACCTTGGGATGCGCCGCTACCGGTAGCTGCGATACCAAAAGATTCACCAATATTTTGCTGGCGTAGTTTTGTGGCATTAGATGGTGAAAAAACTATTGCCAGTCCTAGTGACATAAGAAGAACCCACAGCTCTTTAAGAAGCCTTAGGTTTTCGTTTTCCCGTGAGTTAATCCTGCCTTTACTTTTTCTTCAAATTGAACATATTTAGATGCATACGTCTTTTCATGTCTTGTTTATTGTTTTGGGTGGAAACATGAGCCTTGACTGTGTAAATTATGTCTGTAAAAGTTACATAAAAGTCTGATTGCAGTACAAACGCTGAGTTCTCTAGATTGAATTCTCAACACAACTCCTTCAACAAGTTATTACATGGCAATCCAGATGCTTCTGAACAAAAGTGATGGACTTAAATTAACGGAATTAAAAGTTAACGGAAGTTAATAAGACTGTTAATAGTTTTTGGATTTAACTTAAAAGTTAAATCGTTAAGCAATACGTTAACTTCGTTAATTAATGATTAACAGATTAACGCTTTTCTGCCCAGCTATGCGTATTATCTACCAACGAAGTGATACGATACCTTAATGGATATAGCTGTTGCTAGTGTAGCTATAGCAGTTGCTGTTGATAATAAATCAGGTGAATGAAACAAATTAAATGATAACTTAAGACGATGAATGACAGGGTTGTAATGTGGTGGCTAATATGTGTCAATATGCTTTGAAATTTAAGTCCCTTAATGACTTCCTTCCATCCATGTTTATATTACTGAGGTAGAATGATGGTTAATATGGCATCTAAAACAAACTTGCATTTTCATGGCTTACCCAGAACCGTCATAAAGAGGCTAGTGACATCTAATGGAGAGTAACATTAAATCAAAATGACTATGGGAGAGTAGGGTAGCGAAAGAACTTTGTCTCGTAAGGATTCCAAAAACTGGCAGCATATTTTTTTGTGCAAAATAGATTATGCTATTTTATTGAACTTTATCAATGCGTTTTACTAGATCTCTTTTGATAAATCCCAACCAACAATATCCTTCTTAAATTATTTCCTCTTGATTGACTGTGGGTCTTATCTCTGAGATACTCAATGGATTCTGTGTTAGTTACTTTGCTGAACTTTAAATTTAAATGTAAAATTGAATGCTATGGCCATTAGCTTTTAATGGCTCCAAAGTAATACGTTAACAAGTGTGCAAAGTTTGTACAATGATGAACCCCCTCCATGACTTCCTTGAATTTCCAGATATTTAACATGTTCAACCTTTACCTCTCATTCCTTGCATATTTCATCCAACATCTTTGCACTTTAAAAGTATTAACATTTCCTTGCCTGTTTTTTCATTTAGCTCATATATGGTGTTCACGAACTAAGAAATGCAGTCAACCATGGAATGCCGTACTATAAAATTATAGGGATGTGCGAGTACTAGAAAATTCGAGTCGAGTTGAGTAGTTGGTACTCGACTCGAGTACTTCGAGTATTTTTACGAAAGTCGAGTCGAGTAGTTTTTGTAGATGGAGCTGCCAAGGCCAATAGGTTCAGAAATCTGTCGACAGGAAGCGCTATCATCAAAATCGTGTAAAGCTCTGGTTACACATTAGACTAACACGTACGAACATGCATGTGCGTTCATTTGCATTTGCGTGAATTGTTTAATGTACGTTTGCGTGAATGGATGAATCGGTGGTTACACAGTGCATGAAACCGCATATGTACCGTATTCCTCCGAATATAGCTCCCCCTTTTTGACCAAAATCTTCACGGAAAAAGTCTGGCAGGGACTATATTCGAGCTCAAGGCACCTAATGTCCGTTGTAAAATTCCATCCCCTGAGTTTAAAGGTCAATATCTCAAAAATAGGTTGTTCAATTTTAAAATAAAGTATATCGAACTAAATCCTGTTTATTTATCCATTTAATAATGTCAAAAATTATTTTTTAATTGGTTATATTAATTAATTTTTCGACCGAGACATAAAAATGCCTGATATTTTTCAAGTTCCGGGAGGCAAGTTTAACTTTGACGCCCACTTGAAGATACACAAGAAAAGCCACTTCTCTTTTCTTTGCATAAGATATGGAACATATATTTATCTTAGACTAGACAAAGTGTAAAATAGAGTACTCAGTTGCCATTTACGTTATGACAAATTTTTAAAACATGTGCTATCTCAGCTTGCGGAAGTCAGAAATTTAGTTCGTTTTGACGGTATTCTTCGTGTTTGAAAACTAAGCACGTGCAAAATGACTTAACAAATTGGGAGAATTAGATTTGCTTTCAATGTGTATATATTTATTTCGGAAACAAAGTTCCACGGGACAGGACTTTTGGCCAGAAGAGATAAGCTGCTCAAGGTTGCCTATTAATAAGCTACCGTAGGTAACGCGCACGCCAAACACCACTCAAGAAAATTTCTCTAGTATGCACAGGAAAAATATCCTTGCCTATGCTTGAATAAAAGTTTATGAGTTGCAGTATTCACCAAAATAAAATGAGCGATAAGAGAGATAGCTTTTGTCCCCACATTTCTCAGTGAAAGGAACATATTGCATTTTAAATTATCCTCAACTCTGTCTCCAAAAACTTTGCTTTGCGCGTGGAGGCATGGTGATGGTATGCTTCCAAAGATACAGTCAATTCTTAAACTGACACTGACTTGCATTCTTAAAGACGATACCCTTTTCCGCTAGTGTCGAGTCCTCATGTCTCACAGTGGTAGGAGAGCTGCTGGCAGCATAAGATTCCATGCGTCCCCTACCTTTCTCTTCCAGGCATGCTCTGGGCAGTTGAGCATCCTTTTATAGAAAAAAAAATAAATATCATATCAAATAACCAAAGAATTCTATTGAGATTTCATAAGTGGATTCATATTAATGACTCGAGAGCAAAAGAAAGGTCCAAACTGTGATTTTTGGAATGGGAAGTGTGCGGGACGGAAAATAACGCAGTCTGACAAATTCATCAGTAGCAAAAATATTGATCAATGCAATATTATGAAACTTCGAATACCTATTAACAAAGCCGTTAGCTACAATATGTGAAAAGGAAAACGTGATATCTCGATCTGTGTTGTTCTTACGATGCCCCAATTCGATGGATCCATCCGGTACCCAAAAAAATTTGCTAAAAATCAGTTCTAAAACACGTACTTCAGCCAAAAAATTGTGAAAATATTTAAATACCATCAGTCAATGTAGAAATAAACAGGCTTTAACCCTTCAAGCCTGGAGGAGGTTTAAATGGATTTTAATCCTGTTGCCGGAGGAGATTTAAATGTTTGATGCTTTATGTAGACTTGTGAACAATAAGTAATATTTCAGTAACTAATAGTTCTACAGTCCGAAATTTTTTTGTAATTGTGAAAAAAAACTATATATTTCATTTAGAGCTTAAAAACATTAAAAACAGATTTATTTCAGGAGCTAGAC
This sequence comes from Platycnemis pennipes, assembly GCA_933228895.1. NCBI lineage: Eukaryota > Metazoa > Arthropoda > Insecta > Odonata > Platycnemididae > Platycnemis > Platycnemis pennipes. The sequence goes on along the minus strand of OW121846.1, from coordinate 65,122,823 downwards.
GCCTTAAAATTCGTTTTAATTAAACAAAATATTATGACGAAATAAAAACTTTCTCGAAAGAAATTATGCATGAATTTCAAGTTTGAGGAATACAGACAAACACTAACACAGATAGGTACTTCTTTATACACTGGTAGTTACTATTATTGAATGATTAGTCACAGATCGTCCATGTAAACACCTCCGCAGCAGATTTTTGTTTTTAGTCATTTCCAAGGCTCCTTATAGCTGTCATCACCAAACATAAATATTAAAAGGTTCTTTTTTATAATAATTTCAATTCCAAAAGTAATTCAAAAGAAAAATTTAGTGCTGAATATATTTTGAGTTGTAAAAAATACAATAAAATTACTTCACCTTAAAAATTCAGCTTGGTGTGGTAATCCTCAAAGCAATCGATGCATAGTCCGGTGTCACAAGGTTCGCACCTGTAAACTGTCTCTTTCCTCTTCCCATGTTTGGTACAGACTGAACACAGTCTTTGAGGTCTGGCCTTATTACCTTTAGTAATTATTCTTTTTACAAAATGCCTTTCAGTTAGTCTAGGAAGCATATTGTCTGATATGTGGCGGCCTGGCACTCTTTGTTGTACAGCAATGCCGTATTTTAGAAATAAATTTTCTACTAATTGGACTCTGAATGATAGATGATCAATCCTTTTTCCCGAATTTGTGCTATATATTATCATTGAATTCAGCACTGTTATATTTAGAAGTCTGCGGAAAATTTTCATATACCATTTGTTTAGACGTTTCCTTTCGATTAGATACACTTGAAGAAGCTGATATTTTAGGTCAACTCCTCCCATTTGCTTGTTATAATCGATCACACAGGTTGGTTTATTTATTTCCTTTCCCCTGATGTTGATGATCTCTGTGTCAGTGTTGTGAAACTTGGATATTATGGCAATAGGTTTTTTGTCCTGCCACTTGATTACCGATACAGGGCCGGGATACATCCCTATCACTTCCCCTTTTTTCAATTTTTTTTCCTTTTCTAACGTGGGTACATTTTTCCGGCCTAATCTCAGCGTACCTACGCAATCTGTTTTGTATGAAGTCTTTAGATGCCTCGCTAAATCAGGAGAATTACAGTAATTATCCATCCAGATTGTTCTACCTTGATTTAGGAGTGGCTCAGTTAACTTTAGGACGATGGACGCTGTTTTACTACTTCCAGGAGTAATAAGAGGTGATGAAAAATCAGCATCCTTGCCAGTGTAAACAATAAGTGACCATAAATACCCACTGGTTGAATCACAGTGTTCGTATGATTTGATCCCAAATTTTGATGCTTTGAGAGGAAGATACAGTAGAAACTCGAAATTACGAAGTCGACGGGACCGGAAAAATCTGCACTTCGTAATATCAAATTTCGTATCAACGAGTATCTTTCAAAAACATCGCGATGAAGCTCTTTGTCGTTTCCTTAAATTAAGATGAACTCTCGAGACGTACTTGCATGATTTACGAAGTTATAATTCATAAAAGTATACTTAAATGTGTGTTCATGCCCACAAGGTGCAAATAGTTTAACGCAACTAATTTTTCGGAGGTTGATTCTTCCCATTTTCGGGATTTCCACCACATCGTTACATCTTTTCACGGCGGAAATCCCGAAACTCGGAAGAATTAAACACCCATCCAAGCCCCGCGGAAATTTACATCGCGACAACTAACTTGCCGTTCTTTTTTTCCAATGAATGATTAGGCAATGAAGCGTCTTTTGCCCAATTTTTTGTGCAGTTTGGAATAAGCCTATGAAGCTCCATAGCCCATTTTTCTATATTATTTCCTAACTGGAGAACTCTTTAACTGAAGCGTGAGCGATGTTTAATCATTAGTAATACTGATTGATGCATACAATAAGGAAGTGTGCGACTTGCGCGATCATTGGCACCCGATATTGAAATTAGAGGAATAAAATTTCGTTAGAAGATGGTCCTTTCTCCGCGTCAGGCATAATATATGCATCTACCTACGTTAAGCTAAGACAGTGAAAATAAGATTCTCTCGCGGATGCTATGCGATGGATACACGTTATGTATTTTGTATAAATAATGGTAAGCCAATTAATTTCCCGAAATAACAATCGTTTTTCTCCCTTGGATTCAGCTTATTTGTGCGTGGTTATTTCCGAGATGATAGAGCTGAAAGAAGAGCTTATAGAAGAGTCCAGCTGTGTGCCTCCTTTCAGAAGTAGGGTGTACAAGCTACGCACTTCAACGGTGAAGGTTGATAGTTCCTTTTACACTTCATCGGCTACTAACGATGCTAACATTACAAATCAATAATTTTCGTTTTTCACTCTACTACACGAAAGCTTCAGTTGTGGTTCTATTCAGATTAGGTCTGCCTGCCTGCTCTTCATTCATTATATCTCAGAATTCTTTTAAACATTCGCTATTGAATTGAAATGTGGGATATTTTTGCTAATCGTTTTTCCTTTGCTTATCAAGCAAGGAGACTTGCGTCCAAGCATTGCAGCTCCAGGTCAGGCCACGCATCAAGCTGGAAGCTGCCTTCGTTCCCTCCTTTCCCCCTCGCTGTGGGTGGGGGTTACTCCATTCGCCCGCTCACAAAAACAGCTGCGAGGCCCATGGTCTCGTAGTATCGTACGTCTGTTGTGAGGGTCATCCACCCGGGATTCAAGGCCAAGGGCTGCGCGCGAAGACTAAACCTCGAATGAATCATCAGCTTTACGCCGAATAGTCGCATCTTATCTTCCTCCTCCCTTACCTCTATTTGCTGCGTCGGCGGAGAGGGAAGACATGACTCTGCCGAGTGGAGCTTTTACCATGAATCAAGATATGCCCGCAAAACAATATTTACGCTGAGTTAGACCCATCGGCGTGCACAGAATCCTTGAGATTGGGGAGGGAACTTCTTAGAGGGCCCTAGAGCTGGTATGGGGGGCCTGCAAAGTCAGCGTGGGGCATCTCATGCTAGCCTAGCGTTGAGGGGGTGGGACGGAGGGGCACTCGAAGGGGCCTGATATCCCGGAGGGCGGGTATGGGGGGGGGGTTTGGATGTGAGGGGGATGGCTCGTGCCCACTCATAGAGCGGGAAGGAGGGACACGGAGGGTCACTTGAAGGGGAAATATAGCCAGTGTGGGAGGGATAGGTTAGCCGCAAGTGAGAGAGAAAGGTGATGGAGAGTATGCCGAGGTTTTGGAGCAAAGGAGGAGAGCTGGGTGAATTTTCCTGGTGGGGACTGCCTAGTGATCTCTCTTTTAGGATATTTCTTCGATCGCTATGTTGAAGTGAAAGGGGAGGAGGGTACACCATTTTCCGATATAAATATATATATGGGTGCTTGAGCGTTTTTTCCTATTGATTTTGCATGCGCCCAGAACTAATCTTCCTTTATAATTAATGTGCGTTAAACTAAATGGCCCTATGAACCATGCGAACTCATACTTTCTCTGATTTTCTTTGCTGTTAGCGGTGGAAGAAGGGAAGGGAAATGCGTATGAAGAGCCTTGCTCGATGACTACATCAAAACGCTCAATGAGGACGGTAAATTAAACATGAGTCCTTCGATGATAACTATTGCCAGCCGGAATAATTATGCCGTCGAGCAAGGTTGAGTGTAATCAGTCTGAAATGGTGAGAAGAAAAAAAGCTACCTTGGGTTATATTCACGACTGAATCTACCGCTCGAACAACATAGCACCATCTCCGATACATGTCATAGTTATTGCAAACGCGCAGCAAACGATTTCTATACCAGGAATATTCATCATGGATTTATGTTCGGGAAAACTGGTAACAAAAAATGCCAGGGATCATGAGAGGAAAATGCTGGTTGTAGCAATTAGTCTCTCGCCGGCGTGTATATCCGTACACGACTACTTCACATTTTTTTACTCGTTGGCAACTCTGTGGACTCGTGGTAACAAAGCAAAACGCATTTTTTGTCCGATTGGTTCCATATTTTATGAGCTACGATACCTACGATTCAAAGTCGTCCGTAAGGTCTGGTTTCACTGGGGAGTCCAGCGGCAACGTCCAACTGCCGCGTCTGGACGTCGCGGCTGGAAGACGCGGCCGGGTGGTTTCATTCAGGCGTCTACATCCTGTTTCCGCGGCTGGGCGATGTGGGAGAATGTGTATTTAGTTAAATTACAAATTTATGTTTTCTTTACTCGTTGGCAACTCTGTGGACTCGTGGTTACAAAGCCGAACGCATTTTATGTCAGATTGGTTTCATATTTTATGAGCTACGATGCCTACGATTCAAAGTCGTCCTTACTATTGTAGCATTGAAAAATGAGATATCGTTCAGGTAATACATTCAGTGCATAATGTATTCGGCGACGATGATTAATTAGATGTTTAACTCTGACAAGGGGCGCCGGAAAACGTTACTGTGTTCCATCATTATTCGTATAAACGAGTAACTTTTTCACGTCGGGACCAAGATCCGAGGTTCGTAATTTTAAAACTTCGTTATTTCGTATTATCGCGTACTGTTACATACACTTAGATACCCTTTTGGTCGGGACCGAAGATTTTGCTTCGTAAAATCAAAATTTCGTAATTTCAAAGTTCGTATTTTCGTGTTTCTACTGTATTGCTTGAAAGATAAACGCCCCTTCCAAAGAGTTAGTGATTCATCAATGGAGATATTTCTGGATGGCAAAAAATATTTTTGAAATTTGTTGTTAAGGTGATCAATAACGGAAAAAATTTTGTACAATTTTTGGGGCCCCTGGAAACTACTTTTCTCTTCGTTGTTAGCGAAATGAAGGAATTTGCAAATGGATTCAAATCTGTCTCTTGTTATTATATCTCCAAACCCTGGTGTACTAATTATTCTTTTAGTTGAAAAATGTGACCTGAGGGTTGGTTTCTGTACAATTCCCATTAGCATAAATAACCCCAATACTATGTAAATATCTTAGAATGCAACTGGCTTCCATGATGTAATTGTAGATTTCAGCGAAAATGCTCTATTTTTTTGTTTCCCTCATTTGCTCTGCATAGCGATTAGTTTCCTCCATAATCATTCCTACTAAATCACTATCGAAGAAAATTTCAAATTTATCTACAATACTTTGCAAATCATTTGCTCTGCCCTGTGGACCAGAATTACCAATGAAATTATCTCTTTTTCCTTTATAATTGGAAATGTTCTTCCAAGCAAAATCTGAAACTTCATCCTCATCCTCATCCAAATCATCGAACACCAAAGGTAACTTCGGAGCGATCATTTATGTCATTCTCATTGTCACTATCAGAACTCAAGACACTTTCCTCTGAGTCACTTTCAAGCAAGACGTTCTCAACCTGTACAATACTCAATTTCTCCAACCTTTTCTTTCCTGCACACACCATAATTGACGTAGGTGAGTAACAACCCTAATAAGCACAAACACACACAAATATTTCTCAATTTGAAGCATATGTCTTGCGTAAAAAAGTGCTTACGAAGTAAGGAACAATAAGAAGGTCACTAAAATCTTCATAAGAAGAAAATAAAACTCCTAAAATATTCCTTCCGGAAAAGCGACTTATGTCCACTGCCTCTGACTTTGGAAGGTATACTGAGGAGCACTTCTTGAAAGAAATTTTGAGTCTCTTCTCTACAATTTTCTCTCCCACGACCCTTTCCACGCCGACCTTTCGACACCCTAATTTTTTGTTATGAGGGCTTGGGTCTGAATGAGGCTCCCTGTCCTGCGGTCATCCCTAAGCTATGGAAATGGTGCACATGGCCCCCCAAGATAATATGCTAGGCTAAACGAAAGGGAAGTGAAAACATCGTAACTCTTACTGGCCTTATCCATATCTCTCTCTGTCCGGGCAAGCTGAAATGAAGATCGTCCCAAAGCGGGCCTCGGAGAAACCAGGCGTCAGTGATAGGATATGTTTACGTTGACAGTAAGGTCATCAAATTTTCAGCTATCCGTTGAGAATACTCTCCTTTATCCTCCCAAGTGGATGGAAAACTGCTCTCATTATAATCCACAGGACTATACAAAATTCATTTACCTGCTCGCATTCATCCGCGAATGAAAATTCATTGTTCAAAAATTATTAACTTGCATTAATAGATAGCGGAAATAACCCGTGCTGATTACGGGTGTTCATGCATCGTGCAAACGGAGGTGATTGACCCAGGTCCTTTTTACGATTCTAAGTTCTATCATGTTTATGCAGAAATCCATCGATTTTGAAGAGATGGTGTCAATAATTGGAAGAGGAAGAAAATTATATGTTAAATAACTGACTATGTAATTAACGGCCAATCATAGATTTGAGGCGTGAGCTTATCAAATATTTACCACACAAACAAGGCTTTTTGTATTATATTCACTGTACTGCTGGACTAACCCTCCCGGTATACATGACATCACTGAGAAAGCATTTAGCTCTGAAAAGAAATAGATAGGAATGCGAAATACAAGGAATGCTCTTCTAATTAGGCTTATGTAATCCTTAAGAAAAAATATTTTGCTTCCTGGCTTACTTTCATTACAAGTTAATAGGGCATGTCACTCATATAGGCCTCATATTATGCCCAAGTACACTCTAGGTACCATACTGCAAGCTAATTTACACATTTTTGAGTAATCCTAGGAATGAAGGTAATTTTCTTATTTCGAGAGCTATTAGAAAATTTCCATTATATCTTTTGGCTGCGCTACGTGCCATATTAATCTTACTGTTTTTTTAACTATGCATTAGGCAGGTAGACCTGCTGATTTGATAGCCGGAGTGCTGGCTAACTTTAATTGCGATGACTTATATAAAAACTGGGTCTCGTCACTCATGTACAATAATGTACAAACTCGACTCGATACTCGCGAGTACTTACAACTCGATTAGATACTCGACTCAAGGTCAAAAAGTACTACTCGCACATCCCTATGAAGTGATCAATTGTTCACTTCTCATTGGCACTTTGCTTTGGATTTCATTTTGTCAGTACTACTTTTCCATATGTTTATAATAATTTGAATGTTTTATGTGTCATGTGCAATTGACGGGTCCTATATATGCATGTATGTACATATCAACAGTGACCAATAAAATTACTATTATTACAATTACACATTACATAGGAAGGTAAGTCATCAGATCTGAAAGGAAAACTTTGGATAATTAATGAATATTAAGTGGCAAGAGAGGAGGGTGTGATTATCGAAATGATAACACAGCTGGTGCTAAAAGTCATTGTGGCAAAAAAATGTTATGAGAAACTCAATTAAATTCAATTTGGACCTAAGAACGTTTTGTGTGTAGCCCTGCAAGGGCTATGTTTTTGTTTGAATATCAAGAGAATATTTCGCAAGAGGTATGACAATTTATTTGTTTACAGAAGTTTGTGCTGGTAGTAGTCCATCATATTGCTGTATTACTTGCTGCCAGGATGTATTTGGAACACAAGAAACTACATAATGTTAGGGGTGCTAAGTGTCAAAAGCCAGCGTTTTATAATTCTATTAATTACGTATACAATAGACTCTCATTAGGACATTCCTCGATAGCGCATGCTCCTTGTTTGCTCTTTCATTTCAAGTACTCATTGCAGTGCTTGTAAATAATACTGTTTAGCATGTTTTGGTCACCTCTTTAGCATGTTCAGAGGAGGACCAAACCAAATTTTTGTCAGGGAAATATCACTGTATAGGTTGATTTGAAATGAATATCTCGCAAAAGGTTTAAATCTTACATTAAAAACATTGTTATTGCTTACCAAAATATTTAAATAGGTATATTATGGTTAAAAAAATGTTTATGAAGAATTAAAGGGCACCCATAAGCTGCGCATTTTATTGTGATGTTTGTTTGTTTTACAAGTGTTGCCTGGACATAACTACAGGAACACCAATACTTCGTGTAACTAAAATGAGAAAGGTGCTTTGAATTAGCCATGGGAGGCCTGATGTGAAGAGAAAATTATATATTGGAAAGCTCAAACGTCTCCTAAAAGTAGATGAAAATCCACATATGAAGCATGTACAGTCACGCGCAAAAGTAAATGTGCATTGCTTCACAGCGCCACCGCTCCAGACCCCATTCAATAGCCTAAGGAAATATTGTAATGTTGGTAGGATGCAAGAAGATGGGCGCAGTAGTCTGTATCACAGGATAAAGAAGAGAGCAGAGGTGAAGGACGCGTTGACGATGCGAAGGTGAAATATTTTGTAGCTCACGGCGCGTGCAATTTAACTGCTACCTCCCAAACTCTTTTAACCTTCAGGAAAATCTTATGCGGAAAGCAGTGAAGGAAGACGGTTCCGATTCTACAAGGAACTAGAGAGAATCGTCCAGTTGAGTGGTGAAAAGAAGCACATAGACAATCCACAGCATGCAGTGTATGAAATGCCATTATGAGTTTAAGCTAGTTATTTTAACCTTTAAATTGTCAATTAAATTTACCCTGGTTACATAAATATGCCATATTCTGATAAAAATTCATGAAAACATTAGTGGGCTATTTCAAAAAATTCCAGCATTTCGTGTTCAAGGGAGTGGGTTTTTGGAGGCCTGCGCTATATCCCCACACAACGCAAGAAAAAGAAATAAATGCCTCTGTGGGCTACCTTTCGTGGCGAAAGGACTATTCTGCTGGAAATTACCGTTTGGTAAACGATAGACATCCGTTTGTTTCATCCGTTTGTTTGGTAAGCGATAGTCATCCATTCCGACAAGTTTTTTGTCTAGTTTATTCACAGATATCAATAAAAGATTACAGTAAGTGATAGGAAACGATGGTAACACTGGCAATGAGTAAATAAATCCAACTTTTTCAATGAACTTGGAAACATATATTAGAGTATAAAAATGAAAAAAAAGCTCAGGCTTACTTATAAAGGAAATTTTATTTGATATTTTCAATATTTTATAGCATCTACCTCAGCGTCCAGTACCTTTAATGTGGGTGTCCCTGTATCAAGAAAATTCAAATAATCACGGATGATATCCTAGGGAATTCCACATATCCCTCATTTGTGCCCCCAGATCTTTTACTGCTATAATATTCCTAATTTTTTCCTGCTAGAGGATGTTTATTGTTCCCAGCTCCAGCAAAAAATATTGAGACTGGCTCTGACTGCATGATCCTATTCAAAGATAGACATCCGTTCCGACAAGTTTTTTGTCTAGTTCGTTCACAGATATCAATAAAAGATTACAGTAAGTGATAGGAAACGATGGTAACACTGGCAATGAGTAAATAAATCCAACTTTTTCAATGAACTTGGAAACATATATTAGAGTATAAAAATGAAAAAAAGGTCAGGCTTACCAGGCACACCTGATTTTTAAGTGTAGAGACACCTATTATGAATCTCGACGTAAATCCCTCAACCGCCACTCGTCCTTCCTTCATAATGCCGAGAGGGAATCGAGGTGAAACCTCTGCCTCTATGAGAGGGCAAATGGTTTTCATGGTAGCCGCCGGCCGATCTTTGGAAAATGTAGTGATGGCGTCAGGAGTCCATTGGAATACTGTCCGTACATGGGTGAGATGCACCAGAAAAAATTCAGAGATACTTTTAAGTAGACCTCGAAGCGGTATACCCCGCTGCACAACTGCCGAGGAAAATGAAACCATCCAACAAGCTGTTCAGAACATGCCACTGACAATGAGAGCTGGAGGAGCCGCCTCTGTTGAGAGAGAACTGGACCTAGCTTGCTGTCATGAGAGGGGAGAGTGGGGCTAAATGGACAGCAATTGATTTCTTCAATTTGAATTTGCGCGCATTTTTGACCAGCTATAGAGTTAAAATTTTTATTGTAGACGGCTTTTGGCATCGCAAAGGAACATCAGCCGTTTTGCGCTATTTTTGGCAATGCGAACCCATTTATATGTTGGTGTTTGCTATCGTGTGATCACTCAAAATATTTAGTGCTTCGAAAGTTTTGATTGCTGAGAGTTTTTGAGAAGTTTTTCTTGTTAATTTTGGTACACAAAGTAAGTGGATAGTGCTCTTTCGGAAAAAATTGAGTTCAGGGAGTCAACTCGTGGATTTCTGTTGTTCATCTTTACAACTGCCAAAACTGGCTGTGGGGCTAAGTGGACTGCGAGTTTTGTATGCATTTCGGCTTTTTCTTTGCTTTCCTGGAGAAGGAAATCATGGAGGATCTATCAATTGAGTAGGATGCTGCATAGCCACCCAAAAGTGAACTCTTTATATATCCGACAAATAAGCCCAAATAATCTCTCCCTTCCTTTGTTTGCTAGGCTCTTTAATAATTCTGACGGGATATTAATGCCTGCAGCACTTCCTGCAACGCCTTCACTATCCATTTTTCTTAATCGCAGCTCATCCTTATCTACGTGCTTATCATCTTCTATTACGAAGCTCTTATGCCTGTCATTGATTTCATGGAGTTCTTCCACGTATTCTCTCCACCTAAGCTGAATCTGCTGTGGTTCCACCAGTAACCCTCCTGAATTGCCATTTATGCACAGTATGATTTTCCATTCCTTGATGCCGGATGAAATTCCTTCCTTAGGACAAAAGACATCGATCCCTCTGCCTTTCTGGAGCCTGTAGACCTGTACACATTTCTTCGCCACTTCCCCTCACTTTCTCTCTGTTTCTCTCCGAAGTCTATTATTTATTCCCTAATATTGTTTCTGTCCATCTCCGTGTTTTCCTTGTTCAATTCCTTCTTTCCTAAATGTGTCCATCATTTCTGTTACTATACATGCTTTCTTGATCCTCTTAGCATATACGGTTCCCATTGCCTAATATTTCCCATTTACCGTCAACCATTCTACTTTCCACCCTCTTTCTTCATGCCTCTCTCTCTGTCACTCTCTCTCCACAAACGCCTGATATTCCGTCCACTCTAAGCAGTGCCCCAAAATTTAGTTAATTTATTGATTACAACTTTTTACTATATACTTTATGAAAAATTATTCTTAATGGAAAAAGTCTTCATTAAATGAATTAATTATCAATGAGTTTTGTATACATCATTTAAATAAATTGTTACGTACAATTTGTCCTCTAGGTATGACCCACAAAGCATCATTCGGCAACGAAGTTCTGGTCACATTACCATTAGTTTTTGGGGGGCAATAACAGCTGCTGGTCCTGGTAAGAACCCCAAAAAGAATGACAGCGGCAAATTATGCCGAAATGTTGGAAGAACAATTACTTCCCTTCAAATCAGAAATAGTGCCCGAGAAGGTGAGGAGGTGATGCTTGTCCATTCACCAGTGCACAGAGGCAACGTGGTCCGTCATTTTTTGGCCCAACACCCACATACTAATGTGATTGACAGGCCAGCACGATCACCAGACCTCAATCTCATTGAAAATGTATGGGGATTGATGGAGCGGGAGAGAACAGCTGATAATATCAGAGCAGAAGATCTGGAGGCACACGCGAGGGACATGAGGAATTCCCTAGGACTTCGCTCACGATTATTTGGAAGTCTTTCTCTGTTAATGAGAAGCCGCCATATTAATTACACGTTTGAACACCTAATGGTGCTCTATATTGCTGAACGACCTTATTATTTATCCCAGTACTTCTATCAACGTCTCAGAGTCGGCGATTTGCAATAGCGTCTTGAGGAAACTTATCCCTTCTCCATCAACTTCTGTCCGCATAAGATTTTGGTCGAAGTTTAATAGTTCCGAAGGTCGCATTTCAATTGCTCACGCCGTGCGCTACTAAACCTTTCCACTCGGGTCCGTCTACTCAGTGCTGCTTTCTCATCTATCCTGCGTGACTGACAACCACGTCTATCTTCTTCCGTTATGCCAACATTGAAATATTTTTCATTCGTATCGAATGGGGTCCAAGCGGCGGACAGAGAAGTTCATCACATTTACTTTTGCGTGTGACTGTACATTCAAGCGGCAAAAATTAATATTAAAAAAAGTCTGTTACTTGCATTTAACGAGGGACTAAATTATCTACATGCTGATAAGCTTTGTATGAATATTGCTTCTTCCGTTTTTGAGATGTAAAGCATTAAGCTTGAATCTTTTTTTGTGGACTGTATACACAAAAAGCGCTCCTTGGTCATTACCTTCATGATTAATTACATAGTGTGCATTGAAGCAAGGTATTGTATGTATTTTTGTAACAGGCATAATAATTGCAAATGAAACTTTGTTACAATAAATGAACACCAGTGATCTACGGAATGAAGTAATTTGACCGCCCATATATTGCTCCCCTGAAGTTATGCAACTGACACTTCTGTCTTTAACTTATTACCTGGGAATGCCTAACCTGTTTTGTACATTTTCCTTTTTACCATGTTCAGAACTATGGGTCCCTTCAAAAATGTGCTAACAAGAGTCTATTGTATCTTGAAATTTAACGTCATTGGCATAAATGAAGTGTGCAAAAGTAAGATTTTAAAATAGGTATCTTTATGGAATCTTCTGACTATTCACTCAAAACATACACCATATTAGTTAAACTAGTGTTAAAGTCATAGGAATGGGCTGTATGTAAACATCTTCAGTAATGGCTAGAATTGAATATAGCGAGCGATTTTTCGGTCCCTGAGAGCTCTCATTTTATGGAGCTTCCACTGTATTTTTGAATTCAATGTACCCAACTGTAGTTTTCCTAATTTGATGTTTTACAAGCTTATGGTTACATATGATGTGGATATGAGAAGGGGACTAATAGTATTGTGGAATAGAGTAAATGTTCATCAAAAGTGTGTTATGTTTTTATCGAGGATAAGTTTAGAAACTTATTGCATGTTATGAATGAATTATATGTACCAATATCTGATGCTTTATAAAAATAATGAATGCTTTTAATTGACAGATTTTTGAAGGAATACAGTATTAACCATTTTATTTCTGGATAGGAATGAAGACTTGTATAAATTCCACAGTAATATAATTTATTCAGTGTACATGTTTCACTATATTGTAGCATCATCAAGACTTAATACAAGGTTAACCACACGTGAATATATAGTTGGTTGGAGGAGGTAGGGTTGGAGGAGACTTTAGCATGCCGAATGCACAACTGCCTGTTTCTCTCCTGCTTCATGTGCAGGCACCCACGTATGCACACAACCATGCCGGTGTCTACATTCCCATCCTAGATGTCTCACTATGTTATTCCAAAGCAGCATATTCAAATTTAAACCAGTTTGGTTGTTAGGATGGTTCGTACCTTTTCATTTGATCACCCCTAATACTTGATGAATTTTAGGCTTTTTTGAATGACTATCACAGCTGTGCATGTATGTAAATTAAGAATTTCTTAGACATGAACCTTCAATAATCCTTCTTATTAAAACATAGGCTAATGCCATGAATTCATTTTACAAAGTCTGCAGCTTATAAAATTGCAAGGCCATGCATTGTGTTCTCCTACAGTACTCAGGCTGTAACTTTCCCCTCGTGTTTTTCCCTTGCAATTCACCCCTTCTCACCTCATTCCACCTCTTGCTCTTGCCCTGGAGTAGGAGAGCTGGAGGTGGAATGACTATCTTAGGTATCTTGAAGGGATCAACTTATATCCTTGCTCGAAGAGCAGTGGCAATACTATCTAGTATTGCCACTGTGGGTGGGGTGGATGTCCATGATAATGGAGTTGGCAACTACAAAATAAAGGCCAGGGGCAAATGGTTGGGGCCACTTTTTACCAATGTGCTTGACAGTTGCGTCATGAACTCTGAAATTCTAAAGTCTTATAAATGATAGATACATTACCCTACTAGATATTCACTCATGCTTGACGTCAGGTCTACTGCAAGCTAGGTGCAATAGCAAAGAAACAAGAATCCTGAGCTAGAGCTTTAAAGTAAACTTGGAAATACTTCTAGCATTCAAGGTATTGGAGTGTTCGAGGATAGTATTCTCATGTCTCTACTTCAAATAGCTGTACTTAGTGATGCAACAATTACAACATAGTTTATATCCTCTTTATCCTTTATCCTCTTACACACTGTAAGGTGTTCTGGCATATAAAGTGTACTAAAGTTACATAAGAATAATTCTGAGGAAAAATTTTGTGAGCAAACACATGCTCTTTTATATGAGCATACGCTAAAGCCAATCTAAGTTGTCTGATAGGTCACTTGCTTCTCCTTTGATGCCTTATCACTTTACAACTTTTATCATAGCTTTTTATAGCTACTTCTACTGTATATCAGCTAGTACCGGTTGTAGCATAGAGACACAATAAAAGCAGTATGACTGCAATGCAATTCACGTAGATTTAAAACATTATATTTATAAGTAACTACATAATTGAAAAAATTATTATGGAGTCATAATGGGAATTAATGCCCATCTGGCGTGAAATAGTCTTTACTTGTGAACTTTAACCAAAGGAAAGGCAAACTTTCACATGTAGGACATGAGGATGAGTTTTGAGACATAACTTTGGAAAAAAATTTGTGACTAATATGACTTCAAGCATGGCGTATTCCACGAGACCACCCAGACAATAAAAACAAAGTATGGTTTTGACTATGCCATACTTTCCCTGGTTTTGATGTGGCCAGCCATCCTGACTTGAAAAAAATTTCCCTAATATATATTATCCGTTGTATTTTTCAGATAATGGACATGACAGTATTGAGGATGCTCTGGCATGCATTGATTTGGTGAAGTGGAAGCTCATGAAAGACCCTGAATATAAACAGGGCCCAAGTCAACAATATGATTAAATACCAGATTGAACAAAAGAAGGTAGCTTAAATGACTCAAATTTCAGATTCTGCTTGTTTGGTATTTACTGTATTTGATGGCATATAAGATTCATCCTTATTTCAGTGGGGCACTAAAAAGATAAATAGTCAAATAGAGTTCAAACCTACACAAATTACGGGTGATTTTTGAGCCATCATTTTGGAAAAAAGGTGTGTCCTATATGCCGTCAAATATGGTAATTGATAACTAGTCTGAGCTACCATTCTTATGTTTGAAGACCACTTTCTACCTCATGATGTTTTCAAGCATTGGCTGTGACTACTTAGGGAAACACTTGGGTAGTGTTTTCTGAAGGGCTTGAATGATTTCCTTGAATAGAGATCATCTATTATTTTTGAAACTACTCAGAAAAATGGATTTATTGTGATACTTAAATTTATATTCGAAATTTTAATTAATTAAACTATTGTTACATTTATAATTATTCTATTTAGTGAATTTAGATAACCAGTGAAGTGAATATATTTTCATTTCTATTTTTCGTGTGGCAATATCTTAAGTTGAATTTGTGTAAGACTCCATTCTTATGTTTGAAGACCACTTTCTACCTCATGATGTTTCCAAGCATTGGCTGTGACTACTTTGGGAAACACTTGGGTAGTGTTTTCTGAAGGGCTTGAATGATTTCCTTGAATAGAGATCATCTATTATTTTTGAAACTACTCAGAAAAATGGATTTATTGTGATACTGAAATTTATATTCAAAATTTTAATTAACACACTCAACGTGGATGCCTTGAATTCAAGGCATGCCTCGTTACCCTGGTAGGCAAATGCCTTGACGTCAAGGCATGGGGTCCCTTTATGTTTGTTACTAAGTAAAAAATGATTTATATATTGCAAAAATTTTATGTTCAAAGCATTTATAATAATGTATTTTTTCATATAAAAGAAAAAAAAACTTTCGCACATGAATAAGTTTTCATGAAATAGGCCAGCATTGAGTGTGTTAATTAAAATATTGTTACATTTATAATTATTCTATTTAGTGAATTTAGATAACCAGTGAAGTGAATATATTTTCATTTCTATTTTTCGTATAGCAATGTCTAAAGTTGAATTTGTGTATGACATCATCATGAATGAATAATATTTTTGTGGAAAATTGGCAGTCTTTTTCTTTCGCTATGATATTCCACCAAATCAAGCCTGAAACAACTACCTTTATCATCATGAGCTGAAGTTGAACTCTGAAAAACAAACAGGGCCCCAGTGAAAAACCTATTAAACCTTATTTGCACTTTTCTAGGGACCCCAGAAAAATAGTGCAAATTGCAGGAAAATGCAAATAGTGAGAAATGGAGAATTTTCTCTTTTACATACGTACTAGCTTGGGAAATGTTAAAAATAAAAAGCAGGCTGGTAAACTGAAAGAGAGGAATAGTATTATTTATTTCTTTAACTACAGCTCTCTTCATTTACTGTGAATAACATAACATTAAATATTTTAAATTAATAAAATAAAAAGCAAACTATTTCGTCTCTATCATTGCCATAACATGAAATAAATTAGGACTACATCATCTTGCACTAAACCAAGAAAAAAATGATCAAATGTAAAAAAATAACTTAAGGAAAATGCAATTTTCAGGTAATGTGGATCCTGCACACAATAATGCATCGAGTTGAGGATACTGAAAGAAGATATTGTAAATATAAGCAAGAATTACGATGGCAGTGTCATTTCAGTGTTGCTTGCTATCAGGTATCATTGAAACAATCTAATGATTATGATTTTTTTGCTAAGTAATACATATTACTTAGCAAAAAAGTTGGATATTTTCAACTGCTTTGGCTTCCTTTGTGTATTGATATTGTGCACTTTATTTTAAATTTTTTTGCAGTTCATCAAGCATTTGCTCACTGCAGTTTGCACCTAACAAGTAATTCCTTAGTGTGTGAACAGCACATACTGTGTCTTGGTATGAAGGTAAAGGAGTCTCTTCATCGTCTGTGTCCTCTTCATCTGCATCTTCCTCCAGGTGTTTACCCAAAATGTCATCTACACTCTCTACGGCAGTTGTCACAATGCAAGAATCTAATTTGACAAACTCTGAGAAAGTATAATTTGTCTTAAGAAGATTCCAGTCATTGTCTATAGTATCATCATCACAAGTAAATTCAACTGGAATTTCTTTGAAAAATCCTGCTTTTCTAAAGCAGTTATATATTGTAGAGTCCTTAACCTGTTTCCAGGCCCATGATATGTAGTGAAAGGCATCCAGTACACTCAATTTGATTGTATTTATGTCCCTACCACAATTGCAGAGATATCAATTTCTGTACAATCATTCTTCGATTATGCATCTTGAATGAGTGAATTATTCCTAAATCCAATGGTTGGAGCTCACTGGTACAGTTTGCTAGAAAAAAAATTTAACTGTACATTTCTTAAGTGTACATTCCATGGATGGGCTGGGCACTGATCAATAAACAGCAGAATTTTCCTGTTTTGCGACCCCATTTTTGCAT
The DNA here is from genome assembly GCA_933228895.1 of Platycnemis pennipes. Taxonomy (NCBI): domain Eukaryota; kingdom Metazoa; phylum Arthropoda; class Insecta; order Odonata; family Platycnemididae; genus Platycnemis; species Platycnemis pennipes. Next base: position 65,105,684 of record OW121846.1, on the reverse strand, counting down.
CCAGAGCATGAAGCTGATCCTCAAATATTGCCGAGGTCATCCATGCTTTGGTAATTGTGGTGTATCTAGTGGGCAACTGTTTTACATGCTTGAAACACCTAGGACTTTTTGATTTGCCAATTGCTAGCGGCTGAAGTTTCTCACTTCCATCTGCATTTGTGTTTAATAAGACAGTAAGTCTTTGTCTAGTAAAGGACCCTCCATGACATTGTTGCCCTCTGAAGCACACTGTTTTTGCTGGCAGCACATTAAAGAATAATCCTGTCTCGTCTGCATTGAAAACATCTTTTGGGCTGTAGCCTTCCAGAAGTCTAATCAGTTCAGATACTTTCCACTGAGTTGCAGTCTCAATGTTAACACCTTTACTTTCAAAACTTACAGTCTTGTATACAAGATTGTACCAATTTTTGAATCTATCCAACCAACCATTGGATGCCGTAAAATCTTTGATTCCCGATCTTGTGGTGACATTCAACGTTTTTTCCTCGTAAGATGATGCCATTCACAGGGACATTTGATGATCTTGCACCTAAAAACAATTTTTTCAGCATTCATTCTAATTCTTCATACATGGAATTCTTTACATGTTTTCTCTTTTTTGACAAATGTCCACACTGGTTTGCATGTTTTACAATTGCATCATGATTTTTCACTATGGTATTCAATGTCGAGACCGGCAATCTGAGTTGCTTTGTCAGATCAATGCGGGTTCCAATATGGTCATCAACTTGCCCTAAAATTTTCATTTTGTCCTCAATTGAAAATGTCCATTTTCACCTCGCCCTTCCATTTTCAAGCAGGATAAATTCTATTTTCCGTACTAATTGAGGGTAATTACCCTCAATTAGTTAATTTAGCAACACAAGAGCTTCCTCGCCGTTCTAATAGTGCAAACTGTCATGCAACTACATAATTTTTAAATATTATAATTATTTGCGATGCAGTGTGGCTTGAGTGGGATAATGCAAGTTCCAATAAGTTTTATATTTAAGTAACCCATTATTGTTATAACTGTTGAATCATGTCAGTGTAAATGATCCCAGTTGTCGGTCACATTATATAGTTCCGGCATTTATCACGTTTCATCACGTCTGGTTAAGAAGTCGCTTTCATTCTTAATCGTATCAAATTCTGTGTAATTGATGATTTATGTTGGTAGCCCTGAAATCGTAGTCCGTGGGGTGGAAAAGGCGTGGGCTAACATCCTGCGCGTAGTTGATGTCTTTTATATTTTCCTAATTGCTCTTTTTTCAAATATTTTATTGGCCAATAAAATGTTATTTTTAACATCAAAGAGGTAGTATTCATTTCACAATCAGTATAACATTTTAAAAGTATTTATTGGCTTAATTGACCTAAAATTGAGCGATTCAGTTGAAATGGTCAAATTTTAAGTGTTTCAACTTAGGGTTTCAATTTCAAGTTCATATTTATATTCATCCTCCCTTGAATAATTGCCCCTTTTTTCCAGTTTGTCAATTTTTTTATTACACACCACTCAAGAGAAGTGAGGTGGTTTGCGAGGTATTAAATAACTACTATGTAAGCATTTGAATATGATGTTAGGTGTCCATACACTTCAATAATGTTACAGTAGTATCTGTCTTGTGAAGTATGTATGATATATGTGAATCCCATGTGGAAATGTGTTGAGTAGAGGTGGATTATATGTTGCAATAACATGGGACCCACGTGGAAATTATGTGGGACCAATGTGAAAATTATGTGGGACTCACATGAAAATGATGTGGGACCCACGTGGATATTATGCAGAACCCACGTGGAAATAACATGGGACCAATGTGGAAATTATGTGGAATCCACGTGGAAATGATGTGGTACCCACGTGGAAATTATGTGGGATCCAGGGGGAAATTAATAGGTTAAAGGATTATGGTGGAATCCACATGGGTTTCATGCGGAATCCACGTGGAATCAATGTGGATCCCACATGGAAATTTGGCATCTTGGTGGAAATTTTGTGGATCTGGTGACCATATTCACGTGGATTCCACCTAAATTTTCCACGCAAATTTCCACGTGGTACCCGCGTGGAATCCACCAACTTGTTCTCACTGGGTTGGCACGACCAAGTTATTCAATCTCTTTGCTTTGAGTTACTTTACAACATAGTCAATTAAAAGCAGCATATTTTACTGTGCATATACATGAAGCTCTAAGAAAGTGTACAAATTTGACCTGTGAATCATTTTATCGCCGTCTCACTTTTTTAATTTATATGGTTTGGGTTTCGGGATGAGAGAGAGAAAAAGTAGGTTGTGTCAAGCAACAAGAATTGATAGAGGGAAAACTTTATGCAGGGAGGAATGTGGGTCGTAGCAGAAATCCTTGTGTGGCAGTTGCATAAGCTGAATGGGCAGTTTACCAAGTCATCTGGTGCAGGATCTAGAGTATTTACTGTATATATTGTCAATCACTTAATAAAAGGAATGTCCCTTGCTCACCGCATAAATGAGTGGCACATGAAATGGGCATGTGAAATGATTTTTGTGACCTCTCTGGCAGTTTGTAAGGTTTGGCAGTTCAGCTGAGTTTGTGAATCAGAAATGCTCATGTCCTGGTGGGGAACTGCACTATAATTTCACATAGACCTTAGCTGGCCAACACTTTACACATTGTATCAATAAAATGTCATACCACCAGTTACTTGTGATCTTGTTTTACTTTACATTTTGAGGAGACAGAAGAATATAGATTTATCTTATGCAGTTATAAGTGAATGCAGGAAATCAGCTATTCTCCAGGTTTAAAGCTTGATAGTTTGCAATACGTTATGATGTTTTAATCATGACATTAGAATAATCCTTAGAGTACTGCTATGTTAAAGAACGATTTTTGAATTATGTACAAATTATTTCTGGCACATTAAGGGAAGATAGCATATCTATGGAATTTTGTTGGAGGGAGTGAATAGTTTTTATGTGAACGTATATTTTTTCACTGTTATGACATTCTTTGCTTGCTGACCAGCCCTTTGACAAAGGGGATTAGCAGTTTTTCAGGGAAGGCAACTTGACAGCTGAGAACATTTTCACCATTAATGGTAAGTGGGTAATTGGCTAGAGGATGAAATATTTCAGAAAAGAGAGGAAATGTGGAGAGAAACCCGGTGTCGGCATTACCTGTTCTTTACAAAAGGTGCCAAGGGGTATATGGTTTAACATACCATCTGATGGACTCAATGTTAAGTGGTCTCCACTCAGCAATTCAGTAGGAACCGGTGTACCACTAAAGGAATCTGCCATGGAAGAACGCACTCCCTTGGGATGGCAGGCCAGTGCTCTTGCCATCATACCAATGAGTTCCCCGAGTTTCTCGTAGGCATCTTTGGAAAGTGAGGGAGATGCATCCTTTAAAATAGCATCATCTAACCATCTTCTTCTGAATGTATCACTTTCTTGGGACATGTCATCCATAAATCCTACCTTTATAATATAGGGGAGAGCAGGGTGGCACCAATCAGCGGGTAGCCCCGATCAGACTTGTTTTGATCTTATAGTAGTGAATCCTTGCTGGACGACCAATGCTGCTCACTCGAGCATGTCTTTGTAACTATAATGCGAAACCAGAAGACAGTCACACCATTGTGCTTGTGACACGTTTTCTATTTTCTCTCAGTTTCTTGTTACATTTTGATTACTTCAAACTAAAGTGAGTGCCATAATTATTTCAAATTCATTTAATTTTTATGAGTGATTAGTATGTGGTTAGATATGTATTAGATATGTATTTGTCTACAGTAGAATGTATCACTCATATCTATGCCACAAACAATTAATTTACTGGGTTATGATTTGTGTTTCGGTTTTACACGAAACAACATAATTTCATTAATTTTTTGTATGAAGACTTTTTCTTTTTTCAGGATTGTTTATTACAAAGAGAAATGTCAATTTAATGTCAAATACTTCATATTTTTATATAACATAAAAATAATGAAATTCAAATAATCTTGTTTTGATAATAATCAAATAATCATTTGCAGAAAAACTTTTTATGTCAAGATATTTGATTTTTTCAATTACCCATTTAAATAGCTCAGTAAAAGCCGCGATCGCCATTATCCCGTGGGTGGGGAAACACCGATCAAAGTTCTTTTTTCATTTACAAATTTTCACAGAAAAACTTTTACGCAGCTGAACTTTTCAAATTCCGTATGTTATAGTTGAGTATTGAACCTAAAAGTTCCCACTTGTTACATGTTTTTTAAAACAGAATTTTGATTTTTTGCTGAATTTCATGCTTGAGGGATCGTGCCTCCTCCTATCTCCCCTACCATTTAAATAGATCTGCGATAGAAAATATTAAGGCTCGAGAGATTTTGCCGGAAACCTCAATAGCATAAAATTCTATTCCCATGAAACAATCTCCTGGGTAGAAACGAAAAACTCGTGTCACCTAAGAATCGAATTGACGCTCACGGTTTTGTGTCTGGAAGCTGACACGGATGGAATGCCGAATCCACGTAGAAAATTCCGTAGACTCGGGACATTTATGAGAAGACCAGATGCCCTCGGGGCTGAAAGGAAGCCTTATTGGGGATTCGAAATGATTTAGCAATTTAAATCTTCCGTGTCGAATGTTGGAACCAAGTGTTTCGTGTCATTAAACCATTAATAGGACGTCTACGCACTAAGTTTCTCTAATGAATATTTTTGCAACCCTCTTCCTCCCTCCGTTCCTATCTCGATTGCCACGTAGAGATGGGGAAGTGATTTTCTTGTCATCAAATTCCATACAATATGCTAACTAATTCATTTCATTTTCCTAGTTTACTTGTAAAAACCTATGGAATAGCGCTGAAATGCAGCTCCTGTGAGTTTGAATTTCAGCGCTTTAGGTTGAGGATCGTGTTGATACGGTGGCTATTGGCATCCCATCCCTAGGATTCAGGTTAGAATCCCGGCTGAAGTAGAGCTTCCATTGGTATAACGGACCTTACTTGCATACTGGTCCACATATGTATACTGGCCCCCATTAATATACAAGGCCCCACAGGGTGTCGTGTGGGGAGCACCTCAAGTTCAGTGCTTCGTCCATCGGATGGGACGTTAAGCTCTTGTCCCCTTGACGCCTTTCGTTAAGGCTATTGCTGACGCCGGTTTTCACTCCAGGCTTCCTCCGTTCCTTGCTAACCTCCAACCCATATCCTACCTACCTTATTACCCTAATCCTAAAAATGCGCGAATTATTTTAACAGTTAGTCGCCTACCCCGAGTAACTGCTATAACTACTGCAACTTCTATTTAGTGTATCTCGCATTGAGTTTCCGCTATTAAAGCTGTCAAATTTAGCCCTTTCTTCAACCATCACTTAGGCATGGGTTTCGTGCAATTCGTTAATGCTAACCGGAAGAAAATATGAATTATCGTGACGGTGTACTCCTGAACTTCGGCGAAAGAGATGGTTGGTATGGTGACTAATAGTACTGGTGTCCCATCCTAAAGGCCTCGGTTCGAATCCTACCTACTAGGGTGCAGTGTGGGGAAATATTTGAAGTTCACTATTCCGTCCTTCAAGTGGGACATAAAGGCGTTCGACCCTAGCTTATTTCAGCTTAGAGGAAGCTAATGCCGATCCCAGGTTCCTCTACTCCCTCTCCAATCACATCCTTGCTCGGTTTCTTTTAGTCTGACTCATAGTACACCCTTGCTGAACGTGGACGAACCACTGGGTATCGTGAAAGATGATATCCTCCCCTGACCTCGGGACATATTTGAAAGTAGTGGGTCATTCTTGCCCTATTCCATTGAGAATCCTCAGCAATATTGTGAGCGTAGGCAATCTAAGGTTTTTACTGTTTCAGATGGCTAAATTTTGGTGTTCAAAATGCGATAGGAGAAGAAGTCATGGATCAAAGTGTCGAGCTCACTTTAGATGGAGGGGGACCCTTTAAAATTTAAACACGGTCGACATCTGCATCGTTAGCCGGTAAGTGTTCACTTTTATCTGCTTCTATCCTGCCTGACACAACCATAGCACATTACTACTAGCACTGCTCTTAGGACTGTTTAGTATTTTAAGTTTTTTTTGAAAATTTGAATGCGAATTTACCTCTCATCATCCGTTGGATTGGCGTGCTAAAACCTTTTAAGTTTTTTTTTTGGATAACCTCTCAGATTTGTGCATCTCATTTTTTTCTGAGTGATAACTATTATCACCAGTCAAAAATCCTAAGATTGGTTACACGCGGCTCTCAACTCGGCTTACTCCTTCATTATAACATAATCGATCTCTTTCACGTCCTTCACGACTTGTTCCATGTATCTCAAGCGTGACCTTACTTTTTTATTTTCTCCTCCATGATTGTATTCATCAGGCCATCACGTCTTAGATGTGGCTGATGAAGTTGTCCCATTCCACTTTCAAAGTTTTCAACAGACTTCTCTTTACTTCCGCTCTTCTAAGGACTCCTTCGTTTGTCACTCGGTCGATTCAGTTTATCTTCATCATTCTCATTTGGCACCACATTTCGATTGATTCCAGCCTTGACTCCTCTGCTGCTGCTATCGTTCTTACTCCCATAGAGAAATATGCTCCAGATATTAGTTCCAATGAAGCATTTACTGATCTTCAAACTTGTATTTTCAGCCGCGAATAGATTCTTCTTTTGGTAGAATGCCCTCTTCGCCTGCTCTATTCTACTGACTATGTTCTTCTTCCATCGCTGGTTACTCGTCTTCCTAAATAGCAATACTCTTTCGACTCAGCGTCACCAGTCTGATAGGATAATCCAGTGAACAACTGCGTCAAACCAAGATTCGTTTATCTGGTTTAACGTAATGCATAATGCATACCATTGTCATGCTTATCATTTTATTGATATTCAGGTGATAATTGGCAATTGTATTTTCTAAGTTCACTAGAGACTTCTTTAATCAACTTTCTGTCTCTGCTATGATATCGGTTAATAGCAGTATGTTGCCTTTCTCCCGCTGGATATTCACTCCTGAAGGCTTTATTTATCCGCAATACCTTACTGCTGTGTCGAAATCCAATCTTAAGATTGAGTCTCCCATGTTATACATTTCGACTTCATTTTTCTCTTCGATGATATACGCACTGAGAATGCTTCCGTTGTATAACTGCTCCAAATATTCCTTTCATCTCTTCACTATATCCTCATGCTCAATTAAATGCTCTCTATTCTTGACCCTTATGACATTACTCATCGCACTCCGTTCCATGAAGTGATTTCTATTTCTCACCATCCACTTTGCGGCATATTTCATTCAGTATTCTTTTGTAGCTGTGTTGACCTTCAGTTTTCGCTTTCTTGTATTTTTTACTCACTTCAATCATGTCTAAGACTTCTTCGTGATCCATGGCTCCTCCTTGACAACATTTCTTCTCTCCAGAACTTCTTTGCGGCTTTCGGTAGTTGTGTTTTTATATTTTACCATCTTTCTTCTGCTAATTTCTCAGTCAGGTTGTCTCCCATCTGGTTTTCCAATTCTTACTGAAAAGTCAGTCGATGTTGAATCTCCTTCAGCTTTCCTGCTTGCCATATGTTCTTCATTGTTTTCTTCAGTTTCTTGAATTTCATATGGCTTTTCATCAACACCATGTTGTGATAACTGTCGATATACGCCCCAAAGTAGCTTTTGACGTCCTTCACCTGGTTTATGAATCTGTTTCACAACAATTCAGCTATCTTCATCTAGCTACTGGCATTTTCCATGCATATCTTATTCGGTTGTGGGTTTTAAATAATGTGTTTGCCACCACTAACTTGTTTTTTGCGCAGAATTATAGAAATCTTTCTCCTCTGTCATACCGATTTCTCAAGCTACATTTTTCAGTTATTCTTCCATGCTGACCTTCGCCGACGATAGCGTTTCTATCTCCTAAAATTATTACATTTTCTTCTCCTCTTATCTGTTTTATTACTTCCGTGATGTCATCATAGAAGTCTGTGACTTCATCATAGTAGTCTATCTTAAGTAAGTAAACCTGCACGACAACAGTATCTGTGGGATTTGTCTCGATCTTCACCATTACTATCCTTTCGCTATGTTGCGCGAATCTCTTCACACACATTCCGGCACTCTTACCTCATTATTCCTACTCCAGCATAACCATTTAAATATTCTGTGTGCATAATTCTGTAGCTTTCAGATTGAAAGTTTCCTTTTTCTGGCCACTCCATTTCGCTGCAGTTCTTCACCTGGTTTCTGAAACTGTTTCACTAAAATGCAGACAATTTGAAATATTCTTATGTCTTCGGGCATTTTCCAGGTATATCTTTTCAGTTGGTGGTTGTTACACGACGTGTTTGCCACTAGTAGTTTGTGTTTTATACAGGATTCCAGAAGCCTTTCTCCCCTCTAATTTGGATTTCTCAATCCATATTTTCCTGTCATTCATTGATCGCACACATGTCCGAGACAGAATTCTAATCTCTTAAAATAATCAAGTTTTCTTCTCATCTTACCTGCTTTTATAATTTTCGTGATACCATCATACTCCTTTCACTTCTTTATCTTCGTAGTTCGTCGAAGGCATACTAAATGAAACTCTTCAGACGCATTCCGCATTATTTCTGAGCATTATGCCTCCTCCATTTGTGCATAATACTGTAGCTTTCACATTAAAATTATCCTTCTGGCGACTTCATTTCGCTGGTTCCTAATGCTTCGAGTTGCATTTTATTTGCAATATCCTGGAGAAAGCGGAGTATTTTGAGCCTACCTGGGTACTTGATTTTGACATTTGCAATGCGTGTCCTGATTTTAGAATTCATCTTCATGTTCCTTGTTTCTATCTTTTTCCTTGGCGCAGAGTCGCTTCTGTGCTATTTCATTAATCACCCCGTCTCCCTCACTCTTTTTATTTCGCCTTTTCAATTCAATGTCTCGATCTGTGAGGGAAGGCTCTCTAGGTTTTTATAGGCGACGAGTCGTTTGGCCGCTGCCCCGTGAAATTATTTCTTTTGCGAAACCGGACGAGGGAACGAAATGGCCCGCGTGACGAGGAAGCGGTTGACGTCCTTTCGCGTTGGCGTCCACTTCCACCACATTTGCACCTCCAGAGGGCAACCCTCCGTACTGCTGATGTCATTTCCGACTCGCGGTGTGCGTCTGATTCGGAGCACCATCCTCGCCACCGGTCGTTGCTGGGGACAAATCAATTGACCCTACTCGCACGTCACTGAACTCGAAAAATCCTTAGTTTGTTTAAGAAAAGTAATGAGAATGCCAGGGCAAGTCGCCATTAGGATCCTCTCAGCGAGGGGCCCGGACGTCAGCGGCAGATCTGATGGGAGCTCTCGAGAGGAAGGTTAAGTGCGTAGGGGGGCGAGGTGGGATTCAGCCGGGGTTTGGGGGAGGGGTTTAGGGATTGGGGAGAAGCGGAGAAGGGGAAGGAGGAAAAGGAGTCGAGGTTAGATGGGGTCAGGAGAAGGGCAGGAGGGAGGGGAGGCTTAAATTTCTTCAGATAAATTGACTCGCGCGGCTGCCCCCCACTCACCTCTTCCTCTTCGCCTCTTTCTCCTTCCTCTTCGCTCCATTCCTCGCGTCCACTCTTTCCACTGCCGCCTCTAAGCCATTGTCGAGTTTCCCAAATCGTGCAAAATCGACTCTCCGGATTTAACGACCTAGCCCGGGATCCGAAATGTCTTCCTCCTCTAGGAAGCTGCGTTTGAGTGAGGATTGAGGCCTCAGACGCACTCTCGGGCCCTATTTTTGAACCCTCTCTTCCCGCGCCTCCGTATACTTCCGTCCTCTCATCACCCTTTCATCCTCGTCGCTTCTTCCATTTGACCGGGGATGGGATCGAATTGGTTTGGGAAGCCCAATCAAGGTCTACCTTTGTGATCGGTCGGAGAAGTCCGCCACCGAGTGACTGAATCCCTGCTGAGATATGGGTGGGTATTGATAACCATATCGTGCGCAAATCGTGTGGTTTCCTTCTTGGCTTGGTGCGTAGCCAATCGGCGGTGTTGAACCGATGAACAGTTTGGCGTTGAGCATCCTGCCACATCTTCATCTATATAATGCCCTGAAAGCCACCGTGAGGGTGTGTGGCAGGGGTGAAGATCACCAAACATGCACCATTGACATGCAGCTAGGCTACTGCATGGAAAAATGTTAGATAATAGGGTCACATGCAGCTAGATGGTTTAATTTGTATTGTTTTTCTAAGGTGGCATTGCCACAGAAAATATATAAAATGTATTATTATTATTATCTGCTGGGTAATGAAGGGGTTATTGGTTATAATGGAATTTATCTATATATTTTTATCTGTATTTACCTGCCATGTATGGGTAGGTAAATGCAGAACTTATGTGTTTCTGCAAACTAATGTTTGACATCGATGCATGAGGCATTTATTTGGCTGTAGTAAGTAATTTTCAATCGAACAATATATCACAGAGACAAGAAAAGAAGTGAGTACGTGGCGGCTCTTTTATAGGCAGGGTAATGATGAAAGCTTCAAAAAGTCACAAATCTTATCCAACCTTACCAGTAAGAAAAGCGTGCTAATATGGTATAAATATATATTATAGGCGTAACATTAAACCATTACGGATCAATGATAGAAATCATCTCAGTGATTAGATGATTTTCCAGCAACAAATAAAATATAAATCTCGAACAAGCGCATAGAACATCCTGACCACTCTTTTTCAACTTGGGGTATAAAAACACGGAACAATTTCTATGTACATCTACATCTATATAACACCCTGCAAGCCACCATATTCCCAAACTTGATATCACTTGTCGCTTTGAAATGTTGTTGAATATTTTTTGTACTAAGACTATCAACATTATGTTTCTATGTCGTGAAAACTTAGCGAAATCTTAGGAAAACTATTGACTTGACGTTGCGCGGGTCTATTTTATGATTGCCGTAATTCCTTAGACGCATTTAACAACATTCAACCCATTCCTTAGACATCACACATTTGACATGGTGGGAATGACCACCTTGACACTACAGATGGAAGGGTATGATAATTCTTGGAATTGAAATTGACTCTTCTCATCTCGGCTCAACCCTCCTTCATGCCCTGAGAATGCGGATCGAAAGTCCCGAAATGAGATAAAGCACTTTTCATTTTTAATTTAGCCAATTCAGTTTCAGTTTCGATGGGAAATATAATATGCGTCTCAAGAACTGCCAAACAGCACGTGGTGCTTTTGTCATGCGGGGTGGGATTGGTGCGGGAGTTACGGCCCGGTCTGAACCCTTGAGATGTGTAGGGGTCGATACCGCATAACTGGCGAGCCCTGTGATTGTCTCTTGTGTCACGCGTGATGAAAGAGAATGAGCACGCGTGCCTTTCTAGTCCTCAGTTGTGGGATGGATGACAGCCCGGGGCCAGGTCCATGGAATCGATAGAAAACGCACGCATCCCAAATCCTCCCCCTAGGGCAAGAAGGCCGAGATGACGTTGTAGCTTGGCTTGGATATCACACGCGTCGTAATCAACCCGAAGGCTGGTTTAGCTGGCGAGAGTGGGGATGCCGAGCCCAATTGCGTGTGGAATTTATGTGTTGTCACTACGGTGGGGAAATAGTTGGGGAAACGCCGTATGTAGCTTTGAACATTGAATCGCTATATCAACGTAACGTTGCAGGAATGCAGATATATCGCTCTCGCGAAGAAAATTGGCTATACTCTTTGATTTGATGCCTGATGCCGCGTATCATCATACGCCAATATTTATATTTATTTTTCATGAGCCGAAAAACAACAGAAATGGTCTTTACATTGAGTAATTGAATTAATAACATTTACACATGCACAGATATCCAAGACCCGGGCATTGAAAAATCTTCCCGGGCGGTATTTGAACCCGCGATCCTGGGATTGACAGTTGAGGGATTTATCCCGCCACCACCTGAGCCGGCAAATGGATCGCATTGGCCGCCGCCTCCATTTCGCATTGCGATATCGCATTATTTTCGCGCACGTTAATCGATGTATCAAAATCTAGTGCAACCCTAGGGAAAGTCACATTTCCAAGTCCATCTGCTACTTTCAGTCATATGCTAATGTTCAGGAGTGGTTTTATGTGGGTATGTTCGAAGGGGCTTCACTGAAATTTGAACCCGGAACACTCAGGCCCATAGGCAGCACCCAACCTCTGGCCCATTCCGTCTCCGATCTGGAGATATGTGTTTAAGTTATCTCGTAAGAATGTGGAGCTTTTCATATTTAGTAGTTGTAGCGAAAAACGCTCCACTATTTCTATATTTCACGCACGAAGCAAAATTATTTTGTTTAAAGGTATTTTTTTACCCTGAAACTTCCACAATGGCTATGGGATCCTCTTTGTCTCCATTTTTGGTTGATATTTTCATGGACCAACTAGAAACTAGTGTTATACACTAGTTTCTAATTAGTTCAGTTTCCAATTAGTAGTAGTAGTAGTTTCAGTAAGAAACTACATTATCCTGAATGTAGTTTCCCAATCAACAAAGATTTGTGCTGGCACATGTGCTACCAAGTGTATGCTATGATTAGATTCTCAGCATATGCTCTTCATGTGCTAAGTTGGTGCTTCCAACATATACTGTGAAAATATTTTCAGTATATACTGAGTATGTGCTGCCGGGTAAATACTAAGCATATTCTAAGTTCTGATGCTGAGTATATGCTATGAAAAAATTCTAAGCATACACCACAAATATGCTAAGATTTTGATGCTGACCATGTATGTTGATGTTCTAGGGGTTCTTAACTATTGAAACAAATTTACTGTCATGTTGACACTCTGGCCTTTACACCAGCCTTAAGGCCGCTTTACAAGATACAGTTTTGTGTACAATTTCTTGTACAAACGCTTGTATAAACTGAACGAAATTGTATGTTTGTCTGCATGGAATTAGAACAGATTCTATTTCCCGTTCAGTCATTCAGACAATCGCACAAGCGTTCGTACAATTGGCCGCTTTACACGGTACAATTTCCTCATACAAGAGTTTGTACAAGAAATTGTACAAAAAATTGTATCGTGTAAAGCGGCTTTTAGAATTTTTCCGCATGCGCAGAGGAATTTTGTATAAATCCGGAATCCTCTTCATGAAAAACCGCAAAAACTCCACGGGCTAGAGTTCAATCGCTTCCGAAGTTCATGAATTTTATTTTAAGCAATATGTTGAAATAAGAAATGTAACTCAAATTTTAACACAAAACTAACAAAACACATATGTACGTCAACAGAAACATTTAATACGTTTTTCATAGGTTTCAGGATTTTGATCCAACTACCCGTTTCATTCTCACTCACACAAATACAAACCGATTTAAAAAAGTTGACGACAGTATGTTATTAATAATTATGTATTATGAAAGTTCAAAATTTAAGGATTGCAATGTGATCAAGTTAGCATTGGTTCGACCACCCAGAGCCGAGAAAAACGCTTCTGATAAAAATGATAACAGTGTCTTTACTCGAAAAAAAATCCTGAAACTTACAAAACATATATAAAATATTTTTGTCTACATTGTGTTATAATTTGAATTTTATTGACACCTCGATTTTTGAGAAAGATATTATTAAATCCGGAGTAATTATTCAGAACGTAAAAACAGGCACTTTATAATTTCCAACTGTAATAAAAAACACTAAAATACTAATGAATATTTTCAATTGTGCATAGATATTCGTAGAAATAAACGAGATGAAATATGATGTGGTTGGTTTTCTGTACGTCTTTTTTTTACCCCGAAAAATCCTTCAAAATCGAGTGTACATAATATGACAGTCGACAGTAGTTCCGTTGGGGCTCCCGGGAGTACCGGACTGGAGCCGTAATGTGAAGCTGGTGTTAGCTGCAGTCCGTGCGCGTAGACCGTGTAGACCCCGCTTTTCACATATTGCCTAGCAACGACTGTTTTCTAGTTGATGTTACATTTGTGTGCTTATTTTGCAATGCTGCATCAATATTCCTGCATATACTGTAGACAGTGGTGCGAATTGGTGAATATCGCAAGCAATCTTATTCCTGGAAGCAAAATATTTAGGATAGTCCTAATAATTCTCTTGATAATTAGAGTCTTTGGTGAGTTATGAGCATTCCTATGAGTGATTAATTGTGATTATAACATGTAAGTTAAGATACCCTTAAGATATATTATACGTCTGATAAGTGAAAATTTATAAATAAATTTTCCATCTTTACGAAAGGGAATCATGACCGTTTTTCTATTATTAAGTATACATGTATTTTGTGGCCTCATTTTATTGAGCTGTGAATGAAATGAAATTACTTTATGGTTATAAACTGTTCAATTAAAAAGGGTGAGGGAACGTATACTCCTGGCTGCATTAATTATTATACTTGATTGTTAAGTTATTTTCTTATTACAGCTTGGGTCATTTGCTTTTCAGCCTAAAAGAATATCAAAAATTGAAATCAAGTCAGTGGCACTAGAAAACATGGGAGGATGTAAATCGATAAAGCCGCAGGAAAATTTGACTTGGCGAAAGGAAAGAATTCATCACTGGAAAGCTCGGTAAAATTGTTCTGGGTAAATTATAGTTTTATTAATTAATCGTGTACATTTTATCTCGGTTTGATGTGCCTATAAGGGCGGGAGGAGAAGATCTTTCCGTGGTTTTCAATCTTGAAACTTGAAAACGCTGATGTTCAATAATCTGGACATAATAAGGTATATGTATCAATTCACAAACTTGTGCAGGTTAATGAATTGTGGAAATAGGACTAATAGTGTGAAATGTTAGTCAGCTTTTTTTTCAAAAACCAATATATTAATAATTTATAAATAAGCAATTATAATGGACATAATATAAACGTTTCAATTCTGACTGGATGCCCTTTGAACCTTAAATTATAAAGCATTGTCCTGGTGATAAGGTTTAGATGTACTTCTTTCTTTTTTATTGATGCTGTGAGGCAGGTAACTCAGGGAACTGCTGGCAGTGACAAATAAGGTAAAATTTTGGCTGATAAATGAAAAAACGAGAATGTATAGGAAGCATTAAACGCATAGTTATGACAAATAAAAGTGGGATCAGCATATGTTTAGCACGTGCTAAGATGCGTAGAATTATTCATCCGTAGTGTCCTTCGTCATATTCTCAGCATATTCTGAGAGAACATGCTCTGCATATGCCAATGCCTTCAAAGCATATGCTAGGCATATGTTTTTGCTGACTGGAAAAGTTTGACCGAAATCGCTCGTAGAACATTAGAAGACTGAACGGCGACTAAGAGAAAAAGCTTGTTTACATTACCAAGAAAATGACTTTTAGTTATTTTGAAGGGCGTTACTAACTTTTTGCTCAGCCTGTTTTATGTCTATAGATTCAAGTCGTTGCTGTTTTTCTGGACGACATCAATCGAAAAAAAGTACAGCGTTGAAATGAAATGAAAAATATCTCAAATGGCAGCTTTCTAAAGTTGTATTTATAGTCAAGCTTGTACACTCTTATACTTTAAGGTGTCTTGCTCTGTTCGACGGAAAGTCCAATGAGATGAAATGAGGATTGATTGCCAGTTAAACACGCGCAAATTTCCCTCAAGCCTTCCTTCCCTTCTAAGACCTTCCCCGTTAGCTACATCGGTAACGGGTCGTTTTTGCAATTCACGGGATACGGTTTCACATCTCAGGCAGACATGAATATTGTTGTTTGATTTAGGCTTAAGCATGGGTTGGGTGGTGCAAAATACTCACGGATATCGAAGCTCATTGAAACCTAGATCCTAGCGTGTATGCATTTCCCTCAAACAAATGAGTATGTTAAGTTGCATAGATTTTAGGAGCTATCCACATTGACTCATCAATGCGGTAGGCTAATGGAGGACTTGAAGTGGGTTTGCAGTCATGCGGCGAGAAATTTTCGAGTAGCCGTTGCATTGGGCTTAAATGGCCTCCAACTCCGAGGCTATATGACACCGTGTCACCTAAGTTTAATGCTATGGCAAGGGCTGTATCCACGAAAAATGAAATGAGGAAAACTTTGCTGTTCTACAAGTGCATAATAGCAAATATTTCACAGAACAGAGTAAATATTCCCATTTGCTATTGTGCAATTTCAGCGGGTAACGCCGCTAAAGTTTTCACGGCTAGTACGTAATCTTTGATTTTCGACAAGTGCAGTTATTTGGGGGAGGCGACCTTTGCCCCAGAGAAGATAGTTGGGTATCTGAATAAAGACAGGAGTTTTTAGGATACGGAGGAATGGTGGAGAGAACCCAGCGTTGGCATTATCCTGCTTTTTACGACAGGCGCCAACGGGACCACAACTCAACGTCCCATCCGACGGACGGAGCACTGGATTCGAAGTGCTCTCCGCAAGGGTCAAGTAGGGCCCGATGTAGCAATGGGAAATACGCCTTGGTCAGGATTTGAACCAGAGCCCACGGGACGGGAGGCCAGTACTCCAGCCATCACAGAAACCCAATCTCCGCTGTTCCTCAATAATGTTTATTACTCACGACCAAGTTCGATACAAAGTATCATCCTCTGATATCTTATGGAACAGAGTATTACCGCCAGCAGATGGTACTCTGTATCGACACCTCGCTTCTTCTGGATTAGAGTATCATCACCAGAAGAGGATACTCTGTATCGAAACCGGTCACGAGTAACAAATATTATTGTGGAACAGCAAAGTTTTCCCAATTTCAGCCATCATGAAGGAGCTCCTCCAATGGACGCCTCCAACCTCTGCGTACAGTATCCATGCCTGAAACAAGATACGAACCCGCGATCTTTAGGTCGCCAGGAGCCTTACTGACCCTGCTGTTGTGGCCACCTGAGCTTTCCAAATGAGTGTGTTACAACACATTCGGTCATGAGTGTGGATGTTTTTGCTATCTCCTTGCAGTTAGACGCGTGACGAAAAATATTTTAAATATATTTGTGCACTCTTTGTTCATCATGAAGTTAATTTGAGGTTGAAAATTGTATTGTATGTAAAGGAGTAGTGTTTACTTGCTAAATCAGTATCTAAAATTGTTATTTATTTGACTGTTTACTCGTCGATGATGATGCCTGGTTTGAAATCTCCCTTGCCACCTTGTGACCTTGACAATGACACTCAGCAGTCGGAACGTTGCTCTTTTAAAATATGTAGTGTGAAAATAGTAATAGGTCATTTTCATGCAATACCATACATGAAAATGACCAATTAGGGACAAAAGTGGGGAGTTGAAATTAAATGAATCATTTTTCATGTGACAGCTTTATAAAGTTGCATTTCTAATCGGCATTCTACGTCGTTCCTTGAAAAGCCCTTATGGTGACTAATGTACATGTTGATTTAATTTGCCGCTTACTTTTAAACACATTTATTTCAGGAACGTGGATATTTTTTTTGCATACGTCACAGTATCCCAAAGCATTCAACTTTTGTCGGAAACGGTGACGGGAGCAAATTTCACAGTCAATTGTTTTGGTCGAGAGACAAAATTGACGGGTGTACATTTTTAATTCCGCGTCCGTGCTCGATGCGATCCGTTTTGGGCGCCACGGACTGGAATGAGGCACGGTGCTGCGGGCTTGATTTGTCGGTCGACCCCGAGGCGTCACGGCGTGCACCAACACCTCGCCCACTCGACGGCGCGGCCGTATCTGAGCGGCAGGCCCGCGAAGCCCTCCTCACCCACGCCCCGCTGAGCATCCAAGGGGCCGCCACTTCGCCCGCTCCATCTCAAAGGCCGATTTAGGTCTCCCGCCAGCTCGATTCTCTCCTCCTCGCAGCCCAAGGGAGGGTTCACTCAAGCTGATCTTTTGCCCTCACGGGACGTCGTAAAAGGTTTTCTCTCTCAAGTAATATCTTATAATTTTAATGAACCTTTCTCTCTCACGTGGAGTTCGCGCTGCCCAAGTGTCTTATTAAGTCTTTTTCCTCCCTTTCTCTCCATTCCCCCCCTCATTCTTTGTGTTCTCACTGGAATGAGCACTAAGTTTGTTTATGAAGATCAATTTCTCGGCATCGAAAATTTGCCAATGGGGTCGTTTACCATATTTTTTAACTATCGAATCTGATAGAGATTGTAAGACCTTAATTACTACGTCATCCACCTCCCGGACTAACTAAAATTCATATTTCATTTCCATCTAACGACTTCGTGTACAAAATAGCGATTTCAGTTCCGAATAAACGCCCCCTTTGTAATTGTGAATTTTCAATAACGAGGTAATTATCCTGCCATGCAAAACAACTTTTTTCTTGAGGTCAGCACTCTTTCGGGTTGCGTCAGCGTGCGTTTCTTTTTCTCACAACAATTTCGCCAGCTCTACTGCTGACGTCCTCCAGTAAATGATGTTGAGGGTGAGTTTTACCCCTACACGGAGCGTGGCAAAAGATAATTAATGTCCTGCATGAACATGGTGCAGCACCAGGATAGGTCACAGACCCGTTGTTGTTTTTTGGCGCCAAAATCGGCAAGCCAGGCGGGTTGAGTGGCAAAAACTCACCCTCTGCTGGTCTCAGCTGTCCAACGCCGCGAAAACCTGAGATTGAACAACTTTTCTCTTTCTGCAACCCTTGGACTTATGTCTCTCAGTCACAATCTGGATTTCTTCATCTATCGCACCATCTACAATTACGTAATAACCTACAAGCCACCGCAAGGGTGTGTGGCAGGGGGTGATCCATCTCATGGCATACATTATCAGTCAGAGAGTTACAGAGATTAGTCAGACAGGTTACACTTACTACCATGCATCTTGATGCCCTCAAAGATTCCTCTGCATCTTCCTACTGTCTCTAACCTAAGTGTACAAGTTAAATAAAAACTTTGTTCTATTCCAACAAAATATAATTTTACGTCATTTACAAGATCTCAGTGACAAAGAATTCGAACATGAGGGATTATATAAGTACAAAGCACGAGGGGGTGGGAAGGATGAAGAACGGATTCCCAAAAGGAAGAGAACTGAGGAGTTGCTAAAGAGATGGGGCGGAGGCAAGGCTGTGGGAGAGAAGATACCGCCAAAACAGTGGTCAAGGGCGAATATCGGACTATGGGGATGGTGGTGAGGGATCATGTACTGAATAAAACGGAGAAAGGTTTGAAGGGATTAGGTAATTTAAAACATCGTCTTTATAAACATTAAAATATGATAAAATTGCATAATTTTCCATAAAATTTAGCCTTCTGCTCTTATCTCAAATAGGTCAAATATTTGGAATAAATTCGGAAGAGTGATTTTTTATTTTGTTATTTTTTTATTTTACTTATACGTTTCGAAAATCCACCAAGTGAACATGCCAGGAATTTCTCTAACCTAAGAGGCTGGAGCTCCTAAAACCCGAATTCTACTATAATTCGCACTGCTTTTGCATACTTCTTCGGAACTGCGCCAGAAAAATCTTCTCTTTCCCTACCAAGCTTAACAATACCATACGGTCATGAGCTTCAGCAACGCAACAATTTAGGAGGGTGTGCATTTTCCCCCTCACTCGTCCCCCGGGGAAGGTTCAGTGATATCATTTTCCCCCCTCCAGAAATATGAGGGTGCGTCCCAGTTACGTACTGCCTGACTCACACTTACCGTGCTTCAATCACACCGGGTCGGATCTTGAGAACTCAGAACGGCACACGCGTATACTCGGCTCCTCAGCAGTGCGCCTATATTTCCCACCATTGTTGCTCGCAGCTCCTCTTCTACCGCCGTTTCCGATTTGTGATTAATACGGAGGATAAGGGTCACAAAAACGATCGGGGGTTTGTGACTTTAACAGTCTCATGCCTACAAAATATATCGTGCATGCCTCTTGGGATCTCTCCCTCTCCCCAACGAGGCTCGGTGAAAAATGGCAGGCTCCCTGTGTTTAAGTGGAAAATCGGCGAGTGAACGAGGGTTGTTCAAAAGTCAGCGGAATCGCCAGTATCAGATTTCGAGACGTATCCCTGGTAATGATTTTCTCGCTCATTGGAATTGGTCAGCACTTTTTCAAGCGAGCGTTTTGAAAACGAATTGGCTCCTCCAGATGGAGAGGAGTTATTTCCACTGAATAGCGTTTGATTTTTTAGCCTCTTTTTGCTGTCAAATGGATATTGAATCAGTTTTCAAGGTAACATTGACAGTACGTACGGACGATATCTCTCTTTAACTAGGACAGTGCTGTGGATTGAAATCTAATGATTAGGCAGTTTAATCCTTAGTTTCAATCAGTATTAATGATAACGTGATATAATAAAGACAATATTGATACGCTCAACATTCTTTTTTATGAATCGCCATTTATCCTGAAATTAGAATAGGTATTGAAAATTCCATACCGTCACAGCTCTGGGTATTCAAATTTGATATGTTGATTGCGTCATTAAGATTTAACGATGCAAATACCTGTAAATAAGTATTACGATCTAAATGAAGTACAATGCAGCCCATTTGGAAATATCGTCATTATATTGCATGTTGCATGATATCGCATGACTTAGTTTGTAATTCACATAATTGTTTACCCCTAGCCACAAATACAATAGCATGGGTACATCCAATCTCATTTTCTTTTATTCACAAAGTAATTAAGTAAATATTCTTTCATAGAATGTGATATTATTATTACAGAATTATTGTGAATGTGAATGTGATGAATATTAGTATAACTTTCTGCGACATGGTATTTTCCCAAACTAATATCCTCCAGAACTAAAATTACCCAAGTTTCAGCCTATTTGTGTGCATTAAACTTTGTAAGTGCATTAAACAAATATAATTTTCCAGCGTTATCATGTATGTTAGTGAAATATAGGCATCCCTTGTCAACCAAGCGTTGCTGAAAAGAATTGCAGTCGAGGAAACCATATTATGTAGCGCCATTAAGAGTATGGGAAATAGTATGTTAGTTTTCCAAAAAATTGAAGTTGGTACCAATCTGCGAAAATGTACTTTGACACCTATAATTTGTGTGTTCGTTCAAGGATATCGTTTTCCCGCGGGATGACGGTATAGTCTGTCATACACGAGTCGATATCCATGTCGAAAATCGAAAAATGTATTAAACAGGAAAACATAATCAGTCATTTCATAACTGGAAAACATTTTTTTATGAATGCGCAGATGGAGAACCACTAAAAGTCTGGTTTTAGTGCCATTTATGAATTTTACCTCTCGTAACCTTTCAATTTACTCCATAAAATGCTATTATGCATGCTGTTGTGTGGCTGGAAAATGCCAATTCATCACATTTCGAACATAGTGCACCTTTTCATCTATATTTTCAGTATGTACTCGAACTTATAGGTGCTTTAGGCCGAGAGGAAAATATAAGGATGGAAATGAAAAGATAAAGAGGAAGGGAGGAGAGAAACCCAGCGTCGGCATACTCTAAACGAAAGGCGCCAAGGGGACAAGAGCTTAACATCCCATCCGACGGACGGAGTACTGAACGCAAAGGCAATCCACAAGGTACTCAATTCCAGCATGGCTTACCAATGAGAAATACTATCCACTCACGGGATTAAAACTTGGGCCTACGGGTTGAGAGGTCAGTACTTGTGCATATTTTTATTTAAAAAATTTGGAAACCAATTCATGGCTGATAATTATTTGTTTTCTCTTTAATTGCGCGATAATGACGACACATGTTTGTGTACACTAATGGCTTTTTCACGGATTGTCAGCTTGGTAAACGTATCTGTTGAATTGATAAACTTGAAGCTAAATTGCAAACGAATGTAAGAGTTCCCTGCTTCATCGTTCCCCGCGCTCAAAGAAATCGAATACTGCTGAAGGAGGTGCTGCGATCTCCTGGGCATTTGGAACATTACGTTTAGCGGGAAAAATATCTCCTTTCGGACAGTCTGAAAGAGGCATGCGGTGGGAGCTCTATCAGAAATAATGGGAACTATTACGAGTATCAGGAAACTTCCCTAGAAGGGCGGAAAAGCGTGTGCGGACGGCAGTTTATGGAGCTGTAAAAATGAGGAAAATGTATATATTACAAACGTTGAAAATAACGAAAATACAAACGCAGTGACTAAAATAAGCCAAAATTAATGTTCGGGCTGTCTATCTGGGATGAATGACTGAATAATGGGGAAAACCTGGGTCGCATTCAGGCTCTGCCTAACATATTTAAGTTTTCCGTTATGAATATCTTATTTTACCATTATTGATTGGTATGTTTGTGGGAAGTTCCTGCCTGATAGTCCCCATCCTGTGTCATACCTTAGCAATCGACATTTTTTGCATTATATCCCCCTTCAAGTTCTCATATTTTTTGTCTGCTTTCATACCATCCGTAATTCCTACTCTTTTCCTCTCATTTTCCGCTTGCCGAACATCATTTCCTCAAGACACCTATTAAAACGTCCTCCATGCACTTTTGTCACCTCATCGTATTTATCCGACCTTTCCCCTCCCACCGTCTTTATTGCTCCCGCATTTGTCCTCTTTACCATCCAGATCACCTTCTCCAGTCTTCTCCGCGCCCACGCCGCCTCCTCGCCTCAATTTCCGTTTATCCTCTTTCCTCAATGACAAGGTTTCTTGAACTATAGAACGCCACTCTTTGTTGAAGTTCTCCCTTTCCTTTTCTTCGTGTACATACTCAGATATCTCCCGTCCCATTTCTGCCATCTTCTTCGTAAATACTTCACTGGCTTGCGCCGTTCTTCGCTTGATATATTTGCAACTAACCCCATTTTGATTTAGAGCAAGATAAGCGAACTGTTCTGCCTGATCACGTTTATGACCACCAACCGTAATGATTTATACTAGTTTTATACTCTTTGAGAATCTCATTATTTACGTCAATATCTGCATCTACATCTACATAATAGCCTGCAAGCCACCATAAAGTCGTGTGGCAGGGATGAATCCACATCAAACATGCATAAAAAAGGATTGATATTCATCACACACCATTCACTCTGTTCCTCTAACATTGAAACTCGCTTCGTTTTCGCCTGGAATATTTTTATAGGAGCTTATTTTGGTCGGTCGCACACTTGCCACGTTTTCTGTTTCGCATGAAATGTATAATATTAATTATTAATATTTTCGCATTATATTCGTGTGATTAAAAAGTCATTATCATCATTGGTCAACAATCCTATGATTGGTTTGACGCAGCTTTCCAGTTGATTCTTCTATCGGCCAACCTTTTCATTGTGACGTAATTCTTCTCTTTTACATTCGTCACAACCTGTTCCATGTATCTCATACGAAGCCTGCCTTTTCCAGTCTTCCCGTTCACTTTTCCCTCGACGATAGTCTTCATCAGGCCATCGTGTCTCAAGATATGGCGAATTAAGTTTTCCCTTCTTCTTTTTAGAGTTGTCAGCAGACTTCTCTTTTCTCCTACTCTTCTTAGCACTTCCTCGTTACTTACTCGGTCGATCCATTTAATCTTCATTATTCTTCTGTAGCAGCACATTTCGAATGCTTCTACCCTTTTCTTCTCGGCTGCTGTCATCGTCTATGATTCACTGCCGTAAAGAAACATGCTCCAGATGTATGTTCTGATGAACTGTTTCCTTACTTCTATGCTTGTATTTCCTGCTGTAAGTAGATTCTTCTTTTGAAAGAATGCCCTCTTTGTCTGGGCTATTCCACTCACTATTTCTTTCTTGCTTCGTCCATCGTTGGTTACTCGGCTTCCTAGATAACAGAACTCTTTAACCTCTTCAAGTTTTTGTTTTCTTAGTTTGACATTGGTTTTGGCCTCTTCTTTCTTGCTGCACACCAATATCTTAGTCACCTTCTTATTTATCTTCAGCTGATATCTAGCCATTGTTCTTTCCATCGTTGTTTGCATCTTATTCAGCTCCTTCTCTGTCTCTGCTATGAGAGCTATGTCATCAGCGAATCGTAGCATACTGATTGTTTCTCCGTGGATGTTCACTCTAGAACACTTCTTGACTTCATTGATGGCTCTCTCGATGTAAACATGAAAAATTACGGGAGACAGTGCGCAGCCTTGTCTCACTCCTTTCCTTATTCTTGCCTCTACACAGCTGGGTCCAGATTTAATTGGTTGCACAGCAACTTGGTTTTTGTACAGACTGTGTATAATTCTTCGGTCATTATAGGACACTCCAATTCCCTTCAGAATTCCAAGTATTGAATCCCAATCCACGTTGTCAAAGGCCTTCTATAAACCCACAAACGTCGGTTTGTTCTTCTCCATTCTCTTCTATATGAGTAGCCTAAGGGCTAATATTGCTTCCCTTGTACCCTTACTTTTCCTGAATCCGAATTGATCTTCATCCAGGAACTCCTCTGCTTTTCGTTCTATTCTTCTGTAGATGATCCTGGTCAGTATCTTCGATGCATGTGTCATGAGGCTTATAGTCCTAAAATTTTCGCATTTCTCCGCTCTCTTCTTCTTTGGAATAGGGATGATGATGTTTTTCTCGGAGTCCCTTGGAATTTCTCTTGTTGAATACCTGTCGCAGATGGTTTTGTAGAGATGAATTAATGTCTTCTCTCCTGCATTTTTAATTAGTTCTGCAGGAACATCATCAATACCTAAAGCCTTATTCATCCGAAGGTCCCTTACTGCAGCGTCGAATTCCGATCTTAATATCGATACCCCCATATCATCCTTTTCCACTTCGCTTTCCTCTTCAATAGCTTTTATGCTTAGATTTTTTCCATTGCATAGCTCTTCAAGATATTCTTTCCATCTCTTCACTTTGTTCTCGCTTTCAATCAAAATTTCTCCATTCTTGTCCCTTAAGGCATTGCATCTTGCGCTCCGTTCCTTGAAGCGGTTCCTCACTATGCTGTATGCCGCTTCCACCTTTTCAAGTGCAAGGTTGCTTTGTACCTACATCTTCGCATAGGTTTTTCAACCACATCTCTCTAGCTTTCCTTGCTTTGCGACTTAATTCGTTCCTTATTCTTTTGTAGCAAAGCTGCCCTTCTACAATTTTCGCATTCTTGTACTTGCTTCATTCTTCAATTAATTCTAAGACTTCCTCCGTGATCCGTGGCTTCTTCTTGGCAACTTTTCTTTTTCCAAGAACTTCTTTTGCGGCTTCCTGTAGTCCGCATTTAATGTTTTCCCTACGATCTTCCACTGATTTCTTATTAAGGTTCTCTCCTATGTTTTTTCCTACCTTTTTTTTGAAATACCAGCTGATGTTGAGCCTCCTTTATTTTTTCTACTTGCCATGTATTTTTCTTTCTTTTCTTCAATTTCTTGAACTTTAGATGGCATTTCATCATCACTAAATTATGGTCACTGTCGAGGTATGCTTCAGGGTAGCTTTTGCAGTCCTTCACTTGGTTTCTAAATCTCTGCTTCACTAAAATGTAGTCTATTTGGCATCATCTTCTGTCTCCTGGCATTGTATCTACTTCGGTTGTGATTTTTAAACAATGTGTTGGCAACCACTAACTTATGTTGAGTGCAGAACTCCAGCAGCCTTTCTCCTCTTTCGTTTCGGTTTCCCAATCCGTATTTTCCAGGTATTGTTCCATCTTGACCTTCGCCGACGATAGCGTTCCAGTCTCCTAAAATAATTAGGTTTTCTTCTCCTCTTACCTGTTTTATAACTTCCGTGATATCTTCGTAGAAGTCTTCCACTTCTTCATCTTTATAGTCCGTCGTAGGCATGTAAACCTGCACCACTACGGTATCTACAGGTTTGGTTTAGATCTTCACCATTATTATCCTTTCATTGTACTGCAGGAAGCTCTTCGCACGCATTCCGGCACTCTTTCTGAGTACGATCCCTGCGCCAGCATTACCATTTAATGATCCGGTATGTATAATCCTGTAGCTTCCACTCCAAAAGTGTCCTTCTTCGGGCCACTTCATTTCGCTGATTCGTAATACGTCAAGGTCCATTCTTCGCATTTCTACCTTCAAGTTTTCCAGTCTTCCACAGGTCCGAAGCGATCTCACGTTTCCAGTTCCTACCCTAAGTTTTATGACATTTGACTGATGAACTCTCTCGGGTAGTCCCCGCCCGGAGATCCGAATGGGAGACTATTTTACCTCCGGAATATTTTACTCGAGAGGGTTCCATCACGTCTTGATAAGAAAGAAAAGAGTGAAGTAGCTGCGACTCCTCGGGATATTAATGTGATGGTTTCCTCTTGCCTTTCACATCGCAGTACTACAGCCGTTAAAGTAAATGTTACTACGCCTGTAGTGAAATGAGTGTCGCTGTACCGACCACTGTGGTCCCCACCTTCACTCATATGAAGGAGAACTGCTGCCCTCTCCGGGTGATGAGAAGCGTAATTATCGGCGGCCTCCCGTCACCAAGTCACGGCATCTTCACAGGTTCTGTATTATTTAGAGGCCTATCTTACCCAGGGATAGGTCAATACCCCCTCAGAATGCCGTCGCTTTTTGTCCACGACTGCTTATTCAACGAATAAACTCGCTTATCTCACAGCAAACCTCTATATCTAGAGTTCGACCCACCATCCGCAACCCGGGGGACGCACTCGGTGGCTTTAAGCTAAGTCGCGAGATTAAAAAGTAAGTTTAAAATTAATATGGCACTGTTAGATAAACTTATCCCTCATTGAGATGGTGCCACCCGTCAGTAATCGTGAGCTCCGTGAGCTCTACATGGAAATTTAAATGACAACATTGAAATATTTTCATGTAAAAATGTTAATCGAACTTGGGACAAATGTAGTCCATTGGGTATTCCGACTTATTTAATGCCGTTCATTAGCTCATCAAAATTTTTAGCACTCGGATTTATCAACGGTAACTGACGAGAGATAATTCAGTGGCAGCAGTGACTTTAACAGTGACATGGTAGGCCTCGGGAAACTGAAAATTTGGTTTTCTTAGGATTTCAAGTATTTATTTGCATTTTATTGGTTATCTTTGCGGTGATTATTTTCGGAGACGTACCTATATTTCCTTCATTAGAGACTTCGGGTCGAGATTAAATTGAAATATGCTAACGTCTGGTGGTCAGAGTTATAGCGGGGATGTAGAATGTGATATCCATGCGAGTGGAAGAAGGGAACTGACAAGAGTGAGCTCGAGGAATAATAAATACCTATCTCAGGAATCAGCGAAAAGAAATTCAATTTGGAGATAACCAGAGTCGATTTCAACTTGAAGAATGAATAAGAAAGAAATTTATTTTCATGGTTGCAACATAACGGCAGGATAATGGCTGTCAAGCTGAAGATATCCGCGGACTAATTATGCCTAATGATGCGCAATTTACGTCATTCAATCTCACTGAAGTTGAAATTGGAGAAGTACATTTACAGATGATGACCTCTGGAGACTGAAAATAGAAAGATATTATTACTAAAATTATTGGAGAAATTTACGTTTTTGTAAAGAAAAAATGATTTAAAGTAACTCCCAGAAGAAATATTTCGGCTAGAAATATTTCGGCAGACAGTTAAATGCCCTTTAACATGCAGTAATATAAACCTTTTTTGTTCAACCCGAAGGTTGTCTTTGATAGGTGAGGGTAGAGCTCACCCCGCAAAAAGCCATTGGTGTGTGAAATTCACACATTCAGGGTAGGGGGACCAGTAACTTTCCCCGGGCCACCTGCGATTTCCTACGAAGTTCTGACATTCAGAAAATCGAATCGCGAGGATTTTACTCGGGGGTGTCCAGAAAGGCTCTTGCCCGGGGTTTGAACCCGGGACCCTCGGGTCATAGCACAGTGCTCTACCCACTAGGCCACCACAACTCCTATGCTGAAGTAATATCGCACCTTTTAACCTAAGTTTACTCCTTAGAGCAGGGTTCCCAACCGGTGGTACGCGGGAACGTTTCAGGTGGTACGAATGGATGATACGGGCGATTACGAGCGATAGGCTAGTAAGGGCCTCTGTGTGCGTGAGAAATCAAACTTTACTCTGCTGCCAGTCTGCCGGGCACTGGCTGTCCCTCCTCCACCATCTCCATATATTTTTAAATAAAAATTACCAAAAGAAATTGAAAAAAAATTTAATTTGGGTCATTCCATGTCTATGCGACCAGGTGATTGCCCTTCGGGCGACCGATTTTGACCAAACTCGGAGACCGACTGCTGTAAGGCCTCGTGCTGCCCTCGTGTTTTCTAGGGCGGTGGTCGCACGGGAAGCAATTAGCGAATGGCACGGGCATAGGGGATTTAAGAGTATGTGTATAGTTGAAATTGATGAGAAGATGGTGAAAGAGACTGTGTGCTGAGATCTGAAGCCGCCAGAGTACCATACGGTCGGCGCTAGCCGGGCGCCGAGGTGACCGGTGGGCGTTAGGCCTTGTCTCAAAAATACTTTTCTTTACATTACATCTAGCAAACTTTTTAATTTGTAGAGGAGGCTTGTATCTACAACTTATAAAAAATGAGCAAAATCGAGGGCACAGTTGCATCGTCCAAAATCAATTTTAAAATTTAAAATTGTTATAAACTTTATAAAATTGTTTATATTTTATAATATAATCCTTTATCATAGTTGACCAATTCAATACCTTTAAAACAAGTCCTTTTGCAAATCGGTAGCTTTTCTAGTTTCGGAGATATGTGTTAAAATGCGTAGTACATTTTGCAAAATTCACATTTGGCAACGTTGCAATTTTTTGTAAACCGTTGCGCGGTTTGCAAAATGGCTTGTGTGTTTTTGTTTTCCTATAAAATGGTGACGTTATGCCAAATTGGGTCAAAATCGGTTACCCTAAGGGTCATTTTTGCCGATTTTCCGGTCGAATTAACGTGAAATGACCCATAGGAATATATATTTATTGTTGTCTTGATAAAGGGTTGAAAAAAACCGAAATACAGGTGCATTAATAATTAAATATGAAGTTTCCTCAGTAATTTAATTAAAATAAAACTAGCCATTGTGCACTTTTCCGACAGTAAATACATGTTTCTAAAAAGTATAGGACTGTTGGTACGCCAAAATTTCTAAAAATTTCAAGTGGTGCGCAGTTGTTAAAAGGCTGGGAACCCCTGCCTTAGAGGAACACAGCATCCGCGACCTAGTCGGATTTAGAACCTGACCGATTGCCTGATGGCATGATACGGACCTGACTACTACGTCGGGAAATTTGCGAACCCGAAGGAGTAAAGGTCGGAAGTAGTAAAGGGTCAACCGTTGAGTAGAATATTGTACCCCTGGAAGTGGTAGGTAGCTACAACGAAGGGAATTAATAAGGGGACAGGTGATGATGATCACTGAGTTAATATTAAAGATTCGTAGCGAACTGCATAGTTATATTTCATGCCTGCAAAAAGTGAACGTTAATAATATAAAGATGCCCGCTGTGGGAAGTTAAAGATCACGCAGTGCACGAACTTATTACGGCAATAAGAGTGCTGTTTCCTTTGATTTTTATTTTCGTGGCAGTGAGGCTCAAATTTCCTGTACAAGAGGGAGAGCGAGAGAGAAAGAGATAGAGGGGTTAGTGGATGGAACGGTTAATAAGGGGCGATGGTGTTTTGAGGGTCTTGGAGGAGTGAATGTGAGATAAGAGGCGTTGAGAGAGGAGGAAAACAGGCAGTTTGGATGGAGTGATGAGAGGTTAGTAGTAGACGGGACTCAAGGAGAACATGACGTGAAAGGCATGCGGATCCTGCTTCGAAGAGTGTTTTAGTAGCATTTAGAAGACTTTGCAATAGCTCTAAAATTACCTTCGGTGGTAGATCACTGCTAATATTAATAATTAAGAGTAGAGATATGAGATGTCACAGATAAATTAGAAATATTACCCAAATAGAATTGGAAGAAATTCATGGAAGGTGAAAACTCAAAGAGGATATTCACTGCATTTCGTGTACTTCATTCGATATTATGAATATAGGGAATGTTGCATGGTATGTTGTAGGTAGCCTGCATATTAAGATTTTTCATAGCTACCGAGAGAATTTGCACAGAGTGAACACAGGAAAACATAACAGATAAACCGATTGTTTCTCTCTAAATACAAACAAAATGTTTTGAAAAAAAGCGAGCTTTTGAGATTTTAACAAAAATTATTTGCTGATATCCGAAGAGGGAATTCGACGAAGTCTTCGTAAAGGCTGAGTTCTTTCCAATATTAAAATTAGTTAATTATACAAATTTAGAGGTTATAGGCATTTTTAATTATTTTGATATCACAAAGGTTGGCTTTAGAGAAATCAGTGAAGAGTAATGCATGGTTAGACATCAGAGCGATGGATTCATCAGAAGATAGTACCTTTTAGCCACTACTTGTATCACAAAATTAGATACCCTTCAAGTGGGTATTCATACTTTACTACTTGTGCAAGGGAAAGTGGCAGGGGGTGTAATGAGGACGTAATGTGGGTAGGAAATACACTTTGATCTCGATAAACAACTCATGAGTGACTTCATTGTCATTATTTAGAATTAGCATTTAGGATTGCGCACTATAACTACAAAATAACACCTGAATCCGCATATCCTTGATGTATGCATGCATCAAAAATTCCGAGTATCTATGTCTATATTAACGCAAGAATCTACGTATAAGTGTTCTGCTCTATCTAATTTTAAGGAATTACACTTAATGATACCACGTGGGTGCATTTTGGCAGGTGAATCTTAAATAAGCATATTCTAAGTACATGCAGACGAAATTATTATTACTAGGTTGTGAACTATTACTTAAGGGCTAGAAATCATGAGGTTAAAGCTGAAAAATGTTAATAAAATAGGTGGAATATAACTTTTATCAATTTATTAAGTTTTTTTATTATTGGGCATGCATAGTATATTTGGCATCTAAGGATGGAGTGAGATAGCATTTATGGAGTTAAGAGCTTTCTTCATGTGTGCTATAAGCCAGGCTACCTACGATATCGTGTGTTGCACCTATGTATCAGTTCAACGAAATCTCTATAATGATTTTCTATAGTTCGTAGGAAGGAATAAATTTTACTCCTATCCACACGGAATTTTTATTCTTTTCATCTTGTTTTCGTGCTCAATTCACTGTGTTAGCAGGAGTTCTCAAAATATTTTAACATTAATGGGTTAAGGTATCGGATTCAAATTCACTTCAAAGATCCAGTCTAAAATGTAGTACTAAGTCTAATGGTGATACCCATTCGAGCTGTCCCTTTAGGTTTGAGACTGTAGCTTGAGGAGCATGATGAATTTTTGCATCGCAAGAGTTAATGGAACGTTCCGGATTTTTATTAGTGTGTAGCCTTGTCATGTGCGAAGAGGGATGGAGGGGAGGATATGACAGTAAAGAAAGTGGACTTTATTCATTGAATTCTAAGGAAATGAATATTTTTCAGCAAAACAATTCACTTACTCATTCTCTACTTTCCTCCCAGCTTCAGCCCCTAATCTAGGGGCCTAGTTTAATCTAGCCCTTTTCACCTCCATACCCTTAAACCACTACTTCCAGGGACTTCTAACCGGTGTCTGCCTGCCTCCGGGCTTGCCTTCCAGAGATTGGGGTGGTGGCTGGGTACACTTTTGATTTTTCACCCTTGAGGACATGGGTTCGATTCCCGTCGGTGGACGAGAATTTTCACTACTATCCCCGTTCCTCCTTGAACGCGGTGAGGGGTTTTCTTCAAGTCTAGTTCGTTGAATCTGGTGTTCAACTGCGGGCATCTAGATTTTTTCGTTGACAGCTAATTTCTCTCCACAATTGGTCCTTTCCGTAAAAAAAGTGCCCTGGAGACTATTTTGCCTTATTATCGTGAATATTGAAAGTAACCAAATATGTTGCTCGTCCGAATATTGGTAGCCTCTCCGGTGCTAACTCAATTTCTCTTCCTCTGTCCTTCATTGCACTTAGTGCTTTATTACGATCAAGTGCAATTCATAGGGCTTTGTATTACACATGGTGGTCTCAATCAACTCAATCAACCGGTCTCAATCAACCGAACGCCTCTCTTTGTTCTTCCTCTTTTCGTTCAACACCATAATTTCCCCTCCCCTCCTTTTTGTAACTGAAGAATGGCTATGATTTCGGATTCAAATCTCTCTTTATTTTTATATGGACCACAATGTGGCGAAGCCCATTCTTCCACTGTTGTCACTCACATATTTTGGGGTTTTCAAAGTTAATGCTTTTCCCTCTTCGTGCATATTTAATCAGGATGGTGATATTTTTGGTTTCTACCACGGGTAAATTTTCGGAATGTTCTTCGACTGTCTCGTGAACAAAATGATCGAAATACCGATATTAGGAGTCGAAGAAAGGAATAATATTTCTATAGGAACATTTAAATAGCTTTGTTGACGGAATGGACACTAGTCGATGAATAATTTAGACTGATAATGATGACATGCGTGGGAGTGACACAAGGATTGCCCTTATCAGATGTGCTACTTAGTGTACTTCTACATCTATGTAATACCCTGCAACCACGGTGAGGGTGTACCGTAGGGGGTTAAAGATCACCAAACATACACTAGTGTCTGAGAAGGTAAAATAGTAAGAGAACCTTGATGAGAAGTCTGGTACAGGATTAATGGCAGGAGAGTCAATTAACTCAGGAACTTGGAATGCCAAGAGTTTGTTCGTTCGCCAGCCATAGGTATACTTTTTTGTGAGCAAGTTGTCATGATGAGAGGTATGAACTGATGATAGAACCAATTAAAGGAAAATTAATAAGGAATAAAGGAAACCGATTAATGAATAGGCAGTGAAATTCGTGAGAAGTGGGAAGCTTGGACTTACGTTTGGAGAGTCTCAAGCGAAGGAGATGTATGATTTTGAATGCCTGGGAAAGGCATTGCATGAAGGTAGCGATGGTGGAGGCCGATACTCAGTGAAATTCCATAAAAATACGAATAAATTAAATCTTTTCGGTAATTTAGGGGCCAAATGTATCGGTGTTTTAACTACTTGTCTCCATTTCTGAAGGTGCTGCACTGTAGCGAAATGTGTGAAGAGAGTAATATCATGTATTGAGTGGAATCACTTTATAATGAGTGGAAGTTTTCCTTTATTTGTGTGAATGTTGGAGAAACATTTATGTAGAAGTGCAGACATATGGGAAGAAATTCCGTGTAAGAATAAGCGTTGAAAAAGAGAAGGAGAAGAGAAAATGCGTGCAAATAAGAATTGTTAAAACTTTCATTTGGAGTCTGGTTGCAAACGTTCTCATATGTGGGACAAATATACGTGATGACTGAAGGTTTTTAAGGCTTAGATTACGTAAGTAGGATTGATAACGAGTTAGGCAGAGAGGAAAACATGAAAAAGCTCAAGATTCTGTGGCAAACTTAAGACAAACGTGTTAATATAGTCGAAGAAGAATAAATGAAAGGAGATGTACCAGTGTACATTAAGAGGTGAAGGAATTCTTGAAGTCCACAATAAATGAAAAAAAACTATGGGTAATATGGGAGAGGGGAGAGGAGAATAAGAATTTTGAACATTATAAAGGAGAAATACCTTAGTCTCTAAATACTTGTGGTAGGGCTAAGGGGTGTTGTCCCAGAGGAAATGCTTTGCATGCCAACGGTAAAGTTAAATAGCCATTCGGAAACAGGTTGTTTGAATGTATTTTAGATCGGTAGGCAGGTATCTTAACGCATCTTTTCAAATCATTCTTTGCCCAATAATTTTTCGGCTTGACCATTGTCACTCATTGCCTGATAAGCTTACCATTACCATAAAACTCAGTCCATGTTTTCTGTTTCCAATACTTTATCAATTCCATCCATGTTCATTTAAATAAATTTATTCTCCTTCGACATATTTTTTCAAATCTTTCTCTCTCTCTCTCTCACTTTTAGATCTAGTAATCCTATTATATGCCTTATTTTCAGTCACGGTTAATTTTCACGCCCTCTTTCACCAAGCATTTTGTACTCCTGACTACCAACCTCTTTCCGCCGACGGTTTTAGAACATTCAGAACTCATTCTTATCAAACTACCTCACCCAACACCACTATTTCCTTTTTCCATCCATTTCCTTGTCCCAGTTCTTCCGTTTTGAGGGAATTTCATCTTCGAATAGGTGTACATCTACGCCCTATTCATACTCCATTGCCTGGTAAATTTCGTTCGTACTGAATCTCTGAATTGCTTACGCGCTCCATTCTTCCATGCAACCTACTTCCACCCTCATCGAGTTTGCACGGTTAGAATCCGTTCGGGCGTCTCTAAAATGTTCATTCACTTCATATAACCACTTTTAAAAATTTCCCTGGAATGTTTCACTAGAGCTATAATGATAACTTTATTTTAATGTTTCTGTGGCATCTTTGTGTCTTGCTTTGCATCTTCTCGTACGTATTCCAATCCCTCGTCTTCAGTCCCTGTATTATTGTCTTGGTTTTGTGTCTCAGTCTTAAGAATGACATGAATACTATCGTTTTTATTTGTGGTAGTAATTATTGGGAGGTGAACGTAATCTTTGGTAATTTGATTTGTTGAGAATCATCATCATCAGTTAAAAATCCTTAGTTTGGTTTGACACAGCTCGATTCTCGATTCTTATGTCAGGAAACTTATTCATATTGGCGTTATTATTCTCTTTCGCATCCTTCACCACTTACTCTATATATCTAACACGAGTCCTTTTTTATCATTATTCTCACACACTAGTCCCTCGGCAATTGTCTTTATCAGACCGTGACTCAAGATATGGCCAACAAGTTGTTGTAGTTGATGGACGCGGCCAATAATTTGTGGAACTCCATTGGTAGTAGGTTAAAAAATAACTTTGCGATTCCACTGTTTAAAATAAGAATTTATTTACTTTAAATACTTTTTTAAACAGTGGAATTGCAAAGTCTTTTTTAACGTACTTGTGGCGTAAAGAATTACAATTTTCATAACAACAAACAATTTAATTTAACGAACAAAAAAATAGAATATTCTCAATATGACAAAATGTATGGACAACAGCTTGGTATAGTTCACAAAAATACCCGAAGGACCAGACGTGCAGCGGAAATATTGATGGAAGCGATGTCATGCCGGAAACAACCACTGCATGCCAAGGTTGGAAGCGTAAGAGAGCGAGAGGTTGAGCGGCCCACACGTCCAAAACTGACCAGAGAGGGGGTGGAGGGGAAGGTCGACAACAACTCCACCAACATCAAAGTACAGAGTAAATGAAAACAAAAGAAAGGCGTTATTTTGTGGCAGACAACACAAATACCCAACTGTGCAGAATACTGAACAGTACTACCATCAAGTTTTCCCGTCTTCTTAAGATTTTCTGAAGACTTCTCTTTTCTACCCCTGTCCTTAGAACTTCTTCCTTAGCCCTTGGTTGGTCCTTTTATTTTTATCATTGTTTTGTAGCTCCACATTTCGAATACTTCCATCCTCGACTTCTCTGCTGCCTCACTTTACTTAAGAAGTGTGCTCCTGATGTATGTTCTGATGATTATTTCCTTGCTTCCACTTACATTCAACTGGCTATTTCTTTCTTGCGTCGTCGACGATAATTTTTTCAACTTATCAACTTAATATTTTCCTAGTTTAACATTGTTATTGGTATCAAGTCTCCTGCTGCATACCAGCAACTTAGTTTTCTTATCATCGGTCTTCAAAGTATATCTGGCCATTGTTCTTTCCTTGGTTACTAGTGCTTTTTAAATCCATCTCCTTTTCCGTCATGACTGCCATGCCATTGGCGAATCGCAGCATGCTAATTTTTTCCCGTTGATATTCACTCCTGAAGCCTGAAGAATATGATGTTTGATGGCTTTCTCGACGTAAACTTTTAAAGGTATGATAGAAAATGCAAAGAATTGTCTCACTCCAATCTTTATTCTTGCCTTTCCCCTGCTGGGTTTATTCACAGCTATTGAGACTATATTGGATTTTTCGGTAGCGCAGGAAGGATGGAGGAAAAGCCAGCGTTCTCGTTATCTACTCTTAAAGTAATACATTTGCAGGTGTAAGGTTCCACGGTGTAACGTCTAATACGACGGACGGAGAATAGGGTAGCTTCCTATTATTTTTTTAATGTCTTGTCCAAAAGTTTATAACCTTTGGAGTGCATATTTTAAGCCGTGTGATTTTAAAAAGACGTTTTCGGGAATGAAGTTCGAAATTTTAGCATTAATTGAAATCAGTTCTCTTACGTCATTTACTAAAAAACTATGGGCACCTGCGGCTTTCATAGAACATCTCTTTCCTTTCAACGCAAAAATCAAAATTCATGCCTCAAATGGTCTCTTATTTTTTACCTTGAATTTATTCTTCTGTTGCGCAATCTAACAATTCTCTTACACTACACGACAAAGAGCCTCATAGACACATGAGGCGAATATTGTGTCTGAGATTACTTTGGTTTAGTGAGAGCATAGTTATTGGAAGAAGAGTTCTCGGGTTTCCAACCGGGTCCAAGTGTTTTTAGGCACCAACGTTTCGAAGGCTAAGTCCGCCATCGTCTTCAGGGTGAAGACGATTCACCCTGAAGACGATGGCGGACTTAGTCTTCGAAACGTTGGTGCCTAAAAACCCTTGGACCCGGTTGGAAACCCGAGAACTCTTCTTCCAGTCTATTCGCCGGGAAAAACTGAGATCCTTCAGCATAGTTATTGTTCAATTATCCGTGAACGGACTTCAGTAAATATGAAGAAGCATCACACAGCATGCTACATGCATTTATAGTGCCATTATTCTCTGGTGACAAAACAATCAAGGATCTCGTTTTCGCTTTAACTCTAGAAGTTAGTTTGAAAACAAATGCTGTTTTCAAATAGAAACTCAGTTCAACCAGGAAATGTAGTAAATGTTCAAAACATACCTGCGAAATTTTACATAAATTCAATATTTTCATAATGAAGTTTTTGAGGATTAAGCAGATTTCCCCTTTGATACTCATTCTCAACAGAATATATCTTTACAGCTATGAGGCATGCAGTCGACTTAAAGGCCAACGAGAAAATGATAAATGGTCATGGTTTGAATTAATCTCTGAAAATGCACGCATCAATGCATCTCAAGTTTTTGGCGATTGGTTTTCTGCTTATAAAGCTGCAAATCTCTTCGGAAATAGGGTACTTTCCTGTTATATTTTTATTGTTTTGATCGTGAGTAAGCTCTGGAGTACGTATTTAAGCCGTTCGATTTTAAAATGATCTTAAGTATTTTTCCTCATTAATTAAAAAGTGAAAAAATCAACGGCGCGAAAACGCGATGGCAAACTATTGCATGCCGGCAAAACATACGTATGATGTAACACTCTTTTCCTCTGCCTGCCACTAGGTGGTGCTGCGGACGCCTACAAGCAGACGGTGCACTCCGTTGAAGCTTATTACCTAGTATCGGTGATATATTTATTCAGAGTATTTATCATTATTAACTTTTATTTTTTTATTTAAATTATTTATTCAGTCGATTCATTTAGAAACAGTAAGTATTCATTTCACTAAGTATAACGTTAAGTTCGCCCATCGCTGCGCGACCTTAACGACATGCTTCGCAGCAGCAGACAACTCCACGAGCAGGATGACCTGCAACCTATGAAAAGACTATTATTATCATGTTTATCGGAGGAGACTTATCGAACGTTGATAGTTTGCATAGGCTATTATTAATATACATTCACTGGAGCAGATGGGCTCTGAAAGTCAATGGCTAGTTCGGAGACGAATATTTCCTATGCCTCGCAGCGTAAACTATATACCACTTATGTTAGCAAGAAGGTAGCGCATTCCGCCATTCCTGAGCTTTTTAAAAGGGCCTTAAAATAAACATTAAATTCTCTAGTAAACTGGGATTTCTGAATCCAAACTTTTTGTGTAAAATGAATAAATTTATGGTAGGTCACGAATCGCAATTAATGGATTCTATTTTCTTTGATGAAAGAAACTACTCTATTGTCCTTCAACAAGTGTTTTAATCCATGAAAAAAAATTCGGTCAACCACCATCAATGGTAAAATAGGTCTCTCACTGAATTCTCCTATCGGATAACCTCTTGATATTTACACAATCATTCTCTTCTAGATCCTCCGCTACTTGTTCCATGCATGGCATACGAGGCCATCCTTGCCCATTCTTCCCACACTTTTCCAAGAGATATGTATTATGCTGAATTTGAAATCAAATTAAAAAGGTTTCGGGACTTATTTAAGATTTAATCTGTAAAAATAGGCGTTTATATGCATTTTTTATCACTTCCAAAATTCACCGTTTTTCACGATTCGCCGGTACTCTACGAACTTAACCCTAGCAAACTTCGTTGGTCGACTGTGCTCATTTTTATTTCGTAACCTGATGGCAAGATTGCTACAACCTTAAAATTTTTCCGGAAGCTGTTCATACTGAAGTAACTCTTACTAATAGCAGAAGCAGATACTAATTCCATGAAGCCATGGCCGTAACTATCGGTATAATTCCAAGAAGAAATAAAGGAAGAGACGAGAAAAAGAAGTCAACCGACTGATGTTTGGACGGAATTTTTCGATTTCACATCCGGATTAATCCTCATTGGACGCTTTCCGCAGAAGTAGAGGTTGTTTGATTTTATAAATACCATATATTTCCAAGAATCCACGCAGCTCAGGGAAATAACTGTCTCTTTTCCCTGAAGTGGGAACTTATACCCAATTAGTGCGTAGTATTACGCATCGTGAACATTTATATCAGCGTAATACCGCGCGGGCCACCGTAAGGATACGTGGCAGGGGGTGATAGATCGCCAAACATCCACTAATACTCGCAATTAAGAGGTACAGTGGTACAATTTCAAGGAAAATTTAGGTATAAGAGTCGTGTGCAGCTAAATGATTTGTATCTACACGGCAATCAACTGATTACTGGACAGAACGACATTTTTATAATTATACTAATGTATATTTCCCTATCAATTATGAGTTTGAAACGCCACAATAAGCTTCGTGAGTTACAGATTACTCTAAAAATATTTCACTTACAACTTTACAAAGCTGCCTATTATGCCCTCCTATGGTTCGTGGATATAATTGCATTATAAATCTATCTATTTGGATCGATATTTATCTCTTTCTCTAATCTAGAATACTGATCAAAATAGCAGACGTTCTTTATATATTTCTTACGTCATCTGCAAACTTATCAGCTTCAAACTTACTTTAAAGGCTTAGTTTAAATTTTAACCTGTATTCTTGATTATTCATTAACCTGACTAAATTACTTTCCTTGTTACTATTTAAAATCGTTCCATCAATACAACAATCGTAATGGCCTTTGTCAAATTTTTCTTATCTCCTTTACACACGTTATGATTTATAGAGTACCCTGTAATGCGCGTGTGAACAGCAGGTAGGTTTTGAAATAGGTAAAGGTTATCAATAATTGTGGAAACTGAGGAAAAAATGTGGAAATCACCTATTCTGTTCGTAGCAACATCCGTTTATTTTAATTTTGGAATGAAAATTATCTTTAAGTTATTATTTAGGTGAATCACGTTCCCAATCAGTTCATTACTGAAAAAAACGTGAATTATATCGGCCATTTCTACTATTTCGTCCGACATAAAATATCTCAATGAATCTAATGGAACTTCCGCGTTTAATAATTTTGGCTTCCATCGTCACCGTAGGTTATGCGA
The DNA here is from genome assembly GCA_933228895.1 of Platycnemis pennipes. Lineage (NCBI taxonomy): Eukaryota > Metazoa > Arthropoda > Insecta > Odonata > Platycnemididae > Platycnemis > Platycnemis pennipes. The sequence goes on along the minus strand of OW121846.1, from coordinate 65,066,310 downwards.
TAGGGAGTAATCTACGGGCATAGATATCAGGTAACTACGTTTAACTTCTCAAATCAATTTGGTAAGGACGATATAAGCAAGAAATGAAGTTTGTTGCTTTGAATTCTTCCATTGATGTTCAAAAATCAGATTGCGTGTAAAATGGTAGGACGATGCTATTTGTGAGACACTGATTCATATCTTAATTTGTGGAGCGAACCCAAAATAAAATCATGAACTTTGTATTTCGCCAACCGAAAAAATAAAAATCTAATGCTTTCATTGTTGCCATTTGATTAGCTTTTCGAGGAAAAAAATAGGACAAAAAAATGTAGGTTTCGCAGTAAAGACTCCGTGCAAATACTGGAGTTTGTGCATTTCGTATTATGGGGAAGATGTAGATATAAATAGCTGCCGCAGTCATTTAGATATTTTATCCTGTCGCTTCGTCTCTGTGTGCTCGACGCACTCTGCAGTAAAAGGCAAAGGGTGTGGATGCATTAATTAATTCTCACTTCTGGAAATTTCGTCCTTGGAGATATTTTTGCGCTCTGGCGTTGATGGCCCTTTGACTGCGAGGATTGTGGCGGAATGGTCGGCAACGAAGCAGAATCGTGTTGACGCCCATCGGTGTTGGCCGAGCGGCACGAATTCGCCAGAGGCATCGAAATTCCACAAACCGCCTATCTCCCTCCCTCTCCCACGCACCCCCCGATACTATTTCATGGACAAAAAAGTCATTCTATCGGAATCCGCCACCGTCCGTTGTTCGAGGGCGCGGCGGAGGGAGCAAAAGGAAACGAACACTTTTCCAGTAATTGTCGCCCGCATTTAATTAATATTTTGGGAATTGGAGGCTGGAGTTCATTCATTCCGGGTCGCCGAATCCTTGAATGATGATAAATCAAGCCCTAATGGTGGCCGTTCAAATTGACCTATTTCGCGACCCTCCCGCGCGCCGCTGCCGAAAATATTCATCGGTGCCCTCGCCGGTGGGTGCCAGTCGCTCGCTCGGGAGTCAGAACCATGCCGCACCACGTCCACACCCCGGGAAACACGCCTCCCCCATCCCGCCCTCTTCACCCAGGGACCGTCGACGCTTTTGCCGGAGATCTCCAATCGAGTCGGAACCCTCGTGAAAGCGCTCGTGACACACTTGAGCGATGGTGGGTTGGGGGATGACGACCCGTCGCCCATATTACGATTATTGGCCCAATACCAGTGGCTCTGTCCTCCGATGGTCGGCGTGTGCATGCCGGTCAACGATTTGAATTGTTCTTTTTTTTGGTGTGGGCCAGTGAAAGGTTTTCCTCTCTCCCCCCTCCCTCCGAAAGGAATGGGCACTTAAGTGGGGAATTCAAAACTTTGACCTGGAAAAAGTTTTCAGAGAGGCAAAGTAGCATCCACCATTTCCTACAGTGGCGCACGCAAAAATTATTTTTCAGTGGTTATTTTTTCAACATTCAGTGGCACTGATTTCAAAATTTGGTGGAGGTGTTCGTTTCGACATTTGCTCATGATTAATTGAGCGAAAGGTTTTTATTGCGGCGCAAATTATGCGTACTGTGGAATTTTTCCGTGCTTGACGCGTTGATAATTGAGCATAATACGTTGATGATTGACGGCACATGCTTTAAAAATACCACCATGTATCAAATACAGAAGAACGAGGAGTAGAGGAGGTCCTGAATAAAGACTGGATTGTGGTAGAGAATGCAATAGCCAAACTACCTTCACGCTATCTATAGAGAAATGTTTAAGAGAGAAAATATACTTACTGCCTTTATAGAGTTGAATGGAGCAAGTAGTGATACTTGAGTAAAATGCTTCATACCCTGAGGCAAACAGGCATGTCGAAAAATAAAAAAATCTACTATCTATATAAATACCAGTAGATATTGATAATGGTTTCTAATTACTATTTAACAAAATTACTTGAGCCACCGATACGACATCTCTTCGTTAAGCACAGTTTTCAATTCAGAGCAAAAAATCGGGAAACAGCCGGGAAATATTCGATTGTATTTTGGATGATGCATAAAACATAAAAATTGGAAAGCAAACTTCATTGTTGTTTTCAAGTGAGTCCCTGCACTAAAAGGTGTTTCAGAACAGGATGCATAGTGCAAGAATGGCCATGGAATGGTAAGGAGGAAGAGTGAAGAGAAACCCGGAGACAGCATTAGCCTAATCTTAACGAAAGGCGCCAAGGAGACCTAGGCTTAACGTCCTATCCGACAGACGGAGCGTTGAATCGGAATGCTCTCCACAAATTACTCAAGTAGAGGCCAGCTTACAAATGAATAATATATTCCATTTCCAAGATTGGAACCTGGTCCCTCGGGTTGAAAGGCCAGTACTGCAGCTACTACACTACCTTGACACCCGAAAGTAAATTCATTGCAAAATTTTAGGGTCAAAATGAAAATGATGTTTTATAGCACACTGATCTATAATTTCCTTATACTGCAGTTTTTGATGTCTTCGGAGAATAAATTCGTAGGGCTAAATTCTCGGTACCACTGCCTCATTGACATTTTTATAGCAAATTTGTATCCATTTGAAAAATGGTTGATGCAATCAATCCCCAGATTCTTAAGTAATTCCAGCCTCCAGCCTTCGAATGCAAAGAAATAGCTACAAATGAATTATTTTAGATAGGTATTAAGATATATTTTTTAATCCCAATGGAAACATAACCTTTATAGGCCGGAAAATAGTTAATGTACCTGTATGCCCAAATTTTGAAAGCGGCGATGAAGAGCACCCTTGTGGATGTAGGCCAATATCTCTCTTGTCTTTAAGATTTCAGAGTATATATTTGTATTTTCGAATATGAATCGTCTCGATGGCCAAGATTTGTTGATAAAAATTAGCATAAATGATAGTATTGCAAAGCTCAAGTCGAAGTCAAGAGAAACCAAGCTAAATCAGGCTGTTCTAAGCAAAAGGTGGAAACGGGACCACGGCTTAACGTCCCATCCGGCGGGCGGTGTACTTAACTCCGAAGTGCTCACTAAACTAACGTACACATAACTATGAAATGTATTCCAGTATTCGAACCAGGTATCTCAGTTTGGGAGGCCAGTAATCTTAACCACCACACCAACCCGACCCCATACGATGCTGCTGGTGCATGAACAGGCGTGATCTACATCTGCTGAGTGCAAGCCACCTCGAGGGTGTGTAGCAGAAGTTAAATAATCACCGAACATATACTACGTACTTGCATTATTGGTTACAATATTAGTCAAATAGGAATTGCTACTGGAATCATGTGGAATAGGCAGTACTAAGTTTACCTTTTGGTCAACATGCAGTGGATAGTCTATAAAAACTGCATGCATATAATGTACACTTAACTGTTCACGCAGCTGAGCAGAGAAGCCTAAAAATCCACATCACCTAAGTTCTCCTGGTAATGTTCTCCTGGTAACTTCGGTTTAATAGATATTAATCCGTTTATGTGAAGTGTGCGCAGATGAATTATCATATGAAGAGAAAGCCTTTCTATGGAGACACGTAGTATCTTTGTGCTCTTACGGTGGCGAATTGTTTGAGGGAAGAACGATTATTTGAATGTATCGGTAGTAGAGTCTATTGATCTCATCTTATTCGTGTGATTCAGCCTTCTTCATTTGGAGTATGCCGCTGGTATATAATATAATGTAGGCTTAAACATAAAGTTAGAACGTATGCGGAAAAGATCGGCAGTGTTTGTAAAAGGTCGTTATGTCGTCTTCTTCTAGCGTCACTGGTCTAGAAGGGGAATTCAGATGGGAATGCCCAGCAGACCGTAGCTTACTGCAGGGACAAAGTTTTATCCAAAGTCAACCCATTAATGAATGAAGTTGATATGTTTCTAAGAACTCCTTCTAATTGTGTTCCATTTGGTAACTTGTGTTTGAAGAGGAGAGATTGATTCACCTCTTTTCACGCACCCTAGAGCCTTGCATGGTACTCTGTAAACGTGGATACTTGATGATACGGACTTAGCGTCGTGGAGGCCTACTTCAGTATTCCCTCCCTCGCCTTCAAGTTATAAAATCCATCTTGGTAATACTAGGTTTAACTTTGTTTTTGGGCCAAAAATGTGTTTCTAGCCTTAGTTATAAGATTTTTATTTTTGTCTCTAATAGTGAGTGATCTCTTCTTTCCGAAAATGATTTTTCTCCCTCGCGGCAAAATACATTGCTCTCTTAATAATCCTAGGGCTGGGTGGATTTTTTTTGTAAACTCCTTACATAATCAAAACAGAACGTACTCCTTTGTTGAATTTAAGAAAAAGGAGATTATTAACAGATAATTTTTTACCCTCCTCGCCGTTTACATGACCCCGCGTAGGCCTTCGGAGAAAAGTAATTTATGAATTGGTGATATTCCTTTGTCTTCTGAACGGACAATGAAATTGCGTATTATTTGCACAAAAGGTGGACATTTGTGGTATGCATTACTTTTTGTTGGATGAATCTTTTGTTCTTGGCTTAACAAGCTAAGGCATTTGGCTAGTTTACATTCTCAGTCCTTCCCATCAGCCATATTCCCGCAGTGTTTGTGTCTTCGGCCTAGTTTTATAATGAGAGGTTACGTGTATTCGTAACACAATTGATTCCGTGGATTTGCTCTTCCGTGGTTAACGCTTGCGTCAGTTATCCCGTTCTCTGATTTGCTTCCTGTAAGCACCTCGGGTACTCATTAAAGTCCGCGTAAGCTTGCGTTCAGCGTTAAATAGACCTGTAAACCGTGCCTTGGGAACTTTCAGGTACCAGAACGTACTCGGGGAACGCTATCCTCCCGCAGTAATTGCGACCCGTGGTAGTTCATGTTCTCTGCGCGTCCTTCCTCAGTGAAGGCGCGGATTAGGGCCATGAAATCGTCAACCGCCGCGTTATTATTTCGACGGGCAACACTCTCGGCCAGTTGGGAGCAAGGTTCGGTGGGGCAAAAATATTTGCCCGCGCTCGGTGCGGAGTGGCTCCCGCGAATTGAATCTCCGATTCGGGCTTATGGGATGTGTGCCCCGAGAATGTGCTGGTTTATCGTATGCGGCTTTCGAGCGGCCGACAGATGAGAAAATTTGGGAATCCTCTCGAGGTGATGAGGTAATTAAGTCCGAAAGCTTAGGCATCTGCCGTCACGTTAGACTGGATGTCGACACGTGAGGTGAGTTCACGGGCCGATGGTTCCGAACCAAAGGAGAAAACGGCCAGTTGAGGAAAAATCGAGCCGTGTACCGTTGAGTGCTGCGCATATACACTCAGGAGAGGATCTGAGAGGGGGTATGAGAGGGCGCTCGCCCCGGGCGGTGGGTAAGAGGGGCGTCTCTGAATAATGAATCAACGAGCGGAAATTATTTCATAATTTATAGGTCTAAAGTTGGATATATTCTTTGGGTCATCCATGTATATATCCGTCAATGTCTTCCACCTCTGAGCCATCTAGTCGAAGATGATTGCTAAATCCCTTTCTACGGACTTAGTCAGCCAGCAGGGGCATTATATATTGAGCTTAAAGTGAAAAAAAATATTAGGAGGGGTGGCTACCGAGTCAGCAAATTAGGAAATTATTAGAGAATATTTATTATTATTATTATTTATTATTAGAGAATATTAGAGAATTAGAAACGACGGAAACTAATGAAAGCGAGGAAGTGCGTGTCTACAGACAAAATATAATGGATTCTGATGCATGGACACAATCTTCTAAAGCCGCGGAGGCACGCCAACCCTAGCGTTACCATCAACTAGAAGTGTCATACCACGCTGATTATCATGGCTATAAGTAGTAAATAATGACTGAAAGTTCGTGACCCGTGAGTTATCTGACACTCATGCAGATATATGCAGATAACATCAGAAATATTGGAAAGATTACAAAGAAGCGTAAATTATTAGCAGTAACCTTTTAAACTTGGGTATGGTCGGGAATGTGTGATGGCTACATACTACCTTATCATCCCGCGAAATCGGGCTACAATACGAGGATTAGCAGATATTTTATCGTTGAATCATGGTTTCTGCTTGCGTTCCTTGCTTTGGGCATTTACACTCTAAAAACTTCTCCGCCCGTCGGAAGGGACATGAATTGATGGAACCCTCGTCTCTGTTCGTTATAGCAGTAGAATGGGGGCGTATACTCGGAACAGAAATCACTATTTTGTACGCAAAATCGTTAGCTGGAAACGAAAAATGAATTTTAGTGAAAAAATTATTCTTCTAACCAGAGCCATTCACTCATGAATCAATAATTAAAATAAGCAAAAGATGACGCCCACCGAACTGCTTACTTGAGACCGAGACTTACTAGGTCATCCACCTTCATTGCTTGACTGCTTTTAGGGCAAGGGAAGGCAGTGGAGCGGTGGTGTCGGAAGGTCGGCTCGCACAGATCCTGTCGCAACTACTTCCACTGGCAGAGACAGCTGTGTGTCCCCTGTTGTGAAAAGACGAAGTAGCGGGTTCAGTTGTGATTGGACGAAGTGGATGAAGTACTGCATACACGGCCTTTTCTCCGAAAGGGTGGAAAACATCAGTTTTTCACCGCTTATAACTCGAGAAGTAATTGACGAATCAGTTGACTAAATTGACTAAAAACGGAAAAATACGGGTCTTTTTATTTTAAAAACTCTATTAGATTAGGCAATAACAAAATGGTAAACGACCCCACTTGGGGATGAAGCTGTCACGGGTTTCCAATCGGGTGAAGGTGTTGATGAGCCCCTACGTTTCGATGGCGTAGTCTACTATCGTCTCCATGGTCAATGGTTTGAGCCAGGATGTGCGCAGTATTAATTGGGTCCTTCGAGGTTTCAGGTCGGGTCTGATTGGTCAGCACCTTCCCACTCTCACTTCAGTCTTTTCAAGGTTGGTTTCCATGCTCCGCTTAGCTGGAAACCGCTGTCTCTGTTAAAATTATCCTTTTCCATTCTAATTGCCACTGCCTCTTTTACTATGCGGTCCCAATAGTCCTTTGCATGGCACAGAATTTTTGTGCTCGCAAAATCGATCCTGTGATCATTGTCCAGGCAGTGTTGGACAATCGCAGGGGTGAAAAAAAAGTCTCATGTTCCTCTCGTGCTTCTATAGACGCATCTCTACCGTTTGGCCAGTTTCCCAGATGTAAACTTGGCCGCATTCGCAGGGAATACGGTAGACACCAGGTGTTTTTCGGCCACGTTTATCCTTAACAGAACTCAAGATATTTTTCAATTTTGTCGCGGGCCAATGTACAGTTTCAATATCATGCCTCCTTAGAATCCTCGAGATTGAATTGGAAACAGTTGAGACGAAGGGAATGCAGGCTGAATGAAGGGATACTGAAACTGTTCATCGGCCCGCGAAAAAATTGAAAAATATACTGAATTCTGTTAACGATAAACGTGGCCTCCAAACACCTGGTGTCTACCGTATTCCCTGCGAATGCGGCCAAGTTTGCATCGGGGAAACGCCGAACGGTGGAGATGCGTCTAAAGAAGAACGAGAGGAGCATAAGACTTTTTTACCCGGAGTGAAACGACTGAAGAGAGAGCGGAAAGGCGCTGACCAATCAGATCCAACCTAAACCTCGGAGGAACTTATAGGAGTTTTTTTTGGAAATTTGGTCATGTTTGAGCCCCTGTATCTGATTAACGGATGATAATCATGATAAATGATTCACTATTCCTTAATCAGCAATCTTTTCTGAGTATTTCTGTGAAGCTTCAAGTTTATATCTCAAAAAAAGCTATTTTGTAATATTGTCTAGATATTTTTGATTTCCGACCACTGCGCGTCGGTGCTCATCAACACCTTCACCCGGTCGGAAACCCGTGAAAACCTTTACACCAGCATTCGCCGGGAACAACCTACGTATTTTTGACCCCATTACGTTCATAGGTTTAGAATTGCTCGTACCAGAAGTAGAAGCCGCTAAATATGCCTATGCTATATCACATGGTCAACTCTAATTTAACTGTAAGCTAAATACAAATACAACATCCATTTTCTTAGCACGACTCGAACCTGCGACTTTTGGGTTGTAACGCTGGAGTTTTATCCTATGTAACTATCATGGTGGCATACCGTTCTTGTAGAGTATGCTAATGCTGACGTCAAATGTTTGCTGTATCAATTTTCCCATCCATAATGACGCAAAGAAGCTTTCGGTTGTCTCCCTCTTCTAGTATTGATTTAACTAGCATGAAACTCCAAGGCAATAACATATACGCTGGTAAGTATGGAATCATATTCAGCTCTGTTACTTTTCTCAGAATGATTGAAAAAGAATTGGAAAAGACCGACTTAAAACCGAAAGAATATTTCTACAATAGTGAGTATTATGAAAAGGATTTAAAAAGATTTTTACGTCAGCATGGGTATTTTTTGTCATTATTTTATTTCGACCTGTAATTACTCGTCATTTGCAGTTACGTCTGGGTGTGCAGGAAAAGTAGGTTCCATTCCTCTCCGTTCCTAATGACTGAAGCCTAAGGCACATTTTAAAACTTCATCGACTCGTTCAAACTTTTAGTGGTAAGATGTTTTCAAATATTAATCTGTATTTTAACCTCTTAGTACTTAATTTCATAGCGTATAAAATCTAAAAATGTTCTATCTAATGAATCTTCTCTGAGATGAGCCAAACCCCTCGTGTGCTTCCTGCATGACCCTCTGCTGTGAGGTTCGAACCGGAGGACTCGAGATGGGAAGCCACAATCTATAGTGACCACACAATCAGAACTGCAACAGGGTGTAAAATTTAAGCATGAGGGTTAAGAGGGAGATTCCCATCCGTGTGCCGTCTGTGGTTTCCATAGAAGATCTGGTGGCCATAAATTCACTTAAAGCAGGATTAGCTGGACGTGTCCAAAGAGATCTTTCCCGAATTTGAAACCAAATTCTCCAGCAAGCCTTTCTTTCCATAACCTTGGAAGTTTCGTCATGGTGTTACTCCGTCTGATATTTTTGATATCACACCGCTGCGAAACATAGGGGACTTGGAGACCACTATGACCACTCTCAGAGGTGTACGGCATATGTTTTAAAAATTCATAATGTAAATACTTCATGCCTTGTCTTTTGTTCATCTGTCAATCGAATCCCAATTCCTTAAAGTCAGGACGAGGTCCAAGAGTAAGTTCCTGCGCGTGGACCTCCACTTCGTGATCTTGGGTTGGTCATTCGCAGGAGGCGACCGACAGCTAAGGCTATTTGCGCCATTTAGATAGATGAATAAAAGTCACCGGAATGAATTTTTGTAAAAAAATCCTGGAGGAAGTTTGAAACCAAACTCGGTGTCATGATTAGCCAACTCTTAACGAAAGACTCCAAGGGTCTAAGGTATAACGTCCCGTCTGACGTACGGATCACCGCACTTGAAGTGCTCTCCACACAGGATCGGCGATGAATCTCTGCCACAATCAGGTTTCGATCCCGGACCCTCGGGATGGAAGCCAGTGAGTACATTAGTTACCGCACCAACCTGATCCCTCCAGCATTGGGAGGGGAATGAAACTGGGAGGAGGGGGGAGTGCGGGAGGTGATTGGGCGGTGGGGTGGTAGGGACGAGGACCGGGGCTGCCCTCGTGTCTTCTCCAGGTTCCGTCCACGATTTTCCGCGAGGACGCGCCACATGCCCGTACGGAAATAATCCGAATTTCGCACGAATCCTGCCCGGGTAAGCCGGTTGGTGTATGGAGGGGGGGCTATCGGGAGGGAGGCGGGGGGAGGGAGAATAAAGGGGGAGTGTGGAGGTGGGGTGAGGGGGTTGTTGGGACAAAGGAGGCGTCATCCGCGTGTTTCCCCATCCATTCCTCTCTCCCCCTCCCCCATATCCCGCTCCCCCCCACCCCAATCCCCACCGAACAATGCAAACAATCAGACGTGCATGCAGCATGTGTATATACCTCTTCCTTTCCGGTGCCGTACCTCTTCATCCACACCTCTCCCGCTCCTCCCCCCTGCCACACACACCCGACCCGCCCTTCCTCGGCCCGTCCCGAGCGCTGCTTCGCATAGACGTCATTCAAATCGACTCGCTCCGTCCGAATGGGCGTCTGTGTTCCCCGAGACTCTGGACCCTCCGTGGCAGGCGGATCGGGGGAGATATCCGTACGTGCCCACCCCCTTCATCCCTCCACGCCCGCCTCCTCCTCTCCGGGCGTTGGAATGGGAGCGGTGGGACGTGGAAGGGCTTGGGTGGTGTGGGTAGGAGCGTTGTTCGTAAAAGCGGGGTGGAGGACCGGGGCATGAATCGCGTTTGTTTGCGGCATCGCGGGTTTGATGGCCGAGACGCTGTCCATCCGTCGGGGGGAAGGAGTCGGAATGTGCCGGCGGACGGTGTGTGTACAATGGCGGCATTCCCTTGGATTCCCTATCCCCCCAACCTCCACATCCCTTCTCCCGTAAACCTTTTGGCTACCTCGAGCCATGTTTCAAGTTCAAAACGGTATAACCGGTGCAGGAGCGGTTGCATCTCATTGGATTTTGAGCCTAGTACAAAGGTGCGTCCATTGCTTTGCGGAGTAAAATTTACTCGCTTGGAAGGAAGCAACTTGGGTGGATTTGATCTGAGCGTAAAGCATCCCACAAGCGCTGAAACATCAAAGCTCGCCAACGTAAATAATATGTTATTATGTTTGGAAGGAAAGCGAATGCATCTGATTTATTATTATTATCATTATTGCATTGATTATATTAAGTACAATTGAGAGAAAAATTATAGATTTAAATATGTCCGCACCATAAATAAAAATAAACGGGCGAAGGTAATTAAGCTGTCAGTCTCCTCTCCCCAATTACTAACTCACTAAAAATAAAATTATGAACTCGATCCCCCACATCATTTCATCTAAATTAAAAATACTTATAATGAAATGTTAGTGGATCGGATTGGTGGCCTCCCATCATTTGGGACAGGGTTCAAATCCCGGAAGTGGCAGAGATTTTTCATTGGCTCTCCGTTCACTACTTGATTAGTGTGGGAAGAACTTCAAGTTCCATGCTCCGTTCGTTCGATGGGACATTAAACTGCTGATTTTTTTGGCGCCTTTCATTCAGAGTCGGCTAATAACGGCACCGGTTTTCTTTCCACCATCTCGGTTTCCTGAAATATATTCCCTTAGCGAATCACTCTCCTTTCATAAATGGCGCAAATGGCACTTGCCTCCCTCGAATATTTACTATGAAACGTTAGATCTGATGCACAAAAATTGGCAGGCAATAGACGGATTAGTATTATAAGTAGGATTCACCTTGCCACAGCTAAGGTTGTTTCGCTACAGCTAATCATACTTAATGTTAAGATAGTTCACATGATGAACGTGACATCCATACACAAACCTGGTACCTTTCGGCAAACAGGCCAGATCATTACCCAGGTGATTACTGCGGGTGGCGGCAGGGATTTTGGTCGCATATTACACGTGGCTCTTTGACGTTCATTTGGCATTAGAAATAAGAGTAAAAAAGCTTTAGAAAGTCTTATTTATCCATATAAAATCCTTTGCATACAGGAAGCTTTATTTATCTCAACTATATTTTGCGAATGTTGTGAAATCATACTATTTTAATTTTCGCACTATATTACAATGCGTCTTCTAAATTGCTTTTGGATATTTGAATATGCAAAGGTTTGATGGTTGTAGACCTGCTCTGTTGCGACTCACGACGCTCAGTGCATTGGACTTTCCTACGACGTTCCATCAGCTCAATCACTCTCAACATAGGGCAGCTGGGGCTTGCTAGATTATTTTTCACTCACGCCTTCATTTGCTGCAGAACAGAGCCTTTCTTAATCCAAAAGTTGTGACGTAAGTTATCTAATACTAATAGTTCATATTCTCGCGGCTGAGCTTAAAGCCACCGAGTGCGTCCACCGGGTTGCGGATGGTGGGTCGACCTCTAGATATAGAGGTTTGCTGCGAGATAAGCGAGTTTCCTCGTCGAATAAGCAGTCGTGGACAAAAAGCGACGGCATTCCAAGGGGGTATTGGTCTATCCCTGGGTAAGGTAGGCCATTGAATAATACAGAACCTGTGAAGATTCCGTGACTTGGCGACGGGAGGTCGCCAATAATTACGCTTCTCATCACCCGGAGAGGGCAGCTGTTCTCCTTTATATGAGTGAAGGTGGGGACCACAGTGGTCGGTACAGCGACACTCATTTCACTACAGGCGTAGTAACAATTACTTCAACGGCTGTAGTACTGCGATGTGAAAGGCAAGGGGAAACCACCACATTAATATCCCGAGGAGTCGCAGATACTCCACTCTTTTCTTTCTTATCAAGACGTAATGGAACCCTCTCGAGTAAAATATTCCGGAGGTAAAATAGTCTCCCATTCGGATCTCAGGGCGGGGAATACCCGAGAGAGTACATCAGTCAAATGTGATAAAAACTTTAGGGTAGGAACTGGGAACGTGAGATCGCTTCGGAGCTGTGGAAGACTGGAAAACCTTAAGGTGGAAATGCGAAGAATGGACCTGGCCCGAATGAAGTGGCCCGAAGATGGGAGACTTTTGGAGTGGAAGCTACACGATTATACATACGGGATTATTAAATGGTAATACTGGGGTAGGGATCATACTCAGAAAGAGCGCCGGAATGCGTGTGAAGAGCTTCCTGCAGTCCAATGAAAGGATAATAATGGTGAAGATCGAGACCAAACCTGTAGATACCGTAGTGGTGCAGGTTTACATGCCTACGACGGACTATGAAGATGAAGAAGTGGAAGACTTCTACGAAGATATCACGGAAGTTATAAAACAGGTTAAAGGAAAAGAAAACCTAATTCTTTTAGGAGACTGGAACGCTATCGTCGGCGAAGGTCAATATGGAAGAATAACTGGAAAATACGGATTGGGAATCCGAAAAGAAAGAGGAGAAAGGCTGCTAGAGTTCTGCACTCAACATAAGTTAGTGGTTGCCAACACATTGTTTGAAAATCACAACTGAAGAAGATACACATGGAAAATGCCAAGAGACAGAAGAATATGTCAAATAGACTACATTTTAGTGATGCAGAGATTTAGAAACCATGTGACGGACTGCAAAAGCTACCCTGGGGCAGACATTGACAGTAATCATAATTAACTGATTATTAAATGCCATCTAAAGCTCAAAAAATTGAAGAAAACAAAGAAAAATACATGGCAAGTAGAAAAACTAAAGGAGGCTCAACATCAGCTGGTATTTCAAAAACAGTAGGCACAAACATAGGAGAGAACCTTAATGAGAAATCAGTGGAAGAGAGTTGGGAAAACATTAAATGTGGACTACAGGAAGCCGAGAAAGAAGTTCTTGGAAAAAGAAAATTTACCAAAAAGAAGCTATGGATCACGGAGGAAGTCTTAGACTTGACTGAAGAAAGAAGAAAGTACAAGAATGCGAAAACTGAAGAAGAGCAGCTTTGCTACAAAAGAATAAGGAACGAAATAAGTCGCAAAGCAAGGAAAGCTAGAGAGATGTAGATAAAGAATCTATTCGAAGATGTACAAAGAAACCTTGCACTTGGAAAGGTGGATGCTGCCTACAGGATAGTGAGGGACCACTTCAGCAAGATGCAATGCCATAAGGGACAAGAATGGAGAAATTCCGATTGAAAACGAGGACAGAGTGAAGAGATGGAAAGAATATCTGGAAGAGTTATACAACGAAAAAAATCTCAGCACAAAAGCTATTGAAGAGGAAAGCGAAGTGGAAAAGGATGTGCATGGGAGCATCACTATTAAGATCGGAATTCGACGCAGTAGTAAGGAACCTTCGGATGAATAAGGCTTCTGACATTGATGATGTCCCTTCAGAATTAATAACAAATGCAGGAGAGAAGACATTAGCTCATCTTTACAAAACCATCTGCAACATGTACACAACAGGAGAAATTCCAAGAGACTTCTAGAAAAACATCATCATTCCTATTCCCACGAAGAAGAGAGCTGAGAAATGCGAAAATTTTAGGACTATAACATTCACGACACATGCATCGAAGATACTGACCAGGATCATCTGCAGACCAATAGAACGAAAAGCAGAGGAGTTCCTGGATGAAGATCAATTCGGATTAAGGAAAAGTAAGTGTATAAGAGAGCAATATTGGCCATTAGACTGCTCATAGAGAAGAGAATGGAGAAGAACAAGCCGACTTTCATTGCATTTGTGGATTTAGAGAAGGCTTTTGACAACGTGGATTGGGATTCAATGCTTGGAAATCGAAAGGGAATTGGAGTGTCCTACAATGACCGAAGAATTATACACAGCCTGTACAAAAACCAAGTAGCTGTGATTAAATCTGGACCCAGCTGTGAAGAGGCAAGAATAAGGAAAGGAGTGAGACAAGGCTATTCACTGTCTCCCGTGACGTCTCCCATTTTTAATGTTTACATCGAGAGAGCCATCAATGAGATCAAAGAGAAGTCTCCTGGATAGACTATCCACGGTGAAAAAATAAGCATGCTGCGATTCGCTGATGACATAGCACTCATAGCAGAGACAGAGAGGGATCTGAACAAGATTCTAGTAATTGAAAATAAGAATGAACTTTGTAATTTTCCACACGTTTTTTTATTAACCAACCGGTTTCAACACTCACGTGTCATCATCAGGGACTAAAATTTTTGAGCAAGGGAAGGCCTTAAATAGTGCACTGGTGGGGGGGGTGGAGGTTAACATGGAAAGGGAGTGAGGCATGGGGCTACATCACAGGGGTAAGAAGAATATATTGGAGGTTATGTCAAATGTTCACATTGTGGTGAATAATGGGGTTTACCAGAGCAAGTGGTCAACGGGGAACATTTAAAATCCGTCAAATCGTTTAAAAGTAAAATATCGGGTGAGCACCGTCGTTCTACAATTTCATATTTCTCTAAAAAGTCAAGTTTAAAACCTTTATCTTGGACGTGTAAGACTTGAGGTTTGAAGTTTCCCCGGTGGCCAGTCTCTAGTAGATGTTTAGCATACATTGAAGTCTCGTCACAGTATCTAACACACTTCTCATATTCTTTCACCCTGGTCACAAATCTTCTCCCGGTTTGCCCCACATACACTGCGTTACAATCACCACACTCTATCAGATACACACCACTTTTATGGTCCACCTCAATTTTGTCTTTGGAATTAAAGAGTAATTTGCTTAGTGTAGTCGGATTATAAAAACAGATCTTAAAAATGTCTTTGGGTAAATGTCTAGCTATTACTTGGCTAATATTACCTAGGAAGGGCAGTTTAAACCATTTCTTTGATTTATCGTGGGGAGATTGGTCCAAATTGCACAGTAACTTTGTAGCTTTTGACTTTTGAATTTTATTTAATAATTTTTCCACTGTATGTTCACTGTAGCCATTCTGATGAGCTATCATTTTTATGGTGTGCAGTTCATCTTTAAATGAGGTATCTTGAAGTGGGATGCTCACTAGCCGGTGTAACATAGAGTTTATGGCAGCCAGTTTATGTGCATAGTGATGGGTTGAACTATTGGGAATTATAGCATCTGTAAAGGTATCTTTGCGATAAATGGCAAACTGATGTTTACTGTCTTTAATGGAAATGGACAAATCTAAATAATTGAGGTAACCATTACCTAGTTCCATAGTGAAAGTGATAGATTTGTGCAGGGAGTTTAAAATTGATAAAAATTGGTCCAGTTGCCTCAAGGTACCAGTCCACAAGCAAATTATGTCATCTACGTATCTATAGTAATAATAAACGTTGCTTAAAAGAGAGTGGTTTGCGCTAAATAACCTCTGTTCTAGAGAATCCATAAATATTTCCGCTAAAACTGGGGAAAGTGGGGATCCCATAGACAGTCCATGTCGTTGTTTATAAAAATTGCCATCGAACAGGAAGTAATTTTGGTCGGTGCACAAGGTTAAAAGTTGTCCAAAGTCTTTCACAATGTCATCACTGCAATCCGCTTTTCTTAGCCAGGATATTGCTGAGTCAATCGCCTCGAGTGAGGGGATGGATGTAAAGAGATTGCGCACATCGAAGGAAACTAACTTTCCATTAGGGGGTAGAGTCATATCTTTGAGTTTGGAAGCCAGTTCAATGGAGTTTTTTATACCATAAGTTGACTTAAAGGAGGAAAAATTTCTCAAGAGAATATTTAATTTAAGCGCAAGTAAGTGCGACGGAGCCGATATGTGTGAAACTACTGGTCGAATAGGAATCCCCGGCTTGTGCGTTTTCGGTAGACCATACATCCTTGGTGGCAATGGATTCATTTTTATTAGACTCCTTTTTTCTCTTGGTGAGAGCAATGAGTCGCAACTGTTTAAGGTTGTTTTGAGAGTCTGTTGGAAAATATTAGTAGGATCTTTGTTCAGTTTTTCAAACTCATTTTCGGAGATAAACTGTTCACACTTTTGAACGTAATCATGCTTCTGAAGGATAACTATGCTATTGCCTTTGTCAGCTTTTGTGAAGATTAAATTGTGCTGATTAGAAGCATCTTTAATGTTATTCAGTAGTCTTTTAACTGATCGATCCTGCGGGCGGTAGTCCGAAGAAAAGTAATTATTAATAGTGTCCGCTATTTCTTGTTTTTTACCCAACGACTGTGTGCGCAAACCTACATCACAATCAGCTAAAAGATTTACAGCAGCTTTGTGGTTAATTGGTAAAGAAGGTGAATATTTATGACCATGATTTAAAAGTTGTTCTTCAGCACATGAGAATTTATATGAAGACAAGTTTACCACACGTGGATAAAAATGTGTATTATTCGGTGACCTTAGTATAGGGGTGGGTAACTGCTTGACACAAAGGTTACGTAATTTCTTCCGAATCACCACTAATTTCTTGAACGCCACACGACTCACAAGTGATTTCACCAAATCTTGATAGCAAATCCATTCACACCAACTGAAATTGTTGGCAAGCTGCAGATGTAAGTAGTAGAGGTAGTGAGAGACTGCATCCCTTTTCCCGAACCAGCCTTTCAGCTCCTGTTGAATCCAGATCTTCTTCCCCTTAATTTTAGTCCCTGATGATGACACGTGAGTGTTGAAACCGGTTGGTTAATAAAAAACGTGTGGAAAATTACAAAGTTCATTCTTATTTTCAATCATGGAAAAATTCCACAAGGTGACGGCCGAAGTTGTTTCAAAGATTCTAGTAACCTTGGAAAGGACAAATGCCAGATATCAGCTGAAGATAAATAAGAAGAAGACTAAGATATTGGTGTGCAACAAGAAGGAAGAGGCCAAAACCAATGTCAAACTAGGAAAACAAAACCTTGAAGAGGTGATAGAGTTCTGTTGCCAAGGAAGCTGAGTAACCAACGATGGACGAAGCAAGAAAGAAATATTTAGTAGAATAGCCCAGGCAAAGAGGGCATTCTATCAAAAGAAGAATCTACTTACAGCTGGAAATACAAGCGTGGAAGTAAGGAAACAGTTTATCAGAACATACATCTGGAGCATATTTCTTTACGGCAGTGAGGCATGGACGATGAGAGAAGAAGAGGGTGAAGCGGAGAAGAAATGGTGGAAGCATTCGAAATGTGGTGCTACAGAAGAATGCTGAAGATAATGGATCGACCGAGTAAGTAACGAGGAAGTCCTAAGAAGAGTGGGAGAAAAGAGAAGTATGCTGAACACTCTAAAAAGAAGAAGGGGCATCTTAATCGGCCATATCTTGAGACATGATGAAGAATATCGTCGAGGGAAAAGTAAACGGGAAGATTGGGAAAGGCAGGCCTCGTATGAGATACATGGAACAGGTTGTGAAGAATGTAAAAGAGAAGAATTACGTCACAATGAAAAGGTTGGCCGATAGAAGAATGGAGTGGAAAGCTGCGTCAAACCAGTCCTAGGATTGTTGACCAATGAAGATAATGAGTTCATATTATGTAACAGCTATTATAATATTATTCAATAGATAGTATGCAGACAAAACGAATAAAACCTCATGGTACGTATCAACTAACTCGTCGATTGTTTTGTTAAGGGTAGGCTAATACCGACCCCTGCTTTCACTCAACCCTTCATCCGTGTCTTGACAAGTTTCCTACCCGCATCCAATTACCCGCATATCCCAAATGGCGCACATTACCTTAGCTATCAACCACCTTTCCTGAAGAACTACTACTACCGCCCATACGAGGGACGTGTTATGCGGCAAAATAAATTCCAACGCTTGCATTGTATATTTTTGAAAAATTCACCCAGCGGATGGAGAGATTCAACCTTTTCCTACGGTAATATAATATGGCAAATGTTTGGCCTCTGCGTCCTAAAGGGCCGACTCTATAATACCAAACGGTGTGACTAGTAGTGAAAAGGCAATGCGGTTCTGTGATTGAGAAATATATTAAAGGTGAAAAAGGTGTAATTTTTTATGTCCTTACGCGGGTATCCGAAACTACTTAGAGGTCTGATACTCAAATCTGTAAACCTTACCATTATCACCTGAAAAACCACGCTAAAACTCCCAAAGAGTTCACAATTTAAGTAACGTAAAATTATAAGTACAGTAGCATATTTAAGTCTTCCCTCATTTTCTGTCGGACATTGTGCTGTACGTAATTGATAGTATTGCAAAAAAGGGTTTTACATTTTGTGAGAAAAGGGAATTTTTGTTTGTTGTTGAGCTTAACGTTTTTAGTGAAAAGGTTCTCAATGTTTACAAGTCCTCCGCAAACACATCATCTTCCCGCCACTAGCTTGGATTTGACAGGTGGGGTTGGGAAATGAAACAAGCTTTCAACTGGAAACGCGCCACAGCGAGAGCTATGGCATTGAATCAGAAATTTTGTCTTTAGATTTCCTCAAGTGAACTATTCATTCAGCCACTGTCGTTGAGAAATTACTAGAGCATTATATTACTAGAATGCATGCTCATCACTTAGTTAAGTCTCTTATGTGTCAATATTTCCGTCGGTAAATTGAAGAATGGAAATGAATTAATCCTTACCGTTGAAATTGGAATACTATGTTACTTTTACCGCAGTTTTAATAAAAATAAAAACTGCATAACTGTGTCAATTGTAAAGAATTTGTAGAAAAGACCCATATATATATATATAACGTTTTTAATATTGAGAAGTTTTGAGTTTCTTGCAATGATTTTCATTTCCTGTCGCACATAGCGAAAAATATAAAAATATTGTGCTGTATATACATATTTATTATAGATGGCTCGTCTTTAATTGTTTTTACGCTAATAGTTTGTTAAAAAATTGTTTGAACATGTTGTCTGGGCTTGCTATCAAATCATAATGCTGTTACCATCACCATTATTGAGTCTTCTTTTTGCTGGAATTCTTCTCAGTTACACCTATACTCTCATGTTCCGTACTAACTCATTTAATTCACATTTTAGCATCATTTGCGTTGATGTAAGTAGGTCGAAACTGTTATAAGCATCAAGTTTAGCGTGAAAGGCAATTTTATAGTTTTGTTTTTAGTGAAAATTGTTTACCTTGGAAACCCCATTTCATGCAAAGTTAAGGTGGAATACGAAATACGAAGATGATGAGGGATAAATGCAGGTGCATAAATGCAAGTCGATCTTATCATTGGAAGACATTATATTTTTTCATATACTGCAACTGAATCAGTATTGACGCTTCCTGGTGTCGGTATTATGGTGACCAAAACTTCGGGTTTGCCCGGGGCTAGGGTCATGACTTTCCACCTCGAGGGCCCTGGATCGAATCCCAGCTTTGGTAGAGGTTTCCCGGGTCTTACGTTTCTGACTTAAGGAAAATACTTCAGTAATTAAAGTACTCCACAGTTTAATGTTAAATCGTAAAATCCGTTGCATCTTTCGTCTGATGTACTCAGACTCCATTGCAGAGTTCATGCCACTGAACGCAAGTGGTGGCGTGAATTATTTCCGTTTAGCGGTATCAGAAGCAGCAGCTTTAGCAGAAGAAGAAGCAGCACCTTTGTCCTTCAAACGTTCATGTCAATTGCACGCCTCATCATCAGGGGGAAAAGAAGTGACTTAGCATAAATGAGATCATTTATTGAAGAGAAAATGCTCCCACCTCTTTATTAAATGCCCATTATTACGGCTCATTAATCTTCCATCTGATCCTCTGCAGACGTGACTAGGTGCTAATGTGGCTAGGTTGTGTTTTTTTACTATTTTCCCTCAGGTTATGCTCCCAGAAAGCGCCAATAGCACTGAGTCCAATGCCACCGATTCGGTTGAAGTTAGACGGCATAATTTTGTCTCGATCGCCACCCGTATTAAACTTTGGTTGGAAACTTTTAATAGCAAAGCTACCTTGGTACCGATCTCGATTGTAATTACAGATAATGATGATAAACGTTTGAAATTCCCGAGGATAACGATTCCCTTTCGAAATCTTTTGGTAGTTATAACGCAATTATCATAAGAACCTTTCACAAACCACGCATATCTCTCTTGTAACCAATGTTCTAATTCCTTGATCAAACCTTTCTGAGATGAATGAGGCCGAAAGGGAATTAGAATAGGAGCCGATAGGGAAAAGGGCATTAGAAAAGCTCTAGCAAAGAGGGCTTTATACCACAAGAAAAATCAGCTATCAGCTAATTGGGCACACTTGCTATTAAGGAAGATCTGAGTAAGATTATTAGAACAAATTAAGTAAGATTATTACTACAAAAGTACGTAAGTAAGATTATTTGTATAAAAACAAATCAGAACGTACTTCTGGGGCATGCTCTTTAATGACAATGGGGCAGAGGCAAAGATAGCTGCAAAACAATGGAAATGAAAGCATTAGTAAAGTGGTGCTACAAAGGATGAAAATGATCGGCCAAGTGACAAAGGAAAAGTTCCATGACGTGCAGGGGACATTAGAACTCTATTGGAAATTCCGAACTTAAGATGGAGCAACCTTACCGCACTCATTTTATTGAAGTCTGTTATTGTGGAAAAGGTGTATGGGAAAAACTAATAGGGAATATATGAGGCGAGCTGTGAAATACTGAAAATTAAAGAATAATGTTAATTTGGAAGATTTGCCGGTAGAAGAGTCGAGTGAAGAGATGCGTGAAGCAAATCTTGGAATTGATGGCGGTTGATGATGGTAAACAAATGCTTTCCCAATGCAAAGCCAATGTTCTGTGTATTTCACCCGGATCGTAGGAGGATGGGTTCTAGGCCACAGTAATTTTTTTTATGTGGCCAGGTGTAATGGCTCCTCGTGTTCTTTCAGCGTTCATACACTAAAAGTCCTTTTGGTCGATGTATATGTGTGTATTCCACATGAACAGAACGCTTTCTGTGTATAGAAAAGAAGACGATATTTTAATTTCGATTCTATCAACCCATTAGAAATAACGAATTATTACAAATTAAAAGCTCGTTTATTAGGCGCGAAATCTTTAACGGAGTTACCCGCTGAAATTGCTCTATAGCAACATATTCCAGAGAGAAAAAAATCATTCACCGTGACTGGACTCAAACCTGGACACCTCAACTGGTAGCGCACCTGGCCGGAAATCAGGAGGTCTGGGTCGAGTCCTGGTCAAGGCGAATGATTTTATTCTCTATCTATTAACGAATTATTATTTTACTCAAAAAACCTGCGGAACGCTCTGCTATTACCCTTGTCGACAATACATGGAAGAACGTTTTCTGGCCGCATTTTTCAACCCAGTTATCCTTTGCTGCAAATTATTTTGCTCCTGTTGGTGATTATTGCCTGCACTTTCGCCTCGTTCGCCGAGTTCTTTTGGAGATCCTTACAAGAATCTTCATCTTCAATCACCTTCAGTACTCTATTCTCTCTTAGGATCCTTTTTATTCTGAATGCCCAGATGCTGAAATTTGCTCCGGCGAATGGCAAAGTCGGGAATCGTTCTCTCAGACTTGTCATTTTTCTATTCTCGTTGATTTAAACTTCGCCAAACCACGTAACCACTAAACCATTGAACCACGCTCTTCTACCAATTTTGATGATTTCTTCTTATTCTATGTCTTTTCCTTGTACCATAGAGAACTAACTCTCTTATTGCTTAAACCATTATTCTCAATCTTTGAACAATACAATAAACAGATTTGTGTGTTTGTGCGTTGCTACTCAACAGTTCCAAAATTAAAACAATTACATCTGTATCCCCTGTACCGGAGCCTTATTTTAAGTGTGGTCTGTGTGTGTGTGCATTGAAGAACTTTATCGAGTACCTTTTAAACTGTACGAATATTTTATCAACCTCAAAATTATTGTCTATAAAGACTGAAATAGAATGTGTTTTTGATTGAGGCAAATGATGCCTCGCAAATTTCCTGTATTCATGTTGGTTATTTGACTTCAATATCTGGCCATCTAGCTGCCTCGTATGGGCACTAATAGTTGCATGTTAACGTATCTTTCGTTAGATTAGTATGAGAGATATATGCAGATTGTAGCTGTGCTCATTTCAGACACCGCTTTTAAATATATATGAATTTTTAATATATACACTGCAGTATAGACTACCAACATTAGATTCCTTTATCCTGCTACTATTACTCCTATTATGGTCCATTATTTTTTTCACTTATATTTTTCAAAGGCATGTCTAAACTACCCAATTGCTTCTAATCTCTCTAGTGTCGTGTTCGTAATCGTAATATACAATTAATAATATGCAATTTTTGTAAAATATTGTGTGAGTTATTGGATTACATTTTGACTTCTTCTTTAATTAAAAGATTCAAAGTGAATTTTTAAACGTGTTGATAGTGATTCTTATCCTAATTTCTCTGTTGAGCTTGTGACATTACTGCAGTTATAATGACGGCCTTTCTTATGCTTGCTATTTCCCAAATATTTTTCCCTGTTGCCAGCCGCGGTTGATACGTTGGTAACGCGCTGGCTGGACAACCCAAAGTTCACGAGTTCGAATCCCGCCACGGGCATGGATGTAGTGTTTTTCATGGAATTGAAATCTCAGGCTAGACGGTGTAATGTAATCGTAGCCGTTGGAGCACCTAAAACTCAAGGCTAAATCTACTTTTTCCCAATCATAACGTCTTCTTTCACGGCGTGGTAGTTCAGTAGGAAGATTTATTGGATACCGAACGGAGATCTTGGGTTCCAATCGAAGAGGTCTTTGGAGATGTCTACCTCAAGTCAAGGTGTACATTTTTTGGCTACTAGATCTTTCTGGGAAATCACAAGTGGCAAAAATAATGAAAAACTCACCTTGTACGCTTCTAGAGTGATTTATAAAATTCAATCAATTTCGCTCGCGGCTGAGCTTAAAGTCACCGAGTGCGTCCACTGGGTTGCGGATGGTGGGTCGACCTCTACATATAGAGGTTAGCTGCGAGATAAGCGAGTTTACTCGTCGAATAAGCAGTCGTGGACAAAAAGCGACGGCATTCCGAGGGCGTATTGGTCTATCCTTGGGTAAGGTAGGCCTTAAGTAATACAGAACCTGTGAAGATGCCGTGCCTTGGCGATGGAGGCCGCCAACAATTACGCATCCCATCACCCGGAGGAGAGGGCAGCAGCTCTTCTTCACATGAGTGAAGGTGGAGACCACAGTGGTCGGTACAGCGGCAATATTCCGGAGGTAAAATAGTCCCCCATTCGGATCTCCGGGCAGGGACTACCCGAGAGAGTACATCAGTCAAGTGTGATAGTCATTTTAGGGTAGGAACGTGGAACGTGCGATCACTTCGGACCTGCGGAAGACTGGAGAACCTGAAGGTGGAAATGAGGAGAATGGACCTCGATGTATTAGGAATCAGTGAAATGAGATGGCCCGAAGAAGGAGACTTTTGGAGTGGAAGTTATAGAATTATTCACACCGGATCACTGAATGGTAACGCTGGAGTAGGCATAATGCTCAGGAAGAGTGCGGGACTGCGTGTGAAGAGCTTCCTGCAATACAGTGAAAGGATTGTAATGGTTAAAATTGAAACTAAGCCTACAGATACCATTGTGGTGCAAGTTTACATGCCTACGTCGGACTATGAAGATGAAGAAGTGGAAGACGTCTACGAAGATATCACAGAAGTAATAAAACAGGTAATAGGGGAAGAAAACCTAATTATTTTAGGAGACTGGAACGCTGTCGTCGGCGAAGGACAAGATGGAAGAATAACTGGAAAATATGGATTGGGAAAACGAAACGAAAGAGGAGAAAGACTGCTTGAGTTCTGCACACAACATAAGTTAGTGGTTACTAACACATTGTTTAAAAATCACAACCGAAGAAAATACACGTGGAAGATGCCAGGAGACAGAGGAAGATTTCAAATAGACTACATTTTAGTGAAGCAGAGGTTCAGGAATCAGGTGAAGGACTGCAAAAGCTACCCGGGTGCAGACATCGACAGCGACCATAATTTAGTGATGATGAAATGCCACCTAAAATTCAAGAGATTTAAGAAAACAGTAAAGAACATTTGGCAAGTAGAAAAACTAAAGGAGACTCAACACCAGCTGGAATTTCAGAAAGCAGTAGAAAATAACATAGGAGAGGATCTGACTGAGAAACCAGTAGAAGAGCGTTGGGAAAACATTAAATGTGGACTACAGGAAGCCGCAAAAGAAGTTCTTGGAAGAAGAAAAGTTGTTAAGAAGAAACCATGGATCACGGAAGAAGTCTTAGTGCTGATTGAAGAAAGAAGAAAGTACAAGAATGCGAAAACTGAAGAAGGGCAGCTTTGCTACAAAAGAATAAGGAACGAAGTAAGTCGCAAAGCCAGGAAAGCTAGAGAAATGTGGATGAACAATCTGTGCGAAGATGTACAAAACAACCTTACCATTGGAAAGGTGGAAGCTGCCTATAGGATAGTGAGGAACCACTTCAAGGAACGGAGCGCAAGATGCAATGCTATAAGGGACAAGAATGGAGAACTTTTGATTGAAAATGAAGACAAAGTGAAGAGATGGAAAGAATATCTGGAAGAGTTATACAACGGGAACAATCTCAGTACTAAAGTGATTGAAGAGGAAAGCGAAGTCGAGAAGGATGATATGGGAGCATCAATATTGAGATCGGAATTCGACGCAGCAGTAAGGGACCTTCGGATGAATAAGGCTTCTGGAATTGATGATATACCCGCAGAACTGATAAGGAATGCGGGAGAGAGGACATTGGCCCATCTTTATAAGGTCATCTGCGACATGTACTCAACAGGAGAAATACCCAGGGGCTTCGAGAAAAACATCATCATTCCTATTCCCAAAAAGAAGAGAGCAGAGAAATGCGAAAATTTTAGGACTATAAGCCTGACGACACATGCATCGAAGATACTGACAAGGATCATCTACAAAAGAATAGAACGAAAAGCAGAGGAGTTCCTGGATGAAGATCAATTCGGATTCAGGAAAAGTAAGGGTACAAGAGAAGCAATATTGGCCCTTAGGCTGCTTATAGAGAAGAGAATGGAGAAGAACAAACCGACCTTCATTGCATTTGTGGATTTAGAGAAGGCTTTTGACAACGTGGATTGGAATTCAATGCTTGATATCCTGAAAGGAATTGGAGTTTCCTACAATGATCGAAGAATTATCCACGGTTTGTATAAAAACCAAGTAGCTGTGATTAAATCTGGGCCCAGCTGTGAAGAAGCAAAAATAAGGAAAGGAGTGAGACAAGGCTGTGCACTGTCTCCCGTAATTTTTAATGTTTACATCGAGAGAGCCATCAATGAAGTCAAGGAGAAGTGTTCTGGAGTGAACATCCACGGAGAAACAATCAGCATGCTACGATTCGCTGATGACATAGCTCTAATATCAGAGACAGAGAAGGAGCTGAATAAGATGCTAACAACCATGGAAAGGACAATGGCCAGACTTCAGCTGAAGATCAATAAGAAGAAAACTAAGATATTGGTGTGCAGCAAGAAAGAAGAGGCCAAAACCAACGTTAAACTAGGAAAACAGAAACTGGAAGAGGTGAAAGAGTTCTGTTACCTGGGAAGCAGAGTAACCAACGATGGACGAAGCAAGAAAGAAATAGTGAGTAGAATAGCCCAGGGAAAGAGGGCATTCTATCAAAAGAAGAATCTACTAACAGCTGGAAATACAAGCTTGGAAGTAAGGAAGCAATTCATCAAAACGTATATCTGGAGCATGTTCCTTTACGGCAGTGAGGCATGGACGATGACAGCAGCGGAGAAGAAAACGGTGGAAGCATTCGAAATATGGTGCTATCGAAGAATGATGAAGATAAAATGGATCGACCGAGTGAGAAATGAAGAAGTCCTAAGAAGAGTGGGAGAAAAGAGAAGTCTGCTGAAAACTATACAAAGAAGACGGGACAACCTAATCGGCCATATCTTAAGACACGATGGCCTGATGAAGACAATCGTCGAGGGAAAAGTGAACGGGAAAAATGGAAGAGGAAGGCCTCGTATGAGTTACATGGAGCAGGTCGTAAAGGACGTGAAAGAGAGGAACTACGTTGGTATGAAGAGGTTGGCCGATAGAAGGATCGAGTGGAGGGCTGCGTCAAACCAATCCTAGGATTGTTGACCCTTGATGATGATGATGATGATGATGAATCAATTTCGACGTGCATCATTGTCAATGATAAGTAAAAAGTGTAAATGACGCTAAAGTCATCGAAATCGATTTGATTTTTTTAATTACTGTGGAACTGTACAAAGTGTGCATTTCAGTATGTTTGTCTTATTGTTCCACAGCGTATCGCTGAGCTCCATAAATTTTATTTAACCACATGTGGCATGGGGAAAGGTACTGACCCTCCTACCATAAAAACCCTTCTACCCAAATGCAGATTTAATCGCCATTTGGCTTAGTATTTGACCAGCTCCTCTCTCAATAACTACATAGGCTTTCAGTTTGAGCATTGTGGTTTTTTATGTCATGCGTGATTATAGCACGAAATCAAATTGATCCTCTGCTCTTTGATGGTGTTTGATGCTAAAGTTATTTCTGTTATTATTGAAATTGCAGTTAATTAAGTTATTTCTGTACAAAAGTTATTTATTTGGTAACTTCTTTTACGTAATGACAATTATTACGAATTAATTCAGTTTCAACTTCCACATAACGCTTTAATTATTGATTTCTTTTTGGCAATTTTTTTACGCGGGCTTAACGTTGCTACACCTTGCACTGTTCTAACCTGCACTGCCCTACTTGATAAGGTAGTTTTTATTATTAAATGCGATTTTATGTTTTTGAATTCGAGAAGGCAGCACAAGATTGCAGTAAGTGGGCAATAGCGTAGTGCTTTTTATAGGTAGATTCAAATAATATTATGGAGATACTGTTGAAGTAATTATTTGTAATGGAAGTTGCAGAGTGGAAACTGTTGAACTATTCTGCTTCAAAATTTCCTTCAGCAATATCATATTTTGTTAATTAAGTTAACTTATAATTAGGGACATGACATTTTCGCGAAACGTTTTTTGCGACAGGATTCACGAAATAAGTGACTTTTTGGGATTAATCGCGAATTTAACCGTGTCTTCCTTGAAACGCGATTTTTTTAACGAAATTTGAAATATTTTGCAAATGCCGAATTTTTGTAGCATGAAATATTTTCTTTAGTGATGGCCGGATCGGATCTTTCATTTTTCTCGGTTCCGGATTTGGATCCAAAAACACGGAGTAAAATCGGATCCGGATCGTAGATTTTAAATTTTCTCGGTTTAGCGCCCCGTGAATGGAATGTAGGTGCGGTAGATATTGACAAAAAGAGGATGTGTAACTAAGGTCACGTAATTAGATGAAAACGTTCCCGTGCAACTAGAAGCAAAATAAAGATATATGACTTTTTTCCCCCATTACCCCGGTATCGCGGGAAAAAATACGTAGGGTGCCATACGGGTAGCCTAAATTCGCCGGGATCAGGCATACAACGAGAGCCATGAACGAGAGCTAGTGTACTGTGCGGAGTTCGATCTCAATCGCAGTTTAATTTTTCCTTTCAGTCACTGCATCGAAAATGTTATCATATTCAATTTCAAACCATTACATCTGAATACTCACTTTATTAGACTTTGTTGTTTAAATTAGATTTACAAATGAACCACTCATAAATTAAGGATGGTCGGGTCGGATCCAAAGAACCACGGGTCTTTCATTTCATTCGCTACTGAAATCATATCCAGAGACAGTAAAAATTCAGATCCGGATCGGAGATTTTAACATATCGCGGCCTCGTGATCGATGCGCCCCGCGAATGCAATGCACGTATGGTAGATACCAACAAGGAGAGGTTAAGTAACTCGGGTCACGAAATGAGAAGAAGATTTTTTCCGTGCCCCAAACCAGGAAAACAAAATAAAAAATACTCGTCTTGACCTTTTTCTCCACAGGCCCAGATGTGCGAGAAAAAAAATTAACCCGAATGTCATGCGGGTCGCCTACATTCGCCATATTCCCGTGAACCTATGAGAGCGTAGTTGTTAAAAATGAGGGCTAGTGTACTGCCAGTCGCGAGTTCGATCCTTAACACTACCTAAGAATACAGCCGTGCTGTATTCCTGGGGTAATGCTAGTTGTGAGTTAAAAAAAGTAGATTATCAGAAATTTCATGCCAAATTATAAGTAAAAAAATAATTATATTAGGCGAAAGGAAATGATTGGAAAAAATTTATATTACAGAATTAAATCGTGGAATCATTACGTTAACTTTACAGTGTATTTTTGAGTGACGCATTTGTAAATCTAGTTGAAGCGATAGAAGTACAAAAAAGTCAGTATCCACACACAAAGGTTGGAAATGAAGGATGATAAATTTTTTGATTCAATGGTGGAAAGAAAAGTTTTAACCAGCGTAAGAATCGAACTTCATTACCTGCAGTCCACTACTCCACTCTGTTATTGTTATTACCATTATCTCATTAATTTGCCTTTAACTTAATTTTGCCTACTGTGTTTTTTATGTTGCGTAGGGTAGCCATAACTTCTGTATTGGATCTCAAATGTATGTACTATTAACTGTTTGTTCACATTGGTATGAAGTCTTTATTAATAATATTTAAAAAAACCTTCCTTTAAGACTCCTTTTTCCCAACATTAAACACAGCTTTCACCTTTTTAAAACGATTTTAATTACCGCATTTGTCATTTTAAACACCGCTTTTGATGATTTTTATTTACCATTTTTCGGTGTCCCTACATATAATGCATAAAGTAAATTTTTTGGAGATTAAGCTACAGAAAAACACGTGAGGTAAATCGATTGGATGTAATTATGTTTGAAACTTGAATTCATTACTGCATTTCGTTGATAAATATTTTTTCATGGGCTATTACACATCGAATCATCACTTTGATTGTACCAGGTCTTTCAATCCCGTCATGAATTGCTTCCTCGTTATAGGATCCGAACCATTAGGAACATTGAGATTCGTAAACTGTAATCGATGACTGTAAATGTATTAACCCATTTTCCCCATAAATATTTTTCTTATTACTCCTTGCCTACTACACTTGTATGCTCTTAAGCATTTAAGTACTGTCGTGTACCTATTGCCTCTTGATTCTCCGCCATTTAGCTCATGGAATCTAATCAATCAATATATCTCGGGAAATCGGTGAAGTATAAGATTTTCTCTCGCTCGAGTTTTCACTGTCAAGTTGTAACCCGTTCCACTGAGTTTATCTGGCGAGTTGTGCGTTGGCTCATGTATTCAAGTCTCGCCGTAGTTGCTTAATTGTGATTTATGCTGCAGAGAGTTCTCTGGTCTGAAATGACCCCACCTGTCGGGGTACAGAAAATCCGGGCATTACTGCGGGTGACATTGACTGATTGGCGAGTTAATGCGGGGTTGGGCTCTACGAGTCGATGTTTTTGCCTTTTTGAGGCAGAAAAGTTATTTAGGTACGTGATCTCAATATTAACCGCCCAAGCTTAGCTTTAACTGTCACCAACGGAAAAGGGACATTCGGAAGAAACCGTCGATCTTGATATTAACTTGGCATCCAGTGCCTGAAAGGATTGATGGACTGCATTAACGTACATGAAATAAACTAGAGTATATTTATTATGTGTGTTTAAAATGGATGTAAAATGCTCATAGTTTGTGCATAGTATTAGATTGATGAATACTAGTGAATCGCAGAATTTATCACCACATTGAGGTATTTTTTGCTGCAAATCGGTGAAGGCTCTGATAAATAGCTAATAATAAGTTGACTGCACAAGAAAAGATTGATCATCGTATCTTCCTTAACTTGAATTTAAAATCAATATAAAATCAGGCTATCAATCTGAAAATTGTGGAAAAGTGTCATAATTGCTTTTTCATTACTCGCTGCATTTCTCTCGCTAGCAGTTTTGAATTCTCCTCTTCTCGTAAAACTTAAGAAAGTTAGGTTCATCACCGATATCCACATGATGCCTATATTTTCGATTTTTTCCCTTGGAGTATGGTTTAAATTTAAAAATTATTTCCTCCATTTGAATACTTATGTAATGGGATCACCTTGAAGATGAGAAAGACGATGAAATAAATATTTAAAAACTTGAAATATCCCCCTAAACAAAAAGAAAGAGTTATAACGCGAGCAGTATTCAGTGACTAGATTGATGGTATATTCAATGAAGGTTTTGTGACGACCTTTTTCTGCGAAGAGTGCCTAATAGTATGAGAGGAAGCAGTATCAAAGCAGTTTTCAATGGTTTATGTAATGGTAATGAAACATTATTGGTTTGGTGAGATAAACGGAGGAAAATGGTGCATGAAATAAAAAAAATACTCAGTGCAGATTTGATGAAGGCTTTCGATCATATATTCCGGAAGAATCGTTGAGATATAGAAAGGGAAATGAACAGATAGAGGTGTGTGGGAAGGATTCAATTTATCCCTTACTTATTTCAACCAATTTCAATGTACCTAATTAGTCTTTACTCATGTATGAGGCAGTTTAAATGTTCAACTCAAAAATTAGTTTGAATACAATGGTAATGGGTGTAAATAGCAATGCTAATGGGTGAGAGACTGGCTGAGAAGAAAGGAGGCTCGGAAAACCTTTTAATCCTTGGAAATCCTTAGTATCTTGGCGTTTCAATGGGCTTACTAAAATTGTTTCTAAATTGCCCTTTCTTATGAAGTCTTCTTGACCATAATACTACTGTAGGTCAATTGCCTGCCTTCCTGCCGTATTATGTAATAGGTGAGCTTATTCAAATTTAGCCAAAGTGAAGTTATGTGCGTGATCCTTGCCAGGAATTGAAATAGCAAATAGGCCCTGCAACTAAAATGCATTTACTGGCTTGGCTTTGAATCCTTATTTTGAAAGTGGATGCATCCAAGGGGAGTAGCGCTCACTGAGCGCTCAGTGAGCACCCCCTGGATGCGACCGCTACGTAGCTGCTCAGTACGTAGCGCGTCGCCATATTTGAGCTGCTTTTCGGACCGCTCACCGCTCTCAGCCCTACAGTAGCGGCTCACATTCGAAAACTTTGAAATAGCAAAGAGCATCCAAGAAGGGCTCTGAAGCCCGTCATACATGGTTCTGTGAGTTTTAAATTGCTTAGATCAGAGAGACAAGAAGACAACAACAAGAAGACAACAGCAATCATCAAGATATCCTCCATTTACAATGTCACCGATAAAGGTAGAACTGTGCAAATGAGATTAATACCATTTCTCATTAGACTTTGCTGAAATATGTAGCTAAGTTATTGGCGATATTTAGCCTTTTCTGAAAAACAATCCTCTGAATTAGTGCAAATTAAGCTTAATATCGGCCGTCAAGTGGCTTCTTGGTTTTTCCTTTGTGGCAAACACCATAAATACTGTCACGACAGTATTTATGGTGTTTGTCGACCTTTACACGGAATTAAGTCCACTTTGTTTCACTGTCACATTTATTCGAAATATAATAATTGTTCTTTATTCAATACCATGGAGATGAAAATGTTAAACCTCGCCTAGTTCATAGAGGAAGGTAGATAAATCAACCATTTGCCAAGTTCGTACGTGGCGAACGTTGAAAACCTCGAAAAATATTTTTAAGGTAAGACTATAGGATCCAAATTTTCCTACCCGGATGTTCGTGATCCTAAACAAAATTGATTTGAGCGTTAGTTGGGAACAATTCATATTTTATCTAAAAAGTGCAGGCAAATATGCTGGAATATATCAGCATAACCCAGTGATCGACAGTGGACCAGTCGACTTTTTTCACGCATAATATCATTGTTATTCTGACAGTTTTTCCACATCCGCCACTATTAACAATATTTTCTTTACATTGTTGTCAAATTCCTATGCATAAAACTTCGGTTGCAGAGAGCTGAATTCACATTCCAACCAACCTAATTAAGTCGAATGTTAACCATATGCCAAATAATGAAGCCATTTGAAGAGTGTAGAACTAGAAATTGAGTCATAAGGCATGCATTTCGACATAATTTATCATTCTTTACTGTAGAATGGGAGAGTAGGTAGGTCATGTATGGAACAGAAGGCTAGAGCGTGAGTGAGAACGAAGAAGCCTGTGTACTCTCAGCACCAAGAACATAAGAAAGGGTTATGAAAGAAGGTGTGTGGCTTATTTAATAAGGATGAAATTGAGAAAAACGTGTAAAGAGAAACTATAAACTGTGAAAAGGGAAGATTCAAAATCAGTCCCAGATTTACACATTGATGAGATAAATAGAATTAAATGTGAAAGACAGCGCTGTTAGGAATATTAAAAATAATGGTTGAAAAGTTAAGTATGCTGAAGAGACATATGTATGAAAGACAGAAATACTCACTTCAAACAATGAAAAAGATAAGTATTAAGGGATACATAAAAATCCTTAATAGGTTATACTCGAGCTGATCATGCTTATCACAAAAAAATTATGCTCATCTGCATTGTGAAGCAGAAAGTTGCTGATGAAATGCATGTTATATCTGCAGTGAAGAAAGTAAATCATATATCATTTGAGCAAAAACTCAAAGATGGAAGAAAGTTAACCACATTAGTGGGTCCTGAATGCTACATAATATAGAAAAAATACATAGAGTGAAAGAGCTTCACAAGGTCTTAGAAGTATGATCTTAGTTTAGATGATGCTACATAGCCTAAGCCTTTGGAGCACCAAAGTCCCCATGACTACGACTCCTATAAAGTTTTAATATCCCATTTTACTCTAGAAATTGCCCAGAGTTAAGAAAATTCCAAATTTACTCTTGAGTTGTCAGATTATTGAGTTGAATCATGTGTTAACTTTCGTCTTGATGTGAAAATAACGTCAAGGTAGCTGAGAGTTCAGATTTTATAAAGAACATCGGTCGGTTACTGGGTGTGAGCAGTGACAGCATAAGTAATTATCTGTGACTGCTCTCATACCGAGAAAATGTTAAAGAGGAAAATATGAAATCGGGCCTAATTGCGTTCAACGCCGGTGTTTACCCTGATCTCTACCGAATGAAAGAAACTTGTTTGCAATCGGTCAATTTGTCTGGAGACTGACATTCCACGGAGTGCGCTCAATCAATTTGCATTTTTATTTGCCTTTAAATTGGGAAATTAAGGCCTGAAAGCGACCGAAAGTGTGTCTTACGTTATGTTTGAACAAAAAATAATTATATGCCTAATAAAGCCCTATTCTCAAAAGAATAATATCGAAATTCAAATAAAATTCGATATAATATAATTCCTTCGATCAAATTGAAAGTGACACCATCTTGGCTTTATTTGTTGTGGTTGGCCTATGCTTGTTGTCATTGTATCTTAATTCGTTTATAAAATTGCGTCCTTCCTATATTTTTTATCGAAGGAATATAAACTGAAGTTCTTCCCAATGTAAAATTGTGCCAACAACCTTGCTTTATTTCGTCATTTTCAGTTTTTTTAATATTTGAAGATTTCGCGAGCTGAGAGAACTATACAATTTAGCATCTTCAGGAAGGACTTAACCAAGGACGTCACCATACATTCGTTCTCTAGACACCAGTATCACAGAAGTACGCAGCTTTTTATTTGCTCCTACATAGTCTGATAACCGTATCGATGTCTCCGGAAAATCGAGAAAGAGAACTCTCTATAATTAAGCAAATTGCCATCAATAACGACTATTCGAATGACCTAATAAATAAACTTATGGTAAGAAATTGCACTTAGAGGCCACAAGATAAATTTTTAGCAATTATAAGGACAAAACAGTGCAGTTGCGGAAATTACCATATTTGAGTGACATTTCCCCTAAGTAGAGAGAACATTTCCCAAGTTTCAGATTAGCATTTTACAATAAGAACAAATGCGAAAACATCTTATACAATAAGAGAAACTAAATTTAAAAACTTGATTGGAATTAGGTTAACAAATTGCAGTGCATTGGCATCGAAACTACTGGGGTAGAAAGGCTAGGGTACTTTATATAGCTTGTTACCTCTTTT
This sequence comes from Platycnemis pennipes, assembly GCA_933228895.1. NCBI lineage: Eukaryota > Metazoa > Arthropoda > Insecta > Odonata > Platycnemididae > Platycnemis > Platycnemis pennipes. The sequence continues at coordinate 65,032,102 of OW121846.1, read as the reverse complement.
CTGTATGAGATTGTTTACACAATTTCATTTTTTTATCACTGCCAAGTAATTTTTAATATTTGTATCTGTCTCAGAGCGTGGAAAATTTCTATCAGTAGTAGTATTGCATGTGAAGATAGTTTATTTCTTACATAAAATATATTTATTTTAGAATATAAACTAAAAAAAGTAATGTTAAGTAAAAAAATACCCTGCCATACACCCTAGCGGTGGCTAAGAGGGTGCTGTAGATATTACAAGTAAGTACATTTAGATGCGATCGTCACCACTATACAGACGTTAAATACTTTATCTGCTAACGAGAGATAGGTGAAAAGGATTTCCAAAGTCTATCCCTCATCCCCTTCATGGCAAAATATGGCAATTTAATCCACTTTTCGCGTGCTAGTTCGCCTTAAAGAAGCTAATCCTATGATTCTGTCAATACCTTTTACAAACCACATCCTATTCACTGCTTTTTCCTCGTGAACTGTTCTCACTTCACCGTGGCTTACAACAAAACTCTATCCCTGAATGTCTCCTCATCGTTTGGAAGACAGTTTCTCGTCGCAGCACCTCAGTCAAGCCCTCACTCCCTGGATACAAGGTCTCTCCTGGCTTTAAGGCTTTAGCAAGAGAGACAGGGGGAATGCGAGAGATTTCCCCTCGGAGATCTCTCATCTTGTCGAGAGACTTCCGTCAGAAAGGAAGCAGACGAAGCCCCCGCAACACCGACGTTCCAGAAAATGACCTCTTGTAAAATTTTATAATGCTTTAATATGCTTACAATTAATTATATACTGATGACTTTAACAAACATTTTCCTGAGCTTTCGAACTTATGGCTTTTCAGACACGTTACCTGGCCCATATTCTCTCATTGATTCTTATATTGCAGCGAAACATCATTTCACCTCACAGTAAGTCGCGAAATAGATGCGTTGAGACACAAATCACACTGCTCTTAACTTTTTTACTGAGTAGCCTTACGTAAGACAAACCGTTTGAGGGTTTGCTTGAGGCCAGTTTGAAAAATTAACTAATTTAAACCTACCCCTATGATGTCCTGGTTTGTGGAGACATTAAAAGAATGCAAATGAACCTTTACCACGCGTGATCTCGATCACTGTCACTATAAGATATTAAGTGGAATTTCACTTTCTCAACTCATCAGAAAAACCAAAGGTATCATAATACACGCAAGAAATCGAATTGGGTAGCATGGTTACCAAATTTAGCATTTGAATGTTCAACAACTGCGGACTACGATGGAGCTATGACATTGGTCTTACTTCCCACTGCATACAATACAAAAGACTTATAGTTCCCCATCAGACAGCCAGTATCCAATGTATAACTAGAAGAATATTGGGTGCATCCAGGGGGAGTAGCGCTCACTAAGCGATGGAGGGAGTGAACTTTCTGCTACATCACAGCAGCTGACTCCTCTTGGACGGTGAGCGCTACGGTGGGAATTAGAATCTTCCTCTGGTGTCACTTTCAATTTGATCGAAGGAATTATATTATATCGAATTTCATGTGAACTTCGATATTATTCTTTTTGAGAATTGAGCTTTTTTGAGCATATAGTTATTTTTTGTTCAAACATTACGTAAGATACACTTTCGGTTGCTTTCAGGTCATACTTTCCAAATTTAGAGGCATATAAAAATGCTAATCGATTGAGCGCATTCTGTGAAATGTCAGTCGCCAGACAAATTGACGGATTGCAAACAAGTTGCTTTCATTCGGTAAAGGTCAGAGTAAATACCGGCGTTGAACGCAATTAGGCCCGATTTCATATTTTCCTCTTTAACATTTTCTCGGTATGAGAGCAGTCACTGATAATTACTTATGCTGTCACTGCTCACACCCAGTAACCGACCGATGTTCTTTACAAAATCTGAACTCTCAGCTACCTTGACGTTATTTTGGCATCAAGACGAAAGTTATCACATGATTCAACTCAATAATCTGACATCTCAAGAGTAAATTTGGAATTTTCTTAACTCTGGGCAATTTCTAGAGTAAAAATGGGATACTAAAACTTTATAGCAGTCGTAGTCTTGGGTACTTCGGTGCTCCAAAGGCTTAGGCTCTCTGATTCAACCCGAAGGTGGGTTTGGATAGGTGAAGGTAGAGCTCGCCCCGGGCTAGGCCACAGTCGTGTGAATTTCACACATTCAGGGCAGTTCCTTTCCCTGGGCCACCTTGCACTCCGAGGATTTTTTATTCGGGGGCGTCCAAAGGCTTCACCCGGATTTGAACCAGGAGCTCTTCGATCAGTAGCCAAGCGCTCTACCCACTAAGCTACCACGTTCCCTTGCTTAGGCTATGTAGCATCATCTAAACTGAGACCATAATCCTAAGATCTTGAGAAGCTCCTGCACTCTATATATTTTTTTATATTATGTAGCATTCAGGGCCCACTAATGTGGGTAACTTTCTTCCTATCTTTGAGATTTTGCTCAGATGATACAAGACTTACTTTCTTCACTGCAGATATAACATGCATTTCATCAGCAACTTTCCTCTTCATAATACAGATGAGCATAATTTTTTTGTAATAAGCATGATGAGCTCGAGTATAACCTCTTAAGGATTTTTATATATCACTTAATACTTATATTTTCCATAGCTTGAAGTGAGTATTTCTATCTTTCATACATATGTCTCTTCGGCATACTTAACTTTTCAACCATTCTTTTTAATATTCCTAACCGCGCTGCCTTTCACAGTTAATTTTGTTCATCTCTTCAAAATGTAAATCTGGGACTGATTTTGAATCTTCTCTTTTCACAGTTTATAGTTTCTCTTTACACTTTTTTTCTATTTCATCTATATGAAATAGACCACACACATTCTTTCATAACCCTATTTTATGTTCTTGGTGCTAGGAGTACACAGGCTTCTCCGTTCTCACTCACGGTCTTGCTTTCTCTTCCATACATGACCTACCCACTCTCCCATTCTACAGAAAAAGAACGAAAAAATTTGTCAAAAGGCGTGCCTTGTGACAATTTCTAGTTCTACTTGCTTCAACTGGCTACATTATTTGGCTTATACATTATTAACCCTCACGTTGGGATAATACCAGGACTGGCTACCTAATATTTCTCGAAAATACCAATAATCTCAAATACCATCACAGTGATTTACGATAATTAATTTCAATGTTTTTATCACACCTTTCGTTTCTATATACATAAAATTTTATGCAAAATATTTACTGATAATCGATGTAAATTGGATGAGAAGCAAAGGAATACGGTGGATTGTATGGTTGTGGGGACTAGAATACTGGCCTTTCACCCTGAAAGCCCATGTTCAAATCCTGACATTAGCGGACTTCTTATGGGCACATCGATTCCTACTTGAATGTAGCGTAGAGGTTAGTTCAATTTCAACACTCAGTCCTAAAATAGTGACCTCCTTGGCTTTCACCTCAAAGAGCCTAGTCTGAGGGTTTCTTTCCATCCTTCTCCACTCCTTAAAAATACTACCTATTGACAAGTATCCTTCTACGATGACCCGAATGGCCTCCATTGTCAGTCAACTCCTCTTTTAATAACTAATAATGAAAATGAATACACATCAGTTGGTTTAACGGTTATAAAAACGTTCTGTACAGCGATCTTATCCATCAGTCACGAAAATTTTATATAAACCCTCTCATGAACAGAGTGGATTAATACGTCTGATTGAAATTACGCTTGATCAAAGTGCCATCTTAGACATGGAATGACGATCCGTGGTGGACAATACCGTCGACTAATTGCCTCTTCAAAATCCTTGCCACGCCTTCGTTCGCCATCAGCCCTTGAGGGATACATGCCCGGAGTTAAGAACCCAAGTGGGGCCTCCCAAGTTGGCCAGGTCTTAGGAATGTTGATTCCTAGTCCTTGCAGGCCGTCCGTCCCCTTTCTGCCTCTCCACCCCCACAACTGCCTCCCGCCCCTGACCCAGCCTCCGCACCTCTCTCCCTAAACCAGGTCTGACGGGCGCCCAGGATTCATCAATATCCAATTGGACAAGGCGGAGCCCTCGACAACTCGAGCAATTTCACCGCGGGAGCAATCAGGGGCCCGTTTATCGCGCACCCATACACACACTCACACCAACGCACGCTCACGCAAGCAGCCCCGAGCCACCAAGTGGGCCGACGGAAAGAGACGCAGGCGCCAAAGACGCGCCTCTATCAGCGTGTTCCATCGGGCAGGGACCGAGCCGCGTTCGTACATCCCCCAGGCTTCCACGAGGAGAGGGAGGAAACGAGGCGGAGAGAGAGGGAGAGAGAGAGAAAGAGCTGGTGGAACTAATCGGGCGGGTGGGTTGGGTGCGGAGGAAGATGGATGGGGTTGGAAGGGATGAGCCCGGGCGGGGGTTGGGGCGGGCCGACGTGATTACGAGCTTTTCCGAGCAAGGTGGTAGAGATTATCCCGTGGGTGAAGGTTCCCGACGGCCTTCGTGCCGTGAGTCGTGGAATGTCTGGGGAACGCTCCGCTGGCGTTGATTCGAGGCTTTATTATACCTGATTCCGACCGCCGCTTTGCTCCTTTCCCATGAGTGATTCAGGATGCACAATAAGCTGCTCAAAAAAGATGCGCGGGAGTAAGAAATTAGGCTGATTCCATGGAGGGTACTGCTGCTACTTCCTGGACGTTCCTTCGTTTGAACCACATCAACTTTCCATGTGAAGCGTAAATCCAGTGTCCTCTCAAATCGTTCGTGGTGGTAGCTATTCGGAAAGGCGGCAGAAAGCTAAGGTTATTTGATCCATTTCAGGATAGGTGGGTAACTGGATAGAGATAGATATTTCAGGGAACGAAGGAAGAAAGGAGAAAAATCTGGCGTCGGCATTAGCTTGCTCAACGAAAGTTAACAAGGGATCCACGATTTAACGTCCCATCCGACGGGCGGAGTACTGAACTTGAAGTGCTCTCCATTCAATTATAAAATATGGGTTTGTTTACCAATGAAAATTCTCTCTACTTCTCTCCATCTCTCTCTACTTCAATCCGTTAAAGACATTAAAATGTACATGCTTATCACCCCATAAAACGTGAAGCGAAATGGACAAAATTTTTAGCAAATGAGAGTATATAAACATTATAATCCTACATTAACCGTCCAGATTACCCTTGGTATTGAGGAAGGGAAAGAGAGTATGGAGGCCTTCCCCTCCCTTCGAGATCTGAAAGCTGACACAATAGGGACTTGCCTTTCCTAATAATTTAAGAGCTGAATCAAAACAGGAGATCGAAGTATTTAGCCTCATTCTTTCCGCAAGGCAGGCACAAAGTTAATATGCCTTATGAACACGGGATGAATAGGATTATTCTTAAAAATATCCTTTACATACGAGACATATATGCTGATAAAATATGCGTCATTGCATTTAGCGATAACTTTATAAATGTTCTAACACCAGTGAGACACGTTTCCGACAAATCTTACATTCAGCAAGGAACGAAGGATTGTCACTTCATATTTTAGATTTTCAACAATGTAATATGTAAAATTTAGAGTTCGAAGAGGGTTAGGATATAAAATATCTATTCATAAATGTTTAATGCAGATGCCGTTCAAAGATTCAGTGACATCATCAAGGGTCAACCAATCCTAGGATTGGTTTGACGCAGCCCTCCACTCGATTCTTCTATCGGCCAACCTCTTCATACCAACGTAGTTCCTCTCTTTCATGTCCTTTACGACCTGCTCCATGTAACTCATACGAGGCCTGCCTCTTCCATTTTTCCCGTTCACTTTTCCCTCGACGATTGTCTTCATCAGGCCATCGGCTGATTAGGTTGTCCCGTCTTCTTTTTATAGTTTTCAGTAGACTTCTCTTTTCTCCCACTCTTCTTAGGACTTCTTCATTTCTCACTCGGTCGATCCATTTTATCTTCATCATTCGTCGATAGCACCATATTTCGAATGCTCCCACCCTTTTCTTCTCTGCTGCTGTCATCGTCCATGCCTCACTGCCATAAAGGAACATGCTCCAGATATACGTTTTAATGAATTGCTTCCTTACTACTATGCTTGTATTTCCAGCTGTTAGTAGATTCTTCTTTTGATGGAATGCCCTCTTTGCCTGGGCTATTCTACTCACTCTTTCTTTCTTGCTTCGTCCATCGTTGGTTACTCTGCTTCCCAGGTAACCGAACTCTTTCACCTCTTCCAGTTTCTGTTTTCCTAGTTTAACGTTGGTTTTGGCCTCTTCTCTTTTGCTGCACACCAATATCTTAGTTTTCTTCTTATTGATCTTCAGCTGATGTCTGGTCATTGTCCTTTCCATGGTTGTTAGCGTCTTATTCAGCTCCTTCTCTGTCTCTGCTATGAGAGCTATGCCATCAGCGAATCGTAGCATGCTGATTGTTTCTCCCTGGATGTTCACTCCAGAACACTTCTCTTTGACTTCATTGATGGCTCTCTCAATGTAAATATTAAAAATTACTGGAGACAGTGCACAGCCTTGTCTCACTCCTTTCCTTACTCTTGCTTCTTCACAGCTGGGTCCAGATTTAATCACAGCTACTTGGTTTTTATACAAACTGTGGATAATTCTTCGATCATTGTAGGAAACTCCAATTCCTTTCAGAATAGCAAGCATTGAATTCCAATCCACGTTGTCGAAAGCATTCAGTGACAATAACGGATAATGCTCTTAAAATAAATTGAATGAAGCATATCGTTGAATATAACCAATACTTTCCGGTGTAAATTGGTGAAATTGTTTCATGATGAATAACAACCATAGCTGGGAAAAGTCAATCCGAAAAATTAGATTTGTTAATCTTTTAAAAGCTACTCGAAAAGTTAACTTCGTTAATCGTTATTTTGATGAAAATTTAACACGAGCTAGTTAACAATCTATATGAAATTGTAGGTAATTTATAATACAGTATGCTACTTAATATTTATTTTTAATGTTAAGGAGCGTAATAAGGGTGTCGTAGTCCCAAAATAGTTATTTAATAAACAGCATAGCTTAGGTCATGTAGAAATATATATGGGCTGGAAAATTCAGGCAAGTGAAGGGTGTGTTTAGTTCTTAGGGAATTTGGAGGGTGGGGAACTGCTGCTCTGCAACGTTTTCATCAAGTCCGTCCATTAAGACATTAAAAGAAGAATGTAAATGAATTCAATTTATTCTTCAATCTTTTCCAGAAATTGCAAGCAATCCAGTATGTCCCTTTTTGGGAATTATAATGCTGCATGATCTCTCCCATATTCAATCCATGCAGCAGCAATGGAAAAATCAAATAATTGCACGATAATACGCACAGTCCATTTCTTAATGCGTGCATTTATTGTATAAAACTGATTACACGGTCCAAAAAATCCACGCCTCCCACGCTATGATGATGGCTTACGGTCAATCAACCATTATACTGTCCATCTTTCTTTGATAAACGGTGGCCCCTGAGCCGCTGGTGGTCAAAGATACTTCGAACTTTCGAAAGTTCGACGATTTTAACTAAGTAGAACCGGTCACGCGTTTGTCTCCCATATAAGACATGGTTGTCACTTCATCCAAGCATTAAGATATGTTATTTTACTGTGTTTGTGGTAGAGTCAGAGAGGTGATTATTGCCATTCAAATATGAAGCCAGCTATATGAACTCTTTGTTGCAGAAAAACCATTTCTCGTGTAGGTACTCAATGGCATCTGATCCAATCTGCATGAATGTCTAAGAATAATTTCAGTGTAAAAATTATGTTTAAATTTAAAACAGTGTTATGTGAAAAAATCGATGGAGCGATGTCATATCAGCAGTTTTGGTAGTGTACAACCTGTCAGTCTATATAAAGCTTATGAAGTTCATAATTCAGGTTTCTGTGTTCTTTATATAACCTTAGTTGCAACCTAGGCATTTGGTTGACTTTTCAGGAATTTACAATAGGTAGACCCTAGAGTTCATTATTTTTATCCGCACATAAGAAGTGGATATTTAGAAATTCGTCACATGATTCATATGGAAGCTATAGGGGCTTTTACCCAACAAAATGGATCTTCGTTTAGGGTTTTGTATTTCTGCATATATTTATCGGTAAATAATAATTCAAGCTTAGAAATAAGGAAGAAATTCATTGGAACGTATATCTACAGCATGTTTCTTTACGGCTGTGAAGCACGGACGATGACGGCAGTGGAGAACAAAAAGTGGAAGCATTTGAAATATGGTGCTACCTAAGAATGATGAAGATAAAATGGATCAACTGAGTGACAAATGAAGAAGTCTCAAGAAAAGTGGGAGAAAAGAGAAGCCTGCTGAGAACTATAAATAGAAGACGGGACAACCTCATCGGCCATATCTTAAGACACTATGGCCGGATGAAGACAATCGTCGAGGGAAAAGTGAACGGGAAGAATGGAAAAGGCAGGCCTCGTATGAGTTATATAGAACAGGTCGTAAATGACATGGAAGAGGAGGAATGTAACGTGAAGGATGTAAAAGAGAGGAGCTACGTCAATATGAAGAGGTTGGCCGATAGAAGAATCGAGTGGAGGGCTGCGTCAAACCAATCCTAGGATTGTTGACCCATGATGATGGTGATGATGAAATAATAAGTTGAAATGGTGGCGATTCACCCCATACCTTTTACTCTGGAGGTGGTTTGCAGGATTTTCTGTAGATGAAGGGCTAAAATGGACTTCTGTAGTGGATTCAAGTCTGTATAACGACATACGCTCTGGTCCACGAACCTTATAACTCAAATATCTATGATATTGTGGAATATGTTCGCTGTTATAACTATAAAATTTTCCGATTATATTTTATACCTTCAGAATGGTGTGTTAAGGATAAAACTTGAACATGGAACGGAAGTTTTAGGAGACATCAGTGACATAGAATGCGGAATTATCTAATTATTCTAAATATATGGATGAGAATAGCTTCTACTGGACAGCAGCATCTAATAAATATAAGTAGGGGAAATATTTTAGAGTATTCTGTAGTGCATGATGCATGTATTAACCCCTCAAATACTATAGATACTAACAAACTAGTTGCATGAGACCCTTTAGTTGCTTGCTTGCATGCTAGTAGTGAATGCTTGGTGACCTTCACCCCCTGCCACACACCCTCGCGGTGGCTTGCAGGGTATCGTGTAGATGTAGATGTAGATGAATAAAATCAATTTCGGTTGGAATGCTTGTGCAAAACGCGTTGAATATTAGTGTTCTGCGCAGTCATTACATACTCTGAAATGGCTTGCATTATCCAATGGATTGGACTGCCTAACCGATTTACTGATGTTGATTAATATGGACCTTGCGTTTATATCTCCTTGCCAAATTTCACAAGCCATAACCTCAGACCCATTAGTGTGAATATCACATTTATACAGTAAGCATACTCTGCTTCTCTACAACGGATAAAATAGAAGTATTATCCGGCAGTTATGAGATGAGATCAAGAGAAAAAATGAGATCAGAAGCAATTATACATTTTACAGTACATCCGTTAATTTAATCAAAATTTATAGTTTCTTGTTTTTTACAGTCTTTTTTCCTGCGTTTACCTTTAAAGCCTTTTCTCTTTACGTTTACACATCATCATTACTTCACCAAGTCTTCTTGGTCATTATAAAAGATATGTTTGTTACGATTTATTCTTTTGAAACATAAGTAATGGAGAAAAAATGAAATTAACCGCTGCCCTTCTACATAAAAAGACTATTCTGATTTTTGACGCGTTTAAGATGTCATAGCTTCATATTTGGAGTTAGAATCGGAACCGTCAATTTTGGCGTATATCAGGTAGAGATTCTCATGATGGCTGTTTTGTTGTCATTTTCTGCGATGTGCCAAGAAATGCGGACATTTTATAGGCTTGATATTAGGCATTTCTTCTTGAGTATTATCTGAAACGTTTACCTGCGATCTGATAGTGATTCTCAATCTGATTCTTCTAATATTTAGGCTAAACTGCTTCTCATTTTAAAAACTTTGCTACTATATACTACACAGAATCAAAATTCACATTACATGCAGTAGATACATATTTTATTTGGGATCGACATGTGAACGTTGTACCACTCTATCCTCTTCCCATATTTGGAAGCATTTTATATAAATCTTAGTTTTCCATTGGCTTGACTTGGTATTCCAGGATTTTTTCCTCGGTATTAGTCTTTCTTAAGCTTTTCACAATATTGGCAGCAAGAATTTGGAATCTGTTGATGTAGTAATATCGTTCTGGTGAACTATTGTTTCTCAAGTATTCATTGCAATGCACTCTTTTTAGATTAAGGTATAATTTCCTTTTTTGCTCCAATCTTTTGCTCCAGTCTTGGATTGCACCCAGATCCCTTGTAAATGATTCCTATATACGTTATTAGGAAATATATTCTCTTCCACGTCCTCAGTAAAAAGTCAAAGGTTACGTTTTACATCTAAATGTATGTAATACCCTGCATGCCATCAATGGTGAGTGATAGGGGGTGAACCATCATTAGGCACTCATATAAATGAAGAGGTCAAAACTATTTTGTTAGTTGAGAACGGATTTCATTAAACCAAAATAAAATACTCTGATAAATTCACTATTTTCACATGCATTGCCGTAGAAAAAGCCTCCTGGAAAAAAATCCTATGGGTTACATTATAATTTTATGATCTGTGTCAGAGATATTTTAAATGATGGCGTACAGAGGGTGGTTTTAATGATGTTAGTTCAATTGAGGTAAAAATTCCTCTGGGAAGTGTGATAAGCTAACTTTTATTCATTCTATACATAAATGACTTAATTTCCGTACTTGATTGTAAAATATGCGTTTTTCGATGATGCAGTAGTTTATGGGGAAATAGAACAGCTCCTCTCCAAATAAATATAGAAACTATAAAATATATTGGGTTATCACTCAAGACATGTCGCAGAGAAAGCACATCCCTGAAATAAGTGGAACAGCAAATCGATTAGGTTTCTTGAAAAGAGAGTTTGGTAAACACGATTACAAAGTAAGACATGTATGTAGTTTAATACTCACAAGGCCTCAAATAGAATACACCCCACTTAAGTAGGTTTAATTATGGAAATATAGTGTAGAGACATCGGAGATATTTCAGTAATGTCGTCTTGATAGCACTGCTAGTGTCGCTAGTGTATTAGAATTAATGTAATGGGAGTGTTTATCAGAACGCAGATTAAAATTTAGACTAACTCCTTTTAGTAAATTTGTAAGCTAATCTTTTTAACGACGATTTAAAATATATTTAGAACACCCACGGATTACGTTAAATTCAACCACAAACGAAAGATTAGGAAGATAAATTGCCATAAAAAAGGATTTTTAATGTCTGTCTTCCCATGAAAGACCAGAGAAAGTTATATTTATAAGCAGTTACGTAGATACAATGTAGGCGGCGTAGGCTGACGTGCATAATAATAGTTCAATTAACCCGCACTAAATATATCCATGCAAGCGTAAATGGAATGAAAATTATTGCATGGTAGCAAGTATCTAACCGAATTATGAAAATATGTTGCATCGCAAAATAATAGAATAATAAGAAATATATTACATCATTACATATTGCATCTAATGAATTGGTTTTGCTTGGCTGGTGCAAGCATGACTAACATATTTCCATTATTGAGTGTTATTAAGTTCCATAGAGCATGTGTGTGTAGGTGCAGTTGATGTATTTCGTGATTCGTGACGATTCGCCCTGATGTAGATATTGTTACTAGTTTTATTTCATTTAAAGTAGTATTGAAATAGTAACTATATCGAAGAACTTAAGATCATAGTTGGGATTAACGATTAAAATATAAACGCTTAAAATTAATCGTTAAAAATGTGGTTAATTATTTAATTTAATCGTTAATTTTAGGAGAATTAACTTTCACCTTTAAACCGTTAAAATTATGCATTAACTGATACGAAATTAACTTCAGTTAATTTTTTTTGTTAATTTTTGGCAAATGTCGACCTGTCCGAATTCGGGCGCAAAGGTCGCCCAACGGACAAATGGGAAAATAAAACGGTATCTAAGAATGCAAGGATAGTTGTGCAAGAATGCAATGAATGGGACCAGACAAATACATCCAAACAAAAGCAGGACTGAGGGGAGTGACCGCCAAATTTTAGGAACTCAGACGAGAAAACACGAAGCCACGCGAAGACGCGGGTTAGTATGCCTTACTCGGTGACATCATGTCGTCAATACTACATAGTTGAAGCCGAGAAAGAAGGGTCACCTAAAAACCTCTGACAGATAAGGAGGGGGAGGGGTTCATTCAAGCTAACGCACCTGTTACAATGCACCAGTCTACGTTTGCCTTACACGGCGACATTGCTTCTTCAAAACATCACCCCCAGCGAATCGCGAGAAAAGGTGCTCAGGCACACCCTCAGCATCTACTGTAACTCTACATAACTAAGCCGTTGACACTGAAATTTTACAATTGTGAAAGGATAATTCACATCGCAATGTGGGAATCGATATCAAAAGCTAACCTTAAAGCACTTTCTACCGGTCAGAACAATATTTGGCGGCAAATTACAGACGCACCATGGTTCGTCAGAAAGTCTTACATTCATGACAATTTAAAAATCCCGGAATTGGAGCTCCACCTCAGAAAAATCGCCTAATCCTTCTAGTAGACTGTAAGAAACCTGACGAACAATACTCTGGACACTAAATGGAATTGCAACGAAATACCCCAATTCAAATATTTTTAAACAAATGGATACGGATGGAAGAAACCACAATGACAGCTCCACCTCAAAAAATCGCATAATCCTTCTAGTAGACTATAGGAAACCTGACGAACAATACTCTGGACAATAAATGGAATTACAACGAAATATCCCAATTCAAATATTTTTAAACAAATGGATACGGATGGATGAAACCGCAATGACAGTTTTCAGTGTTCGCTTTGTTTGTCAAAACAAAAAACCAACAAGGCCTCTATTACTACAGCATCCAATTTTCCAAACTAACTGAAAAAGTAACTTTTAGCGTAAAAGTTACTTTTTTAACTTTAACTTTAATCAGTTACTTTTCAGAAAAGTAACTTTTAACTTTAAGTAGTTACTTTTTACAGAGATTAACTTTAACTTTATATAGTTAATTTTTTTGGTAACTTTCCCAACTATATTTGAGATGAATGCGTATCTTCGAGGATTGATTCAGAATTCAAGTATTCGAGTATTTGCTAACTTTTCATGTTATATTGATTCCTTTGTAGGACTCCGGAAAATAATGGAATATGAAGTCAACACAATCTTTTTCATTGCAGGTACTGGTGTGTGAAGGTTTCTCGGGTCTTCGGTCATCGAAACTTCGGCGGACATGGACGCTATAACCCGGCGGAGGACCCGAGAAACCTTCACACAGCATATACGCCGGGAAAGCACCAGATCTTTCTGCATGTACTGGCTTTTCCTATGTCAAATGGCGATATGACCGAGTTAAAGATGACACATTTGAGCATTTTTACGGATCTATTTTAGGTTAACGTGAAGGAATAGCATGATAAAGTTCAGTGTGACTCTGGGGTAATCACGCTTCGGTGGCAAATGGAGAATCATTACTCCTTGTTTTTATGCTATGCATTTCTATCTTGCGTCTGAAGGGTTCATTTTTCTCAAGTCTCTTTTATTAATGTCAGCGCGACTCATTAGAATGTGAAACTAAGAAAAATATTTTGGTAGAGGTGTTAACACTGGAGAGGTTATACGGGGGAAATTTTGTCACGCTGTCAATTTTCCAGGTTGAAATTGAGACATGAGTTTTAGAAGTTTGAGGCTTCTATACCTCATCAATGAAGCTAACCTATTCTTAGGGGCCTCACGGTGCTCAAGATAGCACTTTCCATTATGTCCAGTCTGTGGTGAAAATAAAAATATCTGGATAGGTCGTCTGTACCATTTGGAAATTCAGTAAAAATGGAAAAGGTAGCTTTCACTCTTTAGGTTCCCTTTTCTGCTAATTACTGTTCCTCTCCATGAAACCATGTTTCCAGCCACAAGAAAGGGAAACGTGGAGGAAGAGGAGGATTACGTTTACTCTTGAAAAGTAGATTCAGCGATTTGCACAACCTCAGTGGAGACCGAGAGACGATATCAAAGGGCGTACTTTTAGGTTGATTAAACACTTCCTCGTTCACGGAAACATCCGAGCATGCCTTGAAAGGGAACTAAACCCTTAAAATTTTCATATTCCATCAGGAATTCCCCAACACGGGAACATAATACTCAGCATCCTACCTCACTCCCGCGCCACGAAGATCACAAATGCTCAATGCATTTTTCACGAAGCCACGGAGCAGGCAGCGTGAAAAAATAACCACTCATCCCGCAGTTCTTTGAAAGACAGGCGACCTTTGCCATCCACCTCTTGGTGTAACGGTCGGAGGTGATTCTTTGAACGCCTCGCGCGAGATCCCCAACAAAATATTCCCACCGCACCTTCTCTCTGCTCATTCTCCCTCACCCCGCCGTACTATTCGTAGGATTATAGTTGCGACCCCCCACTGGAGAACGACCTCCCTTCTCATAATAGCCATTCCTGTACTCCGAGGCATCGCGGCTGAAATATCACCCGCGACACCCGCACGTCCCGACGCGCGACTGGCTCGTCTCGCGAGGGCGTGTTCTTTCCCGTAAATCGGCACAGACCACGGCGACACAACGCCACAACACTCCCCCCCCCCCCCCGACTCCCTTCCCGCTCTGCTCCCCATATCCCTCTTGTGGCTATTGTCTTCCCCGAAACCGGGGGCGACATTTAAAATAATCGGTTGGGCCGCGTGGCTGGCTGGCGTGGGCCGAGGGGGGGGGACACCTGATGTCAGTGTTGTTGGGGAAGTATTACCGAGAGTAGTAACGAGGCCCGTGGGAGGAGGTCTGCTTGGAAGCGAAGGAGTGACCGCAGCAGACATGTTTTTCGCGGAATTGAAAAGATGGGGAAGGGAATGGATCGGGGAGGAGACCGCGAGAGGTGGAGGAGAGAAGGATTTCTGTTTAGCACGCTTGTCCGAGCGCTTTTTTCTCCCTCTCTCTCTCGAGGCAAGGTGCGGTCGCGTGTTGTCGGGCGTCTGGCGTGGTCGAGAGCGGGCTGCGGGAGAGGGAGCGGGGGACGTGAATGCGGGCGTGGGATGTGGGAGCGGGGGAAGCGCGGACCCTAAGCCTGCCGGGATGCGGATGACAATGGCCGATCGAGGACAGTGTGCTGCTCGTATTCATTCTGACCGCTCGCCATTGGGAATCTCATAATCCGTAAGCACAGGTTGTGACGGGATGCGGTAGTGTATCTGTGATGCTGAAGCCAGAGGGAGTGTGGGGTTGCGATGGGTTTCGTGAGGGTTTGGAGGGAGTACGCAGAGGTTTGGACGGTTAGGGGGAGGAGTGAACAGGTAGGGGTGGAAGTTTTGGATGGATTAAAGACTGTATTAAGGGCTGCCTGGATAGCCCAGTGTGATGTGTATTTACTGGCTTAACCAAAGGTCGAAGTTACGAATCCCGTTTAGCTACTACGATATGTTTGTGGCTAGGCGAAGCAAATCAAGTGATAGACTTAACCTTTTTTATCTCGCAGAGTTTACATCAGTGGTGTAATGCTCGTACCCAGCATGCGTGAGAGCTTTTTTAAAATTGCAAAATGGAGAGCATCTCTTT
This sequence comes from Platycnemis pennipes, assembly GCA_933228895.1. Classification (NCBI taxonomy): domain Eukaryota; kingdom Metazoa; phylum Arthropoda; class Insecta; order Odonata; family Platycnemididae; genus Platycnemis; species Platycnemis pennipes. Next base: position 65,016,482 of record OW121846.1, on the reverse strand, counting down.
CATCGCGCTAGTTTTGATGGAGACATAACCAGTAGGGAGAATAAAGGTTGTCGTCAGAACAAACTTCATAGCATCTTGTTTATATATCCACTACCACTTTCCGACACGCACAGACATGGAGTGGATTTTTTTTTCGTGCCTCTGGTGTTGATCTTTAGTAGAATGCATAATTGTTATTCACATTTATTGGTAAGAAAATTAACAAATGATTAAAGAAATATTTAATCATTTGCCATGACTATATTCGAGTATATTTAGTTAGGTTAACGTTGTTATTTAAGAGAGGCGACTGACAAACGACTGCACCAGATATAATAAGTGGGTAACTGGGTAAAGGTAGGAGGTTTCATGGAACGGAGGAAGGGTGGAGAGAACCCGGTGTCGGAATTAGGCTCTTACAAAAGGCGCCAAGGAGACCCCGGCTTAACGTCCCATCCGACGGATGGAGTACTGGACTCGAAGTGCTCTCCACATGGCTCTCAAGTAGGGACCGGAATACCAATGGAAAATCCGCCAGTAGCGAGATTTGAAGCCAGGCCCCCGGAATGCCAATGCTCTAACCACCACACTAAGCCCATCTCCGTCATGCTGAGAAGGTAATTGCCAGAAAAAACGGAAGCTGCAATTCAGTTGGGATGTATGCACATACAATTCAGGAAAACGTTTGTTAATCATAAGTTTACATACCATGTTTGGAAGCTGTTATTTATTTATTTGCCAAATATTGCTGATTATGCATGATTAAATGATCAAAGTAATGATCTGTAATAGGATGGAACGCTTCGTAATTAGTTTAGGATTGAAAACCTCTTTCCGATAGTGAATAAAAACGAAGTAAGGATAGCTAGTTGGAATATGCATTTTAGCTCCGTATGCGTGAAAATTAAAATATTATTTCATACAAATAGTTAAAGACTGGTTTTCAAGCGTGGAACCATTATTTTCTTAACCAGTTTTGGTAAACAGCATGCCGAGGAAGCCTATGTATTTTCGAACATTAAGCGAATTTTACGGTTATATTGAGTGATTATCATTCGCATTATCGTTTTCAGTAACAACTTATTATTAAACCTTTATCTAGTGTACATTGATAAAACTCTATCATTAATTTCTTAACCATAAAACGGCCTACGCAAGTACAGAAATCGCCTCATACGCGATATCCTGCAAGCCACCGCGAGAGTGTGTGGCAGGGGTGAAGATCGCCAAACATGCACAATTGAAATGCAAACAAGGTACTTCATAGAAACATGCTACATAATAGGGTCACATGCAGCTGCATGGTTAGTAACTACATAATAGTGTAGGGGTTGGTTGTTAATAAATACATAATGCACTACAGACTATTCTAAAATATTTCAGCAGATCTTGTTCGTCTGCAGTAAAATAGAATGTAGTGGTGGCAGCGAAAAAAATTTTCTAGTCCTGCTTAGGTAAGGTATCAAGTAGTGCTTAAGTGATTGGTAATGCGGTGGATCGTGGTGGAATGCCAATTACTGAAAATGTAACGTTTTGTATTTTTCATCGCTACAGTTTCATTTTTTATATTAGTCAAAGCATTCGTAATCGTTATTTGGCATAGTAAAGATCACTAACGTTTAATATCCATCCAGCCACCTTAATTATATGAACATAATTGTTTCAGGAAATAAGGTTTCAAGCAGCTAAAGTGCTGCTAGTGGCATCACCATATTTTTCAGGGATCCTATTACCTATTCTAGGGGAGAATCAGCAGCGGAGGTTATATATCAATCTTACAGCTTCCTGATTTGATAGCGAAAGTTTCTTTCTTACAGTATAGCGCTTCTGGTATGTATTGGTGGCATATTGTCACCTGTTATCCGTAAGTCATCAGTTGATCTAGTAATGTTATGTAGTATAATTTTAACATCTAAGGCTCCTAGCGTTAGTAGGTAACATTTTGTCACCTATTTTCTGCGAGTCCACAATCATTTGGGATGATGGCAGCAGTTATGTTTGTGCAGCCCTCAATTTTTCCAAAGGATTCGTAAACAACTATTAAACTTTGGTGGGAAAGATATTTACTTTAGAATCTTGGGTGCAACGACATTTTTTACGTTCAATTGCATCCACACTGAATGAAACTGACATTCACGGAATGAAACTTTTGATGAAATCTCCAGGAATTGAAAGTTGGATTTTTATCCCGTTTTCCGTCATAAATTTATTACATAATATCCTGCCATGAAACTGAATCTCGATAACTTGTGGTGACATGGACAGCCGGGGCCATCTCAGACGGCTGGTGGCATGATTGTGACAGTCATCGGCGTCGAAAGGTCTCGCTCGTCCTTGACCAACCCATTGGAAGTTCGGGGAGTGGACATATAGGACCTCGAGGAGAGGGAAACTGGACGGGTAGATTTTTGTTCTCTTCCTCTCAGAGGCCGGACTGAGACACCTTCCTTCCCTCGCTAATCCTCCTCAGTCAAGTTAATTGGTTTTCGGAGAACTACGTCTCAGGGGCAGGCGGCGGCGCATTAGGTTGGTTTTCCGAGGAGGATGATGGGTAAGGGGCCACGTGTGCAATGCCGTGGATGGATCGGAGGGGGAGAGGAGGGTGTGGGTAGTGGGGTTGGCAGAGGGGGGAGGTGGGCGGAAGGCCCACAATCAAAACGGGAGGATGATACGTCTGCATTTCGAGAATTGCTCCGCCACGCTGATGAGTGGGACTAGTTGATCAATAAAATATCCGCGCGGGGGAAATCCCCGCAATTCGCTAAAGGCACGCTTTCGGACCTCGGGAGTTATTGACACTGCTTTCATCCCGGTGCGGGACTACCCACTCGAATGCATGGACTGGATTTGCCTTTCCAACCCTTCATCTCCATGCCAGGTCCCCCCCCAGATTGCCGTGCCACGCTCTCCAGAAACCCTCCCCCTATAGTGCCACGTCCCCACCCTCCTCGCGACGCTACGTGGCACGGACCCACGGCCGCCCTCACCGTTGGCTACCGCGCTTCATAATCCCCCCTGTTTACCTCAGCCTTGCTTTACGTCCAATTTGTGGCGGCTTTTGGACTAATCATTGGGATGAGCCCGTGATGGTTTGATCACATTACGCGTGCGGTGAAGGGGAGGGACGCCGATCCGGGTGGTGCTCGAAGTGCATGTGATCTGCGTGCTAGATGCATTTAATGCGCGCGCGTAGAGGGTCGAGTGCGCTTCCCTCGCCCTTGAGTTTTTTCCTCCAATTCGGGATTCGTGGGCGAAATTGAACGCGCGCGTCTAGGGCTGCACCCTCGGCACTCAGACGTGAACGACCGTTTCACTAAAATGCTTGTGATGGGAGCGGGTAAAGTAGACTAAACCAGGACCCCGTACTTTATGAAAATTTAGGCACGTTGGTTGCACCGATAAGGGTGTACCAAAGGAAGAGGGGAAGAAGAGGTATTAGTTCCCTGTTGGTGTGGTCGGCGAGAAAGTTGTACTCCAGAAAAATATATGTACGCAAAAGACCCCAAAGTTCGCGGGAATCACATTCCTATAACACTCGTGAATTTCGAAAAACAGCAAATTTGGGATATGGTAAAAAAAATACCCATGAGGGAATATTTTTATAGTTTAAGCCCTATATATGCCCCTAAAGACTTAAGTTTCATTTCAAATTCATCGTAATATATTACCTTAAAAAAAGAGTGTAGATGTAAATCCGTGTGCTGTATCGTATTGTGTTTTGATGTTTACCCTTTTTTGATATGTTACTTTCTTTGTAATTTTACTCCAGCTTCATAGAAAAAGATTTCTTCTCCATCGCTTATGAATACCACGTCCTCACTTCAGCATCCGTACAGTCGCACGTTAGAACGAAAATAATTTTCAGCATTATCGACTCCAAGTATTCTAATAAATCGGAGCTGTACCAAGTACCAAAAGCTGCTCACTCACACTGGCCTTGTTAATCGGGCTATTGGCTGCACAAACTTTTGGCTTATTCAGCCCAACATCTTATATCAACCCAGTATCTCATTATCTTGCCGTTAATATTCATCATTGGCCTTTGATGTTGAAAACGTATTTTTTGCGTCTTGCCTTGCGCGGGAAGCGCGAATATATCTCTAGGAATAAACTTAAAGTTTTGTAACTGTTGTTCAGCGTATGAGAAAAGGGTGAATATGCTATGAGACTACCATGCCGTGTTAATTAGGCTTTAATACACATCTTCCATGCTCATGATCCCGTAATAAAATTTTTTTCTTCTCACCAGTACATAATTAAGCATTCCTAATCATTGGCTTTGGAGGAGGTATCGACTAATGTGCACCCCACTAATTTATGGAGGCTGAGGTACTCTCCGACCGCATACACTTCTGCTTACTCTATTCAATCATTATCTTTCCTTCTGCGGGAGCCAGTCTGGTGGATCCTTTGTAAGAGAACATTTTATACGTGATGGTCACCGAAGCACTGCCGTGTTGATAACATTGCTCCATCATGAACTGCTTTGATCAACTAACGCCCATTATAAATTTACCTCTTAATTTGGGGGTTGGCGTTCTGTTTATGAATTTAGTTGTAAAATCTTCCCTGTACCTTCCGTCCGGTTTTCTTGCACCCTGCGTGCTTTCCTCCATGTCTGGAATTTTATGATGCGCCGACTTTTTGTACTGCTTTAAGTAATTAGTTTGTTCTCATATGAGATATTCTCGCTACCAGACGCTTTTAATGGTTACCATTTTCCTTTGAAACCATGCACTAAGCTCTTCACCAAGCACTACATATAAGCACTATAACTTATTTAGTCATTGAAATGTCGATTCCAAACAATATCTTGAACTTTTATTGCTGGTAACAATAATCTGAATCCGGGACACACAAAGTACCCCAGGTATCTTGCAGGGAATCACATGTATCGTCACCATTAGTCACAAATTCTAATGATGGTGTGACGCAGCTCTATACTCGATGACTTGAGTGTGAAACACTTTCATTTGAATATGATTTTTTTCTTTCACACCCTTCACTGCTTGCGCCGTATATTTCACGCGGGGTCTTCGCCAATTTTCTCGTCCATTTTTCCCTCGACGAGTCTTCATGAGACCATCTTGGCTCGAGATGCTCCCGGTAAGATTGTTCGGACATTATTCGGACATTCGGACACGGTTATTAGTGAGTGTTTCCATACTATCTTTTTCTGCATGTTCTTGTTTCGCTGTTAAAAGGGAACATGATCCTAATATGTGTTATGATCTCTGTTTCCTTATAAACATGCATACCTATCCTCCTTAAGTAGATTCTTTTTCTGATCGAATCCCTCTCTCTTTAGACTGTTGTGATGATAACTCCCTCCTTCGTATCTGGTCTTCTTCGTATCATATCTGGTTATTGTTCTTACCATATAGAAATTCTTTTCACGATTTCGTATCCTAAAATTCATATTGGTTTTACACCTTTATGCTGGCCTACAGGGTATTATGAAGATGTACCCTCTGCTCCTTTACTGCGTACCGGAATATTGGTATATTTTTATCATCCTTCGCTGCCGGCACTGGTTAAGTCAGGGTAAATCCCTCACCTGTCTATCCTAGGGTCGCGGGTTTGTATCGTTCCTGGGAGGATTTTTACTTCCTGGGAAATGTATATCTGTGCTTGTGTAATTGTAAGTAGTTAAATTTCCCGATATAAAGACCATCTGTGTTGTTTCGGGTTAATTAAAAATACATAAGTAAAAAATAAATGTGATATCACTATGCGTAAGGTTCTCTCCCTGCTGTTTTATCTGCCAATGTGATTTTCCATCCTCGGCTGCACTATACTTAGTTATAATTGTGATACCAATTCACCACCAAACACCGTGTTCAACCCGGAGGTTACTCTGGCCAATGAGGGCAAGGCTCACCAAGTATCACTAGGGCGTGTAAAATTCACGCATCAAGATGGGTGGAGTTGCTTTTCCTGTTTCGGAGATCTGATTCCTAGGAAATACCGTAGCTTGGGTTTAGCTGGGCTCTCAGCATAGTTTAGCATAGAGTTCTCCCCCAGATTTGAGCCCGGAATTTCCTGTTAGTAGTCAAAGTCTCTTTCGACTGGATAACCGCGCTCTTTGCGAAGACAATACCCCTAGTCAAAACCATTGGAATGTTTTGATCGATCCAACTGCATTGCGGCATAAATATCCATCTTGAGAAAGCTACATTATCGAATAAATAAATAAGCTCAAGAATTGCATTAAAATTTAACCGACCTACTCAATTGTTGCTAATACTTATAGTGGTCTTAAACTGTAGCACTACGAGGGTAGGCCGAAGACGAATGCCTTTCTTAAATAAATAATTATGGAAATCATTAAATGTTTCATCTACGTCTACATCTACATCCAAGCGACACCCTGCAAGCCACCGCGAGGGTGTGTGGCAGGGGATGAAGATCACCAAGCATGCACTATTGACATTCAAACAAGCTGCTAAATGGAAACATGCTACATAATAGGGTCTCATGCAACTAGAAACTTCCTCCTTGAAACATCTTTGCATTTTTTTTCGGTAGTGCAAAAGATATCTTACTCATACCATGTAGCTTTAAATTCGATTTATTGGCCCCTGTCATCCAGTTTTAAAAATTTTATTTGCATAAGTTAGTATATTCCAGTGATTCCCAAACTTTTAACACTGGCGACACCCTTTAAACTTGGGTTTCAATCTTGAGACACCCTTACTAGATTTTTTATATAAATGATTGGGCTTCCCTCTCCATTACAAAGGATAGTCGGTGTTTTAAAGAAATTAGTTCTAATGTTGGAATAAGTGCTTTGATTATATTTACCATCTGTGGGGCGTGAGAATGGTCAATTCAGAAGTTCACCATGCAAAAATGTAGAAGTTTTTCTGCAATGATCTCGCCCCTAATTGTTTTACCGGAACCCTGAATTACCGCGGGACACCGATTGGGAACCACTGGTATATACCAAAGGTCTTCTAACTGTTTTTTGTTTGTAGACTCTCTGAGTCCTAACTTTACGTATGTGGACCCTCATCTACACATATGTAGTTCTCCCTAACCTCATGTTATGGACCCCTGAAATGCGATTTTTTCTTATGGACCTCCTCAAAAGACCTCGGTTGGGAAACGCTAGTCCATGCAGTTACAGTTTTCATCCCCTAACCATTGACTTGGACTGTTTTTTTCACTCTTATTTGAATCAACATGTTTGGGACATTTTTGAGAGTTTAGGGACGGGAATAATGAGCATCCCTTAATGAAAAGGCTGCAAATCATTATTTAAACTTGTACAAGTTCAGTGCATTCTGAACACCATGTGTAAACAGCCAATTTCCTATTCAATTCCGATCCTCCTGGTGTTATGTACGCAGTACTCGGCAGGAATGTTCCTCATATGGCTTTGAGAAACGGAATGCATTCGGTTTTGTGGTTTGGCACTTGTACCAACCTCCCGCGCGCCGGTCTGGAGATTGATTCCCCTGGGGTGATGTGGTTTTTCAGCGATATTACGATCCCAACTTTGGCGAGGCACGGGGAACACTTCAGTTTTCCTCCCGTCGGTTGGGTCGTTGCGAAGTATGGTCCACTTGGCGCCCTCCCTAGTGAGTTGGCCCACCCAATTGCTGCATTACCCTCCACCATTTTCCCCCTCATACCTTTCCGTTTCTCTGTAGTATATTCCAAGTGAGGGCACAGGACCAGCAATCAGGTGAAGTGTTAAATTATTGGCATAGCCGTGGCACAAAAGAATAAAAGTTCGTTTTTTCCTTTTTCAATGGTTTTTTATTTGTTAAGGTTACAAATCTGTATTGAATCAGCACATCATAAGATGTCAAAGTTAGAGGCATATACTGAACGTCGTGGAATGGAAGAAAGCTGGAGTATATGAAAGTACCTATATTGTTTTAGATTACAGAAGGGAAGCGATGCAGTTGAGAATGCTTTCAGACGGCAGAAAACTTTACTAGAACGGAGTGATGTGTGCCAACTTTGAGTATTACCCGGGGAAAATCCGTAGCAATCGTTTTGACTTTTTTCTCGATTAGGATATCTTCTTGATTTGTGTTAACAGTGAGTAGTCGGAAAGTTAAATATGAAATTGCACCAATCAGAATATTATAAAAGTGGGATTTGTGACAAAATTAAGTCAACATGGGTGAACATAAGAGGCAACTCAGGATACTTAGGGCCGCATTCAGATGTCTCCACTACATCGCCTAGTCGCAGCTTCACTCCATGAAGATTAGTGCTCCTTCTCCTGCAAATTGGTATTCAGCACCACTACTTCCACTCCTTCTTCCGGAGTGTTGATGGTCGCTATGTTGCCAACTCGACTCAAGTGTAAGCAGCGACATTTACGTAATCCTGGTTACGGTTATATACGGAACAAGGTGTAAAATAGAGGGAGTTTTGAACATCAATCCCATGGTCTCCATGGGATTTTATAAATATTATTCTGATAGACATGATCAATAATTTAAATGTTATTAGAATATCAGTCTCTTATTCGTAAAATAGCTATTCTCAGTACAAAATATATGCAATAAAAATAAGGATGGCACATTTTTCACACAGTTATAATATTGAATAGGTAACATTGGTTTTTATTAACAATCCATACTCTTACGTACATACAATCCACATTACTATGATATTTAATCATATGCATTCTAACATGCTCCTGTAAATGTGCAAAACATTAATTCTTCAAAATTATTTGTTACCGCTGGTATTTAATCAGTTTCCAAGCGACGTCCCTGGTTCGAAACTCTCTCCCAACAGAACATTTCGCCCGATCACCCGAACATTTCGGTAGATACTTACAATTATATGATTGCAGAGCTTAAGTTCTTTTTTCTCTTGCGATTAGTTTTTCCAAAAAAGCACAGCGCTGGAAAATCACGGCACCAGGTAAATTAGAACAAAATTTAACAAAATTAGAACAAAAAAAACATTTAATGTTTTACGTGCGTCGGGACTGCGTGACCAGAGATACGGAAATTAAAAATCACGATCACACTTCATGCTCTTCCGTTAATTTCGACACAAAAAACGACAGGGCGTGCGGACGTATTTCCGCCACGTGCTAATTACTTACGTGATTTAGGTAAATAACGTTATTAACTATTTTACGTAATAATTACGCAATTTTAGCAAATTACGTAATTAGTACGTGAAATAGTTAAAATGCATCCCGGGTAAACAGATTAAAAATATGTAAAACCAGGTACAGTCGTACAACGAAACTGCGACGAAACAAAATTGGAGAAGGAGAGTTACGAACCAGGGGCGTCGACACTGTGAAGCAAGCACCTAACCCCTAACCCAAACTGCCTTTCATATGTATAACCTACAAATTTTGGTTCATTACCCAAAATCCCTAATCAAGATATTCCTGCCAAACATTTTCATTGATCGCACACAAGTTGATATCAGTGTACTCTTGCTATGTTGCTTGATATTACAAAACGTAACAATGACGCTTAATAACCTTATATCGCATGAAAACAGCGTTTATATTTGCGAAGCGTCGACCATTATACGCCGTCGGCCATGTTGATATTCTATGTAGTGGTGATTTCAGGGTGGGTAGGGGTACCCTGTCACTTTAGGCCAGCTGTTACTACAAGAGCAGTGAGAACGCCACTCCATAGAGCTTCTGAATACCATGTAGTGCTGATTTACGTCATAAGGAGTAGAAGCTTCACTCCATACGAGGTTGTGAATACGGCCCTTAGTTTCTTCTTCTAGTACTTCAGTACATGGAGTGATAGAACAGCCAATGTTCGTAGTTTTGAAGATAAAATCAATGGAAGTGATAGACTGGTTAATTTACTATGGTTACGTTATCTCAGAGTTGTATCTGGGGGTTGTTTGTCTGATTTACCGCAATGGAATTTAACCGCGTTCAAAACCAAAATGGAATCCAGTCAAGTGTTTTCTAGTCCAACATTTCACTAGTAATCTTATGCACAGGTTTTTCAAGATGATGATGCTTTTAAGGAGTCACCTACGGAGGTTTGAGTTAATTCTTTTTGATTAGGAGCAAATTTCGCCTGATACGTATGGACTCGGACACCAATCAGAATATTGTAAAAGTGGGATTTGTGATAAAATTAAGTCAACATGGATGAACGTAAGAGGCAACTCAGGATACTTAGTTTCTTTTTCTAGTACTGCAGTACATTTCAACCACTATTTCAATTCAAACCGCCCTGTAAAGAAATTTGATGGTGCATCTCATGTAACTTTAATGCGGTATTAATTTTAAATGGGACAAAAGCATATCCTGAACTAAATTACTCACCCTGTCCACTCAATGGATAGATACTCCGTAAGTATATCCTAGTCTCAGACTCATCACAATAACATCGGATGCCTGTACACTGATCATGAAATGCAAATTTCCTTGATTTATCTTCTCCCTTTTTATCTCCTTTGCGTAGCTTATATCTCTTTGCCTGTGCAGCTTATGGCGCCCCCTTTCTCTTCTTCTGCTCCCCTATTCTCCTCTCGTCAGTGTCTTCCATCACTTATTTCTCATGACATTTCGTGGGCTTCCGTTTCCTTCTGCCTCCCTCGCTTAGGGTCTTCAACTTCCAGGAAAAAAATTTGCAAAGGCATGCATTTTTTATCGTATCGTACTCGGGTATACCTTCCCCTCAACTGAGCATAGAGTTCCTAAAAAGAGCGCATTTTAAATATACAGTGTGTCTGCAGTTTTTGCGGTCAACGTATTATATTCCTACCGTTTGAATTTTACATTGCCCCTAAGAGAAAAGCTCCCTTCTTACGTTTCGCATCTCAAAGTACCGGCATTTTTATTTCATTTTCTCTCTCGTAGCTCTATATATTCATGCTCAATGGTTTTGTAAAAAACTTCCCTCAAATAGACATCACAGTAGTCAAGAGTGATTGGAAAAAGAAATAGATGCATCTTTGCATTTCAGGAAAAAAATTTGAGCAGATGTGACTAATTCGTAGGCGCGATTATTATTTTCACGGGCCGAAGCAGCCTAATTAAAAGATTCAATATGAGTAAACTATTTTAGACGTTTCATCATTTCATGTTCATATGAGGCTGTTCATGATTGAAGAATTTTTCGGCCATCGTAAAAATTCAGGCTGCGTTTATTCAATCACTTTGTAATCTCGCCCACTCTTATTAAAGTAGCGTAAATATGCTTCCGTAAGCGTAAGCTGCTTTCCTTCATACTAAATATTTACAGTTATTTTTTAGAAAGGCAACTTCATTTCTAGATAAATAACTAGCAGTGAAATTTACCGTTTCCATATTGGAGGAATGTCGTTAGTTCATACCCTTGTGAAGGTGAAATTTTGATTTCTCCATTCATCCCCTAGAGCTCTGCGGAACAAATATCAGGGGCTACCCATTATCTTTTGATTGGGGCTTACGGTATCGTGGAAATCCTTTGATCAGCGCAGCAAAATGGTTTCATCATGCTTCTTGAACTTTTGAAAAGGATCCCTCGTGACTTTTCTGAGGCAAATTTTCCTCGGGAAGTACTTTAAACTGCGCCCTTCTTCTTTTAAAGGGGAAAGTGTACATACAATGGTGAGGGGTTCGGGTTAAGAGGCTTAATTGGATTAGCATTTCTCGGAATATAAGAAGATATTTCAACTTAACTTTTAACAAATGTCCTCATCTTTCTTCCGAAATAAGAGGGCTTATGTCACTGCCTTTTTTGGGAAGGCTCTCGGAAACCAACTCAGGAATAATAGATTACAGGGAGCGCAATTTTATGAAGTACATGTCACAAACCGAGTGCTTTATGGCCTCTGCGTTGTTGTGAATATTGATTGATGTTTATTTTTGGGTTTCTGGTGCATTGGTCCTCATAGAGGAACAACTGTATCGCCAACATTTCAGCAATTCCTATACCGAGAAGGCAATCGTGAGAAAAATGCTTCTGACCTCAGTAGTGTGACCCGAGTTTGGATTATATTGTCGTACACGGATGGGAATCAGATCGGCTGCGTTGTGAAATCCATGGGAAGATGTGGTTTGTTCCCCAATAACGGCTCATGCATAGACTTTCTGTTTTTCTAGCCCGCTGCCACCACTCCAGTAAGCTACCAGAGATAAAACATGGGCTTAACTTCATTTGCTTGCGTTGCTTCATGCCGTCGGCCACTCAAAATGAAACTCGGGTTGGGTGCCCGTGAATGGTGTCCTATGGGAATGCCAATACCAGCTGGATCAGTGGCTTCGTTTGCGCGGAGTGTATGGATGGAAAAACGCTTTGTTTTCTTGTTTCGTTTCCCCCTTCCGACACAATGTCGGTAGTCGCGAGGCCCGTGTGCTTCACCCTCCCTCCATCCCTTTTCCCGTCGCCCTTCCCTCCCCGTCTCTCCCCTAAAGGTCGCCTTGTTTACTTCTTTCGCAGCGCGCAACCTCCTCCGCCCTTTCCGCATCACCGCGCACGTTAGCCTACACCGCATGTTTCCGTCATCCCGCGCCAAGCGGTTTTTGTCTGCCACGTTGCCTCGCCCTTAATCCGTCGTCAAAGCCTGCGTTTTGGGGTGGCGTCAAAATTTTCGAGCCGGCTCGGATTGGGAAGGAGAGGCCGCGGTCTGGGCCGTGTGAGAGATTCACGTAGTAGGGGTCGCTCACGTTGGGTGGGCTTTCTCGGGAAACGAGATAAACGTTTCGCAACTGTTGAGCAGCGGCGCGTGAAAGACGTTGGATCGTAGTGTGCAGAAGCCCGATAAATTTGCAGTATGTAATTCTTTTAATTCATTTGATATATTATTAGTAAACATCGACGGCGGTTTCTTTCGGTCTTCATGCACCTTGGCGGCTTGGATTGTCGGGTCGGTATAGCGCCAGCATGTCAGTCCAAAGGCCGCGATTTCAAATCCTGCTTATGGCATGGATGCTTGTTCGTCATTTTATTAATTTAGGATAGACGATATGATATTGACTAAGCAGTTATGAGCTATTAAAAAGTGTAATCCTACTGCTCATTCAAGTTCCGAAAATTTGTCGATTGTGTGTGTGCCGCGCTTAAAATATCTGAGCACGCCCTATGTAATGTTTTCAAGAGTCTCATTCATTTGGAAGAAAGTAGCTCAGCCATGGAAAAAAATACATTTGTCTTTCCGGTCGTTTCACGCATGGTAAATATGCGTCGTGGTGTTTTAATATGGTTCTTTCAAACCAGAAAAATATGGAGGCACGGAGACGGTCGCAATGCTTATGAATCAAGTGCTACTTCAACTCAATTCCTTTCGGGTTAGGACCTCAGCTCTCCAGCCACACCTTTACCGGCGGTGTCATTTAATTTCTGTATTTCAAGTGTTTCTGAAGGACTCACGGTACTTCTTTCATAACAGTATTTTTTCATCGGAGTCTATTGCTCCGTTATTTTTATTACCAAGGCGCTCGATGTATAAATATATAGGTATATGTAAAGATATAAATATATATGGATATATACACACACGCGTGCGCACACCCGTTCATCCGTGAAAACTCCCTGGTTCATGCATGACGTAAAAAAAGATACAAAGGGGTTGCCGTAGTGTTTTTCTCATTTTTTGTTCTCGCTTTCGTTCCGCGAATTCCCGCTCGTAAAGCTTTTTTTTCCATCCGTACCCACAGTCACTCACGCCCCCCTCCCTTCCGTCCCTACCTCCTTATTAAGGTGATGGTGGAAGAGTGCGCTCGTGTGCAACTCGTGCTCGTACTTCGCATACTGTCCTTATCCAAGCGATCTTCACTCCTAGACTCGTGAGGATGAACGAGTCGAGAGTTTCCTGGGATCTGACTTCCTTGCTTGAGACCGACGGGAACGAGGATGGGATGAGTTTACCTCCGGTGAGGCGGCTGAAGCGAAAAGCAGACGATACAAGTGTAAAAAATTTCCTCTCTGTGATCTCGGAGAAGGAAGAGCGAACGATTTTGCCTTGCGCGTAGCTCCCTTTCGTCTCAATGACTTTCTTCAAAGAGCCAGCCGTGCACTTGCGATGCCTCGTGAATTGGATGCGCTACGGCAAGGGGGTGGCGCGCTCACCCGTGCACGATGTGGACTTGCTGAGAAACATGGAAGTGAGTCAGCAGTGAATTTTGTTTTACGAAATTGGCGAATGCGCTTCTCCCTCTAAAAGTCACTTTGTCACGTGGATGCAATCCATATATTCATGTCTCACGGATAATACAGTGGCTGGTCACTTCACATTGACTGCACCACGTTAATTGCTCACTTTCAAATAAAAATAAGCAACTGTATTTATTGTCGTTCGTTAGGGAAAGTAGATAAAAGGCTGTAATTGGGTCGAACAACCGTACTTCTTCGATTGGGATACCCATGATCAACCTTTTTCCTTAAGCTGTGTTAAGTTCTGTTGGGAGCGGAGGTAGAATAATTTAATGCAGCGACCATGGCGTAGTACACAGCGTCAGGCATTACCATTAACGGTTAGAGAAAAAAATTGTATGAGGTATAGTATTCCCAATCAACCTCTCCTGCCTTTACCTCAACAATAAGGAATGTTCATTCCGCTATTCATAAGGCTCCTATCCCAATGCTCCTCGAAAGTATCTTTTCAAGTCTAATTTACATCCTATCGACCGTACTGGCCATACCTAAGCACCCTCAAATGAATCTCCTTGCACTAATACGAGGCATTTCGACAGCGGTATTTATTGATGCTCTTGAATAGGTGGGAAACGAATTTAATTGGGATGCATCGAAAATTTTTCAATCAATGCTGGAAGAAAGGTATCGGAGCACATCAATGCATACAGACAATATTAGTTATGGTCTTCGATACAAAATATTATTTTAATCAATAAGTAAAATTTCAACTTGTCGATTATTCTGGATGGTATCGTAAGAGATCACGGCATGAATTACCAGGAAACCAGCCGCTATTGCCCCAGCAACAGAGAACTATACCGACCATAGAAGTCTAATCCAACTTGTATTTCGCAATGGAAATCAGCAATCATCTTCACAGTGTGTGATTCGTACTCCTCCGACAAAATTCTGTCATAATCACCGAGCTGGAAATTTACCAATGCCAGCCACTTATTTTTTTTCTCAAGCTAGTTTTTCATCTATGATGTTTATGATATTTAATTGTGGTTTTCTCTCGATATTTGTCTTCCTTCATTGCCAAACAAGTTTCTGAATATGCTAATTATACGGTATTCACCTCAGCATCAATAATGGAAGTAATATCTTAGCAATATTGCATGGCTGTTGAGTCCTTCTGCGTCCCACTTATTAGCCTACCATGAGTATGCCTAAGAATATAATGAAGTAATAACGCTAAATCCAATTCCGGGGTCGGCGTTTAATTACTGTGGAGTTACTATTACTTTTAAATGGAAAAAATTAGTTGGTAGTTCCAGCATAGATGTATTCGTATTGCCACTGTAGATTTAAACGTCATCCTCAGGCCAAGATGACGTTTTACGTGAAAACCCAGGTCGTGGATTAATATATCTAAGGTAGAATCACCAAGCTACAGTTTTTTGATGAGGTAGTTTCACAAAATTATGCCCGAAACTATGTAATATTATAAATAATTTGCCAATATTTTCCTAGTGTTTCTCTTATATTTTAGTTCCATTCATACCACGGATTCGTTTTTAATTTTAATGTAAATGTCAATTTATTTCAGTATTTTAGTAAACAGTGAGTAAATTTATTATTTCCTCTGGCTTCGAATATTGCTAAATTAAATCGGAGGTGATATGAGGTGAGGTGAAGCAAGCAACATTCATTCACGTTTTTAGTCAAAAAAGCCATTCTGAACTTGAGAACTGCTTTGTTTGGATTTAATCTCCCCTTCTGTGGCAAATTCCAGCGACTAAATTACCTATCAACCTCACGAGTGCAATGAATTGATAGTAGTAGCGCACCTTGACCTCTGTAACACACCAGCCCATTACTTAGCTGCCTCTTCCCATAAATAAATTGCAGTCGAGTCACAGCGAGATATTGGTTGCTTTCGTTGATTCTAAGCTAAGGGGATTAGCATGATGGAAGATCATTTACTGGAAGAGAGAAAGAGTGTTGGAGTTAAATGATTCATATCCCAACTCAGAGCAAAAGCGTCAACTTTAGGGGTGAGATAACGTTTCCGTTAAACCGTCAATATGCCAAAGTCTTAGTTATTTAAGCGGGGATTCAATTAGAATCAATGAGCAGACTGAAATGCCATTAAGTTACCTTCCTTCCTGGCTTCCTTGTATTACCTTGGTCAATTCAAATCAACTGGTATGCATCTATGCTAGGTTTATGCAAAATTATTCGTGGTTTTTTGTTGATATCTAACTGCTTAGATAGTATCACACTATCGAAACTGATCTTAAACCTAAGTCAAACTCCACGTTCATGGGCGCGGGTGGATTCGAACTCGCGAACATAGAGTGATGAAGCCGGCGCATTACCGACTACGCTACCATGGGCGGAAAAATCTCATGCACTAAGTTAATCAAGGGAAAACTTGGCACGGCATGGAAATTGGAACTGTCTCAGAAAATTTTAGCACCTTTGTGAGAAACATTGCGAGAAATTGATGATATCAAACTGAAATTAAGGCGTTCCTGAAGGACACTATCTTCTTCGAAAATTACGTCTGAGGGCTATGATACTCACCATGGTCTCGTTATCAAGTTTTGAATCAGTATTCAATGCTTGCCATTGGGCGCAAGTTGTCGCGACTCCTGGTGATATATGATAGTTACACACAGAAGCCTTACCTGGGGAGAGAGAAGAGACCATTGATTTTAAGTTCTAGAGATTATAGTACTTTTTAATTTCTCAAAAATGCAAGATAAATCATTGTGGTGGTCAAAAGAGTTGTCATTGTGGTGGTCAATAAAAGGTGGTCAAAAGAGTCCTCTACGCATGAAGAAGCTAAAACTCGTCATTTGATTTCACTGTTATTCAGTAAACACCGGAAAAGAACTGTAATTTTAGGGCAGTAAATGAAAATGATGGTTTTAGAACATGGTCCTTCTATTAAATCTGTTCACAGCTCAATCTCCATCAAATGGAGGGAAAGTTACTACGCAAATTCGTGATATTTCACGGAATTTTTCTCCCGATTTTCTCGCTCACGCTGAAGTAAAAATTTTTTTTAACAATTACTACGGTTGCCAAGCGTTTGACCAAATGGTGTAAGTCAACCCTCAGAGGAGAGTTCTTCCGTGAATCAGTGAAGAAAGAACTTTCCCATCTTTTGAATGCCGTGCAGACGCATACCCGCCCCCTCCCAGTCTTTCATTACTCAGTCGCTCTTGGGATTATTTTCATTACTTCTCCCGGATGCCCCGTCTCGCACCGCCCCCTCCTCTCCCCCCGCACCATCCCCCGCACCACCCCCGCACATCCCCCCCTGCACCGCCATCCTCCCTCCCCTTCAGATTAGCATCCCTCCCCCGCCAGTCTCTTCTTCCATTTCATTTTCTTCGCCCTCCCTCCCCCTCTCGTCCACCCCCAGCCTCCCAACCTCCCATTCCAATTTACCAATCTCGGTAAGCACCATGTATCCCGTTTGGGACACGGTCGGATCCCATCAATTGTCAAGAGAGTCGAAATCCTGCCCCAAACAGCGAACTCATCCCTTGTCTTTTTTTTCCCTTCGTTTCCCGCGCAGGCGTTACTCTAATTTTATAAAAAATATACCACTTTTTGAGTGCCTATTATTGGATCGCGTCCTCGTCTGAATTTATTTCTTTTTTCTTTTGCGACGTTTATCCGGGGATCTTGGTGGTTTCCGCTCTTTTCACGGCTTTTTAAAAGTGTCGGAATCGGGAGGGTGGGATTGGAGCCAAGTGCGGCGTCGCTCCCATCCCGTCCTTTCGTTCATAAATTGCTGAGATTTCCGTTTTACGAAACGTTTCCCTAATTTTTTTCCACCCCTTTTTGGCTGAACACGGTTGACCTTCATCGAACGTCGCGCGGACAATTTTGAGAGCGTGTCGCCTTCGACTCGCACCGTCTCCGACTTGATCGCTTGGGGAACGTGAGAGGAGGCGGACGTGAAAGAGGATGCGTAAACCGACGTGGGCTTGGGCACGGGCCGGGGAAAAAAATTGACGAGGCTTTCATACTAGGGCAAATGAAATTTCATGCTTGGCTGATCTCGGTGCTTCGTCGGCAGTCCGGAGCCTCGGCTTGCATCTCTCCCTCCCCCTCTCGCCCCCTCATACTTCCAGCTCATCAGCTCCTGCGTCGAAAGCCCCACGAGAGCAAGCGAATACAATGCGACGGCGAGACAATGGCGGAAGTGGGAGTGCCTATACTTTGGTGCCACGGGCTCGTCCGTCAGCGGGTGAGCCGTGTGCGATCGAAATAGGATTCGGCGGCACACCCTCGCCAACAGGCCGACCCCTCCCCCCCCCAGGGTACACTCCACTCCAGCCCCTCCCCCCCCCTGGTGCATCTCCCATTCGGACGCTCTCATTTGCATTCCTCTCTTCATTTTTTTCCCCACTCCCAATCTTCCCTCATGTGTCTCGGTAACTGAGCTCACTCACCCACGACCTATTTCCCTCGTTACGAACCCCAACTCGCCTCGTACCCGCTCCCAGGGAATCGAATCAGCGGGTTGGATCCAATGCCCTGACGCGCAGGAAATGTTTTGGTTAATTCTCAGTAGCTGGGGACATCCACGTGTGCGAGTCACATCTATGGTATGTGGCAGGAGGTGAATCATCACCAATCATGTACTACATCTATATCATCGACCTACATGATAAGAAACATGATAGAATAAAATTATGAAAACGTGTTAGTCGTGCATAATGATGTTACGATAGTTTTGGTATTATCAGAATTAATAGAAGAATTAGGTTGGGAATGATCATCAAGTTTAGGTTTAAGTACCGATTAAACCTCCTGCATAAATTAAAAACGGATAGGATTACTGAAGGTGTTAGATATATATTAAGAGCACCTGAATATTATGCTAGATTTGACCATGGTCAGGATGCCGTGCCCCGTTGCGATGCCTGCAGGCAAATAAGATCATTTAGGTAGATAGTCACACCTACAGATTTAAAATGTCACTTTTCCCTCGTACTATTAGAGAACATAATAGGAAGGATAGCAAAGGGATATGCGGGTGAAATATTGCTT
Organism: Platycnemis pennipes; assembly: GCA_933228895.1. Taxonomy (NCBI): domain Eukaryota; kingdom Metazoa; phylum Arthropoda; class Insecta; order Odonata; family Platycnemididae; genus Platycnemis; species Platycnemis pennipes. The sequence goes on along the minus strand of OW121846.1, from coordinate 64,997,403 downwards.
GATTAGCCTGAAAGTGCATGTGGATGTATTAAAATTTCTAACCCATGCATGATAGGTAAATACAGTTAAATATATGCAGATAAATGCCATTATAACCAATAATACATTTAGTACTATGTAGATACTGGCCATCTAGCGACATGTGACTCTATTTTCTAGCATGTTTCTATGTAGTGGCCTAGTATCATATCAATGGTGCATGTTTGGTTATATTCACCCCCTGCCACACATGCGTGCGGCGGCTTGCAAGGTATTGCGTAGATGTAGATGCATGCACCAGACACGTGAAACCAATTCATTAGAATCTATGGTGTAACGTATTTATTATTTTTCGGCTAGGAATTGGTTTATATGCAATAATTTTCATTCCATATGCGCTTACAATAATGCAATTAGTGTATGTTTGTAGAACCATGATCATACACTTTAACCTACGCTACATACATCACAGCTATCTAACTGCTTATTATATTGCTTAGTATAATCTCTAATGTTTTGTGGGAAGAAATATATATATATATATATTTCATATATATATATATATTTCTTCCCACTGCATATAATATATATATATATATATATATATTAATCTACTTGTACGGCATTCTATCTTCCTTGCTATCGTGGTCGAATCTATAGTGATATGCGGTAGTACTCAATACATTTCTAACGTCGCCGGAAAAAGTTGAGCTTGAAATTCACTTTAAATACTCCGTCTAAATTTTACGCACTACAATCTGATATTCCTTCCCATCATTTTAGTTTTATTTTATACGAGTTATTTTATAAAATAGTGACACCATGCACTGCTCTCATAACGGCCTTTGACAAAGCTTTTCGGTTTTCTCTGTACACGCTCGAATTTCATAACTAAACCTGAATAATAGGGACCCTATTCGTATTCTAAGTGACGCCTTACGAGCAACTTGTTTGAGAACGTACTGAAAGGACAGCGTGATGGCCCATTAGGAAGACAGTAACAAGATGTCACTGCTTCGAATCAGGGAGAGGCATTTGGACTTGTGCAGCCAAACCCAACGATGGGCGAAGCAAGAAAGAAACAGTCAGTAAAATAGCCAAGAAAAAGAGGGCATTTTATCAAAAGAAGAATCTACTTTCATCTGGAAATACAAGCGCAGAAATAAGGAAACAATTCATCAGAACAAACATCCGAAGTATTTATCTTTACGGCAGTGAAGCATGGACGATGGCAATAGCGGAGAAGAACAGGTTGGAAGCATTTGAGATGTGGTGCTACAGAAGAATGATATAGACAAAATGTATCGACCGGGTAATAGACGAGAAAGTCTTAAGAAGAGTCGGAGAAAACAGAAGTCTGCTCTCTAAAAAGAAGACAGGACAGCTTAATCGGCCATATCTCAAAACACGATGGTCTGATGATGAATTTTAGAGGGAAAAGTGAACGGAAAGAATGAAAAACAAGACAGGCCTCGTATGAGATATATTGTAGCTGATCTCCTTCTCCTATACGGGGCGTGGGATACCGCCGGTTGGTTACGAGACAAAAACAGATTGAAGACTTTGGTAGATAATTTTGAGATATTGAATTCTGAGTGAAAAGATTACAGCGACAAAAAGAAGGAAGTCAAGTTGCTCTCAAACGGGTTCACACGAGCTCCCTGGCTCCTCCGAACCGCTCCTCCTGCCGAGGGTGCCGAGAGTCCTCTCGCCTGCCTCTCTTTCGCTCCACTCCTTAGTTCCCATTCAAGCCTCTGCACACTGGGCTCAAATTGATCTACTCTCTGATCCATTCTCTCGAACCAATATCCTCGCAAAATCTTCAGTATAGAATCTTTAGAAATCAGTGACAGCATGCAAAGCCTGAAAAAGTTAAATTCGAGGAGTTATTATCCACACAGCATGAACTATCCAACGGAGTCTCGGTATTTCCAGGTCCCGCTGCGCGGATCCTGGCCGCGACGCGCGATCAAAAAATCGAGTTCATTCTCGACTTCGCAAACTTTTTTCAAATATTTTAACGGAATAAACTAGAAATATCTTCAATTTATACTCTGATGAAGTATCCCAGAGACCATTTTCCGATTGTCTACTTTATGTAAAATTTTGTCTAAAAAAGAGTCCGCAATTTTGTGACGGAATATCACTCAAATATAGGCAAAATGTCTGAAACGTATGCATAGCATAGGCAAAGTACCCTGTTTATAATTGGCAATGTTTTTTTATTTAATAAAAATCGTTTAATTACTCCTATATCTGATCAAATTTTAAGATTTTCGAAGAAAATGAGAGCGGGCGCCTTTTTCGAAATTTGGTCGTGTTTGAGCCTCTGTATCTAAGTAGCGGGTAATACATATGAAAAATAACTTACCATTACATAATTACCATTTAAATGTGTGTATATGTGCCAAGTCTCAAGACGTTATCTCAAAAAAAAAGGCAGTTTTGGACTTCTGTCAGCCTAATTGCGATTTGAGCCCACTGTGCTCTGGCGATCTCACGTTGGGGAGGGGGATACCGGATTGGTTACAATATGTAACAGGTTATGAAGGATGTGAAAGCGAGGAATTACGTTAATATGAAGAGGTTTGTCAGTAGAAGAATCGAGTGGAGGACTGCGTCAAACCAATCCTAAGATTGTTGACCGATGATCATGAACAGTCTTTCTGGAAAATGGCAGGTGGCACTGGGAAAGTAACCCCCCCCCCCCCCACTTTCCTGGTATGAGAACTTCACACGCCGGTGAGCTCGGTATTTTCTGTGCTCTGCCCTCAGAAACAAGACCAGGCTTTGGGGTTAACACAAATATTTAACGGAAATTCTGGGAATTTCGGCTGTTATATTGGAAATTTACCGTAGTTTGCCGTTCCAGTTGTTCGATTTCAGTGAGCATGAAATTTTTTGACGGCGTGCAATAGAGTGGTATAAAGAGGGATGCACAGGTGAAAAACCTGGCCCCAACAACTTCGGGGACAACACGGTAATTCAATGGCCTTTCTTTTCAGAGTGTCACCGCTTTGTTCTTCATAGGCCGTTAAGCATAATTTTCGATTTGCTTCTTGCAGTGGCTCCTCTTCCCACTCTCTACTTACCCCGAAAAAAAATATTTTTGTCTCATTCCCTTCACTTTGAATATATGTCGACTATTTTCTACTACGAGAAAGCGAATCATATCGGTCATATCAATTGTTTAAGTACCGGAGGCTATGCATTTCCGAGCGATTTTTTCTCCAGTGTTTATGAAGGCATTTTCTCTGCAACGTGGCCCTGTCATTCTGGATAACCGCATTCGTTTGCCCATTACAGGTTCTTAAACAGATTTTTAAAGTTTATTCCTTCATAAATGAGGAAAAATCATGTCCAAATCCAAGTATTTCATGAATAATGCGGTCTTGTTTCATATGGGGTATTGCAATCGAAAATGTAAAAGCAATATCGTATTTTTGCTGATCTCGGATTTTTTTACGGCCATTCCTTAGGGCAAACCATTAGTCAATCTGATTTCTTTCCTCCAGTGCTGTTTAGTGGGACAGCGTTGGGAGACAAGTTCCTTCTCCGTATCCTGGTCTCTTGACGACCTGAAGACGCCTCCTGAAATGCAACGAAACTGTTGTCATGCAACGCTGAACCACGGCACAGTACCAGAAAAATAAACCTAGAGAACACTAGATGCTGCGTTATCCTTCGATTAAACTATTCCTTGCAATTTGTGATTTAAATCTCCTTTCGCACAGAAATTCCTTTCTTTCTGGTCAGAGGTTTTGTGAATTTGACGTGACGTCAAGACGTGAAGGAAGGGGTAAAAACATGTTTCCCCAACCTAACGACATCCGTCAATTAAAAGAGGACATAGAAAATGGTCCTTCACTATTTATTAATATGCGTGAATCACAGTGGAAGCTACGTAGAAATATAGTACCAGGTCTGTGCGCTATGCGATGGAAGGAAAAAACAAAACAAAATATTTGGTGTTTATTTGTTCCTTACGTAACTCATTTTCTGGACGGAATGTATGTAATAATATGCTACGTGTAATGCATACCATTTTATTTGCATGCTAAGATAAGTTATTTTTATGAAGACATCTTGGAGTGATATTAAATTCTGCATGATGGATACGCAAAGAGCATAATTATGGGAAAAATAGATTGAATACCCTCGCAATGTAGCCCTAATAAACAGAAATTTAAGAAAAAAGGAGTACCAGATGTAACTGAGCTAGCAATGGATAGGGAATGATGCAGAACTATAGTTAACCAATCGTAGGATTGAGAGTAAATGAAAGAATGAGTTCCAGTTACCAATAAAAAGCTGTGGAAAGCCGTAAATAGGCTCCGAATAGAAATTTTATTATTGAATAACTATAGACTGGCTGGACAAAAAAAATATTTTGCCGGAATTTCGCGACCATCGCTCTTTTGCCTCGAATATTTCAAATTTTCAAAGGACGCCAGAGTAACAGAGCAGAAAGCTCCCAAATGCCGTTTATTATTTCGCAGTCGTTCATTAAATGGCATTTTATGCGAATTTTTGAGAGCAGGAGGATGGAAAAATGAGAAAGCCAAGGAGAATATTGGAAAGGAAATAGGCTGCGATGCAGTCATGGCAGTGTTGGGAGCCACGTCACTCATACGGCTCGAAAGGACTGCGCAAGTTAGTCTCCTATTAGCCATGGCTAACGTCAACTACGGTACTATGACCGTCGAGCATTGACGTGCAGAGAAAGGTATATACCGTAAAATACGCTGGTATGTTGTGGCGTTTAGCCTTCAGTTACTGGAAAAAATGACAAATGACAAAGCACCTGCAAAAAATGAAATAAAAACATTATTAGTCATTAGTCCCTCGAAAAGAATTTTTAGGTCAGATATGATTAAAACTGCCATTATTAGACGAATAGTTAGTAAAGGTGATGAAATAGATTTCAGGCGGGATGTGGTGAAATGCATCCATATTCAAACGTAAGTTACCCAACTTTTCCACTTGTGAAAAATATTTAACTTTTATTTCATAATGCGTTTCAACTCCCTGGACCATATTTAGGTTAGAAGGCATTAAAAGTTTTCTATAATTTTAACAGTTATGTTCTATAGTTAGCGTCTGGTGTGTGTGGTTGGTTATTTAGGGGAGGCGACCGACAGCTGAGGTCATTTGCGCCATATAGGATAGGTTGGTAATTGGGTAATGGTAGGAGTTTTTAGGGAAAGGAGGAAGGGTGGAGAGAAACCCGGCGTCGGCATTAGACTACTCTTAACGAAAGGCGCCAAGGGGACCACGGCTTAACGTCCCATCCGACGGACGGAGTACTGTACTTGAAATGCCCTCCACTAGGCACTCAAGTGGGGACCGGTTTTCTACTGAAAAATCCGCCACTGCCGGGAATCGAACCCGGGCCCTCGGGATGGGAGGCCAGTACTCTAGCCACCACACCAACCCGATCCCCCTGGTGTGTGTGCGTTCTATATGAAACGTGTGGTAACCAAGTCGGCTATGAAGTACAGATGGCGTCCTGATATGACATGCCACTTTTACTGAAATACACTGATATTTCTACCTCAGGTGAAAGTCCTATTTCGTTATTCTAAATATAAAATAAATGGGGTATTCAAGGGGACATCCTATTTATATTAATTAGTCCACAATTAAAGAGTTCAGAACAGATTTCCCACTCATTAGAGGAGATAGGTGCGAACTAAGAATTACGATTGGGTCCAAGTGGCTGATTGGTGAAGAAACTATCATGGTAGAAAATAATTAGTTTTGATTCACTGTAGAAATTTACATGGTACGCTTTCGGATTGGATAGAGAACTGACTTTACTAAGGCTAAGTAAAATACGGGGACTCCAGTTGATTTCTACATTTATTATTTCATTAGAACACAATAAAGATTAGTCACAATTATGATCAATTTTAATGGAGCCATATGAAATTGGGTGAAAGGCTCAACATCTATGTACACCTAGTACAAACAAAGAATAACCCTGCAAACGGTATCGAAGATAAATGGCAGGAGTTAAATTATCCTCAAACGAGCGCCTAGTCCATTCACAACTTGTGTTACTACGGATAAAAAGAAAAATATTGGCTGAATAAACTCGGCACACGTCATTAAAGGTTTAGAAATTGCGAGGGAGTATGTATATTTTTATTAATAGGTTAACCATGTGTTTTTATTAACCACAATATTAATTACAATGGTCATGGTAGGGTGTAGTTAGCGTAACTTTTCAGAGTGAAGACATTTTAGGATATTTGGCTATTTCGTTATCACTTCATCTAGGAATAATAGACTTTACCGAGGTTAATTTGAGGCCAAGGTAGAACTTAGGCTAAGCACCTAAAAGAACTTCATGAGTCACTTTAACTCATACCATGTAAATGCGTCATTAAAAGTTGGTGCCCCATCACCCACTCGCATGCCATTCACTAAGCATAATGCAAATTTAATGCAGTGGAAAAAAAAGAAGAATTGTCTGTGGGGAAGCCCGTCTAAATTATTGAGCAAATACTCTTCCATTTTTTTCTTGGCAACTAGCAATTTTTTTCAAAACAAATGGAAAACTAGGCTTCCACTTCTGCTTTTGTCCTTGCCTTGTATTTATTTGTAGAAGTTATGACTACGGAAAGCTTTAGGTGAATTGAACCTTGAAATGGGCATTTTTTTGTCTGAGCTCTAGATGGAAATATCCGCAAATTGGAATAAGTTGCACTTGGATATATTCCTATTTATAGCGATAGTGTAACATTTTTATTGATTACAAGCTTAATGTGCAAACATTTCATTTTTAGTTGAGGGAAGTATCGACAGTGCTGTCGCGGCACGTGGGTGACTTTTATTCGGAAGCTAGGTAAATAATGTCTTCCATTTTGTTCAAATGCCATCAATAAATATTGATTCTCTTCAGTTGTCCAAGTTGTACTTAGCAATGGCCCGAGAACGATTTAGTACACTCACGGATAGAACACGACTTTAACGAAAATACACCCTTTGTATCGAGGGTTAAATGGATTTTGATTAATTAGAGTAGTTTCAATTTCGAAGAAAGCGGGGTAGAATGGAATTGAACTTCGTATTTTACCGAAATTAGATTGACTCATATCTTCAGTTTTTTATTCGGTACACTACACTGAGACCAATGTGCTTAGGCACAATCCTAGCTATACTAGGTTGGAAAGTAAAGGATCTTGAATATTTAAATCTTTACTTATATTCGGCTTTAATATGTTGCTTTTGAGTGTCTCCGCATTTCCGGTAAAAATATGGAATGGACTCCAGTAGCCGAAGAAAATTATGGAAAACTCAAGTGCCGAAATGATTTTTTTTCCGTTCCCCTGAATCTTTTTCGAGTTTTTTTGGGGTCATTTGGCTGAACGAACTCTTTATCAGCGACACTCATTAGCACTGAGCTCATTGTCCCTAAGGTGGCTGGCATCTTGACAAGGGCGAAAGAGTTTCAGCGAATCGATGAAAACATTCCGTGCCTACCAAAGACCTCAATTTGCCTCAGAATCCCGGCTTCACACGCCTTTTCCCGAGGTCTTGCATTTAACTTCCTCTCTTGTCTGGTAACTCTGGGCTCTTTTCTTGCCCTCTTTTTCCGTTTTGCCGCCCACTTTTAGCTCTCGAATTTCTCTTTGCTAACTCTTAAAATCCTTTGAGCGAATTCGAAACCAAACTACTTTCCGACGACACCGAAAGCATTTTGAGAACTCTTTTACATCACGGTAGATTTGGTTGCAATTGTAAGAATAGAAGAATAGAACTGCTGAACGAATAGATTAAAAATCCTTTCTGTCCATGCAAAATAAGGGATAAGAATATATGATATAGCAGGACTGGATAAATGTGTGTCACATAATATGTATGATAATATATTAACCTTGATAGTGTTACTAACATCATTCTTTCGATGCATTTTTTAAATTCAGTGTCAATATACTGTAGTGAATAAATAGAGATACTACAATATTTAACACATTTTAAACTTAGGTTATTTGTGGCACATTGTCTTTTGTTGAATTTGACGTAATACATCTTTTATGTATTACGTTAATACTATTATGCATGTATTAAATAACATAAGTTCATAGTATCGAAATGAAGACATCAAATATGATTTCCCCTGTATGCCCTTGCTGTGGCTGGTAAAGTACTATGTAGATGCTTCAATATGCGACAGCGTCAATCAAATGCATACTGCATAAGAAATTACGAATAAATTCATATGTATCATAACCCAATAGCTGACACCTGGCCAGTGGCTGACAAATATTCTTGCTAACTGACAAGTCCATAGACTTTAAAGTGATCATAGAGGCCGACAGAAATGATTAAGAGGTCGAAAGAAAAGAATGTAGAACGTCAGTTTCCGGTCTTATGTGCACAACCCTTGAAAGTGTTTTAGAGTGCATAATGTAGTAATTTGTTCCAAAAAAACGGCAATTAGTACCTACAAACTGGAAAAAACTGGAGAATTCTTCGATAAGGTTTTATTTCTCGAGAACTTGGCCAAATGTACGACTTCTCCGAATAGCTGGTGACCCAGATAATCTAGATGCACTTTACATTTACAGTATAAAATGAAATCCACCTTGTGATTGTGTGCAGGGTGTTAATCATCAGCATTTAGGCCCCATTAAATCTAGGCGGTTGAAGATTGGCTTGGTGCATAGGAACATGAATAAAATTGAAAAAGGACGGAATAAAGTTCAGAAAGAAGTGTAGCTTCGTCCGAAATACTTATTGCGTCAATAAAAGTAAAAATTTGGACGCAGCATCTACATAGTATTAAGACGTCGCCATGACAGAAGACGTGTCGGGGGAACATTTCCGGGAAATAACTGAGCCGTAGATTAGGGCTCGCAAAAAGGTGTTTTGGGAAATTTGGTGAGAAAGTAATAGATGCGTGCTACTTTCCATCAGGCCTCATTTAGAACTAGTGGGCTGAAGTTTACTTATACTACGTATCTGAGGAGGGATTTCTATGAATACATACCCACTCATTACCAGTTCTACTTTTCAGCCAACATGCAAGAAGCATTTCAAAATAACCGCAGATGTGCATAATACATATTAGTGTATGCTTAAACCCTAAAATAAAAAACCCAACATCTTAATTTCATCTCTGTTTACTTAATTAATCTGTACCAATCTAATGCGTGCAATTTCATTTTCATGCAATTTCATTTTCATGCCATTTATTTGATTAAGGCACTATATTTTGAGAAGTCTTGATGTTATTATGGCCACGAATTGTTTGCGAAAAGAATGGATTTCTAAATATATCTGAGTCACAGGGGATTTCTCATATCTTATTTTTGTGATCCTATCTACCAATGTAGTGTAAGGACCTAATGATTAACTCGGTGCCAGAGGTGAACTCTTCGGACCTGTACTTATGAAGAAGACTTATGGAAAAGAAAAAGTCTGGCTTGCTGTTCACATCTACATAATACCCGGCAAGCCACCATAAAGGTGTGTGGTAGGGGGTGGATTCACGCCAATTATTATACCATGGTATTACATATCATGCTTAAATAGGATTTGTAAAATAGCAAAGAAAGCATGCTAAAACATGGTCTTCGTTTTATTAGCTTGAGTTTCTCTCAGTTTCTGATCATGGTCCAGTCTGATCCAGTCTTCGTGTTTGAAGGGTCTCCCATGATATGCTATTTAGTACCGTCAATTACAAGTCTTTTTAAACCTAAGACAACCCCTTCATCCGTGCGCAAAATAGGATTTGAACCCGCGACCCATGGATTGCCAGGCCCGCATGGTACCGACCTGGCTACCTCAGCCGGCTGTGCTATTGTTAACTGCAACTTCCCAAAACAGTGGGACTTACAAATTTTTGCCATCAAAAAATGTCCAAATAAATAAATAAAATATTATATTCCTTCGCAGGTAATAGCCATTTACAGAAATAGCAGGCAAGTTAACATGGTGTAATTTTGACATTATGTAAAAAAAATAAAACTTTGTTCTATTCCACATAAATATTATTAAATACTGCTAGACCGGTTACCACATTTTCTGGTCATTAGCAAGAGCTGAATGAGATATATGCCGAGTGCATAGAACAAAACTTTATTTTATTTATATGATAGCCATTTAGTTGAAAGAGCCTGCTGCGTGCATAACGTACAGGTTTCTGTTATTAAATAGCATTGTGTCTCTTAGTAAGAATACGTAGTGCATGTTTGTTTCACCATCTACGGCACGAACTTTAGGTGGCCTGATGAGTGGTAAATTATTGTAGACGAAAATTATGGCGTCAGAAGTTTGTTTTTGAATATACTTATGCAATTCGATGCATATTTTAGTCGACTCCTTGGTAGTGACTACTTTTCGAGTTCTTGATATAATAAATCGCTTCAGGCTTAACATTGTGAAAATGATTCATGATGAATAACATTAAAATTAAACTTTCAAATTCCACGTAGGAAAAAGACCAGGCCTGATGATTCTGAATCCACAGTGAATCCCAGGTCGAATTAAACTTTTTTTTGTGGAATTACAAAGGTATATTTTGATGTTATTCTTTCGAGTTCTTGCCAGAAATAATGAAACCATATAACTATATCGCCGCTTGATCTGATTCGCTGACTCTCGGAGTTTTCATTTTAAATAAGTAATCAGGTCAACCTGGTACGTATCCCATTTTACTGGTTGCCAAGTTTAGATGAAGCTAACGAGGGAAAAGGGGCAACGTTTTCATACTGCATCTATACATTATCTGGCACGCTTTAGGTTAATACAAACCATCAATTTTCTTTCCAGTTTATTGACATCTACTTCGTGGCCTCCTGAAAGGCGTTTGGCAGGGAGTGTATCCACACCAGGCATGTAATATTGAAGAGTACGCAGTCATAAAGTTGGTAGGTACACCGCCAGTTTTACTGTTATCATCCTATTTCCCAGGAGAAAACGACGACCCTACGTGCCATACAGTGTCCTACCTTAAACTATAGATAGCTAGTACTGTTCAAGTTTTTATACAAATACGAGGGCATAAGCACGCGTGTTATTGGAGACGTTCAAATCTTTAGGGGAACAGGATTTAAAATATACATTGAAATTTTTCCCCAAAATATTCGACACAAAAAAAATTCTTTCATCGACAATTGCCCTTGAAAGAAATAAAAATCCTCAAATTGCCTTAGGTTAGTGACCGTAGTTATTCTGGGGAAGTGACTGAGAGCTTAGGTAATAGTTAAGTAATCAGAATGAGGTAGGATATCGATATGCAACTGAATAAGGGGGAAGAGAAACCCGGCGTTGGCACTGGTTGCTCTTAATAAAGGCGCCAAGAGGTTGCGGTTTTGCGTCCAATCGGACGGACGGAGTACTGAACTTAGAAGTCTCCTAATAGAATTCAAGTAGGGACCGGTGTTGCAATGGAAAATATCTCCCGCTGCCGGGATTCAAGCCCGGTCTCTCGGGAAGAGATGAAAACATTCTAACGATCATATAGCCCTATCATAGTTTAGTTATCATAGTAATAATTATAGAGCATCAAATCATTAGTCGCTGACTGAATCATGAGTTTTCGAAGGAGAAAATCAGAAAAATGTGCGGGATAAAACTTAATAAGTATTCATAATATTGTAATGATTTTAGAAACCTTCATAGTTTTATGGACATTTTCTATATTTAAATTTAAATTGTACCACAAATGTGTGATTACAACGTTTGCCGCCGCATATGGTGATAAATTAAGTTTGGAATCCGCTTTATTTCCTAGCCTTATTCCGAGGGCCAGTTTCCAAGCCTCTTTGAGCATGCATATATTTCTCAAGTTCAATTACTGTTGCAAGCTATCGCTGGATATGAATTGTTTACTGGCATTTATGAACGCATGCGTATCATCACTCCGTGTTATATTTGACAATACGGTGTAATCGGCAAAAATACGAATCTTAAAGACAACTACGACAATTTCATTAATATAAATAAAGAAAAAATTTGGAATCAATACATAAATCAGCATCCGATTGTGATATATCCTCATCGAAGGTAACCAATTCGTATTCTTAAGAGTGCATGGCTACGGAATGGAATACCGTAGGTATGCCAGCTGATGCATATCTATGTCTATATAATACCCCAAGCGTGTGTAGCAAGGGGTGAGCCATGCACTGCTCATGCAGTTAAATATTTAGGTCATATCATATATTAATGAATTCAGTACGTTTCTTCGTGAGACCAAAGTATCTAGAATTAAAGGAAATTCTCATAAGAAGTGAAGTATTTTTTTAATGTAATACTATCATGAAAGCTATGACCATCAGTGGCGGAAATCTCACGTAAACAAATATTCTCTTATTTTGTCGATCATGTAAAAAAATATTTTATTTTTTGTGTCACATAGGCATGCAAAACCTATGTCTTATTTTATCTAGCCTATCATAGTACGGAGAAAGTATTAATACATTTAGCAACTTATATTTATGTCATGGGAAGAACGGCTGAAGAAGGCCATGTGTGAGATATATAAAGCTATTAGTGAAGGATATGAAAGAGAAGAATAAGGTTGCGCTCTCCCTTTTTATTTGTGCATTTGAAAGTCTAAAAGTAAATAATGGTAATAACCCAAGTCAATTTTCAAAGTAATTCCTCAGTCTAAAATGCTTCAAAAGTGGTCAAATCAATGATGCGCTGAAAAGCCCAGTCATCATGTGGGTGGGCAATTGACATCACACGGAAAATATCGTCTGCTTACGTCGCATTCCGAGAGAGAATCAGCGTAATGTCGTCACATATTGCAGTCAGAAAAATGTCTAGAAACTGTAAAAACCTGATGAGGAGAAGCTGTAAATCTCTCCTTCTCTACGTGTTAGTAATTAACGCGGAAACGAAAATTCTAAATCTACTTTTAGCTGCATATAATTTTGTCTTTCATTCAGGGATGAAGTCTTCGGTCCTCAGCAGTGAAAAGGGGAAGGTTACTTTATGGGAATAAAATTTCTGCTTTCAATTTAAGAGCGGCTATTTGTGACTGCTGCTTCCTGTTCTGGGAACCGTCCCTCAATTGGGAAAGCCGTTTACCCGTCGTTAATCATAGTGAAACTTTGAGGAAAATACCTTAGTCTTTGAATGTTCATATAATTTCAATTTAGGGATTACCTCAGAGTCAGATGAAATCATCAAGAGAAGAGAAGTTTTTGAGTCAGCGAAGACTGCAAGTTTTGCATGACCTACGTCTCCTTCGAGGTTGGTATGAAATTTGGAAATGTATGCCTCTTCATGTGAGAAATATCCATGACTCCATTGATAGGCTAAGAAATCTCCTCCTACAATCATCTTACGCTCGCTCTTTTGGTTATCAATAATGGTGATCTGCTTCTCAAGTTTGGTCCTAAGTGTGCATTGGCATTGGGAGGTCTATAGTACGGGAAAACTATTAAAAATTACTTTTGATGTAGCGCATGGAATGGAACACCAGGCTTCTACTAATTTTTTATAAGGAAATATTTCTATTTCCTTATAAAAAACTTATTTGCTGACTATTTTGTCCTTAACTGCGATAAACCCTCTCCCTCCCGGTCGAATCTTTCGATTTCTCCTATGCATTTTAAAAATTAATAGAAAATTTCACTATCGGTAATGCCACTCGTTAACCCGCTTTCATTTCAGGTAGGACCGAAGGCGTCACTTTGTGGAATTTTACGGTATTCATGGTAACGAATGAAATAAAACTTTTAGTCAATTCCACACTTTTTTAATAACCGACCTAGGTTTCGACAAATTTGAGACCTTGAGAATGACATAAATTTGTCGAAACCTATGTCGGTTATTAAAAAAGTGTGGAATTGACTAAAAGTTTTATTTTATTCGTTACCATGAACAGCTTTCATTTCTTATGATTAGATCAGGATAAATACCCTATGACGTGGTGAAATCTTCTTCTTAAACTACGGCAAATTTCTACCTCCCAGAAAAACGAAAATTCTTCTCTGTTATGACGGCTGCTCATTCGATTTTTATCCTATAGATCTTTTTTTCTCAGTGCGTTTGTCTATTTTGTGGCTTATGCTTCCATGACATGCCTACATAAAAGGCTATATTTATGTTCAGACTGTGTCTATACTGTATTTTCAGACTAATTCGTAATTGTTCGCTGCTCCAAAGAATGACCTACTCTATGGCCTACCGCCTATGCTAAACCCAACTCGTATTCATGCCCCGGTATCCTGAATGCTACTCCGAACTTCACGACGTCTCCTTAGTATAATGGACACCCGAGTGAGTTAGGGGTTATGTAAGTAAATGAGGTTTTAGGGGTATCCAACACGTACATTCCGGCATCTTTTAATCACTGGTACTTATAAAACTCGATAACCATGAATGGTCGACTTGGTGAATGCTATTGGATTCGCATCTTTCCTGCCCAATTTAGTTTGCTTACTACAACTCACAGAAGCGCCACATTCTTTCTCCTTTTCAGCTGCAATATGACAATGGAAGAATACATGTGTCATTGAAGAAGTTATGGTACGCCGTGCTACCTTGTGACGTCACAGTGACTTTTTCAAGATGCCTACCCAATTTCCGAGGACCGATATTTTCTTATTTTCTGCGATGTTTATTAAACTTACAAATGCCATTTGAAATTAATATTGCTGTTGATATATTATTGATATTCTAAAATAATTTGCAACCGTTATTTTAGGCATCTTTGTAGGCAATACACAACCTTATTATGCAAATAAGAAGAGGTCAGCTTCTAGGAGAATCGAATGAAGAGCTGCATCAAACCAATCCTAGGATTTTTGACTGATAATGATTATGATACGTACATTTTGTTTCCTTCGTAGATTTTAGTTAGTAGAAATAATAGGTTGAATCTTGTATTCTGATATGTGATTCAAGTAATTAATGACTTGACGTCGGCGTCCGGGGATGCATAGATTGCTACTGGTTTTTAATTTAAAATTGAAATAATACGTGGATTGATGTCAGGAATCAATTCTCTTCCACTAACGTACGAACCCTTCACTGCAAAAATATTTCTTTACTTACATTTCCATTCCATAATCTTACATTTCCATTATTTGAGTACGGATTTAGGGAAAAATTATACCTTGAAATTATTTCCTAGACCAGGTTTTTCTCCCTGTGGTTGTACCCAAATCGGATCTTTGAATGAGGTGGTGGTTAAATTCAGCAATTTTATTTTTTATTCTACTGCACTCAAATATCTTCAGGGTAATATTTTTGTCCGGCAACTTTTCTGGGTATTTAGCTGTCATACTAATTTTTCCTGTAACATAAGTGTTCGGTCGATGCCTTCTTGTTTGTAGAAACGGATCTTTAATTGGCATATCTGACTAGTAAGTGTGACTGAGCATGTTAAGGGAATTAACTTTGTACAATTCCACAAAATGATCATTTTGTGGAATTGTACAAAGTTAATTTCCTTAACATGTTCAGTGCAACTAAATTCCACCAAGTATCGCCTGCCTCCATTGATGTTATTTGTAAGTGTGATATCATATCTATTTGAATATACCTTTCGCCATAACTTGTTTAATTTTCAAAAATATTGGTCATATTAGATGGTCCTTAAGTATTTTTTTCGTTTCTTCTTGGCCCAACTTCCCGAAAGGTATGGCGAAAATAATCTTCACTATGTGTCAACGAAAACGCATCGGGAGAATTATGCATGAATTGAAGACTTGAGTCAGTGAAGGATATATTTGCCATTTTGAAACCACCTAAGTATATGAGGTCTGTCTTTCGAGTCTTGCGCAGAAACGAACAAGGTCAAAGCGGAGGAACACCTCAAGGTTAATTTCTCTTCAGATCCTTGTGAGGGGAATTCCTGCTGCATGATGCACCACAGAGGAGTAAGGATATTTCAGTTATTTTCGACTGCTCTTGAAAATCACTAAATTTCTGTCACTATGTGTTGACATTCCCTTCCAGTACCTTCATTGAAGTCATAAAATTGTAAATGAAAAGAAACTAGTAGATATAAAGTCAGATGAGTTCAGGTGTTTTGGAAATAAAGAGTGGGGAAATATCCGAAAGGTGATATTATTGACCGAATTAATGCGCATGAACTTAATAGATAGAAGTACATTATGATAGTAAATTCAAACAGTTTTCTAACAGCCTTACTGCGATGTATGATTATAATTAGTACTAAAGTTAGGATTTATAAGTTTCTCTAACAGCTATGAATATTCTGTGCCGTTTAATTTGACCCTATCTTGAGGTTATCCGAAGGTAAATACAACATCCAAGCATCATTTGAACCTTCAAACCTTTGGGTTGTCAGGCGGGTGTGTTACCGACTTGTCTACCGTGGCCGGCAAAGGAATACGATTTTTTAACGTTAGAGGTACTTCAACGTCTTGCTACCTGTTGGATGTTAAAAAATTGACAGTCAACTCCAACTCCCAAAACGGTATTTGCATGGCTCTTCACCCCTCCATCATTTCCGTCTTTATTTCTCCCGTATTATTTATTCCCGAGGCTACCTCAACAGAACCACCCCTACTTTGCCCCACCCTTGCCTGACTCCCCTTGACCTTCTCTTAAGCACCCATCTCCATAAAATGCCCATCCGTGTGGGCTTAATATTGAGAAACCTGAAGCTATGACTTGTGTACTCTGGGAGATGAAATTGAATTTATGACCTCGTGGTTTACAAGTTCCTGCCTTTAAGTTTTGTGGTTTCATTTTCCGAGTTGTACCCTGTTTAGTGATAAGGAGTCCCATCTACATCTATACAATATCCTTCAAGTCACCGCGAGGGTTTGTGGCATGGGGTGCAGATCACCAAACATGCACTATTGACATGCAAACAAGCTAAAATATAAATACATACTAGATAATAGGGTCACATGCAGCTAGATAGTTAGTACCTACACAGTAATAAAGGGGTTCCAATTAAACGCCCCCATTTCGGGGCTCCAAACACTTGCAAGGACACATATACTGCCCCTGTAAAAATCGTGCTTCCTGAAGATCGTCTTTAAATTCTAAAAGACGAAAACGCCGGTTGGAACCATTGACTTTAAAGAAACATGTGACAGACATTTCTGTCTGTGATATACAGTGATGAAGTCAGAGGCTGAAAAGTGTCAATAGCACCCTGCTAGAAGACCTTTTTCTATACAAATACATCTACTTTTCCTAAATCCATACTCGTTATCTGATGGGTTGTATTCTATTTTTTCCTCGATTATTGCTGATTATTCGAGTCAGTATTTTGGAGGCATGTGATACAAGACTCAAAATTAATTTATTCAATGTATTTATTTTTTCTTATTTTAATCTGAGAATTTCAGGATTCAAAGTCCTCTCTTCCAATTAACCCCTCTACCATCGCACAGTGGTCGGAAATCGAAAATTTTTGGACAAAATTCAAAAATCGCTTTTTTTGAGATATGGACTTGAAATTTCGCATATTTACTCACAAAAGATTGCTAATTAAGGAATAGTACGTTTTTTCATGATTCTGAACCGTTAGCTAGATACGGGGGCTCAAACATGACTAAATTTCCAAAAAAACTCCTGACTTCCTTTTTCTCCGAATATCTTCAAAGTTATGTTGATGGTGTCGTTGTAGGAGGAATTTGTTCGAATAAAAAACGGTATGATCTATTAACACAATTCTTTGCCTTTGCTATGCTTTAGTTTTGAAGATTTTTTTATAACATTTGTGTGCTGTTACGTTACAAAATGGCGGAAGCTGCTTTTGGACAAAATTTCACATAAAGTAGAGAATATCTAGCATTTTAGGGAGCGACCTGTCAAGTGACTTATATCAGAGCGTTTGTTGAAGACGTTTAAATACGAAACTGAAGAGAAATAAAAAATAAGTGTGCGACGCCGAAAAATACATATGATTTTCCGACCGTGCGTCCGGGGTCCGACTCCGGGTGCCGGGGCTGGAAATGCCGAGGCTCGCTTACATTGCTCACGTGCGATGAACCCTAAAGCTTCGGATTCGCCGCGTTTCTGCTGTACACATTATCACTAACCTCCACAGACTCTCTATGGACGAAAATGGTGAGAATATTGTATCGAGCGAGCGGATAATTGTACGTGTAGTAGCGTTCAAGTTATTTTTGTTGCGACCGTTCGGGAAACATACTTCTTATTTACGGCCTTTAACCAAAAAAGTGTGAAATCTTCGTGTGGACCATGCATGCTTCTAGAAAGACACCGCCTGGGATTGTTTTGTATTCCTTTTGCCCCCCTACCCGCACGCACCCATCTCTGATTTAACTATATAGAACACAATTTTTTTCACCCAGCGCTTTGATCATTCACCCCCTGGTTTTTCGACCCCAGCCTATTTGTTATTAATGTCTCCAACTTCTCTCTCCAATTTGCCATATTTTTTTGCCGAATCTGATAGTTTGTAAAATGGAGTATTGGTCATAATGAAGAGGCAGCCGATGGTTGGAATGACTGTTTAAAGTTAAGTTGGGCGAGAAATCGGTTATTAGGTAAGATTTTTTCAGGTAATAAAAGGAGAGTGGAGGAGGTGTAAATTTAGGCATAGTAAAATTGATGAGCGGTACAAAAAGCGTTACCTCGACCTCGACTACACGAATTGAATTATCATTTTAAGCATCAATGAAAATAGAGAGGGAATTTGGAAAGGGAGCAATTTTTATGGGGAGAAATAATTGATTGAGCATTCTTTGCGTCGCCTACGTTTTCATATCAGTGGCATTTAGTTTCTAATACTAAATATTGCGGGTTAATATAATACATGTTGTTCAACTTGTCTTAAAAAGTTCTTGGGTTAGTACGTTTGTGTCTAGTTTGGTGTGAATATTTTTATAGTTTGACCTCCGAGTGTAGCATTGCGATATTTTGTATTCCACGAGTTTGAAGGGAAAAACGGCCCGTCAACTTATTTTCTTCGTATTTTTTCGTTGATTTCACGCGATGGCATTCATAATCAAAATAAACACAGCGTGAGATTTTAATGAACCTCTCATTGCCGGAAATAAATCCCATTTTCATGCCCGTTTATCCAGAAAAGACGGGATTCCTAAAATAAGCGAGGTACAAAAATCACGATTCAAAACACCGAATCCAGGGGAGTTTTGTTTGAAACCGTCGGGATTATCTCGAATAGGTAACCAAGGATTCACGTGGTATAAACAAGAATAGTTCGCTAATTTGGTGTGTTAAAACTGCGGATTACAACCTCATTCATTGTTCACACTTGTCTTTTATCTGGGGGTTCTATAGTTGAGACAAGGGAGAGAAACTCAAGTGAAAACAATTAATGATATTTTAACGAACGATTTAGACGCACTACATTTGAAAACCATTTGTGATTGTACCACGTGACTCCTTGGTTTCCTATTCGAGATAATACCGAAGGTTTCAAACACAACCCCCCAGCTACGCAACGTTCTTCATTTCCTAAGTGTCACTTTCCCTCTTTCCCAAGGGCTATGTATCGAACCCCGACCAATTTAGCAGAAGTTGCATCGATGCGAGGAACTAGGGAGCATGAACATTGACGATTGCGTCGAAACGAGAGGGATGCGTGGGGGACGATATCCCGAGCATCCAATCACGCTCATGCAGCCTCTCGGATGGCGAAGACGAGACTCCGCCACGCTCTTCAGTCACTCACGTTATAAATTTAATTGGTCTCCGGACTGCACGGTTCCCACACGTTTGTGCCGCCCATCTTAGGTTTCACCTTTGCCGTCTCCTCCTCATTCTTCTTCCCCTCTCTCACATTGTTCGCACTCTTTCTGTCCTCCTCTCCGCGTGTCCTCTTCGCTTTTCCCTCTTTTCCGAGAGGTCCCAGCCCTCCCCAGCTCCGCACCCGTCTCTCCCCATCCGGGCCCCCATGCTGCCCTCCCCGCCCGTAAAACAATGGGCACTTGAGAGTCTGGTAAGCCCCCGGAGCCATCCTCCTGCTGTTATGGGTGAAGGGCGAGCTGTGTGGGGGGAGGGGAGACGGGATGGAGACCGAGGGCACGGGCGGAGGACTCGCTTCGTAATTATTAAACATCTTTGGAGCGAGAGATGAGTCACGCCCTCACACCCCCACCCCACTGCCCCAGTCGTTTCGGCCTCCCAACACCCTCCCCCCTCCCTACACCCCCTTGAACTTCTGTCGACCCTCATCCCCCGACCCCGATGCGACACTTCCGACAATGCCGGTAAAAATGCTATTTGTGCATCACCCGCCGAATAAAGCATCCCATGCTGGGCTCGCTTGCTTTAATTTTTAATGCGGTTTTACGTTTACTTGAAGAATTCAAAGTGAGTATTTTTTTGCCCCTGATGCCCGGTTACCGACGTAAGCGGAGCATATTGTTTCTCTGATCCCAAAGCTCTTTGTTTGATCCTTCATGGTTCGCCGCGCTCTTTTGGGAACGGGACGAATATTCTTTTTTGTCAAGAGAGACATCTTTACTACGTGTTCTTAGTGATGGGTTCCTTTACACAAGCAATTTGTCACCTTCTTCCTTTAAAACTGCATTGTACTTGCCCAGTAGCTTGAGAGTTTAGTTAGTCGTCGCTGGGGTCATATACTTTATATCAGTGATATCAGTGACTGGTTCTGGGAAGCATACCTTTCAGTACTAATCTAACCATTTCCCAGTAACGTGTGTGTGTCATTCATCCACGGCTGCTCTTCCTGTTTGGTGATATCTACCCTTATTTATTCATGCCTCTTTACTAGTTACCACATATACTTGAGGTGGATTGCTGGGAATTTCTCGGGTGTAGCAGTGTATTGGACACGCATTCGAGATGATGATATGGGTATTTTTGTTTTTAATACTCAGTATTCAAATCTTTATATACCTTGGTCCTGAGCAAATTTGTATTATAGGACTCAACTGAGTGTTTCGCAAGCTATACATCAATATGTATGATTTTTCGAATATGATGTGTACTAATCTAAATTGAAGCTAATTCAATCAATTTCTCTTGTGATATAGATTTCGAGGAATTCCTTGGAAATATCCCAATTTTATGGCAGCAACTATATTTCAGCTGCTCAGAATTCATTAGCAGGCGTTTACGAGTCTCCTTCATTAAGGTGTTCCAACCCAATGCCTCGATTTTGGGCGTACAGATATTTTTCGGTGGCTGTTGACGTGTTTTTGCGAAGAGCATGTTTATTGTTTTGCAAATAATGCTCGTTCAGCCAATTTTATTTTTCACGAAGGGGTTTTTGCTGTTTTGGAGTTGGAAAGGTGGACGTGAACCAAATGTAATATAAGGCTTGGAGTCAAGTGCTTTGTACATACAATATTATTCAATTATCTTACATCCCTAGCAGAATTTATGATGCAACTGGCGATCTTGTGTAATGTGTTGGAAACAGTTCATTACGAAATGTCATTCATGTTTGTTATCTGTTATCTATGATTCGGTACTAATACGAGCTAAGTCGATACTCAAATCTAAATTACCTATGATGCCGAAACTACAGTGTTCAATGTAAACATGCTGGTAAAAAAGCCATTTTTAATAGCATATCTACTTATTTAAGTTTTATAGATAAAGCGATAAGTTAATTTCATTCCTAAGTGTGCTTCTATTAAACGCGGAAATGCCTTTCTTTCCGCTTATAATATGGTCTCATATGCTGAAAAACTGAAATGATGTTTGTACATTCAAGTAACCTTGTATGTAAGCTTTCTGTTCTAAAGCTCTCACTCAACTGGTGTATGATGGCATCCACATGGTGATTAACAGCGGAGGGAGTGAAAGCTAGTACGCAGTAATTTGCATCACTTCACCTTATTGGTCGGCACTTATTATTCATAATGAAAAAGAGTAACTTGATGATTATGCTATGATTTATTCACCCACTAAACACATGGCCAGGGTTTCGACATGCAAACGTCATTTTCAGGTAATTCTGACAACTAATTACCTTACGCCATGCTTTAATTATGACGATTTGTCCTTCATTAAACACCCTTGAGATGCCTTGCAGCGTACTTGTTGAACGTAGATGCCATATAGAGTTATCGATACGAAATTGATTATTAGGTAGAGTTGCTCTTTCGCAACCGCAATGCATCGATGAAAGTATAAACAAGGGTGTGCATCACTTTGAGTAACTTACGGGTTTTCACTACACACATATTGAGCAAATTCTTTCAGAATTCATGCCCTAATTTTTCGTAATGGGGAGCCGATTATTTCCATATCATTTCTCTTCTCGATTGATCAACGATCGGTTTATGGTCATCTAGGTGTGAATTTTATCAACTTTTTTAATGAGGGACATTTCTCATCGTTGTACTTGACGCTTTTTTTATTTGCGTTGCATTGTAATCCTTAGTAGATCCACAGGTATTTTCATTTTATTGATAGTATTAAAGTTCGTTATATTCTTCAGTTACCAATGTACTTACAATTATTGTAATCATAACTGAATCCCCACCGTAGACGCATGTGCTTACCTTTCAAGTAGTGGCTCCAAGATGTGTTATCCTACTCCAAAGACCGCAAAAACGGCCGCGAAAACTTTAGCGGCGTTATCCGCTGAAGTAGCGGAAATCAGGGGGTCCGGGTTCGAGTCTCGGTCAGGGCGAATGATTTTTTTCTCTGTGGAATATCTTACTAATGTGTTATGCTATTTTGAAGACACTATGAAATGATTTCCAGTCATACCCGTGTATAGCATACTTTTGAAGCCTTCGTAATGAGCCTTCATTTTACAAGTGCGGTAAAGTTAAGCGTTATATTTATTTCCTCCAGAAGTATTATGAATGCATTAGTAAGAAATATATTTGATATATTGTATTGTCTAGAATTAGTTCTGAGAGTATGTGGCTCTATTAACGCATCGGTATATCATTTTGAAAATAGCCTTGACGTTGGTACCTTCTAGGGATCTGTGGCAATGCCATTTATTATTTGAAATGCTCATTCCTCTTTAATATATATTAATATAGACTCATATTTTTCCTGTATTTCCGTGCGGACATATTAAAAATGTTTCTCTTCCCACTTAAAAATAGATTATAAATGATGAAACGACAACCAGATAGGTAAGGATAACATAAATGCATCACATCTGAAACATTTGATAACCGTACTGACTCATTCGAAATACACGCTGGATTGCGGCTTAAATGCTAATGCATTCAAACATATTATTTAAGCTGTAATAAAATAGCATATATTCGTAGATGATAATCATTTAGCTGCATGTTCCTGGTGAATTAGTAATCAACACTTTTCTCTAATTAATTAGTATCATAAAATATTGTAATTATATCTATATCTACACAATAATCTGCATTCAACCGTGAGTGTGTATGGTAGGGGATGAAGATAACCAAACATTCACTACTTACATCCAAAGTAGCATAAGACATTGGGCCAACATTACCACATTGGGCCAATATTGGCCCAGTGTGGTAATGTTGGCCCAATGTGGTGGTGTGGTAATGTGATAATGGTAATGTGGTAATGGTAATATTATGATTATGATGATAATGGTAATGTGGTAATGAGTGGTAATGTGGTAATGAGTGCTAATGTGATAAGAGCTACAATGCTACTACCACATGGAAACATGTTAGATATAAGACTCACTTGCGACTAGATGGTTAGTATCGACATAGTAACGAAGTTACTAGTTACTGGTCAGAAAAGATTTCTCTAAATTGTTTATCTGTATTTACCTAGCATGTACTTATGGGTTAGTAATGCAAAACATGCTTCATATACTACACACTACTCTAACAATTTTTATTCCTACCTATCCCTTTGCTATGCTGGATATTCTGTTCTCTTATAGTACTTGGAAAAAATAACATTTTAAATCTATCGGTACTCTAATCTGACTTATCTAATAGTGCACATAATGTATGCTTGAGGATGACTCACCCTTAGATCTCGAGGTGGCTTACAATGTACTTCATGGATTTAGGCGTGTGCTGCTTGAATCTATGACGAATTTTATCAAAGGAGTCCTTGTATTCTTAGTTCAATTAGTTTATGCTCTTTTCAGCAGAATTGTGACAAAATTCAATATTTGACAAATATTTAATATATTATTCAAATATTTTACTGCATCAACCATTATGGCATCGTCGAATTGGCCACAGATAATGCGTTTAAATTTTTATGCTCCATCTCGTACTTTACATAAAGGTGGTTTTCGTTCGAAAATTATGTTTCCCACATCGCTAGCGTTGCCACACTAATTACTGCCTTATTGTTCAGATAATGCTGGCCACGACTGGCTCTATCCATTCAGTTCAAGGCATTTTGTCGGGGAGAGAGTGACCTAAGTGAGAGGGGACCATGACGCTTTGTTATAGCAATATAAGCAATCGGTGGCTTGTGCGTTGGAGAGTGGGAGGAATTACAGTTCGGAATACTGAGTGATCATTCCGTTAAGCATCCATCTTCAAGTTTTCACTATGGTCTTGACAGCAAAATTACCTTTATTGCTCCCATCACCACTACTCGTAAAGACAGGAACGTGATGCTCGCATTTTAGTCCGCTAAATAGCCAGTGTAGCCAAGCTGCAGTCCGGTCTGGCCTGCGAATGCTACTTTTCCTTGCATCATCCTTTTTTTCAAGTCTGCCATTTAAGTGTATCTACGATACGGTGTATCTCGTATAACATCACACTGCAATTGATATGACTCTCCATTTTTCGATCTGGGTACAGGAGAGTGAGGCACATTCGAAGGGAGTTGAATGCTAAACATATCATCTTGTTAAAGAATCTACCTACAATAGCCGGTTACGAGGGGAACCAGTGGCGTGCCTGAAGATCTGGAAGAGACATTGAGGAATATGTTACGAAATATAAATGTTGAGTTTATAATACTAATTTAATTTACTTCTCACTCACTTGATGGCCTCTCAAAATTTATCCGTTTTTTCCATACTCATATATCACCATATTGTCAAAGTTCATGCCCCAATACCCGTTACGGAAATTCTCAGAGTAATATTTAGTTGTACGGCATTTGCTAAATAATCGCCTTTTCGGCGGGTATTTCAGGTGAAAATGGAAAATTTGCTTTGGTGACACTATTAAAAGTTTCGTCGTTGCCTGCATTTTGAGCTAATAGCGTGTTTTATGTGCTCCCGTGTTATGGAAACTCATCATTATATGCATAGGGTTCCTGTTAAACTCATCGGATGCATAGAGTTCCTGTTAAAATTTAATGGGGCAGAGCTTCGAAATTTGTTCATACGCCGAATGGCTATGTTGTTAAATTATATAGCTCATTCAGCTTCTTTATGCCCGCATCAACTTGTCACGACATGAAACGAGGACAGAACGAATATCTCACTGCCGAAGATTTTCTCGATGATTTTCAATTTTCCATGTAGATACTAATGAAGGAATTTTTTGAAAATTTTATCTCTGTTCTCGAAGAAATATGATTTTTTTAATAACGTTATGTAACTCAGCGCTTCTCTAATGCGAGTAAAAGAGTGATTAAGCCACATAAAGGTCCGACTGCATTACTTTATTAAGGCACCTTCATTGTCAAATCTTCGTGGAAACTATGGTTCCATGTATTCACTACGTTACCTTAAATTTCCATAGTGGTAGAATCAACAGTTTAAGTCACTCTCCAATTCCTATGCAAACGTTGATTGATATATATATATATATTTGCAATTGGGCATGTTACTTACTGGACTAATGACGAAATATTTTGCCTTTCATTATTTATTTATTATATTTTGGTCACGCGAATTTTTCATGCAGATGCACTACTGACATGCACATTTTCGACTTTATACCACGAGGGTGGAAAACGCTTGGCACCTAACACATGTATCATATAGTTTATGACATCAATTTCTTTGATTGGCATCGCTGTATTTTTTTACATAACGTTATGTAACTTAGGTATGGAATTAAAATAATGTTGTTGCGTAAATAATGTTATGTAACTAAGCCATATTGTTATTCAATTTGTTATTTTTTATAGGAGTATCATTTAGTGACTGTTGTGACTCCACTACACACGCCAGTAGGATAATTAACTACGTACCCATTTTGGTCTGATATCCGTGAATATATTTCAAGAGCTCTCCAACAAGTTGTTTTGTATTTTTCCTGCTATCTTCGGTGTTATTAGTGGTCCTTTGATCCAGTTTTATAGCATATGATAGTCTTAGTGAGTCTGCATACAATGGTTTTTGTCAGTTTTGCACACAAAAGAGCGCTAACCGTGTAATATTTTGAATGAAGGCGTTAAACCCAGAATTGCATTAGTGTTACGAGATTGATAGAAGAACTAGGATAGGAATTTCTATCAATACGCAGATTAAAATTTAGGCGGAACCTTTTCAGTAAATTTGAAGCTCATATGCTTGCAGATGAGATTAGAACCTGTGCTTAATATGCCAGATTTGATCAGATCGACAAGTCTAAGGAGATGGATTAGCGTACCGATATATTTAAAATATTATTTTTCCCAAATACCGTAAGAGGACATAATAAACAGCATTGCAAAGGGATAAGTAGGTGAAATAATGCTACTGCCGGGCAGGTAGTATGTTTTAGCACAACTAAGCTATGCATGCTGAGGCATGAAGACAATTATTCTTAGAGAAATGCTTTTCTGACCAGCAATCATTTCATCTTTATGTACATACTAACTATTTAGTTGCACTTGACTCTTGTACCTAACATTTTTCCATCGATCAGTATCATTGTAGCTCTTAGTTGCTTGTCAATAGTGCATATTTGGTGTTCTTCACCACCTGCAACACCCTCGCGGTTGCTCTCAGGGTAGTACCTATATCTACTGACAATTTATTTATAAATTAACTACATATTAATTCTTTAATTAAAGATCGAATATAGGTTTCAAAATTACAGATAGGCTTATTGCTTCGGAATTATCAATAAATTAAAGTCAATACATCATTGTAAAAGCGGTTAGGAAAAGGGTGTATCTCCAATGTACCCTGCCACACACCCTAGCGGTGGCTCGCAGGGTATTGCGCAGGTGTATATGTATGTACATTCTTATAACCATTGAATCTTGACTACCCTGTAAATAACCTCCAAGATGTGTGGAAGGCGCTGAGTTATCGCCAAACATGCACTTACTAGTTTACTTAAACTATGTACGTAAGGAGAAATTTCTATGAATACACGCGGGACACACATTACCAGTTCTACGTTTCATATAAATGCAAAGGAAGATGTAATAAATACTACGTACTTGTTTTATAGATTAGTATATAATGGAGGCATGTTTAAATACTGAAATAAAAAATAGTCCTTCACCTAAATTTTATGGTGCTCTCTACATGATTCCGGGTTAGTCAGGGTTGGACAGCATGGTCAGCGAAACTGCTGTCATCTTGCCAACTTACATGGAAGGAAACCGGTAATCATGCAGAGAGCCTGAAACCAACGCTGCGGAAACCTTCGATCTACCTTAATTTCATCCCTGTTTCATTCATTAATCCGAATTAATCTACTGTGTGTATTAAGTAGATGTAGATGAATGAGGAGCATAATTATTCTTCATTTGGTCCCCCGTCGCCTCGACGAGGCACATGATTCGGACCATACTGCACCCTTCCCGCTCCCTTCCGAGGTGGAATACCCTCCACTCCTCGCCCGCCCGATTTAAGCGCGCTAAGTTCCCGCTTCCGTCCCGGAAGTGTGGGGGAGCAGGGCGCTAAGGCGTCCCCGATTCGATCTCGTCACAAACCCCAAAGTGCGCGCGCGGCCGTCTTGCCTCGTGATCCCGTTAGCCAAGGGGTTTTTCTGCTCTCAGAGGTGGTGAAGTGTCCTCCCCCTCCCGCTCCCCATCACCCCCTCCCGCTCCTCAGCACCCCCCTCCTCTTCAGCGGGGCCGTGTGCACCGCACCCGCCAACCCACAACAGCTGCCACGGACTCTCCTTCCATCCTCGGATCTCTATCGCCCCAAAACAATGGGCAAAGCCCTCCAGAGCCTCGGCAAAGTGGCCCATTAGCGAAGTGGGGTCGGGCACGAAAGGGGGTGGCGGCGTAGCCCGGCGGGGGCGGGGCGGGGACGTGGTGGGGCGACGGTGTGTGAGGGCGTTGACTATTCCACCCAGGGACATGAGAAATCATAAAAATCTCCGCATACGCGTTCAGTGGTGCCTTTCTCACCGAACTTGCTCGATTCGTAGCGAATCACAAAGAATGACCTCGTCAGTAATTCATCGATTCTCCTGGTGCCTCACGGAGACTGAGGGCCATCTTCAGAATATCAACTACGATTCCGTTTCAACTGCTTACGTCTTAAAATCCCTACTGCGAGTCAAATTGGTGTGCAGATTCAACCTGCTAAGTTGGTATTCCGCTTTATAGCGCTTCGGACCATATCGAGGAGAACCTGTTTGCCATTTTGTACTCGCAGTAGATATTTTATGACGTAAGCAGTAGAATTGAGACTGCAGTTGGGATTCTGGGCCTTATTCAGAATCTTAACTCAGTTCTCAGCGTAACGCTGAAAACAGTTGAGATTCTGATTATGGCTGGGTCATATTAAGACTCTCAACTACAGTCTCACTTTCACTGCTTACGCCATAAAATCTCTTTTACAAGTTCAAGGGGGTTTACAGATTCTCCTCGATATGGTTCAAAGCGGTACACAGTGTGTCACTAAGAAGTAATACCAACTATGCAGAATAAAGCTGCACGCCAATTCGACTCGAAGTCGGGAAATTTTGGGGCTAAAGGAGTGGAAGCCAGACTTTAGTTGAAATTCTGGATATGACCCTCAGCCAAACATTCTCAGAATCGTGCTTTAACTTTGTTTCTGGTACATTGGCAAAAGAATCTTTTATTCGTGGGCATGAACTAATGGCAGTTAAGAAGGCAAGTAAAGAGAAGAGTAGTGAAAAGTTTAACATTGACAATGACCCTATATGTTCTGGAAACATGAGCTTAAAGGAAGAAATATGAAAATAGACTTTGGATTTTTGCGATGTAGGTAGGGTGAAGGATGGAGAAAGTAAAGTGTGTCGAAACAAGGACGAACGATGAAGAACTAGAGTTAGTAGGAGAGGTAAGGAATTTGAATGAAGAAATTAGGAGAAGGCAGAAAATTTGGATGGAGAATGAAGGGCGTATTTTTTTAAGGACGTTAGTGAGGGAAGAATGTTCGGCAGGCAAATAAGAGAGAGGAGAACGCAAGTAGTTTGGATAGAAGGATGGGAGGCCGGAGGTATGAGGGGTTGAAGAGAGACATCGCGTAAAATGTAGGAGTATGGGAAGAATTAAATGTCTATTTATGTCTACAGTCGACTGGTAGAAAACTAATAAAAATAAAGGAAGGATTCTGGCTTCGCTGTTAGTTTTTACTTCTTCGGGCGTTACTTTGTGCAGTAGCACTTATGGAGAATAAATATAACTTGCACTTTTCCACCAGGAATGTTTAATAAAACACAATAAAACCCACACATATTTCAGCTTTTTTTATGATTTTCTTGGGTTACTTGATCCTAGAAAAGGCGTTGGCGTTGAAGCCATGGTAGGGTTTTATTAAAGAATCCCGGTGGAAAAGTATAAGTTTTATTTATTATTAATTTTCTTTGTGTGTCGGTTATCAGAGCTGAACTCTGTTATTGTGTTGTTTTGTTAAGTGCTGCCAAAGTTAAACGTGTGGAGACATGCGGTGATAATAACTTTAAAATGGTAGTTTTGAAAAGAATTATTGCTATTATCGTTCCGAAAAAGTGAGGAAAACTTTAGAAATGACCTCCTCTAGGATAGCGGTGTGTGCGTTAACTCATGAGGATTCGGGGCAATTAACTTATCTAAATTAATTGTTTATTGAGAGGTGGATCTGATTGGCTTAAAATCTTTCTGCTTCAATTCAGTTGTAGGTTTGATTTTGTAACAAGCTTTTCCTGCATCTGAGGTTAAAAGCAACATTTTCTAACGTCTAGGCTACCAAAACAGTACCTATTTAAAAAATATTCTTAGGTTTGGGTGCTTTGAGAACTTAACAACATTTATTGATTGATTTTTTTTGTCAAATGCATATGAATATGTATGTACCTATTTTTTAGTATGTTCTTGTCAGTTACTTGAATTGTCATCCGGCCATAACTTCCGGGTCAGTTGCATTCTAGTGAGCAACTCCAAGGAAGGGGGATCCATTGCCACCATTGGTATGAATTTTGTGATGCCATACGAAGTAGTTAGGCAGTGCTTTATAATCTGAGCAGTTGCAGCAAGTGGAGACGTGGTATAGTCAATTATTATTATCAAGTATCTTAATAGTGACACTTGTGCGTTGGAACCGTGCTCGGTGTTCTACTCTTAAATATAGCGTGAAAATAGTAACAATTCCTTTTTATTTATCATGAATTTCCTGTAATTTGACATAGCGATACCTAATACAATTAATCATGCTATGGTAATGCTGCCACTACTATGCCTTATAAGTTATTTGTTAGTTTTACCTAAACATTCCCAGCAAATTTTGCTTGATACTCTTTCGCCTCCAAAATGCACAAATTTCAGGCTGGTATCAAGGTGCTCTGTAAGTTATATTTCATGAGTTGTGAAACATACTCCAACCTCATGCTCTCTCATATCTCCCGTCTTTTCTAAGTGAGTCCTTCAGATCATGATAGTTTTCTAAAGGTCAAGGGGGAACCTTGGTAATCAACCCATCGCTGTATCTTTATTTACTTTTCACACCTCCAAAATGGCACTTCGGTTGTTGTCTCATCTAAGCCAAGAGTCCACTTAATTCAGAGGCTGGTCGAAAAAAACGGGTTTCCCTATCTGATGAGGACACAAAGGATGTTTTGTGATTTTATCAGATCGCTTCATCGCTTCAGGGATCGCTTCATGGGGGATTGCCTTGTCATGGAGTGGATTGTGGCCGAAACACTAAAGATGTGGGCTTAGATGCAGAACATCATATGGTAGAGCAACTCTTGTGCAAATTGCATGATTTTATTGGACCATTGTCGTATGATTCAGAAAATATTTACTTAAAAATTTTATTTACTCATAATTGTAACCGCTCTTTTTATGTGCCAATATTATTTTATCCCCTACTTGAGGAATCTCGTTTGTATTTCTATGACATTTTCTCGCGATCAAATATCGGAAGATGTCAATTTAGCTTGCTTGTTCGCAGTTTTTGACATCCGTGACGTTATGCTGAATGGAATATTGATCCTTTTGAGGAGGCTTATACAATACTAAAAATTAAATAAATGTTTCAGAAACGGTAAAAAATCAGTCTGCGTTTTTTAAAAGATTGTGTTACGACAAAAATTAGATTATAGGTTGAAATATATACTGAATGTCTAGCAGATTTTTAAGACCTCTATCAAAGATCTTACTGAAAGATTTAAAATATAAGTAAAAATCCCAACGTTCTATGGCAGGTTAGGTGGTGAATATAGGGAGAGAGGTAGCATATTATTTTTTCCACAGAAAATAATAGATTAAACCGAAGCCGCCGGGGGATAACTGAGTTGATACAGAATTCGTTTTTTGCATGCTTGTGTCAACTTCTGAATGCACAACGTATGATTGTAGTCTTTGGTAGATACTCTCATTATATGTTTAGGATAAAAGTGATCTTTGCATATTGTCCCACTGGGTACACGTTTGAAGTCAGGTTATCCTCGACAAACACGCACTGGCATGAGAATCCAAAGGTCGCATGTTCAAATCCCGCCAGGGGATGGATGTTGTGTTTGAGCCTAAGTATTAATATCTTAGATAAGACGGTGCGATATAAAACTAGCAAATGAGGAACTAAAAATCACTTAAACTCTTAATTTAGACTTTTAGTAGTCCTGGCGTCAGGCAGCGACTAAGCGACCTCGAATCTAATGGGTTGGCGGAGTCCTGTTTTACCGGAATGTGATTGAAGTAGGATCCATGAGAGTGGAAGTGACGACTCAAGGGAGTTGCGAGGAAGGACGAGTCCTATCGCCTAGTGGGTACCATCTTTTTTGGTCATTCAGTCGCAGTCCTCAGACTAAAAGTGCGCCGCTGATAGTGTGTGTGGTATTGTGGTCGTAACTTTGTCCTCATGCATATATAGACATAGGCCTTAGCACAAATTGTTTGAAGTTTCGTTAGTGTCTTACATAAGTGAGTTATCCCTTCATGTGTCTCGTGATTGCTGATCCTTCGTAATGGATTCTTCTTATCTGTGGTAAGTGTAATTTTTTTGGGTTTTTCAGACTTAAATAATTTAATCTGCTTTCAATGCACATAAGGCCTTTTTTGCCTCGTAAAGAAATAATCTTAATGGATACAACATAAGAACGACCGCTCGGTAACAGACCCGGAATCAGACTGCACTTGGCCACACGAGAACACATGTGACCACTCGTCACAACAGTGCTGCCAACATGAAGTGTGTACTTGGTTTTGCTGACAACATAAAAGATTTACAACACAACAAATTTGATGTTTATTAAGTTAGGTGATCTTTGACCGGCTGTGGAAGTCCGGCCGATAAAGCACCAACCTGGCATTCTAAATATCTCTGGGTTCGAGTCCCACCCTGTGGATAGATGTTGTGTTTGGTTTTAGTGTTAAGATTACGATTAACTTCAGTTAGACGGAGGAGTAAAACCTTAGTAGTTGTAGTGCCGAAAAAGCTGATTCCGCTGCTTTTTTCGCCTCGATAGATGCGACGGGCATTGGTTACGTTTCCGAGGATATCATGTGCGGAGCAGCTTCGAGTCAAGTGACACCGATGTTGGGAAGGTTTTGTTGCATTCTCTCTGTACATGTGAGTTGCATTTGTCTCCGGTGATTTCCTCGGGAGTTAGTATTTAGCAGCAAGTCAGGTGAGGACCACATGCCTCTTACGGAAGCGTGATTCGACCTCTTCCTTGCCTCAGTGCATTATCGCAATAATTTCCGTGTTAAATGGTAGGATTCTCCAGTGTTACTGTGTTTTAAACTTGCTTTTTCGATGTCCATAGTGAGGGGTCGATAATGATGCGGTGTTTGTCTGTTGGATTTTATCCTGAAATAATTTATTTTAATGAGTTCTTGGAGTAGAGTGGCTCTTGACTATTTTAATTTCATATTAGGCAAGGGTTTGTTTGAAAATGTAGTTTAAATAATGACTTTTGGTAGCTTTTATTCTAAAAATAATCGACCATACTTAAACTATGAACGTTTGTATGTGCATTAGTTCTCAATGATACATGCTCAAACTGCTAAGAAAGTGGACTCTGAACTGTTTACTGCGAACTGTTAAGAAGTGCGATGGTGTTGTGGGAAAGCGTTGCTGCATCTCTGTAGTTGGTCTCATTACAAATATGCTGTAAAAATAAGTAATTATTTTTGGTTTTTGGTTATCATTAAAATGTCCAATCTTGTAAACGGCCATTAATACGCATTAATGGGCAATCCATAGAGGGCCGATGACTGAATTGCCCAATATATTAACTATGATTACGCTCAAAATTTGTTCAATGGCTTCTTTTAGGATACTATATTATTCAGTATAATGGATTTCTCAATTACACTGACAAACAAGAAATGTGATATGATGTTTACTTCCCCTAATGTTGTTATGCATGCTGATTTCAAATCGGAAAACATTTTTGCTCTACCACCTCAGGTGTTGAAGATTTCAACCAATTATATTTTGCATGGAACGGCGTTCGTCAAAATTTCTCTCGAAATTTTTCATTATTTCCCATGCCACGCCGAAATGTTTTTTATTTGTTTGTGAAAAGAGGTATGATTAAGATAACTTCCTGGCTGGAATTCCACTGACAGTGTGTTTTTTACCATTTTGGCATACATCAAAATATTTTAGGTATAGGAATATTGTACTTTCATTTTAAAGGATATTTACTTCCAATGATACGTGACAAATAAGTTTTTGACTATCTCTTTTTTGTTTTTCGCAAGCATTTTATTCATATCCAGCCTTCACTGCAAATAACCTTCAACATGATTGCATCCAGCAATAAACGTGTGATTCCAAAGGAAATAAATTAAACTGGGATTTATTGTCAGATCGTAGGTTGAAATTTAGACTTCATCTCTTAAAAAAAGTCCAAGATAACATTTCACTGATGAGGTTAAAAGTATTTTGCGAACCCCAACTTCTATGGTAGACTGGACCATACTCAGAAAATGGAGGAATTGATTGGCGAACTGAAAGGTTCAAATTGTCCATCTTTCCTCGTTCAATATGGGATTATGGATATGAATAGCTGTAAAAATGTCCAATAGCATAAATACAAGTGTATCAATGAATAGCATAGGTAGTTAAACGTTTGTTTAAGGACTTTAAGCTAACCCAACTAACAGCATGTTTTTACATGCTTGCTGAGCTATTTTTGCCTTTTTTAAATTATGAAGCTTAGACTAGTGTATAATTAGGTACTAAAATTTTTCATGCATCACATAAAATGTATGTCTGGTGTGAATTCACCCCTGCCACACACCTTTATGGGGGCTTGCAAGGTATTGTGTCAATCAGGCACGTAGCCAGGGGGGCTTCTGGTGCTTCAGCCCCCTCCCCGAAATTTTTTCCTATTGATTCTGTTGTTCTGATTTTAGCAGTATTTTATTCATATCCATAATCCCATATTGAACGAGGAGAGATGGGCAATTTGAACCTGTCAGTTCGGCAATCAATTTCTCTAATTTTATGATTATGGTCCAGTCTACCACAGTAATTTGCAGTTCACAATATGTTTTAGCGCCATCTGTGAAACTATTGTCTTTGAATTCAGAAAAAAAGATTAAGTACAGATATCAACCTACGGTCTAATTATGATTCCCATTAAAGTTTATGTAATAGACTGGTTACGCTAATATAGTTATCATACCGTTCCTCTACAAATCTCGTGTAGGTATGTGTGGATTCACCTGTAGATGATAGATCTTGTAGGTGTTACTGACCTTTTGTAACAGCTGGGATGGGAATTGCTTTCAGATTGTCGTTTAAAATGTAGACTCAATCTATTATGGAGAATCCAAATAGATTTATTTTATGAGGACTTTAATTATATTTTACGAAATCTGACGTTCTACATGACAGATTATATTGTTTTATCAGATCAAACGAACGATAGGGGACCAAAATAGCAGCCACTGAGACTTAGTTAATGCTTAATAGGTAGTGAAGCTAGTCAGTTTCCTTCCTCCCTAATGCATGTTCTCTTATCTGTGTGATAACTGTTTCTGTATACTAACTGTTAACTGTGTATGCATGTTTGTAAGGAACTTACCCCCTGCCATACACCATTTAGGTGGATTTCAGGGTATTATGTAGATGTGGATCTTGCCGACCTTCGCTGCATGCTCCAGTTTAATATTTAAGCCTATTTCGTAAGGATCCCTTACACGCATGTTGCTGAATTTTACGGGTGTCGTTTCGCTAGGAGCTCAGGCCAGAAAATACCCCCTATCCTGCGGAAGCCCTCTAATATGGAACAGGGCAGCATTGCTTCCTCAGGAGCTGTGGGCGGGTGCTGTTTGACCCCGAGTGTCAATAATCGGGCAGCCGCGAGCAGTTGCCCTTCATCTGGCGGGTTCAGCCGACTCAAGGCAAAACTAGCGGGCGAGTCGAGAACTCCAGTCCGCTCTCCCCGACCTTGGCGTCACTGCCTTCGAAATGCACGGTTCATGTTTTTCCGTACCTGTTCAACAAGTTTCCGAAGTTGAGTTACACGAAAATCAAAGTAGAGCTCATAGATCCCCAAATAAGGAAGATGGAGAATTATTAAATCCTCATGTCGAATCCTCACGAAGTTGTTCAGTAGCTGATATGCTCAATGAGAATCCATATCTTATACCATGTAGGCAAAGGGAGCATATGATTCCAATAGAAGTATAAATGTCCTGTAATAAAGGCCCTTAAGGCCGCTTTACACGATACTATATTTTGTACAATTTCTTATACAAACTCTTGTATGAGGAAATTGTACCGTGTAAAGGGGCAAATTGTACGAATGATTGTGCGATTGTCTGAATGACTGCACGGGGAATAGAACCTGTTCTAATTCCATCCAGACAAACATACAAGTTCGTTCAGTTTATCCAAGCGTTTGTACAAGAAATTGTACAAAAAATTGTATCTTGTAAAGCGGCATTATAAATCGCCATGGCACTAAGAGATCATGCGAGTTAGATAGAAGACAGAGGTTATGGATAAGGTGGAAGGAATCCTCTTGGAAAACAAACTTGTTTTTTTCTAATATGTACACCCACACCTTACCTGCTGGAAGCCATTTCAAAGAGTTATTGGGAGGTGCTGAACGAAATGCATGGGTGGCATTCAAGTCAGTTATAGCCAAATTTATAGGATATTATATAACCTCTGACTACGTTAATGCTGTGTAGAAAAACACAAGGGTGTAACAGACAGCTGGATTTCAGCACATCCCTTAAAATTCATCTCCTACACTCTCACGCTGACTTCTTGAATGTGAACCTAGGTTCAGTCAGGGAATAATGGACATTTTAATGATGATATCTCAGCGATGGGAGTTCTGCTATCAGGCTCAATAGAATGTTGGATGACTGCCGCTGGATTCTTCAGCGTGACGAGAGCCAAGAAAGTCAAACCAAACATGCCGTAAATATAGGTAGTATATTGTATAAGCATGTATATATAAGTTCATGCAAGAAATAATTAAATTCAGAAGTTAGAAAAATTGTATATGCATGTATGTAAAACTTCTGTCCGTGACATTTTTGCCTTGATTTAATGTTTTACATAAATAAATAGTTAATCTAAAATATTTCAAGAACGGTGGGTGATAGAGACAAATGGTTTGCATATAATGATCCAGCAAGTTTCAATTAACTTAGAACGCGTATTGGATACCAAGATATCCGCTGAAATTTTTTTTTGTTAATCAGTGTTAGTGATATGGCAAAGGATGAAATGTAACTGAATATAAAAAAAAACGTTAAACGGAAACTTATGGAATTCACTTGAAAACTATTTTAAAATATCGTCTTATATGTATAATGCATCGAAACACTAAATTTCCCAAGCTTCTTCAACAATGGTCCCAGCATGCAATTTGATGGGGTACGGCAGTGCACGTAGGAATTGTTGGTTGGTTGGTTATCAAGGGAAGGCGACCGACAGCTGAGGTCATTTGAACCATTTAGGATAGGTGAGTAATTGGGTAATGGTAGGAATTTTCAGTGAACGGAGGAAGGGTGGAGTGAAACCCGGCGTCGGCATTAGCCTACTCTTAACGAAATGCGTCAAGGGGACCACGGCTTAATGTCCCATCCGACGGACGGAGTACTGAACTTGAAATGCTCTCCACAAGGCACTCAAGTGGGGACTGGTTTTCCACTGAAAAATCCGCCACTGCCGGGAATCGAACCCGGGCCCTTGGGACTCTATCCACCACTCCAACCCGGTCCACAGGATTTGTTTAACATGAATATTGCCCTTGAATTCTTTGTCTTTTTGTACAATTGTTTGAATTGATTTGTGATTAGTTGCATATCTCTTGTCAATGGGATGTCTCATTTTTTGAATTGATTTGTGATTATTTGAATATCTCTTGTCAATGGGATGTCTTACTGTAACGTGCCCACTTTGAGTTTTTTCGATGGTACTTTGTTTCGTTCTGTTCCTGCATATAATATTCTAGGAATCTCCAATTAGAAGCACAGTGACCAGAAACCACTCTTTCATATATAAAATGTATTAACTCCATCACATCATTAGTCCTGTCACCACATTGCAAGATAATTTTATACCAGTTCTATGAAGGAAAGAGCAATTATAGTGCTACAACTCTCCAACGGTCTTTTGCTCGTCAACCAATAACACATATATGTTGAATGCTTTCTGCTCATTTTATGAGATTTTCATCCTTTTTCCTGTAGAGCTCGGGAAGCCATTTAGATATAATTCAATGGAGCAAAAGGCAGAGCTGGAAGAATTTGCATTTTTTATCCCTGTTGTACGGAGGTACATCAAATGAGGAAGAGAGGGATTCACATAGCAAGGATTTTGATGCAATACAAGAGTGGTGCGAGGACTGGCTTGCAGAATCAAATCTAAAAAAGTATTACTCTATAAACATTTGGAAGAGAAATATTTCGACAGAGCGATCGTATACTAAACATAAAACGACAATTAGTAGCGTTGAATCTATGAGGCAGTTAGGTGTTACAATCACTAAAGATTTATTGTAAGGAACACACGGGAAATATGAGGCCAAGCCAAGAGAAAGCCAGAATTTATCAATAGGGTACTAGGGAAATGTGACGAGAAGACAAAAGAGCGATGTTACCTATCATTAGTTAGCCTCCACCTAGAGTATGAACCCATTGTATGGGATCCGAACGAATATGGTTCGATCAGAGTGCTAGACAGTATTCAGCGTAGAGCAGCTAGGTTTGTTAAAAGGTGTTACGATAGGTTAAGCAGTGTATCAAAATCAATTGAAGAATTAGGTTGGGAATCACTATCATATCGTAGGCTCAAGTACCGATTAAATTTCTTGCAGAAATTTAAAAGAGATAGGTTTACTGATAATGCTAGATTTATATTAAGGACCCTTTCGTATCATGCTGGATAGATAAGATCAGAGAGATAGATCGACATACCTAAATAGATTTTAAGATGTAACTTTTCCCGCGTACCATTAGAGTGCATGATAGGCAGCATTTCGAAGAGATGAGAAGGTGAAATATTTTTAGAGTAGTCTGTAGTGGTAGTCGTTAGTTGGTACCTATTAGTTCTATGGCTGCACGGCAGTTGCATGCAAGTGGGTCTTGGTAGCTCTTACATTAGTTGCATGTAAATGGTGCAGGTTTGGTGATCTTAACCCCCTGCCACACATCCTCGCGGTGGCGCGCGAGTGATTAAGTAATTTAAGATGTAGATTAACATTTTCCGAAATTAATAAATATTTCTTTCATTTTTTTTACTAAAATTGAATGTGTGTACATCACATTATTACCATGTGCATTCATTGCTGGCAAAATTTTCTTCCTTGTCTGTGAAACAAGAAATTTAGTCATTAGGAATATTTCCTAAAAGTTAATATTTTTAATTTATTTTTTAAAAATTCTATAGAAACACATAAATTAGAAAGCAAGAATGTCAGAAATGGAACAAGAATGTAATTTTTCCTATGCTAAATTCATATCGGGAATTAGTGATAGTTTAAGCCCGAAAAACCCTGTAATTACGTCGAGTTATAGTTTGATTCGGATATTCAGATTACAGGATATCCTATAGGATACCCATATATGGGCTTGATCATAGTGTACATTATATTAGCAGCAGGGAAATATCTGAAATATTCTGATTCCGTCTGTCGTCGGCAAGGAGCTAGTATTTCGACATTTTCTTTGGTATCATATTAAAATTCTTTTGTAGTCTCTAAGAATACTCTGGATTTGCGGCGTGAGCATTCGTCATTACCCAGCCTTCAGGAGGAACGTCCATTATTCATTCGTTGGAACACGAGCACGCTCGGCGCATTCTCCGTGATCGAGTGGCACCGACCCCTTTATCCGAAGTGCGGAGCATCGAGGTTTGCAATATGTTTGCGTGCACAATGGGCACTCGAGGGAAATGAGAAGTGGTACGAGCCTTTGGTGAAGAGTTATACCTCCTTCCTCTGCGGCGAACGGGACCAGCAATGCGTCGTATCTGTGCACGCGACAAACGTGGTGCGACGGACAGCCCTGCGGTCCCGCGACGCGTGCATTACGCCGTCCTGCTCGGCCGGGACGCGCACTTCTCGCCGCGTGAGTGGTGCCGGCCGGATGATGCGTGTCGCGGGCTCGTGATTAGCACGCGACAGCGACAAGTCCGGCGACCCGAGGGACGTTTCCTTTATCACGCTCCTGCTGAGGAATCACGGGGCCGCGTTGAGCGTCGAGCCTTCTAATCCCTTAGCATCATGACGCACGGTAATGGAAACAAATCTTCCTTTTAGAATGCCCTCAGTGAAAACGGTTCTATTTACAGGACCTCTTTATGCATCTACGTGTTCCCATGCGATCTACCGCAAGAGCGTGTGGCAGGGGGTGTTTAGTCGCCGGCCATGGAATAGAAACGTGTTCCCAAGTTTACAACTTAACATTCTCGGGCTGAAATATATATTGATCACATGCATTTTCATTTTCGATAATGGTGCGGGGGATATGATTTACTGAGTTTCAAAATGATCACAGTTTGTGAAATACATTTTCATCTCCATTTTATTTTGTTTGGTTGGCTTTTTAATCTCTGTTGCCATTGCCTCGGTCATAAGAGTATCCAGGTTTGTAGCGGCCTTGCCACCCAAAAGTTACGAATTCGAATCCCGCCCAGGGCATGTATGTTCATTTGTCTTAAGGTTATGTTCTTAGTTTAGGGAAGCGATATTTGGCATTACAGCACCTGGAAATCCAAGTTTACCGCTGTTTGGCTGATGAATCCATCGACTTAGGTGAGTCGGGAATGTAGTTGTTTGTCCGTAATTAGTACATGTTGTACAATTTAATCTTTGTTTTAGGGAATGCATGCGGTTAGAGAGTAGGTAAATGCATGTAAGCTTATGTCGGGCTTTAATCTCTTCAGATAAAAGTCAAACGCTTTTGGTAATATTTTCATAGATCGAGTAAATTAACTCATGAGGTGAGAGTGAGTAAAGTAACCTTTAGAGTAATGAGTTTTTACTTTGGTATCCAGGTTTTCCTCCACTTACGTGGTGGAAAAGGTGTAGATTTAAATCTTCCTGTGAGAATTCTTTTTTATTTTTGAGTTTTATAAGGGTTTAATTTTTTCCTAGATGTGATTTCCAGAAAAGGAGTGGGAAAGGTCCGGTTTTTAAGCATTTCTCAATTGATAGTCATCATCATCAAGGGTCAGCAATCCTAGGATTGGTTTTACGTAGCCATCTACTCGATTCTTCTGTCGGCCAGCCTCTTCATATTAACGTAGTTCCTCTCTCTCACGTCCTTTACGACCTGTTCTATGTAACTCATGCGAGGCCTGCCTTTTCCATTCTTCCCGTTCACTTTTCCTTCGACGATTGTCTTCATTAGGCCATCGTGTCTTAAGATATGGCCGACTAAGTTGTCCCGTCTTCTTTTTATAGTTCTCAGCAGGCTTCTCTTTTCTCCCACTATTCTTAGGACTTCTTCATTTGTCACTTGGTCGATCCATTTTATCTTCATCATTCTTCGGTAGCACCTTATTCCGAATGCTTCTACACTTTTCTTCTCCGCTGGTGTCATCGTACATGCCTCACTGCCGTAAAGAAACATGCTCCAGATATACGTTCTGATGAATTGCTTCCTTACTTCCAAACATGTATTTCCAGCTGTAAGTAAATTCTTCTTTTGATAGAATGCCATCTTTGCCTGGCTATTCTACTCAATATTTTTTTCTTTCTTCGTCCATCGTTACTCTGCTTCCCAGGAAACAAAACTCTTTCACCTCTTACTTCATTGATGGCTCTCTCGATGTAAACATTAAAAATTACGGGAGACAGTTCACAGCCTTGCCTCACTCCTTTCTTTATTCTTGCTTCTTCACAGATGGGTCCAGATTTTATCACAGCTACTTGGTTTTTATAAAAACTGTGGATAATTCTTCGGTCATTGTACGAGACTCCAATTCCTTTCAGAGTTCCAAGCTTTATTCTAATCCACGTTGTCAAAAGCCTTCTCTAAATCCACAAATGCAATGAAAGTCGGCTTGTTCTTCTCCATTCTCTTCTCTATGAGCAGTCTAATGGCCAATATTGCTTCCCTTATACGCTTACTTTTCCTTAATCCGAATTGATCTTCATCCAGGAGCTCCTCTGCTTTTCGTTCTATTCGTCTGCAGATGATCCTGGTCAGTATCTTCGATGCATGTGTCGTCAGGCTTATAGTCCGAAAATGTTCGCATTTCTCAGCTCTCTTCTTTGTGGGAATAGGAATGATGATGTTTTTATCGAAGTCCCTGGATATTTCTCCTGCTGAGTACATGTCACAGTTGGCCTTGTAAAGATGAGCCGATGTCCTCTCTCCCGCATTCTTTATCAGTTCTGCTGCTATTTATATAAGTAGTAATTAGAGTCGTAAATGTAAATGAAAAATATAACAGGGTG
Organism: Platycnemis pennipes; assembly: GCA_933228895.1. Classification (NCBI taxonomy): domain Eukaryota; kingdom Metazoa; phylum Arthropoda; class Insecta; order Odonata; family Platycnemididae; genus Platycnemis; species Platycnemis pennipes. The sequence goes on along the minus strand of OW121846.1, from coordinate 64,955,392 downwards.
ATCACATCCTTTCTCCAACACTTCCTTGTAGGAAAAATTAGATTGTCCATATCCACACCCGAGCTACTACCCTGAATACCACGAAATTTTATTTACCAAAAGTCACGAGGTCACATATAAAATTCACTAATGTATGATTATTGATCGCGAGTTATTCCAGTTATTTTTGTTTTTCTTTGTGCTGAGCCTTATCAAATGCCTTTTTGAAATCCAATTAGTTCAAATTTACTCAGAGTATTAATGCTTCTGATTAAGAATATCGTAAGCCACATCGCACTAAGTATTATTACGGGGACAGCTATTCCATTTTTATGCACGAGATTCAGTTATCCATAAAATGCATGTGATTATCAACTTTTATATTCCCTTATAGTTGCCGATTAAAAATGTATCAAAGATAAATATGTTATTTTCTGGGTTTTATAACTTTATGAGCTACACTTATTATTCCCGTGGTACTTTGGACCCATGGTTAATCTTCGGATTGTATCGTCTTGAATATGATTGCCTAAAGCGATAGAATCAATCAGCGTGATTCTAGACAAAACCAATTTTCTTCCAATAGGTTGATTTCTTAAGTGTGCAATTACGTAGTTACAATGGGGTCGTTTACCATATTTTTTTTATTGCCGAATCTGATAGAGTTTGTAAAATAAAAGGACCCGTATTTTTCCGTTTTCTGATCCGACAATTATTTCCCGAGTTATAAGCGGCGAAAAACTGATGTTTTTAACCCTTTCGGAAAAGTGGGTGTGGTGCAACCACTGACGTATATCTACTTCGTCCAATCACAACTGAGCCCGCGAAGCTACTTCGCCTTATCGCAAAGGGGGGGACACAGCTGACTCGGCCAATGGGAGCGATTTCGACAGCATCTGTGCGAGCAGACCTTCCGAGAACCCCCCTCCACTCCCTTCCCCCTCCCCTGAAAGCAGTCAAGGACGGGAGGAAAATGACGTCAATGTTATCACAGCAGCATTTTCGGTGGGCGTCACCTTTTGCTTATTTTAATTTTTGATTTATGAGTGAATGGTTGTGGTTAGAAGATTAATTTTTTCTCTAAAATTCGTTTTTCGTTTCCATCTAACGATTTCTTGTACAAAATTGCGATTACGGTTCCGAGTAAACGCCCCCATTGAGAGCTATGAATAATGCTCTTTTTCAGAACTACAACCTTCGTCCGATTCTCTAATTTTTACGGTACTCAAGTTGAGAAAAACTAATTAGAGAAGAAATTTCCTTTTACAGTAAACTTCCATTCTGTTAATATTTTTTAGTGAAGGAAGCAGATCCTCACTAATATTTTAAGTTACTTGGTATATTTATTGCTTAGAAAGTTTTGGAATGATTTTCATGCTTTCCTGCTTTATTCGTGATTTTTAATAAGATTTAGGGGAACATTTCATTAAGCCCTTTCCGAATTTGAATTAAACTTATTTAATTAATTCCATAATATTTGTTCTTTTTAATCAACATTTTTCCTCCAAGGCTAAATTACGGAGCCCTTTTTCAACTCTGAGATCTCTTGCCTTCAATTGCAACTATTAGATGTCTGGTTGATTTTCTGCTTTCCGTTTTTGTCTCTTGAGTGAACTTTTCTTTGTTAGATCCTGAATTTCAAGGCTTCTTTACTACTTTCTTTCGTTCTTTTCAATTTTCTGTGGTCCAACTATTTATTTTTTTATTTTCTCTCTCTACGCTGCGTCACTAGCAGCTAGAAATAATATACGCGAATAAGACTCATATTCAACGTATTAGCTGGGTTCGGTATTATTGATAATTTTTCGAGCATCTGTTGCCGATCTTGGTAGACAGGTTGGTAACGTGCCGGTAACCCAGGTTTAAATCTCACCTTAGTCATGGGCATTGTGATCGTATGAGGTTAAAGAACTTAGGTTAGATGGGACAATAGAACCTCTAGTCAGTGGAGTACCCAAAATCCAAGTCTACTACTACTTTGACATCTCTCTATGCGCTTAATGGTGTATTACGCCTGTCCAAAAATAATAGTTATTTTAAATTTAGTAGTTTCCGGCGATATTGTGTGGTACTCGAACATATCAAAATAAAGACAAAATTTTCAATTTACCACCGATTAAAGACAAACTTTAATTCAACCCGGGTTTCGTCATCATCATCAGGTGTAAGTCATCATCAGGTGCAAGTCCACCTTATGATGTTGTAGTGTCAACGAAACCCGGGTTGAATTAAAGTTTTTTTTTAATCTGTGGTAAATTGCAAATTTTGTCTTCATTTCAATAGTTATTTTACTGTAATTTCTTGTCGCGTATCATTATCTCTTCGAAATTGGGGTTTGAAAGTAATGATATTTGTATTAAATTTATTCTTGAATAAATAGCGTCTAAATACACCTCACTTTGCACGTACTCTAAGTGTGAATTATTTCGGTAAATTTACATCCAGTGAAAGTAAATGTTGCCATTATCTGTGCTGAGTTAGTATTCATCGAGGCGTGTACTATCCTGCGATCTCTGATCAAAATATAGTCATTGAATGAATATCTCCTCCTAATACTGGGGGTTACATATTATTGAAAGGCTGCTGAAAGTAGAAATGTAACTGCGGTATGCATTTATCATACATTAATCTGCATACATGCATTAATCTGGTTGTATCCCTCGAGAAAGAGAAGAACCAAAGAAGTGAAGAGCACCCTCGAAGGAATCGCTTTTTGCTGCAATGGGTATACAACTGTGAGGAGCAAGCGTGCGCGGAAGCGAATTCTTTTGTGCAGAAGAATATACGTAGGGGGGGGACATTTTCTTTTTCCTTCAAACATTGTAATCCATAGGTCACACATGATGGAGAACGTTTGCGATGCGGAGATGTTTGCCCTCGCCTCGTGGAAGTGTCAGGGGAATTTTGCCGGCTCTGACTCCACGCACCAGTGCTCCCTGCTCTCCCAGTTGGCCCGTGAATCTCGTTCCGTGGCCACCGAGATCCATTATTGCCACATGTCGGAATCGGGCTGCTCGCCAGAATTCTCGCTCTATTCTTGTGATTGAAATTTTAGCTACACGGCCCACTCAGCTATAACGTTTCTACTAACTTTATTTTACATTAGCTGCATGTGCGTTCGTACTCAGAATCATCGCAGAATAGCGCTCTACTTTTCAGGAAATATTATCTGAAAAATGTAACCAGAGTGAGGAAGTCTTTATTTGTCCTTAAATTTTATGATGGGAGACTTTTTTAAATTCTTTCCTTCACACAGGGTGCACGTAGTTCTTAAAATCATGAAACTGAGTCTTAAATGGTGAAGCACCTTGTGTAACATAATATTTTCACGTATACATACGCTAACATTATAAACCATGGCTATTTGGTCTTGTTTTGGCAGATCGATCGATGTATATTAGCTGTACAGTTTTGTTGGGCTTATCTTTGTGTTCATTGCTGCTATAAATGTCGTGATACATTGAATTCATTTAATTCAGGGGAATGCTTAATCGTACTGTTTAATTAATAACTCGTTCTAATAACTTTATATATTTTTCTTGAATTTCTTAAAGTAGATAAGTAAGAGGAGGAAAAATAAGGATTTAACACGTTCAGTTTTCCACAAAATAAAATTTACATTCAACCCGGGTTTTTTATATTGCTCCGTGTTTAATATGACGAGTTATTTATCCATTATATACTCTTTCCACTCAATTTCACAAGAATTCTGGGATTTCATAAGAGATGGATCAATAAATTACCAAGAAAAATAAACTGAGAACAGGAAGCTCTCTAATGGAAAGTGAAATACTACCCATAATCCTAAGGAAATGTTGAGTGGGCTTAGAAGAAAATTCAGGGAAGTGGGAAGTGTGTGCCATAACTAGCTATATGTAGTTTTTAGGCTAGAAAAGCACATACTTCAACCTAAGAGTGTAACTTTAGCATGCAAATCTTTAGTCTTGAAATAAATAGCCAACTGTGAAATATCATGTAGGAAAAGCACTCGGAGAAATAAAAGCATCGGAGGAAATTGGATTTTTAAAAATTTCTGATGGAATGATGAAGCTGTTAACGAGACGTAAAAGTTTTTATTGGCTCATTTATAATGTTTAAATTCTGGAGTAGGGAACATGACTTTGACGATGGGAATCGCTGGGCAATAAGTTTAGCCTCGTACGTGGCTGAGGAGGTACTGAAAGCGAATACAATACAATGGAGTGAAAAATCCGTCAGATAGCGTTGACGGAGATGAAGCAGGAAAAGTAAATAAAATGAATAGATAGATAAATAAAATAAAAAGTTAAATAGTTGGATAGACGAGGAAGATGGAGGAAAATAATTGGCTCTTCAGGCACCATGAATGGGGACTTGAAATAAGATTAGTTAGAGGAGGAATGTGGTGTTTCCTAGACCTTTCGTACACTCGGGCCTAAATGCCGTGAAAGATGACGTCCATTTCTCTCAGTCCTGCCTACTTACTCAAAATGTTAGTTTCTATCGCAGTATTAAGTATCACCTACTGGTTTCACGTGCCCCTGGAGCTTTTTTCGTCTTATAACTGTCCCGTGTTCCTTTTCTATGCTCAATTATCTTATTCACCACGTCCTACCAACATGCTGACAAGGTTAAAGTATCCAATATTATGATTTTTTAAAAGTTATTGCCTCCGTTTAAAATTTTTACGGATATGAGATATTTTCAGGAGAAGAACAAATATTTGTAATTTAATGTGATCACCCGTCCCTTCATGATTCAGAAAAAAACCGGTCGGCAATCATTTTCTTTATTTAATGTAATTTAGCAAATAAATTAATGTGACTTAATTAAGTAAACAAGACCAATTTATTAAAATTAATTTCCGCGTGCTCATGAATTTGAAAACGCAAATAGCCTAATGAGTGAGAACATTTCTATTGATTTATTAAATTTCTTGGCTTATTATTATTCTACCTTCCAACACTCACGCTTTGATGGTAATCTGTACGACTGTAAAGCGAAAAAATGTACTCGCTCCTTTATGGAATGACTTATCTGGAAAAATATGTTCACTGCAAGCACAATTAGGAAGGATTAATTGAGCAGAAGATAGCAGGAGGCTCACTACAATAGCTTATGGCCCTACTGAATGCATATTACGCTCAACCAAACGTATCACGGCGCGTTAGGGGAGCCTGTGTAATTAGATTTGAGTGCCCTACGGAAGCGTAGCTTTCACAAGCCGGTGGTGATAATAGACTAAATAGGATCATGGGATTTGTTCAATTTTAATGGAGATATGAGATCTATGTGTTGAATGCGAATAAGTATTAGTTTTCGATGCTCTAACTGGGATATAAAATTCACAATTCTCTCATTAGTTGCTCTAAATGTTATTTTTTCTTTGAACGAGAGAAAATAGCAGCTTATAACAACCTTCACTCTATTCCTTTCCATTTTTACAGGATTACCCGTGTTATACAACTACCCAACGCTCCAAGACAGCCAGACATACGAGTGAAATTTTGTGTTAATAGACCAATCAATAATGGTGTCAGCTAACGGAAACGCTGGCATTGATATTAATTTAGCGGTCCACCTCTTACGGTGATGAGTTAATACATGTTGACAGTTCTATAACGAATGCTCGGATAAATTTAAGTGGATGGAGTGTTTCCGTTGGCAAAGGACGTCTTTTTGTAGTTGAATATCAAAGCGTTGAGTTTATTTCCTAATGAGTCATAAACCAGACTGTTTTTTAGGTAGTACTTATTGCTATCTCATTTCTACTACCTGACATATCATGGAATTGCGTCATACAAAGCCTCACTGAGATGACTTCTTGGTTTTTTGATTAAAGGATCGGGTTGGTCTGTTGGCCAGAGTGTCGGTCATCTATCCCGATGGCCCGCATAAAAATCCTAGCATTGTCAGAAATTTTTCATCGGTATACCGATCCATACTTTGGTGCTTAGCGCATAGCGACTAAAGTTCAGTACACCATCCGCCGGATGGGATGTTAAACCACAAACTACCTGGTTTCTTGCGTTAAGCGCAGTCTAAATCCGAAACTGTTTTCCCCGCCTGATCTCCTCAACCTAAATTCCTACCTCTTCCAAAGCAGAACACCTATTTGTGGCACAAATACCTTTAGTCGTTAGTCACCTTCACCAACAGCAACAACACCGATTCTTGATAAAGATTTTATACCGTTTGGAAGTGGCGCAAAGGTCAAAGCGGTGCGTGAGAGTTCCGCAATCGGCCGTATTTCGGAGGGAGATGGGGCCGAGGCTTCACTTGGCATCCATTAAATTTAAAAGGGTTTCGATCAAGATATATAACGGCAGAACTGCACAAAGGCCGTTCCCTGTTGAATCTTTGTGCTCAATTGCCAAATACAAGCTTCCCATTAGAACGGAAATTGGTCGACGTGCGTTAGCGGTTTATAAGCGCCGCAGTATCCGTGTCGCAGGTTAACTTGCCATTCAAAATCAACCATCTCAGATGGCAGTCCCTTTCATCACTTACAGCTCATCTGAAAAGGCAGACGATTACGCAGAGCGCTTGAAAAATGGATTGATGATTTGATGCTGCTATCTAAGAACCTCACTGATCTCTTTTTCTGGCATATCGAGTGCATTTCCTCATATTAACGGATAGATTAGACTGCTTATTTCTTCATCTACAGTTGCAGAGTTACTCTTACAGCCACTAAGAGGATACATGGCCAGTGGTGAATTACCGACAGACCAGCCGTGCCTACCAGCTGTCAGATGTTACGTTTTTGTGAAGTAAAAATACAACTCCTTTCCGTTTGAAAATGATAAAGAACTCAGTAATACGATAATGACTGCAGTAATTCCTCTCTTTCACATCCTTCATGACCTGTTCCATATATCTCATACGAGGCCTTCCTTTGCCCTTCTTCCCGTTCACTTTTCCCTCGACGATTGTCTTCATCAGGCCATCGTGTCTTAAGATATGGCCGATTTAGTTGTCCCCTCTTCTTTTCAGTTTTCAGCAGACTTCTCTTTTCTTCCACTCTTCTTAAGGGAGTCTGCATAGAAAGCTATTATCGCAGTTTTAACAATTCATGGAATTATGTATGGAATGGTGCAGGCAGTATACGCGTTAAGATAGTGCTTTTTCAGATGGAAGTTAGGATGCCAGCATTGCTCCTTCCTATCTAGGGATGGGTCGGTTCGGTTCTTCGGTTCTCGGTTCCAGCGGTTCTTGAGCTTAGAACCGGAACCGGAACCGAGGCCAAAAATAATCGGTACCGAAATAATTGGCGCGAAAACCAGTTTGAAACCTACTCACACTCCGAAAGTGGAGGCTTCACATTAAAACCTGGTGAAATAGTGTACTTAGATGCTTCAAAGTCGCGAATTATTCTAATTCAGTATCTGTAAATGATTATTGGTTACCTTATCTTACCATTGAGCAATGGTAAAGGTAATTGAGTAAGTGGTAAATTAAGAACCGGAACCGAGAATCGGAACCGAGAACCGAAGTTAAGAACCGAACCGGAACCGGAACCGAAAAAAAGTGGAACCGACCCATCCCTATTCCTATCCATTCATTATTGATTTCTATTATGATGAACTAAGTTTGCGGGAAGAAAGACAATCTAGATGTACGTCGATCTCTAATTTTTCCGGTCTAGTGTACGTGATCAAATCGCCTGTAATGTAATTTTAGGCCGGTGTTCTTGAACCATTTCTAACGTTGTCGGAAAACACCATCAAATCACCTCAAAATGAGCTTTAAATTATAGCCTGCGGTCTCATTGCCTCATCTATCAAAAGTTTTCTAAATACGAAAAATAATGCCATTATAATAACGGCTCTTCTCTCTCTTGCTCTTTAACACCTGATGCACACCTGCCTGATGGTGTCCTCCACTCATCGCAAGGCTTTAATCGTAGGCTTGTTCATTTACGAAGTCCAATTAAGGCCAAAATGATATTCTGTGACCTTGAAGAACGCTATAGTCTGCGAAGCGGATGTTCCTAATTATTTATGCTAATGATAGTCATAAAAGTCCATATTTTCCTGATGTAATAATACGGAGTTTCTGAGAGTAATGAATTTTTTTTTCATAAGAAAATTTCAAAGAAAAAATTCCGAGGAAGCTAGCAAGCAAGCTGGGATCTAAACTGTAGAAAACCATGAGCATGCGTGTTTTGAGACCTAAATAATTACTAATGGGTACCACTGCCAATCTTAAATGCTACTGAAAAAGCGAATACTATAAGTCAAGTGATAGCTAAAATTTAGGCATAAGTAGGACTACCCAATCAATCGCATGGGTTTTCCGATAATTCAATTCCGAAAATGCGTCTTAAGCATCAGCGTGAGCTTATTTGGAATAATTTGACTCATTGTCTGAGTGGTTAATCAATAGTCTCTTAATCAGGTTTTGGTCTCTCTAAGAATTTTACAAGTTACAAGCTTTAGTTACTCTGCAACTTCCTCAGTAGCTTTCATTTCCCTGCTACGTGGAAAGCGTTGTTAGGTCAGTTTTAGCATTACTCAGTCGTCCACTTGCTATTCGGTAGAAATAAAAACTCATCCAATCTGACTGTCGCAGTTGAAAAGTGGAGGAGCATTTACATCTGAAAGTGCTTACAGTAAGTTGTGAAATAAAAACTCATCCAATCTGACTGTCGTAGTTGAAAAGTGGAAGAGCATTTGAATCTAACGATCTTACAGCAAACTCTGATATTATCGGAGACTGTGCCAGCGTATGCAACTATTGTTGACTTTTCATTCTCTTACCCGAGAAGCCCGTGACTGACCCCTGATAGGATGATCTGCGTGAGCTCTCCATAAAAATGCCATCACTTTTTGACTCACTATGGTTAATTATATACGCACTGGAAATTAGTGAGCGAAGACAAGCAATAACAGTTTTTGAATAACCTAGTGATTGAAATGAAGGTTTTTCTTATTCAAAATTTGGGTAGGCATCGAAATAGTAAAGATGAAATTTTGCCCAAGGTTTTGGGTCTGATGAGGAGTGTTTTGCAGCATCCCAATAAAAATGAAGGAATTTCATGTCTGATAAATTGTCCATTTTCGCCGACAAATGCCAACTATTTTCCAAAAATTTGCTATCCAAGTTTATTTCTCCATTCATTTACCCAAAATTAACGCACAAAACATTGATACCTATGCCGAAGATTTGGAAAAGTATATGCTATTAGCTATTATAACGCAAAATTGAGGCCTTTTTAAATACTCTGCGTAAAACATCAACAGGTTTCTTATTTATGCATAATTATCACTAATTAATTTATGTAGAAAATGATTGCAAGTGCAAGAAAATATCGTGTTGATGAACAGGAAATAGGAAAAATAGATGTATTTTCATTGCCCAAGTACTAGCGCCGGATCTTGCGAAACGCTTGACTCCTCTATGTTTGCAGTGATGGTAAATGCGATGAGTTATAAGATGCGCGATAAGGTACACTTCTTGAATGAAATAATGGGCGCAGTCATTAAGGTTTCACCTTGCTACAGCTATCGCGAAGCTGTGTGTTTTAATTAACCCAGTTTCGCATGAGCGCCAGGCGGCGTTTCATAAGATTTTCGCACGTTTCATTATCACCGAAAGAGTTTTGCACTCCGCGCCCCCCTTCTGGCACAAAGCCAGTTAAAACTCCGGACTAATCATTTTGCAAAATCCTAATTTACTCGCCGCTTTAAACTCTTCGCTTCTTTCGTCGGAACGATCACAGTGAGCCAACCAGTGAGGAGCGTCTAGCCATTAGCACTGGAGTCGCAAAACGAGGATTGCTTTCCCCTTTAAGGCGCCCTCCCGACCCTCCCCTCCCTCTTAACCCCAACCCTGCCATCTTGTCCACCCTCCTCGCCGGTGGCTGCAGCACACTGCTTTATTCCTCGACCGCCGCCACTCGGACCCACCTTGTCGAAAATCACCATTTGAATCCCTTCTTTCCGTCGAGAGCAAACCCCTCCGCATCCTCACCCCGGTTCACCCGTGCCGTGAAGGGGGTTGGAAGGAGACTTCCACCCTTTCAAACCGTAATGCCGCCACACTTCCCATTGGTTCCCCCGTCCGTCGTCCACCAGGCCACTCCAGCCATCTCTCCCCCTTGGTCCTCATGAATCCACACAGCGCCTTCTCAACCCCCCGGCGCCCTTCTCACCCACCGCAAGCACTCCTGGAGGCCTCTCTCTCTCTCCCACCCCCCCGAACGACCGACGCAACCCCTTCCAGAAAGAGGACCTCCCTCCGCCTACCCCTCGCATAACCTTTATCAACCCTCAGCTGAGCCGATCCCCCTTCCCCAAGGCTAACCTTCCACTCCGAACCCCGCCCCAGCCAGCAACCCGCGACAGCACTGCTTTTCAAAGCTTAGCTGAATGTTTTAAATCCTTTCCGGCCACAGTCGGAGAGAATTTAGCTGTGGGAATGAAAGTGGATTCCTGTATTGGTGAACGGGTGGGAAATTTGGAATCTCGTGGGACTTCCCATCATGTGTTTGGGCTTTGTGGGAAGGCGCGAGGCTTTTCAGGTGCGACTTATGGCCAACGTGGTTTAAATCTGAGAGGAAAATGAATGTTGTGTATTAAAAAACATACCCCCTTCAGAGTGAGCTTGAAATGAATAGATGACTGTGAGTAGAAAGATTTCCCCCCCTCTAACTCGATTAAGGCAGCAACAGATTCCCTTTCACTGCACTTAGAGGGTTTCATCAACCGTGTGAAGTGTCCTTGACAGATGTCCGTAATGTTTTGGTTCGTTGAAGGCAAATGTTAACGTCTTTTCCCACCAATTCATCTCCTTCAACGTAATGGGGGGATGCGTATAGGTCTACCTAGGCCTAATAAAATGGAGTCAGGTGTTTAAATCCGTTCACGGAAGTACCGTTCAGGATTCGAGGGATCGTTTGCCGGCAGGCCGCATGATTGCTGCAATCGTCTGACTCAATTCGAGTCCTCCGGAAATTTGCCTTCGGATCTTTCAACTGCTGAATCTCACGTTTCACAAATATGCATAAGCCAAGAAACTTACTGAGTATTTACAGCTAAATATTTGGATAAAGAAGTCATGCCGGATTATTTCTTTGTGGAAGGAAGTAATGACTGATAAATCTAATTGTGCTTTGATATTTCAATAGCAAGACATCTGATGTTAAATACTTAAAAACACCTTCAATTTCGACTCAATTGCTGTCATGTATTTGAAAAAAATCAAAGTTTACTTTTCTTAGGAGGTACGGCTGGGAAAATATATTTTAAACTACATATTTATTTCAATGCTGTAAAGGCCATAGGTTGCACGTTTGGGCTGCATTGTTTGGAACAATGTTATAGATGTGGTATATAATATCATGTTTATGGTGAAACTGTAAAAAACGAGGAGCGCATGAAAGTCCAAGTCTTAACTTTTTTCAGGGGGTTCTTCCCAATTTAGTGAAATATATCTCATTAGTTTTTATCATAAACCTCTTTTCTTGGGTGGATGAGATTGGTAAAGGAATGCAGAATCCTCTATCCGCTTTTTCTAAAAAGATAGTCAATAGATTATGTATATCTCTTAGAAAAAAATCGTTACCTTAAATTACATGCTAATGGACTCCTGAGGAAATAATGATCCAGTGTCATAGGGCGTGAAGATGCCTTTCGATAAACATCACAGAAAGTATATTTACGATGAAATGTTGTTTTCTTCGATTTCTGTCTCCGAGAGGAAAACGACAGCAAAGCCTTCTCTTGGTTTGATTTTTGGCTCTGAGAAAGTGTTGTGCAAAAATGAATTTATGCCCTTAAAATGGTGTGCATTGTCCATATGAGGCCTTTGACTATGTCGGAACTACTCATTCATTAATATAATTTTGGAATACGAATTTCGGAATTTACGAATAACCCTATGTATCTCTTTTTATATATAATTCCGGAAATTCTATTCATCATTTGCTGCTTTGCCTTCACAGAGTCACCTAGCCACAATTCAAATCATTTTATTTAATATTCCTGTTAATTAAACGTAACTTTTTACGGTCAAATTCATATATAATTTAGCGGCACTCCCTGCCTCTCTCTTTTTCTCCTTCACAACCATTACGCAAATTCACAGTAGGTTTTCCTCCACCAGTTTTATACTCAAGTGGTGCACTCAGTGAGTCAAATGCATGAATGGCATTTGACTCACCGAGTTGACATTTCACATTGCATATTAATTTGCTTGATGGCTTGGGTGCGGCTTGATAGACAACTAAATTCTGCGTTTTGCTGATGAAAAGCGAGTGTTAGTTTTGGATGCGAGTTCTCTCCATGCATGGTCCAGAAGGCCATTAATTTGATGGCGTATATTCGTGAAAAAGCACATGTAATGAGAGTAAGAAATTGTGCCTTCCAGTATTGTTTTTTAATTTCCTTACATTTACTTGCTGACAAACAGCGAAATATAAGAATTCCGCCGTGTAAAGTCATCCTCCCCGATCGGGATTTAAGGTGGAGGCGAATTTAGTATGGAAGACCTAACTGAAGCGTATGCGACCGATTGAGGCAATGTGAATTGTGGTTGGTAGGGAAAATTAAGAAGCCGCAAGTGCTAGAGTGAGGGAAATAATATCTGTCAGTTGGAATGGACGCAAATAGAAAATGTACTTAACTGAATTATGCTCTAATATTAGACTGTTCACTCGTGTAATTCAGTGCTTGGGAATAGATTTTTCTTTACAAACAAACTTACCATCAGTAGGTTATGTCAGTGCTTGATTGACGATTTTAGTGTTGTTAAAAAGCACCTACCAGTCACATGTTTATTTTCTCAGACTCATGATGTACTCTTCCATCGCTACAGAGATATAAATCCTGTGAGCTACTGAACTTTTCTTCTGTGTTCCCACCTCTGAAACATAAACCTCAGTGAACATTTCCTATTGCAAATTGACTTGCACAATATAGCTATAAAATTTTCGAAAAAAGTCCAGTTGGTATCATATTTGCCATGCTGTCTAAAAACTATTGTTCAAATAGAAATGTGCAGGAAAGACGGAATGGAAATGCACAATTTGGTCTTTGCTGGAAGTTTTTTTTAGTGCTCTTTGCGTAGAACTGTGTAGTTATAAAAGTTGCACCATATTTACATTATGATTTAAAATGTCCCTGGAAGCCCTGTGAAGTGCCTTAAAGTAGTGGAGATTTTGCAGATCGCTGAGAGATGTCGCCACTGTCGATTGTTTTCCGCACAGCCTCTTAGTCAGAAGCTGAGGAGTCTCGGACATATATCAGGGTTTCAGTTCTCCAAAGCATATGAGAGAATAATATTTCTGTTCTAAGCTGGTATGAGGCATGTATTTAAACTCCACAACTCAACTCCAATAGGTAACACCGATGAGTTTTATTATATTAAATCAGTTTAGAACCACGTACTTAATCCACATGTCTTAGGGCAATGTCATTGAACAATACTGAATGGTGAATTTAGTCTTGAAAATACTCATATTTTAGGATCTAAACGTATATTTTCCAACATTGAACATGCCTGCTGTTGTAGGTATGTTGGGATATACGTACTTGTATTAGGCGCATATTTTGCGCAATGAAGTTCTCACCTGCAGGATGCATTGAGTATGCGGGATCCAGCGAATAAAGATATAGTTTTACCACTGAATAAGATCCAAAGGAAAGCTGCTCGCTTTGTAAAAAAATTGTATAAATACACATACAATGTCATTTGGCCACTGACAGGGCTTGATTTCGGAAAGCTGGGAGACAAGATAATAATTTGCAAGATTGCTTGAATTTATCCACCATTTCCTTTGTATTTACTTATGTGAAACCATCCTCTTTCCAGAATGATGTTCTAGACCTCAGCTGCAGATCATCCATGATAACCGTTTTGCCCATGTTTACTTTTAGTATCATCATCATCAAGGGTCAACAATCCTAGGATTGGTTTGACGCAGCCCTCCAATCGATTCTTCTATCGGCCAACCTCTTCATATTAACGTAGTTTCTCTCTTTTACATCCTTTACGACCTGTTCTATGTAACTCATGCAAGGCCTGCCTTTTCCATTCTTCCCGTTCACTTTTCCTTCGACGATTGTCTTCATCAGGCCATCGTGAATTAAGATGTGGCCGATTAAGTTGTCCCGTCTTCTTTTTATAGTTTTCAGCAGACTTCTCTTTTCACCCACTCTTCGTAAGACTTCTTCATTTGTTTCTCGGTCGATCCATTTTATACTTTTAGTATAATTGCTGAAATTGTTTACTGTATTGTATCTTAGGTTTGAAAAAAAGAAGGAAAAACATGACATGAAAGATAATGGAGCAGCGGTATCCAACCGAGCCAAGGTAAATCATTCTTCAATGCACAATGGGCGTCTATGGTGACTAGTGATGGTATTAATGCACAGTAATGGATTGCACGAAATATTTGTTTTAATGAGTGTGGAACATGTTTAATACTTCCCATTACTTTGCTATTAATTTTTGAAACTCATGGCACAAATTTTTTTGGATTAAGTTTATCCCACTGTCTCAAATGGGTTAATTATTGTATTCAATATATTTTCAGACCACCCGCGCATATAGCTCGAAATTAGGAACGGGTTAATGTATCGCGATGGTTTTATGATGAAGAATAAGGTGAGTTTAGAGGGAAAGAATTGTTGCAAGAATTAAAAGGAACACACATTACAATTATATTCACTCATGGACACTTTCAAAAGGTTCAATATTTAGCAGGTTTTTTTCGCAAAACTGACTATAGTGTAATAAATGACGTTGCACTGGGTTAAATGATGCAGATATTAATAGTTACCGTTCAGTAAGAGGATGTCTGGTAAGGTTTGAGTGAGCAGCATTCGCATCGATGAGAAAGGGAAGAGTCAATCGCTCCTCACAGCTGGCGTTCCCAGGGATCGGGACCGAATTGATGCATGCACACCACGAGGTGCGCGACTGAAAACTGTAATGGCTGAATCCTCAAACGGCGTTATTTAGTTAGCAGAACCCGTTGCTATCTTTTAAGTCAAATGTATGATTATGACATAAAGATTTACTTAAAACCAAAGCATGGTGACTAACAGATCACTTTTAATGTTTATATGTAACTGGATTACTCACGGTTACAAATGGAGCAGAGACCGGGAAGAAATTTTCTGCGGTTCTCTTTAAACAGAAACTATTTTGCGTAGAGGCAAAGGTATTGGATAATTTTTTCACATAAATAGTATAAAAAGTAAATGTTTCTCATATAAATAGTATAAAAAGCATAAGTTTTTATATAAATCGAAATAAGCCTTCATGATTACATCAAAGTCTAAGATATAAGTTTATGTTAATTAAGTTCAAAGGTTGCGGTTAAAGTTGTTTATGTTAGTAAAATAACTGCAATATTGTTGGTGGCCCTAATTTCCCCTACGTATTTTAGAGAGTAGATACCTATTTCCAAGTCTGCGGCATTTTGTATCTATCTATGTATGTGTTGCATGCCGCATGAAACAATTTCCTCTCCCTCCATGAAAAATATATTGTATACTAATACAAAGAAATTTATTTCTTGTATTAGGGTCAGCGAAGATAAATAAGGTTTTCAACGGAACGGTTTATAGTTTCTTTTACTGTATTTACGTTGCGTCAATTTTTAAAGCAACCGCTCGGAGTTTTATAAAAGACGGCATAACACCGCGGTCAGTGCCATTTGAATAATTCTCATCACTTTTTTATACGAATAGGAAATAATCCTCCTTTTCATCGTTTTTTTTCACTCAAAACTACAGCTTTGGATGCTGAACCCCTCTCCGTGGAAGATCAAGCATCCTTATTGCCATTACGTTCGTTTCAGTGACTTCGCATGCATAAGCACGGTTGATATTCGTTTGATACTCGGCAGCTTGCTCTGCGGGAGCCGTGGCAAATAAAATATTGTTGCCATAAGCACATTTACCTCATTGATGGATTTAGCTCCAATTGGATTGCTTTCACAGCCCGTTGGACTTGCCGATGTGGAGCGAGGCACGAGAGGAAGGCCGCCGTTGACCTTGCCTGTTCCTGCACTTCGCAGCACGATGGGCATTAGCTCGGTCACGAAACAGATTTTTTTCCGCCGGGGAGTTGTGGGAGTAAGAGAGTAGACGAATCTGATCAGTTTCTGCTCTGGGGAGTTCTGCTCTGCTTGAGGGAGGAGAGGGTGATGGTGGGAGGCTGGTATTTGCCAGCGCCGTCAGCCACGAGAGTTGGGTCTCCGAGGATTCTGATTGAGAAGCTCACTGCGCGTGGAAGGATTGAACTATGTGGGGGGCGGCCGGGGTTAAGGGTTTCATTCGTGCTGAGGTTTGGGCAAACAGTCAGCGGGAATAGTGGAGTTAGTCCAAGTTTTATCCCTTAAACGTGCTTTTGGTATTCTTCTGATTCCTCTTTAAATATGCCCAATGCTTACGTGGAAATCTTTTTTCTTCTTGGACGGACCGTGATGTAACAGACTGGAATTCAGAAGACATTAAAGAAATGAATTTGTGCATTACACACAAATCTTTATTTCTTCTAACCTTGAGAATGACATGAAGACGTCGAAAACGGTCTGTGAAATAAAGATTCTTGTGGAAGTTATATCTTTAATAAATCTTCCACCTTATCCGAAGGTTCTTTTTTTCTGGGCAGCCACATCTTTCACTAGATCAATATGTCCTCGTTAGCCCCATTCATCACTATGGGGCATAGTGGAAATAGATTTTACTTCTGTTATCAAATATCGTACCATTTGATCTAATCCAATTTTTTGAAAAAGCACAAGAATATTCCGAGAAAGGAATGGAACCCGCGAACCAATAGTGTCCATGGAAATTTCGTCTAGTCTCGTCCCGAAAATTTTAATTTTCCAAAATGTTCGCACTGAGCCATAGTGCGTGTATGATTTAGCTGATGCTCTGCTTATTCTTGGTTTCGCTGAGTTATGAACTGCCTAATGCACAACTTCAAGTGTAGCATTTGCGACTGACTTGGTTTATATTTTGGATTGACCCGCTTTTTGTTATGCTACGTTGAATTTCACGTGCGCAGTCCAATGATTGGGCGTTCATTCTTCTGAAATAGCTACCTAATTAGTAACGCTCTTGCCAGAGGACCCAGGGTTTCGTTAGAAATTGTGCACCCGATACTCTGCCAAAACCACGATTTTCCGAGCGGAACTTTTTCCTCTCACATGTTCGTGTGCTGTATTGAGCCTCAATTCCCTAGAAGGTTTATAACGGCGAAATGATGATTCTGCGTTCACATGCGTTTGATAAATTGTTATGTATCCAATGGTTCATGCTATTGTGAGAGTAAATTTGCGATTCAATCCTAAATTCCAGTTGGGAGGTTTAAAGGCTAATGAATTAGCGTTACAAGGGAATTGAATGGTTTGAGGCGCAACTTTGTGACATTGCTTCATATCGGAATGAAAAAACTTTGTAAATTTCACATAAGTAAGTAATTTCACATTAGTAATTTCACATAACTTACTTACTTAGTGAAATTTACAAAGTTTTTTCATTCCGATTACAAGGGAATGTTTTGAATCGTATTTTCTGTCGTTAAAATGATAGCAAACGGTCTGCGATTCGAAGAAATAATAACGGAATATAAAGATTTAGAGGTGAAGGTTTTTCCTGTTTCCCGTGAAATGAATGTGGTTAGTCTGAGCCTTGAAGCCCGCATTGAATGGTTAAGCAACTATAGTGTATTATGAGAAAAAAATATCAAACATTTATCTACAAATTGTGAAGGAATAACCTGCTCGATAATAATTCACATTTGTAGTTTACCATCTCACCCTCAGGTTGTGGGATGACTGCTTTATGTAACGGACGGGTAAATGATACAATCAACAGTTTAGTATCAATTTTTTCAAATTTATTTTTTGCTAAACCTACTATAGTTATTTCGATTAACCTATTAGTACGCCCTACTCTTACATTCTTGCCATTCTTATCATTTCCCCAATATTCGTAATATCTTCATTAAACTACTCTTTTAAATTTTGCTATACACCGTTAGTCAACCATTTACTTTCAATTATAATATTTCGAGGGGATCGGGTTGGTGTGGTGGCTAGAGTACTGGCCTCCTATCTCGAGGGCCCGGGTTCGATTCCCGGATGTGATTTTTCAGAGGCAAACCGGTGCCTACTTGAGTGCCTAGTGGAGGGCATTTCAGGTCTAGTACTCCGTCCGTCGGATGGGACGCTAAGATGTGGTCCCCTTGGCGCCTGTCGTTAAGAGTAGGCTAATGCCGACGCCGGTTTTCTCTCCACCCATCCTCCATCACCTGAAAACTCCTACCATTACCCAGCTAGCCACCTATCTTAAAATGGCGCAAATGACCTTAGCTGTCGGCCGCCTCCCGTGAATAACCAACCTATAATATTTCGAATGATAATTTTGATTTCTATTGGTGAATTCCATTATTTCATGATACATATTCTACCGTATATACCTGAGAATTCTTCATTGTCACTGCAGCGAACTTCACACGCACAAGGACTTACATCCATTCCACAATTAACGTGACACACTTAAGGATGATTAATTTATAAACTTTTAAGGAGTTAGTTGTTAGTTCGTTAGTTAGTTCGAGGGAGGTGACCAGCAACTGAGGACATTTTCGCCTTTCAAGATTGGGTAGAGGTAGGAATATTTCAAAGAGTGGAGGAAGGGTTGGGAGAAACTCTTCTTCGTCTTAGCCTACTCTTAAACATCAAGGAGTCACCTATGAACGTCCCATCGGACGGACGGAGTAATAAGCTCGGATGTTTTCTTTACACCTCACTCAAATAAGGAGCGGTATACCAATGGATATATTGGCTCATACACAGTTCTCTCCCTCTGCAAGTCGTCTCAAGAACGATGTGGCAAAATGTCTTTGTCGACGGAATAGGGTCCGTGAATGAGCTTTTTTATTTATTTATATGGTAAGAGACTTCATTAATATGTTAAAAATATGCAAAAACAATTATTCAAGATCGTTTAGAAAGCAAAAACTCCAACCAAAAATACCACTTTTTAAATTCTTAGCATATGGTGCCAGATCAATGTTAGTAAGTTAGTTATTCAGAGGAGGAGACCGACAGCTGGGGTCATTTGCGCCATTTAAGATAGATGGGTAATTAGGTAAAGTGAGTAACATTCGAGCTAATGGAGGAAGGATGGAGAGAAATCCGGCGTCGGTATTAACCTTCGCTAAACGACAGGCGCCCAGAGGACCACGGCTTAACGTCCCATCAGACGGACGGAGTACTGAACCCGAAATACCCTCCACTAGGCACTCAAGTAGGGACCAGTTTTCCTCTGAAAAATCGAATACTGCCAGAAATCGAACCCGGACCCTTGGATTGGAATGTCAGTTCTCCAGCCACCACACCAACTCGATCCCCGCCGGTTCGATAGGACAAGAACTTTAATGCCATTGATCTGGTACCTCGTCAGCGAATAAGTAAGAAAATAAGCTAAACAAGGGGAAATGGAACGAATTTTGCAGAGCATTTGTCAGTTTGTGCTAAGATGAGCTATAAATACAGGTTTTAGGAAAACCCAAAAAGCTGTATTTTAATGTACCAAAAGATTTTGAAGTGAGGAATATCGATCAATATGCATCGATTACCCATGATTTTCGGAAAACTGCATGAAAGCTCATTAAAAAAACATGATTATTCCCTAATATTTCAATTTAAAAATACCACATCGCAATAGACAAGCATTTATTTACGAAACTGTAATATTTTCTTTAAAAAAATTTCAATCGCAATATATTGCGTTATGTGTTCAAGAAATGGTATACTACAGTGAAGAACAAAATTAATAACTTTATTTAGATCATGGTTCTAAGTGGCCACATAAGCTTAGGCCACTTCCTTTCTACGTGGAATAACTCGTCTCCTCTCCTCTATCCATTTGAGCTGATGCGATCAATGGCGTATATTTTTCCTTTCGGTCACTAATTCCCAAGGTTCACGCA
Organism: Platycnemis pennipes; assembly: GCA_933228895.1. Lineage (NCBI taxonomy): Eukaryota > Metazoa > Arthropoda > Insecta > Odonata > Platycnemididae > Platycnemis > Platycnemis pennipes. The sequence goes on along the minus strand of OW121846.1, from coordinate 64,935,475 downwards.
GTTCATCTGCCGCGAACTTCAAACAGTTGCAACGAGGTTCAGTGAGTTGAAAGTGGCTGTGGGAAAAATACTTCCCAAAAAATACTTTGCAAAGCATGCTAGTCCCAGGGAGGAGAAGTTGAGCTTTTGCTTTATTGTCGTGAGTGTACTAAAAGTAGATGAACATAGAAAATGCTGTCATTTTTGTCCAAACAATGTTACCAACTAATATAAAAAATTCCCCCACTTCTCTGGTTAATTTTTAATTAAAATTGCTCGTTAGTGAAACACCAAATTTTTCACCTTGCATCCCTTTCGTGAAGAGATCCTAAAAGCTTCTGACTATCTTTGCATGTTCGGGAAGTTTGATTGATCCGAACATTGTGTGCAGACGTAGGTGTTTAAAAACAGGCTATTAAAATCCTTAAATTGGTTATGTTTTGAAAATTGATCCCATCAAAACCGGGTGTCGTCTTTTTTGTTCACCGCGATGTATCGGCAGTGCGAAGGCTAATTTGATTTCCTTTTAATCTCCACCGTTCGATCAACGTTATAAAGTTTCATAGCTGTAATAAGTGTCTCTTTTTTACTTTTAGGATAATTTGAGGATACTTGGGTATTGAAATCTAAAGCTCAAATAACGGAGTAATCTTTAAAGAAATGCTGGTTTTAAATAATTAACTCCCTACAAACCAAGTAGATTGATGAAGGTTGCAATGTCGTTAGAGAACCTACGACATTTGACGAAAAAACGTGTTTAAGGCAATGTAATCCCCTGAAAGGAATGAGGGGAGAAAACGGGAGATAGGAAGATAGAAATTTTCCAATCTCCATATTTAATGCTGTTTGCCTTTGTAATAGCATTTTTAGATAAAATTTGTAATCACGGTACACAGTAATTAAAATTGACGAAGTATGGCTAGGACCTCAGATAATTGTTTCAGCATTTCTGACCTGGGTGAAAAAATATTTTGCAAGCCTTTAAAATATTTTTTGCTCCTGTAATAATATTTAATTACTTGCTGATTAAAATTTACATTTTATAAAAGGAGTGTTTCTGTCAGACTTCTAATTCAGGAAATGAAAAAATTATAGTCCTATTCTTGATTCGCCATTTATAAATATTAAAAAAATCGCATTAAAATAATCTTTCAACGAAGGCTAAGGAAACTGATAACTATAACCTATATAAGAATAACCAACAGGAACAATATTATTTATGAGCGTTTTACACTAACTGAAATTTATTGCTTAAGTATTCATGTTAAGTTGAAGACATACTCATAAAATTGGCTAAAGAAGTTGAATGAAATGCAATTTGATTCCATTTATTTGTATTTTTTGATGTGACGACCTTCTTAATATATCTTAATCGTATAAGTTCGACTCTTTTGAATTGAAATTTTTATGCGTTATGTGTGCCTCATTTACACGTTTTATATCGCTCAAAAAAGTAGTGCATATTTAGCACACAGATATTGTTATTGCCTCCTCCTATGGACTTAAGTTCGGTGTGGCCATCTGCAATTTCACCTACGGTAGAATGGTTTGTGATTACCCTTCAGAATAACGCGACGCTGTGCTTCACTTCGGCACATTATAGCAAAAGTTGAACCCCTTTCTGAGGGCATAACTAATTACACGAAATATCTTCGCCTGTAATGCATTCTCGTTCAACTTTACAACAATTTCCGTCCGGGTGTAATTGCGACGAGGGAATATTTGCCGTCCTGGGAACGTACTCGTAGTCCTAGTTCAGTGACATGGACGACCCACGCGTCACGCAGTATCCGTATTTCGCCGGTAATCTTGAATCTAGGCTGTTTGCTGTTTTGCTCGACCCGATGGAGATTCCGGTGCGGAAACTCGGGTCTGGGTAACGCGAGGCAAAGCTACCGAGAAGGGAAATGCCAATCCACTAGATTGTGCCGCCGGCTCCAGCCTCCGCTCGGCCTCGAATTATTCATCCGCGAGCGCCACCTCTCCCGTGGACGGCGGCGGTGAGAAACGCCGCAGCGACGAAAAGAATGAATCGCTCGGAGCGCAGACACCAGCCGGTCAGTGCGATTGGGAGTAATTTATAAAAGACAAAATCTGCCGCCTAATCCGTCCGCTTCGTCTACGGTTTCCATATCACGGGACCGGAGATCGATATTGAGACCAGGCGACCTCCGAAAGAGGAGTTTAATGCTGATGCGTAATCGATTTGGGTGCCTCTGTGGGATTCTCGTGGAGGAACGTTGCGCCGAGGATTTGACCACCGCAATCCACACATTGGTTTGAATTTAAATCCACTTGCGTTGGCAAGTGTGCATGTATACCTCAGTCCGCGGTGGCCGTCGCTCAGGAATTGAAAAAAGTCGATATACATCTACGGATTACGCTGACAGCCACCTTGAAGGTGTTTTCAGGGGGGAATATTCTCTACACCAGATTTTAACGTATCAGGCGATAATTTGTGGAAATGTGTGACACTCAGGATCATCACAGAAATACTTTGTACTTTTCGACAATAAGTTTATTACACCACCCCAGTTTTCAGGAAGAAATTGCTATTATCAACGCAGGTACCTTGATAATGGCAATATCTTGCTGATACCTGGGTCGGTGTGATATACTTCTTGTGGAAATTTACAAAGTGTTTCAGTGATAATGCTGGATATTCTCTATACGTACTATTATTTATACTATACTACTATACGTGCTACCAATTTATAGAAACGTTTTGGTTGTGTCCACCAGGCTCGGTATAAAGTCTTCCCTTTTGTTTATTTTCTGTTTAATCCTTGGGATAGCACCATGGAAAAATGTCACTACAAGTGGATATTCATCCATCAATAATCACCGTGAACATTGCTAATTGTCGTCGTTGTGGCGTACAAGTTTCTATTTGTTCAGTAAATTTACTTACAAAAGTGCGAGCACTATTTACAGTCTCGCCTTGAAGATATATTTACCTACTTCCCTTACTAATATCTCAGTATTATCTGGTAGACATGCAACAGGGTGGAGCAGTTAAAAAGAAAGAAGTCGGAAATAAGGACTGAAACTACAAGAAAACCTGGATTATAGCCTCATTTGGTAGAACATGAGTTGCCAAATCCAGAATTATCTTTATTTTAAGAAAAAATATCTCAATTCATATTTTTTGTCTGTGCTCCCGTAAGGTGTGCGCAGGTGAAGATCTCAAAATATACGTTTGGAATTTGATGAATTTTTTAATCAAACTGCACAACGAGTGCCCAGGTTTACTCACGGAACAAATATCACTTCATGAGACAGTAAGTTACAAGACAATGGTAGGCTTATTATTCATACCTTTCCTCTTCTGCCATTACGCAGCAATTTTTGTCTCGATTGCAAAAATTGGAGAATATTCTCGACATATTCTTGTTTATCCGAGACATCGACATTTTAAAGCGACAATTTTAAACGAGAAAATAGCTTATGGCATCAGCATACGAGAGTTATGCATTACCAGTTACCGCATGAGAATTTTCTACCTCAATGAACGTAGCAACCTGTATGTGCTTTAAAATTGTAATTGAATGGTTGGAATTTTCATGGAATTCTGCAATATCATTCACGAAAAGTCCGTTGTCATGAAATTTAATTTCACCGTACTCTTTTTCTTCACATTCCGTAGTTATTTGCGCAATCCGGTTAGATATTCTGCATAGTTTGTTTTATGAAATTGTGAATTAGGCTGCGGACGAGTTCATCGAAATTATTTATAATATTTTTGAAAACAATTAAGAAATTGGTGTTTTGTGGATGATGGAGTATTTGATTGCCTACTGAGCATCCAAGTTCGAATCCAGACAATGGCAGAGATTTATCATTGGTATAACTCGCTGCTTGAGTGCTGAATATAGAGTATTTCAGTGCTCTAGCGTTGAATAAGAGGTTAAACCGTGATGTCTTTCGTTAACGGCCGGCTAATAATGACGGCGGGTTTAACTTCTCTCTTACTTCAGTCCCTGAAAACTTCTTACCTCGAACTATTCCACCTCATTGACGGGAATTGATCGTCTCTTGTTCTTTATCATTATTCAAGGAAGTAACGGCTAGAATCATTATCTATGTCAGTATTGATTTATAATTCGATGTGCTCCGCTTCAAATTGAAGGAAAAGGTGAATTTAGTGAAAGAAATTTCATAATTTATGGAAAGAAATAATCAGGAATATGGAACTTGGTCTTTATCCTTAGAATTTACCAATATCTGTGAAGGCTTGTTCTTTGTTATGAATGATAGTATTAAAACTGTTAAGTCTTGTTTTACTCGATTTACTCGTGTGTGGCAATCACGATTTTTTCGGTAATTACTGTTTTGATATCAGGTCTTTTGAGAATTTTGAAAGGTCCCTCACGTGTTTCCCATAGCTGGTTTAGTCAAAGGACGTTCTGAGTTAGGCAGAGATAGCATGGCATTATTGTGGTTGCAGTAAATGTTGAATTATTGTGGGCGCAGTAGATATAGAATTATGATGGGATGATTGTAGAATATAGGATGGGATTGTTTCCATTCACACGAGCAAAATTCAGGTAATGACTGTTAGTAAGCCATAAGAAACTCTTACTACTATCCTTTTGGCCACGAAAAACGCTACCTCAGCGGCGTCTGCATTTGAAATATTGAAATACGTTTCTATTTATGGAAAGCGGCGCCCTGACTTCTATTCTTTTATTTCGCGCTAGTAAAACGTATGCTGGGAACGATAGATTTACCTCCGAGGTAAAAGGTTGGTTTTCAAAATAAAATTCTACTCTTTCTGTACACTTGCATTCAGTTGCCTGCTAAATTTATTTTCCAACATTTTAAAATTAAAATATCCGCATCATTTCATTACCAATCGGCTGATTTGAGAACTTTGGGATATTGGAAAATGCCGAGATGGGAATATCAGACCTTTGAAATGCATTTTAAAAATTGAGATTGGCACATGGGACATTCTGGATTTGATCTGAGATCTCTGATTTAATAGTAATTTAGATCAAATGATCAATTTTCAATGAGTTTGAAAAGTATATTTTGATGTCAGCGTCACTCTTCAATGTCCTCTTTGCCACAAATTCGTAAGATTCATATTTTTTGGGTGGTATTTAGGTGACCCAAAGCAGTAGCGGTGATTTAGATATTTTTTTGAAGTAGGGTTCACATATGTAGAGAATATAGTTGAATCTATCAAATATTTTGGAAATTTGAAGACTGGAATTATAAATATATAGTTGCCCACTCATTTTTTCCGTGAATTTTAATTCACGGGCTTCATTTAATATTGCTAAATTCCGTTATCGATCGAACTACCATAAATGCTTTTGTTGCCAAAAGCTTTCACGGATAAAATCGACTTGTTGGTGGTATTGGAGTTACGGAATGCCCTTAGCCCTTCCCGATGACGTGAATGTACTAAGTAGCTAATACAATTTAAGGGATGTTCTAAAAACTCTCAGCTTATCAAAAAATGGTTGCAAATATGGAGGATACTGAACATTTCTTCACCCGGACTGTGACGATCCTTGGTAATAAATGCATTTATTCAGTCGCACAGAGTGTGGGTATGACATTGACACGTCTAAGTCTGACTGAACCTTAGTTATTTTTCTTACATCTCCTCTCCGGCATTTTTTTTCGGATTTCCTGAATCGGTGAGTGTAACATGGGTCTACGCTTTGTGCGACTACAGATCTACAAAAACTATAAGAAACTGTTTCCGGGGTAACTCGGTGGAATTTTTCCACAATGGAGAGGAGAAAAACGAACACTGCAATTCCACAAAACTTTTATTTCGGCGCAAAACCAAAGTTTTGTTGAGTTGCAGTTTTCGTTTTTCTCTTCTTCACTACAAAAACTACTGTAAGGGTGCTAGTTAACCTTAGTTAGCTAAAGCTACATCGCACCATATAACCTGAGTTCATAACTCTAAAACAAACACGCATGCTATACACGACATTTGAACCCACAATGCTTATGTTTGCCGCACTCTTTTGCAAAGAATCACTTTGAATAGATCTTCCTCTCTTTGAAAACCCTAATTGATTCATATTGGGTAAGGGTTGCGTTGTTTAATCACCTGGGGCAACCGGCTGCGACACTTGTTTATTATCCATCGTATTTATTTAGCTTTATAGTAGACTTGGCTTTCAGATGCTCCAACGCCTAAGGTTATTTTGTACCGTCTATTCTAAGGTATTTATCTAAGTACAAACACAAAATGCATGCCTTGCGTGGGATTTAAGCCTAAGACCTTTGATATGTTATTGAGGGGAGGCGACCGAAAGCTGAGGTCATTTGCGTCTTCTAGGATAGGTGGGTAATTGGGTAATGGTAGAAGTTTTCAGGGAAAGTAGGAAGGATGGAGAGAAACCCGGCGTCGGCATTAGCCTACTCTTTACGACATGTGCCAAGGGGACCATGGCTTAACATCCCATCCGATGGATGGAGTACTGAACCTGAAATTCCCTACACTAGGCACTCAAGCAGGGACTGGTTTGCTATTGAAAAATCCGCCACTGCCGTAATCGAACCCGGGCTTTCGGGATGGGAGGCCAGTACTCTAGCCACCACACCAACCCGATCCCCCGTGAGCTTTGTGTTGCCAGACTAGCGTGTGATCGACTTGGATACAATGGAATTTGTTGACAAATCAGCTCGCGAGAATCTTACTACAGTTGCAGCTTATACATTTATTCTGGTTATTATACATTTATTATTTATGGTGCTTCAATAGGGTAAAAGGCGATGCCGTATACCAGAAATGAGTTACCAACCTTACCTAATGAGAAATAATGCGGATCTATTCGTGGGGGGGAGTCTTGGTCGTTTCGTTTCGGTATTAGCAGCGGTCAACCTGTGTGGCCAACTTGCTGCATGGAGTCACACAACGTCTCCAAGCGCATATTCTTCTCGCTCCAGTCATTTTTCCTTCCCGATCCGCGCCACGCCTTCCCGGCATCCAACCCTTTCCCTTCGGGGAGACCCCCTTTCCCCTCCCCGGCGTCGCAGCAATGGTCCCATTAGCTTTGAAAAGGGGGACTCAAGGGAGCGAGTAGCAGAAGGGTGACCACGAATCAAGGGAAATGCCCACCCTTCTCTCCTCTTCCCCCTTCCCTCCTCGTGGTCTATCTTTTCCCACCGGCGCAAAAAGCTTCGCGGGAGCCTAGCCCCGGCCCTTGGCCTTCCCTCTCCCTCTCCTTGAAGCCACTCACCGTGGTCGGTGCGGGAGGGGGAGGCTGCGGGGGTGGGCACGAATGGCTGGCCGGAGGGTAGACGGGGGTGCATTCACTTTCCTCCCGGCCCTTCCGCCCCTTCGCGACGTCTCGCTGGAGGGCTGCCCGGGAGTGAGTTTGTTCATTCCGCTGTTTGCGGGTATTCTTTCGTGCCGTGGTCCACGCAGATTCTTTGACAACTTTTCCCCACTCGCCCCCGGCCACCTCGTTACCGGGCAACCGCACGCTTAGGCACGCGTCCCTCCACCCCCTCTTTCTCTTCTCTCTTCTGTGGGACATTAATTCAGGGCCTGCACTTAATGCGGACGCTAAACTAAGCTCCTTGTCTTCAAATGAATGTCAGGCTGACCTTATGCCTTTTTATTTCTTCCATTCTCTCCCTCGCTCGCCTCCCTCCTTCCCCTCTTCCCTGTTCTCCTCTGCGTTTTACATCCTCCCGAGTTCCAGCGCGTGTTTTCTCTTCTTTCTCCTACCCTCGGTGCCCTTTTGCTTTCCACCTTGTTCTTGCGACGTGATGTCAGTGCGACCCATGGTGTGTGTTTTTCCGCGTCGGGCGCGCTTACGCACGACCCAAGTCGTCTGGCTTGGCCGCCGGTCGCGAGCGATCGGTGATGGTGGCAAGGTTTTCGTGCATGGGTACGTCGCGTTACGTTGCTGCGGGGGGCGAGGGGGAGTGGGGCATTCGCCGCAACGTGTCCTGTTTCCAACCCCCTTGGAGATAGGTAGCTGGTAATGGTGGCAATCCATGCTTTTTGACTTTACAGCGTCTTTCAAAACGTCATGAACAAACGGTTAGGCAGGAAGAGATGTTAAAAAAAATATATCCGTCTGAGGCGTCAAAGCAATCAGCGGTGAACTATGATTGTTTGTGAAATAAATCGACACGCTGCCTGCGTTGGTGATCTAGGCCATAGTCGTTCAGCGGCAAGGTGATGTCGAGTGAATGAAAACTAGCTTAGATGCCAAATGTAACACTCGAAGTATAGAAGTGCTCTTTTATGGCAAGTGAAGACCTTGTAAGAAGGTCTCGTGAAGATGCTAGTAATGATATGGAGAGTAGCTTTCTTATAGATCTGAGACATGGACTCTTTGAGAAAAGAGGACGAAAAAAGAGAGGAAGCTTTAGAAAATGGGAATAAAGAAAAATTTGCGATGGAGGGAAAGGGGGACAAATGCAGGGGTGTTGTAGGTAAGAATGCATGCTCAAACACTCCAAATATAGCATTATTCCACAAAAATATTTTTCTGAAGCATTGCTATGTTGTTGAGTGTTTGAGTACCTATGGTATTCTTTCAATGCATCTCGCCTTAGGCCGTTATCTTTAAGAAGACTGCACGTTAGGAGTATGCTAGCAGATATTAGGAGGGGGCAGAGTTGGGGATGGAGCAGTCAACCAGAGGAAATGGGATTATTGATTTGAAGGGAAAATTGAAGGGAAAAAAGGCATGTAAACTAGGAAAAGGAAGTATTTTTGAGGTAGTATGAAGAGAGATAGGAAACACGCAGACCTGAAGAGAGAAATAGCATAGAAAAGTAGCCTTTTGGTGAAATCAATTAAGAGGATATCAATTCTTCATCCAAAATGAACTCCATCCAAGGCTACACTAATCTGCAGAATACTGTTTGACAAATTAATATATCTCTGTACTACACTTGTCTAAGATTTTGAAAAGCAGCATGGTTCTCTGAGCTTCCATAATATTTTTGGAAAATAATTTGTAATTCTGACTATATGCATGGAATCCATATTATCAGCATCTTTTTGCTTGAGTGATATATATTTTCATATCTTCAATTTTATCACACGCAGTGCCTTAGTGTCATTCTTGCGACGCGGATACGAGTTATATGTCTTTACTTACGTAATTAACGATTGTAAATAAAATGATTACTTGGAAAGATTCCACAAATTTATTCCTTGATAATGATTGTCAAACAATCGAAACCTAGGTCGGTGAAAAATAAATTTGCGGAATCTTACCAAGTAATCATTTTATTTTCAATCATGCGGTTCCACCAAGTGAAGCCTGAGGATTTCCTCTTAATTAAGGATTGATTGGACACAACTCAATTGTTATCTCTCATGGTAACCAGCTGGTATGTAACGTGGCAACAAGGTAAGATATCATCAACAACCATTCCTGGTACATTAGAAATCGTAATTGCTAAGACCTCAGATAATATCGTAACTGGAATTGTCAGTCCACAGAAATCAGTGCGTTATGTTTTCCTTTCTAGTGTCTCAAGTCCTAACCTGAACACATTATTAAAAATAATATAATAACAGGTCTCGAAAACTTGCCTTGCCTTGGTGACTTGCTTTTCTTATCTAGCATTTATAAGTGAGTAATGGTTTAAAATTAAGAAAGAGTCACAAAAAAGCAAAGTAGTGTTTTAGGCCAGCATTGATACCATCCAGATGAGTATCACCACGCTGAGTTACACTCTTGAATTCATGTTGAGCAAACCAATCTTGAAGTCTTTTTTTCCATACTGAAGGAGTGCGTATAAATACATATTACGCCGATCATCAGTTTAATGGATGCAAAGACGCTAAATAATCGAAATTACTGGCTCGATGAGTGAAGGATTCTCAGGACTTCCATCGGGTCAATGGTCCCATCTTTGCCACCGAAGATAGTGGCATTGACGCGATGGAAGACCCGAGAATCCTTCACTCAGCTAATTCGCCGGGGAAACATCAAATCCTACATTGCTGACTCTATATTTATTGAACTTTAACGGTATGCCAAATCATTGACTGTCTTCATTATCATTACTAAGACTCTACCCGGCAGCCATATTTATAAATAAACGTGCATTTATATATTTATACATTAAACTCCTAGCTGGATGCAGGAGCGTAGCATTTCCAATGGCTTCAACCAATGTCATGAGAATTTATTGTGACCGAAATAGAAGTGTATAATAGAGATTTAACTTCACCATCTTTTTCTCCACTAGCCCTATCGTTCATAGAAATAAGTTTAATATCTAATGAATCATTTTCAATGACCCATAGCTTTTAAAATCTATTAAAAAGAGCATTTAAAAAGGGCGCTCTCCCACATACATTCCCCACGCCTAAAATACTCCTTAACTTCTTTTCTTTCCATTTTGAATATGGCCTTTCATATTTGCGTTTCTTACTGGGAAAATCTAAATCACTTATCGCCAGTTGCCACCCGAGATTATCTGCTGTAGATCGCACACTGAAATGAGTAATTGCGATGATTTTCACACGCTTAATTGAGTGAGTTGGATGCATTTTGCGTTTTTGTTAAATTCCCGAGCACTGTAACGACTTAATACTTCTTGTTTTTAGGTTTACTTGTGTCCGTTGAATAAGGATAATCCTCATCACTAATCTAGGTCACTGCTATGCATACAATCCACACGCGAATGACCTCTTCACTCTTCAGATGATGTCCCCTTCAGTGTAATCAAATGGGTGGGATGAGGTGAGCGCATGGTGAGTGTAGGGCTCTTCTGCCCAGTCGTACTCCGACGTACCCGGTATGCAGTCTGATCACTTCATCCTCCAGTACAAGGGGGTATTATGCTATCACTAATTGGGCGCTAGGTCACGTTGCGGCCGATATCACTCTGAGCGCAATGCGCAATGTTGTTAATAACTCTCTATTCGATATCTATTCACGTGGAATACATACCCTTCGCGCTTCCAATTTGCTGACGATAACGTGCTCGCCTGTTACAACTTTACTCTGCCATTTGTTTTCCTTCTACACTACTTATGTTTCCTCGTGCTGCACCCTTTTTCATTGCTCCAAATACCCTGTCCATACCTTTTAATGGGTATGATAAATTCATCAGAAGCATTCATTAACATTTTCCTCTTCATTTTGCGAAACAATATCGTAAGTGGTGACCACTGTGAAGCTAATTAAATAGAGTACCCGGAAATATTGAACGTGAACTCGCTTCAGCGCCGGAGCTTTCATATGCTGCTGGTTGACGGGAATAATTTTAATCAAATGAAACTTTGGTAGTAATTTTTCATTATTAAAACTAATAAATAGTTCATCGGTCAAACCAAAAATAAGGATTTTTGTAAAGGACCTGACGGTTAATGGTTTCAGACTTAGCTGTGTGGAACCTCTCCAAATCGGAAATGCTATAAAAAACACACTTTGTACGGTCCACTAGAGAAATTTATTGAGTACGACCAGGGTTTCGTTAAATATCATTCATTATTGTCATATGGTTAAATACATTCATTCAGTTAGTTTCATGCATTTTTTGCTCTTGTATGTATCCATTTCGTGCATGTTCAAATTGTTTTCCACAAATTTTCAAATGCCCTTATGATGTTGTTATGCAACGAAACCTGGGTCGTACTCAATAAATTTTTCTAGTGGACTGTACAAAGTGTATTTTTTTTAACATTGCTGAACGCGACGGTTTTACAATTTGTGCTTTGTTGGAGCCAGTGGAAGATGATGGAAACTTTTATGCACTGCAGAGCCTTTGTAATGCGTTACAGGGAATAAGCGCCGTCCACCTGACGCCTACTAGATAATTCCTTTTTGAAAGGAATATCACTTCAGTTTATCTTCTATTTTTCCCTCCATTTAGTTAGTTTCGTGCATTTCTTGCTATATTATGTACCTATTTGGAGCATATTCAAATTATTTTCCATATATTTAAAAAGTGTTCGGTCCATGCTGATCTCTAATAGCTGTTCAACTGAGATACTTAGTCACCCTGTGTTTTAGTTAATAAAATATAAAAATTGGTATTTAAAAAATGTTTTATAACCTGGAACGTTTGATTAAGGTAATCTGGGTGTGAAATGAAAAAAACGGGTAAAATGGGACCTCTCCGTTATATTTAAATTAAAAAGTATAAGCGATGGTAATTTTCCCTCGTTTAAACATAACCACACGTGATTGGTAATTGCTGAGCATTAAAGAGGCGTGCATGATTTTTAATGAGGAGCTTATTCATGGGAAATTTGGGCCGTATAGTCGTACCTTTTCGATTACATTTCTCTATAAAAGTTGTCATTGAAAAAAAAACGAAGAATTTATGGTAATTATTTTTCCTATCTATCTGTGCCGTGCAGTTCGCCCACATTCCCAGAGAGCACTGTCTCTCCCCCTCCTCATCTCCCTTCACCTCCCCACTTCCATTCCAACCCACCCCCTCCCCCGTTTTCCCTTTCCCTCCCCTTCCGCCCTATTCCCTCCCTCCCCGCCCCTCACTCCAGTGGATTCCAGAGCCGTGTACTTTGCGCTCTCTCCGCCGCGACGCGGGCCGAGAGGGAAATTCCAGGAATGAGAGGAATGCAGACAAATTTGGTTTCGAGTGAGGGATTAAACATGCTTTAAAAAGGCCGTGCCCGTGACAATGGGAATTTATTGCCGTTTGAAGAGAGAGTTTTGTATTCCCGTTTCAGGGCGAAATTAGGATTGTCACGGTCGTAACTTAAAGCTTTTTGCCCCCGCCGTGCATTCTGGGTGACAGAACGTATCTCACTGCATTATTAAACTTGAATGTAGAACGCGAGTTTAGCTCGCCGTCATAGCGAAACAGACCTCATTTCCATTTCGGTGGAGTTGTTTCTGTTCAAAACCTAAAATGAGGTGGTTTCGAGAATGTTGTCACGCAGTGTACGGAGAGCGAATTTTGCAGAAGTCTATAGGTTAACATTTGCATGGAACGAAACGTGGGATGGAAGATTTTGGCCGAGTATTCCACTTTTGGCACATTTCTGTAAAATCATTGGTCCGTTTCAAGTTATCATTTATTGAATCAATTGGTTACGTCTCCGGGAAACTCAAATGATATTGGTTGGCTTTCCAATTCATTACGTTTTCCCCTTTTCACGTTCTTCTACTCGGAAATTTAACATTTCATATTATGTGGAATGAATACAATAAAACATCAACCAACGTGATTATTTCAGCTCCGGATTAACTCTAGCACTCTTGTCCCCTATTACCTATGCCCTTTGATAAGGAAAAATAACAGTTGATATATTTAATTTGTCGGCTATTCAGAGCATCCGACGAGTTTTGAATTTCATTGTACACTTCATTAACTCAGAAATCCTGTATTAATTTCATTAATTCCGCAAATATAATCCCTTCACTTAGCTTTAGTCACCGTATGTGATCCACTGGACTGGCAACAATTTTAGAGTTGTTTTTATTTTATCCGCAAGGTATCGTAAAATAAATGTTTTATGCAGGGATATGATTTCTGACTAACGTCAGATACATAGTTCTCTAAGCTACTCGTGGAGATAATGCAAGAGGAAAAAACTTATTAAATATCATGAAATGCAAGAACTTCATTTCAACATATACAGCCCTATCTAGGTTAAAAGTACATTTTGTCATTAAAACTATAAATTCTCTGTCGGTAGCTAAATTTAACTTGAATCTACAGTGCTCTTCCTCGTGCGTCCCTTAGCGCCAGTCATCATTCAAGTGGTATAAACAGAAGTATGCAACACATCTTCTTTTTCAGTAGTGAAGAGAAAATTAATTTAGTAATAACATGGCTGCTATTTATATTCATGTTATGAATGCATTGCAATTTCAGGGAGTCTTGCGTAATGGCCGTTGGCACGGAAGGATCAAAGTAGCGATGAAATTTGTGCTGCCGTCTGTGTAGGTGCATTGTCGTAATCTCGGCTGCATGGATTGAACTATAAAAAGGTATTGTTCTTTTTACTAACGTTCCAAAAAGACCATTTACGAAATTACTCATTCCTGCCTGGTCCAGAAATTTTTTCTGCTCACAAACTCATTCCCGTGATGAAACTAATCAGTGTGAATTATTATTCCTTCATTTATCGTAATGGTAAGAGAGCGATTCTTGGAATAGCAATATTTAATACAAGTAATGAGTTAATCACTAGTGAGTAAGGGTATGGCAGTAAATATTTTTCAATTTCAGACGCCTCTTATTACTCGACAACTGATGAATTCTTTTGCAACGATTGTTGTATAAAATTCTCACCAAATGGCATTCATGCGGGGGATTTTTTGCCCCCTAGTGCTTGGGGACACAAACATACTTCAGATCGGGGAAGTGTATTTATTTATACTTGGTTTGTCGTTTAATCTCCGAGCATTATTTTCTCTCCATCTTGGGGTTCTGACTCAAACTGTAACTTAATAGGGATTATTATGAGTACTTAATCGTTGGGGATGGTGGCAGTTTATCATTTACATCTACGGACTATCCCTTAAGCAACCCCATACTAATGAGGGAGAGAGTGACATCAAATCAAGTGTTTTAGAATGTAGCTACGTACATTTTATATACTTATATTATTTTTACCCTCTTTAGGAGTAATTATCATCATATAAGATATCAACGACTTGATTATCGAATGTGACAATATCCCCCGTGGTGTTAAAAATAATATTTTTTCAATTCAGAAAGGATTTACTATCATCGCTGGTTTTCGCGAAACAAAATTTCAATCTAGAGTTACTAAAAAGTGTAGTGAGATTTAGGAATATATTGACTGGCATATTATGACAACGGCTTTCCATTTCTTTAGTCTTGAGTGAGACGAAAGGTGTTTAAGCATGTCGGTACGAATGCAGTTCTCTTACTTCTAATCCTTTTGACTTTTTAAAATATGTAATCTACATTAGTGTACCCAAGTTCTAAAAATATTTTATAAACACTCAGTATGTCCTTCGTTGAGATATGTCTCAAGGCCTTGATGATACTTTCTGCAGTTTGGGAAGGAAAAATGGCATGGTAGGGAACGTAATGGTTAATGGAAGCATTCTCCAAAGTGAGAGAGAAGAGGTAAAGAAAAATAGTATCATTTTTTACTATATGAGGTTTAGGTTGAGAAACGTTCCCGCAAATCAGTGGTGAGAAATTTGGCGCTTTCAGACGGGGAAAAAACTAGGCAGAATAAGGCAAGGTATATGAGCGTGGCCCATTTCAGTTGAGAGGACTTGCAGGGAAGAAGTGGTTATCGCATGCCAGAGGATACAGCACTGGACCCATTGCACCCAAATACAATCTTTGCAGAGGAAAAGATTCCACCTCGGTACGATCGCTGCGAATCCTCCATGACTGTGAGACACCTGCAAACCGAGTTAATTATTCTCGTGACTGAGTGGGCATCAGGGATGATCTAGGACAAGCCCTGGGGAATGAACCTGATTGTCTCAGCCTCGTCATTTAGTTTTTTAAGGAAACTGGTCTACTTTAATAAGATTTGATGACCTATATAATAGCAATGCACACATAGTGAGTGTACTATCTCCAATTTAATGATTTTATTTACTGATTAATTTATACACATATTTATGTAATACCTGAGGAGTAGCTAATTTTAAGGTTGAGGTGGGTTTGAATGTCCTTTGCTGTCGAAACACCCTTAAAAATTAAATTATAACTTCTTATCCTTTCCTTAACATTGCATTTACTCTGGTGATCCTCAACGATTCGCTTAGTAGTGTTTGCTTGGCTACACGGTTCCCCGGATGGTCCCCCTTGTGAAAACCGCAGCCAGAATTACACCTGAGCACTAGTGGGGTAGGGACTGTGTGGTTGTGATGTATGGCGTACTGCATTCCCATCCTGAAGGGGCTTGTCATCGGTATACCGGTCGCTACGTGAAGTACTGTTTGAGGAGCACCTCGAGTCCAGCACTCCGTTCGCCGGATGGGATGTGAAACTTTGGAATCTTTGGCGGCTTCCAATAACAGCAAGCTAAGGCTCGTACAGTCTTACCTCTACCCTTTCTCCGCTACCTGAAAAACATTTCTTCCTCTGTCCAATTTCCCACATGGCGCAAGTTTCCTTAGTAGTCGATCGTTTCACCTACCAAACAACCAGCTTTTTCATGTACAGACCCATCCATATAAAGGGCCCTACTGACCTTCTATTCTAGTATTTGTTCAGACCTTCATTAGAAGACGAAATTTTCGGAACTTTGGTTTTCTTTGTTTGACTTTGCTTCTCTTACAATTTGAGTTTTTCTCTAAGTTTAAGTTTTCCTCTAAAATGTATTGCTTAACACTGAAAGAAATACTTTGAAGCTAGGAAGCGAATTTTTTTGCAAGTATTGAGTGAGCCGATTCATTTAACTATCTAATCAATAATTTACTACATTCACATCCATTTATGCGATCAAATATCACAGCAACATCAGACTAAAATTAAGTTTCAATGCAGAATCGCATGGGCTTCTGCATGGGAACGGCGTGGAAACCTTGAAGACCCAAAAAATAAACCGGGACTTTCTGCATAAAAGGCTATGGGCCATAATACAGAGAGCTGCGGTAATATTTAGCAGATCCTTATCCGGTTCCTTTTACACGACGCGTTTTGGCCGCCTCGTCAACGCTGCCACGAAGTCCGGGGTCACCGCTGAGTTGCTCCTTGCAGGCCGTGAGCGTTGCTCACGGAGAGGCGATCACGTATGGCGAGGGGGGAGGGGGGGGGGAGGGGGCTTAACTTGCTGGGGAGGTGGGGTGAAAGGGAGGAGGGCAGAGAACTGGCGGAGGAGAGCGGAGGATCACTTGCCGGTGGATCAAAGTAACTCAGTTTAGGCGAGCGCATGGGAATAGGGAAAGAGGGCGGGGGGCGTTTCGGGTGGAGGGAGGTGCTCCTTAGGGGATATGAGAGGAGGAAAGGAGGGGGACCCCAAGGGAACGGAGGAGCTCGAAACGGAAGGGCCCGGAAAGGGATCGCGGGGAGGGAAGGGGAGTAACAAGAGGACGGGGTTGGGGGTGGACTCCGGAAGGAAAATGGAGCCGCTCTTGGCCGCGGAGGGAAACCTTCAAGGGTAAAGAGGGAATTGTGGCGGAAGGAAAAAAGATGTAACCTTTCCATCCAAGCTCCAAGCACACATCAGAGCCTTTCGCTAGTACTAAAATTATTTTCGTAAGATGCGTACCTGTCCAATTATCAGCACCACCCGTTACGCAGATTTTAATAACGCGAATAGGTAGTTGGAATTAATTCGAAAAAGTTACAGATTTTGCATGAGGAGGTAATTTTTGAGGGATCGTCACGGTATTCTTGTGCTATGCTGATTGTGATAACTACAGGGTATAGAAAACATTTTCATTTCCCTCCAATAGAGCCCAGGTAGCATTGAGACGTTCCCATTCTTGTAATAGGAATGGAAGAAAGATGCCTCGCACAATGCTATATTAGGCATTTAAGAGAAGGGTTTTGATACAGAGACGGGGGGAGAGTGATACTCTCTTATCCGTGTAGTTTAGGACAGTATATAAATACTAATCCTTTTTTATGCATGATATGTAGTGCATGTTTGGAGAGAATTCACCACCTGCCACACACCTTTATGGTGGCTTGCAGGGTATTATGTAGATGTAGATGTAGATCTCTGGGAAACAAGACTTCATTCATTAATTAGATTGCCAGTGACTTCACCGACCCTATCCTATAAGTCTTGACTTGTGATTAATGGACACTGCGTACTTTTACATAAATAGATGTTCATGGAAATGAGAGATTTGCTTCATAATAGAATTTTTTTGTGGTAGTTGCAAGCGGTTTGTATTCCTTTTAATCAACACAATTACAGAAAGTGTAATATCTGACCGAAGAATAGTTTTTTTCCGTAAAGATAGGAATTCAGCAGAAGCTTTTTCTGGCTATACTTTCTCGATAATTGCTTAGGAGGAAACGTAGTTTTCGTTTCTTCATTTCGGATTTCGACTTAATTAGTTAAAATTTCATGAACATGGAGGATACTATAGGAGGTGTTCAGAACTGCATTTGTAATTATTCTTGAAGGTTCACGGTTAGTGGATCTGAGAAAATTGGTTTGTAATCACAGAACCACAAATTAAATTGAAAAGAATCCGTGCTGCGAATATTTATGTCATTATAGAGCCACACACTGAAATAATGAGTGTAGCTCGATGATAAATGAAGTTCCTTGGCAAACAGCTGTAGTAGGCGTGGTAACGTGGTAGGTAACGCGTCAGCCATGTAACTCAAGGTTCGATTACCACCTAGGTTGGCATTGGTGTTATGCATGTCTTTAGATTTAAGTTTCAGTGATACAGTGGGATTTAGATTCCCCAACTTAGCAGTTGGGGGGATACCGAATTGTACTACCACCGAAAGAGAATTTTAAATTAACGCCGAGCAATTTTTAAATGCACTTGATGCGTTAGATCAACTCTGAAGCGTAAATGTTTCGTTTAAATCAAAACGAGACACCAAAATGGTCCATGGGACGTCCTTTTGCAGAACTTGGTCTCAAGGGAGATATGCCTCATTTTTGAATCTGTTACGAAAATGCTTTTTGACATCCAACTAAAAACGAATGCGGAGAAGTATCCCGTGAAAGGTATCAGGAAGGTCTCGAGATATCAAATTGGATCGGTCTTACCCCTCAGCGCGTTTCTTCGAGTGACGTTCTGCGTTCTGACGCTTCAGTTTGCTTCCAGATTTCATCGCAATCTTTAAGTGGCACGGAGTACAATAGAGTGAGGGAGTCGGAGACATCATCACTCACGACCGTGCCGCAGCATACTTTTGAAAAATGCTTTGGAAACGACCACTCGAGTTTGCCACTCCTTTCACTTTTTCCTAAGGCCAAATTCAGAATTCAATTCTAGTCTTGCTTCTTTTGCTCACGTCCTAAATAAATTCTACTGCTTACGTTCCTTCGAGTCAAATAGGTGTGCAGATTAACCCTCCAAAGTTGGCATTACTTCTTGTCTGTTTACCGCTTTTAACCACTTCGAAAAGAATATGTGTACCCTTTTGAACTCGTTATAGAGATTTCATGACGTTAGCAGTAGAAGTAAGATTGTAGTTGTGATTCTGGGATATGTTCAGAATCTCAACTCAGTTTTCGGCGTCACGCTGAGAAGACCTTTGCAGGTGGAATCTGTAAACCAATTTGACTCACTGTCGAGATTGTAGGATGCAAGCTGTAGAATGAAGTTCATACGGAAAGAGAGCTATTGAAAACTACCAAGGAAAGGAAAGTTTAATGTCGTACACCTGTTCCGGCATGTCACCTTCATACAAAATATTTTGAAAGATAAAATTCCTGGGAAAAAATTGAGAGGGCGATCTAGAACTTCCTATTTAAAAGTTATGGCGACGGAATTGGGATACAGCTCACATGCTGGAATGAAGAGAATGGCTAAAGACAGAGAAGGTTGGAGGTCTTGGCTGCGGTGACAAGGCTCCATGCCTTAAAATTTAAAAAAAGCAGTAGAAGCAAACTGTAGTTGGAATTCTGAATTTGGCCCCTAGCCGTCTTATGTGCGCCGTAATTTGGCATTTGTTGCAAAGTATTATCAATTTTATGAGCCTCTCCAAATCCTACACATAGTAGGAGCCCCGTTATTTGTCTTCCGTTGCCATTGAATTGGAAATACGTATGTAACATTTTAGAATTTGGTTCAATTTTGGGCCCTTTATCTGTAATTATGTCTCGATGTTTGACCACTCTTAATGTTCACGAAATATCGATGTATCGCTGCTGTTTACTCTTAATCCTGATGGTTTCATTATTTATTCTGCCATGCGGTTAGCCGTGCCGTTGAAAATCACGCATGTGAAAACATTCCGACCGTTTCCGGGAAAATATTTATCAGCAGTTCTATAGAATGTATTTTGTTGCATGGAGTTATGTGGAGGAGGCTGTCAACATGTTTTCATGAACCTAAAATTTTGTATTTAATATTTGAAAATTTATAAGAGAGGAAATTACGATACTTGAGCTATAATAATACAACAGAAAGCGATTGTTAGCTGCGGGCTACATTGCTTGTGATCAATTTCCTCTGATAACTTAACTCTCCCATGCATTTTAAAATCAAGTAGTAAATTACGTTTCAAGGTGCTCCGACTTTCAAGGTTTTGTCGTACTTTCTAACCTAACACAAAGCATAATCCTAAGAATAGTAGGTACAACAGTGATGCCTGAGCCGGATCCGAATCCGCGACCTTTGGTGATCAGAGCATTGGGTTGGTGTGGTGGCTAGAGTGTCCTCCCATCCCGAGGGGATTCGTTCGGGGAGGCAGGTTCGTTAACCGGCAGTGGCAGATTTCTTTTCATTGGCAACCGGTTCCTACCTGAGTGTCTAGCAGCGAGCATTTCAGGTTCAGTACTTCGTCCGTCGGATGGGACGTTAAGCCGTGGTCCCCTCGGCGTCAGTCGTTAAGAGTAGGCTAATGCCGACGCCGGGCTTCTCTCCACTCTTCCTCCGTTCCCTCCTACCATTGTCCAATAACCCTCCTACCCTAAATGGCGCAAATGACCTCAGATGTCGGTCACCTCCCATGAACAACGAACTAACCTTTGGTGGTCAGGCCGGCAGGTCTCTTACCTGGTTCAAGAAGTTTTCTCGGGTTGTCCACCGGGTAAGGGCGCCGCCCTTAAGATGACCCTCGAGTTGAGGATCGAAACGTCGGCCGAAATGGACGCCCTCACCCGGTGAACAACCCGAGAAAACTTCTTGGAACTGATACGCGCGGAAAGTACCAACCTACTCTTACCTGGTGATTACAAGCGGATCTCTAAAATCAAAATTTAAATTACCGAGGAATTATTTTTCTACGGCTTTGCTAAACTTTTTTCTGAGACTAATCGCTATGGAAATATTTTGATAAGAATTTTGCTCATTTCATTTTGCTAGGTAGGCTATGCATCGCGGTTCTCTTCGTTTTCCTTCTTCGCATACATGTGCATAAATATCTAATTTCCTGAAAACATTTTAGTTCATCATGACTTATTTGGTTTTATACCGCAACTAAGACAAAATTCTTAGTGACATTTGATGCTGGGAGCTCGAAAAAAACGGAGTCGAATTTGTGAAGAGACAACGTAATATTTAGGTACTAGTTTTACCTTACACTTTTGAATTTCGGTTCTGGAATTCTCATTATTATTAAAATCGCGATATTTGGTCGGTTTTTCAGTTCGTGAGACTAATCAGACTAAACCTAGTTCAAGTTTCTTTTCAAACGTGAATTATTACAAAAGCTGGGTTGAAGTGGAAGACATCATAATCACAGCAATTTATGGTAAAAAAAACCTAAGCATAAACACCTTGAAGGTAGCTAAGTGGGTATTAAGGGAGAAGCAAAAATATCAGCTCTCATTAACATTAATTCTACTGGCTGAGAATTAGGGAAGGGATATTTTTTACGGTCAATCGTTATTTACATAATAAGAAGACCCTATGGTAAAAGAAACTAATGAATGTAGATATGAAATTATGAATTCACCAAATTTTAATGCAGGCTTAATCCTGACCTTATTTTCCACTGCAGTGCGACCATTGTGAATATAATCCCATTGAATTTTTAAATGAATGTTCGATCCATTTTATAGCATTTCCTGTTAGGTGTTTGTTACCTTCAAAACGTGTAGGACCTTTGTTTCAAGTGATATACGAGTACCTTGCATATGAGTGTTCTGTTTAATCTTATTAGTTGAATCAGTTGCCGTCCAAGGAATGAGTCAAGTTGGACACGAATTTAGCCTGAGTGACATGAAAACGGTCTTTATGTTGTTGTCTTTTTCGGTAAAGTGGAAATCATTGTTCACTGGCATAGTCGCGTCTGGTGCTGCACCTTCTTGCTGGAGTCTCTCGAAAACTCCACGTGGACAGCATTTCGATTTTGATCCATTCCATTGTCAACCATATCTATCTTGTATTTTTTAAATTAAAAATTTTGAGTGTTATTGAGACATACTATAAATCCAATGCTTAAATTAGATCCTTCAAAAGTAAATAGCAGAACGGTTCCACCTGTTTAAGAAGTGATCCGTATTTATCTCTATTCATAGGTATGAGAGTAGCAGGAAATAAATCACAATTTGGTAAGGGAGTTCCATAAAGTTAAGCATGCAATTTTAAATCGTAATGAATTCGCACGTTGATTCATTAAGGTACATCCTTAGTCTGACTACCCAAGTATGTTCACGAGTGGTGTATAAGGTGCCTTAGAGACTCTAATGTTTCAGACAACACTGTTTCTGTTAGAAGCCTGGTTTCTTTCACATTTTTTCGCGCGATCTCGGTTACAGTATCTAGTTATTACCATTAATGTGAGCATAAGGAGTGCAAGTTATTTACTTAATATCAAGCAAACGTAATCTCCTTGCGCATAATAGAGAAAGTGTGTTGAAGGTGACATTCTACGGAAGCGATAGGCTCTTCTTTCATGCTATGTAACTCATAGTTCATGCTTTCATCTATAACTATTCGCAAACTCTTTCAAGAAAAATAGCCATGAAACAGATCTTAAAAAGGTAGTTCCAGGCACGATTCGTACGCTTTAAGTTTTAAATTCAGAGACAATGAAGATACGCCCGCCATGAAAGAAAGGCTACTTCAAATTATGAATTTTGCAGTATTAAAAGTGTCATAGGCAGCCCTCACACTCAAAATAAACGACGTAAAAATGCTGTAAAAGCCTAATTACAATATTCAATGCTAAGATGTAAATAAGTACTGTGATTTAAGAAAACCTAAAAACAGTTTTGTTTGCATTTATGGCCACATTGTGGTGTTTTATGAGTGTTGATAAAACATACCTTATCCGACGACATTACGTTGCTGCCTATGTTGGGTGTTTTAGCATTTCTGTACTATCATCATAGTAAGTCAACAATTTTATGATAGTTTTGACTCAGCTGTAAACATGACTCTCTAATCAGCTAACCTGCATTCTTCTCTTTTGTATCCTTTGCTACTTGCTCCAACACATCTTGTGGAGTTCTCCTTAAGCTATTGTTCCCATTCATTTTCCTTTGAGGAATGTCCTCATTAGGCCATAATGTCTCAAGATATGACCGATGAAGCTGCCCCGTTTTTGTTATACTTTAAAATGTGTTATTAGTGCAAAACTGAGGAATTTGATTGTTGTACAATTAGTTTTTAAGGTGCTTCAACTGTTAAGGTTGTATTAAAACATTTAGATATATTTATTTAGTCGTGAATATACTTAAAAGGATGAAATATGTTCATACCGCGTGAATTTACCCCATGGCCCTCACCTATCATGATGTAATGTGGAATAAGTTCGTCAAAATTATCCTCCGTAATGGGGAGACGATCAATTTAGCTAATTGACACGAACGTTTGGCAAAGGTGCCGTTAATTTTGGGGAAATCATTTTCAACGGATTCGGAGGCAATTCAGGCCCACCGTGCCGTGCTGTTTGCCGCACTGCTTGACTTGATCTGTAATGTTGTCAAGACCCCTTTGAGCGAGGTCAAAACAAAGAGCGCGGAGTGGGCAGCCGCTGCTACCCAGGGCGCGGGATCTTTGTCCGAGAAATGAAACTGTTTCGCTTGTCAAAGGGTCGTGGAGAGAAAGGGGAAGGGTGAAGTTGGGAGGGTGGGTGGGGTTGGTTGTAGTCCTGAGGGTGTAGCAGAGGAAGAGAGGAGTTAGGGCCGCAAGGAGAAAGGTGAGGGTGGTCGTGTGAGTAGAAAGGCGGATCCGAGGTCGCCGGGGGGAGCGTGAGGGTTAGGTTTTGCGGGACTGGGTGAGTCCTGAGGGAATCGGTGCGGTAGTTGCCCGGCCGATCTGAACATCCTAACCTCCCGAGTAAACGGCCGAGGCTCTCAACGGTCGACGGATGGTGGATGTGTTTTCTTTTCGTGTGCTTCACAAAAGACCGTCGTCGAGGGAAAAGTGAATGAGAAGAGTGACCAAGGAAGGCCTCGTATGAGATACGTAAAGCAAATACGGTTGAATACCTATATATATAAAAGAGGAATCATGTAGGTTTAAAGAGGTTAGGTAAGTCTCAGGTGTAACTTGGTGGAATTATTTTAGTCTCAGAGTGTTTATGGAAGAAATAATAACAGAGGAATTGAGCCACTAGAACAAAGGACACCGTGCCTGTTTTTTTTCTGAGATTTTTACAATTTGTTATCGGATATGTGTTACGAACAGAAAGGATGCTCCCAATTTACCGAGGTTTTTACATTTATTCAGCAAATAAGTGCTAAGAGCAGAGGATAATTCCAGTTTCTACCCGCATTTGATACAAAACGGTCCCACGAGTGATTCCATCCCAGAAGTTATACACCTGGAGAAGAGGGGACCAGGATTAGATTCACTTGAAGAATAAGTAACGTGGAGCCATACTAATAAAAAAATTCTTAGCGACCACATAATCCCTCCAACAACTTCAACAAACACCCCTACCACTCTCCAATCCCTCACTCATCACCCACCTTTTATTCGTACATAGGGGGGAACAAATTAATTTGCATTCTTGGTGATGATATCTTGCAATGAAAACGAAATAGTGACAAATAAAACTATTTGCGGAAATACCAGTTTTTATTTCCGCAAACATTATGCTTATGAGGAGAATAATCGGGTAAGAAGAGCTGAGCAAAATTCTGCGTCAAACCAGTGTCACGCTTGACAAATAGTGATGGTTACATAAACACATATGGTGGGCTCTTACGGTATACAAATACAAATGAATAAAAATATCCAGAAGCTGTAAACTGTAATACCTTTCAGACTAATATCAAAAAGGAGTATTTCAAATATGAGAAGCTTACGTTATTAAATTATGATAAAAAATCCAGTTTAATGCCCAAATTTTCTCCTATTACTGGCCTGACGGCCCATTTTGGAGCATCTCTTAAAATATTTTACCTTGGTACCAGGGACTTCATTCGCAAAGATTGTTATTGAGCAAAGCAAAGAGTGGAGCAAATTAGAAACAATTTGCTCCACTTGAAACCTATTCAATCGTCTCATTCAAAGCGTAACTTTGAACTTGTCAAGCGTTTAAAAAGAAAAATTTGCTTTTATGTTGAAGTTGACAGAGGAAATATATGTTATTTTGGGTAAAAAGCAATATTTTGGCAAGCTCAATCTCCCACTGTCTCATGGGCCTTATATTGAGGTTAAAAAGAAAGCAATTACTAAACTCATCTCTCAGTTCAAATCTGTTCATAAAGAATGCCATATTTTTATAGATAATAAGGCGAAATAAACTTCACATTTATATTTCACTTTACCGAGAATGTATTGTCTCTATCTATGAGTGAGTCTCTATCTATCTTTAAGTTCACAGAACTAACTGCCCTCTGAGACCCATCGCTGCTGCATATGACTCTTCCACTTACCTCTAAATAATTGATCTCTCAGATCTCAGGGATTAAATTTGATAGCCCTCATTCCATTAAGAATAATTCTGATTTACTTGCAACGACTAAAAATCACGTGTTCTGAGGGTGAAATCATTGTTTTATTTTATGTTAACAACCGTTTTAAAGGTTGAAATTGCTATCCAGAAGTTAGAAAATTGATTGACATCACTTGGTTTGGATTCCAAAACTATCGACGAGTACATTATACTAACCAGTTTTGTCATGAACAAAAATTATTTTAGTTTCCAACGAAAATATTTCAAACAAGAATTTGGTATGGCAATGGGTAGCTCTCTTTCACTCTTTTTGACGAAAGTTTTTGACTTGTTTTGAAAATATTTTTAAAGAAAAATTAATTACTTTTCTTCTGTTTACCTGCAATATGTTGGAGACATATTTGCCGTTTTTGACGCAACTAAATATAACCTCGATGATTTTGTCAACAACCTCATTAGCCTATTTCCATCCACGAAATTCATTTTTGATAGAAATAGAGAATTCCCTACAAGATCGGGAAGAAAGTTGACACTTGACATTTACCAAAACCCACACGCACCACAAACTACATGCACCATCATTCTCCTAATCGCTCTAACGACAAATGAGCTGTCTTTCAGTCACTCATAGATAGACTATTTAACGTCCCTCTGGAAGGCTCTGCCTTAAAAAAAGAATCAAATTAAATTTTAAAAATCGATAAATAAAAAGGTTTCCAAGAATTATTTGCGAACAATATGATCGAGAGGCAAATTCAAAGACTTGATCTCCTCCGCACACAAAAAAGACGAAATGCATCAAATTACCCTTCTACCCACAACTAACAGAGGGAATAGATAGTCTTCAAATCAGTGAACATTAAGATCTCTTGCACTAACCACAATAAGCATTTCTTGTCTAGCACAAAGGATTAGATTCTCACTGACCAAAACTCTAGTATTTATCAAATCAACTGCGATACTTGCCAAGCCTCTTACATTGGACAAACACGCCGAACAGTGCTAACCAGATACGAAGAATACTATTCCCACTGCATACACAACAACCCAGATATATCTATCATAGCCCAGCATTTAATTAAGACCGGAGATTACATTGCATAAGATAATTTAAAAAATTGTAAAAAAAACTCTACAAACAACCTGCTAGACGCTTACGAGATCATTTTTATTTTTGAAAATAAAGAGAATCTCTTAAGTAGTGACTCTGGACCTATCACTGATTCCCCTCTCTTTTTGCTTCTAAACTGAGGTTAATTCTAGTTACCTTCTCCACTAACTTTTCTCGTTTCAAATGTACGCTGATTAAGAAAAGCCCCGCTCTCACCTACGGTCATTTTGAACGTTAGTCCTTTTTAGTTTTTCACCTCCCTTCACCCTCCTCCCCCTCCCGTGAATTCCTCCCCCGACTTTGATTTCCTAAATGTATTTCTCGGATGACCTTACTCTTCTTCTCTCCAATCCTGTGTTGCTGTGACCACCACCGTTTATTACACTGAAGAGGGCTACTTTGTGGTCGAAATACACGCATTTGTAGTCACCTTTCCCTCTCCTCACTTTCCTCCGTTTCCCTTTGAGTTGCGGCGTCAGCCAGCCTTTTAATTATACTAGTGTGTGTTTTCTTTGTGTGAATGTTAATAGGTAGGGTGTTCATTGTGTGGGTGTTCTCCAAGATGTTGGTCCCTGGCATCTGGGAGCCAGATGCTCGTTAACTACTTCACGAAGGTTTTTTGGGTGAATGATGAAGGATTGAAGTTGGTCAATGGCGCGGGATTAATTTCACCATGAAGCACTGACTTGAATGTGAACCGTTTGTGTTGGTGTCTTATTAAGTGGTATTTTCTCTTGGAGAGAGGACCACTTAGTGGTAGTGTGGATTCTGCTTTTGATATTCTCAATTCCCAACCCTAATTTGAAAGCTATTACGGTTTGCGGGTTTTGGAGATTTTTGTTCATTTGTAAATAGTGATAGTGACTATTACTGTCGTATTAATTTCAGTTTCTATCCTCAGTTACATAAGTGAAGCTCTTTGTTCTTCGCAAGCCATTGCTAATCAGCAGTTTTTACGTCTTAATTTTTCATTTCCAGTACATTTCCTCATTCTGCTTGCTCCGAAAGAGTTTCCCAAAGTATTCACTGTTGGACTTTCCCCATCTTCTTCTTCTTGAATACGTTCATGGTAAATTTTCCCCATTTCTTATTGTTTCTACCTTATGTAAAGGAACATTGAAAAGTGTGTGATTGTTTTTAGGGATGTATTCGTTGAGGGTGATGGACTTTTTGTCAAGCTGTTAGAGGTGAACTATCATGATTGGGGCCCGAAATAAGCAGGATCTCCCCTTGAAGTGCTCAAATGTTAGGCTTGAGAAATCTTTTTTCATTGAAAGTAAGTATACGGGCCAAAATTTTAATGGGATAAGTAATCCTCATACTCCCACGAATTCCATTTTTTATTTGGCCTGTAAACTGTATAGTCTGTTTGCTATAAACTTACTATCGTTAACGAAACAATTTTCGTTAAAAATACGCTTTTTTCTATCAAGTTCTTGGTAGTTAGTGCGAGCAGGTTCCCGATGAAGCAATTCTAAGCGTGCAAATACTAATTTTTCAAATCTGCAAACTTATCGACTTTGCTGTGTTGCTGTACTTCTGATGAATAATCATTCCTGAGGTTGGAATAGGCGTCGACTATACTAGCTGAGTTGGTGAAGTGACCTGAAAAAAAGAAAACTTTAAAGTTAGTTATTATTGACTAGAAGAGGGTTTATCATTTACCTTTAGTCTGTTACCTCTGCTTTCCTCCTCATTAATTCTTCTTTTATCGTAGCCACCAATATCTCATTTCATATTAATATGAACTTTATTCCTTTTTCAGCCTAATCATTTTCCCCGCCATTTCTCCCTGCCTCTTACATGACTTAACTTACATCATTCTTACAGATGGAATGTACATGTGTATGGCCTGAAATATATATATTAATTTTTTTCATCGAGATGAGGGATAGTGCAGCTGATCGCGATATATTTAAGCTATAGCGAACCCATTTATTTTAATATGACACCCTTAGAACAGTTATTTTATTTTTACGAATACGGCCCTCGCAATGCAAATACTTCTCATACCCTTCTGAGAATTACATTGATATTCTTTAAGGACGATTAGACTTATCTGTTCCAAATATACTCTTTTTTAATCTTTGTATATCTATCCACTGACTACACATGCAGCCACCTCAATGGTGTTTGGCAGGCTGAGATTTGTCGCCAAACGTGCACAACGTACATCTTACTTGTTTACTTGCACCACTGACCTAAGGAGAAATATCAATGAATATCATCCGGAACGCACACAAAAAATTCCAATTGTCATCCATAGTGCAAAAAAACGTTTGAAAACTGCTACAAACATGCATTATACATATTTAGTAGAAGCATTTCCTGCAGACGTGCTTGAATCCCAAGAAATACACCTTCATCTCTGTTTGTTTCATTTATCCGCATTGATCTAATGTGGCAATTTCATTTTCGTGTCAAAGTAAATTTATTTTATCAATGAAGGTATCATGGTGTGAGAAGTGTGGATGCTGTTAACCATTAAGTTATTTAAACCTTTCCTACCTACCACATGGTTATATCATTGCCTATTTTAATTTTCATTCAATAATTTCCACATCGCACCATGATCCTGTAACATAGTGTGGATAAAAATGACCAAAATCTATTGCTAAACTAACTCCCTCCACACTTAGCTCTCCTTCTGCACTCAGTAGTATATTATATTCCCACTGCTCCACCCCACCATTGCCTGGTGTTTAATTTAAACGGTGAGGGAGTCATGAGAAAGCTTTTAATTATTCCCTTTTCTATCATTGTACTTAGATCCTCCAACTGGAATGGTAAAGCGTTGCAGCTTAGGAAATAACGTCCATCCGGTGGAAGAGTTCTCGTGTTTCAGGGGTAGCAGTGTTGTTTCGCACTAACGTTTCAAAGGTTGTGTCCGCCATCATCTTCGTCTATGGCGGACTTTCAAAAGCAACGAAGATGATGGCGGACTCTCAAAAGCCTTTCAAATCTTGATACAACATTGCTACGCGACGGGAAATCCGATAACTCTTACTCCTGTTGGTACGTCGGGGAAACCTGAAATCTTTTATCATGCCCTACTGTTATAAAGGCAAAGTAATGAGCACGCAAAATAAATAAATAAATAAAATTTTCTTACTTCTAAATTTCCCAGTCATTATGAATGATAAAGATGTTCTTTAATCGTAATATCAATGATTGATGAACATTGTCGTTCAACCTAATGCAAACCATAATTTTTGACCCGTTGGTCGATTTCTTAGGCAAGAGAAAACCTCCGAAAATACCAGAGCCACAATTTTGTGAGGATTAAAATGGAAAGCTTTGGTGGTCGTACCATTATCTCTATACCATCGATGCCTTCCCTAGAAATATTTCATACACTAAAAATCTCCGCACTTGGAAGACGTTGGTCGTATCCCGAGGGTTGTGACGACCCGGGCCTTACGATAAAGTGCAATGGAGACCCGAGTAAAAATGCTGATATATTGTCTGATGCACCTTACGTATGCGCATTGTGTATTGTGATTGCGCATATACGTTGATACTGTACTAACCATTTGTTCGTAGAACAAAGGGGGTGTTATTTTATATAAGAAACTTAATACTGCAAACTAAAAAAATTATGAACCTCTTATAGTGTTGTTCATGAGTTGAAAACTAGATACATTTTATACAATAGAAAATTATGTTTGTCAATAGTGAAATAACAATTAGTTTTCAAATATGAAAGTACTATGGAGGGATAAATATGAAAAGTCGAGCGTTGAAGAACATATTATTAATTTTCCGCCAGTTTTGCCATTGTGATTTCGATGCGAATGTCGATGTATTCATATGAAAACAATTATCTATTAAAAACTAATGGGATGTGACAAAAGGAGACATTACGCGCCAAGCAGGTTGGCAAGATGCGTAGGAGGAAGATGAAAGGAGTACTAAGATCGAATGGGAATTATCAAACGACTATTACTAGGTTTTATTAACTGGTCTGGCTGGCCTTAACTATCAGTTCATGTAGACATTAAATTACCATGTTGGTGCCGAAAATTGTGAGGACGTGCATAAGACGAACGATGTGCTGACACAAACGTTAATTGCATAAGAGTGTAACCTCGGTTTTTTTAACACCAAATATTTTATCTGACATTATTAACCGGTCATGAGAGCATTGGGAGCCATTGAAGTGTATCTTAGATACCTTAGCAACCTTACCATGCAAGGGGAACAGTATATTTTATGGAGGGTATCAGTGCTCATTCCATGCTCTGCTTAAATATTGCTACCTGGAAACGTGTATTAATTTCCAATTGATTTAATACCAAACATCAACAGATATTGCAGAATTGGCCCGCCATCATTACTGTCTTTTGCTGGCTGAATCTTCTTGATTTTACCCTGTCGTTCTTGTAGAAACAACAGTTATGCCTGCATTACAGCAGGCGTGTTCATGCCGAAGTGCTGGGAAACTGTTGTCCCTAAAGCAGCAGCGACGCGGTGAAATCCAAAAGATGCAGCCATCAGTATCTATGCACCGCGGAAGCCTTCACACCAATCAATACACTTTATTTATCTCATTATGAGACTCACCGGCATGTAGTAATTGAAACCATCGAAGGCTTAAAATTTCTCTAACATTTGATTTATGTTACTGCTCGTATGTAATTGAACTTTAATGGCAATCAGTCTTTCACACGGATACGGTGTGTAGTATGGAAAACGTTTTACTGGTATGCTTGCCGAAAGCATTGATATGTGGTACAGGAAACGGTCAGTTAAATTCTTAGAAATATTGGAAGTTAATGTGTAGAAATCAGAAATTGTTATCGTAAAATTGACAAAATTACAGTAGTCCAGCACATTACCTCACGAGCACCGAGTCTGTACAGTTTTTCTTCTTAATTTATCCTTAGGAGCGGCGGTATTATTTGAACTCAACTGAGAATACATGCATATGCATTTGTGATCATTTCCCACATTGGTTGATTTGATTAGTTAGTTTTTTTCTCGATTTTTCCTTGAAATAATCTCATCACTTCTGTATGTGTTCACTTCGAGGTTTTTGGGTGTGAAATGTTTTTTAGATTTAGTTAAAATATTAATTGAAATATGTTGTGTGTTTTCTTTTGTTCGTGAAGTTTTGTAGTTCAAATTATCGGTTTATCTGTTACGAGAAAAATTATTAGGATATGTTGTACACTTTTCCATAAGGAATAATGGATATTAAGGTATCCCTTTCGCTTCAAACATGAGGGAAGGGTTGTCGTGAGGCTGGTATATTCCTCATTTTGACGACGAAATCGATTCTAGTGGTCTCTCGACCGGCAACGCAATCAATTTGCACGACTTTGGTCAGGTAAGTAATTGGGCAGGGGCACATTTTTCAGTAATCTGGGAAGGGTACAGTGTATCCTGGCGACGGCATTGGTTGTTCTTAACAAAAGTCACCAAGAGGTCCACAGTTTAACGCCAGATATGCCACAAACTAACTTGAAGGGCCCTCCGCTTAGCGCTCAAGCAGCAAATGATAGATATCTTTCGTTACCAATTAAAAAAAATCTCTTCCACTGTCGAAATTCAAACCCAAGCTTTTGGAATTGGAAGCCAGTAGCCACCAACTTCACCCGATTCCATTCTTGGTCACTAATATAGACATTGAATGCCTTCGTATGTACATTTTAAAGTCGTCCATGGTGGCCTAATCGTAACATGCCGGCCTGGTAACCCAAGGGTCGCGGGTTCGCATCCTATGTCGTCCGTTAATGTTATATTCGTCTTAGGTATAAGACGTTAGATTACACTGTGCGAACTAGCCTGAGCCGTTGGAGTATCCAAAATGTAATTTTACTACTACTGCAATATCAATTGAAACGGCCAGTTTTATAGCTTATCGGTGGAGTTCGCCAGAAAATGGCTAAAATATCTCTTGCGCTTGTTGCATGTCAAACATTCACGACTGAGTGTCCCATTAAAGCATATGTCCAAACGCTGAGTCCAGTGTTATCCAAGTTTAGTATCTACGAAGATTAAGCGGGTTGGATACATGTGAGCCCTGCGCTAAAAATAAACTTGAATACATGACTTAGCTGACAGTGATTGTTGAAGGGGTGAGTGTTAACTTCTTGTCATCAGTTCTGGGCTACGTTGCACATGAATTAATATTTGGTCTTACACCTGGTCTTAAAAAGGTTGGCCAAGACCATGAGGCATTGAATAATAAGGCCAGTGAGTGAAGTGAAGGCTACTAAATGTTAAGGATGCTACTCGGTCAGAATTACGGTATTAATTTTGATGAAGTATTGCTTTTTATAGTGTTTATTTGAGGCCTAGAGTTGAAGACAATACATAATCCAAGTTTTTTTGCATTTCCATCATAACTCTGGAAATTGCAACAATGAAAACACCATGTCCCTGTCAATTACGAGTCTCTGACCGTAAGTAATCGATGATGTCAACAAGATTCCTATATGAGAAAATATTCTGACGGAAGTGGGTAGAAATATTTTCCTCGGCCAGAAAGATCACCAATGGCCTAAGTGTGGGGTTGGAAGCACAAGGTGGAGATTTAATGCCATTGTTCATTTCTAAACAATACATTTTGATACATAGAAGTAATGATTGAGTCATATATTACTCAATTCTTGCTCATGAATAAATATTTTTTTCTGTTCGTGGTTCCGAAAAGCAGAACTGTGGTTGCTTAAATGATAAATACTTTCTAATGTCTTCTAATTTTAAAGCGTGAATAATATATAGTTTCAGGGCCATAAACTACAATATCACTTCATTTTTATGAGAGTTAATTTTTTAGCTGAAGGAACTAAAATTGTAAAATTGGAAATATTTCAATGCAGTTAGTGGGAATTAATAAAAAGTTTCATTCACATTTACATTTTTGGAATGCTTGCGTTAATTGAGTGCTAAATTAAGCAAATTTTTTCCAGGCCATTCCTTCAATTTGTCCCAATTTAATTTATCTGCGATTTTATATTTTGACCAGCTCTATTACGCTTAACTTTCCAAACTATGTTTTCCATTTTTCACTGCTGTTGCATAAGAACTTCCAAGATATCTTGTTTCTAACTGATTACGTCTCAATCTTTCCTTGACTTGTGGGAAAGAAATGTGATATTTATTTTTTATTTACTTATATATCACCGGTACATGAAATATAAAAACCATAAATCTTACACTTAATGCGCGCAATACTGAAATTTTTTACAATTGACATTCTCTCTTCATTCTTTCACAAAATTTTACGTGTGATTGAATTTCGTGAATTGTTACGTCATAGTCCATATAAATTCCGAAGACTTGAGGTGAAGCCCCAAAGTGATGGTCAGCGTAAGTTCAACAGTTTACAGGGGGCACCCTTTACCCTCGAGTCGACGGAAAAAAATCTCCGCCGAAGATACGGCCGGCTGTGAGAACGCGAGTGTCAGCCTCCCGGTCTCTTATTTCACCAAATCAAGCCCTTTCCATTATCTCTCCCTGGAACATCTTGCGAGGAGCAACACCCACTTCGGTCCTTCACCCACCAGCCGCCCCAAAGTCCCCCCACCCCCACCGACCCTCCACTCCCCCTCTTCCCCGAAATGAAGAAACTTCTGTTCGATTTCCCACAGTCCTCCCCGACTCCTCCGCACACCCCTCCGCCCTCTCTCCCTGACCTCGCTACGTGATAAGAGCCGTGGAAGGGAGACGGTGTGGACCCGTAGTCAACAGGGGTCGTGGGAATTTGCGGCCGGCCATGGAGCCGATGCGATGGATGTAAGGGGGTGGGGATGGGCCCCAGCCGGTCCCTGAACAGCCCGCCGACGGCGTGCCGCGCCGGCTTCGAACCTCGGAATATTTCAGACGTGATTCAATAATAATGCGGCATGGGAATAGGTGGCGGTCCGGTCGTAAATAGTGGATGGTGGGGAGGGGCGGGCTCCACGTGTGCTTGCAGGAATGCTCACTCCCTTTGCCCTCCTGCCCTTAGCACCTCCGCCTGCCCTCCCCTCCCGATTACCCATCCTCCCCTCGACCTTCGGATAGCACAACCCTCTCGTTGCTCCCTTGCCGACCGGTCTCACCCGCCCTGGGGCGTGCAATCACTCCTTTGCGTCGAGAGCGGTACGAAGATGTCACTAATGCTCACCGATTCCAGATCTCACACAGATTTAACTCATCACCGTCATCGTCGGTCTGCAATCCAAAAGCCCAATTGACGCGATACTTGATCCAGCACAAGATCGAGGATAATCGTTAGTGTGCTATCTTTTCAGTAACGTGAAAACAGAACCAGTATGCTGGCTAGCAAGAATGATCGCTATCATACTTGACGATCTACTTGATTTCATACTTAATGCGGTACTAGTTTGCTACGTGCTCCCAGTAGGGCCCACTGGTCTTCGACCGATCACGTCACATTACAGGCACAGTGCGATCTTCTTCAGTATGGAATAACGCTTCATAACAAGAACAAGTTCAATGATCGTGCGAAACCTCCTGGGACGGTTCCAATCATTCTAGAGTCCCTCCTTAATATCAAGTTGCGGTTAGTACACTAGATATTTTGCTGGATCAAGCATCGTGTGAAATTAAAATTGGTTTGACGCAGCTCACCACCCGATTCTTCTCTCGGCTACCTCTTCATGTTGATCACGTTGTACCTCTTCATGTTAATATTAATGCGAAAATCCGCATTAAATTGAATACATTCACAACCACTATTATCCATAAATTATTTGTTACTTGCTCTCTTATAAATATGAATTTTGTGATATTTGCTTAATAGATATAGTAATATTTTTGATAAGAATGCAAAACCAAGTGGCAAGTTCTTTGGACGTTCTCTTTTATTTATGCCATTGATTCAGGGATTGAGTTACTTTGTTCTCTCAGAGAACATATACGTCAGCTTGAAGTTTCTTCTTAGTTATTTCTGGTAGTATTCTTTTATTTCTAATGTTTTCCGTCATTTGGATTCAATCTGTTTTTTCCGTATTTTTTAATCTTCGTCAGTTTTTGGTGTGATTTGTTGGAGTGATCTTCATCTCATCATCATTATTCATTGTTACATGGTTCACTGATACCCTTATTCCATACGTTTTTGTGAAATTTATTTATCTTACCAAGAGAGCGTGTAAGGTCAACTTAATCGGCCAAGGCATTGTCTTTTTATTTCAAGAATATAAGTTTTATTTTACCGACAGACAAATATTAGCATTTATAAGAATATTTTTGATGTAAGTCTAGCTTGAAAGTTTTTTGGAAATTTTCGATTAAAGTACTTGGCCATTTTATAAATTGTAAAATAAACTTTCAGCCATTTCGTATGTATCACTCGCCATGCGAATGGAATGATGTAATCCCAGCTGTTCTGTAGCATTCCAGTTATTTATGTGACAGTAACGTAAACATGATTTGATTAAGTTAATTTTTATCTATCTAAAATATTTGGAGTATATTTATTCATTGATATTAAATATTCCCAATCAATAATGGTCTGTTTTGGCATAAAAATAATTGACATTTGAATATTAATCATTCAAATATGGCCAACTGAGAAATTATGTGGGAAAATAACGCTTCAGCAGCCTGTATTTTCATTAGGTAGATTTCTTTAAATGATGTTATATCATATTTGTTTTCAGGATTCAGTAATATGACTTATGTACAAAATCTTTGCGCAAGGCTTGTTGGAATCCATTATTGATTAATTGGATTCCAAGTGGATTAAGCTTTTATCTTTCTATTACACTCCATTTATGTCTCAGTATTGATTAAAACTGTAATTAAATTTAATTAAACGAGTTTTTAGTAAACACTTTTTACTGCATTTCTTTTTCTGGCTTCAGTGGCTGTATGACCACTTGTTTACTTTATGGTAACTCATAACGAAAGCAATCTTTGAATTTACATCTTGAGGAAATATACTTCTCTCTTTTGCATTAACTGTGGTTTCCATCAGTGTATCGTAACGTCGATGATCCACCGAATGCAGAGAAACCAATTTTATGAACTGCATAACTGTGGTGATTAAACGAGCTCTCTGTAGTTTTGTGCGGGGCTATATCAATTACATTCTCTGGTTAGGAATTAGGTTAGTACCCAATCTGCCAGTACGGACGCTTGGTCTAACCACCTGAGTTCGTGATTACGCTCAGCACGTGGCTGTGTTAGGTTTCCTCGGAATTGCTTCACCAGGCGTGTTGTTTCTTCATCAATCAATACTCGAGTTACACGTACCTTTCGGATCTATAAAGTAACATCACTTTCGGTTTAGCACGGCATAAATCTGGATTTGGACCCATGAATAGAACTCATCCAGCTCAATAAAGGGACACAATTCCACTCAAGCCCTGCTGCCGAATCTCTCGTTTTCATAAAAATGGACCCGGCCATTTGAAATTACACATTGCCGGCGACGGCATACATATTGCCTTGATGATTCGTATTCCATACAAATGGATCAATATCCAAATTCAGAGTGCAGACCGTACTCTATGCAGATATTAACGGGAGTATCCTTTCATATCCATAAACCTAACTTGGCATGGAATTTGACGGTAAATATGCACCAGGGGTTAATGAGGAAAAATAAACAGTGCCAAGCAGTCGTGAATTTTTGGGTGATGTCATGTTTCAGTTTTATTTTTCTTTTTTTAATATTTAGATCTTCTGAAAATATAAGGTTGCATTACTAACGTGTTATTGTTTGGAGCACCTTTCGTTGCAGCACTTGCAAACAGCATACTAGTCAGGCTTTTTTTATTAAACCAGTAATTGAATATCCGCGTTTATTTTCGATGTGAATTCAAGTAAATTGCTTTGAAGGTTATCGAGTGAAATCCAAAGAAATATAGTGTTCTCTTGTTTATCGAATGAAAATGCACTAAACTACTATTTAATGTCTTATCATGGGGTCAAAATGCCAGGACGGTAACGAATTATTATGTTAAAGCTTTAAATTGTGTGGAAAATATTCTGCCTGACTTTTATCCTCAAAATAATTTTAACATTCTGAGAAAGAATGAATTTGAATCTTAAATTTTAAATTGATTTGAAAATTAAGACATTAATTAGGTGCAGCACCTATAAGGAGTAGGAAAAGGTCAAGAAACTTCATGTAGGAATTTTTCCTAGATATCATGGGTTTCCGTTTTTAACAAGCAGGTCATTTAATTTTTCGGTGTGGCTATGTTAAACTGCTGTAAGTTGAAATGGGGAAAGAATGCACTCTTAAAAGGCTTTAATTTAAATTTAGAATAAACAGCTTTTTTTCTTAATTTAAATGCTTGAAATTATTTTTGAATCCACTGAAGTGCTCTTTCATAGTTATCTGGTTGAGGTAACTTGAGTTCGAGAGACATATGCTCCATGGTATGTATTTTCCTTTCTCTTTTCTTACCTAGCTATGACCAAAAAATTGTGGAGTAAAAAATGCGCATTCTAGGAAAATATTTTATTCATCGTTGAGGTGTTTCCCTACTGAAGTGACAACCAACTACTGAAGTATTTTGGTGGTTGGTAAATATTTGGTTCTCTATCCGCGAATTGCGGAAAGGGGTGGTTATATTACAGGAGGTTGAAATTCCTTTGGAAGATCATCTCCAGTTATTGACGGTAATTAGTCTCCGCTTATGCATATTCCACCCATGGTGGCGTGGGACCTACCGGACTAAAATGAATTTCCCGAATTGTGCCTGTCAAAAAGACACTCGTATGAGTGTGAGTATTGTATGAATACAATGTTGCTCTTTTATTTCCACCAATAAGACCAATGTAGGCAAAAAAACATGATTTAATAGTTTTCACTTCTGAATGATTCAAGAGACTTACTTTTAGTAATCCCAATAAATTTTCAGAGCCGTTGAATATAAGTATCCCTACCGGTCAATTCTGCAAATGTCATAGGCATCCTAACCATTGTTCTCATGACGGACCGTCATAAGAAGCGATTGTGTAGATGTCATAGGCGTCATAACTTCGTCATAGCGTGTGATGGTCAAAATTCTCCGTCATAACCGTCATAAGGCCTCAGAAGAGGAGCGTTTTTGTTGAAAACGGTATCTTGTGGTTTTGTTTTGTAAAAAGGACAGGGCTCAAGGTGACAGGTAAAAGCACAGCAATATTGTAATTAAAATTGTGAATCCGTAGTGTTGTAACTCGCAAATCTTCCTTATATATTTATTATCGATAGAATAGACGCTCTAATTCATTGCTATTTGGAGACAGATCGAAGGTAATGACAAGAACGACGACAATTTCGTCTTATTCGCCGGCAGTTGAGGGATACACACAATCCTTTTGAAATAAGCGAAGAAGATTTTAGAAATCTCTTCAGCATTTCAAAAGGGCTGGCTCGCGATCTTACCTCCCAGCTAAGCCCTAAAATGTAATATAAATTAGGCAGACTAGTCTTGCAGTCCATTTGCAGGTTGGTTCCGTGATTTCAAAATGTTCATTCCAGTATTTGAAAACTAGAACGCTCCGTGCATATGAGTGCATGCAACTTTTGCGTATGCAATTATTTATTCTGACTGCAATAAGATTCATGTCCCACTACGCGGAACTGTATTGAGCAACTGTTTGGTAAAATGAAAAGTACGCGGCGATGTCTGCATTCAGACAGGGTACTGCACTATAAGCCAAATTTGCAGCAAAAATAATAGATATTTCCTGTACCGTGGTGCACAACCTAATGTTGATGCACCGCCTCAACATGCAAGAAGGGAATATTCCACAGCTAGAATTTGTGGAGGAGGTGGTTTTTGTACCTAATGTAGGTGGAGATGTCAGGGAAGCTGTAATAAGGCAATCCTTCACATAAAAGGAATTAATTTTTATATGGATATTCTTAAATTTTTTAAATGTAACACTACTGTAAGATCTGAATTTCCCCTAACGATTGCTTGTGATTGATCTCTTTCAGCAATCCTCTGGGTCATGAAACAATGACTGCAGTCCTATGGCTGAATGACTTACTGAAGCTCGACTGAGATAAATCTGACTTCATGAACTACCCACTTTTAATCCTACTTCAAGTTCTATTCATGCACCCTTAATCATTTCCTCTGCTAGTACGATGAAATTACGAAAATAGAAGCCATATGAGCCGCTAAGAGAACATATGCATGTTCAAATTGTATTTCTAACGCTACGCATGCACGGAAGCATTATAGTTAATTGGACTATTTCAGAGTACATCTGTTTAGTAGAACGTCAGTACTACTTGTGCAGTACGTTCGATTTGTCGTCATAAACTAAAACCCATTCGTTCTTAAGTTGCTATTCAGCCACATTAATACGGATCTATGAATGAAAATAACATCAACACTTGATATGCAATAATTACTTTCGAAAGATTTGACTTTATACTCTCTTGAATAGACTCCATCTTCATTATGTCTACAAATATTCTCCGAGTCACAGCTGATAAAATGTGTCGAAGGCTCCCATTGGCTTTTCTCATTTCCTTAGGACTACCAACAGAAGAAATTCTAGATTTTCATGGCATTGCGCAACTGTTCACAACTGTCATCCGTCATAGGCGTCATAAGCCTTATGACGGTAGCTTATGGAGTCGCTCGAATGTCATAGCCGTCATAAGTTGCCCGTCAAACTTATCACCCTTATGACGCCTGTGACATTTACAGAATTGACCCTCAGGGCATGAGTTTGCGAGTGTATCAATTTTTGGGTAGTAAAGAAACGGTTTCGCGCCAGTGTTGTGCGCTCTGAAACTACCAGTCTCTAAATGAGATGTATTTGATCATCAAGCACTACTTTCGGAAGTTAGGTTCGGAGTGAAGGAAATTTGTGTGTTTATCTTTGAGTGGGAAAAAGCGGAGCTTGTATAGTGTGTGGTGACGTTGACTCAAGACATCCAGTAACGGGAGGTTGATGTGGACTCCATGAGTGCGAAGTCGATGAGTGACCGTTTTCAAAATTAATTCCACTGAAATTTAAGGAAGGGCTTCATTGAAATTTTAAGAACGGGGAGCATTGGAAAATGTTTTTACTGGAAAGGACGCATATATTCACTTAGTCGATGATGGTTTTTGTGAAAACTCAGTGGTTTCAATTTTTGAACCCCGCTGGCTGAAGAAAAATTCAGTTCTTAGAAGCGTTTTTTTTAATTTGCTTGCAAAGCCGGATGAAGGGCAGAGTGACTTGACATTACCGGCCTAAAAGAGATATTATTTATTTACGAAATCTCGGAAACCTGAAGAAACTTGGGCCAGCATGTTTCACGTCAAATAGCATTCAGGATTGTTTGGGGCAAGTCATTGATTGATGGTTTAAATCTGGCTCCGGTTAAAATG
The DNA here is from genome assembly GCA_933228895.1 of Platycnemis pennipes. Taxonomy (NCBI): domain Eukaryota; kingdom Metazoa; phylum Arthropoda; class Insecta; order Odonata; family Platycnemididae; genus Platycnemis; species Platycnemis pennipes. The sequence continues at coordinate 64,894,732 of OW121846.1, read as the reverse complement.
GCTTTAACCTCTACCTGAAAATAGGGTATGGGGTCTTTAAGGAGTTTGTACGTGTCGACTTGGAGAAAATCGATAGGCTAAGAGGATCGTTGTTTTTTATCAGGGAAGAAAAGAGTGAATGAAAAGTGTTGAGGTGCATTGTGTCAAAGAGTAAGGCGACAATAAGGGTTTTTTTATGCGTTACTCTTTAAACTGACCCCTTTACTAGATGTCCTGGTATTTTATCTCGGTCACTTTTACCATTCGCAAAAGTCTTCATATTTCGGTGTGTTACCTCCTCTTGGGGCAGCAAAATAAAGGTTTTAGGTATTCTCATGTCCTGACGACTAAATTTTGGGTTAAATGCAACCCCGTGACTTTTACGTTGCTGGGCCAGGTCGGCTTGTTACCAATCTGGTTACTACAGCCAGCTCGGCTCACCTTTACTCATACCTGCTACCACCACTGCATCGTAGATACATGAGATGAACCGTCTTCGATCGCTGCTCACCCCCCAATAGGTACGCCATTGGAGAGATGGATTAGTTTCCTGGAGATTACCAGCTTCTCTTGGATACAGGTTCAGTTTACCTTTCCGCTCGTGTCTTTAGTCCCTAAGAAATCTCCACTTTTCTACAATGTTACACATACCATTCATAAAGTTCCAAATTAAATAATATCATCATGTGTGAAGAGGCGAAATATACTAGTATACTGTACCCATCAGTATGCTTTCATTACGTATTCATTCCTGCCAAAATGTCCATATAGACAAAATATGCCATTTATTTATCATGATATGCGGTTAACATCGGTAGCAAACAGTCTCAATTTATTGTCTACTAATCAAGTTAATATATTGCCTCACAAATCCTCTTTGATTTAATTGCTCTGCACTGTGAAAGATTTATTCTGTCCATGGAAATATTTCATTATTTATAACGATTTGATGTTGGGTAAAACTATTTTCGCCATTATTTGCCATCTTGCTGTCAAGCTGACAGATTGCTGATAGACACGGGTCAAACTAATTTCTCACTCCTCGAAGCGTTGAGAATTCAGTCATTTAAGGTATTGTTGGCACCCTTTAACTCGGGGCCTCAGGAGCATTCCTCGCAGTTCAGGGAGACCTACCAGCGTTGTAAGCGAGAATTCAAGGAGCTGCTTTATCAGGATGTTAACTTGGGACTTTACTGCCCGTAGATGCTTGATGAAACTATTGGTCTACGGACGACAATATCACTAAATACCTAATGGATATTTTTCACCTAGAATTGTTGAAATGGAAGTAAAAATTTATTTACTAATGTTACAAGTTTGTGCGGATGTAATTTGGGAAGATAATCATTTTATAATGCCCAAAATAATTGCAATTGTAGTTTTAATTAGGGCTAAAAACTTTTTTGCTACAGCTTTCCGCCGCAAAACCTACTCATTTTAGAATCATTATTTCATTACTTAGGGCTTCCCGGAAAATTGGATGATTATCGCCATCGAATGTTGTCAAGAAGAAACAAGGTATGTTTGAGAGTAGGTTATGCCTCTGTTAGTAAGTTTCGCCTGAACCTTTGCTTCTCCCTGAAATAATTCTTCTATTTGTCCCCTTCTCCCAATATGCAATCCCATTTCCCGGTGATTGACATTCTGAGTAGCATCGTAGGTACTTTTGAAAGTCGGTAACCATGAAATTAATCTGTGCAAGAAATAAATTGTACGTCATTCTTCTTAACGATTATACCAAATCTAGTTTTGATTGTGAGCCCCTATAAGTTTACTTGTGCCCACGCAATCCCTCTTGAGTGCTGGTGCTTGAGAACGATCACTGAATCCTTGGTCGTCCGCCTTGCATCAACTCTCTAAATCCAAGGCCTAAATTTTAAGAGGAGAACTTCATGGTTTTTCACCCGTCTGAGCTCGAACCTGGACCCACTGGAAGAGGGTTCATTAGAGCCTTCTAAAAGTTGGCTTTGGAGAGAATCGAGTGTCGTGCGGCCCCGAGGTACTCGACGGGCAAGGAGAAAGGCACATGGCGAGGGTCACGAGGGGGGAAGAGGAGAAATGGGAATAAATAGGGGTGAGATATGTGTATGTGTTAGGGGTACGGGGTGGTGGAGGGGAGTTTCCGACTCAAAGGGATTATTTCGGCCGCCCGCCCTTATCTGAGCGGAGCAGTGGAAACCGTGACAGTGGCTCGGAAGGGAGGGAGTAGCCTTCCGCCCTCCTTGCCCCGGCCCCCGTGTTAACAGTCCCTCCTGCTCGACCTTTCTCCCCGGCCCCCCATTCCTCTCGCCTCCCCACTAATTCTCACCCTTCCCTCACTCCGCAGCCCCTCTAATTCCTGCAGTTACCCGCTCCGGGGGCGCCAAACCACCCCTTTCCCCATCTCTCCCTCCCGCCCAATTCATCATTGCTTCATCGTCCTCCTGCCGCCAAGCCTTGAGCGGCGGAGAGACCGGTGAGGTTGCAGAGGGTTGTGTCGAATTTACCCCTTAGGTACGGCAATATCGCCGTCTCTCTGTCATTCCACCTCCCGCCACCCCACCAAAGGCTCTCACCCACAAGGTTCTCGTCGGATGCTTTGCTGGGTGACGATCATCGGGGAGTTCACAGTTTCTCCGAGGCTGGCTTTAATCACTCCCGTCCTTTGCGAGGATATCTTTGCGAGCACATATGCATGCTTAAAGGTTTCACGATTTTGGAAACTTTCCTCAGCTACCCTTGCTGGTATTCACTTACTTACTTTTCTAATTTGTACATATTGTGTATGACTATCGCGAGAATTGTTGGTAACATCACAAAAGAAAAATTAATAGAATGTAGTTAAATTTGTGAGAAAAAGAGTTGGATCAATTCGTTCAATGTAGTGAATTCATTCTTACGTGAAACACTGCTTGGATCCTCTATTTGTCGAGTGCAATTCAACTACCTTACAGCGGAAGGGTTCATCCACCTACACTTGGAGATTTGTCCGTAATTAACGTTTTAGAGTTTCCGTTTGTATCCAAATGTGTAAAAAACAACACATTTGCATTAGTAGGTATAAATTTGAAGCGGTTTCTCAGAATCTAACTGGATACGACTCATCCCTCTGTGTTGGATAACATTCTTATAGGATCCAGAGTATTTTTGTAAATATCTCTAGTGAAAGCCATTTTCCATTCACAAAAAATGTTTAATATTTTGAGGTAAAGTGTCTATCTCGATAAATAAACTGCGGCTCTGAGGAGTCGTTCCTTTTGGCCGCAGGCGGTTGATGGTGTGGCTCGGAGTCTCATTCGACGCACCCCATTCTCCAATTGTCCTTATCCATTCCATGTCACTTTCTCAGAGCTCACTCACTTCCCCGATCCACGTTTATGTCAACAGCGCAGCGATCTCTTAAGTAGACAGCACTCCTAAAAACACATCACCACTGCTGACCCCTTCGTCAAATACATTTCCGTCGACTTCGCCCCGGCAATCTTGCCCCAGCATCATCCAGCCACTCTCGTGGATTCTGCCCCAGCTTCAACTCTTCCTCTCCTTCCCTATTTAATGTATTATCTCGTTATGCCGCGACGGGACCCTTCCTCGTCGCCCGTGGCAACCAACCGCAGCTGCCTGCCGCTGCGCTATACCGTTGCCTCTATCGTGCCGGCAGACTCTTTTGGTAATTTAGTCTACTGTCATAATTCTATCGTGCACTCACACATCGCTTACCCTGAAGTTTTCCTCGTGCTTGTTGGGGTGATGTCACAAAACAAGAATGCGCGAAGGTGGGACATACAGCGTTTAACCCTTTCAGTCTTCAGTCCCAGCCCATTTATATTTTAAGATATTTCTAAAAGAAACTAATATTAGCCCGTTTCTTGTGATTAGGAACGCTGATAATATGTATAGAAATGATTTAGTACTTATATTTACATTTTTACGGACTAATATTAATAATGGAAAAAAATATACCGCTGAGACTTTTGGCTGCCTTTTCTCTCTCTTATTTAATATTCCATAATGAATACTGTCAACCCAAGTAGTATTGTTATTTTTCCCTTTATATATAAATATCATGCAATGATTGCTTATTAATTTTACTAATGCAATGATTGCTTAATAATTTTACTAATTTAACAGTGTTACGGAAAATGCAGTAAAATTTAGAAATTTTTTAAATTATAATTTTTCAGGTTTTCATGAAATATCATAAAACTTAAAATAATTTTTCGATTTATCTGCTGGAGTTATTTATGGTATTCATGAAAACAGTTTTTTGTTTAATTTATACATAGGTATAAATCACAGTGACAACACTTTGTGCATATCTTGGATTGTATTTTATTAACACAGCAAAGTTTACACCAACCCCTTTCTCCAACATGTACCGGCCAATGGACTCTAAAGCCAGTCATCCGCACATCCTTCGGTACGGAATATTTTCCTGGTGATCTGATCCTTTTCTTCTAAGCGAAACCCATTTGTGTTCTTGCAGAAGGGGAACCTCTCTTGTTTGGCTGCAGAGAAAACCGGCTAGAACTGGGTGATGCCACCTCACTATCACAGGATATTCCCATTATCCCGAGAGTAACTCGCCTTCAAAATTCTGAAGAGAGGAACTTTCTCCATCATTTCACGAAAAATTACGTAAGAATTAACAAATCTCATATCAATTAATGCCCAGAAAAGTCTGTGTCACCGCTAATTTGCCTTCCTGTTGGCCGCATACAATGATCTTAGCAGATCAGCCTTATCAACACCGCCAATGTGATCATTGTAACTTTTTAAAGCAGCAGGGCAGGACACTTCGGCTTGTCTTCCAGTGTGGTCGCTTGTCTTCCAGTGTGGTCAGTCCTCTTCACAGCAGGAACGTCTGCACCATGGTAGTTTGATGCTCTTGGCACACAATTAATGCCATTCCACTTATAAAACTCCTCGACCAGTTTAAATGCCAATTTAGGGATAAGTGAATGCGTTCTTTTGAGGTCTGGTTGCGAGTAGAAGCGTATTCGTCACCGAGGGAGAGTTCGATATACGTGACGATGTACGGTGCAAGCTTGAATTCAATGGAAATTGTTTAAGGTTAACACTGTCTCTGAGCTATTAGATGTACTATTCTCAACTTATCTGTCACGAAAATCCGATCCCCTTGGAAAACGTCATCGTGCTGTTTCACCCTTATGAATGGCTCCATAGTCCTATTGGTCTCGAGAAATTGAGTTTTTAGTGTAGAAATTTTTCAGCGGAGCACCGACTTGAGTGCTTTTTTGGGAGCACTCCGAGTTCAGTACTCCATCCCTCGTATGGAGCTTTCTTAAAGAGTAAGCTAATGCCAACGCCAGGTTTCTCTCCACAGTTCTTCCATCCGGTGGAATATTCCTACCTTTGCTAAGAACCCAGCTGATTGAAACGGCGCAAATGAGTTAGCTACCACCTTCCTCGAATAAATAATACCATTAAGACTTGTAATGACGGATTCAGTCCCAGGTAAAACCGGTATTCGGCATAATGTTTCCAATAGATCGGGCATTGGATGTCAATATCATGCCTACATTATCATCGATATTGGTTGGTTATTATTGATTTTATTTTTTATAATGACTTTTCTTATATGTTTGGAGGTTTTTGTTGATTCTGGCTGCTGAAGACGAAAGTGAAAGCTATCGCAGGGGACGTATAAGCTTCGGAAAATGTTTGGAAAATATCAAGGATATTTAGGAGAATTTTACAATAGAATGAGTACTGCAAAACATTTGTTCCTTCTATTTGAGGATGCTTTATATGATGTCGAACGTTTTGGTGGAATACCTGTTTGATAATCTCTAAATGCAAGTACTTTAAAGGAGCATATAATCTAGAAGTTATTAGCGGCGTGATTATATTGGTAGTAATTGAACGATGGGTTTAACAGAAGTGTAAGGAAATTAATTGCAAGCAATGAATATACCAAAACTGAGGGATATAGATCATCATCATCAGTATTTTAATCCTAAGAATGGCTTACTGCAGCCCTCCATTCTGCCTTATTCAGTGTTAATTCCCTCACGCCCTGGTATGTTTCCTCTTTCACATCCTTCTTTATTTGCCCTATATATTTGTCCCTTGATCTTCCTCGCGGGACCTTCCTTTCAATCTTCCCTTCTATTATATTTCTAACTAATTCATTGTGCCTCAAGGTATGTCCAATCCATCTGGCTCTTTTTTTCCGTAGGGTTTTCCATATTGTCCTTTCTTCATCTGCTCTTCTGTACACCTCTTCGTTCCTCACTTTATCTGTCCAATTAATCTTCAACATTCGTATCCAGCACCATGTTTCGAAGGCTTCAATTCTTCGTTGGTCTGCTTTTCCGATGTTCCATGTCTCTGATCCATGGAGTGCCACGCTCGATACGAATGATTTGATGAAGTGCTTCCTTGTTTGCAGCCGTAGGTTCTTTGAGCTCAGTAGTTGTCTCTTCTTCATAAACGCCTCCTTAGCTTGTGCTATTCTTCGCTTGATGTCCGTCGAGCTTCTTCGAACCCAAGTTATAGTGCTGCTGAAGTTCTCCACTTTTTCCACTTTTACTCCTCGAATTGTGATACTTTCCCTAAGCTTCTCTCTTCCGCACACTAGGATTTTAGTTATAGATTAAGTATTTAGTTATAGATTTAAGGATATAGATAGCAAAGCAATAAATATATCTATTTAATGGTTAGAATAGCCAACCGTAATTACTAGGGGATAAAGCAATGTGCATCAAGCTTAATTTTGGCCAATACAGTTCTCCGAAGTTGACATAAATTGTCCAGTTATCCTCTGTGGACTTACATTGCGGCAAGCAAGTATGTCCTTATCTCTTGGTTGTCCTGAAATGGAACTGGTTCCCCCATCTTCAACGCCAAAACATATTTCCTTAAAAATATTTCCCCGTCTTGTATTCGGACTTGGGTCGTCCATGCGAGAAGGAAGAATAAAATCCTCATTACCCATCCTTGGAATCGATCCATAGAATAGTGCTTTACTCTTAATCAGTTCCTCACTACTACGTTTGGCTTTGATGGAGAATTTATCTCCCTGTTTCCTTGATATTTTATCACATACCTAAAGCACCGGTGTCATTTTAACTATTATTCCGTATTTTATATGCTAGTTGCGCGGTCTCTCCATGAAAAACTCAGACTGCTAGTTTCACAGTCATTGTCAAAGTATCCATAGATACCTTGACAATGATGCTTAGATTTTGAAATCAACAGGGAAGAATAAATCAAACTGTGGAGTTGAACAACGTTATTTTTCTTTACGAGCTCAACATAAAAAAATTCCACCAAGTATCACCTGCCTCCATCGACCTAATTAACTGTATGGTATAATGCTTAACGTTATGAACATCCATGATCACTGACAAATAAAAACTTGATGATTGTCACATAGAGCCCTAAATTATTTAGTCATATTTTGCGGTTCACGTGTTTTTGATCGACTGTATGGTTTCAGGCTTAGTTCACTGAATTAGAAAAATTTTAAAATTTCACATATTCATTTGAAAATCACATACTTTTCTTTCTAACTCAGTCTAAACCAGTTGGCCTATAATGGAACCCTTCGCTCAATGGAGAAGTTTTTGTCCATATACGATGTGGGACGAGTGCCATCAGGAAATTATAGACTCCTGTTTTTGAAGGACTTGAATTTTTTATCACGCCACTTTTAGAAGGGAATTTCCCGTTCATTCAAGGGATCTTTTCGTTCATAAAATACTGTTTGAAACATTTCATTGCTTTAATTTTGTGAGCATAAAATTGGATCATAGGTATTATTTTTTGGGAACGAGGTGTTATTTCGTCTCTTTGGATGCTTTCAAGCCCTAGAGGCACCAAAAGTTGAAGTAATGTATTATATTCGGTCGAAAGTAACTTGCGGTGTTGTATCGTTTGAATTGATGATTGACTATCGTTTGAATTGATTTGGCTTGAAATTGGATTTAGCCGTACGCACCAAAACTTTGTGTAAAATGACAAGTCGTATGAGGGTATGCTATGCTAACATAGCTGTTAGAATGAGGTATCCTGCTTGGAAATGATAAAATTGTCAGATCGTTTTACTTTGAATGTAAAGCTCTAAATAGCTTTTTGTCGAGGAAATCGGGTGATGACGTTGTTGCCGAATTATCCACTAGTGCCAATAGTTTAGCTGACAAAAAGTCTATGCATTGCATTCTTCGAGGGTCAATAGTTTTGTTGCGAGGAATTATTACCTTTCGTGTTAAATATACCAATATTTGTGGACGAAACTGTTGTAAATTTACGCAAGCATATCTTATGTGATGCACATATGTTGCACATATAATGGAATGCCTCGGAAAAGTATTTGAGGAGATGCTAAAGCATCAGTCTCCTGATGCATACGAATTTATTTCGAACTTGGAACTTTTGGGATTTTTTGTTAGTATTTCCAGCTTAAGTAGTACGAAAAAGCTCTGTGTTTTGTCTCCAAAACGCCGAATATTTGCTGTCGAGTGGTGAGCTAGTGATATACCAATTGGAAGAAAATCTCGACTAAGTCACCGAGGTTTGTCTTATGTCCAATGTTATGTTATTACCTGAAATCACATTTCCCGGGAAATGCTTTCTTGAACCAGAAGAACAAAATATGCACGAAAATTGTGGCAGCAAAATTTTCCCAATTCGGGAATAAAGAACATTTTACAGGTATTGAGGGTGAAGAGTGTTTTACGGTGAAAAGTGTCATTACTTTTACTTTTGCTCTTTACGTCATTCATTCATTTACCTTATTGCAATTTTTCCGAGATTGCCATGGATTGGCTCCATCCACCCACCTGAAACCGAATTGCTGGGTGCAGTCGCATGCGTTTTGGTTCCCAGAATGGATTCATTAACGAAATTTCACAAGTTCATTGGGATTTTCCTCGCGCTTTTATGGTTGTTTTCTACTAGCAGCAAAGAGGATCATTAAGTGTGGAGCCATACGAGTCAATCTGCTTTTACTACGGGATAATCTTGACTTGCTCCGACTGCTTTACCCAACCTCACTTCCTGATAGCGCAGATTCTACCCTCTTTTCCCCCTCAACCGCCTGCCACTTACTCCCCCACCCTCTTCCCCCCCTGCGCAACCTCGCCACTCTGATACGGCTCGAGCATCCATCCAACTCACGGCTTCGATCCATCTTCATCTCCCGCATCAGTCCATCTTCCCGTCTACCCCCTTATCTAATCATTCCAGAGCCAGTTTAGTTGCAAGGGTGAGAGAGAGTACGAGGGCTTTAGTGCCGTTTAAGGATGTGCTTGTTGTCGAGCATTGCTCTGCCTCTGCTCGTAAGTTCCCGGGATCATCTTGTTGAATCTTTTCATGCAAACTCCAGAAGATGGTCTGTTTAAGGCTCCTTTGATCTCGAGCCGAAGAGAGTAATTGAAAGGACTCATGGCTTCTTTGGTGTTATTCAGGTATCGGGGCTTCTTCTTTCGAATACAAAAGAGCCAGATAACGAGATCTCTCTCTGTGATATGTTGTACCTCTTTGCTTGTTGTATACCTTTGTTGTGCCTTGCATATCTTTCCAAAAACTGAAAGCGGAGAATAATCAGCAAAGGAAAATTGAATAACGGTTTCTTGTCAATGTCTTGTTTCAGCGTATTTATGAAACAGTTTTTATCTGATTAACAGATATGCACAATTTTTACAAATTGACACGCGATGTTAGGCTGTCCCAGTGTGTTTTCTTCATTGGAGTATATATTCTAATGAGCACGCTGCAATATGCAATGAATCTGCACTCTCTAGTGATTTGAATCGGCTTCGAAACTTATAAGCATTAAAATTCACCTACACTGGGAATCGAACCAATGTCCCCCCTTATTCCAACAAGTGATTTTTCCAGCTAAGCTCTCAAGGCGTCTTTCCCTGTGGGTTTCTTGCAGACTGAGGAAATTAGGGATTTCGGGTGTAAATCCCCGTCAAGGTGGTATTTTCTGCTTGAATATTTTGCTGCTGTGCATTTTACCGGGCCAGTTCCTTCAGATTTCACGCGGCTGGTTTGAAACCTTGGATTCTTTTCTTCAAACTTCTTGTAAGATATGCTAGAATCATTTGTGACCTAGAAATTTTATGACAACATTTACTAAAATATCGTCTGCAGTGCTTTGCGGATATTTTACTGATATTTTCCCTGCCCATTTACAGAGAGGCACGATTTGAGAGCTTAGCTAGATCATAAGCCAATTAGCTATCTCAGCCATACTCACTCATAGCCAACTAGCTAAATCACTCGGCTGGGAGTAGGAGGGTCTTTGTTCGATTCCTGATAAAATTTGAAGCAATTTCAGCACAATAGATAATGCGGAACAGCCCAACATCACGTGTCAGTAATAAAAATTGTGCACATATGTTAATCAGGCTCTAAAAAGGTTCATAAATACGCAGAAACCAAGACGTTGACAACAATCTATTATTAAAATTTCCATACTTTCATGTCTCTCCGTGACCTCCACCTATGTCCACCCAGTTGGAAATCAGTACACCGTCACTTCATTTGGCATGATTTTGATTTAAAATACTATTTCATACAGTTCTCCTCTCTTGACTCTCTTGTCTTGCGAAATGTGAATAATTGGGGATGAAAAATGAAATAAAAGAATCATGAATTAATCGCTCTTCAATGGAAATAAACAAGAGGAGAGTAGACAGAGGAATAGGTAGTGATTCTCTAAGGCTTAAGAGATCAGTCATGGAGTTATCATTTATGCTTTAAATTATAATTTTTCTCTTTCTGTTTTTTTGACTCATTTTGCGATCAGTAGATTCTGTTAATCGTGGTGCTCTTTCATATTTCAGGATGGGATTGTTTCTAAAGTATCATATGTTTTGATAAGCCATGCAATTTTTTAAATTAAGCTTAATTATAATTATTAGATTACGTTTTCATGAAGAAAGTACATGTTCATTCCCGGAATATTTTTTTAGTGGATTCATCTTGGCTCTTCACCCGGGTTAGGCTCTGAACCTCCGACTGGGTTATCTTGGAGGAGATGAATAAATTTTCTTTGTAAAATAGTTATAGATAACCTAACAAAATCAATGCTAAGCTATATGTAAATACATGTGGAATTACAAAGTTACTGCTTCTCATTCAATATGCTAATCTATCCAAGTTACTCCAAACCCTGTAAACCTCTTATTAGTTTGAAGCGGTGGTAATAATTGCAGGTTGTGTGTGAATGCCAGGATTGTTTCACATCAGGTGTCTCAAATCATCTTTTACCTTCATATCCGTCAGTTCATCCCAAGATCCTCGACTCTGTCATTATTTGAGGACCATCGTCTTATTCAACTCCTTTGTCGATTTGGGTTTTGGTCCTTCTCCTTTGTGGTGATAGGAAGTTATTCGATCGTTAACCTCGACCAAACTCTCTCTCTTTGACTCAAGTCATTGTTTGTAATCCTCAGACCATTAAGCCTGATCACATAGTTTCTTTCAAATTAGCCAGCAACCCTTAAGCAGCTTAAATATCGGCTCACTGTAACTCGTAGCGTTTTGTATAATCTATGGGATCGACCAGTGGGCACGATACGCGTAGCTGGACTCCCTAAGGCTTGCAAATGCTTTAAAAGCTGCGGATTTATGAACACAACATTCTCGTATCAAAACAAGTTGTGATGAATCAATATTTAGAATACTACCTCAGGAGTTGTTATTATTCACCCGCAATGTTTTCATCACTCCAAATTTTCTAGAATTACGCGAATAAATTTTGTAATGGGCACGCAATAGCACGCAATTGTAATTGGTAACTGCGTGTGTTTTTAAGCCTCTCTTTCCCAGATGTAATGCTTTTGGTTCTTTAATGATCCCGTTTCCAAAATTACATTTGTGTATGGTGAACTTTATCACTTTTGTGGTGCCAAAAAATCCGCGAGATTATATCAGGCCAATTCTGAAAAAAAATAGTTTCCTCTCTTGGATGCTTTGTGTTAAATGAAGAGCCCTTCATTTCTCTTTATTTGATATTTTGATTGCAATTGAAATCTAAGGCCACCATCTTGCTTAATAACCTTTTAGAGTTTGAAATGAATGGAATACCTTGCTGGGATGAGCGCGCTTAATTAAAAACAGTTAGAGCTTTAGTCCCGTGGCCTGGCATTGGGCGCTGTAGGTTGGAATTGAGCCCCCCAATTCCCATATAAATCACTGGAACGCCTAACTCAGCTCATCGTATTATTTCACTCTCTGTTTGCTGTTTAAGCTCGAAACCTCTCAAATCTTGCCCCAGGATTGGTTTTAATTCCATTCCCTCGGAATTCAAATTTACATGCCTCCGCCAATATCCGCTGCTGACTGAACCGCAGTTGCCGGCCCTCGGCAGCCTTGGGTCAAATGCGAGGCTCGCTTTGATTGCCCACCGACTTTAATCCGAATGTCGGTGTCTTTAATTTCTGTCCTGACTGCGGCCGATGCTTTTTCGTAGTGCTTCTCATTAGTGTTATGCCCCAAGTTTTCAATACTAAATTTCGACCATGTGATTTCAGGACCTTTTAAATGCACAACTTTTGCGAAATGAACGCTGAATAAAAATTGAAACCTGTGACGATACATAATAATGCTAATGAATTACGTTTTATTTTGGATTCAAAAGCTTGAGTAAAACTTTCCCTTTTTCTCTCCGAGGGAATCATGCATTCAACAAGTCTCCTCATGCTTTCTGAGTTTATTGACGCCGTCTTTCATTTAATTTATTTTTCACCGCATTGTCATAGAAATAAAATTATAAAAATTACATACATTAGGATTAAAAATGGATATAATTAAAATTCCGAAAAGATGGGTGAAGAAAATGCACCAGCATTAGCAAAATTTTGCTTAAACTTTTAATCCTGAGACTGAGGCCGCAGTGAGCTAGTCGCCCTAAATACCAAATCAGTCAATTATTTAAACAATGCCATAGGTTGTTGATCCAGAGGTAGGGAAAAAGTCTGGGTCGGCTGTCTTTGAGAGGGACGGGCGGGTCGTTCCACGGTTTCATCTCCCTGTATGAGATGGTTCGCCACTCCAACTCGGTGCGAGCCGGGGGCTGTTGCATGCGGGTGGGCCTTGTCGTCCCCTCGGAGAACGCGCCCCTCGATAAGGCGTATTAATAATTATCGGTTTGCTAAACGACTTATGGAATATCCTATGCATCCCATGGAATATAATATCTCACTGCTAATGGAATGCTATGCTCACTGCTATGTGAAAAATTGAGGAGTAGGCAGTTTGAGAAATCAAAGAAGTGCTTCATGCATTAAACCAATTCCAAAATTACATTTAGAATTTAAAAATATTGAATTACACCTACGGCATACATTAGTTCCAAGTATTATTTAATATATCTTTATCCCAGTATCTCTTCAACGATTGTGGCTGAACATCTGCCACTCCAACCATTAACTTTTTTGTGTGTGGTCAGTGCTGTACTCCAGGTACTTCAGGTATGTTCGTAGTCGAGTGCACTTGTTGGGATATTGAACCAAGATTTTGTTTTATTTAGGATCAGGTATTTATTGTCCCGTACGCATATTTTCCGCGGGGCCTCATAGTGAATGCAACTATTTCTTCGTGACATATCGGGATACATTTGTTTCATTAGTGGCCAATTCCTATTAAAGTGCAACAATTGATGTCCTCTGAATGCATGAAATTTTAACATAAAACAATTTACAGGAAAATGAGTATAGTTATGTTCATAGTAAAAGCAATAAGTTCTGGTTTTCCAGATCCTATGAGTTGATATTATTCTCATTTGGTTGTGGCTTTCTTTTTGTGATCTCAGTTTACTCTGGCTCCCCTTACCAGCGAGTAACAGATAAACCATTTGAAACCTGTAATGCTCCAATATATAATACCCCCTTATTTAGACATTAGTATGTTAATTTGGTTGATGGAGTGGACATTTGATCCGTATGGAGTTACGAAGAAAGGAATTTTCTTGAAAGCTTCTGTGACTTATAGTCAATTTCTTAATACTATTATTTTCGAGGGTTTTCGTCGCGTTTTTGTTTTTTCCGACGACAGTTTCTCTCCTCGTCCTGGGGACGTCTTCAGGTCGGAGAAGACGTGAAGACACCTCTGAAGTATTATCTGCGGCCAAATATAACTATCCTAAAAATGAAATTCGCGATGAAATTGGACCATTGCCTGAAACAGTCTCCTCCGCGGGTTTCTAACTGTTTCGTTTATTTATCATACCAAATTAGTCCTCCAATATCATGTCACATAATTTTGAACGAAGCGCATTTTTAGTACCATGCTTTTAATTTTGACGTCAAGGACGATATATATTGGCACACTTGATGAGAGATCAGTCCATTGGTACCGTTAACGGTTTTTCATCGCGTATCGAGTTTCGACATGTGGGTACGCTTTAATTATTGCTAACAGACTTCTCTATATGTACCGTTTTGTATCCCATTTTCTTCATCTTAAATTATCAGTGCAAAAATTATATTGATTTGCCATCGTGTACTTCAATCCCGATAACGTGTGGACATTCATTCGCACCGAAGGCGCAGATATTGGTGTTGACGGCAGTGAAAGAATGTCAAGTGTTGATTGTAGGTCATAGTTCATCGTCATCATCTTTGTTAACAAGTCTGTTTTCACCCTTATAGGTGCTTCAGTCCGGGAGGAAATGTATAATTACGAACATGGAAGGGTAAGGGTGGAGAGAAACTGAGCGTCGGTATTAGCTTGTTCTTGAGGAAAGGTGCCAAGAGGACCACGGCTTAACTTCCTATCCGACGGACGAAGTAGTGCACCGGAATACTCTCCACAAACCTAGGGGCCGGACTAGCAATGAAAAATATCTACCACTTACGGAATTCAAACCCGGGTGGTGCAGGAGAGAAGCCAGAACTGTACCACTACACCAATCGTTTCCCGGCCATAAATCATGCATTTATTTTATTTTTATTTTTTATTTTAAAGAAAATTGCTCACGTACAGCTGTATTACCATTTTACAGTGACGCAGATAACAAACACATAATGAAGACGTAAACATGTAAATATAATTCGTTCATAATGTCCAATGGTTTTGTGCTCCTTTGTTCATATCAATAATTGTCCCTTAAACTGTAGTCTTCTGTCCTTGAGGAGAGAAGTTATTTAGGTTGGCGAGCATCGATCGAGCTTATTATTTGCACCTCCATGTTTACCTAATTCAGCGTTTTAAGGCTGAGAACGGATGAATGGAGGAGAGACGCCTGGTGTCGACGTGCGCGTAATATTTTCCAGGAGACAGTAAAGTTTTTAACGTTGAGTACCCAATTCAGAGACAATGAGACTCCGTCATTTGGGAGAACACTGAATCTTAAGTGTCTGCGCCTCAACGCAGCTACTGGGGTCGTTGTGCTGCTGTAAATTTCATCCCCCTTGATGTTGGAATAGGGGTAGTATGGATGGGTTTCCCGTGAAACGGGGACATCACAACTATCCTTTCTTTTCTGCAATTATTATTTGGATTTTCGGTTTCATTGAATTTTCCTGCTTTGTGCATAACTTTTTGGTAAAATTTAATCAGAGCCCAGAAGGTACATTCTTATTATATCTCCACCCTTATCTCGAATAAGTCATATGCAGACCTTTCTGATATTTTTAACCGTAATGGATGCGAGTTTCAGGTTGCTCTCCTGTGATTCTTTTTGGCTGTAGTGATCTCACAACTACTATAGTGATTTGTCGCAAATTCTGTGATACACTGTTAAGTGATATTTAGTCAGAAAAAGGCTATGCCGTGCGACGTTTTGTACCGGCGACCTCTTCATCAGGCCAAAAATATGGCATTATTAGTTTTCATCCGCTAGATTGTGAACATCTGTCCGGTCGTAAACGGCATTCTTCTCAACTAATTTTGTGTTTCGTCTCTCATTGTAATAAATGAAGAGTCAAATGCGTTCTGGAGCTTGTGATTACATTTCTTAGGATGGCTATCTTTGCTGTTGTTTTTTGAATTAGAAATGAATTTATGGTTGTTAAACTTTTTAGCTGCCGATACCCCTTGAATTCTAAAAATGCGTTCTCGTACCACCCTGCAAAAATATTGAGTTTTTACTCACTGCGCAGGATACATATGGAACTCTTTTCATTGTAAATATATAAATACAATTCTCTAAATAATATATTTGCTGTAATGTCAATGTACTCAAATGCACTCCAGGAACAACATAAAATGATAATTTACTTCTTGACTGCTGGAACTACATAATAGACAATATCATTTTAGCCCATCACACGAACCCCTTAAAAAGATTCCTGCACTCAAGGGGTGCATACAATCCGGATTAATAGCCAGTGGTTTATAGAATGTGAGCGTTTTCCGAGATTATCAGATGTAAGCATGAACAATCGAATTAAGCTGCTCGCGACGGCCAGCCGCCATCAGGTAAGCATTTGAATTCTCACAGCGGAAGATCGTCGAATGTCCCACTGCTTGAGTCAATCAGTGCCCCAGTGACTCTGAATATCTTATAAACTTTAAACTCTTATGAACTTCTAGCCTTCTTTTGTGAGTTCGTCTGTTTAGTACAGAGTCAATAAGTCATCGGAAAGAGTCACTCGTCGATTGAAACCCGTGATGGAATGGTGCCAATTCAGGCACCCCTGGCACCCAGGCACCAGCAACCGATGTCAGGCCGCTTTATACTGCTAGCATGTAATATATAAATGCTAATTAAGGTACGCAGGCACGGAGAAGTTCTTTTTGATGCCACCAGATAGGACGCACCGTACAAGTTTGCTGTTATCAAACAGCATGCATTAACGTGTAAATCGTTGCGTGTTCGGAATGTACACTACTCCTTTTTATTGAGAGATCTAAATGATGACTGGAGTTGAGCTTTTGAGGAATCACTGGCATACGAATGGCATGGGGCTTACAAGGTTGTTGAGTCATTTATATCCCTAAATAAAGCCAGGAAAAAAAACTAGAGTGGCTAGGAAAACAAGAGAGGTATCGATGGATCGTATCCCCTGGCAACGCTTGTGGTGCATAAAGGTGACATAAAATCTTACTGTGGGGGCTTATCCCACCTTGCGATAATTTATAGGATCTATCCTCGTGGATATTGGCTTCCTTGAAGCACAATTCCGCATTAAGTGTGGTGCCCTTAATGAATCGTAATCAAAGGCAAATGAGAGCTAGCTCCTAGACCTAGATTTTAGACCTAGCTCCTATAGATCCCCCAAAATATTTCCTTTGGGACCGAAATTCTGGGCAGGGTGTTGTCTGCGCACTGGCTCTGGAAGCCAAAGGTCCATGTTTCGATTCTCGGGCCAGGAAACACCTGTAAAAGAACATAATAGGCAGCATAGAAAAGGGCTGGGTAGGTGAAATATTGTTAGAGTAGTCTGTAGTGCATAGTGCATGTATTAACAACCAATCCCTTTATTTCTATGTAAATAATAACCATCTAGCTGCATGGGACCCTATTATGCATCATGTTTCCCTGTAGTAGACTAGTTGCATATCAACAGTACATGTTTGGTGATCTTTACCACCTGCTATACACCCTCGCGGTGGCTTGCAGGGTATCATGTAGATGTAGATGTGTGTTAAATGGATTATATCCGTTCCAATGGTGACGTCCTGGTTGAAAATACTTGTGGAATGGGCTTGTGTGGTGGCTCAACTCACCGCAATATCCCATTGAGTTCTTGGCTTCCTACTTCGGAGGCCTAGATTCGATTCCCTGCAGTGGAACATTTTTCAGTGCTATGCCAGTCACTAATTGAGTGCTGTGTGGAGGTTATTTATGTCTTGTCCGTCGCATGAGACGTAAAACTGTGGACCCCTAGGCACACTTCGCTAGGAATCCGACGCTGGGTTTCTTTCCAGCCGTCCACAACTCCATAATTTCCTACCCCTTGCAAATACTCGAATCTTTAGTGGCGCAACTGATTCTAAACTTAGGTAGCCTCCTTTAATAATAACGACAGTAACTTAAAAAATCTGTTTAAATAACTGTTGAACGGTTTAGTGGAGGTATTTTGAAACCTTGTCATTTTAGTCACACGCCGTCAGCAAAACTGATGTAGGACAAAATAAGCACCGTAACGACAATATCATGCTCCACTTACTCTGCGCGAGATATGTTATTACCGAGAGAATGATTCATTCTTGACTTAGTCACCAAAGCACCCAATTTTACAATAGCTGTCTAATTATATTCGTTGCATTAGAAGTCACATGGAAGGTTAGGTAAATTACTGTCAGTACATCTATATTTTATGTAGTACTTAATATTGGTATCGTCAAGCCAACTCTTTCGTCAAATGGTGATAAAAAATTACGTGGAGCAGAAAAGGAGACTTTCATTTTACCAGAATGAAAGTCTCCTTTTCACTTCCTATCCAAGGGGAAATATGTGTAGTATTTTTAGCTTAATTTTACAAACGAATGCTGAGCTTCCGACTCCGGCTTTGATTCCCTGGCTGCGTAAGCTGAAAGGCGGGTTTTAAAAAATAGTAAATGCTATGGTATTGAGTGGCAATCAATTGTTTTAGCGTTCGATTTTTACCTGAATGTCCCGATATGGTCACGAGCTGTCTCGGATGGCGTTCTTCGCTTCGACGTCAAAAGGAACTGCCTCGTTTGATGCCATCGTCTGGCTTAAGTGACCCTGGAACGGGACCTACGTGAGCGTAACGGAGTAGAAAACCAAGTGGGCTAATTTATGCATATCTCTCGTTACCACGCTGTTTGATGCCGTAGATATTCCCAGCCTCTTTTTACGTACGCAGAATCATGTTGCTGGAATGATCTCTTCATTGAAGTATAAAACAGGTTACAGGATACATCGTTAACTTAATGCCATTAATGATCAATCCATATCCTTCATCGTACTCTAGTACGCGATATTAAGATTTATCAATGAAAAACCCAATCCCGTAGTCAAAAATGAGGTCAGAGCTAACTTTTACTGCAAAGTAAATTTTTGAAAATATTTCGGGATCGGCATTTTTGATGGCTATAAAATTAAATTTATGCAAGAAAAAGAATTTCTTCCCTCTAATGACTTCTCTAAATCAGCTTCATGAAATAGCCGTGCTTATGCCCACCAAAATTTAATTGTAGTGCTTATCAACTAAAATACCAGCTGAATCAGTGCTGATACATTAAATGACAAAAATGGATATTGTTAATGGCAGTATGAAACTGACTGTGAATACCTATCCAACTGCAATGATGCTAAAATATTATCTTGGGTCCCTCCAGGAAACTCATTATCACATAATCAATTGCTTACATGCATCAGTGGCAAAGTTTTTACGCAGAAAGATATATAAATCATTGTAGAATAGTAATGAAATTAACTGTATTTACAAATTATGTGTAAGTTAAAGAGCAGTGAATAGATTAATTTTTCAAGCAACCACAAATGACAATTTCATGACTTAATTCATCAAATGCTCGTTATTATTTCAGAGGCTGAGCTCAAAGCCACCGAGTGCGTCCGCCGGGTTTCGGGTGGTGGAATGACCTCTAGATATAAACGTTTGCTGCTAAATAGCCATGTTTACTCGTCGTGGACAAAAAGCGATGGCTCTCCGATGTGGTATTGGTATAACTTTGGGTTAAGGTGCTTTCAATGATACAGAAACATATGAATGTGCCGTGACTTGGCGATGGGAAGCCGCCAACAATTATGCATTCCATCACCTGGAGTAGTGGGCAGCAGATCTTCTTCATATGAGTGAAGGTGGAGACCGAGGTGGTCGGTACAGCGATACTCATTTCCATACAGGTTTTGCAACATTTATTTTAACTACTGTAGTACTGCGATGTGGAAGGCAAGGAAAAACCACCACATTATTATTCCAAGGAGTCGCTGCTACTCCACTCTTTTATTTTCATCAAGACGTGATGGAACGCTCTTCAGTATAATATTCCGGATTTAAAATAGTCCCCCATTCGGATCTCCGGTCGGAACCTACTCAAAAGAGTGCACTAGTAAAGGGTGACGGACATTTTAGGGTAGGAACGTGGAAGGTAAGATCTCTTCGGACCTGCGGAAGATTGGAGTATCAAGGTGGATAATAAAAGAATGAACCTCGACATTTTAGGAATCATTGAAATGAGATGGCCCGAAGAAAGAGACATTTGGAGTGGAATGTACAGAATTATTTACTCCGGATCACTGAATTGTAACGCTGCAGCTGCAGTAATAAAGCAGGTAGAAGGAGAAGAAAACTTAACTATTTCAGGAGATTGGTACACTACCGTTGGCGAAGGTCTAGAAGAATGATTAACTGGAAAATATGGCTTGGGAAATCGAAACGAGAGATGGCTGCGTTTCATTTAATGCTACACAGGCTGGTGAACCTACCATTTTCAGAGACCGACTTTAATCAGGAACGTCATACCATTGAAACTATAGCAGCATCTAATCGTTACAAACCGGGAACATTCACTACACTACTGAGCAAAGTAATCCATACATTAGTCACCTCCTGAATTTGCCCTCTTACTCCAAGTACCAGTGAACATCTGGGGGGTAATTTTGTAATCTCATCTTTTTAATGACTCTTTTCGGGAAGGCGGGAGATCCGTTTCGCTCTCTTAATGATCGGCTCACGAACGGTTCGTGAATTGTCGAAGCTTCTGTCGGTAGCGGTATCTGTTGCCGATCTCGGTGTCATGAAGTTCTTCACGTTGTGAAAATTCCAAAAATACAATTAAAAATCGTTTGTATCTTTCTCGCTCTTGCTTTTTTTTCCAACTCAAGCTTCAAGTGGAAACGATGGTGACTCCATTTCACGTTCTTTATGAAAATGAGATGGTAACTAATGGCAAGCGGAGATAATGAAATGGATCAAGGGTCGAAAAATACGGATCAGAGCGGATGAATCGTCTAAAAGACCAGCACATGACCGGCAGGTCACCGCTTGAGATCCGAAGATGGTCACGCCTCCTGGGTGGCGGAGTTTAACTACGAAAAAGTGACATTTTATGACGTATTCTCACTAAAATTACAAAATAACCCCCAAGAAAAAGAAGTGGTTTAAGTTACAACGCCTGATAATGGCTCTATGTGTTTAAATGCGTAGTGTGTTATCAAATCTGTGGAATAGTGATTTAAGTTTTTCATCTACTAAGGGAAAACAAAGTGCGTGAGCATACTGCAATAAGCCCATCGGTTGCCCTCAATGCCTAGTAGTCCGTGTCACGTTCCACCAGGAAGACTGGCTGTACATCTCGTTGTTATTGTTATGATATTGATACATTTTAAGTTCCTTACCTTCCTCTGTAAAATGAGAGCTAAACTAAAGATATTATGTGGGATAAATGTTCACCGGTTGATGATAGTTTTCCGAAAATTGCATGACTTTCGATAAAATATTTTCTTCCCCATCCTTTTACGGTTACGGAATGAATAGAAGTTTAAGCCCTTACCCAATTTAAACTTTTAGAAACGGGGTTGAACAGGACAAGATCCGCCGGGACAATTTTTCACGGGTGATAGTCCGGCTCCATTTCTTAGCCACTCCTGGATTATGTTATGCGTATTATATGGTAGAATGGGACCTAAAACGAAACATAAAAGCAGATGTGACTCGATCTTTGGTAAATTTTAACTCCAATTTCATCCTGCTTTCCCGTCATGGAAAGGGTGTGGAGGAGCTGTTTCGTGCGATTTATGGCACCATTATGTTCAGTACAGGCAAGATTTTTCGGAACCATTATTGTACCAGCATTGAGGTTATAGCACACTTATCGACAAATACACGTTGTGTAAAATACTTTTCACCTATACTGAAAAATATCTGTTATCTCGCAATACATGCTGTGATGATGTTCTCCTCTCTTAATAGGTTGAACACCTACTCCCGTTCGGATACATGTGACTCCCGAGACCAGGCGTAAGGAGAGCCCTGTCAACACTTCGTAGGTACTAATTGCTACTAATATCTTTCTGGACAATGTGCAAATGTGGAATGGTGTAAAGTCTTTTTTATATTATAGCTTCTCTCTATTATATAATAACATAGAAAGAAAAAAAATTTGAGCCAAATCAAAAAAAAAAATAATAAACTTTACTACGACCCGGGTTTCACCAGACGATTCTATAATACAGTGAAGCACGGATCGTAGTAAAGTTTATTATTTTTGTGGATTTGGCTCGTGTTTTTTCTTTCTATGTTATCATGTTTCGCTTCCATTCCATATCGCCTGAATCTTCAGAATTAGTTCTCTCTACCAATTAGGAAGCCATTTTTCGATGCTTGTGAAGTGTTTATTGCTTGGTAGCATTATTTATTCATGGGGGGAAACGACTGCAAAGGCAATTTAGAACAAATTTAGG
This sequence comes from Platycnemis pennipes, assembly GCA_933228895.1. Lineage (NCBI taxonomy): Eukaryota > Metazoa > Arthropoda > Insecta > Odonata > Platycnemididae > Platycnemis > Platycnemis pennipes. The sequence goes on along the minus strand of OW121846.1, from coordinate 64,872,453 downwards.
ACAATTTGGTGACAGATTAAAGATGGGGATTTTACCGAAGAAGGAGAATGGGTGGAGCGAAACCTGGCGTCGAAACTAGCCTGAGTTAACGAAAGATTCGTAGGGCTTGATGTTTCATTCGTTGGAGGGAATACTGAATTTGAAGTTCTTTCCAAACATATCTCAAATAGGAATCATTATTCCATGAAATAAATCTCTGCAACTGCCGAGAATCGGACTTAGACCCAAGGAATAAGAAGCCAGTATTCTAGCCACCCCACCAACCCTATCTCAAACAACTAGATTGTTTGTATTAATTTGTAATATTGGAGATTGTGTAGGAATCTTATCAACGAGGGGAAATCAGAATCATAATTTACTTATTAGCCTGCTCAAAGATTGCGAACTAGCCGCGAAATCCTTAGCGGCTCGCCCGCTGAAAATTCATGATAGCTGATTTCCACATGGAAAAAATAGAGTTCCACACGAGAGAAGGAAGTCTCGGTAACTGGTAGAGTACCTGGCCGGAAATCAGGGGGTCTGAGTTGCAATCCCGGTGGAGGTGATTTTTCCTTGTGGAAATCATTAACCTGCACCAGAATCGTGATTATTTTAATACTATGCATTTATGATCTCTTGGATAACTTTTTGAAGGGGTTCTTGCTTACACATTTGCCTTTAAATTTGCCCTCAGTTCTTTCTACGTTATGCTGGAATGTGACTGATATTTGCCTCACTGGAATCAGCGCTGGGTCGGTATCCCGGGCACTTTGCGAGGAGTAGTGATTATATCTTTCGCCACCTACCCATTCTACCTCTGCCTTTGTATCCATTGCATCTTTCTTCCTATTAACAGTTGAATGTGCCCCGCAGGGAGCAGCAAAGAGATCACTTCGTTTGCCCAATGGCCCTCGGATTAGGAGAAATAAGATAACATTAATAATTTGAAACCTGATATCTCCCTTTCACATTTGTGTGACTAAGGCTATGGAAAATAGTATTTGAAATAATGTCAATGTTGTCTAAACGCATGATGGTAATTAAATGAGCAAATCGATTTCGCTGTATCGATGCGATTATGTCAAAGGGCGAAAGCCGTAAAGTGTCTCGATTTCTGCGCTTTTGGAATTATTTCCCCTCTATTAAGCCCGGAGCCGTCTGTGGAACATGTCATCGCCAGGAATTTCACAAAAACGCTTTGGAAATTTAATGTGAAATGGGGTCTTGAAAAACGGCATTGCGTTCAGTTTTCGCTCAGGAAATTTATTCTCCGCCCCTCGTCCCAGTGCCATTGCAATTCTGACCGAGACGGCAGCAATAAAGATGGGAGCATTCTAATCTGTGACTTTATATGTTAAAAGCATGTATATTTTTTTGATATTCTCCTACTCTACCGGGAGATTGTCATTATTTGGAATTAACCTTACATTGGTATTTATGGCGAAAGTTACAACGGTTTGATGAAAGTCGGTCTGAATCCTATTCCTGGTTTGGCTACGGAACGGGATATGAGGGAATACCGTGAATACTTTACATACTCTTCTCTAAGTCATTCCTTCTATGAAGTCAGACTTTTTGTTTGAAATCTGAGCGTGGTAACATTAGCTTGGATTGAATACTATATGTCCTAACCCTCTATTATCTTAATGAGACATCACCAGACGGTGATAGCGTTCTCAGCTCAATAAAATATGTTTGAAAGACTCTTTAGTATTATATACCTTAAACGACGGAAGAGCAAGCGTTTGGGATTGCATGCATAAACAGTGCTATTTAATTTTTTTATTTTGTGCACGCATTGCTTTGCTCCGGAAGCATAATTATACTACGTACGCTAGGTTAAATGTGTTTTATTGAAAATGTTCTGCTGTATTAATTGGATTATAAAGCGATTTTAACATGATCTGTGACGACATTTTTGATATTATCGTCGGATAAGAAATCCTGATTGTGATTGGCAAGGTCCATGCATTTTCCACTGGCATGCCCGCAGGGGATACAGAATTTAGCCAAGTATAAAAAAAAATTGATCGAGGTTTCTACTGTCTTCCTATATAATTTGATGGGGGACGATCATTTCTCCTCTGTCTTCTTATGTTTGTTTCATGCTGTTGATCCAGCCAATCCCAAATGGTCCTCGCTTGGAGAGACTCAACCGTGGTAGCCAGGTTGGTTGCGCGCCGACCTGGTAGCCCAAGGGTCGCGTGCTCGATTCCCGCTTCGAGCAAAAATCATAGAGAGAAACGTGCTGTATATGGGCATTTAATTGAATTCAGATACCTGTAGAGGAGATATATTCCGAAATATTTGACGTATATCCCTCTGCTTGGCGTCATTCTGATTACAAGAACAGCATTTATAATCCAAATTATAAACGAGTTTTTATTAGTGAGGTAGTGATCCTTGAGTAATATCTGCACCTTCTTTTGACCATAGATTCAAGTGATACCTTATTCTCAATACACAAGAAATGAATAGTTTCTGAATATATCTGGGAGTATGCGTAGACTTCTGGTGATCTTATATGGCTTACTCATTTCTTTCAATCGATACATGCCCTATCGAAACCTCAGCCTTTTCTGAAATTCCTACAGGGTCTCATTCTAACTAATCCTACATAAAAGTATTCATTGCTTTAACCTCAACCTGTAGTCTCCTTTTCTCTCTTATAGGGTATCTAATATCATAATATGTAGCTTTTCAAGGACCTTGTCTTGATCTTCCTTTATATCCTAGTTTTAAGTGTAAAATTTTTCAAGTAACCATGACCATTGTCGCCGTGAAAGTCCAAGGACATAGCTGACGCTGCGTTATCAGCACTTCATAATTAGTGGGAAACAAACACATCCACGGGGGAAAATTAACGCAAAATATTTATGAACGGAATGTCTGTCTGTACCTGCACGAATATAATAGATGGGAATTGTTGGTTATCGCTTGTTGGTTTGCCCTCGTTATCGCTGGTTATTAGATGCTTTAATTCCAATTGGCACGCCTCCATATCTATGGTGAACTCAAAAAATGTTGCAACGGTCATATTAATGCCATAAAAAGCCTTTGTTTTCATCATAGCGGTTTTAGCGTGAAAATACCACAGTTGCTGTTCCCGGAAGTTATTACTTTCCGCTCCCTTATTCTCTAGCTAATGTTAGCTGCAACCTCTCTGACAGGCGTTGTTATTTGGCGAGCAAACATTCATGCCGCGTTGGTTGCTGCATGATTGTGCTCTTCCTCACTGAAAATGCCGTTGAATTTCAAAATTAGCTTTGAGAGTTATGTTTGGATTGCTGTGCAACAGTGCAAGTATGAAAAATGAAAAAAAAAATTCTCATCTAAATGTCACCCTGTGAGTCGCCACACTATGGGCTGAAATAAAAAAAAAACTTTTCAAAAGTCCAAGTGGTTTTTCTCAGCCCGGACTCTGAATTTTTGCATGCCAATTCTCCATTGATTAGTGAATTTGGTTTCACATGTCATTTTGCCTTAGGTATCACGAATTAACAATTTACATGGGGTCAAGTTTGATCATTTTTGCAAAAATTGGCCTAATTCAATTTTCATTGAATATCTAAAAACTGAAGCTGATTCTGAACCTAAAATGGTATAAATTTGCCGTAAAAGCATTACTATATTATTGAATAGTTTCTTTCCTTTAATTAAGTGAAAGTATCATGAATGTATTGCATTATTTAGCATAGATATATAACAAAATAGCGGACCCCATTTTCAGTCATTTTTTTGTCTTCATGCAGGAAAAGAGTTGAAAGCTACATCGAGTTACTTTCACAGTTAACAAAAGTTACTTCTATCACGAGTGAAAAAAAAAGTTACTTATATCACGATATATTAAAACTTATCCTGAGTTGGAATCCATTGGTAACTTTGTCGTCCGTTTGCGACACCTAAAGTAAAATCGATTTTTCGTTCGCACGGCGAGGTTCGGTTCTGCCCCTCGGCAACCGGGAATACACCGTCCAGACTAGTATGCCCTTGAGCTATGGTCTCCCAAATCACTGTGGTTATTTTCAGATTCTATCAATTTAGCGTACCCTTCATAGACGTTGCAATGACGATACTACCCCGGCATCGATTATTAATTTATTTATCAACCAAATCAAATATTTTTAAATCAAGAGTATTTTCGCTCTCTGTAGAATTGAGGAGAAATGGGATAAAGTTTGGAAAAAGCTGTTAAGAATGAAATTCCACTGAATTTATTTGCAAAAAATGTTTATTCAATTCGTAAAATAATTGCCAAATTTTACGCCACTACAAATACCTTTAGATATTCTTTCAGAGCTGCAAGAAACTCGGGGAACATTCAGAGAAAAAATATTGCAATGAGGTTGAAGAATTGACTCGTTCCACGTGGATATCTTCATAAGAGGCATTCTTGTCGGCCGTGGGGTGTGGTGTCATCAATTATATTATCGATTTCGCTTAAAAACTGAAATATATACTCAAATGTGTTTTGCTGCGAAGAATAGACGGTGAATTGTGCCAAACGGGACACTGTGAAAAGTGGTAATAACTGAGGACTTCGAAATATGGTTAATCCAACTCAGTGTAGGTAGCATGCAAATGCCATATATTCCCTTCTTTGTGAAAGTCACGGATGCATAATTGATCGACGGGCTATGGCGGTTGTTTACTCAACATTCGTTACCCGCGCTCTTGGTAACAGGCTGTCTTTGATCACGCAACAAGAGCTTGTAATTCAAATTCGCAATCTCTCTGCAGCCTACAAAACTACGGTATTCATGGACGAAAAATATGACTGACGCGTGATGAAAGCCTTCGGTAGGAACATCATTTGTGACAAGTATATGAAATCATGCGTTTTTCCACTCTTTAATGAGTAAGATTTGCCTTTTAATGATTATTATCTGCTAGGGGGAAACATATCATAGGGAGTGTACCATCTCTTAATGATATATGCCCATATAATTATTTTACGGGAAGGAAGAAACGAAGGAATAAGTTGTGTCAAATTTCACAGGATTTTTGCTCTAATCCTCTTCAAGCGCGAAATGTCTTTGTAAACATGGCAATGAACACACCAGAGTCCGATGCCCTTTGTTTATGGCTGTTTGCTCTGAGATCTAGAAAGTTTATCCACGGAAATTTCACCGACTAGACGGATGTGTATGTGAATCCAGAGAATATGAGGGACAATGGCTACACTATTGTAGAAATGCATTTCCACTTACGTGCTATTACAAGAAGTCTAAATAATATTTCAAGTAAACCAAAAGTATCGAGTTTTCTTGCGCAGATTGGATTAATAATCCGCCCACACATAAAAGTTGGCGGTCCGACGAAGGCAAATACCTTAATAGGATATAGCTCCAATCCCCACACGCATAAGCAAAATTATTTATATCCTGTGTTTGTCACCAATAATTGTGAGTTGTGTCGTCAAAAGTTAAAGAACATTTCCAAATTTAGTAATTAGATGAGCTTTAAAAAGATAAATAAATGTGATATATGTTATTTGACAGCAGTAATTAGTTTTAGATTTAGACTACTTGGTCAATGGTCAGTGCTCCAATGACTACGTTTAGATCGCACCAGTCGTGAGTCCCTCACCACCCATATTTATTTCCTGTCTCTTCTGCAGATGGTGGTAGAGGCTTTGGAAATATTGGGCCTTGAGATAATATGCGTCCTGCACAACCATTTGGAGCTCTAAAATTGTAATTCAACTCAAAAACGATGAAATTAAAACGGAAGAATGCATGCAAGTGGATACTTAATACGTTTGATGGAGCCCATTCTTCGTTCACAGCTTTATATTTGATTTTAGTCAAATTTCAATAAGATATTTCCATATACCGAGATCCAATTTTTAAAATAGTTTTAAAATGCTTTTAAATCACGCGATTTGAAGTTAATGACATTCGAGTCCATGTATCGTAAAAAAGGAAATAACAGGTATGCCTTGAAGCTATGAAAACGTCATCGATAAGATTTCGGATTCCACATTCTTGGCAAGATTGGGTGAGCATTTGCTCGCATAGGATGGATTCAACAGTCAAATATTCGTGGTGTTATTCGCTGCGTCGTTAATTTTTTTCTGTGGTATTTACGTCGTACTTGACTGTGGTACGTTTCCGCTTAATATATCTTCCTTAAATGTTTCAGATTTCCTGTTACTGTAACCATCATTCAATTTTTAATATACACTGGATCGTTTTTAGTGTACATTCCTGCATCAAAAGACCCATCTGTATTGGCCTTCTTACTAGATAAACAACGCCACTAATTGATTAATTCTATGCATTTGAGCAGTTACACCGAAAGCATAATGGACTTTAACTCTCAACGTGTCTTCTACGCTCACAGGTTCCATATACCCTCGAGCGCGAAGGTTGTTAGTGTCACACATTTTTCATAGCAAACGTCTTCGTTTAGGTAGTGCTTTTCCGAGTTTTTGTCCACTTCTACCTACCCACTTATCTTTCATTGAATTTCCAATGAGCAACGGAAAGGAAAGTCATCTTCGTGCTTTAAGAAATAGCTTTGCCTTGGAGGCCTCACGCGTATATTTGATATATGTGTCAACATTGACTGCAAAGACAGCCCGAAGAAATGCATTCACAGAATTAAAAGAAAAACCAATGGGGAATAATTAAAAGAAAATCTAGAAATCTTCTGGTCATATGTAAGGGAGATGCAAGCCATAAGTCTACCCTATAATCCCTAAAAATAATAAGGGAGAAAGAGTAACATACACTGTTGAAAAATTGCTGATCGAAGACTTTCGCAGCCTGGATAATATCCAGTTTTCACTTTCGGGATCTACTGTGTGGATGGCATTGTCGTCCAAGTATTCGCGACCGTTGCAGGGTGCATCATCATGGAAATGATGAAAAGAGGCTGCGAAGTTGCTTATTTATCGAGGAGGCGGTGTCCCCTCCCCGTCCGTCTCTGGCCTTGACTAGTCATTGTCCTCCCTCACCGCCCTTCAGCTGACGTCAGTAAGTGACGGGGGTCGCTGTTCCTGAAATATCTTCTTCCAGGCAGAACTGAGTCTAATGCCGTCATCTCCGTTAAAATTCACCGGTCTCTTCTCAAATTCGATTGCTTCCCTAATCAATCGCGGGAAGAAGGCCTTTTCCTTGAAAATGACCTTTGTCCTCTCCGCTAAAATGCAGTACCCTTCTTCCGATAGGGCGTGCCTCTCCGATGTTCCACGGACCGTCCGCTTTTCCCCATGTATACTTTTCCGCACGCGCACGTAATTTCATACACGCCTTCCGTGGGGAGGGGGTGGAGCCGGTCCTTTCCTCTGAATTTTGTTTAGTTCCCGAATTAAATCTTTACCCATTGGATCCCAAATAAATGAATAATACGTACTCCATTTGAGGACTTACAGGTGCAAAGGAATTTCTTTCCTTTACATTTTATTATGCATACTTTCCCACCGTTTGTTTCATAAATCCCAGTTTCTCCAGCGCTGTGCCACATACATTTTGAAAATGACTCACCCATTATAGATTTGAAGCAAGATTAATGCCTAGATATTTAACTTCACTTGCCATACTTATGTCTACTACGTCAACATTATAAAGTTTATCTTGCTTTAACTTTTCTGCCAGAAATGTATAACGGTGCATTTGTTGCACTGCAGTCTAATCTTTTGTCTTTTCAACTCTGCATTCTCGCTATGATCGAAACTTCGTTCACGCTTTCTTTACAGTTTCTTTTCGCCATGGAATTCCAACAGTGGATGATTAAATATATTGATTTTTATCATCCACTTATTATAGTATGTAGAATATAAATTCAAATTAGAGAAAGTAAGATAGAGCAGTTTAATATAAATAATTCTCTTCGTGTACGATACGGGACGATGATAGCTGAGATCAAAGATACCACCGTATAATAGGATAGATAATGTAGATTTTGGTCATTTTGGCATGCCTGCACGAGACTAAATGTAAGTTGTTTTATTTTTATGTGTTTGTCAGGTATTTAACTTCAAATATTTGCACTTGCTCGTGTCCGTCCGAAATGTTGATAGGTTTTCATGAAAAGCTGTCGCGAACACGAAGATACTTCATTTCTTAAGTTATTTCGGATTATTTTACGGACTGCCTCTTGACATTAACACATGGCTGTTGTAGCTTCACCCTCTGCCGCACACCCATGCGGTTTCTTGCAGTGTGTTGTGTAGCTGTGGATACCTACAACGGCAGCAAAGGCATTGTCGGAAAGAATGGGATTGGCGACAGGGAGGTCGTGCGGTGAACATTGCCACATAGTGGTCGCCGTCAGCACAGGCGCCGAGTGGTGGGGTGGGTGTAGCAGGAGGTTTCTGTCTAGGCGCGTGTTCTCGCCGCCGCTGCTTTGCGAGCGAGCGGGGGAGGGTCGCTGTCGCTTGTAGCGGCTGCGGCCGGCCGCCGCCGCCGCCACCGTGGCAAATGGGGCCGATGTCTCTCGGCGGGCGACGCGGAAAGGCGTTTGCATCTCGCGGTGGGATGCTTGCGGCCCCCATGCGTCACACTGACCAGTTTCCTTGAACGACGAAGAATAATTTCGTAGGAGTTAAGGAGGTTGGCTCGCGACTGCTTGAGTTAAGTTGTCTGAGGAATCTTATTAATTTAAGTACGAGTATATGCCTGCTAAGTGATCCTTACTTCACAAAGAAAATTACCTAAGCTATTGAAAGTCATAAGTATCACAAGAAATACGATGCAAAGTCGAAGGATTTCTTTATTATGATAATTTTAATCAGCTCGACGATGGAGTCAATTCAGCATTTACGTTACGTTACAGAAATAAATGCATGTACTAAATGGATTTACTGATGCATAACACCAGAATATTACTATCAAACGTAATGTTATAATATTTCTTGAAATATTCTTTAATATCTCACTAGTAATGATATTATTCATACGCCAACTATTTTGGCAACATCGACTGCAGCACCACTTGAAATGAACTACGCATTTCGTCTGCTATAAGCGCAGAAATTGGTGGATTTAGCGAGAAATACGTTAGGTTGATGCCTTTTTTTCTGTCATTTAATTCCTTGTGAAATTATGCATAAAATATCAGTTTTTTGCAATAATGACATGTCATATGGTATTTTTAAACGTTATATTCCCATGTGATGGCCATTCTCTCTGTTAATCGTATGTAATTTCAAATGCAATTTGTGCAAAAAGGAGTATGGGTTGGTGTTATTATCTTTAATTTATTAGATGGAGGAACTTTAGTTCTATAAGTGCTGAAAATATAAAAAAATGACATGACTTTCACTTTTCGGATCAACCTCCTTAATTAACTGAAATATTTTCCTTTTTCTCTTATTGTAGTGCTTTGATCGTAACATTGGATCTTCATTGCTCTATCACCGATACATTTTTTCCTAACCCTTGGTCATGTCTCTTTGTTTTAAACTTATATTAGTACTTTCATCTAGAAGTAATGTTTGATTTTGGTGTCCCCACTGCTATGCTTGAGGGACGATGACAATTTTTTTCAAGAGAGGGGAAGAAGAGAAGTCGTTTGTCTTATTGGAATCAGCTCTATCTCTAAAAACCGTCTCAAGTGTCCACTTCAGATCTCACCCGGATATCGAATACCTCTATTTATGACTTGGAACATGAGAATTAAGTGTTGGTCTCATCGATCAACATTTATTGTTTTGTTTTAAACGTTGACTTTATCATCATGGCGGTACTGATGGTGTTGATTAATGTTATTAGAGTACTCCAATATGGAGGAGGTTTTAATTATTGTTTAACCTGGGTTATGTGATACGCAGGATTTTAATGGTGCGTCTCGTAGTTGGCCATGAAATGGTTTGCTCCTGGTTTGGAACCGCATTATTAATTGAATTATTTTCTTGTATTTCAGTGCTCTGATTGATCTCTGTTGCTTTAAAACCGGTCAATTTTTTCCTGACCCTCGGTCACGCCTCATTGTTTTCCACTTATATTAGTGCTGTTTGATATCTCGTGTTCCAACTTCTAAGGTTGTATCTCGCAATGTAAACTAATTTAATCTCAGGACAAGAAGCACACAATGCAGCTTCATGCTCCGAGCTGCATTCAAACTTGATCACGCTAGTATGACGTGGCCAAGTTTGTGGCTATTGCCACGTTATTGTTTTATTGTGCCAGATCATTTTTGGCCCTATCCTCGGTCCTCTGTTATTCCCTCTTTACACAAATGATTGTTCCCTATCGCTCGGGAACTGAAAACCATCTTTCCGCCGGCAAATTTCAAATATATCAAAATTCAACTGTTGACAACTTGCGTAATAACTTGGAAAACATCAACAATGATCTTGTAGAAATTAATAATCGGAGCAAAGCCAACTAATTAACAATTAATCCTAACAAATCATAAGCCATGATAATTGGGTATTCAAAAATTCTTGCATCAATCAAAAAAGATGAACTTACACCCTTAAGAATAAATTGTTATCCAATTCCTTATTGGGTGAAAACCTTTCACGGTCGTACCATGTAAATAATATCCGTAAAATCGTTGATAAATCATTGTTTCCACTTCTCAGATTGAAATATGTGATCCTGACACCTCTTAAGGCATCACATTTTGACTACGCCAATATAGTTCATCAAGATCTATCACAAGAACTGTCACTAAAAATTCAACACTCTCTAAGTGCTTGCATTAGTTTCATTTTCAGTATATAGGTATCAGATCACATCACCCAACACATAAATAAACTATCTTCGTTAAAACTTAGTCACAGACGCCAACTTTACACCCTCTCTCTTCTTTATCAAATTCTTAACTCTAAAACACCTCAATAACTCTTTGAAGAAATCCAGAAAGCTGAATAATGTCCATGAAACTAATACGAGAGGGAATAATAAGTTGGTAATACCTCTCCACCGGACAACTATCTTCAATAAATCATTTATTGTCACTGCATGTCACGGATGGAACAAACTCCCCTTTTCCTTCATAGAATCTCCATCAGTCCCATCTTTTAAAAGGACGCTACATAAAACCCTTCTCAAAGTTCAACAGATGGACAAATGAGCATCGCACCTCACGAAATACCTCTATGTATTTACCAGTTTTGAACACGAATGACATGATAAATGGCGCATATTTAACACCACGATGCCGCATCACATCACGTTTTCTTGTAATGTTTCTTTTTTACTTTCTTTAATTTTATATTTTATCTGCTAACTTTCCTGTTTTATTATATTTAATTTGATTTAAACACTAGCTATACGATCAGTAGGAATTCGCAGGTTTTTCACATTCACCTCCTAGTGTGGGTATTTTACCGCAGTGGGTTTTCTCGTAAGGGATATAAGTAAAGTAATCCTCACGTTTTCCCAACCGTTGTAAATACTTTCACACGCCATAATATATTTCTTGATTAATATAGACATATTATGGATGCATTACTTTTTGGTCATTTATCACACTTTAATTTCTTGAAGAATATTTAATGTTTTTAAACCACAGATTGTAATTGTTTAAATTAATGACAATTATATGTTTTATGTATTTATTTTGACGAGGGGTTAGATGGAAGAAGGGACAGTTTTGTCTCAGTCTCGCCCCAATAAAGACCTATTATTATTATTGAGTATTGTTCGTGGCTACAACTTGCGCTGAAGGCACAAATTTATTTAGGGAAAATGAAAATATTTTGATATCTTGAAATCTAGTGAGGTAGAAAATATATTAAATGAAAAAGTACTAGAATGTTTGGAATAGAAAACCTAATGAGATTTACTTTGACCTAATTTTAGGGTTTATTTTCACTACCCAAAACCTTAATTAAATAATTACTAGATAACATGTTTGACAGTGGAATAAAAATAAAAGAACATACCATTTATTTTTAACATTTGTTGTTCTAAGCATATTCACCCCACTGTTAGGTCACAAAAAATGCTTTTTTTAGATTACCTGTTTTTTATAAAGCTTTCTGCTTGCTTCAATAGAAATACTCATGAAATTAAATGCACTTCCAGTTACTCGCGACTTGAAATTTCGGCCCAAGGATTTTTTCATTTCCTGGCAAATGGATGCTCAACTTGAAAACGAGCATCATTTGCTATAAGCTGATAAAAATGTTTCAAAGAGGATTTGATTACTCGGTAAATCCGAGTTTGTTGGACCAGTGGAAGAAGCAGTTACCCGAAACTATTGCCTTTGAAATTTAATTTCTCAATTAAACTGATGGAACGCCTCGATTAGTTCGAAATATATATTTTTATTTTGTCATTCGGATAAATACTGTATACGCCGGTAATAGAGATCGCGTGCATTTGTTAATTCTGAACTCCATTGATTCGGGTATTCGTTTAATCCTCGGCTCGCGGTGCTATCAGGCGGCTACCTGCCCCTGTGATCCGCCGACAACGTTTCATTATCGCGTTCTATTTTCGTTTATTTAGGTTCCGTACTAAGGGTGGATGCACAAGCTCGCCTATTGGAATACAATCGCATGAAGTACGGATGAACGTAATCCTATTGCGTGAATATTTACGAAATGAGCTCTAAGAAGTAAAAAAGCAATCAAAAGTCAATGTCAGCATTCAGCTGAACTTTCGTATTCTAATTGTGATCAATTTTTTTAAATTGGGGCTCCAAGTAAATTTTTATAACGGAATGTGTGTCATTTTCAGTGTTTTTCCATGTTTTTATTCCAGTTTACGATTAATAAAATTTGGTTTTATACCACGTTACGGGGTTTATTTTCTTTTAGGTATTACGTTACTTGAATAATATATTGAAAGAACTCCAGTAATAACAGATTTAAAGGTATGTGGATATGGATATGCAGGAATGGCCCATAAAATATTGAAAATTTTTGTGTGGCTTGAATTTTTTTGTGAAAGATGGTAGTTTTTTTTAGCTAATATACCCTAAATGTGCGTATACAATCGCACCTATCTGTCCAGATCAGTACTTTTTAAGTATTTTGTGTCCTCTTAATATATGATTTAAATAGGGCTTTTATAAAATAAACGATTTTTTAATTAACTTTAGATTGTCGTAATAGCAGCAGCTTTGGATTCTGGGTCCTCCAACGGATAAGGTTATATCGCACTAACCTAATGTTTTGTCATATGGCAAACACAACATCTGTGCGCGAGGCCGAATTAGAACCCGAGATATTTGGCTTGCCTGACCAGCACGTTACCGAATTTGCAACCGTTCAGTTTTTTAAAGTAACAAAGTAGGTTTAATTTGAAAGGGTGTCGTCTGGAAAGTAGGTTAATACCTATTGAAATGTGCTTAAATTTTTATATTTTTAAGTTTAACGAAAAAGTAGTACCCTAATGGATTTTATAGTAATGGATCGGGTGTGTCCTTGTACAATGGTGATTACCTGGGTAATGCCACTAGCTATATTACATTTCTAAGTAGTCACAGGGGCTTGCAGTGCAATAAACCAGTCACAACGAGGCGCGAGGCTCTATTTCAGCGCTCAATATGCACATTGATTTGTTAAGTGGGGAATCATATATTCAGTCGCCTAGCGCTCCCTTAATGGAGTCTGAATGAAATGGAAGTGACCTATTTTTCGACTGTCCCTATTCATTTGGGAGACGCAATGGTTGATGCTATTTCTAATTGTGGAATAAATTGATCAATCGATTTCAAAATGAGGTTTGTCGTAAAAATTGAATCCCGCTGTAAATACCGGAGCTCAACTTGAGAAAATTGGGATTCATAACAGAATTAGGTGGCCAGGGAATAAAATTAATCAACGGTTATCTCAGTTAATTAATCGAGATTAGAATACTTTTATTTCAATTTTCCGTTGTCTTAGTCGCTGGAATCAGTGATTCTCGTAAATAATAAAGTGCATAATATAAAACTAAAAATAAGTCTGCCTTTTTTGGTATATCGTTATTTACGGAAGTATTTTCACTGCCATGCATCGATCAAATTATTTATGCATTAGCTAAACTCCAATTTCATCGGTCATGCTTTACATTTCAATTATTAAGTCTTTCGTTTTAATGGTCACCGTTCTCATATTGAAAAATGTGCAAATTTTATTGATTACTGGGATTCAGATGATTTACATGTAGTCAAATGGATAAAATTTTATTGAGTTATCATATTATGTCATATAATGCGATTGAATAATTCTATTGCACTACTCAGGCAATGTTTAATAAATTATGCCAGTAATTCCAGATAGCCTCCTAGCCTCCAGATAGCCAGTAATTCCAGATTACTCTAGCAATCACAGCGGTTGTGGTTTTTGAAAGTATAATTTTGGTTACCTCGGGTTTGTATCGATTTTATTTCAATAAGCACTGTCTAAGTTACCTTTTTATTGCATATCCTTTCTCTTTTTCCTTTCCGTTGTAATTCTCTCAACTTATTATTTTTATGGAAGCATTTATTATATGTCTGTATATCAAAAACCTTTCCTCTGCTAACTCGGTTTTGAATTTCCTTCCTTGTCCATAATCCACTGAAACCTGAGAGTTTGTTTGTAATTTCGGTTCATTTCCCCCTCGCCTACCTTTCACTTTCGAAAATCCTCTTTCCTCTATTAAGAGGCCAGACGGAAGACTTAATGCTCAACCATCTTCGTCAAAAAGTAATTAATTAATCAAACAAATTGAGTTTTTCCTTCCACTCAGATGCATATCATTCTGTTTGAAATGAAATCTCGGTATTTTAATATACTTAGTGAAATAAGTGAGCTTTACTTTCCGAGAATAAATCAATAAATCGGACGCAATAAGTAAATATGTGACATCGAAAAATTAAACTCATAATTCTCATAAAGAAATAAATGTGTACGCTTATTGAATAAAGGCGATTGACAATCCTCAATTTAGTTTGACGGCTTTGGAGGAGACGGAGGTCTCCTACGCACGGAAAAATCGAAGATACCGGACGAAATCACTTCAGTAAGCCTTCGTTCTCATTGGGAAATTCGACTCACGAAATACCTTTTTGAAGTATGCCCCATTGGATAGAAATTGATTTTGAGAAAATGTAAAAAAGTTGAATAATCGATGAGATGAAAAAATTCCTTTAGAGTGAACTTGCTAGGTAGAAGCTCTGTGGGGATGAAGAGCAACCCAAACTCTGGTCGATGATATTGAGGCGAGATAGGTCAAATACGTGACGGTGCGTAAAATTAACACATAATTTTACTTTCCGTGTGCCAACCGTGGTTTGGCAGAGGGATGTGTAGCCAAAAAATTCACTCAAACTATATTTTGCTGGGGGGGATCGGGATGGTGCGTCTCCCATCCCGAGAGCCCGGGTTCGATTCTCGGCAGTGGCACACCTGCCCCTATTTGAGTGTCTAGTGGAGGGCATTTCAGGTTCAGTACTCCGTCCGTCTGTTGGGACGTTGAGCCGTGGTACCATTTGCGCCTGTCCTTATGAGTAGGCTGATGCCGACGCGCGCCAGGTTTCTCTCCACCCTTCCTCCGTTCCCTGAAAGCTCCAACCATTACCCAATTACCCACCGATCGTAAATGGCATGAATGACCTCAGTTGTCGATCGCCTCCCCATAATAATATAACGTAACTGAAGAATTGACTCCAGGTTCTATTGTAAGAAATCACGGCATATGGTAAAAGAATAATTACATATACCCTAAAATGTTTTATCTAAATGTATTAACATCATAAAATCCCTGCTTGACCTACAAAAGTTTTGATATAGTAAGGGATATAATTTATAATTTAATATAAATCCAGTATCAGAATCATAGAATATTAATGAAGATATGAAATTCATGGAAGTTATACGTGCGGGAGGAGTCCGTGGAATGTTGAGATGAGTGTTCAAAATCTACCCGCTAGCCCCTCTGTGGCATTTTGCTTTATTATCAAATAACCCCTTCACAGGTTAACCATCTAATATACAACCAGACATATTTTTGCTTGCAGTGTGAAAGCGAAGAGAAAATGCCTGGGAGACGGTAGCTTTAAAAAATTATTTTTCAAGTCCGGAAGACTCCTGGTGAAAGCAGTGGAGTTGATAACCTTACCTACAAGTTAGGCGTGGCCGTTAAGCTTTAGTTTTGTTAACTTTTACGCTGACTGCTGGTGAGTCATTTCATGTGACGAATGACATTATCACGTAAAACTTGTTTGGTTGTGGCCATGGACACTATCTGTAGCTGCAATAGCAACAGCATATCTACATTATCTTGGCATTAATAAAAATAATCAGGAATTAGTTGTTATCGGTTCGATAGTGAAATTGTTGATGGTAAATGCACATGCCGTGCCAATGTAAATATTTCCTCGTAATTTCTCGTTATTTTGCATTTACGTTGTTTCCGGTTTCACCGTTTACCTCTTAGCACTAATCTCAAAAATCTTTGATTTATTCACGCCGTTTCGCCATACTCCTGGCCGCCTTACACACGCTATAGATAACTCATTACTAACCTTCGTTATTCAACATTTACGTTGTTTCCGGTTTCACCGTTTATCTCTTAGCACCAATCTCAATAAAATCTTTGATTAATTCACGCAGTTTCGCCATACATGGTTGGTTAGTTATTTAGGGGAGGCGACTGACAGCTAAGGTCATTATCGGCATATAGGATTGGTAGATAATTGGATAATGGTAGGAGTTTTCAGGGAATGTAGGAAGGGTGGAGAGAAATCCGGCGTCGGCATTAGCCTACTCTTAACAAAAGGCGCCAGGGGGACCACAGCTTAACGTCCCATCCGACGGACGGAGTACTGAACTTGAATTGCCCTCCACTTAGCACTCAAGTGGGGACCGGTTTTCCACTGAAAAATCCGCCACTGCCGGGAATCGAACCCTGGGCCTCGGGATGGGAGGCCAGGACTCTAGCCACCACACCAACCCGATCCCCCGTTTCGCCATACTCCAGGTCCGAGCATGCCAACGCAGCCTGCGTTGCCGTCCGAGTTGGTTATCTTTCAAATTTCTGCGTTGACGCAGCTGCGTCAGAGTGAAGAACAACGCATTCTGCCTGTCATTTGTTCGTCACACGATTCTTTCGCTACGGATTATCACCTATACCACGGTTTACCACCGTCATATGTTTTGGTGCGTTGCTGCTGGCACTGCCGGTGACATGAGAATAGGGTATTTTCCTGCCGCACAACGCAGCGTTAACGCAACGCAAAAACGGTCACATGAAAACGTAGCTTTACACACTCGATAGATAACTCATTACTAGCCTTTTACAGACATCTTTCCTCAAGGTCTCGGTCATACTTTCTCCCGTGCTTTGCGCACGCTCTTTTTCATCACGACTTTTTACGGCGTACGTATTTAGTACTTCGCCTACCTCCGACTAAAATGTATCCAATGTAGCTTAGTTGCCCGCCTAACCTTTAATTTCAAATAAATTTTTTTCTTTTGTTTATCTTAACCATATTTATTGTAAAATCTCATTGTTTTTTTTCACTCAGGAATTAAATTCATGCAGTATCAGTCACAGTGACTTGAATCAGATGCCAGAAAATAACTGCAGTCATATTGCAGGCTGACACTTTGTTCCATAAGTTTTAACATTTAAAAGACACTTATGATTTTACATGTGCTGTGAACATCTGACAGAACTCTCTTATAGCCTGCTTTGCTTAACAGGACTGCATTTCAACGAAGATGCAAACAACCCCTAAAATCGTAGGTATAAACGTTTTATTGGGGTGTGGATGGAGATGGGCATAGAGGAAGAGAAAGGAGAAAGGTCTTCAGGTGGTGGGGTCAGCAGATTTTAATGGTGGATGCTATAGGAGAAAGTGAATTTGGATTTAATAAGTAAACAGTGATGGTTGGAGTAGGAAGAACACTAGCAAGAGAAGGAAGGGAATGGGGGATTTAGAGAAAGTTCGGATTCGGAGCTAATGTGAGGATGAAAACGTTCAAGAAAATGGGGAGAAGAAGAAAATATGGCTAGGAGTTAGCCATAATATCTATCCATACTGGTAAAGCACAAAACAGGATTTAAATAAAATTCGGTTTGAGGTATCAGTTTTGTCACCGAGCAAAAGAAAGTTGCTGTCACCCTATTGTACCTCAGTTTCAATTCATTCCCAATACTTGAAATCCGAATATTCGGTCAGAAAAAAATAACGGGAAAATTTCCATGGCGCCGAAATAAATAATGGATGAAACCCATTTTTTCGTTCCTTGTAGTGACAAAAGTGACGGTTTGAAAATTTTTCTCATCACGCTGCGTTTTAGCGAAATAGTGCCGGGCCCAAAGCGCATTACTCCGTCTTCCCTCCTTCCCGTGCATGTTGACGAAATTAATTTAATTGTTGAGTAAGACTTTTGTCCGACTCGAGCTCCGTCCTGTGCCCGCGCGACGTCTCTCCCACTCTCTCCTCACAACCTGAGGACAAGCCTATCGCCCGCATACCCCACCCGAGCTAGCCTGTGAGCCGAGCTGCATTGTCCCGGAGAGGCAAGGGAATGAGAATAGCTTTCGGATTAAAATGTGAAACCCTCACGGAACGGTTGAATGGGGAGCATGAATGCGTCGATGGGTTTTTCCCGAGTGCTCACTGTATCACGCGTCTTAATTGGGTGGAAATATTGCCCCTCGAGATTTTTTCGCAATGGTGGACCGTGGTTGCTTTTAGGTTTTAATTCAGCTGGGAGGCAGGCAGAATGTTCGGCGGTGGGGCAGTTCGTATCCGCGCATTAGTCCGCCTCCCTTGTCTGCCTTGCTTCTCCAACCCTCGGTCCATTGTCTCAAGGGTCGTTTGACCCTCTCGTGCATTCAACGCGCGAGGTGAAGTTCTCTCGGAGGTGGTTATTAAATGTAGGAAAAGTTTGTATCAAATAAACTTCCGTTCATCAAAGGGGGAGGCGGGGAGGTGTGCGGCCATCCCCACTTCGGGAGAACTCTTTGAGCGGAAATGCGTTTGTTTCGCGTGGCATGCGTTGCCACAGGAACAATCCGTCGATGGAGTAATTGGTCACTCCCTTATTGTCATTATGCCTCAAGTTCGCTTGCGAACGGAAACTCTATACTGGAAATATTTGAAACAATTGGGCCTCAGGGGATTCATTGTCTTTCACGTAATTGATGCCGTTGAATTTCCAAGCGCGACATGTGGAATGGTTGACGATAGAGATGGACTCTCAATCATTAGTTCAAGTGTTACCACAATTTAACTACGCCAGGGCTTAATAAATAATATTGGCTCAGCTCTTTTATCGAATAAATTTTGGAACCGTAGTTGAAAACTTAGTTTAGAAGTTTCACTGCTTCGTACCTTCATGGTGTAAGCGCTGATTGACTACTCTCTAAATTTGTGCTGGAAGCGAGAATACATTCGGGAGTTGCTATTTGCGGTATTCCTTTAGTAGGATTCACAACCTGGCTGCTTGCTGGTAAAGTTCTCAGTTCGTTTGATTTGCTCCTCTTCCGTTGGATGTACTACATTTGCCAAATAATGGCAATAAACAGAAAATTTAGGCCAGTTGTCTCCTGGGAGACCCCTGGCTTGAATAATCAGTTGCGTGACCAGGGTTGGTACGCATCTTGAAAGTCAGGAAAAGTCCGGGAAAGTCAGGAAATTGTAAATTTGGTCTAGAAGACGGAAATGTCTGGAAAAAATTACCCACCTTAGAATTAAATTCGGCATGTGATTCGTTCGACTGCACTACGGATTCTATGCTTCATCGGGCTGAGGCGTGAATAGTGAAGGGATGAAATTAGGAAGAAATAAAATAGGTTATATACTGGTTTACGGTCTGGCACCATATTTGAATATGAGGTGCGCATTTCTATTGGTAAAGAAACTCTAGGTATCTATCTACTCTATGTAATTAAGTTATTAACACCCAAATTAGCTGTTTTATTTGACAGTTTCAAAATAATTGAATGCGGAATTTAGGTACTGTTGTTACAGAAGATATCAGTTATAATTATCTAGAATGTTTGATCAGAGACATTGCCTTCCCATTAGGTCGCTGGAAGTTGGAGAATAGAAATGGTTGACATAGGAAAAATCATTTCAAAGCTCAAACTTATGGAATAAAATACAAAGAAAAGTGTGACTTAAGGAATAATATTTTTTTTGTATTTATTGGTGTTCTGCAAGTTAAGTCTTTGGAGGACTATAATTTCTTTTCATGACTACCATTGATCATTGAGAGACCCTCTTTAGTTTTATTTCCTAGCAACTTCATGCCATAATTATGACCAAACCATCCGTTCTTCTCCTTCCTCTGCCCGGCTTACAAAATATTTTTCCCTCTACCACGTCCCTCAAATACCATCGCCCCCTAAAACATTTCATCCTCTCTCTCTTTCTTCCCGTAATTTCCTCAATTAACTTCCTTTCGTGCCCCACCATCTCCAGAACTTTCACCCTCCTCTTCCTTCCCAACTTACCTTCTCGATCGTCCTCCACACCCACATCTCAAACGCCTTAAGTGTGTTTTTATCTTCTTTCCTGCTAGTCCAGTTTTTCACGCCATATCAGATTTTTTGTTGGTCTTTTCTTTACATCCCTGCTCAACGACCCTGTCATTAATTCTCGTTTGCGAGAAAACGTCTCTTTCTCAAACGCAACTTTCCTTAGAACTTCGATGTGGCTATCCATTTTACTCCCGAGTACAGCATAGGACTATGATGCTTCAGTTGCTCAATCTTTTGGCCTTTGATTCTTAACCTTAATCACGCAATTTTTTCCTGGAAAATCTCATTACTTTAGCCTTCTTATGGTTTACCTTCAATCCATACTCTTCACAGTGTTTTTATGACGCATCTAGTAATCTTTTCAACCCCCGGCTGTCTGACTGACTAGTGTTTGATCAGTCGCAAAACTTACCGACTTTATCGCCTCTCCCTTAACTTTCCCCATTGAATCGTTTTTGAAATACATAAATGGTTTAGTGTTTTGTAACCACTATTTCCTTCAGCGATGCATAGAAAAACAAGTCATACATAGTGTAACCTTACAATTTTCGCTGTTTGGTCGTGGTTTAGCTTTACAGCATTCCAACTGACATCTTTGCATTAAGGTAATATTATCGGAAGAAAATGTTTTCCTGATATTATTTTCAATATTTATCCGGGATTAATATTTTGGTAGATATACTATCGGTCTTGGAAATGGTTTTACGACTATCCGTATTCCAAATTGTACTAGGAAGGATTTTGTGCCTGTCAGAAAATTTATGCCTGACAAAAATTAATATTTTGAATATTAATCCGGCATATTTATTAAGTTATTCTATTATTAAGTAGAAGCTGAAAGAACTCTAAATTGTCGGTGTCGGTTTTGCTACTAACTAGCACATCGTGTTTATGCAAAATATTTCTTCATCTTGTCGATTTTGCTACTGGCTAATTTAGTGCATCACATTCATCTATAATATTATTTCATGTATGAACGTATGTGCTCCATTGTAAAGTCATTTATATCCGTGTCATTAATCCTTATCATTTTCATAAGTAACTACTGTTAATGTATGTACAATCGTATGAAAATTTCGCTTAAGCGTATGCAGCGTATTCAGTGGCACTAATGTGAGAGGGAATTTACTGCCCATTGCAGAGCTCGAGGTACTGAATCACGGTGGGGTTCGTAATTGAGCACGCACCCCACAATATAAAAAAAGATACTCCCCAACGCGTGAAAACGATAGTGTAATACTTCCACCCGAAAGATATCTCATTTTGAATAAAAAGAAGAGCGTTGCCAAGGGTGTTCATTATTTCTACATCTACATATTACCCGGCGAGCCACCGCAAGGGTGGTAGGGCGTGTTCAGCCAACAGCTGTGTAAAAGGGTTAAGAGGAATCAGGGAAAACCGGAGGAAAAGAGAGGTTTAATTTTGTGGGTGGAATAAAGTTGTATTTGAATTGTGGTCGCTGAAGTTTCGAGGGAAAAAGATCGCTTTCATTTATGTTTCCAAAGCTTAACCTCCCAGTTTATTGCTCCTGCTTGCGCTGATGATTTTATGCTAGGGTAAAAAAAATAGGTACTGTGCTATCCTCGAGCTCACGTCGTATGAATTTATTTGATAGTTGTGATTCGGCGTCCAACCATTTAGTTTCTTAAGTTTCTCTCCCAGTAATCCCTTCCTGCAGCCTAGTGAAACTTCCAGTGCATACCTTTCAGGATAAAGCTAACTTTATCCAACGTAAATTAGTGGGACTGCTTCATAATTGAAAAAGAAACGTGACTTGGTTATTCCACATAATAATTATTTACTACAAGACCCGAGTTTTGTCGAGAATTGACATTTTCAAGTCCACATCGTCGACATCGATATCAGAAGATATCGATCCTCGACGGAACCCGGGTCGTGTAATAAATAATTTTTATGTGGAATAACCAAGTTATGTTTCTATTTCAATTACCTTACAGGAGTTTTCACGGCACGTGCTGCTTTCCTTTGCATTGCAATCTGTTCGTGGATTAAATATTAATAGCCTGAATCCCAAATATAACTTAGTTATTCAGATGAGACCGTACTGGAGAAAAAAACTCTTCTATTTTACTTATTCACTGGAACAACTTTCCACGTTTCGTTTGATGAATCATTATCTCTTCAACGCAGTGCCGCAAATATTTCTTATGTGATTCCCACATGAAAAAACTTTTTTGCGAGGTGCGTAGATATTTTTGATGTAATTTCAGTTTCCATTTGTGCGTTATTACGAGTGGACAAGAATAAAGAGCTGTTATGCACACACGCAATGTTGTAGTTGCCGATATGGATTCTGTCTAAGTAACCCTCGGTACTTCTTTTATCATAGGCGTGTGATGCGTAAGGAAATCAAAATTTAAAAGCGAAGAAAGATATTTTTCATGTACAATCCTTAACTGCCTTTGCATACATTGTCAGGTAAATTAAACTATGCCTGCTTATTCGAGTCGTTAACCATTTATTGGCTGGTGTATTCCCTGGCTAAACGTGTATGACTACGCATTTTCATTTTACGACCAAACTTGCGGTATTCGTAGCAGAATTTTTGATGGAACGCATACTGAAGTATGAGGAAGAACAATCTCCTATACATCAAATGTGTTTGTTTCACAAGCTGGATGAAAATGTTCCTTCACGATTCAAACCAGTATTTTATAGAATTTTCCCGCTAGAGCCAAAATACCGGCATGTTTTCGTCTTCCAATGATGGATTGGGGTTTCACTGCATACTGCAGATGGGTAAATGGGTGTAAATACCGGAAACTGCCTTTGGTCTTGATTCCTGACTTGATTCTTTGAAATATGGTTTTCTCACTGGATGTAGCGTTAAATGACTTTTACTAAATACACACTACATGCATGTGGCGCTAAGTTGTGGTACCATTTCGTTCTTTCAAATTTAATAGGCTTCAAATGACGTCTAATATGTGATTGAAAACTAGTCCCCGCACTTACAGGTGCTTCAAACCGGGAAGAAAGGTACAGAGATGGACATGGAATAGTGTAGAGATACCAAGCGACGGACTTAGTCTGCTCTTAATGAAAAACGCCCAGGGGAACACGGGTTAACGTCCCATCCGACGGACTAAGAGCTTACCACGTAGCCCTCATATAAGGACCTTTTAACAATGAAAAATAACTGGAAAAATTGGCATTCAAAGTCGGGATCCTAGAGTGAGAGGCCAGTACTACAGCTACTACGTCATCCCTCACATCCTCACACAACTAGCGTTTGCGTATATTTCTCTCCTTAAGATACCTAATATCTAATTTTATTACCCGCCCCCTTAGCTTTACTTCAATAAATGATCTCTCAAGTACGTACTCTTTTAATTACATCTGCATTTACGCGTTACCCTGCAAGCCACCGTGAGGGTGTATGGCAGGGGATGAAGATCACCATAACTTGCACCATTGACATGCAACTAGGGTACTCCATGGAAACATGCTAATAATATGGGTCACATGCAGCTACAAGGTTAGTGTCTACATGTTAATAAAGGGATTGTTGTTAATACATGCATCATGCGCTACAGACTACTCTACAAAATTTCGCCTACCTATCCCTTCGCAATGCTGCGTATTTTGTTCTCTAATAGTATGGGGGAAAAATGACATTTTACATCTATCGGTACGACAGTCTATCTTTCTGACCTTATGTATTTGATTGAATCTAACATAATAAGCTGATGTTTTTGGTATATATATATATATATATATATATAACATCTTCAGTAAAGGTATACGTTTTAAATTTCTGTAATAGATCTGTATTTTAACCTACGATCTGATAATGATTCCCAACCTAATTCTTGTATTAATTATGATACGATACTAAACCTATCGTAACACTTTTTCAAAAACCTAGGTGCCCTACGCTCCTACACTGTATAGCTCTCTGATCAAACCCATTTCATTCGGATCCCATACACTGGCTACATAATCAAGGTGGGGCCTTACTAGTGAAAAGTAACATCCATCATTTGTCATCTCATCACATTTCCCAAGTACTCTTCATTA
This sequence comes from Platycnemis pennipes, assembly GCA_933228895.1. Lineage (NCBI taxonomy): Eukaryota > Metazoa > Arthropoda > Insecta > Odonata > Platycnemididae > Platycnemis > Platycnemis pennipes. The sequence goes on along the minus strand of OW121846.1, from coordinate 64,848,064 downwards.
CAATTATCTTCATAGAATATTACAATTCACCTCGATTATCGGATTTTCATATAAACGTGTTATAGATTCACTAAAAGATCATTTTTCTTTTGAAAAAAATATATCAACCTTGGGTTTTCACTAAAACTGCGTTTGCTCGAAATCAGCTGAGAATAATGCGAGGAAAGCCAATAGATAACATTTTTGGCTAATACATTCTTCATTGAAATTACTGTCACTAATGGAGAGCAGAAAATGTGGTTTTTTATGCATGCTTAAGTGTTATTCATAATCCTTCGTAAAATACATCCAGTGCTTGCAATGAGTGTGAACGTGCTCATATGCTATCACCACTGATTCCAATTCATTCATTTTTCTTTGATATACTTTTTTTAAACTAGGAATTTAGGCAGCCTCCACATTTTACGATGGAATTTACGATGATACACTGGTGGTGAAACCAAGCATTATGAAACTGAGCCTTAGTGCAAAAGATTAACAGTTTCTGACACGCCATGATGATTAGCATGGCATAACCTAGTATTGCTACTAATCCCTCATTCGGACGACGAGTCACGCTTGCTTGTTGCTATGGATTAGCTTTCTTTGCGATATTAATATTCTCTTTGTTCCATCATGATTGGGAATAATTATTGTGATTTTAATTTAGTTGGTTAATTCTCCTATTTGATATGCGCCTCCGGAAGGTATTAATGTACCTCAAATCTTCTGAAAATATTAAAATCGGATTTCATTTATGGATACACTCAAATAAAATTAAACCGTAGAAAATTTATATCAAAATCCATAGGGTTCTAAAGTGGGTTACATCGTAACATATATTTAGAAAGGCAAATGGTAAGAATGGAAGATTATAGAGGTTGTTAACTGTTTTTAGATATCACCTTGCGTGATTGCCATGTAAATACTACATCTACAACTACATCTACGTCTACGCAGTACCCTGCAAGCCACCGCGAGGGTGTGTGACAGGGAGTTAAGATCACCAAACGTGCACTATTAACATGCAACTTAGAGTTACTAAGCTATGTGGACATTGAACTATGAGATACCATGATGCTATGCTATCCATGCAACTAAGAAGCTATCACTACAGACTACTTTAACAATACTTCACCTACCTATCTATCTCTTTCCTATGCTATCTATCCCTTTGCTATACTGCCTATCATGATTTCTAATGGTATGCGGGAAAAATGACATTTTTAAATCCACCAGTATGAAAATCTACCTCTCTTATGTCTTATTTATCTGTACAAATCTATCATAATGCGCAGGAGTTATTTACATATGTATCTAAAATCTTTAGTAAACCTATCCATTTTAAATATCAGCAGGAAATTCAATCTGTACTTTAACCGACGATCTGATATATGTGCAAGATGTTTGTAGCGCCCGTCCCGCACGTTGCTAGTTTTAGGTAGGTGGATATATTGCAAGGCAAGTAAACTATTCTTCTGCGGAATTGAATTGAAGTTGAAGACTATTTTGGAGCTCCTAACAATGGGGATGTTTACTCGTAGGAAATGTATGACCGGAATAGCACCCCTGATGCAGGCTTTTGCGGTGGCATAGACGGTGATACGCAGGTGTAGATCTGCCCTTGATTGAAACCTGCGAGAATCCCTCCCTGTGCTTGTCTAGTTACCCCGTGGACCTGGATCTATATCCCTACGCTGGAGATTGAGTTAGTTTTGTTCAACCCCCGCATGCCGACGCGACGGGCTGATCGGGTTGCTCTGGTGGCGAGAGAGCTGACCTTCCATTCCGAGGGCCCGAGCTCAAATCCCGGCACTGGTGGATATTTCATTAGCTACTTGAATGTCTTATGGAGAGCACTTGGAGTTCAGTACTTCGATCTCCCGGATGGGACGTTAAGCCGTGATTCCCTTGGCGCATTTCGTGAAGAGCAGGTTGATGCCAACGCCGGGTTTCTCACCACCCTTCCTCCGTTCCCGAGAAAAATCCTTCTACTATTCCCTTTACCCAGTTACCCACCGTTATCTCTGGCGAAAATGACCTCAGTAAGCCTCCCCGAAGTAACTGCAACAATGAAATTGCAGTTACACATTTTTGAACCCGCTTTGGAGGCGGGTGGAGAGGCAAGTTTGAAGGGGTGTGTTTTGTGCTGGGAAAAGGGGGGTAACGGGTTTCAGGGTAGTCATGGCCGGCTATTGGCTTCGTCCAACCCCTAGAGCTAGGATTGTCAATGGTGGCGTGTCGGTCAAAGGGCTCGGGGAAAATTGAAGGCCGTCAGCCGTTGATTTCCAGTGGCCCTCATGCCTATCTTTCCGGCCTCCCACCCCCAAATCCCTTCAGATACGCTCACGTAATTGTGTCAAACGGGTAGCGCGTCGCTTGGAGTTGATTGAATGAAAGAGGCGCAGGTCACCGGGTAATGTTTCGCGACGGAAAAAAATTGGAGCAAATTAATTGCTTTAATTTGAACGTTTGACGTCGGGGATATTTGAAAGTTCGGCATGAAATGCTTCCTTTCACCAGTCCCTTGTTCCTTCTATCTCAGTGCTGGGTGCTTTTCCGGACAAATGTTCACAAAAATGACCTCACACGAGGAATTCGGAGTAGGGCTGGGATCAAGTTCCCACAGATAATGTCTCATTTGAAATGATCTGAAGACATTAGATAATATCAACTCTTTCAATTGAAGTTTCATGCACAAATACAGGCAGAGGTACAACGCAGACATAAATCTGGTGTTTATTGTGGTCCAGTGATAGAAGATAAGCCGTTAGCAGTTCAAAAACAACCTCTTTATCTAATTTGTCATCAATACCATTAACTTTCATCCTCGCTTACTTTGAATTACTTTTCCCTTTCTCTTCACAGATTAATGAAATGATACGGCTATTGAAATAGTCTATTCATCTCATTATTTTTCTGTACAGTTAGTGGGAATTTCTTACATTTCCTATTCAGGCAGTTTTTAGGCCACTTTACATACTTAGTATACATTTTACCGCTGTACGGCGGTTAATGATAAGTATGATTCTTATTTGTTTGCATGACCATTAACTCAGTGCTTTTTTTCTTTTCTAGCTAAGGGAAACAAATTTTCATTATTAATTCGTCCTCCCATCCACCCAATGTACGGCATCTATCCTTCTCCTCATACTCTTTCCACTGCGTGTATGTTTTGGCGTCATACCTTGCTTTGCAGCTTGTTACACTTTTCACCTGCCTTCACGTCCCAAATCAACGAATTTGTTATTAGTTCCCTTACAACAAGTAAACTCCTCCTTCCCCAAGTCCATTTTCTTTAGAATATCACTGCTGATTTGCCATTTTTATGTTAGCATACAACGTATGTAGTATATTGGCAGAAAAAGGATTGCAGTGCTCCATGTCCCTTAACTTGTAGCACCTATTTTTTAGTATAAGTTTGCCATTTTTTGCTCAAAAATGTCATTAATTTGGTTTTCCCAAGGTTTGTCTTCATTCTATCATTTTTGTGCTGCTCTGATAACGCATCTGGTTATATTTATAAGCTTTGGCTGTCCGGCTAACTATCGGTAGGTAGGTAGGTTTGGTTTAAGGTGCATCGACAACTTAGGTCATACCGCACCTTCGCATGCTTATACATGAATATTACTTATAACAAAACTATTCATTCATTTGCTATTATAGGTCTGTCTATACACAGTATATCATGCGTGTAACGTATTAAATGGAAAAATCTGGTCATATTTTTGTGATGAGATTGGTCTCGCGGAGGAACGTTAGAATTTTGTCAATTTCCTTTGGGTCATCACCCAAAATAGTTTTTAGTTCGCCAGAGATTTTGAGACGATTCAGGATATCTTGGTACTTCGTGCAGTCTGTCAGTATATTTTTTACCATCAAAATGGAATCAGAGTCTGTGCACCTTGGAGGTTCCTTCTCCAAAGAGAGAAGGAAAGAGTGAGTCAAGCCTATATGTCCGATTCTGAGCCTTGTGACTATTACCTCCTCCCGTCTGCTGTCCCGGATCGAAGACTTCCAGGCTCGTGTGTTATCTTTTATATGGCGAAATTTATTCGATATTGTGTTGCGCCATGTCGTGTTCCAAATGGCGAGGAATATATTCTTTAAGTATAGTTTTAGGTCCTAATACGGGATAGTCGCTGAATTAATTTCTTCCCTATGGAGGGTTTCTTTTGCCAATGCGTCCGCTGCTTCGTTCCCGTGAACACCAACATGGACTGGAATCCAGAGAAACCTGACACTTACTCCTTTGGCATCAAGCGACATGATGGTGGATAGAATGTTTTGGAGCAAGGTATGAGTCGGACAGCCACTACGAATGGCTTGAATTGCACTTTTGGAGTCGGAGCAAATCAAAAATTTTTTACTCCTGACTATTATGGCGTCCAGCGCAACTTTGATCGCGAATAACTCCGCCATGTTGATAGTGCACCACGGGTGTAACTTGAAGGACGCTGAGCCTACGTCTGGTGATACGTAGGCACATCCACATGCGGAATCATTTTTGGAGCCATCGGTATAAATTTTTCCGTGCGCCTCGAAATTGTTTATTGCCTCCAGTGCTCTGACTCGTAGTTCGCTTGGAGTGGTTTTAAAGCCCAAGTAATTTACCAAGCACTGCGTCTGGGGATGCTCCCATGGAGGATATTTAAAATTTTCCGTTGGAGATATCTTGGGAAATTCCATACCCAAATCGTCAATGAGATTTTTAAAACGATCGGCGACAGGCTTAGTAGCCCTGGGTCGAGCATTAAAAACGTCTAAAAATCGAGGTCTAAAAAGTAAGTTTAAGCATGGATGGTTCCGTATCGATAAATCCTGCAGATATAGTTGCTCGTCAAAATGTTCCTTCTAAACTCCAGGGGAGGTTCTCCGGCGTCAGAGTATATACTAGCAACTGGGCTTGTTCGGAATGCTCCAGTCACCAGACTTAGACCAGAGTTATGTACGGATTTGATGGATTTAAGGTAGCTGCTACGCGCAGAAGCGTACACAAAACTACCGTATTCTAGTCTGGACCTTACTATTGCCCTGTATATATAAAGCATGGTGGTCCTGTCGGCACCCCACGAGGATCTGCTTAAAATTTTTAAAATATTTAAAACCTTCGTACATGCGTTTTTGGTACTCCGTATGTGCTCCCGCCAATCCAATTTTTTGTCAAATATAACACCTAGAAAACGATGTGTATCCACGAATGGTAGCCTATGACTGCCAAGCTTTAGGTCTGGCTCATGAAATATGTTTCTTCGCCGATGTATATGCGGGCATTTAGTTTTTTCTTCCGAGAATTGAAAGGCATTTTCCAGGGACCACTTATGGAGACGGTTTAAGGTCATTTGGATCTGCCTCTCGGCAGTAGGTATTGAGGATGACCGGCAAAATATTTCCAGGTCATCAGCGAAGAGAGAGCCCATCACGGGTGTTGTCACACAGTCCACAACGCTGTTTATTGCAACGGCGAATAAAGTGACGCTGGGCTAACTAGCGTTTGATCATGTATGAAACTAACCGACTTCATCAACATTCCCCTGTCTTTGTTCCCACATTAAACTTACCTCATGCCTCTATCGCTGTTTCTTGTTTTATGCATGATTTTTTATTAGAAGAATCGTTAATAAAGGTAATTCCTGTATAACCTGTATAAACCTATTACCGCCTTATCTGATGCTCTATCCACTACAATCACTTCCGCCTTCTGGGTTATATGGAAATTCCCGATCAGTCTCCTGCATCTACAGTACACTTTTGTTTTCCGTATTATTTCTTGAAACTTTCCCCGCCACAAACTGGTGAACATTTCATCGAATAAAAAATAAACAAAAAATTCCTAATAATGCTTTAAGTTCTTTTCAACTAATTTTCTCACCACAACAATCGTACCCCGAGTTGCCCTTCCCTTACTACATTGTAATTCGTCTTCCCCGGTAATTCATTTCATCTTCTCTCCATACTTCCCTTGATGATACTAAGTGCCAATTTCGCAGCGTGTGAAATTAAAGCTATTACCCTGTAGCCATCGTATTCTCTTCTTATCTTCTTTTTAGCTTCAAAGATTGATGCAGTTTGCGTTGTAATCCTGCGCCCGAGTTCCTTCTTTGTATATTTTTCAAACAAGCCCATGAAGCAATTATTTTCAACCTCTTTCTTGGTTCTTCAATGACCTTAATGGGGTATTATCAATCCAAACCATTCCACCTTCATATCTTGTCTTTCCTGCTTCATGTCACTTTCTGGTGCTCCGGGTCATCTTTATATGCGTCCTTTTCATCTTTTATGTTCGAGTTTGTTGGCCTATTATCACTATCACACAGTTCATGCGCGTATTCCTAACATCTGCGCTGAATCTCCTCTGGTTTGGTCCGTAACTTTCCTGTCCTGCCTTTGATGTATGATACAGTTTTTCATTTCTTAACGCCGGGTAAGAGTGTAACGTTTGAGCGAAGGGTACCAATTTCGCTTTCCCTCTGGAGCATATCCATCTCATCAACTTACTTTCTCTACCACTCTTCCATCGCTCTCTTTGTTTCCCAAAAGAGCATATTGTTTATTTCATCATATCGTTTTCACACGTTCCTTTTCATTTTTTCCAATTCTTCTTTTCTCAATCTACTCCATCGTTTCCGTTGGTAGTCATGACTTATTGATCCTTCTACCGTCTACTTCTCATATTGTTTCCTGTACTGCTCTTTTTATATTCTCTGTCCCTCTTTCTTCCTTAAGTTTCGCCCAATATACCCCCTTCCCTATCTTTCTTCATGAATCTACCCAATAACTCCTGATCATCCCTCCGTTTGACTCCAATCAGAGCTCCTTCATCATAATTTTCTATTTACCTTCCTTTTAGTTACATATTGAATCTAACTTCACAGTAATAAAAAAATAAAGTTAAAAATTTGAGGGGTAAAATTAGGAAACTGAATTGGAATATTTAAATGCTTGAATTAAGTTGGTAGAGCTTATAGATGGACGTCGCGTTTTTCGTGGTATTAAGATCAGCCAGTAAGGTTTGATATAATATATCACCATTTCTTCTCTTTTTTAACCCAAGTCAATTTTATTGAAACCTCATTTTCTCGGCTGATGGCATACCACCCTCTGATTCATCTCTTCATAGTGACTTGCAAGAGGTCGCAGAAATAACGTAGAGTAGAATGGGAGTCATAAAGCCTAACACTACAAACAGACTGTTTCAACCGCATTGTTATCGGAATACCTTTCCTTTCCCCTCAATATTTTTCTGGGAAACAAATTAATCAGCCATGTATTGTCACTAACTACATGAATTATGAATCTTTTACTTAGTATAATTTCAATCATGAATTGTTTAAATTTCTTCTAACCATTGCTTAGCTCTACCATCCCTTTTATATTTTCCTTCCTTTTATCATTTCATTCAGTGAGTACTCTATTAGTGCAATTACTTACAAAATGTTGCGAGTTCCTACGGTTTCGTCAAATGTGCCAAGCGTCGCACACGTTTGAAATTTCCTTACTTATTAATGTGGGCTTAAATTTTGACACGACAATTCTTGTAAATGAAAACTTGACTCCTGAGTGAATTTCAAAGGAAATTTTCTTTTTGTAACATACGCAGCATGGAGACTTATCATTTAGGATTGAAATGCTATTACCATGGTTTGCTACACGCTCAGAGCAGCAAGAGAAACTGTTTTTCAAAGGTTGAGCAGATACTTATTCAAAGCTACAAATGGAGGTATTGTTTCTTATTACTTATTTACGTTCTTAACTCTGTGTTGCCTTCTGTCTGTCTCATCTAAAACTTTTACGCTACGTAGACATTTGTGGCACCATAAACATTTTCCCATGCTTTGAGCAGGCTTATGCTATTTCTATATCACAATGTGATATTCTCCTAATGATCATAAGAATTTTAGCGATTTTCAGATATGTGTAATAAACTTGCAGTAGACTCCGTAAGCTGTTCGTCTATGCCCCTAATATTATCTATGTTTTTTGAATTGTCTTCATTTGTGTCTTGTGACACTAATCTTCGCTTGACCCAGCTTGTTAAATCCTCAATATCTGGTCATGCTTCACCTTTACTGAAATTGCTTTTAACGCTTGACGCCTTCACGATTATTTCATTTCAGACTAATTTATTTGCCATATTCTATTATACATTTGTCTCTTTTGCCTTTAACCCTCACAATTACATAGTACATAGAAATTGCCTATGACTTTAATGTAAGTACCTAATGCATATTCAGATATCATCCTACTCATTGCCATTTTAAACGATCTCAATAGTCACCTCCAATTGGTTAAAAATCCTATGTTCCCTTTAAATATTATTAATTTTATTATGGACTCCGTAATTAATTACAAGATTATCGAAGGGGACGTTTTTTTGTGTCCTCTTAGTCCTCTTGACCTCTTAGCCATTTCTTGTGTTGTTTTTCACTATGTATTAATTTTGTTCTTTGATTTTAGTTCTTAAAATGTGCTGTCTGGTGCCTTCTAATTTATTCCTAGGTGTTTCTCTGTCGATGTTTCAGTAGTTATTTTATGTTACTTTTCATGCTTTGGCATCGTCATTTACATTAGCCACCAGTCATACGATGGGTTTGTCGCAATTCTGCATTTGATTATGTTTTCAAATAGTTTCTATGTGAACATTTCTTCTCTTTTTCATCCTTCATCTCATATCATACGATATCTTCTATTAAATCATTCGAATTTCCTTTTATACCAACATTTGTCTTCATCAGGCTACATATTTAGAAATCGTGAATTAGGATGTCCCATATTCTTTTTAAAGTTTTCATCGGAATTTTCAATCAATCTTCCCGGCACTCATTTAGTAGGTGCTTGGTTAATCCGTTTTATCTTTATCATTATTCTATTGCGGCTTATTTCAGTGCTTCTAACATTGACTTTTCTTCGATCCCTTTAAGTCATCCGAAGAGAAGTGAAGACTGGGTAGCTATTCTGAATCCAAGCTCCGCTACAGTGAACAAGCTTACTCTTGGTTGTAGATTCTATGAAGTATTTTCTCATTTCCAAGGTTATGTTTCCATATCTAAGTAATTATTTTAGAATGAACGTAACTGTGTCCGGCGAGACGTAGTAGAATGATATCATAATGAAAAAACACAAGAGATGGCACTTATTCCACAGTTATAAAGGCGGTACTACGCGTTTCAGCCGCTAAGGAACCTGATGATGGCATAGCGGCTGAAACGCGTAGTACCACTGTTAAAATTGTGGAATAAGTGCCATCTCTTGTGTTTTTTAATAATTATTTTTGGTAAATTTCCTTTTGCCATGTGTACTGTCTATTTACATCTTGCTTCGCCCGACTTTGTTTCTTGTGATCGTCTGTTTATCAATAGTCATTCATATCCTCAATCTTTTTCTACCTAAGTTGTTACCCTGAGTTTACTTACTAACTAGTTACCCTAAGGTTTTTTTTACCTAAGTTTAGCATTGGATGCTAGACTTCACTCTTCAATTGTCTACCATTACCTTTGTTTTCCTTATATTGACTTTTTGAGGCTATATCATCAAAGCCTTTTCCCTGTAAACTACAGTCCTTTAATATAGTTCTACGCCTGCTATGACTGCATGTCACCGACAAATCCCATAATGCATATTTTTCACTGAATATTTACCCCGAAGACTTATCTTCTATAATCTTCTTTGTTTCTGCGTTTTCTTAAAGTCAAAGCGGTCGCACAACTTTCCGTATATAATGTCTGCCATATGTGTAGGCGTACTAAGAATACTTTTCTGAACATTAACATAAAACTATAAAAAAATATTTCGAATCCTTATTTTTAGTTCGGTTGTTTCCTAAAACCCTGCGTTCAATGGCTCTCGGTTTCATTGTCTTCTTTGGAGTAAGATTGTGATGGAGAATATTTATTTACCCCTGCTGAAACTTTTGTGCCTATAGTACGTAGCATAAGTTGTTAAAACTCATCAGTTAGAGTGTCACACAATTATGATACCTCTAATTTACTGGTCGTAAATATAACATTCGTGTAATGAGCCTATGTTTGAGCTAGCTCCATACTTGTTTATTGCTTAACATGGTTGTTTTCTCTTTGTTAGTCCTGTTTGTTTAACATAAAAATGGTCCAAATTCCACGTAACTCCTGGACAATCAATTCTTATTTTGGACCATACGATTTTCCAAGGATTTATCGTAAAAAAATACATTTGAATATTACGATTGCAATGCAAACTCGTCGAGATAGTATAATGGAATTGTTTCAGGTTTTTAATCGTGTTTTTTTAATATTTTATTATTGCATGGCAAAATGCGCTTAATGTCTCTTAGTGGCTTTTGAAAATTAAGGCAATATAGGATTTAAATACTACCTGCCGGATAACGCTGGTATTACATTTTTTTTCGTACTCGATACGCAAACTGCATTCAAAATCATTCCATGCTTTGGCAATATTTTCATTTTTGCTCATTTTTTCAAGTCGAGGCCACAAAATGCACAGCCCAAGATTTAATATGTATTCCTCTACCTGTTTTTATTATGTTTCCTATCGATATTTTATTGCTTTGGATTCTCCATTGTGATCTAATGTCACACATCCATGTCTGTCTGCATCATAAATGGTTAAAACACATCAGCCCAAGATATAAAGATAAACTGTGCTGGATGGTAGAAAGAGCATATTTTATTTGTAGTTTACGTTTGGAAACACTAAAAACGGAGCCATCCTTATTTTCAGCCATTTTATCTATTCTTAAATGATCAGAGGATGCTCCTCTTCAATATTTGAGTAAAGGCTATAAGTTCAGGATTAATGAAACGTTAGCATTGGTTCAGCCTAGCCTTGGAATAAGGGTTTGGTGGAAAGGAATTCGATCCTAAATGCATGTATTAAGTTTCATGGCCATGGCACACACTTCCTTGGTGTAAATTTCATTTCGATACCGCATTCCAGATTTATTGAGATTTTGAAATTTAATTTTGCTACGGGTTAGGCTGCTGGTTGAAATTTGAGTGCTACGATCGTAACATAAGTCCACAGAGGCCCCTTATCTAATATTCAAAAGTTATACTCATTCATCGATATTGGGCCTATGTTCTCTTAATTTTATAATATTCTCACCGCACTCCTCTTCTGGAGTACAAGTAATTGTACGCGAAATCAATTACACTATTTCATGGCCAAGCGAATTGAAGATTCCAGCGAAAAGCCCTGCTGTAAATAAAAAAATTATTCTCAACCATTGTCTTTAAATAATTAAATAGCTTACATTTTCCCTCTATTTATTTCGCCTACTTTTCATTCTCATTTATAACAGGTGCTTTGGGAATGCGAAGGAAATTACCAAAATTAATTCGGAATTAACTTAGAAAGTGCGACAATAGTACTTTTCCGGAAGATATTTTAGTCGCTTTTATGGTCCTTGATCCCTATTAATTTTTATGTACCATGATTTGAACTTTGGAGAATTTGGGAATCGACCAAATTTCCCGAGGGAATAGAAATTATAATTCACTTAAGCCTTTGATCGTCATAAATCCCTTATAATTATTAGACATAATCCCTATTAGACGTAGTAGGTGACAATTTGGGAGTCTTTGAGGAACGAGGTTGAGAGATTAAAAGAGGAGCAAGTGAATCGAAGAGTTCTCTCGAGGAGAACTTTTTAAGTTTATGGGAGAAGGCAAAGGGTAAACTTCTTGGTGAGGGCTTAGCGGAGGGTTTTACGCGGGTGTCTTCTGGCGTAGTGAGGCGTGCTTTGGGCGAAGGGATGGTGTGATGGGGGAGGGGCGGCTGCATTGGGAGGGGTGGGGGCTTGGGAGGTTGCCGAGAAAATGGTGAGAATACTTGCGAAGACGGATGAGATGTGTGTCATCGGCGGATGATTGATCGAATGATAGCTGCGGAGACTCAGGAAGGAAGTAATTTCACTGGAAATGAAGAAGCTGTGTTCCATATAAGAGGCTCGCAATGGCGTTGTGCCATTATTCGTGACGCAGACTTTTGAGATAAAGCGAACGTATTTCTGCCTTGAATTACGACTTCAAGGGAATTTCATGAGGAGAGTTCCTCAGTGTGGCAAGTAATATCATAGCAAGTGAATTTTAACGAGTAACCACGCTTCCATATTGTGTCATATCATTTGCAAAGATTTTTTTCTTCATTACTCTCTACATCTTGACTATCGTCTACCTCAATTCAAGGAAATATTAGCGCAGAATTTGGATACGTTGGCATATTACCATGCTCCTAAACTTGGTGCGCGTGAAAAACGAGTATCCTTGCAATTACGGCGATATATATATTTGAAAACCTGATGAAAACAATCTGCCTTAAAACTATTTAAATCATCAACTTTGCGAGGTAAAATTACATTTTTAAAGGTGCATAATAATATTGGTAAAAAACTCATCATACTAAATGTTGTAAAAGCAGTAGGTAAAGGAAACCAATTGTGCATAATAGGGTAAAAAAATGATAGGTACTGTGGCGGAAAAAATTAACGCAATTTTTTTTGCGCGACAATAAGACATTCGCAGGAACTTCAAGGAATAGTGAAAAACTGGCAACTCAGAGAAACGAAGACATCAACCGCGAGTGTTCTAAACCCATAAGACAACTCACCAAGTCGGAACCTAAAGCTTACAAATAAATTACCCCTTCTTTGAAATTACCTCTCAAATTCTCTCGTAGCGCCTAATTTTCTCACGCGTTCTCTCGTGGCCTTCGTCGTTTTCATTTCAGAATTTCTCTTGCAAATCTATATTTAGAATATTTAGTGAAGGAGTGGTTAACTGCAATCATTATCCAATCCATTCCTATTAATTTCCAACCTTTTTAAATGCTAAGGTTAAATAAAGGACATTTACTGTTATCGACTTTCCAAGGAATTTTATATATGGTGCGCCCTTTGCTCTTTCACTCGGAAAATTAAAATAAATCTTTCGCAGGAACAAGTTATAGCAGCATACAGCAGTTTCTGCCATAAAGAATTCTATAACGATTGATTTCTGTTTCGGTAGTGCCTTTAAGAAGTACAGGTAGTGGCTATAGGAGGCCAGCATCTACCTGTACTCACCAACTACACCTCTAATAATTTTTAATCTACTTCGTGAAAAAAATCGATACATAAGGTGTACTTTCATGACCATTTCCATTTATAATTAATGTCAGGGTTTTGATTACTGTTAATTATGAATCATGTCAAAGTTAAGCTATGGCATTGCAGCCATATTATTTTGAATCTATTGTGACATTTTTTTATCTGATTCGAATTAAATTTTGTTATTAAACATGCTTTTGTAAGAAAAAATATAAAACTCTGTATTATCAAACACCTTTTATGTTCAGAATGTCCTCAAATAGCAATAACAGAAGTATTTCTCCAAAGTAAATAGTACATTTAAACTTTTTATTGTAAAATTTTATTTTGTGATTTCATGGAACATTTTTATAATAATGTGTAGGAAAACTAGGTAAAAATAGGTATGTATGTATAGGTTGATGATATCGGTATCGAGACTAGATAAGTTCTGGTATCCAATCATCTCCATTTATTAGGGATTGTGTTTTGCATCAGGGTTCCCGATCATCTTTTCATGGCTTGCATCTTGGTTTTACAGGAAAAACTAAACTGCAATTCACACTAACGGTGGATATGCTGTTTCTATATTCAAAGCCGCTAATTTAGGATTATCAGCTAGTTTGCTTCCGTTTTAACTGAAACGGTTGGTTGGTTATTTAGGGGAGACGACCGAAAGCTGAGGTCATTTGCGCCATATAGGTTAGGTGGGTAATTGGATAGTGGTAGGAGTTTTTAGGGAACGGAGGAAGGGTGGAGAGAAACCCGGCGTCGGCATTAGCCTACTCTTAACGACAGGCGCCAAGGGGACCACGGCATAACGTCCCATCCGACGGACGGAGTACTGTACTTGAAATACCCTCCACTAGGCATTCAAGTGGGGACCGGTTTTCCTCTGAAAAATCCGCCACTGCTGGGAATCAAACCTGGGCCCTCGGGGTGGGAGGCCAGTACTCTAGCCACCACACCAACCAGATCCCCAACTGATACGGCCAGTTGTCAATGAAAGAGAGGGTTAAACATAGCTAATGAAGCTAAAGACGAAGATGAAGAGCTTAGGCCAATTATGCAATTATGAATAAGCTTGTGTTTGGTCATTAGTGAAGGATGGTGTAAAAGCCAGCGTCAATGTTAGCCGTGCTCTTAGGAGAAGTCAAAGGTTCTAGAATTTAACGTCCCACCCACCGGACTATGTACTGAGCTCATGTGCTTATTACGTAAGACCAGAGAAGGGACCGGTATTTTGATGAAAAATATCTGATGATTCGAATCTAAGCTCAATGTGTGTGAGGCCAACACTCGAGCTACCTTAACAAAGTGATGACTTACTAATTAAAATTGTCACTTTCCTCTACATAAAGGTTGACTTCACCATGTCGCACACATTTGTTGAACTTGGGTTACATTTATCTAATTTAGAATTTTTAAGGACAGGCATGCATGTGTTCCAAAGTTCACGTGATTCATAATTCGGAGGTTCCAATGCCTCCTACGTTCATGGCTTTCCGATTTTCACCAAGTTTTCGGAAGGGGCATAGACCGGTTCTTGCTCCATTGCAGCTCATCAGTTGAGGCCTCTTGACCTGTGTGCCGGGTTTCTCATGTTGGCTATCCGCCATCCCGGGCTGTTGTTTCGAATATACTTTTTGGCCCATTTCCACTGAGGAAAATATATTGAGGGTGATATCCAGTTGGCTGTCAAAGGAGAAGTAAAAATGCGTTCAAAAGGTTGCGTCCATACATTTGTTATTATTAGCTGCAATAGCATTTCTGACATGATTTCGTTCATTTCGATATATTACGCCTCACTTCGAATATTATGAATATGCAATAAAAATATTATTGGTTTTTACTACATTAATATAAATAGTGAAGGGAACTTTTTTTATATAGCGTCGAAATCGACGATGAAAATAAAAACTATTTGACATGTTGCATCTTATTTTATGTAATCACTAGCAAATGGAACGATCCAAATTTTTTTACCGTTCTGGCATTTCAAAAGAAGCTATAAATGTATTTATTGGCTTGAAATGTGTTTATTGGTTCTGGGTTGTGACATATTTTTTCATAAGGATATTGCTGCTGACGTAATTGCTTTGATGTGACGCCTGATCAATCGCGAAATGGGACCATTCTCTCGAGGCTTGATGGAACGGTAATGCTACGTGTGTAGTTATGACCGTGTTTTGTTCTTCATACAGTAATTTTAATTTACGTATTTGGATTTTTAAAATTCTTGTATGGGATAGCGAGAATGCTTACGTTTTGAAGAGGTAATACATGCTGATCCTGAAATACTTAGGTCTACTTGGTGGAGATAAAAGTTTGAACGATAGCAAACCATGCAGAACGGTTTCACATACTTGATTACAAGTTTTCGTATGTTATTAGAGCATTTAAGTGGAGGAAATTCTCTACGACTTCGGATGTCGTGGCTATGATCATTTCTCACCAGAAACCCAAATCAAGAGAAGATTGTAGCTCCTGTCAGCTTGACATATACACTTACCTGGACATTGATGTTGGGATTGAATCAGAATACCTGAGGCATGATGCAAAACAAACTGAAATGGTATTATCAACAAACGTTTCCTCGTTAGTACATGAATCCAGGGTTTTTATGCCTCTAATGAAGGTCACTTGCATGTGGCACTTGCATAATAATATGGCTCTCGATGTTTCCAGTACCGAGTACCACGGTACCGAGTCAGTGGATCACACTGGCCTGGTTCTTGCTCGTTCTTTCATTTAAAACGGAACCCTAGCGATTTCAAGAAATCTTATATAATAATAGGATCAGATGACGCCGTACGGGATGGTAGACTAATTGGAGATATAATACTTAATGGTGGTACTTATGCTATGTTCACTAATTTTCTTGGAATTTCTTGTCCATAATTTACTTACCTTTCTTATCCACAACGCATTGAAGATATATCAGAATATTTTTTCAGTAAGTGTAGAAACTTTACCTTTGCCTCTGTGTGCGTTTGGAGACAGTGGCTTTTTATTGGCCTTCAAACAATTTTCAAACCTGTTTTATTTCTTGGGCATGAGCTTCAATTTTTCGAATTACCCCCTTAGTTCCATAGTTATTGCTCTTTTGATCTCTGGAAGAGGATATGCATGCATTCAGTCCTACTGCCTCGTTGATGAAACTATAAATGGGTTTAAAGCAAATGAATGGGGGCTCGATGAACGCACATCCAGCGGCAAAAAAGTAAACATCTCATGTTTGATTGAGCTTGAAAGATTTTTTAAAAAGATTAACACTCTTAATTCCTTCTCATAAAATTCACTGATGTTTTTTTCATTGCTGCAACAAATGTTTTACGGTCGTAGGTATAAAAAAAGTGAATTCCTATTTGCTAAGCCATCGCAACAATTCTGAGTTTGTAATAGAATGGCGATGCAATATAATATTAAATGATTATAAGAGTTAGGGTAAAAATAAATAGTACTTTTGTGTTGAAAAAAGTGTGATATTAGAAAAAGATCATTGATATTGACACGAATTTCAATGGAATTGCATAAAGGTGTTGTAAAAGAGGATTAATATTTAATCCAAGCGAAGTAAATAAGGTAGAGAAAGCATGAAAGATAATATGACTCTTACGTATATTAGAGGTTATAGTCTAATAGTATTTGGGTGATTAGCTCCTTGAATGGGCAAGCAAATTCATAGTGGAGGGCTGAATTCACTCATCGAACTCACGCCCTTCATCACGCAGAGACTCTGTGGATATATTGAGGAACATGTGGGAAATGCACTGAGACTTTTTAGTATCAGCGAAGCAATTGTGACACCCACATTTTTATTCGATATTGAAATTCAGCGAAGCAGTTTTAATAATATCCAATATATGTCCAGAGTTTGACGGTGAATTTAAAAAAAAACTTCTACACACTGAAACATCAACTCTTACAGGATTGGCGTACGACTTCGCAATATCAATTTGTTCGCAGAGCAGTACACTTTTTCGACAAATCAAAACGCTACCACGAATTGAAAGCAGTTATCTTCATGTTTACGTGAATGGAAGTGGGGATGAAATCACATCACGATTCCAGCAGACACTAGGTCTAGGATAAATCCCACAATAAAAGCGTTGAAAAAAAAGCAGTGGATGAATTCCACTAAATCCCACTAATGATAAATAAAAACATTTTTTTTGCCATGCATATATTCTCTCTTGGCTAAAAACGCCCACGATATGCACCACCCGTTCACTCTCACGTGCTTTGATGTATCCGCTAAGGATTACTTTCCTCTCGGTGGGAGCCCGTCCGCGCATACGCCCCTGCGAGTGTATTTTTTCCCTGGGAGCGCCCCAAGGGAAGGAGAGAGATACAGACGGCCGTCTAATCCGCGCGTGGCCTCCTCTTCCCCACGGCACTCCCGTCTCCCAATCCCCGCGTCCGCAAATCCATGCGACGCGGGTGCATCTCGGCGCCAATTTAATTAGCGTTCAGTGCGCGTGGGTGGGCATCGGGTGCGGGGTGTCGGGAGGCGGGGCGCGGCTCGTGCTAGGGGCTCGGCGTGTGGGGAGGTGCCGGCCTGCGGACTTGAGTAGTGTAGTCACGCCTATTCGAGTCTTCCGCAGCTCCGCTCAGGCCTTAAATTACGAGATTCTCTCCTTCAAGGAACTTCTTATCTGCTCCTCCCTAGTGACCTTTACATCCTCTTTCTTTCTCTCGTCTTCCGCGAACTCCTTGGTTACCGCCCAACCGGAATAATTCACCGTCGCATCTACGGTCGTGTCAACCAGTTTTCTTTTGTAAACCGTGCTCAAATTAAGCCTATCTCATGGCCACATCAACCATTACTTGTATTTGTTTACCCCATTTTAGATATAAATACCTACTTCAGAAATTCCTGTTCACAATTGTGGTCCTGTTCATCATATGGAATCATCGGCAAATTACTATTAGCAAGGCTGAAACTAGCACATGCCGGATTTTATGTCGTTACTAATGGATCGTGGAAAAGATATAGGAGAAACAGACAACATATAAAAGAGAAAAATACCATTTTGAATACCATTTTCACATCTGATACCATGCTGCGATTGAAGACGATCACTTAAAAGGATCTACAACTTCAGATCAATTATACTTTATTTAACACTGTGCCGTACATCGTACTGCACTGAATGACACTCGATGCTATCTGACTGGCTTCACCTGTTGCTGCAGTGCCACCAACCGGTGTTCCATTCAGTGGTACCAACCAACCAATTGAGACACTCATAACAACAATGATCATCCAGGTGAGGTGTCGAATTTTCATAACATGACCGGTCTCGAGTGAGGTAAATCATTTTTTGCCTTGAGTTTTTGGATATTAAGTGGTTCCAAAAATGGTTTTATACCTTTATATATTTATCATTATATTCGGGGCATTATTGATTTATGACATTGGGACAATCCCTCGAATACTATAGAGAAATAATATCATTAACCTTTTTTTGGAGGTTTGGTCGTCTTTTTAAGATATTCGACTTCTTTTTTTTCTACACCAACGTTTCGCCTTTTTATTATGGTTTCTTCAGGGCTACAGTACAATGCAAGGAATACAGTTGGCAATCCTTGAAACCTCCATAAATAAACCTATGTATTATTAAAGTGGTCAATAACCATTCAAAGAAATTAACCTTTTTATTTTCGTGCAGCTTTCTTTTCCTCTACCGTCTCCATATTAACAAAATTTTTATCTTTTACATCCATTTTTACTTGTTCCATATATCTCATCCTTAGCTATTTTTCCTACTCACTTTTACCTCGGTTTCTGTCTTCATCAGAACTCCATGTTGCAAGGTGTGTCTGGTTACGTTTTTCCATCTTTGTCCCAAGTTCTCATCAAATTTGAAGAAATTTAGCCGTATTAATTCTTTTATTTGGCGTAGTTGTAAATTTTTCTCAAAAATTAGTCATGGTGAGCGATTTTATTTTGATTCGCAGGCTACTGCTACTTATTAGAAAGAACGAAGAAAACTTGAAAATAAAATGGAAAAAATAAATCCAGAAGTTAATTCTTGGTTGCTCTTTTTGAGTATTACATGGCTGTCGAGGCCCACTGTACCGATTATAGCTGCCTCGGGCTAAATATTTATTATTAAATAAAGCAGTTACGATGAAGTTAGACTATTTTGATGCACGTAGATGAGTGCCGTAAAAGCTAAAACACGTATGGTGAAACTCAAGTTCCTATAACTGAGAATTAAAGTTAGGGATTGGTTGGAGCTAAGTACATTTTTCGAGGTTCAGAAAATTGTGAAATTTTATGGTTAAATGGAAAGTAGAGATCTAGAAAAAAAATCTAAACACCCATTATGTTCCAAAGCAAACGAAGTGACTATCTCAGTGCTTAAAAAAGTAATGTCAATTATTCAAAGAGAATACGCAGGATTCTAATTAAATCAAACAACTTAGGAAAGAGTCATCCTGATCGTACTACGTATAATGCTTTGATATCGAATCGTGCATAACAAAAATTAACTTATTGCAAGTAGATGCAATAATGTATTCTGAACTATTTGGAGCACATCACAATCATTTACGTGTTATAAATATTTTACGGAAGACATATGACCTATAAGGTAAGGGAAAATAACTTATATGTACTGGAATAAAATACTTTGTGGATAGGATTGACTCACTTATCATTCACTAATAGTATTTTGTATAAGTTTTTTATACCAGAATAAATTGTTATAGGAAAAATAATCTACCTTCGATCTTCTTCATATGAAGGCGAATTGTATCTATGTTTTATGTCAAGAGTAATAAAATTAAATATTTTTAGTCAGCTTTAACTTGCTGGTATTTTTTAAGTCATGTGCGTTAAGGTTAATAGGAGAGTTGTAAACGTTCCTATTTTCTTCAATGGATACTATTAGACTAAGCATGCCATCACAATGTCGTTTGATTAGTTCTATTGCCACCGCTAATCTGTAATCGCACGATTTCTTTGATTCCTTATCCCTTGCAGAGTATACATCCCGTACTATAAAAACTGCCTATTTTCATTTTATTGGAGGGTGTTAACTTATTTTCACATCTGTATAATTTTATAGCTATGCGTAATTATAATTATAATTTTATAGCTATGCGTAATTATAATGCGTAATAATTATTATCATGGAAAACGTTCTCTGTAATCATGCATGAAACTATCACAAACACCTACTTATATTGTCCACTCCTGTTTGATATCTCGTTTCACATTTACTTTAGAGTCTTTTTGTTACCATATCTGATAGGTAGAAGGAATTATTAGAAGATATGAGTTGTACTTTAAACAGCCTTACTAGAAACGCTGCAAAATCCTACAAATTGCATATGTTGCCATAAAATATTTGTGATTCATTGAAAATAAATTATTTAATTATAATTTGATGTAGTTTTTCTTTAAATTTTTAATTTTGAGAGATAGTTTTTTAAATAGACTGTCTTGTACGTTACTTGTCTTATTCTTATGGCCTCTTCACAGATTTATAATAGACATAATTTTACAATTTGCAGTTGCAAATTTAGCAGTAGAATTTGACACTCTCGAAGTTCCGGATTAAGTAATACAAACCTGAATGTACGTTCTCATTCAAGTAGAAAATTATTGTTGGATCAATTCTCTGTATCGCAAATGAAAAAATGATTTACTTGCTCCAAAACCTGTGTCAAATATTTGTTACTTGTTCAGTTTAAGGTAAAACTTCATTGCTGAATATTTGGAAAGTAATTTCTGATGCACCTCTTGGTACCACCATCGAAAAACGAAGGTACATTAAACAAACTATCTTTGGAAACATGGGAACATCATTTGATAAGGGATTTTGTCATGCTAAAATCAGTTCAGGATATTTAGTCACTGTCAGTGACGTATTACTATTTTAATATTCCATATTTTAAGATAGCATTCCTTCAGATGTTTTAAGTTATTAAACTATTTGATTTTCTACAGTTAGTCATGAAACGTTTTTTAAATATCCCAATATACCATAATATCACTAACCATTACCTAAATTCGGGGCATGTAGTATTATATTATAGTAAGAAATAATCCATTTGCCAAGAACCTCATATTTTCATCTTTTGCCAGTTTAATTCTGTGCATGCACATGGTGAAGAGAAATAGTCTGTTGTGCATTTCGTGTTTATCGATACTGGTACAAAATGTTCCCAGTTTAAAATAGTGCTGATGATCCGGATATTATAGTACCAAAACATGTAGACTATCTTTGAGACCTTTCGCTAGGAACCTAAAATTCTTTGCATTCATGGACACATTCAAACTATAAAAAGGTGAGTTCATCTATGTCTCCGTCATCTGAATTTCACTTACGCCTCAAATAAGATTTTCATGCAGATACAAATTGATAACCATCCGGATTGAATTTTTTGATCATAAATACCTTAACGATAAAATGAGATCAGCCCTCGTATCTCCGCAAACTAGTCTGGCTGCGACAAAATTCCAAGTTTTGAGTAGAGGTCATAAGTCATTTTCGCCACATTACCATGTAACTCCCAACAATTTCGATAGCTTTAAGAATTCACTGGTGTAGAGAAGTTGTTCAGTATGTTCAAGGCTATCTTTAGAGAATTTAAAATTATTTTCGTGTACCACTTATGAGCTCTATTTACCCTACTATTTTCCGAATTAACACCTTTTGTGTTCGTTAAATCATGTTTTGAAAACGTAGTGTTGGTGACCTTATCAATTCCATGATTAATTTGTACCTTAAGCAAAAATGATTCGTCGATGGCAGTATCATCTACAAAAGAGTAAATGACATGAGTGCTGAAATCCCCGAGTATTGTCATTATAGTGGATCGCGTGACCCTGTCTAGATAGACTTCGTGGCCATTAGGGGAAGTGTGATATAGAATACTTTTGAGTTTAAGCAGTTGCATTGTTGATGTAAAGAGCCCCAGTGAGTCAAAGCCATGCTAGGGTGGAGAAGTATTTGATATTAGGACAAAAAAAGTAAACGAAAATAAAAGAAACAGATATAATTCCAGTGTCAAAAATCCGTTGAATGTGTTGGTGACCTTATCAATTCCATGATTAATTTGTACCTTAAGCAAAAACGATTCCTTTAGTCCTAAAATTCGTAATTACTTCCCAAGTAAGGACTCTGTTGGATATTAAGCGTATTAAACCTCTAACTGCCACTACGATAAGCATTTCATGTCTCTTAGGCTCTGCACTCAATTAATATGGAGTAACTAACGATGCTTAGGCTCGTAGCTAGGTACCCGCTCAACCTTAGTGTCCTGTATCGACCAGAAACAGCTAATGGTAATCAATCAATCAAGTAATCAGTCTGGTTAATGATCTAGGAGGCCATAGGCCAGAAACCCGATAGCATGTAAAGCCTGTCTGTATGTAGGGTTTATCTGGGGTAATAAAAAACTTGATATCCTGTGCTTCATGATTGGGGCGATAGTGAGTACTTTGCACCGGCAGAGAGAAGGATCATTCGAAAAATAGCTAAGTTTAAGAATTATCCACCTTAAGATTCTTTAGGGCAAGGATTGATTTACGAAATTAAAGTCAACAGGTGAATAGCTGTGATTAAATCTTGTTGGGTCCTTCCCACACTTCTGCTTCCAACTTCCAACGGAGGATTCAATTGCTTTTCTCACGGAAAGACATAGGCTTACACAAGAGTTTGCTAAAAGTTAAATAGGATGTAATTAGATTCCATGGTTCCTTAAGAGAAGCAGGATCACAAACCAACTTTTTTTTAGAGGCTCAGCATTGTATTTTTCCTATCATACGCTCGAATTGCGGTGTAGTTCGACTGTAATTGTACTCTCGATTAAAGAACGCTCTGTAAGCGTCTAGGCTGTACATCAGCTTATGCTTATCAAGAACTGGGCGTCGTTGGATCTACTGTTACCATTAGAATCGCTGGCATCAACACTTCCGCTCTCGGTGTGTGGATTCAGAAATTAAGCTCTTCGGAGTACTGGGGGTTAATATTTTCCGCAGTCAGCGACGTAATCGCGGCCGGCGCTGGCATCATTGCTGAGCACTCCTAGAGGCCCAAACAACCACGGGTCCGTGGGCGCACCACGGCTTTTGATTCAGGAATTTATGAAATTCATTCCATCCACATGCTCGGACGTGGATTTTATTCGGCTCGCCACGCACGGCCGTGCATGGGGAAGACGAGAGAGAGAGAGATATATATATAAATAAATATATACAGTGAATGGTGCCCCTCCTCAGATCCGCCTTTATGGCTCGAATGCCCAGTTTCCCCCCTTCTTGTCATGTGAAAAACTCTGAAAACGCTCTCTCCCCCTCCTCCCGCTCCACCCCCACTGCCGAAATCCCCGTCGTTCGATTTCTTACCCCCTCCCCTTCCCAGCATCCTCTCCAAGCCTCCCCCACCCCTGTCCCCTCATCAGCATCCAACGTCCTCCCCTCACCATTCTCGCCCTACCTCCCCTCCTCCCCCCTTACCTGCCAGAGCATCCATGTTCTCAACGGTCGAGCGGACGGATTTAAATTTTTTCCTCAGTTTTTTTTCGGCGAATGTTTGATTAATTAAATGGGAAACAGACCGGAGCTGAATCTCTTTAGAATGCAGGAGGGAGCAGGACTAGGATAAATTACGATTTTAAGGGAATTTTCTTCGGACAATGGGAAACAAAGGGTATTTTTCTCATCGGTTTGTTCCATGCATATCCCTGTTGCTGCGGGGGAAGGATATTTTCTTGCTCTCCCCGTTTTTCGACGAGCCTAGGGGAAGTGGGGGTTTTGGGAAGTGAGTTATCCAATTATCACGTCCATCGGAGTCATGAGTTGTTGCACATTTTTTGACTGGTGCGCAAATTTGGTAATCGGGGGACGATATATTTTTTCGTGATTTGGGGAACTCCCATCGCTGGTGGCATTTTCCGAGACGAATAAGAGTCGGACGGTCCCATTTCGACGCACGAATCGACTACCGTACGAGCGGCGTCTATCCTCGCATCACGTGGAAATCTCCGCCGACGGTGTATTTTTGGTCCTCACTCACTCCGAGCCAGCCTCTCAGAATCCAGGCTGGCCGCTTCAATAAAGGATCCTCTTCAATCCAGGGGCTTTCATGCCAGCTTTCACTTGATACTGAAAAACTGGAAGGGAAAAATATAATTTGCTCCTGGATGAATCTGGCAGACTCCGTCCATTTGTAATAATACACATCTGAGTGCTTCAGCGGTGATCGAACTGAAACCCTTTGTTCACCTGACGATTCTTCCTGCTGGAGTAAAAATGATTGGAGAGCGGAGTAATTAATGATCCCGTCGTAATTGGAGCGATGACATGATAACTCGAACTTCCTACGGACTTCTCTGTAGTACCTGAGATTTGATTTCAGCTCCCGCATACTGCGTACCACGCCGTCTCGATTGCCGATGATCCTCGCTGTTGGGCAGTCTGCTCTTTCTCTCTATTTGACGCCAGAGGATGTGGAGAACATTTTTTTCCTTACGATAAAATCATAAATTGATGAAAGCTAAGTCATTCGAAAAATGAATTTTGCAATGAGAAAATTAGTATTAATCAACCAATGTTTTATTATCGCGTGGAACTTGGTAAATATTTTTAGTCTCTTAAAATGCATTGGAAAATCTGAATTCTTACTTTTATTAAAGACTCATCTCCTCCGGAAAAATATTATTTTTCATATCATTCCACCATGATATTCGAGGACAAATAAATGTATTTATTTCTTATTGCGAATGCAATAGGAGGAATAACCCTCCAGCTAGCAGGAAGTCAAGTTTTCCAATAAGTGATAAAAATTCACTTGGTATACTTAAAGTTTTAATGTATTCTAAATTATTTGTAGTATTTCCTTGTAACCAGAAATAGCTTCAATCAACTTTTGCAGCATCTTAAGATTTATAGGGCCTATATTATATATAAAGATTAATCTATTTTTCCAAATGGGAAATCCTATTGCTCAGTAAGCGAAGAGAAGTCTTAATATGATAGTAGTACATACAATGGAATGTAGGTATAGAATATCCTACATTACAATTAACGCACTCATTTAGCTAAGGATGGAAGCAAAATTAAATAAACTTGTCCGGGACTTTGTATGAATAACTACTTTGAATTTCGGAATGGAGGAACTGGGAGATGTCTATGACGGGATATCTATCAAGAAAAGAACTTCAAAGAGTTAGATAATTTAATAACCTCAGGATGCTGTGGATCGGTATCTGAGTGCGGCAAGGAATGAGAATCCATAAATATGGATTGGGTATGAGGAATGGAAGAGGAGAGAGATACGTAAAATTAATCTCGTCGAAATATTGTTTTCGAGAATTAATTGAGAACACACATTACTTTCAGAAAGAGCAGAGTAGGCGGCAATAGGCTATTAAAAGTTATATATATATTTGTGGAAAACCTATTTCACCGACAATTATGCATTACAGGTGAAGGTAAACACAATTCTGGGTAAACAAGTCAGTCAACTTTTTCGGATCGTTTCATGAGTTCTTAATTTCTTCACTTATGTGCAGTTGTTGAGTTATGTTTTAAAATGCTCCTGCTGCTATGCATCGCACCGTCCAAGAAAATTAATTATAGGCGCAGTCTTTAGGAACACCCATGAAAGAGACAGGATTCAAACCCCTCAAAATTCAATGTTTCATTGATAGCATAGGTAGATGTATGTTGGTATCGGGACTGTAAGCTAACCTAACTGACAGCATGTTTAAGCATGCTGGCTTTGTTATTTTTATCTTTTTTAAATTGTGAAGTTTAGACTAGTGTATTATTACTAATCCTTTTTTGTGTATGATATGTAATGCATATTCACCCCCTGGCACAAACCTTTATGGTGGCTTGCGGGGTGTTATGTAGATGTAAATGAAATTGTTTTGTCTGGCCGGCGCTTTACTGATGTAAATACCGCGACTTACTCACTGGAAAGATATTCCAGCCGAGAGCAGGTTGTCTTTTTAGCGGATTCTAAATAAGGGCTTACAAGATGAAAATAGCTAGGGGCAAAAAGAAGGTACACGCATGAAGCTATTCATGTAACGGATAGTCGCAGGGGGAAGATTTATTAAAAATACATTTTTCAGTTACAGAAAACTATCGATAGCTGTGTAAATATGGTCTCGGTAAATGAGGTACGCTGAAAGCAAAAAAAAAGCATTGAAGTTGAGTGACAACGGGCAATCAGATACTCACGAATACGTGACCGTATGATAAATGTCTGGTAAGCTAAAGAAGGTAGGTGAATTTGATGCACTGGAACTATTACACAAAGCCAAATAATAATCGTTTGAGCACTAATTATGGTAAATTAAAGTGCAAAAAATTGTGAGGGTAATTTTATTTGCTGGTATCAGGTTTCAGGGTAAAATAAGTTTAGAAAACGTCCTGCCATATTAATTAAAGAGAGGGAAAAATGAGAAAAGCAGTAAATGGTCCAAATTTAGATCCTGCACATGAATGCGGTTTAAATGTTGGTTATAAAAATGCCAAGGGAGAAATTTGTGTTCTAGCCACTGCAAGACATACAAGCCCAGCATGAAAGCCCTTTCAGGAATCAATTGGAAGCTTCGGTTACGTTACGATCACGAATACGGAATAGAGGAAAATGCTTTAATGACGATGGTCGACTGCAGGGTAAAAAACGGCGAGAGACGGTGGGGAAGCCCAAGGAAACCTGACGCCAACGCACTCCCGGTTTCTCCCTTGAGGAGGCTAGGCATTTATTTTATCGAAAAAGAATTCCCTCCCACGGTCCTCTTTTCCTCTACATCTTTCCTCTACGCTCTCATCACAGGCTGCAAAAAGATAGTGACCGAAGGACTCATTATACAGGTGCTCATTTACTCATTGTTTTCCCATTCTATGGTTGGAATGGCTGGAACGGCTATCCATTCTTCCCTATTTGCTGCGTTTAGGTACATCCTGTTTCTTCTTCATTCCTACTTCGCTCTTTATTTGGCCCCCGTTCTTAACCCTTGATATTCAGCGTGCGGTTAAAGGCCAACAATATTATCTTTTACGGTGATATGCAAGGATAGAGTCTGTATAATTTAGTAGTAGTTACAAACTAAGGCAAATATATTCCTACCAACCCCGTCATTCCGACGCCAATTGCGATCCCTTATTTTTCTCCTGAAGGAAAATCTATTCCCCGCGTTTGTTAGTCTCTCCAAGCTTATGTCCACAGCTATTTATCCTGGATTATATATTCGAGAAACCTATAATGCCTCATGGTGCGTTAAATACCCCGATTCTCTTCTGCACCTATTTGGACCTGTCTTCCCCGGCTATTTTAATTACTTAATTCAATTTTCAAACAATATGGATGGATTAACAGCAAAGAAATGACCAGCTGAAGTGCACATGGAAATATTTTTACAGGTAAAAATCATTCAATTGACCGATATTCGAACCCGGGTCACACTGATACACGGCTAGGTGCTTTAGCTAATTACACCACCAAGGAATCATATCAGGTTGAGGAACCTGACCGGGAATCAGGGGGATCGGGTTCGAATACCGATCAAAGTGGGATTTTGTTCTATTTGGAAATATTCGTGTTTTATATAATTTTATCCGTCATTAAATCTCCAGCTTACAACTTAAGAGATACCCTTAATCCATGTCAGTGACCCATCAAATGCCACACTCTTTACGTGGGATTTCAATTACTGCTTCCTTGTGTCCAAAAGATCCTCTTTGATCAATAGTGATTACTTTATTTGATCTTTAGTAGTCTCTTCATCATGAATTCTCTCATAGATAGAGCTATTCTACGCTTAACGTCCCAAAAGATTTTTCCTGTTGTGATATATACTCCATATGATGCTTCTCCCAGGGTAGGATCGATGCATCGTTTGCACTTGATTTCTAGAGAATTTGACCACGCCGAGACAAAAGGAAAAAATCACCGCGAAAAAATGTTGACTTGTGAGCTAATGGGCACGCTAAGAAAAATAATAGAAATATGAGGGGTTGCAAGATAGATGGTTTTATCGAATCAAGTGCTGCAGACGAATGGAGTGGCAGACGAGATGCTACATACATGCGTAATATAAGAAATGCATGCTTTCTGAATACGGTTAATTTTTGTTGGCATACAAATTCCTGCTTTTTTGAGACACCCACAATTTTATTTCGATATATGGAGCAATAAATATTTCTTGTCTTATTTATGGTCATTGGGCCAAGTTCTTATCTTTCCAAGTTATCCAAGTTCTCCAGCGTTTCTCTAGTGTTAAACATGATTCATAGATATAAAAGGTAAATTTTTAGAATGTAATCAATCCGGAGTGTAGGAAGTAAGCAAGTAGTAAGCAATGAATCTTGCTCAGCAAAACGTACTGGGAACTATCGGGAAGCCAGAATCATTGCCGTTTCAGTATTCACATGAAGTAGTATTTTGGGAAATGGAGTGTATCACATATATTAATTCAATTACCTTGGAGGAACCAAACGATTGATTCCCGGGCTATATGGAAAAATTCACGAGCACTTGATGAATACATGAATAGTTTAATGAATGCACGATTACTTGAATTGAATAGATGAGTGACTACTTGCGTGCCTTGGTGAATACTTGAATCCCTAGGTGAATGCAAGCACTCGAATGAATGCGTAGGCGATTAGCTGAGTACCCCGGTGAATAGGCGAATATATGGATGATCACTGCTCTCCTCCTTCGACCACGTTAGAGATCCGGTACCTCCCACGTGATTACTCGCCACTTCACTGCGCCGAGAATCCGGTATCCTGAAGGGACTAGATGAATGCCTGAGCACTTGGAATGGCCATTTGATCACCAAGATCCAATAAGTTGATACCCTCGGACTGGTTGTTGCTAATACGACATCAGAGGCCGAAGGACCGTTTCTCCCATGCTTCTAGAGGAAATCCTGAGACCAGTATTGATTATTAAGAAACCTGGAACAGTAATTATTTTGGAAAACTTTAACTATATTTTGATTGTGAAAAGAGAAATCGCGAGAACAGAAACGCAAGAAGTGCTGGTGAAGTGTTGACGGGTTCTCTCCACTGGGCCCGGGAATCAGTGACTGCCGATGTTTTGACGACTGACACTACCGTCATTATCCGGTGGTGAGTGATGGTAGCAAGGGAAGTGCAAGTAGTCTCATCGCCTTGAAGATGACGGCAAGGTCAGCCGTCGAAACATTGCGGGATTTCTGACCCCGTGGAGAACTGTGAAGACTTCACCAGCATTATTCGCCGGGAAAGCACTATATCACTCAACGTAAGAAATATTTTGAGTCTATTTTCCATATTGTGTTTGCAGCGTATGCGATTTTGTCTCAATAATGTTAGGACCCACTACAGAGAGTTTCCAAACTAATTGTAAGACTGACTTAAACGATGAGCCAATGACTGCGTTCTTATTTTTCTTCATATATTTTATTCTTATATTTCATCATAGGTATATTTATAGAAAGGTGGTATGGGTACATGGAGACTCAAATACCTCTAAACAAGGCAATGAAGGATCGGTTTATGGCTATGCTTTAAGTTTTGGGTTCCCATATCGAGGGCTCGGGTTCGAGTCCAGCGGAGGTAGAAAATTTTCAGTGATATCCCGATCTCGACTTGAATTCCATAGGGAGAGCACTTCAAATTCAGGACTCCATATTTTCAGTGAGACGCTAAGCTGTGTAAACTTTGGCGCCTGTCACTAAGATAGGATAATGCCGGTGCCGGGTTTCTCTCCACTCTTCTCCCTCCTTCCGTCTCCCCCAGCAACGACAACAGCCAATGGAAAGATCTGTTATCGACTGTAGAGTAAACGTATTGTCTTACTCAATGGAGAACCTAGTTCCGTGGAAATTTTCTAAAGAATTTTAAAACTTCTACTCATACTTCTCATTCAGGATTTTACCAGAATGCATTTTCTGAGTTATTTGGGAAATCTCTCTCAAAGGTGAAAGTAAATACATTTCCCTTTCGGTTTTATGCCATAATTGGCCATGAAGTAGGTTTAGAAATGTTGGCAATGCTAGATTTCCACCCTTGTTATTTAAGAATGGTCTTGTCGTAATGATCATTTCAATGTCTTCAAATTAACATTTCGAATACTTGGAGCTCAGACATACCTTTAGTCCCTACAAGGTTCTGTATTCTCGGGTCACTGAGGTGTTAGGTGACCTGGAGACAGTTACGGGAACTTTAAAATGATCAGATTAGAACAGTAGTAATCATACAGGATTCTAAAAGGAATTGGAGTGTCTTATGATGACCGAATAATTATCCACTGTTTGCTTAAAAAATAGGTGGCTGTTATTAAAACTAGACTCAGCAGTGAGAAAGCAAGAAGTAAGAAGAGAGACATGGCTGTACACTGTCTACAGTAATTCTTCAAGTGTACGAAGAGAAATCCGTAAAGGAAATAAAAAAAGGCTTCATGACTAGACATCCACGGGAAAAAATTAGCATGCTTCAATTTTCAAACGACACAGGGGGCAATGACAGGGGCGGAAAGGGATTTAAGAAGGCTCTATTTAACATGCAAAAGGCATTTCCCAGATATGACCTGAAGGCCAATAAAAATAAGACAGGCAATTGTACGCAGTAGAAGAGAGAAAGCAAAGTTAAGCTTGGAAAATAAAAGGTTGAGGAAGTGAATAAATATTTCTATCTGGGAAGTCGTGTAGCCAATATTGTGGCACGCAAGAGGGAAATAGTGTAATAGCCGAGGTGTAGAGGGAATTTTACCACCAGACCTTAACTTACAGCTATAAAAATGAGCGTTGAAGTAAGAAAACAATTCATCAGAATATACATCGGGAGCATGCTTCTTTATGGCAGTGAGGCATGGACGATTACAACAGCCGACAAGTCTAGGCTAAAAGCATTCGGAATGTGGTGCTACAGAATATGGATGAAGATCAAAGGAATAGACCTAGAGTCCGAAAAATAAGTCTTAAGAGGAGTGGAAGAAAAGAGAGGTCGACTTAAAATTTACAAAGTAGGCAGGACAACTTAATAGGTCATGTCTTGAGTTTCGATTGGCTGATGAAAACAATCGTTGAGGGACAAGTGAATGGGAAGAGGGAAATACAAGGAAGGCCTTGTATTAGATATATGGAACCAGTCATTAAGGATGTAAAAGAATAATTCTGGAAATTATGAAGAGGTTAGCTGATATGAGAATCGATTTGATGCCTGCGTCAAACCAATATTTGGATTGTCAACCCATGATGATGAGTAATTTACCATCATCATCATCATTGGTCAACAATCCTAGGATTGGTTGACGCAGCTTTCCACTCTTCTATCGGCCAACATTTTTATTTTGACGTAATTCTTCTCTTTTACATCCTTCACGATCTGTTCCATGTATATCATACGAGGCCTGCCTTTTCCAATCTTCCCGTTCACTTTTCCCTCGACGATAGTCTTCATTAGGCCATCGTGTCTCAAGATATGACCGATTAAGTTGTCCCTTCCTATTTTTTAGAGTTCATCTACATCTACATCTACATAATACCCTGCAAACCACCATAAAGGTGTGTGGCAGAGGGTGAATTCTCACCAAACATGCACTAGATATCATGCATAAAAAAGGATTAGTACTTGTATAGGTACTGTTCAAAAGTACGCGATTTAAAAAAAGATTAAAATAGCAAAACATACATGCAAACACATGCCAATAGTGGGTTAGCTTTAAGTCCTTATACCAACATGCAGCTACCAATGCCATTGCTACACACGTACTAGATATGTATTTACCGTTATTCATATCCCTAATTGTGCGAGGAAAAAAGGACATTTTGAATCTGTCAGTTCGGCAATCAATTTCTCTAATTTTGTGATTATGGTCCAGTCTACCATAGTAAGTTGGGGTCCGCAAAATATTTTTAACATCATCACTGAAAATATGGTCTTGGAATTCGTTTAAGAGATTAAGTCTAAATTTCAACCTGCGATCTGACAATGATTCCCAATTTAATTCATTTAATAGACTGGTTACGATAATAAGGTTATCATACCGTCCCTTCACAAATCTTGCCGATCTTCGCTGCACACGTTCAAGTTCGTTATTTAGACCGATTTCGTAGGGATCCCATACACTGGCAGCATATTCCAAATGAGGTCTTACAAGGGAAAAGTAGCTGATTTCTCGTACATGATCGTCACATTTACCCAGTACTCTTTTGACGAATCCCAGTTTACGATTCGCTTGACCCATTATTTCACGTATGTGTTTACCCCAGGAAAGATCATGTGTCAGTCTTATTCCAAGATATTTAATTAATTCCACGTTTGTTAATTCATTATTACTTATTTTGTATGTGCTTGGAGGAGAATTATTTTTTTTCTAAAAATTCATTACAAGACATTTTTTAAAGTTTAATTCTAACTGCCATGTATCACACCAAGTTTCAATTGCTTGTAGGTCAATATTTAAATATTCTTTATCATTTGGGCATAGAATTTCCCTGTACACTACTGCGTCATCGGCAAATTGACGGAGCTTACTTTTTACCACCTTATGGATATCATTTATGTACGAAAGGAATAGGAGTGGACCTATCACACTACTTTGTGGGACACCCGAAGTGACTTTAATTGCCGGTGAGGAAACACCGTCAAAACAACCCTTTGCACCCGATCATGCAGAAAATCATTAATCCATGATATAATGTTACTGTCTAACCCATAAGATTTTAATTTCAAAATTAGTTTGCTATGAGACACCTTGTCAAAAGCTTTCTTGAAGTCGAGATATATAGCATCCACTGGAATATTATTTTCGCCAGAAACTAAAATATCATGGGAAAAGAGAGCAAGTTGAGTTTCACATGATCTGCTCTTTCGGAAGCCATGCTGAACATTGGACAATAAATTCTGGCTATCTAGGTGTCCCATGACTGAACTGACAATTATATGTTCTAGGACCTTGCATGAAATGGATGTGAGGGATATAGGTCTGTAGTTAGATGGCTAAAAGGAGTTACAGCAGACCTCCCTTTTGTCCCACTCTTCTTAGGACTTCCTCGTTACTTACTTGGTCGATCCATTTTATCTTCATCATTCTTCTGCAGTACCACATTTCGAATGCTTCTACCCTTTTGTACTCTGCTGCTGCCAACGTCCATGCCTCACTGCCGTAAAGAATCATGCTCCAGATGCATGTTCTGATGAACTGTTTCCTTACTTCTACGCTTGTATTTCCAGCTGTTAGTAGATTCTTCTTTTGATAGAATGCCCTCATTGCCTGGGCTATTCTACTAAATATTTCTTTCTTGCTTCGTCCATCGTTGGTTACTCGGCTTCCTAGGCAACAGAACTCTATCACCTCTTCAAGGTTTTGTTTTCCTAGTTTGACATTGGTTTTCACCTCTTCGTTCTTGCTGCACACCAATATCTTAGTCTTCTTCTTATTTATCTTCAGCTGATATTTGTCCTTTCCAAGGTTACTACATACTTGTTCAATTCCCTCTCTGTCTCTGCTATGAGTGCTATGTCATCAGCGAATCGCAGCTAGCTTATTTTTTCTCCGTGGATAGTCTCTGTGGACTCCAGCTGTAAGTAGTTTCTTCTTTTGGTGGAATGCTCTCTTTGCCTGGGCTATTCTACTAATTATTTTTTTTCTTGCTTCGTCCATCGTTGGTTGCTCGGCTTCCCGGGTAACAGAACTCTTTCACCTCTTCCGGGTTTCTGTTTTCCTAGTATAACGGTGGATTTCGCCTCTTCTCTCTTGCTGCACACCAATATCTTAGTTTTCTTCTTATTTATCTTCAGCTGATATCTGGTCATTGTCCTTTCTATGGTTACTAGAGTCTTGTTCAGATACCTCTCTGTCTCTGCTATGAGTGCTATGTCATCAGCGAATCGTAGCATGCTTATTTTTTCTCCGTGGGTATTCACTCCAGAAGACTTCTCTTTGAGATCAGTAATGGCTCTTTCGATGTAATTATTAAAAATTATGGGAGACATTGCACAGTTTTGTCTCACTCCTTTCCTTATTCTTGCCTCTTCACAGCTGGGTGCACATTTAATCACAACTACTTGTTTTTTTTACAGACTGTGCATAACTCTTCGGCCATTGGAAACTCCATTTCATTTCCCTTCAGAGTTCCATGCATTGAATCCCAATCCACGTTGTCAAAAGCCTTCTCTAAATCCACAAATGCAATGAACTCCGGCTTCTTCTTCTCCATTCTCTTCTCTATGAGCAGCCTAAGGGCCAATATTGCTTCTCTTATATCCTTATTTTTCCTTAATCCAAATTGATTTTCATCCAGGAACCCTTCAGCTTTTCGTTCTATTCTTCTGTAGATGATGCTTGTCAATATCTTCGATGCATGTGTTGTCAGGCTTATAGTCTTAAAATTTTAGCATTTCTCCGCTCTTTTCTTATTGGGAATAGGAATGATGATGTTTTTCTCCAAGTCCCATGGAATTTCTCCTGTTGAGTACATGTAGCAGATAGTTTTGTAAAAATTAGTTAATGTATTTTCTCCTGCATTTTTAATTAGGTATGCAGGATCATCATCAATACCAGAAGCCTTATTCATCCGGAAGTCCCTTACTGCAGCGTCAAATTCCGATCTTAATATCGATGCTCCCATATTATTCTTTTCCTCTTCGCTTTCCTCTTCAATAGCTTTTGTGATGAGATTTTTTCCGTTGCATAACTCTTCCAGACATTCTTTCCATCTCTTCACTTTGTCCTCGCTTTCAATCAAAATTTCTCCATTCTTGTTCATTATGACATTGTATCTTACGCTCCCTTCCTTGAAGTGGTTCCTCACTATCCTGTAGGCAGCTTCCACCTTTCCAAGAGCAATGTTGTTTTGTACATCCTCGCATAGGCTCTTCATCCATATTTCTCTAGCATTCCTTGCTTTGCGACTTATTTCGTTCATTATTGTGTTGTAGCGAAGCAGCCCTTCTTCAGATTTCGCATTCTTATGCTTACATTTTTCTTCAATCAAGTTTAAGACTTTCTCCGTGATCCATGGCTTCTTCTTGGCAACTTTTCTTCTTCCAAGAACTTCTTTTGCGGCTTCCCGTAGTCCACATTTATTTTTTTTCTAACGCTCTTCCACTGATATCTCATTCAGGTTCTATCCTGCGTTGTTTCCTATTGATTTTTTTAAACAGCTGATATTGAGCCTCCTTTAGTGTTTCTACTTGCCATATATTCTTATTTGTTTTCTTCAACTTCTTGAATTTTAGATGGCATTTCATCATCACTAAATTATGGTCACTGTCGATGTCTGCCCCAGGGTAGCTTTTGCAGTCCTTCACTTGGTTCCTATTCCTAAAATGTAGTCTATTTGGCATCTTCTTCTGTCTCCTGGCATTTTACACGTGTATCCTCTTCGGTTGTGATTTTTAAATAATGTGTTTGCGACCACTAACTTACGTTGTGTGCAGAACTCGATCAGTCTTTCTCCTCTTTCGTTTCGGTTTCCTAATCCGTATATTCCAGTTATTCTTCCATCTTGACCTTCGCCGACGATAGCGTTCCGGTCTCCTAAAGTTATAAGGTTTTATTATCCTATTACCTTTTTTTTAATTTCCGAGATATCTTCGTAGACGTTTTCCACTTCTTCATCTTCTTAGTCCGAGGTAGGCATGTGAACCTGCACCACTACGGTATCTACAGGTTTGTTTTCGATCTTCACCACCTTTCATTTTACTGCAGGAAGCTCTTCACATGCATTCCGGCGCTCTTTCTGAGTATGATCCCTACTCCTGTATTACCATTTAATGATCCTGTATGTGTAATCCTGTAGCTTCCACTCCAAAAGTTTCCTTCTTCGGGCCACTTCATTTCGCTGATTCCTAATACGTCGAGGTCCATTCTTAGCATTTCTACCTTCAGGTTCTCCAGTCTTCCACAGGTCCAAAGCGATCTCACGTTCCATGTTCCTACCCTAAACTTTTATCAAATTTGACTGATGTACCCTCTCAGGTAGACCCCACCCGGAGATCCGAATGGGGGACTATTTTACCTCCGGAATATTTTACTCGAGAGGGTTCCATCACGTCTTGATAAGAAAGAAAACAGTGGAGTAGCTGCGACTCCTCGGGATAATAATATTGTGGTTTACCCTTGCCTACACATCGCATTACTACAGTCGTTAAAGTAAATGTTACCACGCCTTTAGTGCAATGAGTGTCACTGTATCGACCACTGTGGTCTCCACCTTCACTCATATGATGAAGAGCTGCTGCCCTCTCCTCCGGGTAATGAGAAGCATAATTATCGGCGGCCTCCCGTCTCCAAGTCACGGTATCTTCACATATTCTGTGTTATTTAGCGGCCTACCTGACCCAGGGATAGACCAAATACCCCCTCAGAATGCCGTCGCTTTTGTCCCCGTCTGCTTATTCGACGGTCCGCTTATCTCGCAGCTAACCTCTATATATAGAGGTCGACCTACAATACGCAATCCGGTGGACGCACTCGGTGGCTTCAAGCTCAGCCGCGAGTAATTATCCATGCGTTAATATATTCATTCCTCCCTCAATGCATGCACTCATTGCTTCCCTTCCACCAATTACATCATTATTGTCTTTCTTCCTCTCGTTGTACCTATTTTATTAATCCAAATTTTACTTGCACGTCAAAAACCTGCCATTTAATATATTTTTCTTTTTTATCATGAGATCTCGAAACCTTAAGAATTTAGCATAGTAATTAAAGCATTAGATTATTCTAAGCATTGAATATTTGGTTTTGAAGGACGAGTCGAGGGTTTAAGCATTACTTCTCAAAGTTCAGCGCGAATATTTCTGAAATTGATCCAAAACTTACATGGCCCCCGTAATTAAAGCGTTGTTAATAGCAGAATATGTTTTTTAGATTGGCTATGGCTAAATTTCATTTTCCAATAGTGTTCCGAGCTGGAGCTAGTTATATCGTTTTTATAAACGATATTTTCATTGCGCAGTCTGATGTCTATAGTGATGCGCTGTGAAATGACCACAAGTGACGCACCAAATTGTATGGGGAACTTCCCAAATGCATAAGCCACTGTGTGTAAAATAGCAACAGTTCAATGTCTACGCATTTATTACTATAATTTTTATGATTTGAGGTTGCTGCAAATTGTACACTTAGTTGCTTTGTAATAAACGTGGGAATTGCCTATCCTATTCCCTAACCTGCAATATCCCTGAGTGCCGACCTTGTACGCACATTTACCGAATCAACCCGATTATCTCATTTAACCATCATGTTATTTAAAAGCTGGCCGCGGTAAGCAGATCTATTAGAGATGGTATGTAAGCCTTAAGATCGAGGCTTCGACTCCGCTGACAAGAGATCCCCAG
Organism: Platycnemis pennipes; assembly: GCA_933228895.1. Taxonomy (NCBI): domain Eukaryota; kingdom Metazoa; phylum Arthropoda; class Insecta; order Odonata; family Platycnemididae; genus Platycnemis; species Platycnemis pennipes. The sequence continues at coordinate 64,810,709 of OW121846.1, read as the reverse complement.
GCAGACAAGCAAGTCTAATTAGTATAGAGGTCGTAGGTGGATTCCTTCAGTGTAAGCTCAACAGTTGGAGGAACTTGAAACATTTTCATTAGTTAAAAATAATATATTGATATGTAATAAAAACAAAATATTAATAAATAACTAATTTTAATTGACATTTAATGTCCCAAATTGAGAATCTGGAATTTTTGCAGGCATCAATTATTGGAGATCCACTAATCGCACTTCTGATGGTTGATTCGTTGACCAATCTTCATGTTGTTTCAATGGTGTTCCTGTTTTAGTCGATCCACTTATTTTCGTGTTGATGGTGAGTGGTATAGTCCACGTTTAGTTATCCAGTACTTTAAATAAGTCTATTAAATACAAAGCTTTTTCTTTGACCCAATTTTAGTTTGTCACCAAATCTATTCGGGTTACGGAGGTTCCGGTTGAAGGATTTTTAGAGCGTTATCCTGGAGGTTGCGTGTTGAAGCCACGTGAAGTAGGTGGCGCTAAAGCCCTTATGCGGTACATAAATGTGTTCCATATAGGCATGGCCGCCGCCTGTCTCAGACAGGGGAGCATCCCCCATAAGGGTCTTATCGCTACATAGCGCTATGACGCATGCGCTCGTAGCGGAAGGTTCGAGCAAGGCGGCCAGCTCCTGAGGTAATTTGAAACATTTAGAATAGGTGGATAATTAGATGGTGGTGGGTATATTTCGCGGAGCGGAGGAATAATTTGAGAAACCTGGCGTTTATGATCGCATCCCTCAGAAGAAATACTGTATTTAAGTGATTCCTACAAGGGGCTGAATTTGGTCCGGTTTAAAAATGAATAACTATTGTCACAACAGCTTCCCACTTTATCTAAAACCCTGTCTCCTACTCGTTCCCCATGATATTAAATATTACTCTGTCCCCAGATGCGGAAAAATATATCATTTTCATTATTGATTATGACGTTATTGGACTTTATTTTATCGAAAGCATTCATTGTGGTGCGTTTTTCCGTAAAATACGATCTTTCGGGTGTAGTACACAAGTTTATTTAGGTGAAATAATATTTAAAAGAACTCTATCACTTAATATAGAAACCATTATACCTCTCGTCATTGTCCTTGTATAGATGTAGTTGAATGAGTTGTTTGTATGCAGGATTTGAATATAAGGAGAAGGTGTAAGTGAAGAAGGTCATAGTTTTCAATTTAACCGAAAGGTTCCAAGAGTTGATCACTTGTCGTTAAAGCGCAACTTCGACTTGAAATGGATATTTAAACTTTCAGAAGTACCTCCTCCAATATTCAAAACTAATTTTGTACTGAGGAAAGTTATTTGAGGATGTTTTTCCAAAAAAATATTGGGTTGATTATTAAAACTACTTGATTAATTATTTTTGTAAATTGTGGTGTTATGGAAACTGTAACTAAATAACACATGTGAACAAAATACTACTTAAATTATAGCTGTGTAAAGAAATAACGACTTTTTTTTGGCGCTGAATTTGGTGTCAATTACAACATTGATGTTGAGAGGAATTACAGTGATAACTACAATGTTTTGAATCCCACTTTAAATACTACGGTGAAGTCTTATTACACTGCTTCTCTCATGCATAATGTGATGTTGAATGACTGTATGTACATTGTTAGAAGGAGCGTTTTAATAAAGTAAAAGAATGTACCAATCACATTTAGTACTCTTTAATTCTGTAGAGCGTGTAACTCTAAATATGCGGACACTTCGAGGTTCTTTTCTTTCCCTGCTGTATCATATAAAAAACTGTTTTTGTCTGCGGATTTTGTGAAAATTACCTGTCAACACAGCTCAGACTTGCGGAAACTTTGATCAATGAGCGTTCAAGGTTGTATGGTATCATTCATTAGTTCAATTGGTATTTTTGTGCATGTTATTTGAATATGTTCAGCCGTTTTGTCTTTCCTTAAATATTTGTTTATTTTCCAACGGAATTTGAAATTTCTCCTTTGTTGCCTGCATATTTTCCACCCATATTGACGGAACGCAGGTTAGTCAAGCGTGCCCGTAATGTGGAGTAAGGCTTAGCTGAAGTGCCGCCAAATATGTTCTGCAAATGAGTGTGGCTAGGCTATAAATTTTTGCATAGCATTAAGAGTAAGTAACGTCAGAACGAAGGTTTCCGTGGTGATGGTTTCATCTCTGCATTTTTTTTTTCGGGTTTTCGGGTTTCAAACTGTTGTCAACAAGCCAACTGACGCGGAGGAAAACCCGAAAAAATGCAGAGATCAATGAGTAACATCCTTTGAAACCAGGAGACTCCGGTTCAATACCCGGTCTCACTCCCGCGAAGTAGTTCATGTGCTGCACTGTCCTCGTTCAGCTTGAAACAACAAGATTTGATGGGTCACGAAATTCCGCTCTTCATCCTCAGGGCGTGTAATGTTCCTAGCTAAGCACATTTCTGAGTTCGTATTATTTAAGATCATCATGATTTAAATATCACTTGCATATTCACTGAGACATACAATATCGGCATATTTTCAGAGTTTAAAGCTCACTAACTTCTCTTCTGGGGAGAGTAATGGCTTAGTGGTCATTTTATATGCAGTTATAGGTCACTTATACCAACTTAGCTCAACTGTACATAATGCTCATCAAAAGCGTAATGACAAAAGTATTACATTATAAGGTACTTCAAACGCTACGCTTATATCGCCCCATGTAACCTAACTTACAACTAAGCTTATCCTGAGGATAACAAAATCATCCATACCGTTGGTAGGATTTTAACTAGAAACCTGGAAAAGAGACTAGCTTTGAAAATTGTGTCTTCCATGTCTGTCGCGAAAGGAAACAGAAAAATGAATCCATCCTTGTAACAGACATGGTGTGCGATATCATGTACGCGTATTTTAATACGAATTGTGATGCATTACATGTAAAGAGTCGGGGTAGTTCAGAGGTTAGAGAATTTAGGTATTTGGCTGCAGACCCTTAGGTCACGAGTTCCAACCGGGATGACGCATTTTCATACACTTCAACGTGGTGTTCTTTCCGTGAAAATTTTGGAGAATAAACATTTCTAGGAGAATTGCAGATAAATGGCCCAGATAAATGAAATTGAGTGAATTTTATTTTCCTTTGGTTTCACACGGAGGTAAACCCTTACTCACTCTAATGTTGATCATAGCGAAAGAAATATTACATATATATTTTTTGTGCACTTGTACAGCTAAATTCATGCTTAGAATGGAATTTCAACATTTCCCGGAGTATGAAATGGTAGTGTAATCATTGGCCTATTAGTTTTAATATGGAAAGCGTTTTCATCAGCAATATCCGTAACTCTTCATGGAAATAAAATCGAAAGTTTTCCATGCTGGAAAGGAGTGCCGTAACTCCGTCTACGATAAAATTATTCTATTTCATATTCTACACGCAACGCAAATGGTGAAATCGACGGCATCAAAAAAGCTATTCTGTAAATGTTAAGACATCGAACAACATATGTTAAGACATCGAGCTAAAGTTGTTACTTTCAATGTTGAAATGATATGACATGTCATTAGCTAAATTTTAAATTGTACTTTGGTACATGTTTTAAATCTATGCATTCTATTTTACTACCACTTTAATATCAGAAAATATAATACTACTTTTATCAAGTCTTTTATTTTTACTATTTTTTCTTTTTTTACTTACCTTGACTAAATACTCGTGGCAGGCGGAAAATGCAGGAAATATTAAGTAGAAGTAATGGTAGCGGGCGTAACTTGGTGGAAATCCTTCATAGTTGGAAAGTTCAAAGAAATATCTACTTGGCTGTTTCCACATGTGTCTTTATTTCCAACCATGCTTTCGAAACAGAGTATCATTATCAAGGTATCATAGTATCATTGATAATGATACTCTGTATCGAAACCATGGTTGGAAATAAAAACACATGTGAAAACAGCCAAGTAGATATTTCTTTGAACGTTCCAACTAGAAGGAAATATTTTTTAAGTTCTTGCGCTAAAAAGAAGTAAAACTTTTTACTTTTTGTTTTCACTTAGCATAAAGTTACCAAAACAATCACGCTACTAATTTATAGTAACTTATAGTAACGACTAATTACCTAACATGTGACAAAGAGCAATCAGTGATAACTAGTCTAATCACAACAGTAACTTAGAATTCCCGACTAATCACTAAGTATTAGTAAACAAAAAGGTGATCCTAAAGTTATTTTTTGGCAATAATTATGTCAAATTCCTGCAATAATTCTGTTTATGCTCGTCAAATGGAATTTATATTTAATGGTTTATATTAGATCATTTTTATGATAGTTATTTCTTTGACTGCAGGCTTTTCATCAATAATGGTGAACAACGTAAATGGAATCATTGGAAAATTCAAAATGTCCTTTTTTCCTCGTACAATTAGGAATATGAATAACGGTAAATATATGCAGTACGAGTGTAGCAATGGATAACATTGGTAGTTGCATGTTGGAATTAGGACTTGAAGCCAACCCAACTAAGAGCATGTTTTTGCATGTTTGTTTTGTTTTTTTTTCTTTTTTTAAATAGTGTAGTTTTGAAGAGTATGTAAATACTAATCCTTTTTTATGCATGATATGTAGTGCATGTTTGGTGAGAATTCACCCCCTGCCACACACCTTTATGGTGGCTTGCAGGGTATTATGTAGGTGTAGATGTAGATGTTGAGTCGTAAGTTGAGGTATTTTATGAAAGTACGGAAATATATTGAGGCAAAGTTATTACATTTAATGTTCAAATATTGTGACTGCAATGTCATTAGCAAAATTTGAATTCGTTAGTCATCGGGTACAGTTCGGTCAAATTCTGTATTCAATTCAGTTAAATCCGTGGGTTCAGTTAAATGCTGCAATTATCGACAAAGTTGCTTGAAAAATATTTAGATCTTACTTTATACTATGAGAAATCTGCCAAGGAGTCTCGCCTAAATGTAGGTTCACGACTGTAGAAGGAAAGTTAAGCATTGTCGTAATCGTTTGTGAAATAAATGTGAAATAACAGGACTTAAATCATTTCAGATTTGAATGCCCTTTGTAAGTAGCGCTGCGCACAACATACTCCTAATGGACTTCCATCATTCCACCCTTCCCAAAATGCCCTCACCGTTTCCCCGTTCCGTGTTTCTGTGCCCTCTGACCCATACCCCAACCCTCTCGCCCCCGGACGGCCAAAAGAACCCGAGTTGAGTCCCGCGAATTAATTGGACGAAAATTGTTTGTATCTAATTTGAGTTCCCAAGTAATCATTCTGGTGTAGAACAATGCCCGCGCGTCCCTTTGCACCCTTTACGACGCATCCTGCCGAGGGAGAGGAGGATGGGACGAGGGCATTTATTCCCGCTCCTCGGCCCCCGAGGGGCTTCGGGAACAATGGACAGCGGGCCAATTGTCGCCCGCCCCCGCGCGCACTGCGGCCGCTCTGCCTGCCACTGCGACGCACGCGACTCCCCCGGTAGAGACCCAGAGCTCTCTCCCCACCAAGCCCACGGAAAATGAGGGAGTGGAAGTTATAGCACGCCGCGACCATTTAGAATCGGGAGAGATGTTTCGGCCGCAGGGCGTGGCGGAGGGGCGAGGCGGGGAGGGGGCGTGTCGGGGAGCCCGGGCGCGTCGTCGTAAAGAAGGCCGCAGAGGAGGAGAAGGGCCCGTCATAAAGAAAACAGGCAATAGGCCGGGTCTCCATAAAGAATGGGGAGAGAGCGAGGGATATGAGTGCTGGAGGGGGGGGGGGACGTGATGGGGGCGGAAGGTCGGGAGGGGGCGTGAGGGGCAGGGGCCCCGGGGAGGACCTTGACGTACACGGAAAGGTGAGCGAGCAGTGGGGAAAAGCCATCGCTATCACCGCCACGGCTGCAAGCTTGGCTTAGCACTAAGTACGAATGTCCTAATATATTCGTAAACACTATTGAAATCTCTCAATCCGTGGTTTTCAATTCTGTACCCGAACTTATAGGCGCTTCAAACCTGGGGACAGGGACACGGATGGGAATGTGAGAGTTGAGATGGGATCGGGTTGGTGTATTGGCTAGAGTACAGGCCTTCTTCCTGAGGACTCGGGTTTGAATTCCGGTACTGGCGGATTTTTCATTGGTATACCGGTCCCTTTTGGAAAGCACCCTGAGCTCAGAACTCCGTACGTCAGATTGGACAATAAGCCGTGGTCTCCTTGGCGCGTTTCTTAAAGAACAGGCTAATGCCGACGCCGGTTTTCTATCCACTCTTCCTCCATTCCTAAAAATTCGCATCTTTTCCTAGTTTAACTAACCAGCCTCTCTGACGTAAATGACCTCAATTTTCGGGCGCCTTTCCCAAATAAATACAACTTCACCGAGGGGGTAGGAGGAAGGGTTAAGAGGAACCTGACTTCGGCATTTTCCTTCTCTCAACAAAATTCGGCATTTCCCTTCTCTCAACAAAAGGGGCCTCGGGGACCACGGTTTACGTTCCTATGCGGCGGACTGAATATTGCACACAAATGCTCTCCAGAACCCACTTGACTAGGGGCCGGTTTACCAGGGATAAATAAATTCCATGGCTGGGATTCGAACTAGGGAACCCTCTGAGTGGGAGTACTAGTGGGAGTGCCAGTACTAAAACCATTGCACTAACCCGAACGCTATTAAAATAGGAACATAAATGCTAATCTTACTGTTGGGTCAATTTTTATTCCACTGACTTCGTGGTGGATTTCTCTACTCCACTACTATCCGGCGAGGAGTGATACCATAGCTAAAAGTGATCAGGGGCAGGATAAGTGAATCTTCATAACGTGCATATTGAGGAGCCTTTATTATTTTCATTGCGCTCAGGAGAGCGACAATGTGACTGCAGCTATTCAAATTTTATCCAGTGCTTCAAATCACCATTGGTGGAGTGATTTGTTACAACATTTTCTGCGAACAGTGCACTTCTAGAGTGGTTTGCGTTTGTGGTAACAATAGCGATGAAACGAATGAAGGACTCGTGATCCCGCACCCGTCTCTGATATTTAACATAAAGCTCTTTTGGATTTTCTTCGAAAGTGTTGTGATCATATATTCTTTTGAGTGACATATATCTGTGGGCACAGATAGCATTCACTGAATTCACAATTTATTTTACAGGGAGTTGGATGAATTGTAAGCAAACAAATTACGTTCTCCTCCTCATCTTAGATTTATTTCCATCCCGTCCAAATATTGAGAAAAAATCTGGCATTTGCGCCTACTAATGGATTTTATCAAGGAATATCACCTGGTGCTATCGTGGTCTGATAAATATCAAGGAAGATGCAAGCGTGGTATTGATTCTCTCTCACGGATTCAGACATTTTGTCCATTGAATTGAATACTATTCGGCGTGGCTTGGTGGAAATTCATGATAAATTAAGAAGTAATAACTTTGTATACTTTAAAAAAATTTATTAAAACACGACCGGTTTCACCCACTTAGGGCATCATCAGGTAAAATAAACTTTTACCTCTGAAACCTAAATATATATAGGCAACCGTGGAGGGTTGGGGGATTGAAAATTCAGGTGGTAGGGGGAGAAACAGAAGACGGAAGGTAACGCTAAGGTCACAGAGAGGGAATTGAGAGTGGAGATGGTGGTGGTTGGTCCCTGGTGATTGTTAACACTAGAATGCCGAAGGGTGTCAGTTTAATACCCTACACCTACATTTGTTTGAGGAGCTGACCATGAAATTGTATTGAAGAAATAATCTTTCGTGACTTTTACTCATTTTAGGGGTTTAACAAGACCAGTATGAGAGTTAGCCCCCGCCTTTTTTCATCTTAAAAGGTAAAATTTACTCTAAATGCCGGTATGTGTCATTTTGACACCTAGTATATATTATTCTTTGTTTAATTCCACATATTTTCGATATTCTGTTCATTTATTTTGAGAAAATTTAGTAGCGCGTGAGATAAGTCTATTTTTCACTACTTTTTGCAAAAGATTTTTGCAAACGATTTTATGTTATCTTCGCTTTAACGAAAAGTCAAGTCGCTCTGCAGGGTTGCAGACAGACAAATTTGCAATATTTTCAGATGCGTGGAAGAAAATTATCGATAGCTGTATTGTATACTATAAGCCTGAACCATTCATTACTATTGACTAACAGCTGTTTTCAGGGAAATCTAGGTGCTTAGGGGTCCAAAAAGTCCGGCATTCTAGTGTTAAAGTTGTGGCTTGGGGTGTGAGAGGTAGTGGGGGGAAAAACTGTAGTGGAATATTCAAGATGGGTGAGTGAAAGCTTGTCGTTAGCTAAGTTAAAATGTACCTCTTTATGGAGAAGAACTTCCAATTTCTCCAATGCGTCCATTTTTCTGCCCTTACTTGCTACGTGGAGAGGTGTGGGATTGAAATCGCTCCAGTGTCCTGTGTCGATGAGGTCGTTTGAAAAATTAGACCTTTCTGGTTGACCCTGAGTTGGGCTAAAGTTGTTGACCCTGAGTTGGACGTTGAGTAAAAATCCTTTTCTCAGGTTCCTCTTCATAAGACGTCACTAAGAGTCTTCCAAAAAAGTCCTTCAGACTTGCATTTACAACAGTAGAACTCTGGGGAATTTATTAAACAGCCACACAGATATAAAGGACCTTCAGCAGTACTCAGGAAGTTACGCATTAAATTGCAATGACTGTAATACCATGTATGTTGGCTAAACTGGTCGTAATTTCAGGGAAAGATTGAAGGAACATATTCGGGCCTTCAACCCTAAAATCAAATTTTTCAAAAGACCTCATCAACAGAGGGCACTGGAGCGGTTTCAATCCCAAACCTCCTCACGTAGCAAGTAAGGGCAGAAAAATGGACGCATTGGAGCAATTGGAAATTCTTCTCTATAAAGAGGCACATTTTAACTTAGCTAACGACAACCTCTTTCCTTTTCACTTACCCATCTTGAATGCCCCACTACAGGTGTGCCCCCCACTTCCTCTCACACCCCAAGCCACAACTTTAACAAAGGGACACCAGGGATGAATCACCACCATCTCAGCTCTCCATTCCCTCTCCTTGGCCTTCGTGCTTCCTTCCGTCTCCCATCTGAATTTTAAATCCCCCAACCTCCCACGGTTGCATCTATATTTAGGTCTCAGAGGTAGAGGTTTATTGTACCTGACGATGCCCGAAGTGGGTGAAACGGGTCGTGTTTGAATAATTTTGTAGAAATATACAAAGTTATTTCTTCTTAATTTAACCTTTGTGCATTCTTTATATTGCAATAGACGGTTCAGAGTTTTTACTCCTACTCGTTTAAGGTAGGCGAGAATCTACGTTAAGTAATAGGAAACACATAAGACCGACTAAAATAATTTTCGTATCTTTAAACACCTCTACATATATTCAATTTGAGTACGGAAGCATATATTTTTATTCATTTCTACTGATCGTTTTGTGTGTTCAGCAATGTTAAATGTTCACTTATCTGTACCAGCTTTATCCTAAGTTTCTAAGTTCTCATCGCATATGAAAGTTAATATATGTCTGCGTTATTCGTGTACGCTGTTGGTGTCAAATCTAGCATACCCTGCGGGGAGGATGAGTACACTTTGCGAGTTCCACTATTTATTTAATTGTATTACTCGGGTTTCGGTACAAAGTGTAGTCATCTGGTGATAATATGTATTTAAACCCGAAACTGGTGATGATACTGTCTGGTCGGTCGTGGAATTGACGAAGTCTATACTTTATCCCCGTGATGGAAAAATTCCACAAAGTCTAGCCTGAAATAATTAGTTATATTTTATAATATATTTAAGAATTCCGTCAGGATCACTAATCTTCACAGGTGCAGTGAGTAAGGGTTCCTGGAGGATTCAAGGATTTCTATCATAATTTTGTACTCCATAACGCTACCTTTTTCCTCAATACTTCTCAAAGGGAAGAGAGGTGGATGCTTTGTAATTTGGCAGTCATACTACTCTCAGAATTATTAGAAAGGGAGAGTGAAACTTCGACCCCATCCAATTGAAGAGATAACTATTCGGAGAACAGTCAGAAAACTGTCTGCTCTCGAATGTTCCAGTTTGGTGCAGACTTAGTAAAGTCTGTGAAGAATGCCCTGACGTACTATATCCAAAGTATTAGGCAATTTGAGTAGCAGTTGGTACCTATGACCTGGGAAAATAAGCTTAGAATACCCCTAGTCATTCTCCTTTCCGAACAGAGTCAACTGTTGCGGTAAAATCGTAACTACCTCTGAAAGAATCCCGTCATATGATATTCCTGCTCAAACAAAACTTTAAACTAATATCAAGGTTACATTAGAAGAGAAAAACGGGCCGTAACAGAAAATAAGACCGTGTCCTATATCGATCCTTGCTCCAAAACATGTATCAGTGCTTATTTTCTGCGGATACCTCATTATTTCATAGAATAGATTCTCTCAAAAAAAGCATACTTCTGAGCAAGTGTCACCAAGTGGTAGTGGTGCTTATTCATTGGCATTTATCTCTCGTTCAAAAGTTTGGGTGTAGAAACTTGATTGTAAGATATATCATTATTGACTTTAAGCATAAATATGCGAATAGATAATAGTACACTTATTTTTATATCGATACCATTACTTTAAAATATAATTCACCCGTCTGGCTGGCGATCTTAAATAGGGTTTTTAATAGTGGGTTTATGTCGCAAGCATTCTAAAATATTATGCTAGGGCTTATTTTCGGGGAAGCACTGTGTTTTATTTTAATGAACGCCAGGCAAGTGTTACAGAGTGCTTTGTGGATGTATAGCTTCCATAATTTCGATTGTTTTTTCAAGGTTTTTTTTCAAGAGCAAATGAATGTTTAGTTCTCTTATGGCATTTACGATCAATTGGGAGTCAACCCCTCTGGTATCGTGACTTTCGTCGATTCTGCTCTGCTTTTATCTTAGGAATGACATTTTTCTCTGTATTTCCATTTCTGGGTTTTGTTGTAATGGTGATGCAAGTAAAATGCTTATCCAATTGCTTTCACTGCGTGCGCAGTGCTCACTCAAATCACCTCGTCTCTAGCAGATGCGACCCCCATACGCCTTCTCCAGGGCTGCCTGTCGGCTCTTGCACGAAATGGTGAAATAATTTAGGCGCGCGAAATTATTTTATTCTTGTTTCACTTCCCACCTCGTTTCATTCATGTGACTTAGACAAAACCGGCGATAGCAACTCAATAGAGTCAAATCGAAAATGTATTGCGGGCCTCAGGTGTGTTTCATGCACTGCGTGATCAAATTTTTCAGTAGTCACGTAGGTGCCTTTCAAAGTCACCTTTTCGTTTCCGTCTTAAGTTGAAAATACGACTTAATGCTTTACCTGTGTATCCTCTGAGTTTTCGACTGTCATCTGAATCTTAGGACGTTGTTTTTGAGGAATATTTAACATACGTCATTTACTCGACAGGTACATACATTTGAAATTGGGAATTCTATGTATTATCGGTCAATCTGACCACACTTTTTTAGGTTATTTTTGATCGCAAGCTGTATATATTTTTCCATATCTCTCCCTTCCATAGCAATAATCGTACGGTGAAGATACACAATTACCGGATAATAACGCTTGAGTTTTTTTACATGCGAAGTGCGTTGCATTTCCTTTATATATTACTGCTTGGTTTGTTTTGCTAGTGTCTCTGAACTCTTTATGACCTACTTTACCCCCTCCATTTTCATTACTGCTTATCAAATTTATATTTCTTTTTCTTCTTATCTCTTACTATTGGAAAGAGAGAATGCTAGGTCATATCTTTTCGTCTTTGGGAATGATGGCCGAAGCTATTGCCATCATGGATCATTGGTCGAATCACAGCGTTAATGTATTAATTTCCTCATTGTTTCACTTCATTAAGGGTAATTTATTTCCTTGGTGTGAAATTAATTTGCTTCCTTTGTAGGAATGAGAGAAGTCCATTTCCGTTTAACCATTTAATAACTGATTTTTACATGCATGTCCATGATTCAATATCTAATCCGATGAGCGGTTTGGGAGTTATAGTAAAAAATAGCGGCGTTTTTCTTGTCTGAGCTGACTCATCCTTACTGATTGTGGCCAGCTAGTGGTTAAATTGAATGGTGATAGCTTCTTTCTGAGGAAATGTTCTAAGTTAAATGTAAAAATAATAACCATCGCGTTTGTGTTATTACTTATCGTTAATTTAAGGCAGTGCCACTGTTTATTTTTTGAATATGCCATTCCCATTATGGGTTTTTATGAGCGAATTTTGATGCGATGTACATTTTATTTTATTTCCAAGCGTCCCAGATTAGTCACGCTCAAAATACATCCATTCAATTCCCTAGGGACTTGAGATCAATCATTAAACTGAGCTATTTAATTTCAGTGCATAAATACGCACTGCAAGAAAAAAATACAATTTGAGGATGTATTAATTATTCATCATGTCAGACCTTTCGAAAATTTGTTGCTGATTGAGTATAGGTAAAAAAATTAATTATCAATCCAAAAATATTGATAGGAAGAAAGACTGCATTTCGTACGCTGATATATATTGCGGTGTATATTAAGCTATACCTCATTAATTACTGCCTTAATAAATATTTTGTGCAGTTTTAAGCTTTGGGAACATAATACGTCTTCGTCAAAAATGCCGAGAAATACTCACAATCATTTGACCAGGGAAAGAGCACCGGTTTGCTGAGAAAACTCCAGAGGTTTTCCCACTCAGGGCTATCATTTTAGCTTTATAAGAAGGTAAAGACTTTGATGCAGCTTTTCATCAGGGCCTTGTTTAATGACGTCTAAATTTTGCTCCTGGGGAGATCATTATACAACCTTAACTGCAATGAAAAAGAAGAACAGAGCTCGTCTCGAAGTCGATTGCTCACGTTAACGAATAGGGGAGACTGTAAATGAAGGCCTCTAGCTTTTGAGGAGTTTAATGTAAACAACAGCCCTTTTATTCCACCTTTTATCGTGAAAAAATAGTGGGCTGGGTAACATTCACGATGACCAAGCACACTCGAGTACTGCAATGGAATGGAATTATGCAAATATTTCGGATCCCTTACCAAAGAATCAAGGGTATCAAGGGAAGAGTGAGTTTTCGGGCGGAGTTAAGGCAATGTGCGTCTATGGCTGAAAAACTGTGCGCTCCAAAAAATCTTTCGCCGTCGTAAAAAGAGGATAGGAGATAGCGAGCAAAATTATTCCTAGTTTTTACTTCGTTTCATCATTTGGCCTCCTTCTTAATGAGCTCCGCGGATGGTTTTGATGCTGGGTAGAATTTTTTTTTGTTTGCATACAAATGTGTTCTTTGCATTTCCATAGATATTTATACCCGCGCCTGTACAATGTCCAATTATGACGTCTACGAAGAGTTCAAGTGACCAAGGCTTAGCTAAAAATATTCAGCAAAATTTTCGAGAAATATATTTTGGTGAAGGGGCTCTTTAAATTTTTTAACCAATTCTGCAGTTGTCTTTAACATCACATCATTGAGTATGTTCTTTTGTTATCATCTTGTCTAGTTCAGTACCCATGTGATAACTGGAGTAATATTTAAAATTCGCGTTTTTAAAACTATGATGTTACTTGTGGTTATTGAATTATTGGAATCATGGGTATTAAATACATTTAATTATTAGCTCCTTTCTAAAGATATTTTTTCCAGGGACCACTTTAGGATAGCCTGTCGAATAGGTCGTTTTAACTCGGGCTATTAATTTAAGGGATACCCCATTATCGCTCAATAAATTTTGTGATTTAAAAGCTAAATCTGGGACTTTTCTTTCTTTCGGGAGAACTCTTTTGCGGAAACATAAAGAAGGTATAACATTCTTCTCTGTGAATTATTTTAGCACTCGCATGTTGAAAATGTTGGAAGTGAAATTTTCGGAATGTCAACTACTATTTCCCGGAAGGATGCTGCTGAGAACCGACATGGGGATTTGGGTTAGTGTGGCAGCTAGATTATAGGTATCCCATCCCGATGTCAGTGAATCCGGGTTGTCGCAGAGATTTTTCAATAATGTTCTTGAATATTCTTGAATGTTTTTAAATTCTTTTTCAATAATGTTCTTCTTCTGTTCTTGGTCCAGGTACTCGGGCCATCCGAGAATATTTCGGAAACCAATTCTGATCTAGGAAATATGATTATTCGTTTTCTTTAGATGCATTCTACAAAATACAACTGCTTTTGAGGAGCAATCAACCCTCAGTGGGCAACAGGAGAACTTTTATCCCTGTTTGTACCCATTGCGTACTTTCGTAATATTTTGTATTGGCATGTATAGAATGTACACATGGAATGATATAATTTGCGAGCTAAGTTATTATGTCACGCGATGGAATTAGACTAATGAGAATAATGTAGTACAAAACTGGGAAAAATTATCAGAGAAAATAATAGAATTTTCCAAGAAATTATTCGAGGGAAAAAATTAAATTTTCTGAAATACAAGAATTTATTAGTATAATGGTCCCTTTATTGAGAATTTCTCTGCGTTTTGAGCAGAAAAAACTGCGTTGTTAGGCACGGATAAATGAGGCATTCGATTACTGGAAACGATTTATTTTCTGGTACCCTATTATGTTTGCCAATATTAGGATTGCTTACTTGCCAACAATGCATGCCTGGTGTTGAATCACTCTGTCATATTCCTTCGTCATGGCTGGCATGCAAAGTAATGTGTAAAGGTTAGCTACCTCAAGTATCGTCCTATCATATATCGTTATAGTTTGATGATTCCAGCAAATTTTGGATTAATCATTATAAAACAAAAATTCCATCTGCCTGTTAAAAATTTCTTCGCATTTTGTTTACCTTATTAATAACTTCCTTTTTTCATGCGTTTTCGGTCTAGCATTTCTTCCGTAACGTTGCCTGAGATGTTAATGCCTTCGTGCGGTCATTAAGAGTATTCATTAATATCTTTGCCTGTCGGTTTTTCTAATTGTAAGCAAAATGAAAATCATATTTGATTGGAAATATGGGGTGACATTTTTTCTTAGGAGATGACAATTTCTGGTTTAGTCATCGTAATTATGAGTGAAGGATGTAAATAAATCATGGGATCGGGTTGAAATGGTGCTAAAAAACTGGCCTCCCTTCCCAGGAGTCCGGGTTCAACTCCTGAAACGGGAATATTTTTTCAGTGTCACTGGTTCCTACTTGAGTGCTGTGTGCAAAACCATTCAAGCCTTGTACTCCGTCCTTCGGAAGGGTCGTAAAACGTTTTATTTTTCAGTGAAATACTGATCCCCTCTTGAGAGCAGTGTAGAGTGCACTTCAAGTTTAGTGCTCCGTCCGTTGGAAATGACGCTTAGATGGGAACCTTAGACCCTTGGCGTCTATCTTTGAGTTAGATAATGTCAATGCCAAGTTTCTCTCCACCAGTCAACCGCTACGTCAATTCCTCCTTCGTCGTAAATGCCCACCTATCCTTAAAGTATCCCTTAAAGCAGCAACATGTAACGTAATGAACATCCCGCATGAATGAAAAGCGGATGCCATGAGTGGTAGGAAAGCTTTTCTTTGCCAAAATATGTGATTTATGCATCCAACAGATATATTGTCTTACAATTTTTCCGTTACATTTTTTTATCTATTTGCAAAGCATTTCCGAAACTTTTGCACATCATCATCATCATCATCATTGGTCAACAATCCTAGGATTGGTTTGACGCAGCTTTCCACTCGTTTCTTCTATCGGCCAACCTTTTCATTGTGACGTAATTCTTCTCTTTTACATTCTTCACGACCTGTTCCATGTATCTCATACGAGGCCTGCCTTTTCCAATCTTCCCGTTCACTTTTCCCTCGACGATAGTCTTCATCAGGCCATCGTGTCTCAAGATATGACCGATTAAGTTTTCCCTTCTTCTTTTTAGAGTTGTCAGCAGACTTCTCTTTTCTCCTACTCTTCTTAGCACTTCCTCGTTACTTACTCGGTCGATCCATTTAATCTTCAGCATTCTTCTGTAACACCACATTTCAAATGCTTCTACCCTTTTCTTCTCCGCTGCTGTCATCGTCCATGATTCACTGCCGTAAAGAAAAATGCTCCAGATGTATGTTCTGATGAACTGTTTTCTTACTTCTATGCTTGTATTTCCTGCTGTAAGTAGATTCTTCTTCTGAAAGAATGCCCGCTTTGCCTGGGCTATTCTACTCACTATTTCTTTCTTGCTTCGTCCATCGTTGGTTACTCTGCTTCCCAGGTAACAGAACTCTTTCACCTCTTCCAGTTTCTGTTTTCCTAGTTTAACGTTGGTTTTCGCCTCTTCTCTTTTGCTGCACACCAATATCTTAGTCTTCTTCTTATTGATCTCCAGCTGATATCTCGCCATAGTCCTTTCCAGGGTCGTTAGCATCTTATTCAGCTCCTTCTCTGTCTCTGCTATGAGAGCTATGTCATCAGCGAATCGTAGCATACTGATTGTTTCTCCGTGGATTTTCACTCCAGAACACTTCTCCTTGACTTCATTTATGGCTCTCTCGATGTAAACATTAAAAATTACGGGAGACAGTGCGCAGCCTTGTCTCACTCCTTTCCTTATTCTTGCCTCTTCACAGCTGGATCCAGATTTAATTACAGCAACTTGGTTTTTGTACAGACTGTGTATAATTCTTCGGTCATTGTAGGACACTCCAATTCCCTTCAGAATTCCAAGCATTGAATCCCAATCCACGTTGTCAAAGGCCTTCTCTAAATCCACAAATGCAATGAAGGTCGGTTTGTTCTTCTCCATTCTCTTCTCTATGAGTAGCCTAAGGGCCAATATTGCTTCCCTTGTACCCTTACTTTTCCTGAATCCGAATTGATCTTCATCCAGGAACTCCTCTGCTCTTCGTTCTATTCTTCTGTAGATGATCCTGGTCAGTATCTTTGATGCATGTGTCGTCAGGCTTATAGTCCTGAAATTTTCGCATTTCTCCGCTCTCTTCTTCTTGGGAATAGGAATGATGATGTTTTTCTCGAAGTCCCTTGGAATTTCCCCTGTTGAATACATGTCGCAGATGGTTTTGTAGAGATGAATTAATGTCTTCTCTCCTGCATTTTTAATTAGTTCTGCAGGGACATCATCAATACCTGAGGCCTTATTCATCCGAAGATCCCTTACTGCAGCGTCGAATTCCGATCTTAATATTGATGCCCCCATATCATCTATTTCCACTTCGCTTTCCTCTTCAATAGCTTTTGTGCTGAGATTTTTTCCATTGTATAGCTCTTCCAGATATTCTTTCCACCTCTTCACTTTGTCCTCGTTTTCAATCAAAATTCCTCCATTCTTGTCCCTTATGGCATTGCCTCTTGCGCTCCGTTCCTTGAAGTGGTTCCTCACTATGCTGTAGGCCGCTTCCACCTTTCCAAGTGCAAGGTTGCTTTGTACATCTTCGCAAAGATTTTTCAACCACAGCTCTCTAGCTTTCCTTGCTTTGCGACTTATTTCGTTCCTTATTCTTTTGTAGCAGAGCTGCCCTTCTTCAGTTTTCGCATTCTTGTACTTTCTTCTTTCTTCAATCAATTCTAAGACTTCCTCCGTGATCCATGGCTTCTTCTTGGCAACTTTTCTTCTTCCAAGAACTTCTTTTGCGGCTTCCTGTAGTCCACATTTAATGTTTTCCCAACGCTCTTCCACTGATTTCTCATTCAGGTTCTCTCCTATGTTGTTTCCCACTGCTTTTTGAAATGCCAACTGATGTTGAGCCTCCTTTAGTTTTTCTACTTGCCATATATTCTTCTTTGTTTTCTTCAATTTCTTGAATTTTAGATGGCATTTCATCATCACTAAATTATGGTCACTGTCGATGTCTGCCCCAGGGTAGCTTTTGCAGTCCTTCACTTGGTTTCTAAATCTCTGCTTCACTAAAATGTAGTCTATTTGGCATCTTCTTCTGTCTCCTGGCATTTTCCATGTGTATCTTCTGCGGTTGTGATTTTTAAACAATGTGTTGGCAACCACTAACTTATGTTGAGTGCAGAACTCTAGCAGCCTTTCTCCTCTTTCGTTTCGGTTTCCCAATCCGTATTTTCCAGTTATTCTTCCATCTTGACCTTCGCCGACGATAGCGTTCCAGTCCCCTAAAATAATTAGGTTTTCTTCTCCTCTTACCTGTTTTATAACTTCCGTGATATCTTCGTATACGTATTCCACTTCTTCATCTTCATAGTCAGTCGTAGGCATGTAAACCTGCACAACCACGGTATCTACAGGTTTGGTCTCGATCTTCACCATTATTATCCTTTCATTGTACTGCAGGAAGCTCTTCACACGCATTCCGGCGCTCTTTCTGAGCATGATCCCTACTCCCGCATTACCATTTAATGATCCTGTATGTATAATCCTGTAGCTTCCACTCCAAAAGTCTCCTTCTTCGGGCCACTTCATTTCGCTGATTCCTAATACGTCGAGGTCCATTCTTCGCATTTCTACCTTCAGGTTCTCCAGTCTTCCACAGGTCCGAAGCGATCTCACGTTCCATGTTCCTACCCTAAAAAGTGTATCACATTTGACTGATGTACTCTCTCGGGTAGTCCCCGCCCGGAGATCCGAATGGGGGACTATTTTACCTCCGGAATATTTTACTCGAGAGGGTGCCATCACGTCTTGATAATAAAGGAAAGAGTGGAGTAGCTGCGACTCCTCGGGATATTAATGTGGTGGTTTCCCCTTGCCTTCCACATCGCAGTACTACAGCCGTTAAAGTAAATGTTACCACGCCTGTAGTGAAATGAGTGTCGCTGTACCGACCACTGTGGTCTCCACCTTCACTCATGTGAAGAAGAGCTGCTGCCCTCTCCTCCGGGTGATGAGAAGCGTAATTATTGGCGGCCTCCCGTCGCCAAGTCACGGCATCTTCACAGGTTCTGTATTATTTAGAGGCCTATCTTACCCAGGGATAGACCAATACCCCCTCGGAATGCCGTCGCTTTTTGTCCACGACTGCTTATTCGACGAGTAAACTCGCTTATCTCGCAGCTAACCTCTATATCTAGAGGTCGACCCACCATCCGCAACCCGGTGGACGCACTCGGTGGCTTTAAGCTCAGCCGCGAGACTTTTGCACAGTCAACTGCAATAAAAATTTTGACATTTTATCCTATTCCTCTCTTATCAGTCCAAGAAAATGGTTCTCTATTTATTACCGTTTCTGAGATTTCCGATTATGGTAGGCTTTCCGTGAGAGTTAAATAATTCCCATGCAGTGCACCAGTAATATAAACAGTATTCTTCTATAGCTGTATATGCTTCGTTTCACACCATCACTCTATTATCCACCTCATTTCCCTGTTTTCTTAACATCCTCCTTTCCGTAACACCCTTCAAAACACCATCGCTTCTAACTACCCATTATATTCATTGACAGTCTCGTCCTGATTTCATCAATCAACTGCCTCTACTCCCAATAATATTCCCTAAAATTCCTCGTGTGCCTTCCTGTCAGCCCACGTATCCTTGTCCCTCCTCTTTCAGCACCTGAATCTCAAAGCTGACATTCTATTTTCATCCTCTTTTCTTATAATTCTCCGTTTCGGCGCTATACAGAGCCACGCTCCATATCGGACTCTTCACCAATCCTTCTCAACGTTCATTTCAATAGTTGCCCCCTACGAGTGAGTGTCTCTTTCACCAAGGCAATTCTCCTTCAAACTTTGCAAATGCTCCACTCATTTGCCACCAACATTTTACCGAAGCATGTATATTTTTCTTTCTACTCCAGCTTATTAATCAAAATTTCAAAATTTAACCTTGCCTTCATTGTTTTGAGTATCTCGTTACTTTATTCTTCTCTTGGTTCCTTCACCCCATATCTTTTGCATTGATTTTTTCAGCGAATATTTTATATTGTGCAAGTTTTTTGATGAATGGCAAATCAGTACTCAATCATTCGAAACCCTTAATATAAATGCATTAACTTTCCTCCATTATTATTCCTCAGACAAAGCTATCAAGTTCTTCTGTCTCAAATAGTATCTCAGTGTTTTATGACAAAAATACTTTGTCCGTCTGCCAATGGGAAATTTTTTTAAACTCCGAAATTTAACAGTCTACTCGGATTTTCCCTCCGATAGTGACATTTGACATTAAATTTAACAGTCTACTCGGATTTTCCTTCCACTTGCTCCTTCTGGACTATGAATGAATTCGGAATCAGTATTTTGTCCCAACATCTATTGATGGCTTCGACAATATTTACATCAGTTTTTGACACTCTACTCTGTTGGAAACCTTGCTTGAATCTAAAAAAATACGCAAAACCTCTGATATTAATATTCTACTTTTCTGTCCACTGATATTTTTATCACCGCAGTTGTGCGTTACAGTTACCCGCTTTGTAATTTAAAAAACATACCAGCTCATCTAAGACTTAAAATTGCCATTGTATTTCTCTCCGTTCTTCTTTAGTTCATTCTAAATACTTCTCTTGCTATAATAATTTATGCTCGTAGTTTAATAGTCCTTGCATTCAATTGTTCTCACTTATTTCAGTATAACAATGAATACAGTTTTCATGGCGTGCTGTGACCAAAGAAGGGCAATGAAAACGAACATCCTACGAAGAAGCTTCTTAGAACTTAGTCTCCCTCTTCTTCCTAGATTGCTCAGTATCTCTAATGGAACATTAAAATTCTCACCACCTTATCTCGCATCCATTTCACGTCATGGTTTTTTAACTTATTCTCCGATTTTCCCACTACACGACGCTTCATAGGCCATGAAGAGGGAGCAATATTATAATATTAATAATCACAATTTTATACTTTAGAAAAATGCTTAAATAAAAGAGATGAAGTCTGAGGTTTTTATGTATATAATGGATTTTCGCCGCTTATGTATGGGTAATTAAGAATATTTTTTACTCTAAACAGCGCTCTTTAGCCCAGTTAGAATAATGGATAAGGACAGTCATGTTTGAATTGCCCGACTTCGCAGTAAAATCGCATGGAACGGGGGAACGCCTGGAACGGGGGAAAAGTTAAATTTTAGCAGGTAAGAGGACTTAATTGAGAGCCAATACATATCCTTCCTAAGTTCCACGTAACTATTATGCATTGGAAATGAAAGGCATTCCTGAACTAGTAAATATTCATCCTTAATGTGGTAGTGTCGTAATTCACCACAGTTAGTTGTGGTATCGTTCACTGCCTAAATCAGCTGTGATCACATTTTGCTTCGAACTGTGCGGTGTATATATATATAAGGTATCTCTAAAAGTGGAGTCCTTTATTGGACCTCCAGCTTTTTCCGACATTCAGACAAAGCGCCGCCTTCACGGTCCACGTTTTTTTCTGGACTTTTGCAGATGGCATCGTGCCCTTTACGCCGCTCAAATTTCTTAAAGTTCAAAGCCTCTCGCATTTACATACACTCTCCCCTCATGCATAATCAAGACCGGTGTGGTGAAGGGTGGTGGGATAGGGGGGGGGGTCCGTTTTCAAAAGAAAGGCAGCACGGAATGACTTTTAAAAATGCCCTCTTCTTCTCGATATTACTCCTCTCGATGAGATCAACTCGGTAAATAAGTTAGAGTAATGGAATCATTCGCGTCAGTCGCCCAGCCGAAGCTTTTCCTTCGCTGCATAGCGGGCGGTGAGAGCAGGGACGCCCGTGGGAAAGGGCGAATAGGAGGAGGGAGTAGGTGAGCCGACCCTGCGCCGCACTAGGGCCGCGCTCCGAGGAAATTGAGGAAGAAGTTTGGAAATGATGGAAGGGAATAAAAAAAATGAAGCGGCGACAGAAGGATAGGGGCAGGGATGGGAGGAGGGTATACGGGAATGGAGAGAGAGGGAGAGAGAGAGAGAGAGAAAGAGAAAGACGGAAGACTCAAAGGAGATAGATATGGAGAGAGCTTCAACGTGGCTGTCTTCGTGCGAGCGGGTTGCGAGCGTGGCATTTTCCTTGATCTGATGACCTCGCCAGAGAAAATAATTTGACAGCAACGCATGAGATCGAAGAGAACAGTTCGTGGTGGAGCACTAGTTTCTTCACTCCGCGAGCATGAAAAAATAATACTTTAGTGTATTGACTTTTGCTCACCTACGGTTTTGACTTGCATGATGTAGTGTTCGGTTGCATTAAGTGGCTTCGTAAGGTGTTACCTTGGTGTACGACTTAATTACTTTCCTAAAGGCTTTCGTGAACTTTGACCTTTTTCCAAGTTTAATTAAAATGAAGGTGATATTACTTCACTCTGTGTAGAGTCTCGTATGATTGTTCATTGAAATTTTACGTTGGTAATTTGTGGGTAGTTAAGGACTTCCGGACTTTCCTCTTCCTTCTGGTGTATTCAGGTCAGAAGACCAGAAGACTCCAGCATGATGGCTGGGGAAACTGTTGTCGCCTAAAGACAAACCAACGTGGCGGAACGCCCGGAAGCCGTTTTGATTGACGATGAGCCCCGCGGATACCTAAAATTTAATTTGAACCTCAGTTAATGACACCCAAAAAAATAATTGCATTATTGATGGAAATAAAACACTGATCATTTTTGAGATGTTTTAAATTCTTTTCTCATATCGAAACTCATAGCCTTTATTTATTCCTGATTCAAAGACTCAGCAATAAATAAAGCCTTTAAGTTTCGATATATATAAAACTCCGTGTGCGAGGCGGAATTCGAACCTGTGACCTATAGGTTACCAGACCGTCTTTTTTCGGAGATGATTCCCAAGGCAAATTGATAGGACATGGATGTTGGGATTTGGGTTTGTTTTTTATTTCAAGCTTAACACTAGGTTGGACGGCGTGAAATACCTTGTCAGTTGCAGCACCTTAAACCGAATACTTCTGCTATATCGTGTTGATTGTAACTTAGTTTCCACGTCTTTGTGTTGAGGAGAGTTGGCGGCGTAAAGGAAAGATTTTATTTCTAGGAAATCTTCCTTGATATTCTCCTCATGTTTGAAATATATCACAGGACGTTCATGTTTTCACGCCAACCGGAGTGGCAAGATCTGAGACACCAACTCCATTTTTATGTTTACTATGATTTCTTTGGTTCACCCGCATCATGGCTGAAATTTTATTTTAATTTTCCTGCTATCATCATGCTTCTTTGGCCACGGAGTGTCTTGTTTTAAGACTCGTTTCAAACACAAAGCAGACTGAAATGCAGATGCGGAAATGTAAGCGGAGCCGCGGTGAAATCGAGCATAGATGTGTATTGAGCGGAAGCTTCGTAGATTCTCGCGCTCTTCCGACGATATTCCCGGCTTGCCACTCCATTATTTTTCCGGTCGGCACGTTCGTTGCCCAAGACACCTATCGTCAGCCGAGGCGTGTTTTTGCTCGAAAAAATTGTGCGATAGCAGATTTGTGCGTGATGAGGAGTGCACGTGGCCTGAGCTTCCTCTGCATTCTGAAAAAGTTCTCCTTAATGGAAAATGCTTTACTAATGTGCCATTTTCAAATGGCACTGACTTCTACTGGCTGTTGATTTGTTGGTTTTAACCATGATTTTTCATGTGTACTTGTGAAGTAGTACGCTAAATGTTCCACGTCAGTCACAAAATCCATGGACTAAAAGAGAGGAGCTGATTAACGCTTGTATGCCAAATTTTGTAAAATGTTCTAGCTTATGAAGGGTTCTATATTTTTCCTTCATTCCCAGTTTTAATTCATTGAAATAAGAAACCTTAACATATGATTCTCTAACGGGCCCTTTACGGGCTTCTTTAATTATTAACTCTTCTCGATAAAAGTATTTATAGCTAGGGACAAGTTTGCCTGCTTATATAAAGTAAGCATAGAGTAATGTGATAGTATTTATGACAAAATGTTCACTTTATTAGATTCTGGATATTTTTTGCGTTTTAGCAAATTTTTATCATGCAAATGATATGAATGATGAACCATTTATTCCTTTCAGATTAAATGTGGCTATAATTTTTCAGGTAAGTTAGCCTGCAATGCTTTACTAGGGTTTATGCGTTATAAGGAACTATCGTGGTGGAATTTAAACAGTCTTTCATAAAATATTATGCGCATTCCACAACTATCCTACTGTTTATCCAGCCGCCTTTCTTCAAATATTTCGTTTTCCGTCCCGTTTCTGGAACCTTTTTTATCCATTCAACTACTGCAGATCAAAATTACCCAGTAGCCGCTGTAGAAATATGTATTCCGCCGGCCGAATCACTCTTTGACCGAGGAACTTGTTTTTGTGAGTGGCAGTGAAAGAGCACCCTTTCTCGGTGAAGGGTAGAGGGAGTGGAGCGACTACATGTTAACCCAAAAACTTGACAGAGTGAACACTTGTTGACTCTGACAAGCACGCACTCTTGGATAGCATGAATCATGGATTTGCACATGAGAAAATGACTGCCTTTTGAGTTTAAAAAATAGGAGCCATTGCTCTAAAATGCTGAAATTAGGGCAGTTTAAGCAAGGATGTCCATTTAGTTATGGATTTAGAAGGGCATTTTGAATTATATCTCCGCCTAGTGAAACCAGCTTGCACGTGTGCGCCTTCTAATTGTAAACAGAAGAACAATGATATTTTGTGATTATTTCAATGTTAATGAAATATGCTGTCGAAAATTGATTTTTAAACCATCAAAATACATTATAACATTATCGTTTAGCGTAGAGACTGTTCAACATGAAAGTGAACAAAGTTAAAGGAAAAATTAACATAAATAATTTTAAAGTACTTCTAAAAAGTACCTAATTCTAACCATTGGCCTTTCCCTGATAGCCTTATCAATTTCGTGATGACATACTGGTAAGTTCGTAATAATCAATTCATTCACGTATTATTTCTGAGCATATCATTTAAAATGTACTTATCAATTATGAAAGCATTTTCAGATAAAAAACTAATCTTGGATGCTTACGCAGAATAATTTTCTATTACGTGCCGGTTAGCGGACCTGGTGAGGAATCTAGGAACTATCTTTCGTGTTATCACAATCTTTATCGTAAACGCTTACCCATAGAGTAGCGCAGTGTTAAAAATAATCTTCTATAAAATTCGCTCCACTGATTGTAATAAGCAATTTAGAGTGCTGTACGAAAAATGAAGAATGGATATCACGTTCACTCTGAGATAAGTTTAATCAATAAATAACGATAACGCTAGCGTACGAGTTATGAAGATCCATGATCGAGGCCCTGATCTCTCTAACCTGAGTGTTGAGTGGCCTTGACTAAGCTTCAGTGACTTAGCGTGGTTTCGGAATGCCTGCGTGTGATTTCTGTGGAAAGGCAATCAGACTCGGAGAGCAACCGATACCTTGCAGTGTTTTCAATGAGTTTTTTAACATCGTGTACCAGTACATATCCGAAGATGTTCTCAAAGATATTGTAGAACGCCAACAGCGGTGGACTTGAGCTGGTTGCAGTGGTGAAGCACAGGGGACTCCTTCTGACGATAAATAGTGAAGATAAATAAATGGATAAATAGATATATAAATTATAAATAATCATTCAACAACACTGCCGTTTTGACACCCGTCATACATGAGCACGTATTCATCTTCTTCACATGCCTTTAGACATCGCGTGGGGTACCGCACCAAGCAAAAGCTAAAATGAGCTCTTTTTTTGTCGTTTTTAAAATAAATATGACGAAGTCAGAATTATCTTCCTTGTTTTTTTTTCAACTTCAAAAATCTTCAGTGATAAAGCTAACATTTTTACAATTATACATGAGACACTTACCATCAAGAACTTTGTAAAATAATTTCAACTCTTACATAAAATCATAAAAAGTAGTCTACAAAATGAGTTAATGATAGCTGTTTGCCTTCCACAAAGGTTTGAAGCCAGTCTTGTTATTCAGAGGTAATACCACAGCAAGTGTAAGTAGTTGTGTAGTTTACATTGCAGTACTAAAAAAGCAGCACGAGGCTAGTATGTAAAGATGCTACGTAGCATTTGGTATCAGAAAAATGTACACGTATCAAATCTATTTGAAAAAATGTAGAAGTAACACATTCAGTGAATAAGCCGTGAGGATTCGTTGAAAAACTATCACGAATACAGCAACATCACCATATTTACCTTATCGCTTTTCTTTTAGTGGACGGAATGGGTACGGAAATAAGAGTGACTCTTTATAACGAACTCACGAAGTGGTCTCTGTCATGACCATTACTAGTTTATATGACGTAACCCAACTTCATTAGTACGAGGAAATGAAGTTCGTTTGTGCCGTAATTAAGTTATAATATCTGTACCGAGCGTGATAATGTAATGAGATATGCCTTAATTTGACAAATTAGCCTGTAGGCATACCGGAAACTTGAGGTGCATTATCGAATTAACATCATGATATACGTCGTCACCAGGCCAATTTTCGGATTCGTTTACACCTATGTTTAATACCTGCTACAGATTTCGCCGATATTTTAGTGTAGCATTTTCAGGTGACTTTTTATCGTTCATGCATGTTACTCTTTGCTATTTATATCATAATATGTTTGCGCTTACTATAATGTGAGCCCTTTGGACGTGGATGGCATTGATTCCGCCACTAATTTATTTATAACTCACCCAGAGAGCCGAGCTAAATACTAATTTAACTTATATTAATGCCATGTTTGCCTACGGTTACCGGAATGAGTCTAACAGAAGGAGATGTTAGGAACATAATGCACAGGATTTCTGTACGCATCCCCAGATACGCCAGAAACGATATGATGGATATGAATAAACACAGATAAGACAATCTAACTTTGTTTTCATTGTCATTGCAGCTTCTACCTGGCATAGTCAGGGTGAATATTTTACTCAAGACTACAATTTCTTATCCGCTGGATTGAAAACTAGAAAAAAAACTAGATAAGAAATAGATGAGCCGCAAAAAATCAAATCACTAGTACATGTTACGAATAGAAATTGGAGCATAAACGTTCAGCCTTAAAGAACCGAAAATCATGAACTTCATCATACATAGATTCTATAACTCTATAATTCTATCACATTTATAACTATTGAAATGAGGCCCTTTTGCATATTTATTGCATGTTTTTTTATTACGGACGTTGATAGAGTTTGTAAAATAAAAAGGCCCATATTTTTACGTTTTTCGATCCATCAATTATTTATCAAGTTACAAGCGACGAAAACTGAAGTTTCTAACCCTTTCAGAAAGTGGGCGTTCAAAGGACGTGCGCCTCCCACTTTGTCCAATCACAACTGAGACCGTGAGGATTATTATCAAGCTTTAATATAACAGAAGGATATATTATATGATAATATAACATATCTTTCTATGATAATGTAATATATCCTTCGCCTTATGACAATGGGGGACACACATCTGACTCTGCCAATGAATGTAGTTGCGACAGGTTCTGTGCGAGCAAACCTTCCGACACCCACCTCCACTCCATTCCCTTTCCCTAAAAACAGTCGAGGACGGTAGGTGGATGACGTAGATATCCTCAACGAGCTTGTTTGGTGGACATCACATTTTGCTTATATTAATTTTTGATTTATGAGTGAATGGCTCTGTTTAGAGGATTAATTTTTTCCCTAAAATTAATTTTTCATTTCCATCTAACGATTTCGTGTATAAAATAGCGATTTCGGTTCCGAGTAAACGCCCCCAGTACTACTTATGGTTCTGCTGTACGGAATGATGTTCTCCATTTAATTTCAACTATGCAGATACAGTGAGAGCAAAAGTTCTCTTTCGGCCAGCAGGTCCAATATTTTAGTGGGGACTCATGTTCCCTTTCGTTTGGTAAAGGCTTGTTATGCCATTATTAATGGGTTTAATATTACCATTCAGTAGCTTCATGTCCATAACTCGCAAAAATCGTAGACCAGTGGTGTAAATATCCCGCTCTCTCCGCCATTTATGGGAATTAAATTCTTTAAAAAAAACTCTAATTATAGTGTTTGACGGGGTGTCAAGAAGAGGATGAAAGAACAGGAATTATAAATTTGTACCATATCCCACAGTGACACTATCTATTAACGTAGCAACAGAAAACACAATCACAAACATTTGTAAATGGATAAGCATGGCAGTTCAGTGAGTTTTCTCTAGGATGTGTGAAGGCAGGAAAGATCACCTCGTACAAATTGACTGAATAACTATCATGTGTCCTGAAAAAATACCTTCGTCTCAGTTTATTATTGGCCAACTGTGAGCATGGTCTCCTGCTAGAGTTTAACATGGGTTCAAAACGAATAAATACTTTTTCAAATCGTTGTCAGCCTTAAAGCTTCGCTTTTCAAAAATTTGGTGTCGGGAAAAAGGAAATATTCATATACCTTCCACGTTCCGATTACTTAGAAAGTACTTAGGGTACTTTCATCCTATAACTGCATTTTTTCTATTTTCTTGAAGGCTGTATTCTTAAATACTGCTGCATATCGCTCATGCCGCTATATTTGATGATGAATATCTCTTGTCCAGCACTGAATTCATTTCGCTGACTTCAGTTGCGCCTGGGTGGGTGTGTTGGAAACTGTCGGGACTATTTCGATTAGGTTACCTAGTAGTCACGTGGCATAAACACGAACGGTTTGCAAATTTGGTGTGTCAAAACCGCTGACTTCAACTCCATTAATTGTTTTCTCTTGATTTTTTCTCACCTGTCTCGACCAAAGAGCTTCCAGTTGAGATAAAATGCAAGCTTCAAACACAACCCCTTAGGTCTACTATTTGTTATTTTTTGATTTCTGTAACGGTTGACGATTTTATCTCAAAATGACGATCCCACAGTCAGAAGTAAATAATAATTAATAGGGATTTCATTCACTGCAGAGAATAAATCAAAGGTTGTTGGAACATAGGTCAATAACCGGATGCTTGTTCTTCCTCCAACGTTTTTCCTTTTGGTAAGTTTTAACCGCGCCCTTGATGGGAAAGAGTGGTTTTTTGGATGCTCTTTCACATTCAGGCTTCCTAGCAAAATGTCCTCAACGCTTCACTTGCCTACCCTTTCGTCCTGGGCTCTCATTTCCTACCTCGTTGATCCTGGCACTCTTGCGTAGGATGACCTTTCCTTTCAGAGGAACCGTGAGCATTATGATAACCAATGCTCGTAAAACCAAGTCCATTGACTGTTTCATTTCCCTGAAGTAAGTGTCTGGGGCCCAGTTTTATTGGGCGTGATTTAACCGCTCCTCCCCTGCTGACAGTTATGGATGCTAAAGCATTCATTCTTTGAATGGCAATCCTCGAACTTTCTGGGAAAATTTCCTGATCACTGTTTAGAGACGAAACGGTGTCTCTTTTCTCTTAGTTACATAGATATCGTCCACAAAACTTCCCCTATTCAGATAAAGAAATATCTGTGTGCGTATATTCGCAATTGTCAAAAAGAATGTGGTGAAATGTTGGTCAGTGGTCAGAAAAAATTTGACCTCGACATTTTCAAGAAGTGAAGAATATATATTTATCCAACATACATGGAGCACACTACTGTATGGAAATGAGGCATGGACGATACTCCGTAAAGCAGCAGAGAAGTCACGGCTTGAAGCATTCGAAATATGCTTGTACAGAAGAATGATGAAGATTAATTGAATCGACCGTGTGACTAACGAGGAAGTGCTGAGAAGAGTGAGAGAAAATAAAAGCCTTGTGAAAAACGCAAGAAGAAGACAGGACAACTTAACCACCCACATATATGATGATGAAGACAGTAGTCAAACGAAAGGCTAACAGGTTGTTTACATACTGAATAGATTCAAATCTAATAGAAGTCACAGATTAAGATATGTCGGGAATATCAGTTTAGGTGGTTCTGTAGGAGATAGATGATATAATAAAAAAATGACAAATTTTGAAGACATTTTTATATTTACAGCAGAAAGAACAGGTTGAAATAAGATATGACCTTGTGTATAAAACATGCTGCCTATTAAATTGAAATGACTCGTTGATTTCATCTCGGAATCTCTAGGTTAATTTAGCAATGAAAAATCACACTAAATGCAGGAAAGGTAATAAAAAGATTTTTGGCCACCCTGGATTTCAATCCAAATACCTATTTGAATACGTATTCGGATTCATTCAAGTCATTTTCCATTTAAATCTTATATTACAATTATATTGATGTTTACTTTAGACACCTTTTAACGGCGATGATGTACTTTGGATAACCATTTACTATTATTACCTATTAACCCTATAGCTCTTAGTTGTAGGTGAGTAGTACTTGTTTGATGACCCTCTACCGCCGTCTACATACCCTTGCTGTCGCTGGCAGGGTATGACGTAGATGTGGACAACTCATAATGAAAGGAAAATCTTTAAGGAAAAATACTAATTTAAGATTGTAAGTCAGAGCTTTATTCTTCTCTAGCCGAGGAATTGTGCTTTCACTATCACGCAATCGTCGTCAGACTCTGCAGTCCACTGATCGTGGAAATATGATGGCATTGGTAAACTTAAGCATTCTATTTGAAGGTTTCCCGTCTCACCAACAAACTTAAATCTTCACCTAATATTAAAGTCGACAATCTTTGCTTATACCTTATGAATACTGCCTAAATATTTCCGCTATGATCGATTCTTGTCGTGATATAATGGCTAGCGATTTTCCTGTTCCCGCTTAGAGATCTCTGCCATAGACTACGAAAAATGTTGTTCTCTCCGAGACGAGTTTTCCGTGGTCACCCAGAGCCTGGTCGTCGGTGCGGGGGTGGTACGTTATCACTCAACCCCGAACGCACACTTCTGGAACTTAATAAGCGCTCTGCATGAAAACGTGAAGGGGTAAAGGCGCAAGGGTGAGGAGGCTGGCTTTGACGGGTGGTGTTGGGGCCACGGGGATTAAAAAGTCAGAATTTTTTTGAGAGAGGGGGGGGGGGGGGTGCCTGAGTTGAGGAGGAGTCTGCAGAAGAAAGAGATCCCTGGTGACACAATTAGCTCCCTCTCCCGTGCTCTTCACCGCCTCTCCCCCACCCCTTCCCTCATTATCTCCGCTCCTTAATTCCTATATCTCTTCCCCTCGGCCGCATTCCTTGATTCCCCGTGCCCCCGCTCCCCATCAATCTCCCTCCCGCACCCCAGCGCCTTGCCCGTGGCCCACCATTTCCCTCTTCCCTTCCAACTCCCTCCGCTCTTTTCTTTAATTGATCACTTGGCTCACCAATTTCATTCTTTTAGCAACCCTGCGTCTATTTTTTTCGTGAAGTTGACCTTGAATTGCGATATCGTACCTCGAGCATTTGCCAGAAAGTTTGAATGAACATTTCAGGGATTGTACGCTTATCATGTAATATCTATTGAAGGTGTAAAGCTTGAAATATTTGTTGAAAGTATGGGAGACCACGATAGTCCTAGACCAGATATTCAACTCTGCATGAACTCAAGACTTTCAAGATAATTGGCTACTGATTTTGTTTCCGTTATCTTTATTTTTAATTTAACTTCACTTTTTCGGGTGCTCTAAAATATTTGGAGTCAGAGTTTTACTCTTTTTTGCTCAGGTTCAGTAATTTCTCTGGAGATGTTGCGTTAAAGAGTTCATCTATCTTTACGCTGGGTAATGGTTTATGCATTGAGGATTATTAGTTGAGCTTAAGTGAGTGGGAATTAAAAGCAAAAGCAGTAGTCCTAGCCCTTACAATATCCCTATTAGTGCATTAAACATCCTTTTTATTGCCTCGTTAAACCTTAGCCTTATTTGTATTACATCCCCAAAAAAAGGTGAAATCGAGGATGCTGATGAAACTGATTGGAAGATTCTTCTTCGGTTTAAGTGTGATCAAGTTCCTTGAATTTAAGACATTAAAGTTACTTTAAATAGTATAGCAAATATGATATATGTCCCGTAATGCGTATTGGCTTTCATGAGAACAACGGTTGCGTGATTATGTGAATTCTTCAAGGGTCTTCATCCGGTTTATTAATTTCTCACAATTAGTGGATTTAGGACTGTGACGTTGTCTCTTAAAATGATCTTACCATCCATGCCATGGAAAGTGAAGCCCTATGCGGGTCTCGAACCCGCGTCCTAGAGTTTAACAGGCAAGAGATTTATCTTGCCGCCACCGAAGCCGGGAGGATGAGGCTCTCCATCTCAGCCAAAGTTTCGATGAACGACTCGCTCATCATCTGCAGGCCAAGGGCCATTACCCTGCTCTGAATGCCTTACCCGGTTGAAGATCGGAGGAGAATTCACTCAAAATATGCGCTAGGAAATCGCCAGAACTTTGTTTGCGTAATTGTAAATCTTTCTAGTTTTTTCTAATCTTAGCTTAAAAAATTCAAAATTCCTATTGTATCTACTTTCTTATGTTTATGGATCATTTCATGGTCGAGAATGAGGAGCAACATAGTCAATCGGTGTTCTACCCCAAGGATTGTGTTTGATAGGTGAGTGTAGAGTTCACCCCGTACTAAGCCATTGGCGTATGAAATTCATACCTTCAGGGTTGGAGGGGGCAATTACTTCCCCTGGGGCAAAAAAATTTGTCACGATAAAAATAGAATGGCGAGGATTTTTAGGTGTGGGTGTCTATAATAAATAAATAAATGTAAATATATTTGCAAATGGTGCAAAGGATTGGGAAGTGGATTAATACATGATATTACAATACACTACACAATAACACACTCTACAATGAAATTTACAAAAGTAAATTCGGAAGTATAAAGCAATACATATCAGCATGAACACAGGCATGAATGGACAATTATTCTTCAGAATAAATCATATAAAAATCAGTTTAATTGCTCGATTTCGGACGTAATGTATTTCATTTTTCACTAAAATCCTTTACTGAATTAGAAAGCCAGGAATTGAACCTGGGATTGGTCTGTAGTCTAGAACTTAAACCAAAAGGCCACCATGACCCACAACATATCCGATATGGCTTAGTTTTTATTTTAATTTTTACGTCGTGACATTGGAATTGGACTGGGGAGGTTAAGGAAATAATTGGTTCTTTGATTAAATGCAGGTTTATAGATTTTTAGTGAAAAACAGCTACTTAGTGCTTTTTAAATAATAATTAGGTTAAAATATAAAAGCTTAGTAAAATATAACGAAACAATGGATTAAAGTCGTTGGAAAGGAGCAAGTACGGGAAAAGGGACTATTCCCATTGGAGATCTTTTCAGTGGGAGATTGTTTTGCGTGATGGAAACGGTGTATTGTAGCAATGCGGTCAGAATCATTTAATCGGAAATATATGTAGTGAAATAGGTTACGTTAGGACATGGATTATCGGAAATCTGATTGGTTCTAAAACGGAAATTTCGAGTGGTACGAGTTGGAACGCGTTTTGAGAGGTTGGAAAGAAGATCTTGGTAACGGAAGGATCCAGTCACAAAAAAAAATTCAGGTCAAAAGTACATCGGCGACGATGGAATAATGCAAGTCTAAGGGCACGGAAAACTTCTTCCTACCACTGAAGTTCATGTTGATGGACGCGATAAACGACTGTGGCTAAAAAATCCTCTGAGTGATTTGAGATCGTGTTGGGTCAGGAGCAATCCAATGGATTAGCAGTATTCTAGCTCTCTATATCCCTTGCATTTTACCGCAAGGCATTTTTAGTGGGACGCACTACGCTTAGAAGAGGGAGATATACTCATCATCATCATCATCGGTGAAAATTTTTAGGGTTGGTTGGACGCAGCCCTCCACTCGATTTTTTCATCGGCCAACCTCTTCACATTGTCGTAATTCCGCTCTTTCACATCCTTCACGACCTTTTCAATGTATTTATTTATCCCCCGGGTTTACGAGAAATACTGCGACTAAATATTAGCATGTTTTTAAGGTGAGGTGATAAAAAGGCATGGATTTATCCTGTCAAGAACGCATAAGGAGGTAGTGCTGATCCCCTCTTTTCATCATGAATACACTTTGCCCGAATCATTAGCAGTTATGGCGGGTACGTAGGAGGAACGCCAGGTATTTAAGGCAGTTGGAGGTGGGAGAGGCAATTTTTTCCCCGGGGAAGCGACCTTTTTTTGAGACTACTTTCGTCGATGGTGTCGGAGGCATCCTTTCCACCGGAGAAATCCTTCAGAGCCCCGCAAAGCGGTGGGACGGAGTGACAAAGAAAACTCATCGCCCGACGCTCACGAGAATCGATTCACTCGACGATAGATCAAGAAATCCCAGAGGGCGCATCATGGTGAAAGGCTCTTCGGATTTCGGGCGCTGAATCCGGCGGTATCACTCAGAATCTTTTAGACGGATCATTTTCGGAGAAGTTTTGGAGCCGGGAACTGGTTCTGTAGGATCGACAGACGTTCCCCGTCGACTCGGTCGTCGTTGGAAGTTGCAGTCGGCGGTTTCGGTGCACTGTTCTCCGAGTACTCGAAAAGGAGCGAAGGCTTAAGAGTGGGAGGAGGCTGCTTGTGATAGTCGGAGCGAGAGACCGCGTGAATTCCAGACGCGAGGGCGCGTACTCCCGTCTAACTTCTTAGCGATAGCTCGAGCCACGTATCTCTTATGCCTCTCTGTACCTTCAGCAAGGCAGCGAGCGCATCCCACTTCCATTCCTCCTTTGAACAGAGTCAGTCTCCTTAGCCATGTGCTCCAACGGTACTTCCTCATGCGTGGAAAAAATACACCACGCCGTGAAACCTTTTGTCGAATAGAAATGTAATGCTTATGTAATGCATCAAGACCCACACTAACGTACCTTTCATCTAGCCTTTTGCGATTTTCTTTAAGAGTCGGAAAAAAAGTAATTAACCCATTTGTTAACCTCTCTTTTACGATTTTATACTCCATCTCCTTTTCAGGATATTGAGATTTCTTTCATATATTGCATCCCGTTCAATGACCTTCTTTCTAGGAAGTCGTTAGTGCATGAAATATGACAACAAATGCTGTGCTCAAACTAATGTTAGAACTATAAAAGCTCTGCTTTTGAGAGATATTGTGACGTATTGGTGCATATCGTTAGGTTTGTGGTGTAAATTTATATAGATTTCCCTTCATGAAATTTAAAGAACTAAGTTAAAGTATGTTTGCACTGTTAATCAACGTTAAGTGTAATGAAATTGTCAAGGTAAACCCAAAGCGTCAAGTCAATTTAAAATCATGGGCCCTTTTTGTTCCTGTCTTATCTTTCTATTTGATTAAAAATTTCATAAAATTTAATATACAGAGGGGATTAGTCACCTTGCTATCAAACGTTTACGTGTCAGGAAAATTTATTACCTTTTTGGATTTCATATCTACTTCCACTCGCTCTCTCTCTCTCACTTTCTCCATGAAAACTTGTGTTAAGAGGCTCTTCTTTTTATCGTTTCCCGTAATAGTCGTTTAACGAGTTTCCATCTTTTATGTAAGCCTTTGCTCATTGCCGCCTTACGGAATAATTTATTTAGACTTACACTCTAAAAGCTGCAGTGAAGAAGTGAAACTTGTGTTCATCGGAATCGATGTGCACCAGTGTGACGAGAATTTACTCAACCCCCGTTACGTTTAGTAATTAATGGATGCAAGGGGAATCTTATTCGTGCTATGCATTGCCTCCCAAGGATTAGCTCCGTCAGCTTCCTACATTCAATCGGGCTGGCTTCTCTAGCCGGCGTGCGAAATTTCCCAATTAAGGGATTAAATCGACCGTCAAAATACAAAGTTTGCCGAGAGTCGTTTGTTTTGATGGGGTGTGTGCGTGAAATACGGAAGCTAAGTCTACTGTCACCTTTTGAATTATGCTTCTGCGCTTAACTTAGAGAGTCTCAATTACTGGATTTCACGCACCGCACCCCATCATCCTTGGTTCTCACTTTATTTGCTATCACTCAGAGTTTAAGCGGAATAATACCCACATGGCAAATAAAGTTATGACTTTCAGGAAATTTCAGTTGAATTTAGTTTGGCAGCATTTGGTCAGGCATAATCTAGGCATTTGACTGATGTGAATGAGTACTGTAATGCTTAAAGGAAGTTATAACCTATCCACGCTAACTAGTCAATTTGCATGTCCTTCCTATTTTGTAACTTTAGGCATATATGTCCCTTATACGCTTCAATGACTATAATGTTGTGTAAAACCGGCTGGATCATATACCCGCGGAATATATGTATATATATACTGACATAATTTCTTTTCACTTTGTTTGCGAAGGTGGTTACTTTTCCGGGGTTTCTCCGAGCTCATCGAAAAGGAGGCAAGTGAGTCGTTTTTGGGATTCTATAATCGAACACTGGAGAGGTGGAAACACGAGAAGCATTTTCTTGGTTTGTTCTTTTCCTTCGCGAAATATTCTTTAAGTATTCATCGTGCCGAAAATCAGAGCAGCCATCATTTTCTCTACTATCCAATCATGATTTCTTGTTCCCTTTCGCATATCAAACGATAGAATTAGGCGGTAAGGTCCTCGACTCCACTTCACTCTCGAACATTTTTATCGCCGGTAAAATAACTTGAATTATCCTTCCGAATGTACATAACTATGTAAAGATTGAATTAAGCTAATGGGTTTCAGCGTCGGAGACTTCGTTTATATGCTCCTGTATCAAGAGATCAAATGACATACTAAATATTTCCGTCTTTGAAAATGTTTAGTTGAGGTTTACGGGCTTGAAATATGCAAGTGCACTTTTCATTATTAATAAGGGCGTTTACTCGGAACCGAAATCGCAATTTTGTACACGAAATCGTTAGATGGAAACGAAAAACGAATTTTAGTCAAAAAATTAATCTTCTAACCACAACCATTCACTCATAAATCAAAAATTAAAATAAGCAAAAGGTGACGCCCACCGAAAATGCTGCTGTGATAACATTGACGTCATTTTCCTCCCGCCCTTGACTGCTCTTAATGGAAGGGGAAGGGAGTGGAGGGGGATTCTCGGAAGGTCTGCTCGCAAAGATGCTGTCGAAATCGCTCCCATTGGCCGAGTCAGCTGTGTCCCCCCCTTTGCGATAAGGCGAAGTAGCTTCGCGGGCTCAGTTGTGATTGGACGAAGTCGATATACGTCAGAGGTTGCACCACACCCACTTTTCCGAAAGGGTTAAAAACATCAGTTTTTCGCCGCTTATAACTCGAGAAATAATTGTCGGATCAGAAAACGGAAAAATACGGGTCCTTTTATTTTACAAACTCTATCAGATACGGCAATAAAAAAAATATGGTGAACGATCCCATTCTAATTGTAATCCGAAGAATACACATCCGAAAATTACCAGGAATAGACCTCCACCACCACCAACGATACTTGCCATATAAGTAGGCATACTAGTTTTAATTTAGTATTCACGGAGAATTGACGAGTTTTCTTGTGATACGATGTAAAGGTTGTTTTTGTTAGCGAGTAACCTGAAGGCATTTTTTAAGCATTGAAATATTGCTGTGTTTATCATTTTGCAAATTTATTCATGTAATCTGATGGCGTATGTGTATTTGCGATGTAACTTTGATTCACTCTCCAAATACTTACAGAAAATCAGGAACAAGCACATTTTTTGATTCAGATATGAAGGAAAACATCTGGAATCCTCGATGAACCTTACAAAAATCGAACACTAGGTCTTTCATGAACGTTTTTAACCTATGAAATGTTGAAGGTGATTTGCGTCACCATGGTAACATCCTTAAAAATAATATTTACTCTTAGTACCCCAACCTATTTTAATCTTTGGAGGAAAACGTTTTTCTTGAAAATAAGCCGTTTTAATATTATTGCCAGATTTGATAACCTAGTATACTTAACATTGCGAGATATTTCAATCTTAAAATTCATAGATTACAGATATATTTCTTAAAATGGCTTCC
Source organism: Platycnemis pennipes (assembly GCA_933228895.1). Lineage (NCBI taxonomy): Eukaryota > Metazoa > Arthropoda > Insecta > Odonata > Platycnemididae > Platycnemis > Platycnemis pennipes. Next base: position 64,773,116 of record OW121846.1, on the reverse strand, counting down.
GTAGCTAAATTTTAAGGAAGCAAAATACACTGCATTGCACTAAAAATTTACTATTATCCATTAAACATTATTGAAGAAGTTATTCAATCAATAGAAACCTCAGGAACCTCTACAATTGGAATAAATTGAAATATACTGCAAAAGACTCTCTGTATAGTGCGAAATAAATTTGACAACCGACAAGGCCATATTTGTTCCAAGTCATGCAGACATTTATGACTCACATATTTTCCGGACTCGGAGAAGAGAAAGTTGTAAACGTAAACTGTATGAATAATCCTATGGAATAGTTTCTTATTCAATCAATTTGAGGCTTCGGGCATTGGAAAATCAAGGCACTGCAAACTAAGTGTTCATAATAGATGCCAGAGTAGAGGGAACAGAATGAATTAAATGAAAGAAAATGCGACGAAGAATCCCTTGAAGAATACTATATTTGCTGAAGATTCTATGTATTGAATAAGAAAAGCGGTAGGGAACCAAAAATGAATGTGAAGTGGTAAATAAAACTTGAGAAAAGCAAACAATCAAGTCGAAAAAGTAGCTATTGATAAATTCAATGCAGATAAAGAGATATCGCGTCTACATATCCTTGTCTGCAAAAATAATTTCGATGAAGATATTGATAGCGCTGAATGAAATTCAGAGCTTCAGAGAAATGAAGGTTGGTTGGTTGGTTATTCAGGGGAGGCGACCGACAGCTGAGGTCATTTGCGCCATTTAGGATAGGTGGGTAATTGGGTAATGGTAGGAGTTTTCAGGAAACGGAAGAAGGGTGGAGAGAAACCCGGCGTCGGCATTAGCCTAATTTTAACGAAAGGCGCCAAGGGGACCACGGCTTAACGACCCATCCGACGGACGGAGTACTGAACTTGAAATGCCCTCCACTAGGCACTCAAGTGGGGACCGGTTTTCCACTGAAACATCCGCCACCGCCGGGAATCGAACCCGGACCCTCGGGAGGGGAGGCCAGTACTCCAGCCACCACACCAACCCGAACCCATTCAGGGAAATGATATTCAGAGTTATCCACCGTTTGCATAAAACACCGGATGGGATTAATCAACGCACACCAAAATGTGATAAATTCCACTATGTTGCAAATTCGTGGAATAATCTGATTTTCTAGGAAACACATGCACTAGAGGCAGGATTTGAAAATGTATGCAAATTATGCAAAAGGATAAATGGAATTAAGCAAAACACCCCCCTTCGCGACCTACTTCAACTCTGTCATATCCTTGCCATCATAGCAGTCAATCCTAGTGCTGTAAATGAGGAATTAAGTTGGAGGGAATAATTGGGAGAGGGGAATCAAGAGAAGATAAGGAGAAATTCACGGGAAAACAAATTTGCAAATTGGAATACTATATAAAAGAAATTTATGCCGCTGATATTTTAAGACTCGTTTCTCCTCTCTTCGGAATGAAAGACGCACACGTGCATATCTGCACGATACCTAGGGAAGGAAACCGGAAGTCTACGGATTTCTTGCCCCGAACTTAACCGGGAATCGGTTCAAGCATGAACGATAATGGGGATGTTCTCTAATTGGGTTGGTTTTGACTCACGGAGCCGTTCGGTGGAGGAAAACTTCATAGGAGTACATTTTTATTCCTCTCATGCATTCTACCCAGCACAAGGTCACAACGGGTCGTCATCCGAGAATCCTCTCCTCCGCCAAACTCTCGGGGCACGTGTGCCCACGTGGGAAGATGGGGACGGATGGAAATGGATGAGAGATGAGAGCAACCTCGTCTCCATCTCCATTCTCCTCTCACCTGCGCGGGGCGTGCGTAGGTACTGAAGTCCCCCATAGCAACGGCGAAGCGAGCGGAGTATCGGAGGCAGCAATTAGAAATTCCGGCAAAAAATCTCACTCCTTCATCAAACATCTTTAAAGCAACCGTTCCCCCGCCGTCCGTGGGAGGTGCATTTTCCCTTATTACAACCGGAATGCTCCTTCACTCCCCCACGGGTCCCCAGCCACGGCTCCCCTCACCCTTCCCCCCCCCTTTTCCTCCTCGGAGAGGCTCGCATAATTGCTTTCTGCTCCTTCTTTAGGTCCCTGCTGTCACTTGGCGCTCGGTTCTCCCACGCCGTGTACCACGGAGGGAGGAGGTCCCCCTCCATCTATCCCCACCTCTCTTCCGACTCTCCTCCCCCCCTTCCACCCACTTCCCCCCACTTCCCCCCCACTTCCCCCCTTTCCACTCGTCTCGACCGGCCGAAGACACACTCACACACACGAGACCGCTCGTCGTCGCGAGCCTAGTCTCGATTCCGAGTCAAGATTTGGATGATTCGATTTGGAGTCGCAAACGAGAGTGAAGGGGTGCTTTTGGGGAATCTCTCTTCAATCTCGTCTCGTCCTGGAAAGGGATTCCCACGCCACGTTTGTTTTACTCGTAATTTAAGGAAAGCTTAAGGTCTTTGACGATTCTATGTCGCTTTGGGAGCCTGAGAAGGAGAGGAGGTTGTAATTTACACTTCCATTGCCTCGCGTTCCGAGAAGTAATTCTTGATTACTTCAAAAGCCTGATGGCTGAGTCTAGGGAATGAGGTATCACGTACGCACTCCTTAATTGTGAATATTTCACTTCAACCCTGAAATAATATCTACCTACGACACATGCATAGGAGGGAAATCTCGTACGCGTAAGCAACCGGATATTTTCTGCTTCTTAAGAACAAATATTTTATCTACGGGTCGAGGTGTAATTTTATTTGTGCTTTTAGTAAGGATGTGGCAGTTTAGAATGTGGTTGCAACAGTTTCCCATAGCGACGGATGTTATCGAGTAAAGGAGGCTTAGGGAAATACTAGGAGTCTTTCATCAGATTCTTTAAAGATAGTTTTGAACAGCCTTATTCCAGGGAATAGAGGGTGTGAGAGGAAAAATACGGGAGATAGGAAGCATTATTGAACCCCCTAAACTCATAATACTACATTAAGGACGTGTGCAATAATTCACGTCTTTCGCAAGACATAACAAGGATTATGCATAACAGTCATTTGATACATTTCACGCAATGTTGGAAAACAACGATTCAAGCGTGATTTTTGCCATAAATATTTATGCAAACTATCTTTGCTAGCATCGTAGGGTGTAGTATATGCTTCCACCTCAGTACGCTGAGCCCAGGAATCATTATGTGTATTTTGAGATGCGTACTAATTTGTTTGTTTAAAGCGTCTAAAATTTCCTCTGCACTGCGGTCACTAATTTACTTCTGTTTTCCTAACCTAGAATCTGCGTTCACGGTCGAGGATGAATTTCCGCCGACATCATTTAAAGTACTAAAGCACCGAGAGCAGCTCTTTTCTCTGCAACTTGAGTAAAGGAACTGATTTTTTCCCCAAGGTGTTTGAATGTGTGCGTAAAGCGTCGCGCTTGAGGCTTTGACGGATGAAGATATTTTGGGAGGAAAATGGAAGGACGGAAAATGAAAAAGATACGGCGCTCTTCGCGTGAGTGCTCCGTTCCATCTTGCCATCGTTCTCGCTTGAAACTCATCCTCTCTCTCCATTGTGCTCATTTTTCCATAATGATATTAAGGCACGACTTCCTGTGAGAGAGGAAAACTAGGGAAATGCATTGATAATAGTTTACTTTGAAATAGGGTCTGGCGAATCTTGTATTTCCCCGTTGTACTATCTTCGTCTTCTTTGCAGCGCGTTACATCCTATTCCTAGTCGTGTTGGTGCGTGTGTATAACATTGTTCTGAGTGTCTTATTTTGTATTTCAGCAACATTACACATGACAGCTCAATGTTCAAGTCTTCCTGCCGTGGTAGCCAAGTCTTTACGGCTATATATACGGCGGGTTCGATTCCCGCCCAGGATATGAAGTGGTACCCCGAGATACGAGTGCACTGACATACGAGTTTTTTGCGATTCGAACAGTCACTAGGGTCACTAGGTCACTAGGGTTAGAGAAATTGATTGCCGAACCGACCGATTCAAAAAGTCCTTTTTCCCTCGAACAATTAGAGATATGAATAACGGTAAATATGTCCTATCGGAGAGTAGCAATGAATAGCATTAGTAGCTGCATGTTGGTATGAGTACTTAAAGCTAACCCTACTAACAGAGTGTTTTTGCATGTTTGCTTTGCAATTTCTTTCTTTTTTGAATAGTGTAGTTCTGACTACTATATTGATACTATTCCTTTTTTATGTATGATATGTAGTGCATGTTCGGTGAGAAATCACCCCCTGCCACACACCCTTGTGGTGGCTTGCAGGGTATTATGTAGATGTAGATGTAGGGTCCTGAGATATGACTCAAAATTTGAGAAACGAGCCACTCTCGGTGACGTCACAGCCAGTTCGCATAGCGAGCCACCGCTTAGATTTGCGAGTCTTCCGCGTTCAATTCACGTGTTCACTTCGTTGCAGAAGCATCTCTGTCAAGTTGTTTTAATTTTGTGTTATTTGGAACTTAAGTAGTTATTTATTTAATTTTTTCATATAAACATGAGTCCTAAGAGGATGAGTGTAAAGAACAGTGCTGAGAAAAGGAAAAAGATGATATCCATGGAATTAAAGCATGAAATAATAGACAAACATGAGCAAGGTGTAAGAGTCATAAACTTGGCGATTGAGTGTGATCGCACAACTTCTACCATATGTACTATTCTGAAGCAGAATGACTCGATAAAGGCTCTCCTGCCAAGGGTTTTAAAATCAATTCAAAGCTACGCAACTCTGTCCATGAAAATAAGGATAATCTTTTTCTTTTGTGGTTGACAGAGAAGCAGCTTGCTGGAGACACTGTGACTGAGAGTATAATTTGCGAGAAGGTACGAGTCAAATGCAAAACGAGTACGCAGATTTGCTGCAACAGAGCACTGGTACTCCAGCACAGGAGCAATTCAAATCCAGTCGAGGGTGGTTCGAAAATTTTCGAAGAAGGACCGGTATTCACTCCGTTGTCAGGCACGGTGAGGCAGCGAGCTCTATGGCGGCTGAGGAGTTTGTGAAAACTTTTGCTGAATTGTACGAAGCTAATGAATACATCCCCCAACAAGTTTTCAACTGTGACGAGACAGCACTCTTTTGGAAGGAAACACCAAACAAAACTTATATAACGGCAGAAGAAAAGAAGATGCCAGGCCACAAGAACATGAAGGATAGGTTGACTCTCGCACTGTGTGCAAATGCAAGTGGTGACTGCAAGGTCAAGCCGCTGCTCGTATACCACTCAGAAAACCCCAGAGCCTTCAAGGCACATAAGGTTATAAAAGAAAAGCTACAGGTTATGTGGAGGGCAAACCCAAAAACGTGGGTCACCAGGAATTTTTTTGTGGAATGGGTCAACTTGGTCTTTGGTCCTGCCGTTAAGAAATACCTCGAGGTCAATGAATTGCCCCTGCAAGCCCTTCTTGTCCTCAACAAAGCTACTTGCCACCCGTTAAACCTAGAGGACGACATCCTAGAAGAGTTCAACTTTATAAATGTTCTCTACCTTCCACCCAACACCACCCCTACAACCAACAGGTGATTTCCAATTTCAAGAAACTTTTTACCTTACACATGTTTCAACGCTGCTTTGAGGTTACGGAGAGCACAAACCTCACCCTTCGAGAGTTCTGGAAGGACTACTACAACATTGTCATATGCCTCAAAATTATTGAAATAGCATGGCAGGGTGTTACAAAAAGGACCTTGATCTCTGCATGGTAAAAGCTGAGGCCTGAGGCTGTGACTGAAAGGGACATAGAGGATTTGGACCTGAAGAGGGAGTACTGGAAGAGATTGTGTATCTCGTTCATGGGCCTGGAAGTGGATGAGGGAGATCTCAAAGAGTTTGCCAAAGCACATTCCGAGGAACTGTCGACGGAAGAGTTGACCAACAATTGGAACGCAGCAACAATTGGAATTTCTGCAGGAGATAGCAGAGGAGCCAGAAGCGGTGGAGGTTATCGCTTCACGTGAGATAAAAGAAGTGTTGGCAATGTGGGAAAAAGTTTCGGACTTCGTTGAAAAGAACCACCCTGAAAAGGTTGCAACTGGTCGTGCATCGGCGCTATTTCATGACACGTGCCTAACCCATTTCAGAAACATTCTAAAAGGGAGAAAGAAACAGAGCTTGGACAGGTTTCTATTGAAACGCGCTGCGGATGAAAGTGACGAAAGCGTGATAAAAAAGAAAAAAAAAACTGCTGAAGAAGGAAAAGCGAAGCAAAAGTGAGGGGAATGAAAAAAATCAATACGTACGTACCATACGCTAATTGACTTTGCCAATATGTTTATTGCTTTATATTATCTTTTATCGGATTTAATTTGGTTTCTATGCAAGGTTTGTTCATTATAAATATATTTTTGTACGTTGAAAACATTTTAAAAAAACATTGGGATGATTTTTTGGGGTCTGGCACGAAATAATCACATTTCAATTAATTTCAATGGGGAAAATTGATTTTAGATACGAGTATTTTGACTTACGAGCTCAGTAACGGAACGAATTAAACTCGTATCTCAAGGTACCACTGTATAACCCTTGTATTGGAATTTTGATACTAGGTTAGACATTGCGAAAGAGCCTTATAAATTGAATCGAATCAGGCGATACTTTGTGAAAAGTGACATACTGACAGGAAAATTTGAACGATATTGTTTTCACACACTTCGTATGGACATGCATTTATGCCTCAGAATTGTCCAGATGATTAGCTGTTAAGTGAAAAATGCATCGTTCAAGTTTTTCTGTCAGAAAGAGTCTTAGCCGTTGGACCACCTAGAAACCAAAGACTGCTGCTACAGTGTACCACCTCAGTTACTTCAGGTACAAGTAACATATCTGTTTGTTGTTGGCTGAATTATTGGTTTAACCAGTAATTTATGTCTTTTAACTACACAAGACTACATAAGTCTTTTTAATAAAATATAATTTACCCAACAAAATTTAAAATTTTATGTGGAATAGTTAATGTTTTAAAGCTTAAGAAGTGGTGAAATATGACCTTAGGCTTCGACGCACCCGAAAAACTAATCCTTTCCTATCCCGGGCTGATGGAAAACTGTTAAGAGATAAAAACCGAAGCCGTCAGTTTACGGTTTTGGTCGTGAGCAGTCTTCCTCAGTATTTCTAGTGTCAAAGTATAAATGTCAGTGCTATCGTATCCAAATATCATCGCAGCGGCATCAGTAAATCTCCAATGGGCTATTTAAGGGGAATTTTATTTCCCTGGGAATTTCTTTTATTACTATTTTGTGTGATTTTATTTTGGTCACCCGTGACAAGATAACCATAAATATAAGGTACGGTAACGAGAAAAGATAAGTTCATCCAAGGCTACCAGTAATTTCGAGAACGAATAGCGGCTTAGAGAAGGTTCCACACCTACCCTCATCCTCTCCACCTCCTTGAGAATGTATAAATGCACAGCTAAGGCTTATCACTGATGCCCTGATGAGGTATCCAGGAGCAGGGACGAAACGCAGGCCTTTTTAATCTTAACGCGGGTAAACCCAAAAGAAAATCACTGGATTACAATAGCTATTTACATATTTGGTGATTGTTGAGATATTTTCGCACTTCCCTCTGCATCTTTGACGAATGCAAAAATTGCATTTCATTATTCACCTTTACCATAATTTTCACCGCATGAATAACAACTTCATCCGTGCGTGTGTCCCGAGTAGCAATCCTATATGCCCGTGCCTTCGAAGATGGCCGTTAGCCTATCAAATCAGCTTAGACGCCTCCTCCAGTATATTAAAACCTCCATGCTTTCAATGACCGCCCGGCCCTCTGTTGGGCGCTTGAAAATGCCGTGACATTTGAGTTTGCGGCTGAATAACGTCCTTCAACTGTACGCGCGCGCAAAGATTACGACAAACACTTGCAATAATGGGACTGGAAAGACGGGGCTAAGTTCGGGAAGCGCATTCACCCCTGGTTTTCAAAAGGAAAACAGCAGCTGCATAGCGGTTAGCTTCGCCCTCCCCCTCCCCTCAACATGCGTTTTGATAGCCTTTATTCTCGTCAATTCAGCGTTTTCAAAAGGGAGAGACCTCTCGATTTGCCCAGGCGGGTGTTTTTTGAGGAATACTCATGTGCTGCTCTGTTGGGAGGGGAGTGAAAATTCTAATCGTTGGAAACTCCATACGAAAATTCCTTGTCACTTCGTTTGCAGTGTCACAAGCAGCTTGGGAAATAGAGTGTGAACTGTGTCTGTAATGTAAAGAACCTGCTCTCAAAGGGAAGTAATTATCCGACAGAGCAATTCTGTATTCAGGGTGAAATTTGTATGTGCACTCAGCCAACACAATTGGCTTTCTGGTGGAAACCGACACCCTCGCGTGGCTGCGGTAAGCGGAGGAGTCGACGGGAGAGCTTCGTTCTTCGGGAGGGGTGAGCTTCCTTTCAAACAAAGTACTCCTTGAATGTGAGATAAAGCCTCAAACTATTCGCAAACAGGGGTTTTGATATGGGCGCATATCTGCGTTTGACGACGGTGTCAAACGCCCGTAAATGGTAGCCCTCACTAGCAGATAACTGATTGGATCTAGCCTAATTTGGATGAGAAAAACCGTTCAAAAACAAATCGTGCGGGGAAACTTGGTGTCGAATCCAAATCTGACCTCACGTCATGGCAATTGGAGCCTTTTGCGTGAGAGGACTTAATTCAGTGAGCACATAACTCGGATGCTATGGTAGCTGTCGTTTCAAGTCAGTATGCGTAGGGTTGTTAGAGAAAAATGGTAACTTTTCAATTTCTCTCTTTTTGTGTGAATATTGCCCTCATTAATGACTTCGAATCCTTTTTCCGATCCTTCAACAGGTTCATTGGCCATACTCGTGCCTAATGACAAGGAAATATGCCCTTAAATCTGTGAATAAATGCATTCTCTCATAGGCTTTTTTTATCTGTAAACTAATCTTAGTACCATTTAAAATATACAACCTTATTTAGCTTCAAAATATATAATAAAGAATCTTGAATCTCATTTTTCTCAGTATAGTGCTCTAATATTCATTGAGTGAGAGAAAGCGAAAATTTAGGCTCTTTTTAGAACATTTTTCATGTGATATTTCCGAAGTATAGTATTCATCATCATCATTGGTCAACAGTCCTAAGATTTGTTTGACGCAGCCCTCCACTCCATTCTCTTAGCGGCCCACCTCTTCGTATTGATGTGATTCTTCTCTTTTACATCCTTCGCAATCTGGTCCTCATAAGACTTTGCCTTTGCCATTCTTCCCGTTCATTTTTCCCTCGACAATTGTCTTCATTAGGCCATCGTGTCTTAAGATGTGGCCGATTAAGTGGCCCGTCTTCTTTTCAGGGTTAACAACCTGAGACCACAAGCACCAGTACCCCCTAGGCTATATGGTCTACCTAAGATCCACAAGAATGGCGCACCGCTAAGGCCAATTGTGAATACAATTGTCTCCGCTGCATATAACTTTGCGAAATACCTCACCGGGCTCCTAGCGCCATTGGTGGGAATCTGCGAGCACCACGTCAGAAACTCCGCAGATTTTTTGCAAATCCTGAGGGAGATACGTCTACAAGAGGGAGACATCCTGGCGAGCTTGGACGTGTGCCTTTAGGTGACACCCTTCGTCTCCTAGAGACCAAATTTGACGGAAACACGGTGAAGTTATTTCACCACGTTTTAACTTCAAATTACTTTCTATACGACGGGAAGTACTTCGAGCAAGCCGATGGCGTGGCCATGGGATCAGCCCTATCCCCCGCTATAGCCAATCTCTTCATGGGAGATTTCGAGGAAAAGGCCCTCAACTCAGCACCTCTCCGCCCAAAGCACTTCTTCCGGTACGTGGATGACACTTTTGTCGTGTGGCCACATGGAAGGGAGACACTCGACGACTTCCTGCAGCATATGAATAGCCAACATCCGAACATCTACTTCACCATGGAACTGGAAAATGACCGCAAGCTCTCATACCTGGATAACCTGATAATGCGGAAGGCTGACGGTACACTCGGACATTTTAGACCGGACCGTTTACCGGAAGCCAACGCACACCGACCTATATCTGAACGGCCGGAGCCACCACTACCCCTCCCAACGCCGGGAAGTGTTAACCACTCTAATCCACAGATTTCGGTCCGTTGCTGACAAGGACAACCTACCGCAGGAGCTAAGCCGCCTAAAAACGACTTTCCGACAGAACGGGTATAGTGGGAGAGAAATCTCATTGGCCCTAAAAAGGTCCTTTGACAAGCAAAGAGTGGATGAGGAAAACGAGAAACCATTAGCCATAGCCTGTCTTCCTTATGTCGCTTCTGAGTTGGGCAAATTTCTAGGATTTTGGCCAGACACAATATTAAAACCATCCACAAACCACCCGGGAAGCTAAAAGACATCGCTGTAAGAATCAAGGACCCCCTTGGCATAAAGAATCCTGGTGTGTACGCGGTGCCTTGTGAATGCGGAGTGGTCTACGTGGGAGAAACGGGACCATCGAGACCCGATTGAAGGAGCACCAATGAAATCTGCGTTTGGGGCAGAATGAAAAATCAGCCATTGCTTCAACGAGGACCACCGCATCAACTTCAAAGATGCCCTAAAACTCGCCCACACCACCTGGTATGTGGACCGAGTGTATAAGGAAGCCATAGAAATTCATATACGGAAGAAAACCATGAACAGGAACTCCGGGTACACAATCAGCGGCACGTGGAAACCTGTGCCGGGAAAAATCGAGGAGGTGAGAAGGAAAAAGAAGCAGCAAAACGCCAGCCAATCAGGAGGCTCCCTCGACATGCCCTCCATCATCGATCAATCACGAGTCACCTGACCCGTGAAGACATGCATATATGGTGGACAATTTCAGGATGGCACTCTTCTCTCCCTGAAGATGATCCTCGAGTCGAGTATCGAAACGTCGACCGAAATGGACGCCCTTACCCGGTGGAAAACCCGAAAACACTCCTCGAAGGAATTTTGCTTCCAATTGTCAAATTAAAAAAAATCCTTTTCTGTCCTTTTACTGGTTAAAAGGTTTTACTGCTGCTTAAGCAGCGGTGGTTAAGTTAACTTTTGCGTAATTTAAAGCAATAATGGAGATCAAGACTCAAATGTCCCTAATGAGGGCGATTATATGGTAGTAGATTTTTCCCAGATTTTTTTTCAGTCAGTTAACGTGAATGGTTTTATTGGAACAATTTTTCACCAGAAATATATTTGTCTATGACGGATCGCCTGGGCTATTCTAATATCAAATACTCATTTGCTTCGTCTTAAGATGGTTGCTCGGCTTCCCAGATAACAATACTCTTGTACCTCCTCAAGGTTTTGTTTTCCCAGTTTTATGTTGGTCCTGGCTATGATTCTCCTACCGCATATCCTATCTTTCTTTTTATTGACCTTCAGGTGATATCTGGCCATTGTCATTTCCATATTTCCTAATAACTCCTGTGCAACTCTTTCTCTTTTCAGCCATGACTACCATGTCGACGGCAAATCGCGCATGCTAATTTTCTCCCCGTAGATATTCACTGCGAAAGACCTTTCTTTGACCTCTTGGTTGGCTTTCTCGATGTAGTCATTGAATAGTACCGGGGACACAAACAAACTTGTCGTACGCCTTTCTTTATTCCTTTTTCTCTACAGCTGGGCTCTGTTTCATCAGAGCCATCTGGTTATTATAGTGCAGTCTAATAACCAAAAATGTTTCCCTATGGAATCTTCGTCCCATCAAAAGATGATCGAATAAAATGTTTTAATGAGGACCCGGTAATTATAACATTGGCTTTTAGATCTCAATGGTGAATTGAAGGTCAAAATGCTTTCTAGTGAACGTCACTAATGTGTGCTCATGAAAGTCACAAATGTGTCCTCATGAAAGTCAAGAATACGTCCTTGAAGTAATAAATATGATCTAACGGCATAATGTGTCCCTATGTGTCCCCGAGTGAGCAAAATATGTGTGTAAATAACAACCCGGCCATCATTAATGTTTCCAGAAAAATCGTTAATGTAGGGCACAATTGTGACCCAAGAGCAACTATTATGATCCAATAACAGAGTAAAATTGTATTTAATGAAAGTAAGGAATATGTCTTTTAAGTAATAAGTATGACTTGAGAACCACTAATGTTCCATTTGAGAACCGCATATGTGCCCCAAAGTGAGTCAATAATATTTCCTTATGAGAGCCCAGCAATCATAAATGTGGTTTCAAAGATTTAAAGAAGTCTGTTATAGCTATATCACATGGTGAGACCCCGGAAAGCATGCAGATATAATAAAAAATATGGTCTAAAAATCACAATAGTGACTTTCAGAACACTATTGTGTCCTAGGGAAAGTTACGAGTGATGTGTCCAGATGCGACCTACGCATGCGTCCCAAAAAGGGTCAAAACTGTTTCTAAATAAGAGCACGGCAATCATTAATGTGCCCGGAAAAATCATAATTTTGACTTAAATGTTCTAAATTGTGACCATTGAGCAATAAATATGGTCTAATTAAGATCTTGAATTAGTTCTAATGGAAGTTGCGAATTGTTTCTCTTGAGTCATAAATATGAAATATGGACTACTTGAACCCTTGATATTCTCTACTGTAATTTCGTCGGAAAATAGCAACAGAATTTTTTTTACTGTAAGGTATGATAATGTCAAAGCACCATATAAATACATAATGTCTTTTTAACTTTATAAAAGTCCCATCACAATGCCTCCATCAACTTGGAAGACTTTTGACAGACAATGAAGGCAGCCTTTTGTTTTGAAATTTATTCATATTTGGACCTTTCTATCGAACGAATGGTTTGAAATCAGTGCCAATGGTGTTTTTCTCTTTTCACCAATCATTTATGGGTATTTCTGCGTAGATTAAAGTTTACACCTAAAAAAATCAATATTAGAGTGTTTTTTTGATTTTTTTGCGATTTTCGACAACTGCGCACATCCTAGTTAAACTATGCCTTATCTGTCCTATATTATAACGCCTAAGCAAAACACCCGCGTATACTTAATGGAGCTATTTACGTTACCTCTACGTTGCTGCTTCAAACTTCACTACTTGCAGTCCTTTCCAGGCAATAGCATAACACTTAACGACATGCCATGGACAGTTTCAAATAAAAATGAACCAAATGCGCCAAGGATGTATTCATACTAAAACTGAAATATAGGGAATTGACTGTTAGTCAATATCCGATACCTGGCCTAGTCCAGCAATAACCTCTCTACTGCCGTTTCAGGAGTGTTGAGAAAATAGTCATTAAAATCTAAGCCTGTCGAAATTAAAATTTAAGCCTTGTATAACCCCAAAAATATGTTTACGTACAAGTTTGTGTAGAAATGGTGATTATTATTTCCTTTCAATAAGTTTAATTGACATTATATCTTTTCCCTGTGGACGAATTTTATCCTATTCTCATCAAATGTACTTCCTATATTAAAAAACGGAAAGAATCGACGAATGAGGGCACAATGTCCTTATTTTTTCAAAATTTCCATTACCACCGAAAACAGCACTTGTGGCCTTAACATAGGGGTATTAAAAACAATTGACAACAGACGAGCAAAGACATCCATGTCCTGGGTGGTGAAAAACCCTCTAAAACGGGACTCGAACCCGCGACCCCCACGTTATCATACGAGGACTCGGCACAACCACGCCGCCACCGGGGCCGACCAATTTGTGTGTTGTTGCCTTTTCTCTATGGCTATACCAGATTAATCAAATTGTGTTTATTGGTGCAGTTAGTTACCAACAGATTGCCACAGAAATCACTACCCTCTTTTTTACATCACAGATTTGCCATCCTTGACTAGCACCATCAGAAGAACCTTTTTGGTTTCTCAGGGATCTTTATATTTCTAAGCCTAATATTTACAGCAATATTAACTCCAAGGAAGCGATTTTTATCTCCAGTTGTGAAGACTGAATACGGCGGTTCACAATTTCCTCGGAAAATAGATAATATCAGGGAAAAGCAATTGAGAAAGAGAGCAGAATTTGAAGTCACTCATCGTGTCACTCACGTGATTGTCGCTTTGATTTCAATTTTCGATTAAAGTATGTTTACTAAGGGTATTCTATCAGCAACACTCTCTTATTCCACGAAGTTAACTCACAAAATCTCTCTCTCAATCAAACAAGTTAACTCTGGGTAAAAGTGTGAGTGTTGGTTGACTGAAAATATTCCTTCCGCTACGTTAACCCTAAATCTGTTCAATTTACAGGGCTGTTTTCACTGGACGGTGACTGCATATGTTCTGTTGAACTGTGGAAAGCTCTTTGCGTGGACGACACTGCGTCACTAAGATGCTGTGAATATGGCTGTACCATTTAGCTGTTTGGATCTTAAACAGAATAAATTGTTTGCTAGTCTCGATTAACAGAAAGCTGAGGTATTTTCCTCAATGAATAAATAGTCTCTTGATTTCAAAGAGGATAATAACAATTTTTGCCACATTTATCTTTCCTTCTAAAGGTGTCAGTTAATTGAGGACTAAAAAACGCCAAAATAAAATTTACTTGTCAAGAATACAAATATGCTGAAGCTTTGTATTACGAACTGGAGTAGATAGAAAATCGTTTCACTTACGATCGGAGGATGAATAAGGTTTCCTTTGTTAAGGCAAGAGACTTTTTTGTCACTTTCTTGGGCCACAAACTCACTTTCTTGCCTCAGGTAAAGTAACAAAAATACGAATATAGCAGTAAACGCTCGAGAAAGCCTCTGCCATCACTACGCGGACCGGAATAAAACCAGGCCAGTGACAATCCCATAAGAGCCCGTAGCATACGATTGCATACGCTAACGACTCCGCCCTGTCGTAAGTCAATATACAAGAAAACCACTCGCGCAAATTGAATCTAGCTCACCGAATTCTGTTGCTGGTAATAAAATAATTGACATAAAAATGAAAATCACTGAAATATTTATGCCAGAAGAATAAAAGAAACAAAATAGAAAAGAATTACCAAATCACGTTGACGCTAACATGATTTAGATGGTGTTATCGGCCGTGACATGGTGGAAACGATTCATTATATTAAAAATGAATAAACTTGATTTTTCCACAAATTTTATTTCCTTTCACTACCCAGGTTTCGACGGTTAAGTCATCATCAGGTGAATTCCAAAGAAACAGCGGTGAATACCAAAGAAACTTGGTAGAAAAACTGTTTCTTTGGTAATCACCTGGTGATGACTTAACCGTCGAAACCTGGGTAGTGGAAGGAAATAAAATTGATGGAAAAATTAAGTTGACTCATTTTTACTATAGCAAATATGATTATTTCAACTCTGAAAGTTGTGTCGTGTACATCTACATCTACATAATACCCTGCAAGCCACCATAAAGGTGTGTGGCAGGGGGTGAATTCTCACCAAACATGCACTACATGTCATGCATAAAAAAAGGATTAGTGCATGTATAGGCACTGTTCAAAACTACTCTATTTAAAAAAAGAAAAAAATAGCAAAACATGCATGCAAAAACATGCCTTTAGTTGGGTTAGCTATGAGTCCTTATACCAACATGCAGCTACCAATGTTATCCATTGCTACACTCGTACTGGATATATTTACCGTGTACAGCAAGTTAAAACAATAATTCGAACTTCACTGCAAAGTGCAAGCAAGGTTTTTTAAAAACAAGTTCATTAGAAAGGTCCCATGAAGTACATACATAGATTTGGTTAGGAGAAGCCCTAAAATAGTCATAAAGCTCTTGATGTGACAAATATTAGTTAGTCTAAATAAGATAGGAGCAATGAGGAGAAGGGTTAGTGACCATCCGCTCTACAGTTATCGTATTCCTTTCTGAAGTTCACATATCAAACGAGGTACTACACAAGCCACTGTCGGCAACATTTTCAATCTGGAGACAAAACCAATCCCGTTTGTTACTCCTGGTAAAAAATAACAAAAATAATAATAAGTATAACAAAATAACAAAAATAATAGTCTCTCTTCATTGCATCACAATCATTGTTAATAGATGTTTCTCAAATCGTAAGTTGTATAGGAGGAACTTACCTTCTTGAATCATTATGAGCGTCCAACAATAAGAATTGTCGCTCAAGTTGGCTACCACTATACCACTTGCACCTAGCTTCCGCAAAATATTTCACACAAAACAATAATAATAGGATGACTCCCACTCAATGCGCAACCGAAATATGGGTTTATGATAAAATAACTCACAAGCAACTAACCTTACACTTTTGCTGCCATCTCCAACTTCTTATTCGTCAATTGTTTACGTCCCGGTACGGGACGTCATATCCACATTCATACACCATGGTTTAAAATATAAGGTTAAGAAAACTTTTTTAAACAAATATCTAGCTATCACAAATAAAACAATAATTTCATTATATTAATTGAGTGTAGAAAAGGGAAAAAACCATAAAAATTTCATCTGAAGATGATATAAACAGCCAAAACCCGGGTCGTAAATATAAGGCTTTCTGGTGAAATTTGCTTTGTTTGTTTCCTTTTCCTCCATGGAGAAATTTCACGTCGTTATCCCCGAGACCATGCAATTTGTTATTAAATGAACACTTGCTGCCTGTGAGGTGAGAGCAGCGCCAAATTATCACCTCTGACTCGAACCTGCAATATGTAAACTACATTTGCTTACATTTTGCAGTTTCAATAAACTGATGCGATATATTACGATGTGGTCACTGGCCTGATAAAACTCTAATCGTCAGATGCGCGCAGCACTTGGTTTGTCAACCGACTGGGTAGCGTATTTCTTTTACATGATGGCGTCGAAGTGCAAGAAATACCCGTCGTTAACATCAATGATAAAATCCGCTTTTGGCTTCCTGCAGCTCCGTAGGCAAGTATTTATATTACCAGATGCAGACCGAGTCCCATTCTACTGAAGGTTATTACCAAGTCCTTGGACGGTATGTGATCGCATATTCCGCTTAGGGAGAGGCGTTTGTATCCATTAGTGTTCGGGTTAATTACTGTCGTACTTAATTGAGTTCTCTGAGTTGACGTTGGGTATAACCATTAGTGTGCTAGTCATAGTAATCATCAGCACTAGAAGTGACGGTCACCTGCTTTCGCCACGTTGGATAGAGATGTTAGTGTGTGAGAAAGAAAATAAATTCCCGTTTTCCCGGCAAATGCATAAACGGAGGCAAGATGGCGTGAAAAGTTGGATGGGATATGTGATTCGCCTTGAGGGGTTAGGGGTGTTTGCGTCAAGGAAGCTACCCTCGGGGCGGTGGAAGGGTGCCCTCCGACAAGGGTCTGGGTACAGTTGATGATCGTCTCCCGCGCGCAGTGTCGAGGCAATGGTGCGGCTCGCCGGCGGGCGCCGCCGTAGAAATATCTCACGGAGTGGGAGCTTCCCGCAGCTGCGGTGGCGCGGGTCGGGGAGGAGGAGGGCGTGGGGAGAGTCTCCGTACGTACAGATGCCAAGGAGGCGGTAACCGCAGGCGAGCAGCGTCATATGGCAGGCGCGGCGGCGCCTGTAAATGGGGGACAGCCGCTCCATTCCCGCTCGCTCTCCTTCTCCTCGGCCTCGGCGTGCCGCGGTAGAGAGAGCGGGTGGGGCCCTCTTGCCGGAAATGGCAGAGGAGATCACCTCTCAGCTGTGGCGAGGAGGGCTTTGGTGCCGTGACCCGTCCGAATTCAGACGACGGTACACTTCCCCAATCCTTGACGTCAGAGAGCACTTTTGCATTAAATTGACGCTTCGTGTTTTTACCGATCGATCCATTAAAACTCATTTTAAAGTTATTTAAACACTTATTTTAAGCTTATTATACTTATAACTGCATGTAAAAATAATATTTTTAAATCTAATGGAATATGTTTGGGAAAAATTATCCCTATAAGGTATGATTTTATCAATATAAAATCTCATCCTCCTCCTCTGCTAATCACTTATTTTTTTAAAAGGCTTATTTTTTGAAAAACCTTCTATTGACTTGAGTTCTTACTTAATATCCATTTATGAGAAGCATGCTGCAAATATTCTCACCATCAAGCCCCATAGATTCTGGCACGACGAGGAAGGTAATTGACTAAACACTAATATATTACCGTTTGGTGAGCTATAAATTTTAAACAAGATGACGAATTTTATGCTTAAGATGCTAATATTAATAAGGAATAAGCTTTTATATTTTACAACAAATATACGGTCATAAATTTACCGAATTCTTGAACGAATTTTGGCAGGTCTCATTATGGAGCCCAAATTAGGATGTAAATGCTCGTACCAGATAAATTAGGGGATTTATTAGTGATTATGCTGATATCACTTTTAAAATGAATTTTAATGCAACATATCAGGTTTTACCTGAAAGTTAAGCGGGATCTAAATCAAATTAATTGAGGAGCTTCCTTCCTTACATTGTTTTCACATGAATGGAGTTTTTACCGCGTTCCTCGTTTGATGTGCATCCACCCACTGAGATATCGTTGCTGGATCGACCATGCTTCAGCTCCCTCATATTTTCCTAATACCCTCATTAACGCGCTAACCATTCTTGCTTTCCTTCCTAGATGCAATTAGAGGGCATCCTTCTCCTTCTCTTAAAGGTCCCCATTAGCGGGACCTTGTCGATCCGCCTTCGCTGCCTTTTTCCGGAAGTTGTCAATAACGAACGTGTTTGTACGGGGCAAGGGAGGATTGGTGCTGCGGTTAGCGAGACATAGAGGCGAGGATGATGCTGTGTGGATATTGTTGCGGTGATCAATTTTGCTCCCCAAATTTTTGACCATCCCAAAGTGCAATAGCCCGCTGATGTCATCGTGCATTGGCGTGTTTTAAATGTTTGAAGCAAATACGCTTCACTGTCGTAAAATCCAAAGAAATATTTTTGGAGAGCGGTGTGAGGAAAATGAAAAGATGATGGCTGGTGGAAAGATGCTTACTCGAGCATTAAATCTATCATAGGTAAGAAGAAAGTGAGGGGAGTGGGTTGAAGAACAACAGAGGATATTTTGTTTATTATACGGAGGCCGTAGCAAAAGGGAGTAATAATTTGAGGCACTATACAATGGGAAAGAACTACGCGAGTTTAAGATTGAATTGGAAGAACAACTTAACGATGAGGAGAATGTGAGTGCATCCTAATTTATTACTTTCAGCAGGCAATACAAAAACCCTAGGAAAAGAAGGAACCAGGAATCGATGATATCCCAGGAGAACTGAAAAAAGTAGCCGCCGAAGTTTCCTGCAATCCATCTACGAGTTGATCTGTCAGATGTCGGAGACGGGAGAGATACTAGACGATTTCATTAAGTGTGTCATAGTCTCTATCTTCAAGAAAGTGGCTCCTTCTAAATGTGAACACTATCGAACAATAAGTCTACCATTATATTCATCTAAAAGTTTAACTTCAATTTTGTTGCGGAGAATTAAGGGTTCGATTGAAGAAGTGTTATCAGATAATCAATTTGGGTTCAATAGAGGAAGGGGTGCACAAGAAGCTATTCTAGCATTGTGGTTTTGTGAGGAGAAAAAAATCGCCAAGGATAAGTCAATATATAACATATGACCTTTGTTCATGTGAAGAAAGCCTTTATAATTTGGCATGAAATAAGCTGTTTGAATTAATAAAGGGAATTTGAAAGGACAAAGAGGTGATATGGAACCTATACGGACCTTAAAAGGCTGTGATAAAGTGTAGAAGATATGAGGAGAAAGGATAGAGTAGGGTGTAAGACAAGACTGCTCACTATTACCCAAATACCTCAATGTATAAATGCAGAGAGCAATGAACGAAATACTCGAACGGATTAAATAATACAAGGAAGATGGAACCCAATCCTTCAACTCGTTAATGATATCGTAGTTTTAGTGTTAAGTGACGAAGAAATGACGCATACCCTTGTAGTAATGTAGCATATTTCAAGCAGTCAATGAAATCTCGAGCTAAATCGGCAGAAGGCAAAAGTCTTGGTTGCTAACAGATAGATAGATTAGCGTCATTAATGGGGCAACATGGGCACTAAAAGTCCCCTCTTAAATCTAACCGCTGACACGACAGAGGAGATAAGGATGCAAGAATTACGGTAATGGATGGAGAATCACTAAATTGTAACTCTTATATTGGACGGAGAATCACTAAAAAAGTGAGATTGTTAATTAGCTACTTAGGAAGCAAAATAACATCTGATGGAAAGAGTATAAAAGTAATGCAGCATATAATACTTAGAGGAAAGATTGCTTAGGACAAAAAAACTCATTACTTCCAACTCCGTCACTATATCTATATACATCAGGAAAAAGCTGATGAAGACCTTTGTGTGAAGTGCTATGCTATATGGCAGTGAGACTGTGTGACAAGTGGAGAGGAAAATACTAGAGGCTTTTGAGATTTGGTGTTATAGAAGGATGCATGAAGTAAGCTGGACAGAGGGAGTGACGAATGAAGAAGAATTGAGAAAAATAAAAGAGCGAAAGCAGCGTAAAACATAAAAACGAAGACCGGACGGCTGTATAAGTCATTTTGCGGCATTAGGAATTAGTGGAGACAATTTTAGGAGGGATGGCAGAAGGCAAAAATCTATAGAGAAAGACGCAGATTGGAGTGTTGGAAGCAGATAATAGAGGACATGGGGTGTGGATGGGTTTTGGAAATGAAGAGGATGGTTCAGGTTAGACAAAGAGGTGGAGAGCTGTCACCAACCAACCCTGATGGACCAAGAGCTGGAGAAAGTGACTCGTAAAAGCGAAGATGACTAGTAACTGAATTTGTTGTACATTTTTCTGCATTTTCAATAACAATTTAGCATACCCGAATAGCAAAATTCTTGCTTGAGGGCACATATTTCTCATTTTTATGACTACGCGATATCTCTTAGATATTTCTGGTGATCACATATTTTGACTAACTAACTGACTGTATTCAATGTTTAGATCAATAAAATTGTGCGGCTAAATGCCACTTCGTGCCTCAAATAGTTTATCTTCAGTTCTATTTTATCTACAGTTTGAAGAGTAAGGATATTCATGCGCATACTCATACGGTGTGATCACCACACCCACCAAGTGTGAGATGGCATAAATGATAATTTTCCGTAATGAGGGCCATAAAATGAAAGTTCTGTTTTTTTCATAACCTTGGTAGAAGGAAAAGACTTAAAGTCTTAGGTGCTCCAGTAACAAATGTTATATCAAACCATATCCTTGGAGTTGGATGGAAAAATATTCATTGGATTGAACCAATTAAGTCATGCTTTAGCCTACATTTTGTTGGATAATTATGCTTGGAATAAGTAGAAGATTAAAGAGGAGAACGTATAGATCGTAAACCAATTCCACTGTTGTTCGTTTAATCAAAATACGTTATGACGGGAAAACACATAAGTGAGTCATTTTTTCGAAGAAATAAAATAAATCCGTAAACCGGTCTTTGTTTGCAGCTATTGCTGACAAAATGGGAATCTAATCACCTTTGGTGGATAGGGGAGGGAAAATAATAATGAAACATCAACACATAAAAAATTATGCATTTAAAAAAGTTATCTGCGCATTTAAGTTTTATTTTTACTTGGGTTCTTTCCTACTTTTTCGTAGGTTTAGGCGTGTAGTTAGTGGAAGTGATAATTTCTCAAGTAGCACAAATAAATTGGTTGTGCTCTCTCATTCTTTTTGCATTTCGTCACGATGGAATCTCACTAAGTCTCTCCACTCCACTCTCTTCCTCTCTCTCTCTCACTCACCTCTCCACTCCAGGGCCCTAGTCGAGGAAGTCATTAGGGCCAAAGTCAAAAAGCGCAAGCTGTATACAATGGAGCTTAGTTCTGACCTACTGCGTGAGACTGGATGCAGCCTACCACTCCATGAATCACTTATTAACATCAATGAATTCCTCCCGGGGGACGTTTATCGACTCCATCGGCTTGTTAGGGAGCGTGCTCGAGCCCCGAACGGTGGATTTTCAGCATTCTTGCGTGGAGGACGTATCTACGTACGGGGAACTAGAAGTAATACACTGGTGTTAATAGCTGAGAAGAAGGACTTCGACTCTTTTTTAGGGAAATAGCAACACAATCCATCACTCCATGATCACCATCATCATTGCCTTCGCCATCCTGCCCCATCCAAAAACCAAGCTCTCGCGTGGAAAGGGACTTTCTGTGGGGAACGGTCATCGAGTGTGTCATTTTAATGCAAACTCTATCAGAGTGCACATTGAGATGATCACGCTTTTCCTAGCATCTCGCCCCCCTTCTACGTGATAGCTATTACGGAAACTAAACTCGGACTTGCTGTTGATGACTCTTTGGTGGCGCTTGGTGGATTTGCTTTTCTTCGAAACGATCGGAATACCAGGGAAGGGTGTGCAGCACTATTGTTTCACCATTCACTTTCGGTAAAGCTTTTATGTACTTCCTCTGCAGTATGGACTTATCAGCCGGGCCTACCAGAGTACATTTTTTGTGAAGTCTCTCCCAGAGGATGTAACCCTTTCTTCATTGCGGTTATTTATAGGCCTCCTCAACCCCTTTTGTATCGGGCGCTGACTTTATCGATAATTTAAATAACAACATGCACAATTACGGTACGAAAATACCATTTGGTGATTTCAACGGCAGATCAATTGTCTGTGTCAGAGGATGCTAAGTTTCTTCGTAATCTCATGGAGATAAATTCTCTACAGCTTGTTCCATACGGGGCTACTCATCACAGCGCAGCGTCTGATACCTGGTTGGACTTGTGCTTGATTGAAAATGAAGATATACTTGTCTGTTACTGGAAAACAGACGTACCGTTCATTGATGGACATGACCTTATAGCCGCTACTTTGGACATTGCCATACCTGAGAGCCTCCAGGCTTTCAATATCGTGATTTCAAAAATCTTGATTTGCAAGGCATTTCTGGGCATCTCGCGAGCTGTGACTGGTCGGTCTTCCTCAGGGTTCACCTTGATCTGGAACGTGGTTTGGAAGTAGTCTAAAAGCATCTAAATAGAGCACTAACTTTGTTCGTTCCACTGAAGCGCGTTCAACAGAGGGGAAGCAGTCGGCCATGGCATACTCGTCGACATATAGAGCTTGTGGAGGACAGGAACAGACTATATAGACGCTATAAACGTACTCGAACGCGGAGTGATTTATTCTGCTGCAGACATGCGCGAGACAATGCGCATGAGGTGGAAAGAGCGCGACTCAGTTATCACTATGCCCTAGGTATTTGGGTATAACTCCTAGTCCTCACACAAATCAGCCTCACACAAATCAGTTATCTTTGTGTATGAACTCAGCTCTTGCTTCAGCAGGGTGTCTTATAACCCTCATGCTACACCCTTGCCAGAGCAGCTCAGTAATTCTCTAGATCAGAACCCCTGTATTTCTCTGAAATCAACGCATAAAACATTAGAAAGGCTCTTCTCCGCTCACGATCTCAGGCGGTAGGCGTAGATGGAATCCACAAAGTTTTTTACTGGCTGCTCTTCCTATTATTTCCCCGTTCCTTACCATAATTTTCAATTTATTCCTCTCGACGGCTGTCTTCCCTGATAGGTAGAAGCGGTCAATTGTCCTGCCTCTCAAAAAAGTTAAAATTCCCAGTTGCCCTGCTGACTATAGACCAATCTCTTTGATATGTACATTGTCTAATGTCCTTGAAAGGCTTACTTCGAGCAGCTGGATGATTTTATCATCTTCAACAATCTTTTGGATAGGTGCCAGCCTTGGTTTAGGGCTGGGAATAGCACTCAGACTGCATTGCTGAAAATTACTGACGATATACGGTTGGAGATGGATCGTATGGTGACTGTAATTTTACTTTTTGATTTCAACTAAGTTCGACTCTGTGAACCACTCTATTCTTCTGGGAAAGTTGGGACTGCTGGGATTCTCAGATCAAATTCGAAGCTGGATAGAATCTTACCTCGTGTTGCACTCACAAGTTGTTCGTCTCCCTGATGGCACTATATCGGATTCATGTCCACTTAACAAAGGTGTTCCTCAAGGCTCCGTCCTGGGGCCTCTTCTTTTCGCACTCTACATCAATGACGTGGCGCGTGATTTTGGTCCTGGTATTCGGCATTTGATTTATGAGGACGATCTCCAGATATACGCTCAGGGAACTTATGATGAACTCAATGTGACGTTACTGAGACTGAGCGACTGCGCTGAACGCATTGTTACCTGGGCCAATACGAATTTCTTTGAGCTCAATGTCCTTAAGACCAAAGCAATTGCTGTCGGCACTCCCTATTTCATAAATAAAATCTCATCTAAGATCGAACCCATTAATAGAATCATTCACGGTTCCATGATCCCTCTCGAATCCTCTGTGCGCAATTTGGGAGTAATACTTGACTCCAAGCTGAATTGGAAGAAACAAGTGCAATCTGTCTGCAAAAAGGCCAATTTTCTCATGTACCGCCTTCATTTCTTCAAAAAAAGTACCACCCTGGCACTACGAATACACGTCTTTTTCTCCTCGTTGACTAATGCTCCTTGGTTCACTATGGTATATCAGCAGAACAGGATCTTATGCTTCAGCTTATTATAAACAGGGGCATACAAAAAAAATATATATACACATTGTACAAGGTGGGATGAACATATCACGCCCCACAGACGGGTGTTGGGTTGGCTCATGGTGGCAGATCGTAGAAATTATCTCTTAGCCTGTTTTCTGTTCAAAATTTTTAAAACCAACAGGCCCACCTATCATTCTGAGTTTTTCAGAGTCAGCGCCTGCCCTCGACCAACATGTGCGTTAGCCGAGACCAACATGAGCCGTTAGTTGTCCCTAATTTCAGCACGGAAGCCCTTCGTCGCTCATTTCATATTAGTGCATCCTATTTATAGAGTGAGCTGCCCCCTGATATTCGTGGAGCCCCATGCATTACAACATTAAAGCGGATACTCTTCAGTTATTTATTTGAGAGAGATTGCAGTATTTAATATCTTTGTTAAGCAATGTTTTACGTCGTATTGTATGTAATATAATTGTACAACATAATGTACATAAATTAACACATCTATCTATCATAAATTATGAAAGAAATGTGCAATGTTTAGTATCTTTTGAAAAAGCGTGATTAAGAGCCCTGGATGGTTTTTCTTCTTGTATGTGGGTGATATTCTGGTGGGAGGGAATCGGCGTTCTACTTTTAGTCATTTTTCATTGGCAAAGGCGCCTAGGTCTCGAAATCAGTAGGTAATATAATGTGTAGCTTGTTCCATACTATATAATTTTTGCCATTTTAAACAATACTTTCATGTTTGAGGGATCATAAGCATTGAATGTCCCTAGTATCTGAGGAAATAAGCGATGGAAAAGTTACATGTATAGCTCGATTAAAGTGTAATTGACGAGTCTCCCCTCGTCAGTTCATGTCAGTATGTTGCAGCCATCTACCTTGGGCATATGGAATCCAAATGAAATAGGTTTCATCAAAGTGCGTGTAGAGCAAAAAGCAGCTAGGTATGTTAAAAGGTGTTACGATAGGTATAGTAGTGTACCGAAATTATTAGAAGAATTAGGTTGAAAATCACTATCAGATCGTAGGTTAAAATATATAATATATCTTCTGCAAAAATATAAGACTGGCAGGTCTTATGAAAATGCTACAAACATATTAAAAACACCAACGTAGTTAGGCAAGTTAGATAATGAAAATAAAATTGGAGAGCTAGATAGTAAAACATAGAGGTTCATTTAAGCATTTTTCCACGCACAAATGGAGACAACAATAGAGAGATCACCGGGTATACGTGTGGTAATTATAAAAGACACTACGATTTTGATGTAGAAGAATAGCTGGTTGTGATTTTTCAAATAGATTTCTATTGGCATTACTTACTTAAACTTGCTTTGGGAAATAGACTTTAATTAATGTAGTTATAGAAATTACTGACTAATCAATGAGTTTAAGATTATTCTGTATTCACTAATAATTTAGTAACACGTGTTTCATCAACGTATGTATAAAATTCCACTAAGTGGTAGCATTATACGACTCCGTTGCATGTAAGTAGTGCAATTACGGTACTATATGGTAGAACTAATATGATGGTAATTGTAATTTTAATTCTCTCAGATAATGCATGCCTGGTGATGACTAGTCACCTGCCACATACCCTTTCGGTGGATTGCGTATTACTGAGTATAACGAGATAAACGAGGTATAAAAAGAACATACAGTCAATAAGCATTCCAACTCAATGCGAACGACGACCGACGGAGTCAATCTCACTACATCTAGAGTAGTTCTTTACGTATGCCTCGAATTTTCTCTCTTGCAGAAAATATTCTCAATGATTTCTCAACCTTTCTTCCATACTTCAGCGTTGCGATTGCACGGGGGCACACATTCACGTGTAATAAATGGTCTTCCGAGAAAACAGGAACCAGACTGGATATGGTGAGGTCTCCAGGGGTGTTTTCTCAGAGGCACAGTGGTGCGCGGAACGACTGTCAATTGCTTACAGTGATACCATGGGGATTTCTTTTGGCGCACAGAGGTGATCTTTTTGTCGCTGCGAACGGAACATTTTTCTTCGTCACGATAAAAGAAGTGTTATCCGCGCTCTTGTGACTAATCACTTTGATTTCGTTCGTGCAATCGTGATTATTGTTTATTTCAGACTTAATTTAGGCGACCTTGGTGACGACGGGGTAAAATCCTCGCCTGATAAATTTGAGTCGCGGGTTCGAGTCCCACCTGAGTGGAATTTTCACTGACCACTGGTTTTGTGTCTTGCGCATTTTCTATTGGTAAAAGTACCAAGGCGATTTCTGTTGATTTTGGTCCATGATAAACAAATCTGTTCGGAGATAGGTATTTTTCGGAGAGACATTGATACAGACCACGTGCCGTTTTGAATTAAGTTACGTATATTGAGTGCGTTTTAGTTAAACCAGTCGTGCGTGTGTAGTGACTTCTGACCTCTCATCTCAAGGACCTGGATTCAAATCCCGGCATCAGTAGATTTTTTATCGATGCATCGGTCCCTACTTTGGTGCCATTTGGAGAGCACTCCGAGTTCAGTACTTCGTTCGTCGGATAGGACGCTAAGCTGTTTTCTCCTTGTTGACCTCCGCTAAGAATGAGATAGTGCCGACGCGACGGCTAGTTTCTCTCCATTCTTCCCTCTTTTCATGAACAATCTTGCCTCTCCCTAATTACCCACCTGTCCTAAATTGCGCAAATGGTCTTATCTGTAGATGCAGATGTAGATCTGTCGGTTGCCTCCCCACAATAACTACTTCTTATGATAATACTCATTATATCAAGAAAGGAAAAGTCGCTGGAGCGCTCCATTGCCTGCTTTCGCAAGCGACAGATATTCATCTACAACGATCACATCGCTTTAAACCTGGGATTGGGTGCTTTTTCATGCGACTCATTTTTATTCCCTGCGAAAGTATTTGTTTTCTAGACGTGGGGTTCAGTTTGTTTGGGCTACGTACTGGATTCCGACCCTAGCGGCTTCAGATATTCGCAGCGATAGAGATTTTTCGTTGGTATACCCGTCCTTGAGTGCTGTGCGGAAAGATCTTCCTTTTCAAAACTCAGTCCATCGAATAGGTCGTTACAACGTGGGCCCCTTGGCGCCTTTTATGGAGATTAAGCCTAATGTCCACCCCAGTTTTGCGCACCCTTACTCCATTGGAATGAACTGTACAGTTTCAGGCGTCACTTGGTGGAACTGCATGTTTACGTAGAAATAAAATAACAATACTCTGTATATTCCACACACAAATACTGCGGGGTGTACAGAGTATTGTTATTTTATTTCTACGCCTTACTCCATTCTCTGAAAACTTTCTGGCGAAAAATCTTAATACCTCCTATTGAAACGTGGCCGTTTCACTGAGTGGGTTTAAGACGTGGTGCGACAAAAGTTTGAGGTGCGATGTCGCTAACCGTACTCGGGTATTTTTTATAAAATCTACTTGCGTGGTGTATTTCCCTCTATCAGCGAGTTGCACGTACCGAGCCTCCCTCACGATATATTAAGGCCTCCGTGGATTTGCACCAGATAGAGATATAGTCATCAGACATGATCACCTTTCGCCCATCCCAAATTTGTGGAGATCCAAGCCAATACGCCCGCGACGATTTCAATTAATCCGTGTCGCATTGCGCACAAGTTCCACCGCACGCAAACGTGGCAAGGCGCCGGAGAGAACGGGCAGGAAACGGAAGGTCCAAGAAATGTCCGTCCCTCCCGCCTCCACGCTGTACATTTGCTCAACGCGGTGAGACAGCAGTTTTTCCATCTTCCGGGGATGGCGGTGTGCGTCTGCGGGCGATAGTTTTTTCTTCCGGGGAATAGAGGGGCGTCGTGCAGGTGAGAGAATCCAATCCGGGGGCCTGTCTTCCGTCGCACACTTCCCGGAGACGGGGGCGGGGCGTGGATATCCGCGACGCGGGTGATCAAAGTGTGTGGACGGGGATGGGGTAAGTTGGTGACGGGGGGTCGAGCTTGGGCACCTCTCCCAACTACTCTCGACTCCTCCCCAAGGGAGAGAGGACCGAGACAATGAAGTGTTCTGTATTCATGACTTGGAAGAAGTCCGGAACAAGCTAGATCCTTTCAACACGGCTCCTATTTCCATGGAAATGGTCGGGGGAGAGTGTTGGAGGGGGTTTTGCGCCGGGGATATCCCCGTCCTCGTAACGGGGAGGTCTAAGCGAGTGGAAGTGAGAGAGGGGGAGGGAGAGAGATATCTTTCCTTCGTCGCCGGAGACTTCGTGGATCGGGGGCTCTCAAACCCGGTCCACAACCCACAGGAACCACTCGACGACGTGTCTTTTTGATTGGACTGAGATTCAATGTTTCGCGTCTGGAGCGGATTTTCAAGGGTTTTATCCATTCCCTCTTTGGGTGCAAAACCTGAGCTGCATTCCGTCAGAAGCTGAATGTGTCAACGGCAGTCTTTCCGCTGCGATGAGCTTACAACGTGATAGATTTTCATGAAGCGGGGGCTGGAAATTGAGCTTAAATAAGCTCATCGGAAGTATTCTGCTAGGGATCTGTAAACAAATTAAGAAACTATCTTTCTTTTTTGTTTGCGATGTCGTAAATTTCAGAGTGGCAGTCTGGACTTTATTTATTTAGTCAATATTTGGTTTAATCGCGAGTATTCCAGAATCGTAAATTATAAGTACAATATTGAATTACGCCAGTAAATTTCGTTATAGTAATACTGCTAGGTAGTAGTTAATTCTCTCAACAAGACTCTGGAATCATATTTTATGGGAAACTCCAAACAGTCGTCGAGCAGAATAAAATTTCATAAAATAGTGGAAGCGAGAAAACAGGTTTTCTAGCAGCTTATTTACTGTCGTGGCAATGGCATCTTGTAGCTTATTACTCATCATAGTGTCTGCATCGTATACTTTATGTCCGAAGATTGACCATGCGAGATTGCTACAGCAATGACCGGTGGGGAGCCTCCCATTCCAAGCACTTAGTTTCGAATCCTGGAAGGCGTAAGGCATTTTAAAAATCTTGTTCCGACCTCGAGTGCTATGTGGAGGTCAGTCATTACTCTTCTCCTCTAGGTGACTCGTTAGAGTATGGACCCCAGGACATCCTGCTTGCTCTCTCTTCCCCCTTTCGTCTAACTCCTACCTATACACATCTACCATTCTTGACACAAATTACAGCTAATATTTGTTACATCAATATAGTTAACATAAACTATAATACCTCGGTTATCTACTCTCTCCATTCCGCCCATTCTCTTCCTCTGATATTCACATTCCACATTCTGACCCGAATGCTGATCATAAAAATATTCCCGGATATGCATGCACGTCCTCATCATTTCCCATTGAGTTCGCGGTTTTAACTACCATCCATACACGTTTTATGTGACGCACTTCAGCTTCCTAGGACCCCGTGCGGAAAGTGGCATTAAATCAGTGTTTCCACAGCTGTGGCACCGGCATTGGAGGGCAACGAAACCGTTTCCGGAGAGAAGGAAATAGCGTATCGTATCATTCCACTGATCATAATGATTCTTCTCTTCGGGAGCGTGTATCAGAGGAACGGGAGCGCTCCACTTTTCCCTATCTCGCGTTTCGAGCGGAGAGGAAATTAAAATTGTGGGACGACAAAACGGATCAGACGTGTTTTGTGCGAGATGGAGCGTGGGTGGTGGCGCTGGGTGGGACTCAGCTGTGTGAGGGGCCACCAGGGCCGGGTGTGTCGGTTGTGCAAGGGCCGGACGACAGTTTGGGCACTTGAATTGGACGGATGCCCCCTTTCCCGTTCGGTGCTCAACCCTCCGGGCAGAAACCTGGTGTCCAATGGGTTATTCATGCGCTCTCGCTCTCCTTCCCTCCGTCTACGTTCCACTGCCTCGGCCGGCGCCAGCGTAACGTTTCGCCGGAAATGAAGAAGTCTTAAGCACGGCGTGGGTGCTCATCGTTGCGGCAGTAATATTTTTGTGAGCGGTGGGGGGAGGGGAGAGTGGGGCGCCGAGGGGAGAAAAATGAAATGGGTTCCATTTTAAAATGGTCTGATTCGGGACCTCTACAGTGGAAACGAGTCGAGCGGGTAAAGCAGCGCGTTGATGAAATGATAGTAAGAAGAATACTTCATTTGGGGCAAGATGTGGCCTAATAACATCTCCCTACTCTTAGCCCCTAGTTGATATTTAAGGAATAAAGCATATAAACACAAGCATAAATGATAATTTCAATGGAAAAATATATATAAAAATCATTTCATTAGTGTAAGCATTAAGGATAGGAATTTTAAATTTTCTATCTAAACTGGGAGGTATGGTCAATAACAATATGCACAAGGGCGAAAAGCCTATAATGGTGGAGGGTGATAGTACCATAATTTGACTAATTGATCGCGGTTGAGCTAAACACTACCGAGTGCGTCCACCGGGTTGTAGGTGGTAGGTCCATCCCTAGATACAGAGGTTTGCTGCGAGGTAAGCGAGTTTAATCGTCAAATATGCAGTCGTGGACAAAAAGCAACGGTATTCCGAGGTTGTATCGGTCTATCCCTGGGTAGGGTAGGTCTTTTAAATGATACAGAAACCTGTGAAGATGCCGTGACTTTGTGGCGTGAGGCCGCTATCCATTCTGCGTCTCAAACTCCGGGGGAAAGGGCAACAGTTCTTCTTCATATCAGTGAAGGTGGGGACCACAGTAGCCGGTGCAGCGACACTCAGTTAATTACAGACGTGGTAACATTTACTTTTATGGCTGAAGTACTGAGGTGTGGAAGGCAATGGAAAACCCCCACATTATTGTCTCGAAGATTTGCATCCACTCCACTCTTTTTTATCAAAACATGGTGGAAACTTCTGTAGTGAAATATTCCGGAGGTAAAATGGTCCCACCTTCGGATCTCCGGGCGGGGACTACCCGAGAGAGTACACGAGTCAAGTGTGATAAACGTTTCTGTATGAAGAGATTGATTGAAAGGAGAATTAAGTGGAAAGCTGCGTCAAACCAATCTCAAAATTGTTGGCTGGTGATGATGTACATCCATACATAGGTTATGATTCCACATGTGATATAAAAGACAGTTAATTACAAGTTTGACTTTGCATATGACAGGAATCTAGTCCAAAAGCTGAATTCGGTGCGTTAACATAAAGACCATTCAACAGTTGAACTACAAAATATTACTGGTGCGAAGAAATTGTAACTAAAAATTTATTTAGATAACAGAAAAACGATTTTGTTGACATAAAATACTCTCAGAAGGACCCTTTTTTAAATCATCTTTCTTAATCTCCAAATTTTCAACATATGCATGGGTTTATTGTCTATCGTACTTCTCATTGCTCAAATTATCATTAGAATATATTTGAGGTACAATACTTGAGGATATTAGAAATCGCCATATCACGCAATGGATAATTAGCAAGGATAATTCAATGGACGTATTTCAGAAACACTTTCCTTTTCATGTCCAAATTTGGAATACAGTCTGACAGATATCATACTACAATAATCAGTGCTGAGTGCGACATACGTTTGATTTTTGCTTAAAATATGGTAGTAGTGTTTTAATTATTAAATTAAGAGTACAAAATAGTTTTTTGTGATAATTTATGAGAGTAAACTTTATATTTCAAGGATAGCACATGTAACATTTAAGAATAGCATCATGTCATAACAATATTGCCAACAGGCCAATAACATTAGGTCAATATTTCACCGCCAATTATTCTTGAGATTTTGTGTGCTAACATTTGTTGCGTGAGAAATTTTACTATGTGCTACATTAGCCAAATATGCACACGGTATAGTTATATGTGATTGATATTTAATTTTTCATTGTGCTATGGCTGGCGCTTCATGTCAGAATTCTGTGGTTGGTTATTTGGCAAAGCATATTTAATTCTTTAATTCAGTGAAAAAAAGTTCTATTGAAATAGACTGATGATCACAGAAATGCTCAGGGTGAGCGCAAGAGTTCCGAGTATTAGTCGGGTAGCGCTCACATTGCTTAGGAAACAAATATCATTATTTAAACGTGCTTTAGGTGCTCTGCGGGGAATTCCGAGTTGCATTCGAGTGGAATTAGGATGTCTGTGACTAAATCGATTGTTTACTCAGGCCTAATGATCAATTAATTGGAAATTTTAGGTTTAACAAGGGCTGAATTTCAGTGGAATCGTAACGGATTTGAATGACCAATCATTCACCTGACTTGCTTGCGTAATTATAAAAAGCCCAGTGTCACTCCCTTTATGCATGGACTACCAATTGATTATTCGATGTTGTATTGGAACTGATAGTGGAATACAAAGGCTAATAAGTACGTCGCAATGCCTTGTTACCTCGCTCTTCCTCTCATTACTTTATTCTTTAATCAAGTTGGAGTGCTTGGGAGTGCGAATACACATAACCCTGTTGCTTTGTATCTATTATTTCATCATTCCCAAGCTTTTGTCATCCTTATACATTTCAAATGTTAATTTAAAAGTTACAAAGTATATTGTACAGGAAAATTTTCAGCTCAAGTCTGAGCATATATGAAATTGAGGAGATTATGAGTTATTTTAATGACTTTTGAGGGAATAATAATATTTTTTCCCGTGATTTGAATAAGGACTATATCATAGCCTCGTTCGGCTCTAATAAGTTCAAGGATTAAATCACGATTTGTGTGAGGGTAAGAGGGTAAAGGGAGGGTAAAGGGAAGCAATGAAAGCATTCCTCTCAATGTAAAAATGGAGCAGTGATCATGAGCATGGTTCATTGACTTTACGTCACCTAGGTACCGGGTTATTTAGAAATGATAGCGAAAATGCGCTGAAAACACTTATTTTTGCATATCCAAAAATCAGTTATTTCACTCGGGTACATAATGCATTTTCACCCGTGTTTATGCTAGAGTTTATCCTAATTTAACAACTTGGGATGGACTATTGTTTATAAAACTCTACAATATTTTTTTATTTGTCTATTACAAGAAAATAATCATTAAAATTCATTTAATCAACAGTATTTGATAGCGTTTTCCTACCTGGCTTTCCTGAGAATTTTAATATGGAGCCACTCTAAACAGGTGAATTCAATAAATCTCTTGCTGGTCAATGAATCGCAAAATTTGGTTCCATGCGATGAAATCATTCATGGATAATTCATTGTATCTCCACGGAAGACAATGAAGTAGAAATAAAATTTACGATCGAGTTAAAATAAATTAGAATTAATTAGAAAAAGCCAGAGGATTTCATCACAATGTCGATGATAATTATGCTGCAAAATTTTTATTACACCAACAATGTTTTTGTGAACTTCAGCAACGCTGCATGAAAACGAAAATAATAATTTTTTAAATTAATTAAAGAATGGTTAATAAATTAAATACGTCTAAGAGCTTTCCAAAGCACGGTTCAATTATTTAGTCAATCGACTTATTTAAGCACGGTGGAGCACTGCCGATTTTAATGTGATTGAGGTTGGGCGATAATTCTATTGGCTGCCTACGGCTTTGATTCCAATGATGGGAAGTTGAATTTAGATTTTTTTCTCTTCCCAGCCGGTGTTGCGTGGGTAATAAAGTGAGTGATACCCATGTGCATGAGTATACATGAGAGTCGACTTGCAACCGCTCTAGCCGCGACACCAGCCAGATATTGCTCCCACACTCTCTACGCGCAACAGTGACCTCACATGATCACACATCAATGCAGCACTATCCCTGAGAAAAGCTCATGATAATGAGCAGAAACAATATGATAATAATTCTAAAACCATGTACCAGTTGCGTAATTGATGGAACGAGTGGAAAAAACTGTTTTGCTTTATCTGAAATACTTTAAATTTAAACATCTTGTTATAACTCTTGAGCTAGGAGTTGGTAATTTATCTTGAAATACTAGGATACCCATTCACGCAGAGTAGTTATGTATTTACACTTGTGTACCGGGCATATTCATTCTTCATTAAACACTGGAGGCCTTCTGCATACAAATTTTGTTTCTTGTTAAACCACAAAAATTATGCATTAGGCTATTAACTATTCTAGGATCTGCTTCCGCGATCAGTTACGACTGCCCGGCGAGCGTTCATATTATTGGCCACCTACCCCGCACTAAAAATCGCTTTTCACAATAATTTAATATTCTTTTTCCCATAGCAATTTAAACCACTCCCGGTCCCATAACAATTTTCGCATGCTTATAATTATTGAGAACAAATCCAAACATTCCTTTTTATTCTTTTTGTCTTCTCTCAATCTGATTCGATTCCAGTCTCGACTCGAATCTCATGGTTTCGATGTATGTTCAACCCCTTTCCGGAATACTAGATAAGTATCAGCTTATTGACACGCTTGGTGGGTTACAGTTTCCGTCTCATTGTCCTATGCACGCATAATGGGCATAATTTACTTTTGGACTTTCTTTCAATGCTCGTATTTGATTACCAGCTCTTTTTCTTCATGTGTGAGGACTGTTTATGCTGTCCTAAATTGTACTTTTCAGTTGAATAATTAATCAGGTCATGTATTTTACTACCAGTCCTCCTTTGTCATGAGGGAGAACTGTTTATGCCATTATAATTCATACCCTATCAATTGAATATTTAATCGGGTCATACTTTCAAAGAACCTCGCGTTTCTAATATTTTGTATTTTTTTCACTACTATAATTTCATTTTCATCCATTTAAATATAAATAATACTATTTATTGAGGGTTACAAAAGTCACGAAGTTATACATGAAGATATATAAACAAACACATTCAGGATGTAGTCCTTTCTATATTTCTTTTCGTTCGTTATCTTGTCGTTGCTGTAGTGGTAAAGTCTCATCTTCTTCTGTGGTCCCACGGTAAACATCGCCAGCACGGTAGATTTCCTGTTCTTCAATTTTTATGATAATGATACTTAGAGCTTAGTCATGCGCAGGTAAATGGAGGGCTACAGTAAACCAATCCTAGGATTGAAATATTGATGATGATGAGGTAAAACTAATAGTATTGTGGTCGATCGTCCCCACATTCTACTTCCCTCTTGTCCTTTGTTGGCCCGACCGATAGGATAGACCAGCCGAGGTAATCTGGCTCAACTCATTTCCCGTTAATGTTTCGATCAAGTCCAGATAATCCCTTTCTGCCATATTTCCCTGAACCTTGCAACTACGGTGGACTTTCCATTTACTGGGGATTGGGAGAACCTGTATTTGGGTTAACCTGGATCCTCACGGAAACTTATATCGCAAAACTATGCCACTTGTAATCGGAGAAAATGGCCACTGTAAAATTATTCACAGGAGCCAATTGGACATGCGTAGTTTTGTTCACCCTGAGTCCAATGTAGATGAGTAGAATTGAGTTTGTAAGGTGGATATGGTGGCTTGAGTACAATCTTCACCACCTGAGGCTCGAATCCATCGGGGCCGACATTTTTCATTGATACACCGGTCCCCATTTGAGTGCTGCCCGGAGAGCACTTCAAGTGCCGTATTCCGTCTGTGGGACAGGGACGTTGAACCTGGACCCCATGGCGCCTGCCGTTTAGAGTGGGCTAATGCCGACGCCAGATTTATCTCTATTCTTCCTCCGCTCCATAAACTCTAGCCTAAATTCAAATACTAATCTATCCTCCATGGCACAAATGATGTCACCCACCCTAATTATAACAACTTCATTAAATTTTGCCAGCTTACTTACTCGTGGGGTCTAGCATTCAGCCTTAATTTTCATTCGTCTTTCTTAATGAATAAGAGGATGAATGTGTATATTAACAAGCACATTCTATACATACGCATTATGCATGAAAATATTGCGCATACTTATTTGAACTCTCATTAGATTTCGTTCCTTGTTGTGGGTAGACAAGACTTTAAGTTGATGCTCATATCAAAGCGAATACTCCTTATCATCATATCTCTCTCCAATCATGATAAATGCCCAATGTAATGTGTATTTCCGTTGAAAGAAAACTTGGAATATTGGAAAACCTCGTAAATTGAGTTAAGGTGTATTTAATAAAATAAGAGTGCAGATTTATTGGTGTAGGAATATTACGACTGATATTGAGAATATAAGGTTGAAGACGGTTGGTTGAATTAGCTGGAACCTCTGATGTTGTTCGTGGTATCTAGAGCTTAAAACTGTAGGTATCAACTTACGATGGCTTAAACCAAGCATTAGTTTTCTGATTTAACCAAATGAGGATCAATTATATTCCGGTTTCTAGAGCTGCTTGTGCCATGAAGGTGTTTTATTAGACATGAAGAATTCTGTTTCTTGCATTATAAGAAACGAAGGTCAGGAGTTTTCCTCGTATATTATATACATCGCGTTAGATATGCATTCTTATCCTCGAGAGGTCAAAAGGGAGAAGGTTTAGATTACAACAAAATCTTAGTTTCTACATTTTTTCAGCTGTCTATAACCAAGCTATTTGATTATTCATTCTATAGCATCAAAACAAAAACTTTGCAGGTTAAAATTTCACCTCGGGCTCGGATGATGTGTTTTTCTTAAGGTTAGGCGTGGGTTAAACGGTGCAATCTCTTTTAAGTAGTTGATGTACCAAAATATAAACTATACTGCTTCTAATATGACCTTATTATGCTTCACACTTATACCAGTGGCATGAGTAGAATTGTGGCACGATTTGGTCGTGGTAATTTGTGTATTCGTAGTATTAATTAATATAATTTTTCCATATTGCTCTAAAAGTCCTCTAGAAGATGATAACGATAAAAATGCAGCATTATTTTTCTATTTGTCCTAGGGAACCCATTACTTTGTCGTTGGAGCCGATCTAATAAATGCAATGAAGTAAAGATTTTGGAAGAATATCCCCGTGGGTGCTTCTGCCATCAGAGGGGCGTCCTTGTATTAACAGGCTTTATTCAGTTTTCTTTTTTCAAGAGTTGGTCCACCCATCCACTCATCAAACTATTAAAAGTGTTCAATGGGATTTTTCTATCAGTAGTACCCTGCTGCCCTTTTTTTAGATTCAGTTTCAGTCTCTGCTTAAAACATGAAGAGTATGAAACATTGGTCTTGCATCAGTGATTTTCAAAATAAAATTTCCTGATTGTATTAAAGGATTTTACCCTTTTATCAACAAGTTTTTGAAATATTTTTTGTCAGGTGATTGGTTACGCGTCTTGAGAACTAAGCAGCTGGGATTTGATGCCTTTTTTGCAAAAACTCTAAAAGGTTTTGGTGTACCCAATGATTCCATTAACGGATTTTTAACTATTTATTTTCTTGTTGTCAATAAATAACTGTAGCACAAGAATATAGAGTTAGCTGATGTCAATTGAGAGGAAATGGTCAATATTACTTTGGGGTGATCTGACTGTTATATACTTTCAGCGGGTCCAAAAACTTCCAAATTTTACCAGAAATTTCTTTCTTGTGTCAGCATCTTTGCATCTGCACTCACAAAGCCAACGCAAATATATTTATCAAAAATACGAGCACACATTCCATCATATGATGAAACTGGTGAATATTTGAATATTGCTCTTCGGTCATTATGAGAGATAATTGAGAAGACGTCGTTAGGTTTTTTTTTCTTTCTAAATCTTTTAAAACTTTCGACTGGTTATAATTTAAGGTCCATGTACCAGCGTAAAACAGATTCGAATCCTTCAAACGGTGTATTTGCTTTAATTCACTTGTATTACTTGTAGAAGAGAACGCAATTTTACCTAAAAAGTGCATTTATGTTGACGGTTCCTCAATCAAACGATTGGAGGTAGGTACATGGTGTTGGGGATGTTGAGGTATGGTATGGAGTGCACTTTTGTGTACCGCCCTTTACAATCATTGCATGTAAAACAATAGTTAAAGCAACAACTGTTCATAGAATATTTAGCCTGACGCGATTGTTTATCCTGTGTAATTAGCTGTGGAAAACCTTTATTTCCAGACTAAGGTAATACATCGAATTTTTAACTACCTGGGTAAATGTGCAAAAATACTTATGTTGTAGTATTTTGAATGTAAATATGTTAATAATTTAGACTGTGCTCACCACAGTGGGAGAAATAATACTGCCACCTCGTGATTTACAAATTGCATTGGTTTGCGCATCACGTTCCTGGAAATACTTTGAGTAGATTAGTGCCGCATCTAAGGTCACACCGAGCGCCTCTCCCGTTGGCGATTTGGAAATCGAAATGGCTACGAAGGGAATTCATAATTCTCGAGTCGCGAGCGGAATCTTGGGGGATATTGAAAATAGAATCCCCAGGAGGGAAAATGAAGTCGTCCGCAGATTAAAGCGATCATTGTCTTCGTAGCTGGGGAGCGTGGGGGTAGGAGGGAGTGGGGTTGGGAGGAAGAGGGGTGGGGTTGGAGGGAGTGAGTTTGGGAGGAAGAGGGGTGGGGTTGGGGGCAGTGGGGGATGGGGGGAGGTAGCGGGCGACGTGCGAGAAGGGATGAGAGAGCGGGGGCGGGGAGGGGTTGGGGGAAAGGAAAAAAATGGGAGACTGTTTTGGACTCGGCTAAGGTCGTATGATCTCTCCCGAAATCCGACTCGCGTCAACATTTCACTTCCAAAGAATTAATTACTCGCGTAAATACAATTGATACGGGGGAAACAATGAGGGAGGCTGAGAAATAAGCCGGAGGAAGAATGGTGGCGAGGCGGGGGAGAGAAAGGAAGAGGAGGGTTTGTGTCGGGCGGGGGCGGATGGGAGGATAGGGGTGGAGGCGGGCCCTAATGAGAGGGGTGGAGGGCGGACCACTCCTGGTGCCCGGGAAGGAAGAATAAGGATCGCGGAGGAAATGAAAAAGGCGGAGGAGGAGGTGGAATTAATGGGAGCAAAAAAATAGGAGGTAGAGCAAGTGAAATGTTTGGACATAAAAAGGTATGGGAGGGGGGAAGGTGCGGAGGTCCGTGAGTAGAGTGGGTTAGGTGGGGATTAAAAGCTTTGATATGAGAGGAGGGACGGCGGTGCTGTGAGGGCGTGGAGGCTCGGAAGTCAGTTTAAAGAGATGGATGGCCGTATAGTTTGTGTAACCAATTGATTTCGGCGATACTTAAAAGTCTCATCTCACGTATTAGTTGATGAAAAATGGCTCAAGGGATTTGCGTCATTCTTTCCATCAGTGTCTATCCTCAGCTCCTCCTCAGTGTTCGGAGAGTAGATCAGAGATTTTGATGATCTCCTGCTAATGGGATCGGTAACGACTGACGAAATCTTTAGGACCGGCACTCGAGAACGCCCTTTTTGATCTTACATTTACGAGAGCACATTACTTATAAGAGAGTACTTGCAAGTCATGATTAAATTGTCAGAGGAGAGAAAGGAGGGGAAAAATAGACAAAAAAGCACAGTAATCATGCATTCGTGGCCTATTCTTTCAACGCAACCGTGCCTGGTTTGCCGGGAACGCTGGTAGTAAACTTGAAGAGTTAAGGTGGCACTGAAAATTTAAATCCTTTGTTAGGTCAAGTTAGGAATATAGATGAGTTTGATGAGTGAACGGAGGCGTGGCAGAAAAGTTTGTAATATGAAGGTATCTATTGAAATAAATTGTCTCACAATGTGTAATAGGTAATCCTTTCGTTCGTGGTACAAGGGGAAGGGTCCAATGATCAGATAGCACCAGTACTTTAGTGTTTATCCTGGCCTAAGAAAGGTCTTCTGGTAGGCAATAAGCATCATGGAGCCTGGAGGAGATCTTATTACTAAACACCACACTTCTTGTGTTTGGACACAGGACACTGATGCATTCACACAAAAAACACTGATAGTGGCATACGCCACTTCTCATGGGAAGGTAAAAAGGGAGGAGGGGGAGAACGAAAGGTATAAACGTATACGTATTTCGGCCACAAAGTGGACTATGACAAAGTGGCCACGTATATAGTACCTTCAACGTACTGAAGGTGTGTACCTCTAGACAACACAGAGTTGACTGGGTAAGAATAGGGGCATCCGAAACCAAATATATTCGGGAAGAGTGCGTAGTAGAGGAAAACTGAACTCATTACGGCCACAAGTGAAAGTAACTAAATTTTTCTTTGCAGAGTTTTTCAAAATTAGTCATAAAAATATTTGCGAAGAGGGGTGAAAGACGGTTACCCATAGTTGTTCCAAATACTTGTTTGAAAAATTTTCCTTGAAATTTAAAATAATTTTGATTTATCACTAAATTGGTTAAACGAATGTACTCATCTATTGTTTGTTCATTCAAAAAAAGTGATTTTAACCAGTTCTCTAATGCTTGGATAGCTTGGATTGTGAACATAGCTTAATAGTCTGGTTTAAGTTATTAAACAGTCTATTTCCCACCATAAAATTCACCTTTGAAAAAGAAAACATCCTTCCCTTTCTTGACTTTTCCCTCGAGAGGTTGGGAAGTAAACTAACATTTGACATATACCGCAAGCCTACACACACCATCAATTACACCCACAATCATTCATTGACCACCCGAACCACAAATCAGCCGTCTTTCATTCTCTCATACATAGACTAAATAACGTCCCTCTGGACAGATCTACTTATAACGAAGAATTGAATTACATAAAAAACGTTGCTAGACAGAATGGTTTCCAAGATCACTGGTAAACTACATAATTAAGAAACACAAATTCAAGAGTCTAATCAATAGCTCCACTACACACTAAAAAGATGACGCCATGAGATATATTACGTTGTCCTTTTACCCACAATTAACTGAGGGTATCGATAGAGTATTCAAAACTATAACACTAAAATATCCTACACCAACAATAATAAGCTCAAACATCTCTTGGGCAACACCAAAGGTAAAAATTCCCTCAACCGAAAAATCTGGCATTTATCGAATCAAATGGGGTTACTGCCAAGACTCCTTTATCGGCCAAACACGTCGAGCTTTATTAACTAGGTACAAAGAACATTTGGCTCACTATAGACACAACAATCCCAACACATCAAGCATAGCACAAAATTTAATCAAAACTGAACACCAAATTACACAAGAGAATTTAATGTATTGAAACAGTGCAGTAATAACTTGTTAGACGCTTATGAGATCATTTTCATATCAACAAATAAAGGACATCTTTTGAACAGCGATTCGGTACCATCGCCCATTCCCATCTGTTCACACTTCTTTAGTTTACTTGCAAATTAGTTTAAATGTCACATCAACAGATCCCGTCATGCGTTATCTGGCATCTATCACCTGCAACAACGGCCACTAAAACTCCCCCTTCCCGCTCACCGGGGAGACCGTCCCTTCGCTAATACTTAATCCCCCCCCCCCCCAAGGTCACTTGTGGCCGTCACAATGAGTTCAGTTTTCCTCCCCTACGCACTCTTCCCGAATATATGTGGTTTCGGATGCCCCTATTCTTACCCAGTCAACTCTGTGTTGTCTAGAGGTACACACCTTCAGTACGCTGAAGGTACTATATACGTGGCCACTTTGTCATAGTCCACTTTGTGGCCGAAATACTCATACGTTTATACCTTTCGTTCTCCCCCTCCTCCCTTTTTACCTTCCCATGACAAGTGGCGTAAGCCACTATCAGTGTTTTTTGTGTGAGTGCATCAGTGTCCTGTGTCGAAACACAAGAAGTGTGGTGTTTAGTAATAAGACTTCCTCCAGGCTCCTTGAAGCTTGTTGCCGACCAGAAGACCTTTATCAGGCCAGGAGAAACACTAAGGTACTGGTGCTATCTGATTATTGGACCCTTCCCCTTGTGCCACGAACGTAAGGATTACCTATTATGGCTTGTGGACACAGTTTGTTTCAATAGATACTTTTTGCCGTAAGAGCTCACTGTTTCATTTGATGAAGGATATGTTGAGGACGAGAAAAATCATAGCTAGTATGCAAACTTATTTTGGGTTTCCAAACAGATAGTCATTTGTTTTAGGTATCCTACTTGCTCATCAGTCAACTCTACCGGCCTTTTTCCCTTCACTCGTCGATGGGTGAACAATACTATGTATGCACAGACTCTCATCTCTCTGCATCTCACTGCTATTTGCATTTGGAATCCACTGGAAGAAAAATGAAGTACGGCTGTCGATATTGGGTCCTAAAAATCATGCACATGGCCCAGCGAGAAAATCTGCTGAGGTAAGCGAATGCGAAGAGAAAATATGATCACTCCCATCCACATTTAAAAGTCATCATACTAAGAGAAATTAAATTTTTGCCAACATTGACCCTCAAATATAAAGCGTGGACGAGGACATGGTCGTAGCCTTCAAAAAGTTACGTGAAATCTGCATCAGCAAATATGAGTGGAGGGTAGGTTAAGCAGGATAGGTTAATGGCATACAAGTTTCTGAAAAAACACTTTATTACGTCTCGACGGTTGATACGGTGGCTAGAGTACTGTCCTCCCATCATAAGCTTTGAATCTGGATGTAATAGATTGTTAAATTGATTTACCGGTCCCCACTTGATGTCAGCGAGGAAAGCAATTCAATTGCTGTACTCCTTTGACCGGAATATATGTACTATAAGTTAAACCATGGATCCTTGGTCTCACACATCAGCAGTAGGCCAATGTCGACACTGGAACTCGCTCCAGCCCTCTAGTGTCCCCTAAAAAGCTTTACCCATATCCGATTATTCACCGATCCTTAATAACGCAGATGACTTGTTAGACTTGTTAGACTTGTAAGACTTAATCTCTTAAACAAATTCCAAGGCAATATTTTCAGTGATGAAGTTAAAAATATTTTACGAACCCCAACTTACTATGGCAGACTGGACCATATTCATAAAATTAGAGGAATTGATTGCCGAACTGATAGATTCAAAATGTCCTTTTTCCCTCGAACAATTAGAGATACGAATAGCGGTAAAAATGTCCTATCAGAGAGTAGCAATGAATAGCATTGGTAGCTGCATGTTGGTATGAGTACTTAAAGCTAACCCTACTAACAGAATGTTTTTGCATGTTTGCTTAGCAATTTGTATCCTTTTTTTAAATAGTGTTGTTCTGACTACTATATTAATACTATTCCT
The DNA here is from genome assembly GCA_933228895.1 of Platycnemis pennipes. Classification (NCBI taxonomy): domain Eukaryota; kingdom Metazoa; phylum Arthropoda; class Insecta; order Odonata; family Platycnemididae; genus Platycnemis; species Platycnemis pennipes. The sequence goes on along the minus strand of OW121846.1, from coordinate 64,729,773 downwards.
TTTTAATGCATGATATGTAGTGCATGTTTGGTGAGAAATAACCCCCTGCCACACACCCTTGTGGTGGCTTGCAGGGTATTATGTAGATGTAGATAGATGTAGATGACCTTGGTTGTCCCTCTCCTAACCCAACTAACAGCATGTTTTTGCATGCTTACTTTGCTATGTTTATCTTTTTAAATTGTGAAGTTTAGACTAATATATTAGTACTAATCCTATTTTATGCATGATATGTAGTGCATCCTTGGTGAGAATTCACCCCCTGTCACACACCTTTATGGGGGCTTGAAGGGTATTATGTAGATGTAGATGGGTGTCAGTCGCCCCAAGGGAGTAACAACTGATACTTGGGTTGTTCATCTACGAGCATCTAGAAACTGAATGATAATAAGGAACACTTTTCACGAATAGCTAGGTTTTTCGATTAGGTTAGATTTAGGTTAGATTACACCAATCGCAAAAAGAAAATGTGGTAGTGTTTATACGTGAATGCCTGATAATTTTTCCGTGCATATTAGCCCATATCCTGTGAGTTGCCTCACAGCCGTGTGTAATTTATTTTTTATTCCATCATAAATCCCGGTTATTATGGGAAACTTGAAATAAAAAAAAACAAGTCAAGCGTTGGAGGGTAATATTTGGATTGACATTGCAATCCTGCGTTAAATCTTTTTCTGGTCACATATTCTTTACAGAAAGTATTAATACTTTCACTGAGATAAACAATAATCACATAGACATCTCAGTACCTATTTTTTCTCAGTAACTATTATTTAGTGATTTAGGATTTAGGTGATTTTTATTTTGGCGTTAATTTCAGGCATGGTGCTAGTAAGTAATAAGGTTTTAAATTAATTTAAAATTAGATAATTCTATGCTGCCTTCTTTTGCGTCAATCGGCGGTTTGCTAAAATATGCCATCACACAGATAAAAATGCATTAAGGTCAGTATAGTCAAATTATCCACAATCGTAGGCGAGTCATTTATTAGTTGAAATCGGTTCCTTACATACGTGCAAATTTGCTGTCTTGCCACGTTTGCATTCTTTGTTTTTCAAATGTCATCATAGTGATTCCATGAAATGGAATCTGGTATTCACCATGTGTATGACAAGAGTCTTTGTCGGACTAGCTATTTTGATCAGCATATTTGATGGACAAATATTAGAAGTCTAAAACATATAACCCAGTAAAATGGCGTAGGAACCCGTGCAACCGCTAAAATGATCAAGCATTGGCATTATTATGAGTGCATATACTGGACCATCCCTTCGTTCAATCTTCACTATTAGTAGAGGGAAACCCATGTTTACTCAAAAATGCCTACCTTTCACCAATAAATGGAATCTGGAAACTATTTCTGAGTTTTTTTAAAATGAATATAGGTATATTGCTGCAAATAATTCTCTTCTACCTGGAGAACAAGGTAAAACATCTTTATAATGGCATTATTGCATAGCCAATGGTTGTTCCTTGTTTAGGGAGTTTTTAGTGCTTTACAGCTAGAGATATGGTTACCACTCGTAGTTTGTTTTCTAAAAAGAACTTCCAGTTTATAGAGAATTGCAAACGCCGTCAGAAACCTTAACGCAATTCCTGTCAAATTAAATGATTTTTCTCTGAGGAAATTCTGCTAAAATTATAGCATTTTAGAACGCCATGCAAATGAATTATCGTAATGTAGTGTAATTCTTGGTTCGACCAATTAAAGGTTTAACCAACAAACCTTTACTAATCAATGTTTATGTACTCATTACATTCGTATTTATTATTTACTGTCAATTTATTTGTGTTATATTGCGCCAATATGAAATTGTACAGCTGTTGCCTTGACTACATTCCCTTTATCTCTTTTATTTTTATTTTTGGCATGTAATATTTTTTTTCGATGTTCCAGGGGACTTATAGTCCCAGAATAATAAAGAACCTTTTCAATTCAATTCAATGTTCTGTGAATCCTAGGCAGTGATTCTTTTTGGACTAACGGATAAAGATAATCGAATAAATTATTTATTACAGTGTTTTTAAATATCCTGATCACTGGAAATGAAAAAACGTGATAGATTTTAAATGAAATTGAAATAACAAATACGTCCTCTACCGAAAATTGTTTTCCCCTCTATCTAAAATGTAACTTTAATATTAAATTAGAGTTAAGGATAAAATGTTTTGGAAACGTAAGATTTTGGACGATGGACAACCTAACTGTGACACAAAAAAGAGTATTTGGCTAGCTCTTAATTGCACAATATACTGTTTACTGAAATGAAAGCGTACCATTCGGGGGAAGTCGTGGAAAAATTAACAAATGGCAGGAAAATAGACATTGTGCTGCAATTTTTGATAAATATAACCTTGTCCACCATATTTAGTTTTATATATCGAACACATTTCATTTCAAAGAATATGAAATCGACAGAATATGAATTTTCATGGAACTTTGAATGGTGTGTTCGGTGGTGCTAAATTACTTTCACCATTGACGCAACCAATAGATAGTAATGCTATTGTAACTTATGCTTTATTCTTATCTCTCTTAATGCCTTAATAGTCAGCACATTTTTTACACCTCTTATGTATTTTGCTCTGATGCCACCTTATCACCCTTAGTGATAACTTCCTCAATGTGGCCACTAAAATCATTGATAGTTCTAATGTTACTCTTTTACAAGGATACCTTTGGAAATGCAACTTATTTATCAGCCAATAATATTTTCATTATTATTATTCTGGCAGTATTCTAAAAGGTGCTGTTGTTGCCATTACTATTCAGCGTATTTAGTATGTTTGGGAAAAAGAAAAGTTTCCTCTAAAATATGGACTCATCAATCAGTAAAACATTGTTTAATATCTACATATCGTGTTTTCAAAATTCAGAATCGAAATGAAACAAGAGTTTTGGTTAACGAAGAAAAAATAACTTTTCTTGTTGCCCTCTTTTTCCCACTTTTACCCACCAATGGACATGAATATATTGCGCAACAGTTCACTAATATCTGTATTCATACCGTGACTTGCAAGAGAGAGAGAGAGCGCCAAACAAATTTCTCCACTGCACGAAGGGTGCTGGATAAATGCCGCTATTAAATAGCAAAAGGGATTCACTGTTTGAAATTAATGTGCATGAAAGGAAATAAAAAATCTCCTGTTTGGAACAGAAATCACGAGTCGTGAATCCTCCCTTTCCCATTTGCGGAGCTCACCATTTTGAGGAGGGATACGTCCGCGTGGCGGCGATATCGAATTTTTGCGGCTTGCAAATGAGCTCGGGAGCGGAGCAAGGGAATGCCGTTGTCCATGGGAGCGGTGCGCCGCGTGACAACAAAGGGCGCCCGACACCCGTGAAAGGAGACGGTGGTGGGAGAGGAAGGCATCGGCACGGCTACTCGTGCGGCCGTTACCCTTTTGCTCGCGGGGAGTGAGCGTGACCACGCGCGGGATCTCCTCTCCCTACCTATGCCCCACGTTGGGCGCCACCGTCCCCCCGACCCAACACCCGGTTCTCCCCCCCCCCTCCTCCTAATTACGCATTTCATTGTACCCATCTCCCTCGGATCTTTGTCCCTTTGTCGTGTTTGTTCACGTCTTAGCCTCCGCGCTTTGTTCCCGGTCCGACGAACCACCTCTTTTTTTTCCTCTCGCCACCCTGCCGGATCTCGGGGCCCACGTTCTCCATCGCCCCACATCATCGCGGGCTCACCACTATGGGTCCACCACTCTCCACCTCCCGTGTCGGAGTTGCGTTCCCGTGCTTGATTCGTGGGCGGAATAATGGGCACGTGGGCTCTATTTTCTGCTGGCTTGTTTGGCGGGCACGTGGGACCCTTAACGACGCGCACACGAGTGAGAAGTGGAAATTTCGCAGATGTGTTACCCCCCCTGCCACGCACCCTCGAGGTGGCTTGCAGGTCAGTCAGTAGATTAGTAGATGAATCACATGTCGTATTTATTTGGGTTGACTACGCTTCTTAATTGGTTATGTCCTTCATGCCCTCAGAAGTCAAAGTTCCATATCATTTTGAACGATTGTCACTTTTGGATACTGCATTGCATCGGAAGTGGAAGTATTCCCTCCATGAATGTAGTGGACCTGACCGAAGGGGTAGTAATGGAGTACTGGCCGATGGATTATTTTCTGGAGGGTAATGTATGCCTGGTGTGAAGTCAATTCCTGCCACCATTACGGCGGATTGCAGGGTACTATTTAGATATTAATTGCCATCGCCGAATGGTCATTTTAAACGTTTACATCTGTCGCTTGTCGCTTGGCTTGTTTGTCTGGTTCCGACAGAATTGTCGTCGATTTTAGCAATGAACCTTTACCCTCACTGCCATTTCATTATCATGCAGGCGCTTTGCTGCTAACGCGAGTGAAATAGGTCACCCAATTTACTCCTTCCATATCCCTTAATAAGGGTTGCTATGTTGTTGTCGGTAGGTGCATACTTGGATCCACTGTGAGTGACTGGGGTGAAGTGACATTCTTGCTAGTGGAAGGAGGGCTAAAAGAATACCTGTGCCGGCATTAGTATATTCTCGGAAATGAAAGGCTCTAAAGAGAAATAAGTGCGAGGCATCCAGTCCGGATGCTACATTTGAAATAAATTCCACGCGGTACCCATTAAGGATGAGAATGCAGCTGAAAAATTCATCACCCATTGTACCAGTACCAAACTCGTCTAAATTGGTAGCCATTATGTCAACCGGGGCAGCATTCCGACCAACACCCCCTCCTCCAGTAAACAAGCGGTTGCACCTCAACCATCTCGTGGTTCGGGGGCATTACATTGTAGCATGCAAGGGGTGTATGAGGCATAGATGTGGGGAAACCAAACCCGTTTGGGTTTTCCTTCTACCCGGTTCATCCGCGCTCTCAAAGATTCCTGCTTGTTAATGACGTCACGAAGAGGGCTGACTGAGTGTCGCTAATCTGCTCCCTTCCGCTTCCCGTCTGCTTCTCATCCTCCACAGACGCCGACTTCGACTCTCTCGCAAACCCCTCCCTATTTTTACTGCCTAAGAGGGCCTCCCGCTCAATGTGGGAACAATACGAGTTACAAACTATTACGCGTCAGCTCATGCTTAAAGTACAGCGTAGTTAAGCGTAGGTTAAATAACAGATTGAATCTATTAGAGAAATTTCTATCGGATAGCTTTACTGAAGACGTCAGGCACATATTAAAAAAACCAGTGTAATATGCTAGATTTGACCAGATAAATAAGATTAGAGAGATAGATTGTCGTACCGATAGATTCAAAATGGCATTTTTCCCCCGTACTATAAGAGAACAGAATAAGCAGCATAGCAAAGGGATAGGTAGGGGAAGTATTTTAGAGTATTCTGTGGTGCATGATGCATATATTAACCCCTTAAATACAATAGATACTGACAATCAAGTTTCATGAGACATTATAGTTTCTTGTTTGCATGTTAGTAGTGCATGCTTGGTGATCTTCACCCCCTGCCACACACCCTCGCAGTGGCTTGCAGGGTATCATGTAGATGTAGATGTAGATGCTTATGTCATGGGCAATCCTTTATTCCTTCCCAAAAAACCACGCCTTAAGAAAATCACAAAGATCAAGCGAGGAAGTTGGTCGACGGGATTTGTTTTGATGCCTACGGTTGTGAGCAGTAAGGAATCCAAGCTGCATGTTTCTGGGGGAGTGGAATTTATGTAATATCTATAAATGTGGTGTTTCAGCCCAGATTGACATCTAATTGTTAGAAAATAATCATAAATAATTTTGGCGCGTAATTGACACATGGTGCGTATGATATTAAAAAGGCCTTATAAAACAAGGTGTGACTCACCTCTCAAATATCTATCTCATGTTTGGGAAGGAAGGAGTATGATGTTAGTATAGGAGTGGGCATCTGTATGTGCCGGTGAATGTGACAAAATTTTAGTGCTGATTGTACTCTAAAAGTTAGTTTTCTCACGTTTACTCTAAGGTAAGCATGTTTTTTGACGGATATATTAATTATAATAAAAAAATTTGATAGTTTGAGCTGGCATTTATATTTTTTCTCCTGGTGACAAGCTCCATATATATTTATGTACCTTGGAGTATAATCCAAACTAATTTGTCATTAAATCATGATTTATAAATATTTTTGTCACACACTGATTCCTCTTTCGTTTTTGTTTTTGCAGGATAATGATAATGATGGTGATGTATCCTTGATCCGGGTGGGAGTCGAACAACAATTCAGCTCAGCAACGGTAAGTCAAAAACTTTTTTTTCACTAACATGGTTCTACATTCCTCCCTTCCGTAGATCATGGTCGTAGAGGAAACATTTGTGAAAGAATCGATAGAACAATTAGCAGGACCTCAGACTATATCAGTATATTCATGTTTACCCTTTTGTGACAAAAAATTAGCGTTATAGGCTTGTGGTATGAACCAAAATGAGAGGAGTACATGCATGTAACAGCGATAGGCCTTTTGTTGAGGTCAAATATTCAAACACAGTGGCGCAGTACATTTTACTAAGTGTTTGAGTGTGCTTATTAATTTTTGGGACTTACTAATGACCGTGCTATTATGGTTCGTAGATGAAAGCCGATAGATCAATTTCATCAATATCGTCCTGGATGTAATTCAATGCTTTTTCCGGTTAAGCTCACTTTGATTAGAACAGCAAGATTGATTATGCGTGAATCGTTTCCATCTTCATTACATGAAAAGAACCTAATAGAGTGATCTTAAGCCAAGAAAGATGCTTCTATCTATAGCGTTTTAGATGAATGATTACTTGGAGGCTCTTATTTCCTCTACAGATTGATTATTCGATATGAATTTAACATGCCTAAACGAGCATGGATATAAAATGAAACAGTATTCCAAAACACGTTCAAAGTGAGAATTGTGGCATATACGGCAAACTTAAGGAACTCACTTGCAGAGTGAAAGTCTCACTTTTACACGTGATTCACAAAATTCAAATATTTGTTGCATGATTGTCACTATTTAATAATTTTCTTCATAATTTTTACTACGTATTGAAAAGCCATAGGAATGTCACGTGCATACCATTTAGTTTTTGGACCTTAGTTTTCATTTCACATTTGTTAAATGCTTGTTAATGACCAAAAATGTTAAACAATTGTGTAACGAACGTACTGGTACTCTAAATTTGAAATTGGGAAAACATGAAATGGTTTCGTCTAAGTGAAGGACATGAACATGCATAGTTTAATATGGATATTCCTTAATGTTTTTAGAGGTTTTATCACTTTTTTATGGTATAGATAACCATGTCTTCTCCTCTATCATCATAATTTCAAAGGATTTTTGACAGAGATGTAGAATACTGCCTGTGAGCTTCCCTTATGTTTAACTCCTTTTCGTTTCTCTACTTTGATATAAAACTCTGGTCTTTGAATAATTTCAAAGAAATGTATTTTGTTTTATCGCCGACAAAATGATCAGAAATATTTCATTTACTCCTTGGAAACATTTTTCTTTCTGAATTTTGAACATCACTGTTCTTCGTATCTTGTCAGAATCAATTCTATTCTCACTTACCCAAAGGTGTCGACAGGACATGTGTTCACTATGTGGCAGGAAAAGAGGTAAATAGGTGTCTTTGTATGGGTGCAAGTAGCAGTTAACCCAATCATGATAAAATACTGAGAGGATGATCCCTGTGAAGCAGTCACATGGACCTTTCGTTCGTTTTTTGGCATGTGTCTTCACGAACGAGAAACTTATCATGAACCACCAATCGCATGAAACCTGGTGATTTACGTGTGAATTCCTTCACATCCCTCTCGTCCTCACCTTCCTGGAACCTTGCTCTCATTGCCAGTAATTGAAAGAGACTCTATCAGTGTAATTGCCGTGAATTCTATCTGGTCAAAATCACTTGCCTTTGATTGGAGGACTTCAATCATCATTTACTGCCATCCACCTTGTGGCACACTCGGGAACTAATTCCCATTGGCGTAAATCTGATAGCCGGAGTGCTTATTAAGGGTAAATGGCGCCGTGTCGATTGTTATCTTCTTCAGGCGTGCCAACCTTCCCAGTCGGACTCACTCCATTAACGTGCTCACAGCCGGAATGCCTTTGAAGCATTACCTTCGTATGCCTATTCTACACCCTTATGACGTCATGCATGTCACTGTACTCAGAAACTCGTTATATGGTCTTCCATATCATCAAAGGGTCTTCTGCTTGTAATCGATCCCAAACGAATGAACCTGAAATTGCACTTTCCTCCTCCCGTTGAACACTGCAGCTCTCGTCCATTGATGTCATTCGAATTTCTCGCATTTCCATTTCGCGCTAATTTTGAGGTCATTTTGTGAGTTGAGTGCGTTGGTTCAAGCAAGAGCACATATTACCCTGATGGCTTGCGTTAGAATGTTGGTATCCAGATGTTTAGGAAGTTAATTATTTATGATAAACACATCTCTTTTTCTAGAAAGTCTTTGGCCTTAAATTTGAATATTTTATTATAAAGTATGAATTATCCTGATATATATCCAATAACGTATATAACACTATTTTTGACTCACATCAGTCACTGGAAATGATTTTGGATATAGCGATTTATGCTTGAATTGGGCAACTCAGTATCGCGTGACTCAAAAGTTACCTGCAGTAAAAAAGAGGCGTATATTCAATGTGGTCAGCATTTGATGCAGGCCAGTGAAAACAGGGAAAAAGACAACTGAGTTGTCTCTTCCCTGTTGCAAGTATACCAAATTTTCTGATTGTGATTCTGATCACCAGAGAATTGATTACAAGTCAGCGGACCCAAACTTGCTACTGAGAAGCTTTGCTATCTTATTTATTCTCCTTTACGATCTAGTCATGTACAAACGATTATAAACTTAATATGTTGGTATTTCTGTGATATTTTTTAACATAGAGTCATAGTTACAGGCACCTGGCTCTCTTTCCTTTAAAACGTTTTTTCAATGCCAGGCATGTTTTTACTCTCTTTTTCACTTCCCTCCTTTTTCTGCCGTGCGTCTTATTTTGAAGATGCCTATAATATTCTGCTCAAAATTTCCAGTTTTACCTTCCTTCTTCCCCGCGTATCCTGTATTCTCACTTCTTCGCAACACGGTATCCTTTTAGCGTTGCGTTCATATTTGCCTTTCACTTCACGAGACCTTGTTTCTAGTAACTCGTCATATAAAGTTTTCGTATTTGCGTTCTATACTGTGTCGGCAGTTAGCAGATCTGAATCCCAACCCAGGGCCTTTTAGCAAGAGTATCACGCTCCCATTGGGATTATGAACAGTTTGGCGTTGTTATACCCTTCACTCTCCCTCCTCGTGATGATCAAATTATTTCAACACAATAATATTGAGAATCGATTATTTTTAGTTTGTTAACCCTATGAAGTATTGTGCCATTGACAGTAAGACCGGCAGCATACTCAGGCTGGATTGGATAGCTCCATTTAACTTAAGCAGAGTGAATGGGTGCTACATAACTTTGGAACGGCAAGTAATTATCTAATGTAATGAACTTCACCAGATTAGTATATTGAGAGCTTTTTTCCACAGCAATATGCCAGAATTATATTTAAAATTCATGATGAATGTGGCGGTGGATCCAGTTTGCTCCCTTCCTCTACATTGTTTGCATATAATTCTAGGTTGTTCAACTAGACGTTTAATAAACTCAACTAGACACACAAACTAGCAAAAGTAAAATGTTCCTATGTAATTTTACGGTTTGTTGTAGGAATTTCCAATAACAATATCCTCCTTCCGTTTATATTTACCTATCCGTTTTGCTACGAATGGCAAAAGAAACGGTAATAAACTCTTAGGTGGAGTGCACAATTTTATCAGCATTGGGAACTTGCAACGGGAAATACTTGGTGTGATACTGAACTCATAGAATACGATAACTAGAGTAATCATATTTTATTCCCTCATGAAGCGGAATGAAGAATGATTCTCCATTCCAATGATAGTCTCTATCTCCTTGTTAGAGAAAATGATTTGCATTAGATTAAATTTCAACTACGCAGTTACCTTCGCGAATACGCATAATATACACCATTGCTCATATTCCAGGACTGGAAAACTATAAGATCAAAGGTTAAGATAATTAAACGTCTCGTTGCTGAGGGAATTGTAGCAGAATGGTATTCCATTATTATTTGCTCTGTAGACTGTGAGGAAGGTCTTCAAAAAAAAGTGTTTTTCAAATCAACTGAATGAACAGTGCCGAAAATATCTCATTGAAAAATATATCATGTATTACAGATGGAATGGGCGTCGGGGAGATTTTTGTATGATAGTCTGGGCTTAGGTTGTAGGTTGTAGTTAAATAATTACATAGTAGTGCTGAATTTTGTATCAAATCCCATTGCCGCGTGCTGGTAAAAATAATTTTTGCTTATTGTGCTATGTGCGATAAAAATCCAGGTTTAGTGAAGCAAAATAAAATATTGCATTTCTCTACTTTATGTAGCCATCAAACGGCTTCTAGTAGTTATCCTATATGAATTCTTTTTTCCCTGGCAGACTCTATTAACCCTCGCTACCTGTTACTAAAAAAATCACGTCCTCCCTACTTGGGGTCTCTTTTGGCCCCATCGTGAATTTTAATTATTTTAAGTGATAATATTATTCCAATGACTCATATTCATTCGTATTTTAATTAAATACATTTCAGATAAATTAACAGAAAAATACCACAGTATAATGTGCATTGCATAATTTAGAAAAAATATTATAATTTTTTAGATGGCACTCATTGGTCTTGAATAATGAGGATTAAATTTACCTAAATACGTATTTAAGTACACAGTTTAAATATCTGAATACAATATAATATTTAAAATATTTAAACATATGCAGCATAGTGCCAACACGTGATGACCAATTACAAAATTTCATGACTCAAAAGAATTGTGCCAAATTTTTAATCTGAAATCTCCATCTACACACTCACTAATGTCACATTGCAGACGCTTTTTGTTGAACATGAATACCTTACACGTATCTGTTACAAGCATTAGAAAGATTATTGGTTGTTTGTCTCTCTTACGAGGGCAAATGGAACATCTGCCACCCATTTTCTGGACACAATTTCTCGGTCATTTACTAGCAGAATACCGCCAATCCCAGCAATTTCGATCGCAGTCCGAAATCTATTTTTTTGGCATCCGGTTTTTCCTACTCGGCGATGAATTTCAGGTGCTAACATTTCTTTTGCTGATTCTAAAAGGAATCGCAGCCTAGAATTATTTTTCCGCGTTCCCGTTTATTCTTTTCAGGGCAACAAATTTCAAATACCTTATGTTTAGCAGACCATAAAAATCGGCATCCCAGCTGATGATATTCCTGGATAATATTTTTTCCAGTCGACTTTGGTTCTATAGCATCCCATTTTATTTTTCCTTCCTCACTCCCCGTGGATCGTCTTCTTTGAAACATACACCTAGGATTTCCTCATGAAGCTCGTCCTCCTCCTTGTCCCTTATTTCCACCTCCCTGTTGCCTGCCTCTGCTTTACTTCCATCACTCTCATTTTGAATGTTTTCTTCATCGTTAATCTTTCGATTCTAATAAATCGTTAACGGCTTCGTTCTCGCTGTATCCAGGAGCAAATTTGACTCTAAAGACTGCCATAATCAGTTATTGTTCTTGCATGACCGCCAATAATTCCCCATCGGGATCCCCAGTGCGGGATGTACGCTTGAGCGAGGAAAGATGTGACTTCTACAGTCGTCGGAGGAGTGACGATTCTCAGCGTAAAAGCCTAGCTCGTATCAGATGTCAAATACTACGAAGTCAAAATACAAGTGGAGAAAACAGTGACTGTTATTTCTGACTTATTGCTGATTACAAAGAAAGCACAGCATTGATGACTCTGTTGATGAGCTCTGCGAAGATAACAGTTAGATTAGAAGTTGGAGAGCAATAATGGCTTCAAAAATCGTCGGAGGAGCAACCACAAGTTACTAATTCTCTCTATATCAGCTAAGCTCGTTACAGAGGACAAAAATTACGAAGTCAAAAAACGTTGACTGTAGCTGATTACAAAGAAAACACACTGTTGACGACGAATCCGCTGTCTGCAGATAATAGTTGGATTAGAAGCTGCAGAACAATTTGAAATCATAGTACGTTAGCAATCACTTAGCAGTATTCAGCTTCTGTTATGTGATGGGGTGAGGTGAATGTGATCGACTTATTATGCGTTAGTCTCCAAGTTCACCCATTTGGAAACTGCTGACATTTAATAGATTTTGCAATTGAATAGCTAAGCCTCTATTTGATTCATTAAGTTGTAACGTTGATACGACTGTGTATATTACCGGAATATCTATCTTGGTGTCACATGCGAGGGAAATACATCCATAGCTCAACAATTTCTTCTCTTCTAATAATTTTAACACTCTGTACATTGCTCATTTTATCACATAAAATGCTAATATTCTTTCCTTTCATGACAAAGTCATGACAAAAGTTATTATTTATTCAATTATTTCTAAAGGAAAATGTAAATTCATCTCCTTGTACTAAAATACGATCGGGTATATTTTAGTTCCACATACCCTACCTGGGGTCAAACTTGTCCCCAAGCAAGAAATTATTTTTTTTAAGGCTTATTGTCAGAAATATTTTAAAAATGAAAAATGGAGTCGATACAAAAGTGTTTTATCGGAGAATTCCTAAAATATAATGCATAAAGCTGTAAAAATTAATGAGTTATTCAACTTTTTCTGTGAGCTGGGGTCAAAAAGACCCCAGGTAGGTAGGGAGGGTTAATGCAACGCAATGCCCCTGGGTTCTTTTCAACTATTTATCACTTTAAAAAAATGTTTTTTGACTCGTTAAGTTAAAAGTTTTTTCCCATGGTTGTAATGTATATGCGTCGAATTTTACGCCAATATCATTGTGAAAACCCACCGCTATGCCATTGCCACTGCGCAATAAATGCCATTCCGTCGATATACACATTTCCTACACACTGAAGAGGTAGTCTGCAGAAATACGTTCAACGCAGTGGACGAAATACGTTCAACGCAAATAGCGTATGCGTTATTTATTTTTTAATAATTCACGTTTCACGTAAAATGGAGCATGTGAACTTGAATTTTCAACAGAGGATATTTTTTATTTCTCAGTATGCTTAAATAAAAAAAAATCATTTGACGAGTTTTCAGCTATTCCACGTATACGAAGAGGACTCAATTAGTTTATTTATCAACGTTCTGGGGAGCAGAGTGACCCTTCAATTCTCAAAAAGAACTAATCTCAGAACAAGTGAAAAAAGCTAATGATTTTCTGCAAGCCAGTTACAATTTAGCTGTGTATTACAGGACAGGTGCATTGTACTTTCCTATAAATCAAGAGCTACTCATCATAAAAGTAGTTGAACACTCTGCTTTCATTTCTCAAATGAAAGCAGAGTGTTCAAGATGTATCTTCAGTAAATTATCATTAAGTATCTTCAGTAAATTATCCGTTGGTTATATTTTCAGGAATGAAAAGAAAATAGCTTTTTTCCTTACTGCTTCTCCAAATTGTCGCTAAATATCGTGTTAATCTCCAGAAAGTTCTAAGTAAAAAGCTTTCAGAAATTTGTCGTCAACTAATGCAGAAATTTTGAAGCAAAAGACGCTTATATTGGTTTGCTTCTGAAAACTTAGAACTAGCGTAAAAATGGCTTAGATGAGAACGTATTTATTGCATTGATTCATGTTGCCCTCTTATAGCTCTAACCCGTGGATCTCTAGTGGAGCTAGTGGACTAGCTCTAGTGGATAGTAAGCGATTTTTTTAAAACAGGTATAAGATACTTAAGTGTTCATGACTCTAATCGTGATTTCGTAGTAATCATCCTCAGAGGGAATAAAAATCGTGAATATGATGCAGGAACTGATATGCAGTCTACTCTCGGTATCACTAATATGTACTATCATTTTCAAAAGTATCTATATGCCCCAACATGCCCCATTATTTCATTGAAAGGGGGCGAGTTGGAAAAACTTTTAAGGTTTGGCACAATCCTAAAAGCTCTCGGTTGTTCAGTTCGGTTCTTGTTGTTGGCCTTTGCTGGAATAGTTTTACGTAGTGGAGAGCCGAGAAGGTCAGAAGTGGATGCGACAAGGCTAACGAAACTGGAGTCAAATCAACCACAGGAAATAAAGCCCCAGCGCAAGGAATGCACTGAAGGAATTTACGTTCACGCTCTCGACCTGAGGCTTTTCTTTCGGGCTCGTATCGAGGTTTTTGTTCCAGCACGAAGTAATAGAAGCTAAATAAATCAGTGTTTAGAATTGCAGGGTGTAGCGGTGTGAAGGTCGTAGGATCGAGACTCATCCGGGTAAATTTTTTTCATTTCCTTTCTAAGTATTCTAATAGATAGCATTTTCTTCATTGATGGATAAGTGTGTATTTATCTCCATCAAATTCCTAATTTTCGACCTGAGAACAATTCCGGATACGCATCCCTAGACGATGTAGAGCCAGAGCAGCATGCTAAAGTCACGCCTACCTATGAAGAAGCATATTCCGGTCAACTTAAATGTATAACTTATCAATGGCTACAGGTTAACATGAATACCATTGATTTCTCTTCGCTCCAGGCATCAAAATCAACATGAACACCTTCGAAACAAACACAAATTAATTCATCCTCCTTGTAAAATACGTTCTTCTCAGGAATATATTGATGGACATAGTGATATTTTTCTGATTAATGTGATCTAGTCTAATTCCAGAATTCAAATAGTCATTGATGACATTAGTTATCCTTGCAGTATTAGTACTTATTCGAGGAAGGGAACCGACCGTTTAGGTCTTTTGCATAGGATAGCTTGTAGTTTGGGTAGAGGTATGATTTTATCGAAGAACTGAAGAAGTTCCCTTGCTAAAAGCACACTAATTCCGAATTAATCTTCTTTAACATAAGTTGCCTTCACACCTTATCAGTTTTGGATGAAAAAAGCTAGAAAATACCCTTTTGAGATCCGAGAGAAATCTAGCTTCGTAACACGCTCGAAGGAATGAGAACTAATGTTAGCGGAAGCCCTTGTGTACTCGCAGTTACTTCTATCTAGGACCTTACAACAAAAGCATCCCTCAACTTTCGAGGGGCTAACTTTCATTGCGGCTTTCACGGTCATATTTCCATAAATGAAAGAAAAGGCTAATGGTCGTTTTCGAATAAATAACATCCTTTCAAAATGGAGTCTAATTTTTGGAGGAAGGGCATAGACGCTTTATGCGAGTGGTGGGCAATGTTTTAAACGATCCTCTTATTGAAAAAATATTTTGGTTTTACCTATATGCAGCTTTTTTTGGCAATAATTTTGGATACGTTTTTTTAATGAGCTTTAATTGGGAACTATTTCATGAGCGCTATTAGTTTGCAGATATGAAATTTATTATTATGGAAATCTAATATGCATAATGGGCCCATAAGGGATGATTACATTTCTGTCAGGTGTACAATAATTTTTCCTCTCCATTGCATTCAAATACACGATCCATTGAATGAAAATTTCATATGCTTCTTCTTGTTGCTTAAATTTTATGAATACAAACCATTTTCGTTTTGGAATAAACCAGTCAGTTTATAGTTATAACCAAATACCCATACTCCAACACTTGAACTAGTGTCTGGTGAAGCGTTATTTAAAATGGTGTCTCCGATATAAGTCTCCTTTCACATATAATAAGTAATTTTATGCGTCTCCTTGAATTAAATTTCACTTAAGGTGGGTTTTCATAATGTCTTTCGTTCATTAAAATACCAAGTATTGTGTAATTACTAACAGTGGTATCCAAAAATATGCATCCTTCTAGCATTGCGACGCAAGGATATATAACGCTTGCGTTTTACATAGGAACCAGAATGATTCGTACTTTTATACGTCGTTTGTTCAAAATTTCATTTCAACATTTCAATATCACTTATAATTTGAGAGTGACACTGGTAATCCTTTATGAATCCAAAGCATAAGAGTTGAAAACATCATGCATTTAAAAGTCTTGAACATATATGTCCCGTAAGTTGACTGTCCTTCGATATGAGAGCATTAGCTTCTGTGTATTGCATACTTATGATCTACGGAAGGCAACGAAAGCAAAAAACCCTCAAAATGATTGAATTTTCGGTGAAAAGTTCAAAATGTTCAGTTCATCGATTGATAAAGAAAAGCGAACGAATAGTTAAAATATTTCATGCGTCCCCATCATATTGGTCCAAAATTTACACTTGAAGCTCAATCACTCCATATTTTAATGAGGGAAAATATAGATTCTATGCACGGAAACTTTTGTGTTCCCCGTCTAATCCCATTTAAAAAATGGAATCCTCTCTGGGTTTCGCAGCCGAAAAAATCTCGGTTTTCCTTGTTTCTTGACTCATCGGACGAGCAGCAAATTTGCCTGAAATTTCATACCTCTAAATCTACTAGAAATACCTAGGAATTTTTATCAGTGAGTGAGTCAGTTCTGTAGCTTTTCTAGCTGAAGGTGCCCGTTGACATTCAATAGGAGGGAAAAAGTTTTAAATATAGACGGTATCTTTAAAAATTTCGATAAAGGGTTGATGCCGCTCTTGGGCACTGCAGCTATCATTCACTCAAATTCTAATTTAGAATTATAAATCTAATGTAAGACAATGTAAGCACATAAGTATTTTCAGTAAATTAATCTGGGACTTCACAACACCAAGGATAGTTTTTGGAAACTTTCAGACTATGCGAAACCAAGTAGGTTAAAAAGTACAAGTGGGGGCATGCTAGCCTATGGATCATAGAACTTACTTAGTAATCTCTATGATGAAAACGAAGCCAGAATGGGAAGGATTAGTTCCCTTTCTCTAGACATAAAACGCTTCGCTTTCTACGGCCTGTTATATAATTCGTACGCGCGGTAATACCCAATTAATTCCTTGCAGTGGAATTGCGGCTGTCCTTAATGCAGGATATTTGAGGAATGTAATAATATATTTTTTTCCGTTAGGAATTCCTGAATCCTGGTAAAATTTATCATATTTAACTAGATTTATGGCGTTAGTACACTTCAGTTCTCCTCCGGCTGACGAAGACTGCAGAGGCAGTCGAAAGCTTCAACTGTTTTAAACGTGTGTCCCACTTTTTATGTTTTTGTGTTTATATATTTTTCGTGTGTTATCTTCGTATATATATACATATATTATAGGACGGAGAAGTTATTAACTTGTTTCCTTGAGTCAGCAGGAGGTAACTAGCGGTCATGATTTCTTTACAATTTTTATTCTGGAAAAAAATGAAAGGGAGTAGTTAAAGTCCGACTAAACTGAGCTCTGGGAACGTCTTATTATTATCCTTTTTTGGAATTATCTTGGATTATTTTCAGCTCTATGAAAGAAATCAGGAAATCTTAATCTAGATTTAGACTCCTGATTGAGCAGTGACATCAAAAGGTTTCTTTGAGAGCGTGCGCACACTGACGGTGCCCTCGACTGGTAGCAAGCATGCAATGCTGGGAAGAGGGTAACATATTTTTGTTCTCGATTGTGTGGCATACCTAGCAACCCTTTACATATGTAAATCATTGATGCTTTCGATGGGTGTTCCATCGAAAAAAGTATATACTTGAAAATACGTAGGTTTTCCCGGCGAATGCTGGTGATAAGGTTTTCATGGGTTTTCAACCGTGTGAAGGTGTTGATGGGCACCGTCATTTCGATGGCGTAGTCTGCCATCGTCTTCAGGGTGAACGTTTCACTCCGGGTAAAAAAGTCTTGTGCTCCTCTCGTCCTCCTTTAGACGCATCTCTACCGCTTGGCCAGTTTCCCCGATGAAAACTTGGCCGCATTCGCAGGGAATACGGTAGACCTCAGGTGTTTGGAGGCTACATTTATCCTCAACAGAACTCAGGATATTTTTCAATTTTGTCGTGCGCCGATATACAGCTTCAATTTCCCCTCATTCAGCCTGTATTACCTTCGTCTCAACTGTATCCCAAAAATCTCGAGGATTCTAAGGAGGCAGGATATTGAAACTGTACATCGGCCGATGACAAATTGAAAAATATCCTGAGTTCAGTTAAGGATAAACGTGGCCTTAAAACACCTGGTGTCTACCGTATTCCCTGAGAATGCGGCCAAGTTTACATCAGGGAAACTGGCCGAACGGTGGAGATGTGTCTAAAGAAGCACGAGAGGAACATAAGACTTTTTTTCACCCCTGCGATTGTCCAACACTGCCAGGACAATGAGCATAGGATCGATTTCACGAGCGCAAAAATTCTGTACCATGTAAAGGACTATTGGGACCGCATAGTAAAAGAGACAGTGGAAGTGAGAATGGAAAAATATAATTTTAACAGAGACAGCGGTTTCCAGGTAAGCAGCGCATTGAAACCAGACTTGAAACGACAGAAGAGAGAGCGGGAAGGTGCAGACCAATTACATCTACATCTACATAATACCCTGCAAGCCACCATAAAGGGGTGTGGAAGGTGGTGAACTCTCACCAAACATGCACTACATTTCATGCATAAAAAAGGATAAGTACTTGTATAGGTACTGTTCAAAACTACGCTATTTAAAAAAAGATAAAAATAGCAAAACATGCATGCAAAAACATGCCGTTAGTTGGGTGTAGCATTATACCTAATAAGTCCTTATACCAACATGCAGTTACCAATGTTATCCATTGCTACACTCGTACGGGATATATTTACCGTTATTCATATCCCTAATAGTACGAGGAACAAAGGACATTTTTAATCTGTCAGTTCGACAATCAATTTCTCTAATTTTGTGATTATGGTCCAGTCTACCATAGTAAGTTGGGGTCCGCAAAATATTTTTAACATCGTCACTGAAAATATGGTCTTGGAATTCGTTTAAGAGATTAAGTCTAAATTTCAACCTGCGATCTGACAATGATTCTCAATTTAATTCATTTAATAGACTGGTTACGCTAATAAGGTTATCATACCGTCCCTTTACAAATCTTGCCGATCTTCGCTGCACACGTTCAAGTTCGTTATTTAGACCGATTTCGTAGGGATCCCATACACTGGCAGAATATTCCAAATGTGGTCTTACAAGGGAAAAGTAGCTAATTTCTCGTTCATGATCGTCACATTTACCCAGTACTCTTTTGACGAATCCCAGTTTACGATTCGCTTGACCCATTATTTCACGTATGTGTTTACCCCAGGAAAGATCATATGTCAGTCTTATTCCAAGATATTTAATGAATTCCACGTTTGTTAATTCATTAGTACTTATTTTGTAAGTGGTAGGAGGAGAGCTATTCTTTTTCTAAAAATTAATTACAAGACATTTTTTAAAGTTTAATTCTAACTGCCATGTATCACACCAAGTTTCAATTGCTTGTAGGTCACTATTTAAATATTCTTTATCATTTGGGCATAGAATTTCCCTGTACACTACTGCGTCATCGGCAAATTGACGGAGCTTACTTTTTACCACCTTATGGATATCATTTATGTACGAAAGGAATAGGAGTGGACCTATCACACTACTTTGTGGGACACCCGAAGTGACTTGAATTGCCGGTGAGGAAACACCGTCAAAACAACCCTTTGCACCCGATCATGCAGAAAATCATTAATCCATGATATAATGTTACTGTCTAACCCATAAGATTTTAATTTCAAAATTAGTTTGCTATGAGAAACCTTGTCAAAAGCTTTCTTGAAATCGAGAAATATAGCATCTACTGGAATATTATTTTCGCCATAAACTAAAATATCGTAGGAAAAGAGAGCAAGTTGAGTTTCACACGATCTGCTCTTTCGGAAGCCATGCTGGATATTGGACAATAAATTCTGGCGCTCTAGGTATCCCATGACTGAAATGACAGGATTAGACCCGACCTGAAACCTCGGGAGGACCTTATGAATACTCGTCGCATCTTGGCTCTAACCATTCAGCCTGGAGACGATGTCAGATTACGCCATCGAAACTTCGGTGCCCATAAACACCGGCACTAGGTTGGAAACCCGTGAAAACCTAATAACCAAGAGTACATACTTGCTTGGACTGATGCTATTTTCTAAACTTGAGAAATCAAAACTCACTGTCACTTCCATAAGTACAGTTCAGATGGAATGGTACGCAAAGGTAGGGGCGTAATTTTGCATTAGACGTCGTTGCATTGAACATTCTGGTAAATTTGGCTATACTTCTTCGGACGTTCATTGCAATTGAACCAACGGGGATAAACAAATAAAGGAGAAACGATTACGGAAGTGGCATAGTTAGAGACATCTTAACTTCTTCTTTGAGTAAATGAGGGTTAAAAAAAACATTGATAATCCATACTCACCCAATAAGGGTGAGTAAATCCACCCATTCATATAAAACAGTGCACAGTTTAAAAGTGGTAAAATCAAAACAGCACTCTGTAAACCATTCTAAAGTACATAATATCATGATTCTCTTTCATCATCTAGAATGGAAGGAGAAATTTATGGTTTTTAAAAATAAGATGAGAAGTACATGTTACATATTATGGATTAAATCAGTTTTTGTATGGTGCATACGTCGAAACAATTTGGTGTGCTGGCATGTGCTTTGTATGGTGGCTAAGCTACTATCCATTTGTTTCAAGTTCTTAACGAGTCAAATGCAAACGGCTGCCTTCCACCTGTACGACGTGCTTAGAGTGATTTTACAATACCTATAGTTCCCCCTTCTAAAAAGGAAATGAATACTAAAAGTATAGTCAGATACACTGATTCGGGCAAAAAATTAAACATGACTCCACGTATCGTTTAGATATCTGACGTAATAATTGGAACCTTTTGCGTGTTGAGTACAATTTGTTATTCACTGATAATTAATACTGAGTAATATTATGAATGAAAGTGGCTTACTATCAATTTAATCTAATTTTTTTCACTTGTTAATCATTTTTCATAGCTTTAACATAGTCGAAATGCATGAAACCTTAGCTAAGTGCGTTTTCCTGAATTTATAATTTCTTTTGAACTTGATATCTGATGCCTACTGCAACCATTCTACTACGCACTCTCATAGATGATCGCCGGATAAAACATAAACACGGTGTACATAAGTCTTAAAAAAAGTAAGAGAATGGGAAATATATCAGTTGTTTTTATGAGTATTAAGCGTCTTTTCCGCAATTATAAGGGGTAGGCTAGTGGTTTGGACGAGGCAGGATGAGAAAGCCGAACTGAAAATTCCGTCCCCTAAGCAATTTTGAGGGAAGGTGCCACGCCAGCATGGGGGTGAGAAACTCATTCAGAACTTCTGCCGCGTTCGGAAGCAAAACACAAATGTTGATTGATCGTGAACGTGCGATGATGGTAGATATGTAGTACGAGATGACGCATAAGATGCTGAGTTGAGGACTCGGGAAAAGTGTGGGAAAAATTCTCTTACGACACCCATAATGAAATCGTGAGAAAATTATACGGCCCGGGTGATGATCTCAATATTTTTAGCGCTCCAAATATTCGGCCACGGTCACCGTAGGAAACGTAGCTTTGTTCTCTGCTACTTACTTCCATTGAGATGATTTATGAGCCCTAGAATCCCTAAAATTATCACTCAAATATAATGATATGTCCTGGTCTTTTCACTAATTGACATTTTAAAGTCCGAAAGCTTTGTCTTTAATTATAAAGCATACAAATAAGCTCGTAAATCCTTCCGTTAAGCTTTATGCTAAAAGAAAGCTTGGTCTAAATAACGAACTTGAACGTGTGCAGCGAAGATCGGCAAGATTTGTAAAGGGACGGTGTGATAACCTTACTAGCGTAACTAGTCTATAAAATGAATTAAACTGGGAATCATTGTCAGATAGCAGGTTGAAATTAAGACTTAATCTCTTGAACAAATTCCAAGACCACATTTTCAGTGATGATGTTAAAAATATTTTGCGGACCCCAACTTACTGTGGTAGCTTGGACCATAATCACAAAATTAGAGAAATTGATTGCCGAACTGATAGATTCAAAATGTCCTTTTTTCCTCGTACTATTAGGGATATGAATAACGGTAAATATATCCAGCAGTACGAGTGTAGCAATGGATAACAATGGTAGCTGCATGTTGGTATAAGGACTTATAGCTAACCCAACTAACGGCATGTTTTTGCATGTAAGTTTTGCTATTTTTATCTTTTTTTAAATAGCGTAGTTTTGAACAGTACCTATACAAGTACTTATCATTTTTTTAATGCATGATATGTAGTGCATGTTTGGTGAGAATTCACCCTCTGCCACACACCTTTACGGTGGCTTGCAGGGTATTATGTAGATGTAGATGTGAAAGCGTCGGGAATTTTGTATATCTCGAGATCTTTTGCGTATCTTCAAGTAAAGAAGCTGCTATAGTACCTGAACCAGTCTCCTAATTAGAGCCATTACATTTGTAGCATTTATGATTTCAAAATATGATCAATGGTTTCAGGTTGAACTATGTGGAACCTCTTCAAATCGGAAGTGCTAAAAAAATACACCTCGTACAGTTCCCTAGTGAAATTTATTGAGTACGACCCGGGTGTCGATACATAACATTAACCTAATCTGATATTATGCAACGAAACCCGGGTTGCATTCAATAAATTTCTCTAGTGGACCGTACAAAGTGTATGTTTTAACATATCCATCTAAGATTTCAGTTAATATATCCTTTTCTATCCTACTCTTTCTTTTAGTAAAGACAGACATACGTCTAAAAATGGCACTACTTCTTTCCTAGGTCCCTCAATAGTTGGTTCGTGCGCTAAAGTGATGGTTTTCCTTGTGTGATCTTTTCTGTTTTCCCTCAATCAAGTGTGCTGCAAATCCATAGCGTTTCAAGGTGCGTCCAATCCAGCTAAATCCCCTCTGCCTTTGGTAGTGATCTTCATTTCTTACAAATGGACATTCGTTTCGCATTAAAATTTCCAAAAGCTCATTAGCATTGACAATCCGAAAAGACGTCCTCATTTTCTGTTCCGAATATTCTCCTTTGGGATCAATTATATTTTTTTGTGCTTTCCTAGCCTTTTTGAGTGCCTTCCTGAATGTCGTTATCATGTTAAATTTTATCTCATGTGCATGATAAAATTTTATACATAATCCGGCTTCAATACATTTTTATCCATCTTTCTTTCCTCTAAAAATTTACTCTAATCTCTGGTAAAACCCAGATTAACCTCAGTTTTTAGACTCTCTCATATAGAACTCTCTTTCCTCATATACCCTCATGCCTGTTGCTAACCTTTGATCTTTTATTAGCTCTGGCTTAAACGCTTGGAATTCGTTGTCTTTGTCAACAAAAAAAACTCCACATCTGCCAATTTTCAATGAAAAATTTTATAATTATTTTTTAATGAGTAATAACGCATGTAGCATCACCTTTTTTGCATCGAATTTATTATTTTATAGTACTATAAAATACTTTTGTACTTATTGTTTGTTTTTTAATTATGACTTGTTCGCCACCTGCGTCTTTTTGTACCTGTGTAGAAAGCAGAACTAGATATGTACTTTTGTGTTGCTCATACTGGGAAACCTAGAGCACAATAAATTATTCATTCATTTATAGACTGATTTTCCGACTCTGGCTTCGCTACAGTTACCTAAAATCCTTTTTCTTCAAAAATGTTTTACCCATTTTGCTCTAACCAATTATATTCTTCACCTCACTTGAAATGCCACCGACTACCTCTGGTATCCCTTCAACTTAGAGCTTGCGGTGGCGTCAGAATCCTACATCCCCGCCCACATTTCCATTTACCCTTTAGATTAAATTTTTTTTTACATCCGGACTGTTCTGTTAGCCCATATACCCCTGGGATCCCGATAGACATTTGCCTGTCATCAGGTTTCCCACGGGTTGAACCGACAGAGCTTGACAAACATCCACCAAACATCTGACTTTGAATTTCATGGTAGCAATATAGAGCATGAGTCCACCTTATGTTTCGGATAAACGCTGCGGGCCGTCCCTATCTATTTGTCCGACAGTCACTGTGGCATAATTTTAGTTTTTCAAAATTTCCTTTTACTTTCTGATTGTGCGATCTCCTCAAGATGTCTTTGAAAAAATGATCGTGAGTATTTGGTCTTTTTCGTACACGAAATTATTTATTCTTACCCATTTCATTTGCACCAAAAATGCATCTTGGCATAACTCAATGGGGTCGTTTACCATATTTTTTATTGCCGAATCTGATAGAGTTTGTAAAATAAAAGGACCCGTATTTTTCCGTTTTCTGATCCGACAATTATTTCTCGAGTTATAAGCGGCGAAAAACTGATGTTTTTAACCCTTTCGGAAAAGTGGGTGTGGTGCAACCTCTGACGTATATCGACTTCGTCCAATCACAACTGAGCCCGCGAAGCTACTTCGCCTTATCGCAAAGGGGGAGACACAGCTGACCCGGCCAATGGGAGCGATTTCGACTGCATCTGTGCGAGCAGACCTTCCGAGAACCCCCCTCCACTCCCTTCCCCCTCCCCTGAAAGCAGTCAAGGACGGGAGAAAAATGACGTCAATGTTATCACAGCAGCATTTTCGGTGGGCGTCACTTTTTGCTTATTTTAATTTTTGATTTATGAGTGAATGGTTGTGGTTAGAAGATTAATTTTTTCACTAAAATTCGTTTTTCGTATCCATCTAACGATTTCGTGTACAAAATTGCGATTTCGGTTCCTAGTAAACGTCCCCATTTCCCTATCCTTGCCATCGTGCATTTGTTTTTTACATGCAGGGGTGCGTTATTTATAGGCAGTTTGCATATTCATGCCGTAGCTTCTTGTTGAGGCTTTAAGGATGAATAACGATAAGAAAAGGAAAGGGTGCACAAAAAGTGGTGGAACGTAGTTATTCGTATTTTTGTCCTAAGGTCATATAAATGCAGCAAAACGTTAATCTGTTTCAGTTGATCTTATCTTATTCAATTACCCTTATCCTCTCCCTGGCCCTTCCTTTGTCCTCTTGCACTTACCTTCATCCACGTGAGACCTCTATTTCTCCCTTTAATAATTATTTTACAAGTCTTTTGTGTCTGTGCCCAATCCACCGTGTTTTTCTTTGAGTATGGAGCGCTAGATTGACCATTCTCTTACACTCTCCTGCGAATTTCTTCACATGTCAGTAGTCAGTCCATTTCATCTTCGATATCCCCCTCCAACACTGAGTTTCAAAGGCTTCTATTCGATCCCCTTGAGTTTCTTCTACGATCCCTTCCTCCCGACCTTTGAGTGCCACACTCCACTCAATTGTTTTCCCATGAAGCTTCCTCGTCCCCAGCCGTATTTTCTTTGAGCACGGGAGTTGCCTCTTAATCATGTGCGGACCCTTAGCTTGAGTTACCCGGGGGCTTAATACCCGACCTGCTTCTTCTATCCCATGTTATACGGCTGCCGAGGCTGGAGATCTACTCCACTTGATCTAATTTCCCCTCCAGTAGCTCATCGTCTTTCCACTCTTCTTTCTTTACCGCATTATTTTTCTTCTTACGTTCTAATTCTGACGTTTACATATTTGCTCGTTTAGATTAAATTTCGTCAATAAATCCTGTAGCTTCCCTACCATAACATATATAATATTTGAGGAGCCTAATTACCTGCTATCCCCCATTTTTATATTGACATAATTTAATTTTCTCCACATTATTTCTTTGCATACTTCAAGAGTGAATTTTAAGCTGTGATAGTGAGTTTTCATGCATTTCTCTTGATTAAATTTGTGCGAGCCTCACTTATTTTTTATTTGTGCATGGGGGTACCTTGAATCTTATTAATATCCTGGGCTAATTTCCCTTTGTTTCAATTGATTCCAAGTATCTCGATTAATGTTATCATCTTATTCTCCTCGACCTTTGTGACTTCGAAAGCACCTTCACAAGTCCTGAATAGCCAGATTGTCCAACCAGTTGATTTGACTCGTAAAGGTAGACCCCTAAGCCCAAGGGGTTGTGATATTTAGTCATCCTTTCTTTGTGCTGCCTTCGGTTTCCCTCGAAAAATTTGTTTGCAGAAAATCAGCCAGCTTTTGTTGAGCGTAATTTGTCAATAGGCCATTCCTATTCTACCCACTAGGCTACAATACTAAGCGTATGACGGCAGTGATTTACTTATCGTTAATTTTTCCAAACTAAATTTGTTTCATGTATACATACACCCCATGAAAATATATAGACTTCTCAAGTTCTCTAGGCCCAGCATGTTCCTTCTTAATAACCAGTTTCTTATTGTTTATTCTATAGGTTTTCGTTAATCTTCCCTTTCTTTCGTGTCTATTGATCCGAAATTGATTGATTGTTCACCCATGTTATATCACACGATACAAGTTTGCTGCTCCTCGCATTCTTTGGCCGTTTTCTCCGGCTTCTCCATCTTTGGATTCTACGAAAATATCTATACACTTATCCTCAAAGCTTTCGAACATTATGAATGCAGGATTCCTTTTGATTTTTCTATCAATAATTTTATAATATTTCCTTTAGCTGGTTTTCACAGTAGTCTCTGCTATTCCTCGATTCTCTCACTTACCCGTTGAATGCACCTGTGTTAAAATTCTCTTTAGTTCTAGCATCACCACATCTCCTTTAGCTCTATTCCTAATTGTTCGAAACAAAATGTTGTGTTTATATGTTTCTTTTGTTGACTATATCTTCAGCATCTATATTTGGGTTTCCTTTACGTTTCAATGCAGTGCCGTGTTGTCACATGAATAAACTAAAATCTTGTTCTATTCCACATAAATATATTAATTAATGCCTACCGCTAACCGGTTTATAACTTTTCAGGTCATTAGCAAGAGCTGGATAGTAAATTTACATTAATGATTTTATAATGTCTCCTTCAAGTTGGTCTTCACCGTAATTTCTGCCAATCCTCGATTCTCTCAATTACTCGTCTTTCGCGTACTTTGTCTGCTATTTCTTCTACTATTTCTATGAGCCGTGTCGTTGTTGTCGAGCCAAAGTTCATTTTGAGCAGTCTCTCTTCTTTTTAATGGCGCACCCCATACTTAAATCGTTAATTTTTCTTCCGACACCATTTCGAATTTTGTTATTATTTCTTAATCCTCTCCCCTAATATACTTTACCGCGCTGTAACAAGAGTCATATATGAGGTCTACGTATCTGTCACCCTTGATATTTCATTTTTCCAGCCCCTTCTGCCAGGTGTTGAATAATTCCCCTTTCCAACCAAGCAGTTTCTGTTTCACGCATAATTAGTTATCTTTTAATATCCATAGGCTAAGACCTTCTTCCAGCTTGGGTGATATAATTCCTCTTCCGAGTGAGTAGACATCTTTTGGTTCTTTCTCTGACCACATGAACCTCTTGTTTTGCAGCAGCTAACCCTTGGTCAAAAACCATTGTATCTCACGAAGAGGCCATGCAAGGTTCTATAGAGAATATTTCTTATTTTTACCATGGGATACTTTAATAGCAAAGATTCGCTTATGGAAAAAAAGTCATGACTTCAGGGGAGGTGGATCTTGCGATGATCAATTCTCGCCTTTAGTTTCGTGACAAGACAGTTGGAGTTGATATCGTAGTCCTCGATCTCGTTAAATCATTGAAATTGCAATATCATAGGAAGTTACTCGCAAAGATAGCTTCATATATTATGAATGATTGTTAAATGAGCTGCAGAATGGAATTATGGAGGCATATCATCGCTTCATTTTAAGATTCCTCGCTGAGATCAACTCAGACAAACACTAAGTCACGTTGTGTGTCCCAAACGAAGGCGCAGTTGGTGTCATTATTTACCCTATTTCTACAGGAATCATAATTTCTAAAATTGGGTTGCTGCTGGTCTATCCTATCCACTACTGTCTTCGTATCAGCTAAATTCCTTTTCCTTATGTCCCTCACTATAATTTCTCGATGTATCTAATACGAGATCTTACTTAGCCATTGATCCCATACGACTTCTTCTTGACTACCGCCTTCACAATAGGATTTCTCATTATATCTTAATTTCACATATCCTCTTATTTACATATTTAGTAAGTCCATTTTATGTTTATAATTTTTGTACAGTACCTACCACTTCTGAAACTTTTAAGGTTTGACTGTGGTTTTAACTTTCCTTGGAATTAGTTGTTGAGTATATAGTAGTATCACATTGTGAAGGTTGGCTTTTTGTGATGCTTATGCTTCAAGGAATTTTTGTGTATGTTTTGTTTTTCACGCCAACCTCATTGTTATAAGTCGCGTCGGGTAGCCATGATAAGTTCTTGTCATGAAAAGTGTATGAGACAATAATACTGTTATATGTGGTTTATCCTGTTAATGTGTCAATAAATACACTAAGTAGCTTTATCAGAAAACTGTCTGCATTAGAAAAACCAACAGGTTATGGGCCCATAGCGTTCTGGACTCCTGATAAAGTGAGAGAAGTCTGACTCATTAACAGAAGAGATTAAAAATTCCCTAAAATGGCCTCAAGGGAAGAAATTATTCATTTTGAAAAACTGAAGGAAGAGAATTACCACACGTGGATTATTCGTGCACGCGCGGCTCTCGAAACTAAGAAATGTTGGGAGGCTATAAATTACGATGCGAAAACCGTGTACGAACTATCCGCAACGCAAAAGGCAGTGAATGAGAAAGCAAGGTCCTTTTTAATCCAGATTATTTCTGATTTTTACTTAGATGATGTGGGACATTTAAATTTGGATAAAGACATTTGGGAATCTTTACAAGAGACGCATTGTTAAATCGGTGTGCATTCCGCTCTTATTTTGCTTAAAGAAATTGTTAATATTAGAAAAGACGACGGCATGATCGTGAGTGAGTACATGTCAAAGATGGCAAATCTTCATAGAAGATTTATATTTTGGTGTGCTCGAGCTTCCGGATAAAGCGATGTTTTATTTGTTGGGGCTTCCTCTAAAAACCTTTGAGGAATTTGTGCGATCATTGGAGAGGGAGGAAGAAAATCTCACCACTAAAAATGTGAAGGCGAAGTTGCTGTTGGAAGAGAAGAGGATGGAAAGAGAAGAGGAGTTTAAAGAGAAAGAAGATGAGACATCACATACCAAGGTGCTGGTGGTAAGAAGACCCGAGCAGATAGTAGCGAAGTCTCGCGAAGAGAGGCAAAGCGGAGTAGAACCAAGACCTGTAAGATCCTTTTTGTGCTATGTATGTGGGAAGCCAGGTCATATGGCGAGGTACTGCAGGTATAGTAAACGTTATCAATTAAAACGTCAACAGGGGAGTGAGAAACATGGCGAAAGCCGTGATCATGCCCGAAGGGCAAGCATTGTAGTTGAGGAAAGTGTATCCTTGTGTGTGAGCAAGGAAGGTATGACCTATGAAATTAATATGTGGTACCTAGATTCCGGTACATCGAGTTACATGACCCCATGTAGGGAAAAATTACTTAATTTTGTATCTTTGGAATGTGGTTATGTGAATGTTGGCGATGGTACATCTCTCAGTGTTGAAGGCTATGGAGAGGTCGAATTTTTTCTAAAAGATGGGTTTGGTGGCAGAAAAGTCAATTTATCAAAAGTATTATTTGTGCCTGGTTTAGCATGTAAACTTATGTCTTGTCGAGAAATTGAGAAAAAGGGTTTTGATGTAGTTATATGCAATAGTTCCCTTTCTGTGATGAGCAAAACTTCAACTGCTATTAAAGCTTTGTTTAAGAAAGGAATGTATGTTGTGCAAGAATCGGGATTGTGCCTTCAGAAGGGAGAAAACGAAGCGAAAAATTATAATTTTGTTGCAAAAGTAGAGAACACATTCACTCGGCACAAAATATTTGGGCATGCTCATAATGAGGCAATTTTAAAAATCCCTGCTCTTGAATTATCTAAGGAACCAGATAGCTCTTGTGATGTGTGTATTCAGGGAAAGATGAAAAGGAAGGGTTTTCCTAAGGTTGGGTTATCACAAGCAAATGATTTGTTGGAGGTTATACATTCTGATGTTGTTGGGAAAATAACCCCTGTTTCTGAAAGAGGGGCACAATATGCCATTACCTTTATTAATGACTTCTCTAATTATGTGACTGTAAAAATGCTTAAAATAGAAAGTGATGCATTGTATGCATTTATTAATTATCAGAATCAAGTTGAGACTTTGCAGGAAAGAAGAATAAAATTCCTTCAAAGCGATAGTGGAGTTGAATATGTAGGGAATGATTTTCAGAATCATTAGGTGCGGGATAGCTAGAAGGTTGACAGTGTCATATTGCTCAGAGAAAAATGGAAAGTCCGAACGCATGAACTTAACACTTTTTGATCTTGTGCGTTTTATGTTGATTGATTCTGGTGTGCCACACAGATTTTGGGCAGAAGCCTTAAATACTGTTGTTTTCATAAGGAATCGATCCATCATCTGCAGTTGATTTTAAAATACCCATTGAACTGTGGAGAAAAATAACTCTTTCACGGGAAGAATTGGAAAGCATGAAAGTGTTTGGTTGCCAAGCTTGGATTCAGGTGTAGGGAGGAAAGCTGGATCCAAGAGATGAAGAGTGCGTATTTATGGAATATCCTGAAAGGAGTAAAGGCTACAGACTATGGAGTTTGAAAAGGAGAAACATTTTACTAAGTAGGGATGTAATTTTTAATGAAAATATTTTCTTTTTAAGTATACAGTGATTGATTCTGGTGAATCAAACGGAGGCCAGACCCAAACCCTTTGGATGGAAGGTGAAGATGACAGCATTGACACAGATGGATTTGAAGAGGAAGTGGCTGAAAGGAAAGACGTTTTGGTGAAAAATAGTATTGAGCCCACTGGTTTGAGAAGGTGGCAAAGTATAGTACACCAAAGGAGGTGCACAACTGGTGAGTATTGCAATACATGTATGGAGTCAAGGGAAAATGCTGTGCCTTCAAATACTGAGCAGGCGTCAAGGGGAAATATGTCGAACAAGTGGAAAGAGTCAATGGAAGATGAAATGAAAAATTTGATGACTAATGATTGTTGGGAAATCGTCAAAAGGCCAAAACATAAGAAGGTGATTGGATCCAAATGGGTGTTTTGGATGAAAAATGATGAAGATGGAAAGGTTAATGGATATAAAGCGAGACTTGTAGCTCAAGGTTTTTCCCAGATTCCAGGATTTGATTATTTAGAAACATTTAATTCTGCTGTAAGCACTAAAGTTGTACGTGTACTGTTGACCATTGTTGTTGAAAGAGGATGGGATACTGAACATATTGATGCCAGGTCAGCTTATTTGCATGCACCACTCAAGGATGAGATATATCTTGAGCAGCCAGAATGCTTTTAGGATGAACTGAGAGACCGAGTCAATTATGTCTGTAGATTGAAGAAAAGCCTTTATGGTTTGCATCAGGCAGCTAAAGACTGGCATTAGCATCTTAAGGACAAGTTCAAAGCATTGGAGCTTCATCAGTGTGTAAGCGAGCCGTGTGTATATTACAATGAAAATTTTAGTCTAATTATTGCTGTGTATGTAGATGATATTGGATTGTGGGGAGAAGGAAAGGAAATTAGCTGGTTTAAAGAAAGTTTATCCGAGGTACTGGAAACCAAAAATCTTGGACCCATGAATCACCTCCTTTCAATCCAATTTACCAGAGACTCCAAAAATTCAGTTCGGATAGATCAGTCTGCATACAGCAAGGTAGTACTAGAAACATTCGGGATGGACCAAGCAAAAGGCCTGTCTGCACCATTGGAAGTTCAGAAGAAGAAAGATGAATCGCCAGAATTGGAAATCCCAATAGATGAAACAAAATATCGTCAGGGTATTGGAAGCCTTCTTTTCCTTGCAATGGTTACGAGACCGGAATCAGCATTTGCCACTTGCCGTCAGAGCCAGTTTTGCAATAGGGCCACGGTAAGGCACTGGATGGATGTGAAGCATATTTTTAGGTATTTGACAGGTACAGTTAATATGGGATAACATATGAAAAGAAAGGAAAGTCAATAGAAGTTTACACTAATGCAGATTGGGCCAATGACATGGAGGAAAGGAAGTCCTTTAGTGGTTTTGTGATTACCTTGGCAGGGGGGGCAATTATTTGGCAGTGTAGGAAGCAAGAGTAGTGGCAACATCAACAACAGAGGCGGAATATATTGCAATGGGGGAAGCTGTAAAAATGGTGAAGTGGTTGAAAAATTTCTTGAATGAAATAGGGCAAGGCTGTTTTATGAAAGACCCTTCTATTATTCTTGCTGACAATCAAGGTGCAATCGCTTTGGTTAAAACAAAGGGACTTCAAATAGATAAAAACATATTGATTTAACTAATCATTTCTTGAGGGATGAAGTAGAAAATGGTAAGATTGTTCTTAACTACGTTTCCTCTGAGAATAATTTGGGTCATGTGATGACCAAGGCTTTGCCAGGTGTGAAAATGAGGTTTATTGTACATAAGTTAGGAACGGATCTTACATGAATCATTTTTTTTTTGATTTAATGGTTTTTCAATTTGATGTTTGTTTGTGTTTTTTTGCAGA
The DNA here is from genome assembly GCA_933228895.1 of Platycnemis pennipes. Classification (NCBI taxonomy): domain Eukaryota; kingdom Metazoa; phylum Arthropoda; class Insecta; order Odonata; family Platycnemididae; genus Platycnemis; species Platycnemis pennipes. Next base: position 64,697,381 of record OW121846.1, on the reverse strand, counting down.
CGTTTTGGTAAAAATGATGAGATATTTGGGAGATGTTAATTTGAAATGTGAAGTAAGTACGATAAAATGTGGAACACTCAATTCCGTTAAAGTTCGGTTTTTAGATTGTGCGTTGAATTTTATGGAATGGTGGAAATCATTTTCCAATCATTCAAGGAGTTTTGATTGGCATGGCTTAATGTCTTTCCACAATCCGGTTAAGTTTTTTTAACTTTTAAATCGTAGAGCTTGATGTTCATGAATATTGCTTTGACAGAGAGCCTCATTGCCATGGTACGTAATCGATATTCGTCAACAATTTCCTCGGGGATTCCCTGTCTCAGTTCAATGAACCATGCTGGAACGTCAAACTCCAATAAATGCATTTTAGTTAACCATGCTTTGAGTGGAAAATAAATCGAGCGTTTTGCTGCAGGGAGAGTCCAATATGAAAAAAGTATGCCAGGTGTGGGAGAGGAAGAATTTATCAGTGGTGTAAGGGGTGTAGACGTGGATCAGAGGATATTTCACGATTCAGTTCATTCATTTTTGACGGTTAGTATTCCTCGGTAACACATTATCAGAGTATCCGATTTCTTTCATACTTAACATTAACCTGCTTATGCTGGATCGTGCGCTAATACCATATGGGAGCAAGAATTTTTCGTTTTGCGAAGCGGAGCGGAGAATTTGATCTATTTAAAAAAGGTGCTGCGCTATCACTAATCGCATAAAACTGACACAAAAAGCGATTTTCCGGTGGTTCTTGGTGAAATTTAAGAAAGTTTCAATATGTTTCTCACAAAACAGTTTTAATAGCATACTCATATAGCTAATCTAAACTGGGTAGCGTCAACATCCAACATATTACTTCTAGTCTGGAGCTTCAGCTGATTAATTGGACAGTGTGTGAGAAATTAATTTTGTTTTGTCTCTAAGTTGTCTGTAAAGTATAAACAATATGGATTAAATTTTGATCTGAAATATTACATTCAAAATTATTTATTGCTTATTCAAAAGTATTTCATGCAGTTTATGTACGTTAAAACCGTATTAATCGATAGGAAGGCGTGGTGGGAATCGCTTGCTGTAATCAATCGCTTGCTTGCGAAATTAGATTTTTCAACACCTTCAGGCAATATCCACTAATGTCACCTCATTTTAAAATGGATTTTTGATTACTTAAAAATATATTTTCCAAGCATACGATAATATCTGGAAAAGAAAATGAAATTCATTCCAATTATTTGGTTCCATCACGATTTTGAGACGAAATTCTCCAAATAAATTTGTAAATTGAATGCATTAGCCTGTAAACACCATTTCCACTGATGCCTTTCACGCTGACCTTAATTTTGCAATTTTTCCCGACGCCGTTCCTCGCGGAAACATCTTTGGGAGATACAATCAACCTTTTTCGTATGCCGTTGACTTTTTCAGGTCCAAATATCTTCTCTCATACTCCATAGAGTTAGAAATCAAAAATTCAAATTTGATTTCTCCAACTGCCTCCGACACATCTTCTTCCCCCCCCAAAATGGCAATCTTTAGCATCCCCCTACCTTCCAGTTTCTTCGCGGTTAAATTTTTCTGCGTTTGCCTCAAATATCCCCTTTAGCTTCCAGCTCATCCCTCGACGCATCTTTCTTCGTTTGCCTTCCTCTCTGCGCAACTTCTTTTTCAACCCTCTCAAACCCACGACTTAAAAGCTAATATTCCTTTTCCTTCTTTAGCTTATGTTTGCTCAACGTGAGTAACACAATCCGTTTTAACTCTCGATGGGACTTTTTACGCCCTTGTCCCTCGTCGTTTTTTGACGCTTCAAATGAAATTCTTTTCTTTTAATGCCTCCCTGCAAATCATTTTACCATTTTACACGTTGAAATTAATATCAGTGTGTCTCATTCTGCACTTTATGCGTCATACGCCATGCATAGTAATGGACTTGTAACATCTTTCAGCACAACCAGTTGTGTTTGTAGATAATTATTGTTTGGCGTAAGAAAATTAATCAAAAATCCACATTCTCTTGAACAGGGCGCTTGGGTTCAACAGCTTAATTCTCTGAATTCCTCTATGAGTTGCATTGGTGCGAAATTAATGAGGCAAAACGTCAAGTTGGGAGATACCGACCAGGAAAAATGGTTGCCCCATTTAAACACTAGTGGGGGAAAAATCCGTGCCATGCCATAATTCTTTTCTTCCGAAAAAAATGATTCTTTGCTGAGGGTCTATTGAACGTTGGTTCCTTAAGTAAGAGCAAATATAGATTCCGCTGGTAAAAAACTCTCCTAGCTCCTTTAATCTTGCGAAGAGTGACTTAGTTACTCTTGGCCATTTGCTTGCTCCCTCGTATATGTGTTTTTCCAGCAAGTACCATTTTGAAGTAAATCTCCAGGGCATGAGGAAAGAAAAGTGGCATCACGCCATTCACCGAAGTTCACGGAATATATGGAGTACTAGTAATCCACTCTGTTACAAAATAATAATACTCGTGGGAAGACAGATACAGCATGGGTAGACATATACATTTGATGGTGGAAATATTAGGATCGTGCGAAAAATATAGGAGAATAATTCTTGATTCACTCTCTATTAGTGTAGAGATTTTAGTTCTATTTCAGTGCAACGTTAGCTTGAACAGCAAACTTCAATTACCCTTGTCCTCAGCTCGTACCTGAAAAGTTTGTATCTCAAAATTCTGTTCTCCAATTCACTTCAAGGAAGATCCATTGTTGTTAGAAAGAAAACTGAAAGAGATCTCGTGTTATCATATTTTGAAATAACTATAAAAATGAAGAACGTTTTTATTTACATTTCATGTCTTGTATCATATAATATTTTGTTTAATATATTATAGCAATATTAAATCGTTTTGCTTTAAATTATAAAAAATCCTACCAATATTAATCAACTTAAAACTTATGGTGCACCAATTAACTATCACTGCCTTCGCATAGTTTACGTACATAGCTCTCAATAATACATGGCTAACACTATAACAACCATGCCTTTCTTATATAAATAAAACCTTTTTGGGAATAATATAATTTACATTCATAGCTCTAAGGACCAGCCTAACGCATAATATTCTATCCCAAATCTATGGTCTTGTGTCCAACCATAATCATACATATTTATTATGAAAAACTTTGGGTTTACAATACTAAAGATTACTTTGAATCACGTATGGTTCTGAAAAAAGCTAGTTAGTTGGTCTTCATGCTAAGCTAGAAAAATCATACATATAACTGCGAGGCGTTAGCTCTAAATCCACTGTTACGATTCTCTTGCAGCAATAATGGCCGGTGTAAGCCAACAATGCTAAACAAGGAGCTCATATTCATACATAACAGGCTTAATTGGGGTGGTATTGGTCACATGAAACGTTTTTCACAGTGGTAAAGAACGTTTAGCATTCCATAGTTCAAATAATATTCATAATTATTTAGTACAATTGCTTTATAGGAATTCATCGTCAGGGTTTACAGCTCTTCCTACCTTTCTAAAAAAAGCCGGAAAATTATTTCCTTTATTATAATTTTCCTTATTATAATTATTATACTTTCCTTTATTATAATTATCCAAAAATTTCGATAACGAAGAAACATATATTCTATTTCATTTATCATACGCCAATCTTTGTGTTCTGGTTCATCCTAGGCTCTTCATCTGTTCCCTGGATTTTATCTATTCCTGTTGCTTTTCTCATTGCCCTTTCACGTAATCCTTCCTCAGTCTCGCAATATAAAAAAATGTCTTTATAAACGCTTTCACTGTTTACGTCTACTTCATTTCCTTTGAATCTTATCATCCAGATCTATTACTACCACAATCTCATTTCATCTCACATTTCCAATGAGCTGGAACCCCTTTTGGAATTAACAACGATTTTTCTGAACTATTCTGACTGAATGGAATTGCTTTTCTTAGGTTACCTGAGGAAAAAATTCAGACTTTAAGTCTGAAGACTGATAATCGTAAGTTGAAGAAGTAGAATTTCATTCGAAATTTATATTCAGCCTTCGAGTTGAAAGAGCATCCTGTTATCTCACCTCCATATCTTATCCAAATCAATGCATTTCAATTATTTTCTGGCATTTGAGATTTTATTCTGAATACTAATGGCGTTATTATGGGGCAACCTGCCACTGAGGTCAGTAGCCCCGTGCTTAATCTCTCAATGACGTGTGGTTGATTGAGTAAGTGTGGGTTGTTTTAGGAAGTAGAGAAATGGTAGAGTTTAACAAAGCATCGAAATACGATAGTTTCCTATTATTATTTTTTGGCGTCTTTATCGAAATTTTATAACCTCTGGGTTGCGTATTTTAAACCGTTAGATTTTAAAATGACGTTAAATATTTAAGAGGTGAAACTATTCATCGGGGCGAAAACGCGATGGCAAACTATTGCATGCCGGTAAATTATACGTGTATCGTGACTCTTTCCTCTGCCTGCTATTAGGTGGTGCTGGGGACGCTTCCAAGTGGAAGGTGTACACTGTTTAAGCCTATTAACTAGCGTCTGAGGTGTATTAATAATAATATAATATAATAATACTGATTATAATTCCAGATTAGATAAATACAATTATTAATTATATGTACAGTGATTTGTCTGGAATATAGGTGCCCCATTGGACAGTATCTCCGTTTTGGGGTCACCGACTCGACCATCTCAGATGAAATACAAAAATAAGAACAAAGAATAAGTGTATTGCAACTACATTCACATAGATTCTATCATTGGTGCTGGAAAATTTAGTATTTAACCCATGGTTTGAAGTGTGAAGTAAAAGCAAAGCATTATAATACATTTGTTTAAAGACTTGTGTTTAAGCTAACAGAGAATGCATTTTTTAACATAAAAACCTTAGTCCGTAATCTGCAGTAGTTTTTTTACACTTCTATGTTAGTTAATGCTACAAACAGAATACAATTTAAAATAAAAGGAACAGTGAAACAGGTATCAGTGATTATAGCTTTTTGAACTTAATTATTAAACATCCTTCAGAAATAGGTATTTTGAGACCATAGCAACAATTAATCTGTTATTTACATAATCATTATAAATAGGTAAAATAAGAAATTAACTAAACATTTGCTTATAGTTGTCATTGACCTATATTCAAGTTGAACAACATACAAGAAAATTATATAATCGTTTTATAAAAACGTCTAGGAACTTATTCTGCACCAGTTACTTATTATTTTTATGTTTGTTAACTAATTGTACAAATAGAATAAAATTTAAATAGACAAAAAATTCGGTTAATTTGGTTAATTTATTATGATTAACTTTTATTAATTTATTAACAATTATTTATTCAGTTGAATCATTTAAAAACAGTTAGTATTAATTTTACTGAGCATACCGTGAAGTTGCTCCATAGTCGCACGAACTTCACGCCGTGCTTCGCAGTAGAAGACTTCTCCACGAGCAGGATGCTCTGGGGTCTATAAAACGACTGTTAATACCATTTTTTACGGGAGAGACTTTTCGAACTTTTTTTCATTGGCTATTATTAACACATATTCACTAGATCTGAGGGGCTCTGAAATAAAACGGTAGGTTCAAGAGACGAATATTTCCCATGCCTTCCAATGTAAACTATATACCTGTTACGTCAGCAACAAGGCAGCACATCCCGCCATTTCTGACTTTTTCAAATTAACTTAAAATTAACATGCAATTCTTTCGTAAACTGGAAACACTCAATCTAAAATTTTGCGTAAAATGAATGCATTTGTGTAAGAGCATGAATCGCAATGAATGAATTTTGTTTTTTTTGGTGAAGGAAACTACCCTATTGCCCTTTCAGCGTGCAGACCAATCGATCCAGGGGTTATTTTCTCTCCGGGAGACGATGCACGGAAACGGAAATGCTGTACGCACAGCACTTAATCGTGGAATTGGCATAATCATCATCGGTCAACAATCCTAGGATTGGTTTGACGCCGCCCTCCACTCGATTCTTCTATCGGCCAACCTCCTCATATTAACGTAGCTACTCTCTTTTACACCCTTCACAACTTGCTCCATATATCTCATACGAGGCCTGCCTTTTCCATTCTTCCCGTTCACTTTTCACTCGATGATTGTCTTCATCAGTCCATCGTGTATTAAGATGTGGCCTGTTAAGTTGTCCCGTCTTCTTTTTAAGGTTATCAGTAGGCATCTATTCTCATTCACTCTTCTTATGACTTCTTCGTTTGTCACTTGATCGATCCATTTTATCTTCATCATTCTTCGGTAGCACCACATTTCAAATGCTTCCAGCCTGGACTTCTCTGCTGCTGTCATTGTCCATGCTTCCCTGCCATGTAGTAGAAGGCTCCAGATGTATGTTCTAATGAAATGTTTCCTCACTTCCACCGATGAAAAATCGCTGAAACTAGATATGAACGTTGTTTATCGTAGTGGAAAGCATCACTCCAGCCGGACCCAATTTTTATAATGCATCACGTTACCCATGGAAAATTTCGTGTTTGTTCGATTTTTTCACCTATTCTATCCATTACCCTAAGTTAGGGTTCCCATAATGATTTAATCACAAACTGGCACTTTCTGAAATGTATACTTTAAAAACCTTGTACATTAAAAATGGGCAATCTATAGGTTAAGAAAACCAAAATATAGTAGAAGCATAGAAGAGAAGAACATCGCTATTATTACTGATACTGATTATTAGTAAATTGTATGATTTATCACATAGTGACAATTATTTTTATCAAAATTATTGGTGCTAAAACAGGTTAAATAACTTTATAAATCTTTTTAGAAGGAAATTTAGAGAAAGCGGGACTTATGAAATAAAAACACATTTTGGGAAATATGTATAAAAACGGGGCCAACGAAAATCCTACCTAAGTTAAAATTCACTTTGCAAAAAAAAATTGGAACAGACAAGAGGCACATATTATGTCTCCTGCAACTGAAATTATTCTGTGATACTTAAATTTCTTTTTCTATTGTCAAGAATAACATGTTGACATAGATATATCTCTGGGAATGGAAATAACATTCCTCAAAATGATTTGAAAATGTAATGATTTTTATGCGGGCAGGTTTTGAAATAAAGACCAATATGAATTAACGACCATTTCTGACTTCGTCCATTATTTAGAATAGTTCATACGCGAAAGATTAATAAAAGTCAAAAAACTTCAGGACATAGAAATAGGGATGTGGCGATTAATATAAATAAACTGAAAGAAGTTAAATTCGGAGGAATGTAAACATAAAGGCATTTTTGAATGATAAGGGACGGTTAAATTGAAGGAATAAAGCTAAATATTGATAAAGAATAGCTAAATAATTCTACAGTATATTAATTTTATGCATCTGATAAAAAGAGGAAAGGCATTAAAACGTAGCATTTTATGTAGCATGAATGGTGATAAGGTAGAAAATTCACCAAATTTATCTGCATTTGACGTGAAATAATGTAGTCGTGATGATTATAATGCATAATCATTGAGTTAATCGTGTTTTTATTGCTTAATATTTACCCGGTAGATAAATGGTAATGATATCTTTTAATTGGAATGTACGAGTACTCGTTCTCGCATATCATATGAAATCCCATCTGTGTTCCCATCAACCGTTATCTGCGTTTATTGTATGTTACAGGATCTCGTATCTTATAAGAATTAAATAAAACATAAAATTACTATATTTATTTTAATCTTCCCTAAAGTTTCAGTTATTACGTTGGAAATATATGATACCTCAATTATAACCTAACGTTTATCCTTTGCACATATTCCAGGAATAGATACGCGGATGAAAATATTCCCCTTCAAACTGCCTAACGGCTTTTTGGGTTAAAAGTGCATGTGCATTGACAGATCGTTGAAGCATACAGCATTAAACATATGTTACATTATTTTCAATTTATTTAAATATTGCAAGTTAAACGCTTGGCAGTTTAAGGTACCTCCGTTGCCTCACGCCACAGCTATATCGTAGAATTTGTTTTAAAGAGTGCTTCGACAACGAAGGTCATTCGCACAGAGCTATATCGTATGGCGGTGAATAACTCATGGAAATTCATTGCGTTTAGCTCGCTCTCTAAAGAATCATTCACTTATCCTTAGTCTTCCTGTCAACCTGTCAGTATTGGCTAGAGATTACCAGTGATCTCGTGTTGTCTAACTCTTGAAGCCTGTAGACAGGTTCTTTTCCAATCAAATGCCCATTTGTATTCCCGTCGACTCTTAACTAGTGTTCCAACTGGCAATGAAGACCACATGTTAAAATTAAATATCTATCTTTTTTCGTGCTTAGCTTTTGGTACCGCTGAATAATCATTTCATAGTAGTATTCTATTTTTACCAGCGTTGTCGGGCATTTTTATGTCAAAATTTCCCTCAACGAAACTGTTTGAATTTTGGAAACGCATAGCCATTATGTGAGCAATTAAAATAAATGATGCTTAAAATAGAAGACCCCAAACTTCGGGGTTTATTTCATTAAAAAAAACAAAGTTGCGGGCAATGAATCCGGAGCGTAATAACTTTCCTCTTGTAGATACTACATGAATTTGTAAATGGGGTACATTTCCCTGAAAATGGAGGGAACGGTAGTATTATTTTTAATAAACTAAATTGAATTTCATCCATTAACTGTGGCATTAGATTTTTCTGCATTTCGAGCCACGAGGTAACAAATTCTTGATATTTTTTTATGGTATTTATTGACGTAATAGGCATAATTTATCTCATACAGTAGCAGTCCTATTTTTATAATCCCGAAACTATATTTAAATTCCAGTCTGATTACATTAAATGAATATTGAATGTAAATTATGAAGTCCTACTTCACAAAATATTCAGCTACCCCGGTTATCTGAAATAATTTGGCTTTCCCCTTTTAGGCGATCGGTGAATATTTGATCTTTCCCCAATTCGTATACATCATTGTCGCAATAAGCCTAGTGGTTTAGCTTTTGAGGCATGTAGTTTAAAATCTTCCAGCCATATTGATCAAAATAGGCTTCCATGGAGTGGGAAACTTTTGATTTAAAAATAGGTTCAAAAGAAGAGTTTAATAACAACTGATATCTCATAATAACTTGTATTCTTCCATGAAGCGCTTAAGTTTCCGGGGTTAAGGGAATAGAGGTACTACGCTGCCTGATTGTAGCTAATAAAAGAGAAGGCGACCGACAGTTAAGGCCATTCGCAACATTAAGCATAGATTGAAAGACGTAGGAACTTCTGGGGTATGAAGATAGGGAGGAGACGAATCCGACGCCGCTATTGTCCTACTCTTAAAGAAAAGCGCCAACAGGTGCACCTCTCATCCAACGGACGGAGTACTGAACTCGAAGTGAACTCAACTTATTACCCACTTAGTAGAGACCGGTATATCAATAATAAATGTCCAACATAGCAGGGATTCAAACCCGGACCCTAGAGTAGGGGTTGCCAGATTATCTGAACATAGCTACCTCGGGTACAGTTGGGTCTCAAGTCCTCGGTCAAGTTTTCCTTCATGCACGCCACAACACATGTTTTCGGGGCATATGAAAGCTCAAGGAGAGACGATATTGGTCTTGAGAACGATGGATTGTGCTGCTGGAAAAGTCACTTCCATCGGGAAGACCGTGAGTTAATTGGCTTGAGAGGGAATTGGGTCAAAAGCCACTTGAAATTGCTTGCGTATCTTGCAACCTAGGTCTGTGGGCTGATTCAACCGTTTAGCGGAGATTTGTGGAAAGGACTGTGTTGATAAGAAACGACTGGACGACCTTTGGCTAGGGATTCTGAAACTTCTTTATTAGTTGGCACATGAAACGCAGGGCGGCCTAACTTTTGAAGCTAACAGTTAAAAAATGGTATCAGGCTGCAATTTGTAGCAGTTTAATATATAAAAAATGAAAGAAAAACTCTTTACAGTATTAAACTCTGTATAAAAAAGCAATATGGCAAATAGGAAACCATTTCCAGCGTAACGTTGTGGACTTTTCGAATATTCATATTGAGTCAGTCACTTGGTATAAATCCATTCTTGTTAGTGGAGTTAGTGGTAGCTTCATTATACTAGAGGCCGTAGGGCTCAAAAAATGCGGATTGATACCGAATATTCATATTGAGTCAGTCACTTGGTATAAATCCATTCTTGTTAGTGGAGTTAGTGGTAGCTTCATTATACTAGAGGCCGTAGGGCTCAACAAATGTGGATTGATACCGAGTAACTGTTTCAACATGAACAACATTGTAAATATAACTCACGGAATGTGTGATAGTTTCCATTTTTGGGTTGTGTACTTAAGTCCTGTGGTTAGTCACTGGCCAAGAATTAACCTTGCCGTAAACTACGGCAGCTAGGCAAACCGAGTCTACTTAAGTTTTTCCTTTTCTTGGTTTATTGATTTTGTCTTTGCTCTGCTGCGTGAATTTTCACCCGTAGTTTTACTTGTGTGCGTGAGAGATTGAGTGCTTGTGGAGTGTGGTTGCTCTGTGATTGTCCCTGGCGTGGAATAACATTCCCGTGAACAATCGCAGAAAGAATGATAGTTCCCTTTTTGGAATCAGTGCTGGTGTCCTGTGGTAGGTCACTGATGGGGAAGCAACCTTCCCCTAAATATACACAGGTAGGCTAAATGGATACAATTTTTCATTTTGCTTTTCTCAACGTGCGATACAAAAACTTTACGATCATTGTAGTTTTCTACCTGCTTTATTGTACATACTAGAAGCCGTAGAGCTCAACCTTAGCATATTATTATCCACGAAATTTATTTATCCCATCAACCAAGGTTTCAACACATCACCGTTTGAGGATTGACCTTGAAATTCAACGGGAATTCGTTGAAACCTTGGTCTGTAATGTATATAAATTGCGTGGATAATACTGCTGAATGTTTTTCTTTGTTTTTTATACGCCAACTGCTAATGTGATTGTACAAATCATCCAGGAGAGAGTATCACGAAGAAGCTCACGTTATAAATAAAGGTTCTTTAACTCGTTGGCCTTCATGATTTTGTGCAATATGTTTCCTATATCCAACTTGGCATTTGTCTTCAGTAGCTCATAATATTATATCAGATTGTGCGTAAACATATTATTCATCAACAATCAGTGGTCCTGTGAATACAATACTCATTTTCATTTGGTATGCTATCATATTCGTGCCAATAGATTTCCCTAATTTACAAATTTATCAAACCTTATCTGAAACTTTGGTACTCCAAGAAACTTTGTTCCTTCAACATATCCACTTCAGAATATATTTATCTATTTACTATCCACTTCAGTATTCTATATTTGTGGAAAAATCGTACTCTCGAAAATAATGATTCCGTGCCCACGAATAAAATGAAGCAATGAATTGTAGTTTCTCATAGTCACTTTGCCTCCAAGAGCTAGTTAGATTTGTGAGTCACCCTCTTCCGTTATCAGGCACTAAACTGCCTGTCGTCGGGGCAATAACCAATTTTAATAACCAAGAGTAAATACCATATGCCATGCGTGACAGGCCATAAATGCTTATGGTATCGGCCAACTTAGAGACGTCCTGCAGATTCATGGATGACTGCTATTGATCAGGGTTTTATAAAAATATTTTTAGTTTTAACTTTCAAATGACATTTTCATAATTGATAGAACCAGAGTAAAATATATTTAGCGTAAGGTTACTTACCTTAAGGTACATTGTGTTCATCTACACATTCAAGAGTTTAATTTTGATATTTTTGATTCTAAGAAAGTAAGTTTAATTCTATTGGTCTGAGTAATGCTTCCTTAGAGCCTTCGGTTGTGACATCAATGAAAATTGTCGCTGTCTCCTCCCGTTGTCTCTGCTCAAAAATTTTTCCCCATTATTTTTTTCATCAACTTAGTATAAAACGGGCTTTAAGCAAGTAGGTGACATTATATTTTTTGGCTAACTAGAATCCGTTCCTGTCAAGACACACGTTTCTCGAAATATTTTTATTATTATTGTAACATGCATTAAACTCTGCATCTCTACATCGCAGCACATTCACTCTACATCCACGGTGCATGCATAGTTACACTCAGTACCTTGAGGCGCACCCTAGGGTTAGAATAAAATTCAATTTAGTTAAGTAAATGTTAAAAGTAAAATATAAACATATTATTATGATTATAAATATAACTATGACGATAAAACATGATAAAACAAGAAGTCCAAGAAAAGGCCAATCTATTCCTTTCTCAACCTTTTTATTAAAGGAAATTGGTACTACGAGATATTTTATGTGTAGGTGAACATTTTTTCCGGAAAATTGAAGGTTTGTGCACATGTATATGATCACTGGAAGTAATCTTGGGTAGCTCTAACATCACATTCAATATTCAAGAAAAATCTAGTTTTTAAATTTATGGTGAGTGATTCGTCATTATACTTTTCAGTAATCGCCAGCTATATAATTAAGGAATTTAGTTAGGTGTAGTCATTTGGGTTCCAATTACAAGTCTTGAAGTGGAATTCTGCTATTATTAAAGTCGCTTTGCCGCCATGAGCTAGTTAGATTTGTGAGTTACCCTCTTCCGTTATCAGACAATAAACTATCATCGAAAACATGAGATATTATGGTAGTAGTGTTAGTCTGTTCCTATGCTTAAAACTTATGGCCGCAATGAGACTGAGAAATAAAAGGCTAATTTTTTCTTGACTGTAAAGTTATTTTATCTACCAAATGCGTTTTGGATATCTTTTCATGTCAATACTAAGACCATAATACGTATTCTGTGTCAGACGCTTTTATAGACATTTACGTAATATTTTAAGACGATATGATGGAGTTTCAATTGAGTGATGCGAATATTTGCTACTTACCAAATTTCAATGTGTTTCCAACAACTTTTCATTTTCATAACTTGTAAAATGGATTTTTCATGTGGCTCTTTTTTTAAACTGCGGTGAATTGGCTTTCGACATGCGTTCTTGCGTTCGAAAATATGGAAGCCAAAAGTTATGGCCAACTGCTTTTCTTCAATTATTAAAATAATGATAAATTTTGCGTTGAGTTGTCGTTATTCGGATGTGTGACTGACAGCTGAGGCAGAGTTGAATCGGAATTCTGAGAGCGGAGGAAGAATGGTGGAGAGAGCTCCAGTATTAGCCCATTTATTATAGGAAAACGCCAAGAGTTCTATCGTTCAACGTTTTTACCACGCAACGGAAGGGGTACTGAACTTGACATGTTGCCCACAAGGCACTCGGGCAGGAACCAAAATTTCAATGAAAGATTTCTTACTTTCTGGAATTCATTCCTAGCCCTCGGAATGAGAAACCTGTTATGTGACCACGACAGTTTCCCAATCCCCCTGGTTAAGTTTTTGAGGCCTTGGTGATAATTATTGCCATTTATTTTTACTTCTGGGCAAGTAGATCGTGAACGCCTGAGTTTTAAGGCACTAATTGTGCACAGCCAAGGTAAGTGACACAGGCACCGCTTATTTCTATCGGTGTGGATTCTGCCGGCGAGTAACATGCGCAAGTTTTCAGTCAACCTCGCTTGCCTCGTTCATAAAAAAGAATGCGGTAGGGCTGCGCTCTCCTATCCGATCTCCTGTCGGGATCCACTCACTTTGAAACATGACCACTCGTCGATTCAAAGCGGAGGATGAGTGCAAAGGAAAACTGTTAGCATTCGATGCTTCGAGAGGAGAGTGAATGGAATTAACAAGGCTCCTATGTGGTCAGGCAAATAGTGAACGCCAGTCGGCTAGGGGGAGGGGGTGGATGGGGGGAAAGATTTGGTGCGGAGGGGGTGTGGATAATCGAGGCGAGGGGTTGGCGAGGTATGATCGATTGTCCCCGGTGACGGAATCTGCATTTCCGATAGCAGAGATGCCACCACCTCCCCCGCTCCCCGTCCCGCCCGTGACTTGCACGTGCCTGCAAACCCTGCACGTGGATTGGAACGTAATTGATAGCCTCCCGGCTGGGGTCCCTCTAACTGAAATACATTCACGAATAGAGGCACGAACAATGCTCCGCAACTCGGTCACACAGCACGGTGCAAACTACAAAATGATCAGAGCATGGTGGACTCATTTGGAAACATTTTCTCTTGTTAAATCTGAAGTTACCTACTTTTTTCGGTTACAGCTCAATACCAATGTGGTTGTGAAAGGTATAAAATCTCAGTTAGATTCAGCCTAGTTCCATGTTTACGTAAAAAAATTGTTACAGGTGTTGACCAGATTTTTCCAATACATATCCCCTGATTCCTCAAAAATATAGTCAAGTTTCAGTGTCTACCTCTTGAATTTCTGAACGAATTGTTCTTATGATTTTTTATTCGACTTGAGAGTTAGCCCCTTTTTCCATGCGGATACTTCCATTTTTTTAATTTCACAACAATATCTCCTTTATTTTTCAATCTTCCGTATTGAATTCGCTGTCCCAAAAAGTGCCTAGCGGACGGATATACGTATTTAATTATTACAATTTTGAATGGCAAAGGAGTGCGAAAAAAATGCCGGAAGGAAAAGTCTCCCTGGACCGTAAATATAACCACAGGCCTTCAAATTACTTGGATAATGTAGAGATTAGTGTACCACCTAGTACTTACTTGCATTGAATCGGAATGGCAACGTCCGTGGTTCGATTCTCGGTTCAGGAAATAGTTCTCCTATCTATAAATCCGTAATTATCTTGAAGAATGTAATATATTTTGACCTTATTCTTGGTATCAAGAAAGCTCTTTAGTACTAAATATGTACGATTACGGACCTAACTGGTTTTAAAATGCGTCTGGACCCTTGCTCCAGAGGACCCAGACTTTTAAATTCAATTCATAGTGTTATTATTTCAACTGTATAGTAATTGTACCAAATCAATCGCAAGAGCATTGCATAGTAATAGTGATAATTTATGCTAATGCAGTTATTTAACAGTTCACAAATGAAGCACGCAATTTAGAAAACACCAAAAATATATTTTTATTTCTAGGATACAATTTGGATAGCACGAAAATATTTTTCAATATTATATACGGTTACTTTGATTGAGCTGAAAAATACTATTGGTATTGCTTAAACGAATAAACTTAAATATAGCATTGAAGCGATGATGACATATACCATTTTTTCTGCATTGTTTTTGTTCTGCATTGTTTTTGTTCTACAAAATTGGAACGTCTCGTAGGTTCGAGAAATCATCCTATCAACAACATAAAGAACAATGAAAGCTTTCGGATCACCACTTGCCATATCAGTTCCTTTAATGATCTGTGCTCGGCTTTTATCAAGGTGTGCCATTTATTTGACATAGGTATTTGCGGCTATCAAATTTATGATTTGAAATAAATAATTCTATAAATATATGTTTTCATCTTTGCTGTGACGGACTGGCCGTCTTAGCTTTGTTTTTCAAGTGGACGCGCCTCCCGCGTCGGTCATTTGCGTCCCAAGCCGGGTCCCCGTTGCGTGAGCAAGGTGAACGCCTGCCTTTTTCTGCGTGGATATCTGGTAAAATGTTCCTTTGTCTAGCGCATTGGATTTTGTAAAAGTGAGAATCACGCCACTTTTGTGTCAACCCAGGTCATTGGGCAGTGTAAGCCATGAACCTATTGGTGATTTTTTTAATTGAAGTCACGTGAGAGGGGGGGACGAGAGTTACAGGAGATGAACGAGGGCAGTTGGTAATTGGAGTCGAGTACAGAAGCTCAGGGTGTGCTGGTGAAGCCAGGCGAAAGTGTGGACGGAGAGAGAGAGGCGATAGTTGGAGACGGAGATCACCCCGACATCCGCGAGGAATTGACAAAGTCGTTCCCTAGCGGTTTTTCCTGCGTTCTGCCCCAGAAGAGGAACGAGACGCAGCGGACCTCGATCCCGGCACCCCAAAGAGGAGGTGCGGTTTCGGGTGGATGAGCGCGACAGACCGCGAAAGGTAGCGGGCGGCCGCATCCCCGGAACGAAAGGTTGGACGAGTTCCATTCAGTCGGAAGGTGCATTTTCACAACAGGAGTTGTTGAATTCCGTTCTCCACGCCACCATACCGAAAACTCAACGGTGCAGTCTCTCCGCGCTGGATTTCGCCGTCAAGCTACACACCATCTCATACATAAGTATCGCCACACCCGTATTTCCCCAATCCTAAGTGGTTTCAACCATCTTATTCACGCTTCCCCACTGTGAAACCCGTGTGCGCCAGAATAAGTGGTGTACGAGATATCCAAACAGAGTTAAAAGTCCCTTCAGGTTAAGAGAAGAGACCCTGTCAAACTGATCCCTAGAGTGGACAATCCTAGTCCTACGGGACCATAGCTCCTGTATCACTCACTCCCGTCCTCATCAGTAGTAATCAAAAAAGGACGTGGAGCTTGTAATTCCCTTCATTTGGTAGTTTATTTTTTTTTCATACTTGGCCATTTATTTGTTCAAAGTGTTAAAGAGTGATTATTTTATTTTTGTTGATTTCGTTCAATTTATGTCTCGCCATTCATTCACCTTTCATCCCTCATTAGTTAGTAAGACATGTGTTAATTAGCTGTAGAGTGCCTCCTTCGTGTTCATTCTTATGCTCATTTCGATGAATAAATGTTGTTTGTGTTTAATGTAGAAAAGGCAGAGGTTCATTCTTATGCTCCGCGTAATTTCTCCCATGCTCACGTCCTACGGCGCTCCCTGTTTTACTGTCCGCCCTGGCTTAAAATCCCCCCAACCCTTGAACATTTTGGATCGTCCTTGCTTTGCTGGCTGAGCTGGTTCGATGCTGCGGTTTTGGGGTGGAGCCCTTCTCGAACACGCGACAAAGGTCGCGATATCCCTTTTTCTCAAAACCATTTCCCACACGGGAAAGTCCGAAGTAGGTGAGGTGTCGAGGCAAAGGTAAGGGGTCCATTTCTCGAAGGCGTAAGGACTGCGGCGAGTCAACGGGCAAAGGAGAATCAAGCCCGTTCCGTCACAATATGTTTACATCTTTGCTGGTCAGTTGCCTAAATAATATTACGAGCTCAATTACCGGGTCTAGTTCTAGCCATTTGTGGAGTGCCGTACCTCCGAAGGTTACTTCTACTCCTTCATAATGGCCCAATGACTACCCTTCAACACCTGCTCAGAGATCATGTGCAAGTCAAATTCTTTTTCTAAACCATTGACTTTAAATTTAATACCAATCACTATAGCACCATAAGCATCATATTACAAGCTTATTTAAAGCCTGAACGGAAACATGTTTGGGAAATTTATTTTTCGCTTCCAAATATTTTAAATCTCATTTTCAAATTGTTTGCATCATAAACTGATATGAGAGGAAACCAACTACTTAAATAGTGGCGACACTGTAATGAAACTGGACATCGAGGCACCTTAATGCCAGGAGTAATTGCAACGCAATACAATGGCGAACTGAGCATGCTTTGTTCTATTTTTTTATCAGCATCATGATAACTCCGATAAAACAAATTCGAGGTAGAGTGCGGAGACGGGTTCCCCGGAATCCCTCAGTATTATACATTGCGATAATTCCTTTTATGTAAATTACGGCAATCCATACTTTTTTAACCTTCCATTACAATACGTAAGGATTGCTGAAAAAATATTTAAAGAAACATTTGAAAAATGTATTCTTTGGTCTCCAGAGAACCGAGGTCTATATTCGTGTTAATATCCAGTCTTCATTCCGAAAGAAATAAAACTGAATAGTAGCTACTGTTGATCATTGTGAGGACCCCTCAGCTATCTTGTAGCCTCATTTAATCTAACAAAAATATCTGCTTTAATGGTCAGAAAAAAATACGTTTCCTCCACTGAAATTCAATTTCAGTTCGCTTTTTAATAACGTCCTTGTTGAATTGCTAGTTTTCACGTCATATTAAGGATTCAAATACGAGGAAGAAATTTGGAAGGCACAAAATTTTTCATGAAAGTTGATTGTTACGTAAAGTTTTAAATCTCTTTCACGTGATTTGGAGCGTTCCCAGTCATTCTGACAAAAATACTTTGAAGATCTTCTTCCTCCATCATTTTCCTCGTTTTAAATGTCCCGTTCCTATCATTGGCGAAGTTGAACTCGCGAACACTGAGCTCTTTTCGTCTGCATCACCTGCCCCATTGCTTTCCAGCGAGTCACCTCCTTAAAGCTCTCTTTGCTGGAGCACTAAGGATTTTTGCCAGAAATGGACCTCTTTCAATTTTCCTGGTAATTCGTCTTCATGGACGCATTTTATTTCTTCTTTTTTTCTATCGACTACGTCTCCCGCACTTCTTATACTCAAATGCCACGCCTCTTCCAGGAGCTGCCTTTCCAATCTTGGGCTCCGCTCTCCTACTTAACATCCTCATCTTCTTCCCCATGCTTCTCTCTCCTCTTCAGCTCCCAATTTGCTCAAAATACTCCAATATCTTTTGAGTTTAGCCTCGCTCTATTTCCTGAGAGAATTTTTGCATCTTTTATTTTCTTGAAAGGGATTATTTTGGAACCCTCAATAATATACTTGAACTCTTCGCGAAGTGCCTCCTTCGCATCTAATGGCTCTCAGTGATGCAGGTAGCACCGGAAACCGATAGAGATTTTTGATTGACCGGTGATGACCGTGACCATTGTGGAACTCGGTAAAGGGAGTAAAATGAATATACCTTAGCGCCCATTTCTTTTTGGAGCAAGGACATGCGGGGATTGAATTGGTGTGGTTACTAGAGTACTTGCATCCCATCTCGAGGGCCCGGGTTTGATTCTCGTGTGTGGATATTTCGTTGGAAACCGGTCCCCACTTGAGTGCCTGGAGGAGACCATTTCAGGTTCAGTACTCTGTCCGTCGCCGTTTTCCCCTAGGCACCTTTCGTTTGGAGTAGGTTAATTCCGACGCCAGGTTTCTCTCCACCCTTACTTCGTTCCACCCACCTATCCCAAATGGAACAAATGACCTCAACCCTCAGTCGCCTTCCCTGAATAACCAACCAACCAGCAAGGACAAGCAATTAGCCTTGATGATACGTCTTAAAGCCAGTTTCTAGAGAACAAGCCAGTAAACCACTAACAAGGTTTGAAATCCCGAAAATAAATTTTGGAGCATCAGAGTATGTCGATATGATTGTTTGCAATGATGTGGAAGTGACAAAAACACCTCTCGCAAGTCATTTGACAAATCAGGATTTGCAAAGGTTACTGGAAACCGAGAGTGTTAACATAGCTTCTGAGTGCACTCTTTTTGAACTCCCATCACATGCTCAAGCGGTAGAAAGAGCCGTCAAAGAAGTCACTGCTTCCTCAAAATTGGTCTGTGATCAAAAGAAAAGAGAAAGCTTAATCAAAACTAGAATTTTTGATAGAAATATCCGTCCAATATATGACACAAAGAAACAATTTACCTGTTGAAGACCTTTCTTAAAGATGTAAATACATGCTCTTATGGTTGGGTGGTTGGGAGGGCATGGATGGGACTCGAAGTGCAACCACCTCCCCGTGGTGAGTCGTGGGTAGTTTAATATGAACTAGCGAAGAGTTGCACAAGGCAAAGTTGATTAACGAAAGTGATATAAACAAGTTTTGATAACATCATAAGCGGATATCGGAAATTATAAAACGTTGAAAATATCAGAAATTTAAGAATATTTGGATAAGTTTAAGCCTCATGTTCTGACTAAAATCACCGCCTAAAAATATTTATAAAAATCCTGTCTTTAGTTAAGGTCTTGTTCAACTATTTAGCGACTACCAGTTATGGTTTTTTTTGTTTCAAGTATTTAAAAAAAATTTGTAAAAATGCAAAAATTTCCAAAATTTTCAAACTTTAAGCCAAATGTGCAGACTCAAGATGACGTCGTAAAAAATAAATATTTTACAGAATTGTTACTAGGTCTCATACACAGTCGTTGGAGGGTACCCGTTTCCGAAAAAAAATATTGACTTTTTTCACTCCACCCTAGTCTTCTGTATAATTTTGTAAATATTCAAGTTGACAGGTTCCGTCTAATCAAAAGTTTTCACTTGCACCTCATTTCTTTTGAGAACATTTATTCGCACCAGCGTCTTCGATGCACTAAGTTGCAGTGCTTTTTTCAACCTGAAGTAGTATATTCAAAATCATTTATAATTTTCATTTCGGTCGCCTTATAAGGCCAGTCAGTGAATTCTTTATAAGAAATTAAGAAATATGTATTTATATTTTGGGACCAGTATGTCTAATGTATGCTTTAAAAGTATCTTGAACAACAACGACTCGTGTGCATTTCTGTGACCAAGTAATGGTTGCTAATGATCAGGAGTTTCTGAAGTTTAGATACTTCATTTTCTCTAATTTTGCCCTTAACCCTCTCATTGTTTGTATTGTAATCGTTTCACTTTTAAAAAGAAGACGAAAATATTACCTCGCTAATTAACACTTACATCAGGCTCAGATATGCTTTAACAGCTCATATTATTTCGCTTTTCTTAAACCAATATCATGATTTATTTAGCAGTTACGAAAATAGGTGAATTTTTATATGTATTAAAGATCCCGAGTGTCTAATTTAAAAAAGAAGTCTGATGCGAAAAACGCAACGGAAAGTATTACTTTATTATTTATACAAGTTTCAAGTTATTGAGGAGAATATCTTAGGTCGGAGGTATTCCTTTACTAACAAGGGGAGTGTCCGAGTTTCGGGTCCAGGATTTTGACGAAATTTGCCAGGCAGGAAGTCCTTGATTAGTTATTTACGAATCACCCCCATATAGGGTTATATATCCAGTAACTTCGTCAAAAAACGAGTTTGAAATATTGTATTGCCAATATAAGGCTAATAATTAGCATTTAGCTACCTACATGGTGGAAATACGTCCACACGCCCTGTCGTTTTTTGTGTACGAAATTAACGGAAGAGCATGAAGTGTGATCGTGATTTTTAATTTCCGTATCTTTGGCGACGCAGTCCCGACGCACGTACAACATTTGTTCTAATTTGTCTGGTAGCGTGATTTTCCAGCGCTGTGCTTTTTGGAAAAACTAATCCCAAGAGAAAAAAGAACTTAAGCTCTACAATCATATAATTGTAAGTATCAACCGAAATGTTCGGGTGATCGGGCGAAATGTTCGGGTGGGAGGGTTTCGAACCAGGGACATCGCTTGGAAACTGATAAAATACCAGCGGTAACAAATAATTTTGAAGAACTAATGTATTGCACATTTTCAGGAGCATGTTAGAATCACCAGTTAATCATCATGCTAAATCAGGGCGTGTGGACGTATTTCCACCACGTAGGTACTAATTACGTGATTTAGGTAAATTACGTAATCAAATAATTTACGTACTAATTACGTAATTTTAGCGAATTACGTAAGAAGTACGTAAAATAGTTAAAATGCATCTGGGTAAACAGATTAAAATATGTAAAACCAGGGATAGTCGTACAACGAAACCGCGATGAAAAAAAATTGGAGACGTAGAGTCTCGAACAAGAGACGTGACATTGTGAAGCTGGTACTTTACCCCTAATCCAATCTACACTGTTTAAATATTGCTAATTATTAGCGTTATATTTGCAATACAACATTTCAAACTCGTTTTTTGACGAAGTTACTGGATATATAACCCTATATGGGGGGTGATTCGTACATAACTAATCAACGACTTCCAGCCTGGCAAATTTCGTCAAAATCCTGGACCCGAAACTCGGACACTCCCCTTGTAAGTGTTTTATATTTTTTCTTTCGTAAACGCCCAAACGGCTATAATCTTGGCTACAATCTCTACTGTACGGTTAAATCGCCACGATTCTCCCATGTTGCACATGCCCATCGAAATAGAGCACTTGATGTTATTCATTCCCATCAATACCCATCAGTAACAATTCCAATAAATCTTAAGATTTGCGTCACTGCTTGCAAATTTTTACCTTATTTGAAATCATTAATATAATATAATGTCTGCAGGATATTTTATTCTTAAATTACATATCGAAAAACCAGGTTAAATTCACAAACGAATGTAACTTTCAATACAGATATCACCAGCTATTGAAAATAAAATTCCTTCAAATGGGGTTTAATTATATGGGGCTCATTATGCACATAAGTGATGACAGTGTGTTGTGCAAAGTTCTTAGGAGACTTAGCCAAGGTATTTCTCAGAATTATGCCGTCACACACGCTGGGACGGTTGTGTGGTGCCATGCGGACATTGGCCCCATCACGCCGTGGTGCCAGCCTCAATAATAGACATCAGTAGCGCGTGACCAGAAGCCTGTTACTCCGTGTTGCCAAATCAACGAGGGTGATCATTTATCTCAAGCCCCGTGAGGGAGTCGTTGAGGCATGTTCGGCAGCACCGAAGCACGTTGATTGGCCGCAAATGGAAGACCCTCCTTCTCTACGATCCCCCAGTGGCCACGGCAGCGTGCTCGTGACCTACAGCTCTCCCTTCGGTGCCCACTTCTGCGCTCCTCACCAGGTTTTGTTACGCGGAATCGTACATTTCGTGATCGCTGGCGATAAATCGGTAGGGATGAAAACACCTAAGTAACGAACGCCTTTTGAATCCTTTTGCTCAATCCCTCCCTCTTTCCTCTCCGTAGTCAAGGCCCTCTACTCTTTCTAGCGCGGCCGAGGACCATTCGGCTACCCCCATCACGCCGCCTGCCGTAACCCCCGCGCCCTCCGATGGGCATCCCAGAAAAACCTCTCTTCTAGCATTTAACCCGAGGATTTGCCCCTCGTCTTAATCTTATTCGGCCTCGTTATCGCCGTCCGAAGGTCCCCCTCCCCTCACTCCGGCTCCATTATTGCTCCCAACCTCCCCTTGCCCTTTACGCCATTGCTCCCCTCAGTCCGCTAAGCACTTGAGTGCCTCCGCCTGTATCTCGGCCTCTCTCTCCGCTCGGCACACACTTCCACTCCCGGAAATCTACGGAAAGCATCCTCCGTTTTTATCGCCGAGGAAAAGCAATCCCCCATCAAGGTGGGCGAGGTGAGGTGGCGTGGGAGATGGAGATGACGTCTCTATTTTTTTTCTGCTCGCATTGCGGTGCAAGGCCGGCCTTGGAGTTTCGTGTTTATAAATATCGCGTCTAAGTGTACAGTCACGGTGGAAACTCAACGATTAGAGCCCGAGAGACGCGGTTTCGCGAGATTGTCTTGGTCTTCCTGTTTTCTTGGGGCAAACATCCTTCGTGAATCGACAGTCGTTTTACCAGAGATACTTGCTTGTGTCGCTGGTGTGTTAATATTTCCATTCAATAGAGTGACCACTGATTTCTTTTGAATGGTATTATTGAAAACGGGAGTAAAATGTGATATAATATAGCATTATAATGATATAATTGGTACAATTCTGTTGAGAAATATAGAAGCTCTAATTCGTCTAAGATTCTTTAGTGTTGAGTGACAGAGCTTCCAAGAATATGCTGGTAGAACTTTTATATTAATAATAATATTATTTTATTAGCGTTAAATTTTAATAATATTTTAGCGTGTGCCAATCTTAAGATGCATTCAGAATGTTTACCAATCTTATTCTCGATATTTTAAAACGTTTTATTGGTATTTGGCTCTTACTTGGAATAGTGGTGTTAATAATATTAAAAAGTGTGCACTACAAAAATTAAATTAGTCTATGGCGAAGAGATATCCAGCTTCAAAATCAAACAGTTGATATATGTATTTAACGCTGGACATTAGACTTTCACGAATATCAAAATACACTGATATTTTACACCAAAAGCTTAGCTACATGCCCCTTTTTGTAATTATGCTTGCAGAGGTAGATGGGTTTCTGTTTAAAGATGAAAGAATTAAAGAACCTCGCCCAACCCAATTTAATGATAAACATATAAAATGTAAATTTCGTAAACGTAAACTGTATCCACCGGCCCTGATGTAAACGATTCAATGTGAAAAAAGAAACTTTGGTATTCCACAACGATTATCCACAAATACAAAAGTCTTGTAGAAGGTTTCCGTAAAACCCTGTGGAAAGACTTCTTTTCTTCCCAGTGTTTTTCATGTGATAAAGTATCCAAATAAAACAGAGGTTGATTAATCATTACAAAAGCGGTAAAGAGGCATACGTATCGACATAATTTGTCCAATATACGCATTCGGCTGCGATGTGCTTGATATTATTTGAAATTGTCTTGTACAAATTAATTCGTATTTATTAAAAATATTGTAGCGTTCCTCCTCAAAAAACTTTCAGAATCCACGTACGCATTAGATTACGTAATTTTGCGGCTCTGAGTTTTATCTGATGTTCGTTATCTATGAGTTGAGCAAATGAATTGTGTGTACTTCCGTATATCTAGTCAATTTCAGAGGGAAATGTTAGCCTTATGTTTTAGAAAAAATGCCCAAATTCATCCTAGTGAGTGTAAGACTTGAATTCTTGCAATTCAATTTGCAGGACATGCTACTAAAAAGCCCTGCGGGATAGAGCTCAACAATGACAGCTAGTGTTGTTTTTTCAGGAAGGCAATGCGGTTGTATCACTATCAAATAGTTGCCTTGAATTGCAATATTTATCAGGCGGGAAATAAATCATAGTCCCTTATAAGGGGCATATTATTTTCTATCTTATGTTTTTGATGCAAGTTTGAGGAATTAAACGCTAAATGAAGGTAATCTAATAATAATGTACCATACGCTTCACATAATGCCCGGTTTAAACGTGTCCACATAATCACAAAAAAAATTTTGATGATTACGATAAAACTTAAACCAGCCGAGGTGTGAAGAAAATTTGTAGAATATTACTAATATTTTACTATATTACTAATTACCAATTTGTTTTTTACCCGTGAAGGTGGGTCTAAGTGGATATGTAATTCTTTCCACGATCCATACATTTCATCTGACGTCTTCAGCTCCACATACTATCTACATCTTATTTATTTATCCTACCTTCTCGCACCTCTACCACACCTGACCAATATTGTTCTTCCTGCCTCGCCCTTTCAAGTCACCCTAACCATTCATTTCCTGCTTCATCTGACCTTCTGTCTTTTCCAAATTTCCTCAGTCAACTTCCTCTTCTACCGTCTCTAGCACTTATTCGTTCGTCTTCCATTCCATCCATCTTTCTTTTATTATTCTTTCCCATGTTTACATCTCAATAACCTTAAGTGTATTTTCATCGTCTCATAATGCCTTTCATTCATTCAGATGCAATGTTAATTAGAATATTACTTATATTTTCTTTACGTCCTTACTCTACGACTCTGTGATTAGTTAACCCCAACGAGCAATTGCACCTTTAGCCAACACAATTCTGCTTCTAACTTCAATGCTGTTACATCCCTTTTCTTACACAATACTAAGAAGGTAGGTAAATAGATCCATCTGCTCTAGCTTTTGTTCTCCTTATAATTTTAATCCTGTGCTGTTTGCTCTCGAATATTTCATTACTTTCTCAATCTTACGGCTTAAGTATGTTACTAAGTTTGTTTGACTTACCATTCTAGAGACTAGCAGAATAAACACGTTTGTTCTCTTGTGCGGTCAAAAAGAACATGTCGACTGCACGTACGTAACATTAATATATTTACTTCTATCTATGTAATTCCTTTTTAATTGTTTCCTGGGTCACGAAGCTGATTTTGGGAGCTCATAACCACTTGACTCGTGAATATGATATCCTAATATAAATGGGCTTGGGGATCCTTTAATCCCGTCCGATCCAAATGCGTTTTAACGAACTTAATGGTATTCATTTCATGATCAATTTACCGTCGGCTCAATTTTTCCGCGCTATCGACATTCGATCGACGGATTCAGCAATCGACGAATCAATGGCGGAATCAATTCGGGGGGAAGTGAGTGCGCTGCCAACCCTTCAGTCCACTGCCAGCGACTACATCAAGTGGACCCCCACCCCCCCTCTCGCTCCCCCCTCCCCTCAGCCACCCCCGCTCCACACCCCCTCCGCCTCCCCCGCTCCACACCCCCTCCGCCTCCCCGCGTACCACTCGACGCCACCCCCGCACCCCTTCCCCCCGAAGTCTTCAACCCTCCCGCCCTTATGGCCATTCTTCATCTCATCATACCGTTCCCCACCCTCATCCTCCGCCCCCTCCCTGAACCATCCCTTAACACTCTGCCGTCTTCATCCCCTCAACAGAGCTCAACATCCCAGCTGGGTAATCGATTTCAGGGGGGGTTGGTGTGGGGGTTGGGTGGAAGGAGAGGGTTGCGAAGGAAGGTCTGGGGAGGGGGCGGCCGGCCATGGTGTTAAATCCCGGCGGCATGTGGAGCACGGAGTCCATCTCCGCTCAACCTTTACACCCTTTTCCTGGATTCCTCCGCTTCATCCTCGACTTCCGACGCACTCAAAATCGGCGCAACGTTTAAAACAACGTGAAAAGTGATACTGCAGCTCCACCAAAATTTCCAGGCGCTGTTAAGAATAGACAATGATCGTAGGAAATTTTTTTCCTCATGTCTATGTTATGGAACTACATTACACATATTCATTGAAAGTCGCTCAAAATATTCTGTGACACGCATTATAAGTGAATTAGACCGCAATTATGAACTCCAACTCTCTTTTTTTATATTTCTTGCCCATATATGACGTTAATGGCCAAATTATAGATTTTAAGACGAGTAAAAAGCTTTAGCTTTTTCCCACAATATATTTAAAATTGTAAAAAGATAAAATATATTGTGGAAAAGTGCTAAAGTTTTTTACTCATCTAATATGTCTCACTTCCACTACGTGATGCCTGCTACTGTGAGCAGTATAGATTTTTATTTAGGTTTCGTCCAATGCCGCACTTGAATGAAAAATACAATAAATGATAGCAAAGACAATATTTTCTTCATTCATTTGAGTCTAGTAAGGTAAAAACTTACCAGCCTGTGATATTTAACAATAGGGATTACTTTAGTTCCATGGCTATATGTTTTATGCACGAAGTCGTTTTTAAAACATGTATCTATTCAAGTATGACTACAATCAGGTCCATTTGGCTGAAAGATGAGATCGTAGTAATTTGCACACGCTAAATGAGAGTTTCATAGGCATATAGTTCAATTTATCATAATATTTCAAAAACTTTTTTGCGGTAAATAATTTCCTGCTGCACTAAGTCAAATACAAGTGGTATGAAAATCAAAGTCGGTTTACTAATTTTTCCAAAGTTTCCTAGGTCTTCAGTACCAAGAGGAATGTTAGGATTGGAATGTCTATGATTTTATCTAGTTCTTGCTGACTCCACATACCCATTTATGTATCACAAAATCGTAATTGCTATGCTCTTTTTGTAGTTTTTTGCTGGTAGGGAAAGGCCTGTATTGTAAGCCTTTGCCTGCGGGAGAAATTCAAGTTCCGACCGTTGAGACACGTCACTCCAATCCTGTCAGTCAATCAATCGGCGTAAAACGTCCCGGCTGGCACTCGGCCTTGCAGGCATTGGAGCGACTCTGAATAAACCAACAGTAAAGCTGACCTATGCTGAACTTGTTCAACTAATCAATAATACTTTAGAAGTTTATCTGAAATTTGCATAACCCAATCAATTATGTGTGTATATATTTATAGCTAGTTAGTATATATACGGATATTCTGTGCAACCCTTATTCATGCTTAGCTTTTCAGCATATTTAATAATGAAATTTTCTCGATTACTGTAGTTTAAGTAGCATGTGCCTTTAAAGAGAAAATATTGTATTAACTCAAGGACATACTGTGAACGAATGGTTAGCAAGGAGTTACCAAGATGCCTTAGCAAACATTCGTTTCATATCACATTCAATTTTTCTATCTTATGTAATAACCTGTTCATAAAACATTTTAATATATTTGTTATTCTGTTCTATCTAGGAAGTTGTGTACGAGGAGGAGTCAAAATGGACGAATTATTCATTATATTTATTCGATGTATAAACTATTCGTTACCAGTTGCAGTTGCAAAACCACGGATATGTGTATTATTTTTTCGTTTAAGTATGCATACATGCATACGCTAACTTTTTTTTACCTCCAAGAGTTATAAGTGATATGATGAAGTTTTTGTAATCATATTTTTTTCTAGCTTGGTTACTATACCAGTCCAATAGTCAGTGAAATATGAGATCTTATGGCAAAGCTTAGCTACTCAAGATGGTCTTTGAGTTGCTCACGCTGAGTCAACAGTACTAAATTTGGCCTTATGGCCTTTCATCTTACGTATGTCCCTCCAAGGACCATTGAAGTGTGGAAATCCCATCTGCTTGATGATATATGAGTTTTCTACCGGGATAATAGGCACATTACACGCAAGCTACATGTAATTTTTCCAACTGATATCTTTCAAACCTGCAAAAAAATACGTTATCCATCTCAAGAGTGAGTATGAGTCCACTTATGTGAAATTACAGATTAGGTGGAAGGAACTTTAGAAGTGGGTGTTATAAAGTTGGAACAATAAAAATACCCTTCAAAATAAATAGATATTGCAAAAAAGGTGATTGCAGTCTACTGCCTGGACAGATTCCTAATGGTATGGCGGACAAGGGTTTTTCAGCTGGTTTTTAAAAATAAATTGAATTTTTCAGCAAGCCCATTGAAAATCTGAATGCCTCGTATGCATATTATTTTGCTTTTGTGACTACATTGTCAAGTTCCTCTGCTCTATTCTTTATATTTTTTGTCTGCATCGCTTTCTCACATCAGTGTATTATTATTACGCTTATGCTCACTGTAAACGGGAATGTGGCCTCCGAAGCATACGGAAACCTAATGGCTTGAAAGAAGAAATATGATAACGGTTTTTGGTGCTTATGGGTAAAACTTTATTCCAATACCTTAATTAAAGCACAGCAATGGCGATTCCTTTTTGTCCACAAAGCCGGTCAATGCAATAAGAAAAACTAATTTTTTGCTTATCGTCTAAGGAGAAAACTATGATAGCGCGAACATGATTTTAAACGCCGAATACATTTCTGAAAACAAAGGAAAATTTCGAAAAAAAATCATTGAATGCCTTGCAAAGGCATTCCTATTTTTCACCAAATAACATTCAATGGCCTCAAATTCCGCTTCGTTCACTGTCTTTAAAAAAATATGGGCTTATTACGTGGATTTCATTCTTGTAGAAACGTAACTACGCTTGTTTATTATTTGTAGCCCTCAATTGAGATAATTTTTTTGGTATATTTAGTACCATGTAGAGTATTGGAGGAATCCGTCAGGGATCCTCTGAGGCTGTGATCGAGAGAATCTTACTAGTGACAGGGTAAATTAGCTTCCGTCGGGAAACTAATTTACCATTTACGAATAATTTTTATCTCTATAGTAAGTAATTATAATGAACCCACTCCTTTTGATAATTGTGCTTAGGAGTAGGTTGAATTCAGGGATCTGTAGTACCTGATGGTGTTTTTCATGGTTGTGTAGAATTTGGGCATATTGCCAACTAATAAAGAAAAACTATGATAACTTCCTCTTTAATTATAGTAGCCATTTTATTTTAAAATAACGAAAATGTATGTCCTGGGTGTCATAATTACGTTAACGGTTCTTTCCGAAATTCATGTAAAATATTTTAAATTGATCTGGTTCTAATAAGTAGTGCAGTGAACCTATTATTTTTTAAATAAGTTTCCGGTGATTTCAGATATTGAAACCAGTAGCATAGTGTTAGGAATACTTATCCGGGTACACAGTTTTGTTAATGATCATCCCCAAAGTGAGGCAGTCATTCACCTAGCAAAGAATCTAGTTCTCCTGTTTTGCAGACACCAGCAAGCGGCTCGTTTCTTTAAAAAATATCGGATTGTGATCATTCCATGGGAAAAGTTTTGATGGTGGGGAGTCGGACATCGGGACGGGTTTTGTCGGAGGATGGCTTGGGAAGCTGGGTGTAGGAGGAGTTTGGCCTCCTACAGGAGGAGGGAGGGTAGATGAGTTGGCCCGGAAAGAAGTCAGTGGTAACAGGGTTTGGGAAGTTGAGGGTGCAATCACGCAATGAGGGATGGGTTGCCCGGCCACACGGGGATGACCCGAAAAGTTTGAAATCACTAAGGGAGGGTGGTGGAGGATGAAAAATGAAACCCCAAATGAGAAATAATTCACGCTTTCTGAAGTACCCCATAGACAGTGGTTTACTTCAAGTTTTATTTGTTAAGGAAACTTTGGAAACTCCACGTCTTGTCCGCCGAAGCTCATAGTATTGCAGGATTATCTCCCTCATGCCCCGGTAGTATCTCCATCACCGGGGCCATAGTAATTTGGCAGGTAATTTATCATGGTGGAGCACTAAGCAATTTCTTTTACTGGCAGTTAACCCGAATTCAGATATTTTTACATTAATACGTAATAATTTTTAAACACACGTTCGTAGTTTTAGTGGTGATATGACTGAGGGGTTAAGAAACGTTGCGGAAGGAGTAAATTGCACTAACCAAATATCTTGCAGTATAACACCATTAAGTAATGTTTTGCTAATAATGCACAATAATATGAAATCAACGAGTTTATTGGGGAAAGTTATAAGAAATCGTAACTACCATCCCCGTGGAATACAAGAACTACGAAAAGGTATAGTGCGAACTCCATTTTTATCAGTTTTTTTAAGGTTTCCACCCGTGGAAAGTGGAACTCTCAAAATAAAAACATTTTCACCACGGCTGTTGGCTATCGGTTGACTAATTTTGGGTGAGAAACAAAATGGGGAGTGGGGCGTAACCTATTTCAACTCCGAAACTGATAGATGTAGCCGATCCTTGGTGGAATTCCGTTAGAGTAAGTAGCTAAGTTCCTAATTTTCCTTGATGCTGCTGCGGTGTAGCGAAACCAATTGCCATAAATAACACATCAAAATTAGTAGAATACGAAGTATTATTTTATTTCTTATTCATTTTTCCGATTCCAAGGCCTATCGTATCGAAGTCGTGTCGATCTCAAACGACCCTTAAGAAACCGGGTGGCAGTTAAAAGCTCACGGGTGTCCAGATCTATACCGGTTGTAGCAGAATCAGGCTTTTTGTTGCTTTTTGATCTTAAGTTACACTCCTCCTCCTCCTACGCCGTCCTCCTAACGTCTAATGTACTCTTATGTTCAGGGAATTCATAAAATTAATTTTATAGGAGTGATTTGAGCTCACGGCCATTGTACTACCAAGCTGACACACTACTCAATCGTTTCCTTGGCCAAATGGATATGTAGACGCATATGCATTGGTGTACACGAACGACCTCGTAAGCTATTGTTGCACACGCATAATGGATCTTTAGCCACTATCAATTCTTTCCCGATGAGAGGATAAGATCACTGGGTAGTGAGCCGCTTGGATCTGAATCCACGGAGATTGATAAAAAATTTATGACAAACTCACTGAAAGGAGGTGAGATTTTTTTAAATTCATCAACGAGCTTAATCGGCCCCTTAACACCATGTCGATTTTATCGAGGTAGATTTACAGTGGTTGATTTGGCCCTTGGGAGGATGGGAAGTGGGTCGATTGTTCGTTTAGGGGGAAGGGGTGAAGTGGAGAGGGGGGGGGGGTAGGTATTGATGAGGGGCTGGAGAGGGTGGGGGAGCGGTTGCGGACTGGGTCAAATGACGCCGGAATGAGTGCTGGGGATGGGGCAGGTCTCTAAGTGATAGGCGAGGTGAGGAGGGATTGGGGAAGTTTTTTGTAAGGTTTAGTGGAGACGGAATAAGGGAAAGGGAGGATACCTACATTTCATCCCGCGAGCCGCTGCAAAGGTGTGCGGCAGAGGGTGGTAGATCACCTACCGTGAAGTTGAGTTTCGGCTGAAAACAAAAGTTTGTCAATTAATGATCAAGTACAGTGTTTAAGATCCACATTCAGAATTTCAACTACAGTCACTCTTCTACTGCTTACGTCCTGAAATCTCTACTTCGAGTCAAATTGGTGTGCAGATTCACCCTGCATAGTTGGTATTACTTCTCAGCGCCACGCTATGTACCTCTTCGAACCGTATGAAGGAGGATCTGTATTCCCCTTTTGAACTTGTAATAGAGATTTTAAGACGTAAGCATTAAAAGTAGAAATGGGTCGAATACATTTTTTCCAAATTCGAATATTGAGGTCCAATACAAAATTTTGCCTCGAATATAAGAATCGAATATCGAATAATGTAGGCATTCAGTTTTCACCTAACAAATTTAATTCTACAATTTTAAGATAAGTTTTCAATGTTTAATTGCATATAATATTATTTAGTAAATTAACCATTATTCTCAAACAATTCAAGAATAAATGAATGATCTATTCACATAGTTATCGCTAGCTGTGGATGCCGAAAGTCATTGATGAGGAACTCATATCTGGCAATTGGTAATTTATGTTTTACTTAGGGACATTTCTTTTCACACATCTAGTGCTTAACAGATGTTTTCATGACAGTAGCAGTATGACACAATGTTCAAGGTATTTTGGCTAGAGATGGGTCAATCACTTAAGTAGGAATCAAGACCTTTAAAATGTTTAATTTTTTAAAAATTCTTAATCCAAGTTTTTATTGAGAAACAAGCATTTTCACTCCATCAGGGTCCAAACAGTTTCTTGTTCAATCACAATTTTTTTTAAAACTCTTAATTTAAGTTTTTTTTTGAGAAATACAAGCATATTCACTCAATCAGGGTCCAAACGGTTTCTTTTAAAATCACAAATTAATCCAGCTGTGCTGAATAATCTCTCTGAAAAAAACAGTGGTTGTTGGTGCACTTAAGATATTTTTGCGAAAGTTTTTTAAGGTCCGGGTGGAGTGGATCACATTTCCAGAAGTCCAGTACATTATAATCTGGTGAAATAAGAGGTTACCTCAAATAATTGTCCGCTTTTTCCTCTGCGGATAGTTCAGGTTTCTGATTGGCTGCTTGGCTTGACATCAACTTTGAATAGTATGCCCACGTTCCATGTATCCCTTTGACAGAAGACTCTCCTCTTTCAGCATAACTACCATCCTAATAAAAAAGTTATTATTAACTCTAATTTCGTTTAATAGTTTTGGCTAACATGGTATCAAATGATAAGATGGTGTTAGTCTCAAAAATAGTCATCAATTGTCAAAAAAGGTCATATTTTGGACTAACCACAGTCTCTTTTGACAGGGATTCTTTCCACTGCTCCCCCTTAATAAGCTGGACCTCTTTTATCAGATTTTTCCTCGCAAGATCAAGGTTCTGTGGGCTCCTGAACACACTGCCTTTCGGACGAGGATCGAGGAGTGTTGCTAATGTATGTTCTACACTTTCTTCTACATATCTGTAGCGCTTGGTCAAGGAAAAGTGCAAGTGTTTCTTTACACTTTGCAAGCGTGATCCATGAGGCAAGGGTCTTTTCAATTCCTCCAAAGTGCTATTTACGATTGGCAGGACCTCAGAAATCGTGACTGATTTTGTGCTGAGTGCCAGCGTTGCATGCTCAAAATTTTCTAATATATCTACAACATAGTCAAGCCAATTCCATTGGTCACTGGTTAGCTAGACCGGTAGATTTATCTCAGTGCCCGCTAAAAGAATAGCGGGCCGTTGCTCCTTTAAACAAGTCATCATATGCAGAGTCGAATTCCACCGTGTTGGTTCATCTTGCCTAAGGAGTTGTGGCTTAACATTGATGGTATGTTGGGCACGTTTTAGAATTTCGGAGGCCTGGGTTGAATGCTTAAAGTGTCATACAATCCGACGATAATTACTGGCGAGGTTAGATACCACCTTAGTGCTCAAAATCCCATCACGAATCACCAACTGCAGCTTCCAACGCCAAATTCAAATTCTTCTCAATTTTAATTTAAAAGTGAGGTGATTTTGAATACGGCCCTGCCATATTTAGAATCTCAACTCAGTTTTCAGGTTCGTGGGGTTCGTTGTAGGGATTTTAGGATGTAAGTATCCGTTTTAGTATAAGCATGTGTGTAGTTGAGATTATGAATAGCCCTAAGGGTCAGAAAGAATTTCACTTTGTTTGTGTTGCAGTCGTGTCGTCGTGGGGAAAGCGGATTCATATATCGCTCAGTCCGACAGTCGATTTCTCAGAAGTTGTCGCCGCTGTCTCTCCTATTCGGTTACTGAATTGCATCTTTACTCATTGGATACCAATTGCTTATTGTATACTTATGGTGAGGGCCTACAAGTGCAAAATATCAATAGTTTGTGAGATGACTGTGCAGCCGCCTCAAGTTAGCCGCGTTGCTAGAATTATACATTTAATTGTTATTTTCCAAAAGGAAAGCAGTACAGATGCAACCATTAACTATTCCCGTAAGAAATTCTTCCCTGGGAACATTATTGAGGCATTCGAATCCAAAAGGACCGTTTTCGTGTAGCCTTGCATGCTTTACCCCCCAACCCATTCATATCCCTTCCCACTCCTACCCCGCTCAAATACCCAAGTCCACTAGTTCATCTGCAAATTTCTCTCCCGTATTGGAGACTCCGACATAAAGGCCCTCCATTGAACTTGCACATTCCCTTCCCCAGCCACTGCCCCAGCTGGAGCCTAATGAGACTAAGCAGAACGGAGGATTCCCCGCAGAGTGACCGCCTCTCCCGTATCGGTAGTCCATCGCATAGAGCTCACTGTGCGATTGCATAGTCCAGGAGTAATCTCCTTCCACGTCTCCTCGACTACATTCCACAATGCTTCTATATTTTTTGGACCTATGTCCCTCTTCTGAAGCTCCCGAGCCATTAGACTACAGATATTTTTAATGGGATTTAAATCTGGACTCCTTGCTGGCCAAATAGTTCTATTCGCGTGTTTTTTTTCCGGAACCAGTCTCGATCAGACAAGCATGTTGGGCGTTTCCTTAGAGGCAATTAGTATAAGGAAAAAAGGAACATAACCAAAATATCTAATAAGATGCGGGTACTTAGCATTATCACAGAAGTACTTTTTAAATTTGCTCAGTAAGTTTACTACACCGACCCAGGTTTCAGCAAGACATTGCCATTATCAAGTTGAAGTTGCAATGAACTGCGAGTCGTATATATAGGCGTAAGATGGATGAGGCGGTGGGAGAAGAGAGGCAAATGAAATGGACAAGGAGGGTGGGGGAAAGATATGACTCACAAGGAAGGTTAGAGGATTCAAGCTGTAGTTAAAATTTCGGTCAAATAGAATAGGGGATGCTTGAGGAGGGGGTGGGAGAGGAGAGGCAACATAAATGGGGAAGTGGAGGGGTGACATGATGTAACGGGAGTAAGATTGGGGGGATTTCTTTACCAGGAGCAAGGTTATGATTCAAGTTATGGTCACAAAATCGTCAGGAGGGTGATGGGATAGAATTTTGGTTAAGTAGCATCAAGAGCAATGGGGAGGAATGAAAGGGATACGATTGGTTGTTACAACTGGAGCATTATCATTTTCACATGATAAACCTATTTGCAACTGCTCCAAAAAGTCTAGTTTCTTCCCTTTGTATTGGTTATGGAGAACCAGAGTATAAAAATCACTATGATGTTTGTTGTCCAGCAAATGTTTACAGAAATTTGAAGTTGAATCACCTTTGTGCCATAATTTTACATGTTCTCTTACACGAATATTGCACGCCCGGTTTTCCCAATATATATGGCATTACAATTACGCGTGTCACAACATAATCTGTCTACACCGCTTTGGTCTCTATTGTCAAATTTATATTGAGAGTTGAATAGTAGGTTTCCAATGGTTGTGCGATTATAAAAGGAAATTCTTCCCCTTTCTTTCGGGTAATATTTGCCTACACGATAGGGCAGAAGGCCAAAAAATTGTATATTATGCCATGATTTAGTTGTCCTATCAATCGTTGAGGACATGGTCGTAATGGATTTTTAAGTGCATTGTTTCAGCTTCCTATCAAGAATATTATCTATAGAAGCAGTTTTATATCCGTTGTGAACGGCAATAGATTTAATTATTGATAACTCTTTGTGAGAATTTAATTTAGAAATGGGAATAGAGACCAGGTGGTGTTTTAACGAGAAGAATGTCGACATTTTATGCGTGTGGTGGTGGCCGGAGTCATTTGGAATTTTAGCGTCGGTAAAGGATCGTCCTATAAATTGGTAAGTCATGCAACCTAGAAGAAATATCAACTGTCAAATCTAAAAAAAATGTAAAACATTGCCCCCAATTTCCACTGTGAAATGGATTCATTCATGTAGGCTCTTCAATAAAACTATAAAATTGTCAAGCTCTCAGTACCTACATTGTAATAAACATAACGATACCAGTAAAATCTTTTCATAACGTGGGCAATTAAAAATATACTGAAATTAATGCTTTCAGATTGCACTTGATACTTGAATGAAATAATACACGAAGAGAAGTTTGGATGAGGATTTATAATTAATTTCTCGCCCATAGGTATTATTAAGTTTAACCATGTAAATTAGTAAATTTAAATCTATTGTATGTAATTTGAAGTCATATGGGATGTGGCATAGATGTGTCAGTGAAGTGTGTCTTAGTCAGTTTTCCATTCAATAAGAATAATCTCTGCGATGTGCGTCAATGAGGTTTCCTTGGATTCACCATCACACACTGGGTCCATTAACACAATCAAACGCCAACGGTTGTATAGAAAAATGGCTGCTTCTTCCTCTCTCTTTGACACATTTCTCGGTTTGAAAATCGTAACTTATAAAAAAATTGATTGTGTTTCTCACATCAGGAAATCATGAGATCGAGTAAGACCCTGACGACTAGCAAATTTTGAATTATGGCAAGACGGAGGTAGGAATTACATCGTTGTTCTTTGCAAACGAAGTAGAATACTACGGGGACAGCAAGCCAATACTAATTATGATCGACAGACTGGTGATGTAATGAAGTGGGGAATTCATAAATGGATTTGATGGAATATATAACAATATAGAAGGATTTGAAATAGTCAGAATCTAGCATTTCGGATGCAAATCGGAATATGGCGGCGAAAAACCAGAGGACATATTGTCTGGTATTTTAGTTACATACGTTCGTTTCTTACCCCTCACTTCGATTGAAAGGGTCGTTTACTGCCCTGGCGAAAGGCATGGGGGTGGTAGTGGGAGGAAGCAGGAGAGGCATGAACACTGAATTGTCGGCTCATCTAAAGCGGAGAAGTTTCACCTCTTGCTGTCAGGAAATGGCCTGACCTTTTCGTCCGGGACCGTACCTTTAAGTTTAATTTATGTTAATTAATTAAGTAAAACACTAGATATACTCTGAGTAGGTTGTCGCAAGGTTTTTAAAACCGCTTCTCACGTGGGTGGCTTTTTGAGGTTGGTTCTTCATAAAGGATATAAGTGTATAATACTCACGTTTTCCCCTGAGTTGTAAATACTTTCACAAATTATCATTTATGATAAATAATATTGATACATTTTTTCATTTATTTTTGAAATGTTCTCAATAATATATTTTTTCCACTTATATTATTATTGTTACTATTTGTAACATCCACCTCCGAGTCTCCGGCTAGCATCAGGTTTCGTTGCCGTCATAATTGCCGGAGACTCGAGAGGGGTCGCGCCTAGGGATAGCCACGTCCGCCACCGGTGGATAGGTGGCTTCCCGGCATTATGGTCATGCTCACGAAGCAGGCGGAGAGACCCGAGAAGGACAGCCTTCTGCATTGCACTTGCAAGTGCATCCGCTCGCACCCTGCACGCTGGGATGCACTTGAGATTTTCGACTTGAGCTCTTGACACCACCAAGCACGCCCACGATGAGGACTATCAGTTTCACAGAGTAGCCCACGTACATTTGCGGGAGTTCACACAGCAGATCTTGATATTTAGTCCTTTTTCAATCTCCTTCGCTGCCATGTTCGTTTCGGCCGGTGCCGAAAACTCGATCACGAACATGGCATGAGAGAGATTGTCGAGGAGAACGATATCAGGCTTCGTCGCCTCCAATTGCTTGGAGGTGGAGAAGGAATAATTCCACCAGATCTTACTCTTATTGTTCTCCACGACGGACTCGATGTCTCCAGAGACGTAAGGCAGCACCGGATTCGCGTGTATACCGTAATGATGTCATAGATGGTAATACAACACCCGCAGAGCTGAGTTGTGCCGGTTTATGTATGTGTTCTTCGCATAAAAGCTGCAGCCGGAGAGTAGACGACCTAAAGTCTCCGGCTGCCTTCGGCACGCTCTGCATCTCGTGTCCGTCACGTTTGCCCCAAAGATGAAGCGACGGTACACTAGAGTATTGATGACACCATCTTGGCACGCGAGCACGAATCCCTCGGTTTCGGACTTCGTCCCTGCGGAGCGCAGGAAGGCGAACGTGAGCTCCTTCGATAGCCCATGCGTTTCCAAGTTTCGATAGAAACTTCCATGCATGGGCTTTGGGCTCGGTATGCTTGCGGAGCAGGATCTGGATCAATCACTTCTATTATTATTATTTTTATATTATTATTGTTACTTACTCTTATTTTTGCTTGAGCATGTCATAACAACCACATTTTCAAGCAAATATTTTCACGAGGGGTTAGATCGCAGAAGGGACAGTTTTGTCTTAGCCTCGTCCCAAAAAAAATGTATATTACTATTATATTTTTCTCCTCTGACATCTAAGATTTTGTCTGAACAGACAAGAAAAACGGTCATCTAAATATTATTGGTAAAAATTGTGAACGTTTATTCTTATGGTCTTTCCAAAAAGCTAAAATAAAAAATGATCAATATGCACTTTAAACTAATAAGCACCATAAAGAATAATGAATTTGAATGAAACGATGATCTATATCATTTCATAATATCTCTCATCACGTGAATCAAGCATTTTCTGGCCTCAGAAAATTTTTTTCCTAGATATTGTGTCAAAATAACGGGATGAATTTGGAGGTAGAAATTAACATAGCTACTGGTGATTGATTGTCTCTGAAGTATCAGTTTTGTAAGCTGTACTCTTTTTTTTCATCCGTTTCATTCTCATCCATCCATCACATGGAACACTTTGAATGCCTACTCCCTTTTTTTGGCATCGGGCTGAGTCCATGTATTCTCATTCCATTCTTTGATACTGGCAGTCTTGAGTGGGGGTCCACGAAGATCACTGAAGTTGCAGACCTCCTGGGTGTTAAGTGCTCTAACGGCTAAGGCTATATCGCAACACCCAACATAATATCCTAATCATAGTGCAACAACAACATCCATGTTTAGGAAGTAGTTCGAACCCGTGACCTTTGGCTAATCAGACCATCTTTTTGACGACCTAGCTACCTCTGCCGGCCAGATGACTGTATTGGTTCCAAAGGAATTAACTTTGAATTCATTTACTACGCATAAGGACTATACTTACGCTTGCGTACATGGCATAGCCGTGGATTGATACTTTCTTGAAATAGATATTATTAAGCTTCATTACAAATTTGCGAATCCGAATTTGTAAAACAAACATGTTACGAGCATAATTTATGTGATCTTCATTTAGAAATGGTTATGCAAAACTAGTCGCAGCATCACAGGTCTACTATAAGTGGGGCAAATTTCATACGACAAATTTCAGCGAGAAATTGCAATCTCCTTCGATAAACATAAGGCCATATTACATGAATATTTTAGATTTGGAACCACAGGGATAGAACATTTCCTGATTTCGTACGATTGAGAGCTCTGTAGATGTTTTCCTAATTTTTATGCGTGTTATTTCCTAGGGTTATATTTTACATGTAAGCTAACCCATTCACACCATCTCTCTGAGATTTAAAGTGACCCTAAACGCCACCCACTTTTAAGGTATTTAATAAAAAATTGATGAACAGAAAAAATTCCAATGAAGACGTCAGGTAGCTGCTTCAAACAGGTACAGATGACAGACCAAAAGTTAAAAAAATGTAAGATAGCAACAGGATCAAACGACAAGTAACACAATGCGTTATGCGTACCAGTACGCTAGCGGTGATTGAGGTTGCGTACCTTCCAGCTTGCGTACCAGTGCGCTTATGGATGCGAATGGGCTAAGCTCTCTGTTCTAAGACAAATGCAACTTCCATGACAGACGCTGGGTCCTAACCTTTTGCCAGGTCGGCGCGTTACAACCTGGCCACTGCCATCCGATGCAGTTCTACGTCCCCCTAAGCACGAAATAAAATTCAGTCAGGACCTGTCGAAAAATTTGGTGCATTGTCAATAGCTCAGGTAATAAGACTCACTTATGACTTGTATAAGTACGTGGTGCCACAATTGCTTGTAATACTTTTCGATTCAGCGAAAAATATACCATTTAAACCTCTAGATGGTATTCATTTGCTGTGTTATTGCAATTTATAGAGGATCTATATGGTTAGAATCAATCTAAATGGTTGTTATTTCACAATACAGTATGTCTTAGAGAAATAAAATTAGGCATCAATTTCCGAAAATTAGTGGTGAATAGAGAATATCACGCTTCTATCATTTACGCTACTTTGAAAAACTCGGGTAACTTAGTTTTACAACCACATTCGTCCATTTTCGATCTCTTTGTTGGTATCATCGAATCATTTTCCATGATTATGTGATGATTTAATTAAACAATGTGTTTCGTTAGCGACATCATCAAGGTATCAAGGATCTTGATGTTGAAATTGACGTGTTGAAAGGTGGCTAGTTTTTTTTTCAGAATATAGCGTGAAAAATGTGCCTTTTGAATTGCATTTTCACTGTCATCATCGGGAATGTATAAACTTTTGAGCTTGATATTATTTGTAATTTTCTTCGAGTTTTTATTTTATGCGTATTAATCCTTTTATGAACTACTCTATAATTTATACGTGCATCTACTGACTTTTACTTCATCATAGCGAATGAAGTGGATTGTTGAGGTCGATACTTTGTTGAACTCCATAATAAAAAGGACGTAATAAATTAAGCTTTCCACAGTTGAGGTATGCTATAATGCCAGGTTTTGTTACACTGTAGTATCATCAGTTACATGTACTTGCAACTCAAGATGCTGCATTGAAGCGAAGCAAGCTCATCCTAAGCGCAAAAGAAAAAGCGGTCCGGAACTGCTGGAAAAGTTTACTCATCTTTTCAATCACTGTGGCATCTTCAGTTACAAAAGTGCTTGTACCAAAAGATGGAACAATT
The DNA here is from genome assembly GCA_933228895.1 of Platycnemis pennipes. Taxonomy (NCBI): domain Eukaryota; kingdom Metazoa; phylum Arthropoda; class Insecta; order Odonata; family Platycnemididae; genus Platycnemis; species Platycnemis pennipes. Next base: position 64,656,511 of record OW121846.1, on the reverse strand, counting down.
CAAGGTAGAAGTACTTGTACCTAAAGATGGTTCAAGTTCGGGTACAAGCCTGGAGATTCTACGAGTTCAGGTTCTAGTATTTGTACTTGAAAATGCTACAAGTTCAGGCACAAGGACTTGCACCTGAAGATGCTACAAGTTCAGGTAGAAGCACTAGTACCTGAAGATGCTACAGTGTAGCAAAACATATGGCATTATAGCAAACCCGTGGAACGCTAAAGTTTTCTTAATAATTTACTTTTTCATCATAGATAACGTCATCCATAGCTAGCTTTCGTACGCGATCATTTTCAAGATATCTAATTCCGCTTATATAAGAATTATGCAGCCAGCAGATTGCTTACTTCGAAAGGGATTAAAAGTGCATAAAGTGAGGCAGTGTGTGGCTTCGAAAAGAATGGGTTGCCTTCCCTCATTCCGTAAGTCCACGCATTCTGTCCTTCCATCCGCGCCCGTTTCGTCCACGGGAACCTGTCTCGACCGTGCATCCGGATGGAGCCATAACGACGAAGCATAGCTGGGCATGAGACGAGCGAGCTGTTCCCTGCAATCTAATGGATATTGACGGCACGGAGGTGGTTGTCTGCGGCCCGCTCACCCGTGGACAGAACGGAAAGGGACGCCCCGTCACGAAATTTAAACCTTCGATCTCTCACGGGGGATATTTGCGAGGGCAAGAGGGAGGGACGTTGAGGGAAAGAGAATTCCCGCCGATCGATTGAACCGGAGGATGGCGGAAGAGGAGGGCTTCAAGTGCTGCAAGCGGAATCGCTAAGGACCTGTCCAGATTCGTCAAGTGGCGACCTCACATAACGCTGCAATTCTCTGCATAATTCTTTTCCGCCATCCCCCTCGACGGGGTTGCGTGGGGATTTGATGCTCCTGACTCTCAACGTGGCCCCGCAGCGCGCTGTCTCAAGTGTTCCAAGATCCGCCGCGTCTAGAATGAAATAGATCACCGTGACCTGTTTCCTCATTGGATCCGGGCTGCGAGACGCTTTTCGAGACGTTTCTCTGCCTTTTATTTTAATATATGCCAAATTACTGCCTTGAAAGTACGCATCACATTATTCTTAGCGTAGTACTTCATGAAGTTTTTCCAATGTTCGGAAATATATATGTGCATTTAATCGTAAAAAGTTTTAGTAATATAAATAATTTATGGAAACCACACCTCTTCCACATGAAGTTTAATTATAATCAAAACCTTGATTTTCGATATGGTTGGAATACAATTATTTTTTTCCCGTTTGTGATATCATGCACATTCAATTTGAAATGATTCATTTGTCTCAATAATCTTTCATCGTATTCACTTGTGAAAACTGTAAGCTTAAATTATTCCTCCCTGAAGTCCTAGTCTTTCTTATGCATATGGCTAAAATTTTTTCTATACATATTAAGCTTAGTTGTCGCACACTATCTTGGCTCGACTTTGACGATAAGCATACCTTGTTCGTGAAAAATAATTCCAAAACTTATGCAAATGTAACATTTTAGCATCCCTGTTGCATTGCGTTGCATGCAACGAATTCATAGAATGCATTCGTTTAAACCGTTCATTAAATGAAGTAAATGATTTTTTCATCTACTATTTGTGCTAGGGATTTATCAATGTAACTTATACATTGTAATTAAGCATTGAAATCCTGATATTAGAATAATGTCTTAAGGTCATCGTAGCTGATGACTTTTACGTGCTACGGAGGTGTAAATTTTATTCGTTGCTGATAAGTTTTAATTTGGTACTCAATAGCCATTCTGAGGATGTTGAATGGCATTCTTTTAAGAGGTCATCATTACTTGATTTCAAACAGTAGTAACTAAGTCATAATTGATCAGGATAATTACTGTTTAAATTGATAAGTGTATTTCAAATTTTCGTAAATATTAATTTTTTTAGATTTACCTCATGGTGCAGTTAGTATTATTATTAGCTGATTTGGGATTTACATGGACTGATCTACATTCTAAATCTACGCTTTATCTTGCAAGCCAACGCAAGGGAGTGTGACGGGGGGAGTTTGCCATTACAGACAAGTGGGAAAATAGGGCGGAGTTTGAAATTTTTCTGGGACGGAGGAAGGGCGGAGAGAAACTCTGTGTCTTGGCGAAAGGCACTGAAGGACCCACGCTAAGACTTCCTATCTGATGCACGGAGTACTCTAGAAGTCGTTTTCTCATCGCAGACAGCAAGGGACTGGTATACATAACGTAGAGTCTCTGCTTTTGATGGGTATGCAATTCGGGCCACGGATGGAAAGCCTAAACTCCAACCGCCATCCCAATTTGAACTCAGAAGTCTTATGATTCAATTTCATGCATTATTCATCAAAAATGTGCATTTACCGAAAAATGCAACATTGACGCCAAGAGAAATATATTCCACTTACTGTCAAGCGTTTTCTAAAAATTATTTTAGGATATTTGTGACCACCACTAGAGTCTTTACCATTGTATTCGAAAAGCTTTGCAAAACTGTTGCTAATACAATACGAGGTATTAACTTACGCAGTATTCTAATTTAATAACGCTTCTCCCTATAAAGCAAACCAAGTGGGGGTAGATTATCGAGAAGCGTATATTCAAAGTTGATTTGTCGGCTGTTAAACGTTAAATTGGGCAGTCTAGATTCAAAAGTTCACTAGAGGATTAGAGATGGAGCCGTCGACTCACCTCCCTTTGACACAAGACATCAAAGGAGATCCCTTGATGGAATGAGAATTGAAAACTGCTGTCGAAGCATTTATTAGCTGAAGAAATTAAAAGGATCTTGTTCTCGTTATATGAAGTGCCCCTCGTAACTGTTTGTCTGTGAAGATGCAAGGATAAATATTTATCTAAAACGTATGCCTATTGCATGCTAGGATATGAAAGGGATTCAATTGCGTTGGGAGCAAAAAACATTAAGGGAGGAAATTCTCCATTAAGGTTGATCTCTACTTCTCTGCGTCTAAAAATATTTTAGTGACGTACATCTGATAATCTGTACATTAGTTTAAAATTGAGCGAACTGTCAATCTGCTAGCCCTTCGGAATTTGTTAATTAAATCTCCAATTCTAATGGCGTGAGTGAAGTGACGCAAGTTTCCCACTTCTTACTCAAAGCTGCGTTCCAAATGATAGCAGATAAAATATTCCAATGCCATTTGAGGAAACAATGTCGATAAATTCCTCTATTCGTTTTTTTGGTGGTATTTTTTCACTCTTCATTCACAATAGGCTATCATTTTTCATGCACAGCAAAGAAAATCGATCTCATAAACCGGAGTCAGATGACTGATTATCAAAACAGTTTTTTTTTCTGTGATGTATTTCAAAGTAAGCTTGGGAGAGTGAATGATGTCGTAATGTCGTTTTAAAAATATTTGCAGCTTTGAATACATCCAACTAGCTACAAATTAACAAAATATCATGAAAACATCTTAGATAAAACGAAGAATGATTTTTTTCTCAGCTCAGAGATTACATACATGCAGGTTGTCAATGGTAATTATTTTTCTTCACAACTAAGAATTTTTTTATTTATTGCACGTGAACTGAACAAAGAAACTCCTCTACTGCTTATACACTTTTTCTGATCATTAAATACGATGACGGTACTACACCTTCGTCACCATCTTGCCTGCGGGTTACTTAGTTGCATTGAAACTATGTTCGCCGAGTATTTAACTTTTATTTAGTGGAAAATTGCATTTACTAACTCTAGGAAATTTGAGAAATTCCAAAACGTCACGTCTGAAACTTCGTTGTTTGTTTAACACTCTTTAACGACACATGAGAGTTTCATATGGAGAATAAGTGGGACTCATTTATAACCTTTTTACGTAACTGCGTGTATCTCGTTCCGGTAGCAGCTCAATATAAGAAAATCGGAATGTATACAGCTCTCGGTACCTATTATGCACCTATAGCATTCTTTTTCATTCTCTTCATATTTTGAAATTTTCTTGAGTGGCACCTGTATATCTGAGAAGATAGTCTCTGCTGAAAGTGGAACATACTTGAAGAGTTAATTAATTAATTAATTGGTACTGATACACAAGTTATCAGCTTTACGAAGGAAAATGGTTTGACCTTTCACTCGATTGCTGCTTTACTGTATCACCTTGAGCCAATACCTTCGGTATGCTTGGCACCATCCGTCATTATATTTTCCCCGCCTTACCCACTGCTGTGCTCTTATTAGCGATCAAATATGCTGGTTTTCCAAAGGCTCTATGCCTTTGATTCTGCGTTCCAGCCTTATTGCTTCGAAGAAATGAGTGGCTGGAAAATATGCCTTTTGGGGGAATCCCCTTCTGCTGCTCTCTGGATAGTATTTAAAGGGTGCCACGATTCTTAGAATATCTTTGCAAAACACAAGGAAATCTATAGTCACCAGTTTTTCATCAGATGAAGTAAACCTTTGGCCGCTGTTTTGGACAAAGCTAGATGTCGATTTAACAAGGAAATTCATTTTCAACATTTCCAAATTTTGTGGAAAAAACTTCTGTCGTGAAAACAATGTTTAAGGATATGAATGAGTAAAATTACGTAAACATGAGGAGGTAGGAGAACCGAGGTGAGTCAGACCAGTCCTAGGGTCGTTTGACTGTTTTGATGATACAAAAATGATTGTTTCCGTTTAACTGACAACCGCTTTTGATTTATTGTAGAAATTGGCATCAGAAAAAATCCATGCAGTCTTTTTCGACAACATGGGTGATATGGAAGTCAAGGACATGGAAGGCGCCAGATTTTAAGAAAAGTAGAAAATCGATGACATGGATGTTATCAATCGTATCATAGGAGAAATTGTGTGTTGCATGCATCAACGTCAGGACGAGTGCACATGAAAGGATCAGATGAAGGTGATCGTCATGACGCAAGGATATGCTTTTTGCATATTGGTAGAGGTTGGTATATTTGTAAATATCCATCTTTTGCACCTGAGCCATAATTTAAAAGAGATTATTCTTATATAATCAGTAGGAACATGTCTAATTGTATCTCGCGGAATGTAACTCCTCATGTTCGGTAGATTTGATGAGAATAACTGATGATTTTCGCTCAGAAATGCAACTCTGTTTGAATGATGAAAGGATTCAGCTCTAATGAACTTCTCTTTCTAGTTTCTATGCAGCTCGTTAGGTGAGCAATGACTTAGTAATTTTAAGCAACTAGGTATCCACTGGTTAAAAACTTCACTTTATTGAAAAAGGGATCATTAAATCAGTCTATAAATTATAGGCCTATATCTGTGTTGTCAGTCTTTTCAAAGATATTTGAGAAGCTTTTTCACACTCGTTTAACTAGATATTCGGCATCCTTTAATATTGTAAATGGCTGTCAGCACAGCTTCAGATCAGGAAGATCTACAACAACAGCCATATGTCAGTTTATTGATAGTATTGTAGAGAGTATATAATATCCTAATGGCATAAATGAAAAGCATAATGTTTTAGGCATTTCATTTGATCTAAAAAATGCATTCAACAATGTTGATCACATTATACTTAAACGTAAGCTTGAACGCCTGGGAATATCAGGCAATGCCTGTACCTGGTTGATGTCCTTTTTAAGTGATAGATCTAAATATGTTTGTTATATTCATAGCACACTTGATGGATATGTTCTTATTAATTCTAGTCCCAGGGTATTTAATGCTGGTGTTCTGCAGGGTTCTATCCTTGGCCCTCTTCTTTTTGTTTTGTTCACAAATGATCTCTCAGGGTATTTCACTCAGAGTGTACCCGTCTTATATGCTGATGATAATTCAAGCTTAATATCCATTAACAAGAAACTAGACTTGAGTGATCCTGTCAATGTTGCTTATAATGAAATGTTGGTGTGGGTTATCTATAATAATATTACTCTAAATATCGACAAAACATCCTGTACTCGTTTTCATACTAAGAGGTCATGTTCAATTGAAGAATTGAATATCGATCTGAGCCTTCCATTAGTGAGTTCAGTAAATTTTCTTGGGCTCCATATACATGAGGAACTTAACTGGATCATATCACTAAAATAGCCAAAAAGCTTGCTTTGGGTATCATCATGATAAGGAAGTTATTCTCAATAGTGTCCATTGACACTCCTAAGGAATTTTACTGTGCCAAGATGCATTCTCACTAAGCATATAGCATTATGCTCTGGGGGAATTCATCTATTTTCTATAAGGTCTTTTCCATGCAGAACCAAGCCATAAAGACGAAGTATGGATTACCTAGTCGCACCCCTGTGCTTGAAGTTTAAAGTTTTAACTCTTCCATCAATTTTCATCCTCACTTGTGCTAATTTTGTTAAAAGTTATCCCCACGTTTTCCCGGAAAATTATAGCATTCATGAACACTACACCCGTAAAAACAATGATATTCATCATGCTTATTATTCATGTAGTCTCTGCCTGAAAGGACCGCGAAACTCTGTTGCCGAAATATATAACAAGCTTCCAGCTAGGATCAGATCTATTCCAGAAATCTCTATTTTCGAAAGAAAACTCAATTTGTTCCTCGAGTGGAAAGCACATTATACTTTACGTGAATTTTTTGAAGGTGGAGAGCTCCTTGAGCAATGTGTATGTTTGTGGTCTTCCTTCACCAAAGCATATTTATATGACGATGTCCATGGTATGTATTTACCCCACGGAATAAATAAAATGAATGAATTTTTCTAGCGCCCACAAATAGACAGTATTTTCTTAGTTCAATGAGCGTCATGCTTCCCTCATAATTAAGTGAGAGATGCATTGGTACTTTGAAAAATGTAAATATGTGACAAGGTTTGCTTCAATATACATATTTTTCCTTGAAATACATAAAAGTTTAACTATCAATCGACTTTTAAACAGTTCTCTACAGCCTTGTCCGTGTAACTTCGAGAATGTTGCAATCAACGATGAGTACGCATCCATTACAATGATGTGAGTTTCAACACATTCCTACTTACCTTATTTTTGCTTAAATTTGCGGTGCACCGGTTCTCACAAAAAATTGACCAAAGGAGTAGTTTTTCCATTCATTATGTTTGATGGTGAACGTCTCTTTTCCGTGGCAATGTGAATCGAGAACATCAGTGAAATGCTTTGTATAATGTACTCACTGCTGGGTATGTTGTTTTTAGCCATGCGGCATTAATTTGTTTGCCGTATGGCTAAAAACCTCTCCCTGGTCTGTGACAGAATGTAGATAATATTCACGGGAATACGGCGATAATATTGCATACTGTAAAGGCCCCATTGGTCAACGAAACACTTAAAATATAAAGTATGTATGTGTCTTTCATCGTACACATGGATGCGTGGTATAGTGATAAAAGCGAATGCATGTTCGAAACTAGACATCAATCACTTGCAAGACTAATGTTACTCCTACCCCCTATGTTATAACACCTTTGCTTACCAACTCAACTTTCAACACATTCCTCACCTGCTGCTTATCGCAATCAATGACTCGTAGGGAAATAAAATCTCTATGATATCCGGGAACCTCTCACTTCATCGCAAGACATGTACTTTATCAATGTTTATTATATTGCCATTGGAATGCTATCGGAATTTAGTTTCGCCTAACTTTTGACGAGATAATTTTCGGAGCTACTTAAATTTTCGAGTAAGCTTTATTCAGTTAATGTCAACCTTTCTCGTAGATGCTCTTGGAATTAATCATCCATAAATTTCGTACTGAAATGTGATGCTTTCTCTCACGTTTCCCGTCAATACTCCTTCAGCACTGCCCTGATCCTCTCCGCTCTTACCATTGATTCCACTTCACTAAACCACGTCCCAACGACCTTATTCAAGTTTCGTGATAAGCTTCGGAATCCTATTCAGTTGCCACTCGCTTTTCACTTTCACTCAAACTCCCTCTCATTTCCAAAACCCCCCTCTCTCCCTTGTTCTCCCTATTTTCGAGAGCAAAGTTGTAGCGAATGCTAATATTGTCTCGATAACGATATAAAAGCAACCAAAATGCGGTTGACAGATTAAAGTTCCCAAATAATTTCAATTCCAGCAATTCCATATCTATAATATCATTGGTTTGAAGGAACAGAAATGTGTTTAAGACGCCAGTTTCATCAGTGAATTAAATTAGAGTCGCGGTAAAACATCATAACTCTACCCGTCGCCAACAATCGTAATCCATGGTGCAACATAACATGATGCCGCACTGAACGTGTAACGCAACGCGTGAAAAGTCGTGAAAAGGCTTGCCACGACACATTATGATGTGGGATATTTGTTACGTCACCTCAATTTGTTACATGACGTAGCAGTGTGCGGATAGGTGCGACAGTACGTGGCAATGTATGTCAATGCATCATAACTTTCGAAAAAGCGTGGCACGACTTGGAATGCAATGAATCGGCATGACGTAATATTTTTTGTGGGATATTATGTAGATGTCGCTGTATAATAACCAGGTCAACCCACTTCGGGCTGGTGTGGTTGCTTTTTCCTTTCACCTCTTCGTTCCTGGCAAATACTTGTCCTATAAAAACAATTTTTCTCGCCTCTTTTGAGCCCATATGGGACTTCTGAAATTATATGTCAAAAAAATTTTTATCATCTTTATTTTTGTAGGAATATTTATGCTCAAAATATGTCTACAGTTGTTATTTGAGAGATAGAAAAAAATTGACGATCGAATGAATAATAATAAAGCACCACCTTAAGTATTAATATTCTGCACATGAATGAAAAAAGCGCAATATGGGAAAGAGGTAAATAGATGAAATATAGTGGGCAGTGAAATAAGGGTGTGTGGTAGGGGGTAAATGGACGCCAAACATGAATTACATAACATGCATAAGAAAGGATTAATAATAATATACTAGTCTAAACTTAAATTTTTAAAAAAGATAAAAATAGAAAAGCGAGCACTCACTATCATGCTGTTAGTTCGGTTCGCTTAAAGTCCTTATAAAAACATGCAACTACCACCGCTATACATGGATACTGTATTTATGCCATTTGATATATTTACAGCTATTCATATCCCTAATATTACGAGGAAAAAAGGACATTTTGAATCTGTCACCTCGGCAATCAATTCCTCTAATTTTGTGATTATGTTCCAGTCTGCCATAGTAAGTTGGAGTTCGCCATATATTTTACGTCATCAGTGAAAATGTTATCCTAGAATTTATTTATTTAAGAGATTAAGTCTAAATTTCAACCTACGATCTCTACGAGGTCACTAAGGTTCTAATTCATCTCTTGCCTTATTTCGTTTGTAATGCTCATTCTGAATGCCTGGAAATCACAACGGCGAGCACAAATCACGAACTTTAGTGGAGAATCGTAACCAATCACTTTCGCCGCGGGTCTCCGAAAGGGGTCCGTGGCATGCTCCTCTCAAAGGCCATCGGAGTGGCAACTTGCCCGTGGGCCCAGCGGCCGTCGCAATGGATGGATTTGTGGAACGGAAGATATGGAGGGGCCAAGATTACATTCGGAGCTGGGAGCAGGAGACAGCCTGATGGAGCGGGAGATGGGCTTGCATGGCCGTGGGGCAAGCGACGAGATGTTGACTGGGAGTAGTCGCTCCCTGAGGGGAGCGGGAACTGAGTGGTCGGATGCGTGCAATAACCCGCCTCGAGAGTAAAGAACAATTTCATACTGCCCGTTAAACTCTATTATTTTGAAAATACGTTTCACGGGAGACGGTACGGGAAGGTTCATAGAATCGACAATGCCAAGATTCAGCTTCGAGGTGATTGACCTGGGTATACGTAAGTTTCATCTTGAGTCTTCTTTATAAATATACATACTTCCAAGTGAACGTCGTGTTATTTTAGCAAACTCATCTTGGATTTTAAGTTTCCAATCATCTTATGAAAACGAACCCTATTTCTCACGTATATTTATTTTTATCACTATAGTTACAAAGTGCTTGAGCTTCTCAGAGTCATGTGTAATCTTTCAATAATGCATGTAGTGTTGTTTCATCATTTAATCTTCTCCCTAAGATCACATTGTGACGCTGACATTTTTCAAGGAGACCGAACTTCCTCCTTATTGTTAAGCTTGGGTAATCCTCGGATTTTTTACGTTTCAAGCCCATGGTTACTGGGCTCATATACAAAACACATGAGGGTTAGAACTGGTATTCTAAACACACTAATATGGTAAATGGACTCGATTATTCCCTCTCGCGATCCTAAGTTCCCTATCATTTGCGTCCTAAGTCGATAATTTGAATGTATAATTCTAAATGAGAGCAATACTATTGTCGAAGTTGTAGTAGAATCCGTTTTATAGGTGCTCCAGTTTCCTACGTTATATCTCACCATGTAATTTAACTTTAATTGTAAGATGGCACCGCATCTATGTCCTGAATTGGAATTTGGCGGCAACCGCAGCCGACATCTTTGCTGTACTACGTTCTTTAGTCTTGCTATCTCAAGAAGCTGGACGTTTATGTCCACTAGTTAGCAGGCATGAAAGCCACCTCAGCATCATCATCACGAAAGTCTAATACCACCGATCGTAGATTGGAAAGGTTAAACAGCACTGAATTATGTTTAACCGTGGGCTTTTAAAGCGAAATTATAAAAAGAAAATGGCCTTTTACTTTGAAACGGCATGTTTAAAGAGGAACATTAACAATATTTTATATGTGACTTCTTCTCTCAGTTTTTTTCTATGAGATAGCTCGTGGATATCTTTTTATTCTGAACGACAGTATTTTTTGTGGTTCCTATGTGGTCTATGTACATTATCTCTGGTATTTAAATCTTACTTAATTGCTTTGAGTTGTTGAAACTCTATTTTTGAGTATTTACTCCTCTTATTCTAACTTATAAAACACGTGAATTCTACTTAATTTTCCTTGGACTTTGACCATCACTGTCGGATAATAACGTTACATTTCTTTCTGTCAGTATTTCAACATCCTGTTTACACCTAGAATGAGAACTCAAAATTTATTATAAAATCAGTAACAACCGGAATTCACAAGACAGTAACAAATCCCTAAACATGCGATTTTGGAACACCGCAGAGTAGCAATAAATCTAGTTCCATGCAGTACATTACGCTCCGATAAAAGAACCTGTCGATAGTAACTCAGAGTGAAGGAATCGGAAGCGTTGGGGATACATCCAACGTCTTCCCACATCAAGCGTGTGAGCTTGGCAAGCGTTGCCGGCTAAATTAGTTTGGACCCGTTCCAGAATCGATGCAACGTGAATACAGATTCTAACCTTAGAGAAGTGTCAAAAACTGAAATCAATACCAGGGATGAAGTCCTTGATAAACTAACGTTCTCGGACATTAGAAAGCATTTAAATTGAGAAGCACTTGAATAAATTTGTCAAACATATTCACGCTAGCAGAAAGGTCCTTCAAATATGACCTAGGTAATTGAAAATATTTTCTTCCAGGGTAAAAACCGCCGTTTGCATTATTGTGGTTACATTTTGGTCATGTGCAATCGAAGTTGATTTGCCAAAACATTTTCCCGTATGCCCTAATGCCTTTAGTGCATTGGAGATGATTGTAATGGTGAGGTCGAAAAGATTTCGATAAATCTTGGCTTGCTTCCAGTTTTTTCACTGACTGAGCTACCGCTTACAACCCGGTATCATGACAAAGATGATTGAATTTGGGTTTAAACACGCTATTTTTTACACTATCTGATTGGCACTAAGAGGTCCATAGTAGCTTGATTGTTTGAAATTAAATTACCTTTTGATGTTTTACTCCTCTTCATATTTGAGATTGCTCCTCTTCGTATTTCGTATTTGCTGGAAGGTGTGCACCACTCAGTGAAGCATGAAAATTTCTTCCTAGCATTATTAGCATTATTTTGATGGGTGCTTCGACTTCTAGGTCATTATCAGATTTTATTTCATTTCGTAAAATAGTGCAGGTAATAATGTGACCTCGCGTCTTCAAATCGAGAATTAAAGTGTACACCATTCAGCTGAGTTAAAGTGGTTGAGATATAACTGGATAATTATGCAAATCATGGGATTCAATTCTTCTAGTAAAAGATGAAGAGCAAGTCAAATTCATACCGACAATGTTGCTACCTTTCATTATGCCGTTTAGTGTTGCGTAGAAATTTTAGGTTATCCGTTCCAAATATCACACCATAAATTACAGTTATTAGCTAATTAATGTAAATTCTTACCGGTATTATTAAGCGAGATCTAAAATAAATGCATATCATATACAAAATACGCCTCCTTGGCTATTTTTTTCACTCGCAAGAGTTTACCAAAACAGTTAAAAATAGGGCTTCTATTGGGAAACACTTTAAATTTTATTTTTCATCCATGGAGCCAACGTTTTAATGTGATACTGAAGTAATAGTATGTGAATGAGTTGTAATTCAAAGGCAGGGTGAAATTTTTATCAAATGGATTGCATCGAGACCAAAGAAATGCTAAATAAAATTTAATGTGAACTGGAAGTGAAGAGGAATATTGATGATTTGCGCAAAATTTATTTTACGGAAAGAAGAGAAAGAAGTTATAATTTAATAAGACTATGGGTGTAGCCATAATATCTCCTGGCAGTCAGAAGTTCTGAACTAAGAGATATCAATAATGTGAGTGACATACTTAAGAAATACTTTTTTCCTAGTACAATCTTGGGCCTAATTTCAAACAAATTGTAATGCTTTCAAAAATATATATTTCATTTTTTGAAATGATTTCTTTTCCTTGAGGCCTTTCTGTCGCCATAATCATATTTTCACGCCTTATGACTAACTCTTGTACACAGATCAGCAATGGCTGGAGCAATAACGTATGGCGTTAGCATAAAAAATAGTATTTCTTGTCATTAGTCACGGGAAGAGCGAAAGGAAGATGACGGCTTTTCCTTAAAAGCGGGGACAAAAAAATCAAAAATTGTTCCAGAGCCTACCATTGCTCAAACATTGGTTCACATGTAGTAATACTTGACGTTAATGGAGTTTACGTTTATTTCACTTAGAAAGCAGCTTGCTACCAAGGACTGTGTCAATAATCTACACACAACCATTGCTACCTGGATTCTCATTTAATGGTTCGATGATGATGAAACGGAAGCAATATTTCGAGCTTGCCGTTAAAGTTCTTGTTAAATTTAATTCTATATTTAACTATAGGTTTAATAAAAAAACAAGGCCTCATCCTATCACTTTTAACATAAATACGTGCGATGCCTCTGGTATGCTATTTTTTCCATGTTTATTGGTAAATACTTTTACAAAATCGTAATTCTTCATTCTCATGTGAGAGGATGTAATTGCGTGCCACTATTTTGTGACTATTGTATGAGGCAGTTAAGTTTTTTCAGACTCAATTCGATGTGTTTGAGCAGAAACAGTGTTCAAAATCACAACAAAAGAGAAAAAACGAGAGCTAATAAAGGTTAATGATAACACCTGCAATAATACGGCAAAAAATTCTGAACCTTCCACATAAACCCTCCTAAACGTGCCTTAGAAGACATTTAATGCCAGTTTTTATATTGGTCTTGATTGTAAGGTCATGAATGAAGGCAGCGTGATTGCGTGATCTCGTGTGATCACGTCTTGACGTTGTGTGCAGCATCCAGCATCTCAGCATTCCTCTGGTGGCGAAGTATTGACTCGATGCATTATTTGTTTAGTCATCATAAGCCGGCGGCCTTCAAGGCCTCGTCCTCCCTGGAGGATGAAGAAAAACGATCAAGACTCTCGGAATATTTTGATAGATGCGGAGTTGACCTCTTTCTCCCAGACTTCTGGGACCTATTGCATTGGCGACGCGCTGTCTGTCCCCTATGGCTCTTGGGACTCTGCGACAGTGGCCTTGCACTTATCGCCACATTGTCTGCCAGTCTTCCTGCTGCTCGAGTACGTATTGAGTATGAAGATGAATCCTACGTCCTCCGGTATCTCCTTCGATCCAGCTGATCCTCGCGTACATTTCCAACAGGCAGGTCTATAGGGATCCACCGTAAAGTTTCTGCTTACCGAGGAAAGAGGCATGTTCTGTATTACCTTACGTATTTTATAGGTGAAGTGGAAATGACAACCTGGTGAAGATGACACATAGGTGTCAAAATTAATAGGCATAATAAACTTTAATTTTTCAAAGTCATTGGATTTTTTAAAATGTAAAATGATGGAATTATGACAAGATCATGATCTTCCTTAGTATAAATCGGATTTTGGGTAGTTAAGAGGGATATTGGGGTATTCAAGGTGGCATATGGTGTGATCAAAGAGTATGAGGCAGTGGGCAAGGAAAAATGAGCTATGGAAACTGTAACGAGTCAAGCATCAAGATTGTTTTACGGTTCCATCATTGTGATGGTAGTAGTTTTGTGCTGGGATTCAAAGGGTTCAAATTACTTGAAAGGATAAAATAAATCACCTTTGGTCGATTTCTTTAATATGCCTCGAGAATCACGATTTTTTTTCCTTGATTTGATTGCCGAAGATACGGTTTACTTGTGATTTATTCCCTACGCTAAAAGAGGATCACACCTTTATTTTGATGGTCTCCCTCAACCAAACTATTTGTATCAGATTGTTGACCTTGACGATTGGTTCTGATGTAAATTCAAGCTTTGATATAGTATTCGGAAGTTTTGTATCTGAAATTCGTTCACCCCACAAAACATCATATGGAATCTTCTGTTCCTCCCGGGAAGATAAACGTTTGCTCATGTCTCCAAATTCATTTGCTCCTTGACAGTTTGTGTCAATGGCTGTTTTAACAATAAGTTTTGCAATAAGGACGAGTTTTAGCAAAATATTCCAAAAAAATTCTTGTTTTAGGGTAATTCCTCCTTTTTTGCCTTCAGGCTCTGGCTTAAATATTGTATATAAACCTTTTGGGGAACTTTAAAAAAAATCAGTCCAAAAACGTGCCTCAAAGAATTTATTCTTATTTTGTTCATCATTTTTAGCCTTCCATAATTCGAGAGTTGGTGTTTATGACCTCTTTGAATTTTTTTTTGGAAAAGAGTGTTATTTTCAGAATGCTTCCTTATCCTGGTAATAAGTGTGCAACAAATAACAAATATTGTGTGCAATATTTGTTGAAAATAACGTCTTCTTCCCTATTACACGTCTTCTCTTCAGAGGAACTCATCTCCCATCCAGAATATGTCTCAAATTTTACCTTTGAGAACCATATCTGTATCCATACAATACTTTTGGTCCTCATCTCTCCCTCTGGTCCTTTGTGCGGAAAACGAGTTTGAGCTTACAGTTTTATAAATCCAATCGATAAAATCTAATTTTATACCTTTGTCACAATGATGTAAAATTACAGGTTTTGAAGTCGGATACATGACCGTCGTCCACAATGTTTAGCAAATACCAAAGTACTATCTTTGTGGATCGCTGAATTCTTATGCTCTGAGACCTTTGAAATTGTGACTCATCATAAATTGTGCGGAAGAAAATTGTTAAATGAGGTGGTCTCTTTAAACCACTCACCACTTTTCTCTGTGCCAGTTCCTCCCCCACTCCAAATGCTTCCTCAAAACCTTAACATTGGTCCGGCTCTTCTCCCAAATACGTAATCACCGTGCATTGGCCTCACTTTCTCCCTCTCCCGGCGTGTTCCGATACCATCATTGGTCCTATATGTAAGACTGTAAGCTCAAATTTACTGTACTCTTGAAAATGACGCCGAGACGTTGAAACCGGTACAGGTTAAATAAAAAAGTGTGGAAAATTACAAATTAAAAAAATTGGAAAATAACAATGTATCTAAAGTTTCATTTACAATGAAAGCGTTCTACAAAGTGAGCTCGTCGAAGCTGGATTTTATTTGCAGTTCTTCTTACATTAAAACTGATTTAAAATCTATATTTAAACGACTCTGCTTTATAGTGGAACAAATTATATGTTAAATTGACCGTTTGGAAAAATATTTTTCAGTGATAGTAGCAGTAGAAGTCTTGGATTTTGGGTGCTACGAACGCAAAGGTTATTTTGAACCGTCTAACCCTATATCTTAGGACAAACACACTGTACGATCCCCGGGTTGGATTCGAACCCACAAGCCTTTGGGTAAGTAGGACAGCTCGCTAAGGGCCTGAGAAACTCGGTTGGCTTGAAAGCGATAATCTGATTTCTAGGTATTATGTAGCTAACTCGACCAAGGCCTAGAATTTGCGTGGATGCGTAGGTCGAAAGATCCTTGACCGATATTACCCGAGGAATCTTTAATTATTTCATGGCTAGAGTAGTAAAGAAAGATATTGCAACACTGAAGGGTCCTGTTAAGATCTTACGGTAGGTAATTACGTAGGTATTACGTAGCTAACTCGACCAAGGCCTAGAATTTGCGTGGATGCGTAGGTCGAAAAATCCTTGACCGATTATACCCGAGGAATCCTTAATTCTTTCATGGCTAGCGTAGTAAAGAAAGATATTACAACACTGAAGAGTCCTGTTAAGAACGTTAATTTTTTCGCAAATAACTTTTATGGCATTTTGTTCCATTATTTAAATGTTTTTCTCAGCTATATATATATATATATGATAACTATATAGATTTAAGTGTATGCATGTAAAACGCTAGCCTTCACAGTAGTACATTTTTCGTAATAACCTCAGAGATTGTGGCTATTTTGCAAAAATACTGTAAAACCAAGTGCTCGAATAGGGCTGATAGGAAATAGAATTATGCAGTGTGAAATCATAAGCTTGAACGTTTCAAAATTACTGCCCGTACTGCATGATGTAGCACTCTATGTAAAACTTCAAAAACCAGTATTGGGCATATATGATTTGTGATAGTGTAGTGATTAGGTGATTCCAAGAAGATTGGATTCAATCCATTGCCAAACACTCGCATTTATCATTTATCCAAAAAGAAAGAAACCCAAACTAATTTAATTTTCATTTATTCCTCCAAAATGACATGTTTCAATGTTATATTTTCTTGAACAAGGGAATAGAACTGGTCGTATATTTATCGTGTTGGATAGGTATTGTACGTTTTAGAGATTGCTTCCATTCCATTGTGTTAACCACCCAGTTAGAGTAGGTATCTTAAGTAACTACAAAAAATGTGTTCGTTCCTGGTCTGGACTGATTTTTAAGTGAGAAGCATTTAAAGGTGTTCATTATGAGGGAAAAAGGAACGTGCTTGCATATTTTAGCTATCTTTGGTGCTATAAATCTAATGGGAGCCTTTGAAGTGACCCCTGACACTGACCATATGAATTAGTGAAAACCTTATTGGATCGCTCGAGAAGAGCAATGCAAGATTTGGCTATGTGATGCTAAGATTTAGTGTACCTATAACTGAAATAGGTTAGAAATTTAGTCATCAGTATTACAACCAACCTGTCAAATGGCTTATGGTCTTTATATTTTCAGTAAGATTTTGAAGCCACTCATATTTCTCAATGACATTGAATAGTTTCCATGAGTAATCATCTCATCAGTGATTCTGAAATCATTAGCATTGAATCTGTGAAATATATAAATATTACGACAACCTAAGACCTATCGTGGGAATAGAAATTCGGGTACTGTATTGTCAAGTCAACAGAAATCTAGGACTTTCAAAAAAGTACTAGGGTAGCCCGGTGAGAAGATCGCTTTGGCTTTTTGCTTGTTTGGTCTTGTCTAGCCTATGCTACCAGAGCGTAGGCAAAAAGTATGCTTGATCTAGGAATTGGGTACGCAATATTACGCAGTGAAGTCCTAGTCTCCGAAACACCTCAAAAATAGAAAGGCAACGTTTATAGTTCCAACATTGAATGAATGCGCAATTATTGCTTTGGAAGTGTAGCCAAATTATTGAGGGAATGAGGTTGAAAATTTTTAATAGATCTTAAATGGCTATATTGGCTTACTGTAGAATGTTCTATGTTGTATTGTAACTATAGCTTAATTTTTGAATTGAAATTGAATATTATTCGCAGCTTACACTGTATTGTATGTCTAAAAGGCCAATATTGGTCTACGACAATAAACTTATTATATTATATACTATTATTTCTAAGGCTTTTTGTAACGTTGGAAATATATCATGGTTGAAGCTCCAGGGCACTAGGATAGGTCATTGAGAGAACATTGCATAAATACATAGTACCAGAAAAAAAATGTTCACGGAACGGAGGAAGCGTGAAGGAAAACCATCAGTTCATCGGCATCAGCATTAGCCTGCTTATAACGATGGGAGTCAAATGGTCCGCGGTTAAACGGTCCCACCCTAAAGGCATTTTAACTCGACGTGCTCTCTATACAGCATTAGAGTGGGGACCGGTATATGACTGATAAACTGATGGAAGACCAGTGCTCAAGCCAGCACACCTAAACCCCAATTCGCTGGAGGTAGGAACATATTTCTTCTGGGTTTGGCAGAGTGAGTCCTGTACCTTCAGCAGCTTAACCTGCCTTTCTCAGCGTTCACTGTAGGGTCCTGATGGTGTGCGTCCTTCACCCTTCCTGTCTGTTTAAATCGCTCTGTTGCAGCTGTTGAAAAAATCCCTCACCCCGAATTAGCTTCTACGCTTAATTACGAAACGCCGAGAACTTTCCCTCAGCTGCTACAGGTAGGATGTGTGGCCATACTAAATCTCAGCTTGCTGATGTCTCTTTTTATTCTTTGCTTTCGTAGTCGTTGAAGTGAATCATTGTGCGGATCCGTTCATTGAAACTGGAAGTCGTCGTTAATTATTATAGCATACCCGTTCCTTTGCAATATTTTAGGGCAGCTTATCAGCCTTAAAGATTTCCTTATCTCCATATTAATATATCGAGATCTCTCTTATTCTTATAGTGTAGATCTTGTCCTTTTGACACACAGGAACCCTTATTACGACCGTTCTCAGTAGATTTTCTGTTAGTAGCTGCGTCTAGGAATTGTTACGGCTGAAATGGAGAATCAGACTCCGATTCACCACATCAATAGTAGGGCAAAGTTCCAGCTTTCATCTCAGGTCAACACTTTACAACATTTTTATGTGTAATGAGACTATGAACAATTATAAAATGTGCTTTATGTAGATGTTTCAAGGGACAAATATGTCGTAAAACAAATAAATATATCTATCTATCTTCGATCTTCAAAGCCTATTTCTAGTATATGGTATAACAACATTTTACCGGTACTGGAGCAGCTTACCCTTTTAGTTGTAGGAAGCGACCTACCGATCCACCTACTCCCCACTCTACCCGAATATTTCCTCTCTTTTTGCAGGATTTTCTATTTTCTATGCCTTCCTCTCTGTCAATTTAGATGCTGACTGCCCTTCTATCGCCATATTATCGACCGTTTTCCAATAGTAGTCGGGGAGGTCATGATCCCTAGTGTCACATCCCAGCGGTGTTATAACTCCTTCAACGGGTCCAACTTTATCTCCAAATTATAATGCCAATGCGCATTCCGGTGATTTCTCCTTAGAAGTAGTTTGCCCATGGGCAATGGCTAGGCAACCAATGGGGAAACACGGCGTTTATTGACACTTTCAGTTTTACATCCTATGTCTGACCACTTAACCTTTCCAGTCACGGCGTCCTTTGACTGCCCCTTCTACGAGCATCCGTTGAGTCCACTGCTGACACAGATTCCCAGACGAAGTGGATACCACCGAGAAACGGCGGGATTGCAAAGGGTTTACCGACTCAGCTTCTGCTGGCACTCTTCAAGGGGTAGAGAATGCCTAGAATAGCAGGGCGATCGGGAAATCGAACTCTTGAGTGCTATGTGGGCCTTTCCCTCTCATGGTTCGTGCTTCTGCATAGGAAAATGTTGTTTCGCGAAAGGACAATCCAAAATTCAAGTTAGTATAGCGTATCCTCTAGGTAATTTTCAGTGATCTATCAGGTAAAACTCAAGACTGGGCTTCATGAACCTGGATAATTACAAAAAATTTCTATGTAAGAGGATAAATAGTTTTTTCAATCGTAAAAATCATTGTCTATCACGATGCCACATTAATAAATAATTTTAAGTTTCAAAGTTGAGATAGTAAAACTGCTTCACATTACATTATAAGTATGTACAATCTCCACTGCTTTCAAAAATATGTGCACAAGTTGCTTCGTAGTATTGCAATATTTCAAGTGAACTTTAATTGCGACAAAGAAATTAGTTGCGTCTAAATTTAAAATGATGAAAAAATTGCCATTATGATTTACCATAATCTACTTATTTTGTATATCAGCATCATTTAATCATACTTACCGCGCCGGCGAACCACTCAAAAGACTCGTGTTTTATCAATTTTAATTCGTTTTTCTACCGTGGAAAAAGATTATTATCCATTCCTTACTTTCACATTTTAACGCGAGTAACACCAACGGGTTTGACTAAAACCCCTATTATAATATGGACGCCGCTTCCAAGGTAGGGTGAGGGTGAGGGATGCGAATGGGTTTTGAAGCGGTGTTAAATTCAATCAATACATTATCTGGGAAGTTTTCTCATCCGTAAGCTGGACGCGAGCCGGGGAAGGCATTGAATGGGAAAACAGACTTGGCGAGCGTGTATCGCCGACCACAGGCAGGAGATAAGATCAGGCAGGGGTGGTCGAGTCCACTCATCGGATGCAAATTCAGGTGAAGTGAGGGAGGTGGGGGAGGAAGGCGGGATGGAGGGCGGGAGGGGATGGGGGACGAAGGGAGGGAGAGAGGGAGGGCTTGAGGCTGAGACTCGCCAGGGGAGGGGAATCGATGGTGATCAAATCCAGCGGATAAAGGCTGAGATTCAAAATCAAGCGGATGAAAGGTTCTAAAAATATTAACAAAACGGATTGATCAAGATAACGCCGCAGTTTTAGAAACCGGGGTTTCGTGCCCTGTTGTAATTTTTTTCCGCTGAGCGTGTTGAAATCTTTCTTTTTTTCACGTATCATCTCTGTTTTTATGAATTAAATCGTGATACATCCATTTCAAAAAGCTGTAAAAAAACTATGAATAATAGTCGGAGTCGTATTATTGGCGGTATCGCTTTCTACCCTAGAGGGCAGAATTGCTGACATCTCATAGATATTTAATGCGCATTTGAAAGAATTTCATGCCTTTGTTTGCCACGATCGTGATACTAACTCTGGGAATATTGAATATAATTTCTCCGAGAAAATCTCATGACGACTGTGTGAAGTCCTTTGGACGTCAAAGAAGAAAACTAAAATTTATATTTAGGCGTAGGTATTCATAGAATGACTAAAATTTCCATATTGTAATAAATAATGCGAAAATGAGTTTAATTAATATAGTACCATTTTATAATACTCTTGCCTTCGTTTGAAACGGAGTGATCATAAAATTCAAAACAAATGCCAACTTTGTGAAGTTTGACTACCGCATATTTTTCCTGACGATTTAACTACATTATGGCTTGATGAGGATGGAGTCTCTTCTTTAAAATTTTTTCCTTTGGTATTTATAATAACTAAGCTGAGGACATTTAGGCACTAAAAATGAAGAAAAAGGCAGCCTAATTAGGCACTAAAAATTGCAAAATATGCACTTAAAATAGGCACCTATAATAGGCACTTAAAATATTTATTGCATTTCGGACAATTTTGTCGGTCCTGGAATCCCAAAAGGCTAAGCCTGTAATCAGGTATTCCAGGGACAAGACAAACAGAAATTGACATGCATCTACGCCTTGGGTGGTGAAATACCCACGCAGGCAGGATTCGAACCCGTAATCCCAAGATTAGCAGGCGAAGACTTAACCCCTCCGACACCGCGGCCAGCAAAAAACATAATGCGACTTATTGCCACAATGAAGCATCTGATCTCTAAAAGTTTGTGCTGAAATACACGATTACTTTTTGGTAAACCTGATTTAGAGTAAAGAGGATAAAACTACAAATAAAATTGGCTTATAAATTCAAAAAACATAAAACACAAAAGATTTACTTATTTCAAGTTACATTAAAATATATTTCTCTAAATGTTCTCCTGCAATCGGATGCCAAAAGTCAGATTTATTTTTTAGAATGAAAATTACTTTCCAACCTCACGCGAGGTAATGGGGCATTGCTTAAATTATGCAAGCTCTTCTGCTGTCATCATTGGTCCTGGAGCAAACGAAGTCCCTTATAATTAACTTAATAATATCAATGCGGAATGCTGCCTTCAAAAATAATTTTATTACGCTAGAAATCACCGCAATTACATAAGGAAACTTGAATCTTACCTCCTCTACTAATCTCTACTAATCAAGAGCATGGGCGACGCATGTGACATGCACCATCTTGGGGTAAAAGACCCTGCACAGCTTTTAACATTTCCAATGCGCTGTTATTAGCTCTAAAAACTTCTCATTATTATTTTCTGTTGGCCACAGGTATCTTGATGAAAAGAATATGATAAATAGTTAAAGAAAATAAAAAATATGCGTAATACTGAAAACAGTGGAGAACCGATTATCGGTGCTCTACTGCATAAATATGCACAAAAATCTGTGAGGTGAATGCTTATTCAAAGATTCTCTCACTATTCTATCAATCGTGCTATAGTTGGTGTTTGCAATTTCCCTGGACAGTAGGTACTAAATGAGGTGGCGTTACTTAATCTGGAAACATCTTAAATTATTGTAGGATATTGTTCTAACTAACCGTTATTTGGAAACTAGGCACTAGTGACTGAAACTCGTGCTGTACCGGGTGGTGTGAATGCGGGGTACAAGAATAGGATTATGCCCATAGTGAAATTGAAGAACCCGGCGCTTACCCCTCAGTTTCATTTATCTGTTCATTTGGAAGTAAAAAAATACATTTGAGAGCTCTATTGCGCCGGTCAGAAAGAAAAACGGGCAACAATGCGACGAATTAACAAATAAAAATGACTTTTGTTGGCACGGAAATAAAAATTCTTGACGGTAAGAAATTCTTCCGTAATTTATTCACTCAATTGTTCACCAAAAATAGCAGTAATCTTAACTTCACAATCAACAAATATTGACAATAATATTGATTTTCGACTTATAGAAACCAACTAAATTCTTGCTGGGCTTATAGGTTTCAAGCCTATTTTATATATTATGTTAGTTTCAACTTGTCTTTCACGCGCAGGCCATTTTTTCCGATATGAACCAGCTATAATCATTATTTTTCAATTTGTTTTTAAATAACCATTTTCGATTTGTTACTGATATTTTTCAATGAGGTCAGGTCAGAACCTCAGGAACGAACTCAACCTCCGGGCAACTCTCCATCCATAGATAAATTTCTGTCCGTAATACAAAGTGTCATTGCTAGTATTAATACTTTTTATAGGTATACATAAGATAATGAAGGTTAAAAAGGTATTGTAGGAATGCATGCGTGTGATGAGGCGCATTGCCTGTGAAAAATTAACACTGTTTTTACATCGACTATACCTCCGAAACCCATCATAACAGGAAACACATCTTTTTTTACCTGATTTAGCAACATGTAGAATTTATAATCCAATGATTTTATAATTTTTAAACCCAATCCCACGAGGTCTAATGATGGTTAAAGTGTTGTGTTGTTGAAATGCGAGTTTGTGGAGGCCCATTGCCTGTGGGAATTGAACACATTTTTCAACAGTTTTTACATCGACTATATCTCCCAAACACATCATATACACAAAAAATTTCTTTCTGTACCTGATTTAGCATCATTTAGACTTTCTATCTCAATGATATTCTAATTTTTAAACCCAATCCCAAGAGGATTAATGATGGTTAAATTATAATATTTTTGGAATGATAGTCTGTTTAGGCCCATGCGTGAGGGAGTTGAGCACTGTTTTTACACCGACCATATCTCCAAAACCCCCTAAAAAAAAAAAATTACATCTGATGAACGTAGGATCTGCATCAAAACCGAGATATAACTCTACAGCTTTGGAGTCGAGAATGCGGTTTGCTTTTTCATTCAGATATTATGTTTCCTACAGAGAACCTACTCACTGCTATGATTGCTTACTTTTATTATAGACGGAATTGACACGTAGAGTAAAGTTTGAGCAAGATCAGTTGGGATAGTGTACATTTAAGTGGGTGAAAATGAAGTTCGAACTGATGTGTCGTAGGTTCACATTATTCCTGTCACATGCCTCACATATTTCAATTATTTTATCTGCAAAGTATATGCAGTATTTAGCCATGTTCCTCATGATTATCAATACTGATAGTAAATGCAGAGCTTCTTCGGGCAGTATCAATTTAAAGTAAATCTTAAAATTCTTTAAATAAAGCTTCAAAAACAAGTTTTGGCAATTGTAATAGTTTGCATATACGGATCACGTAAAATTATCATAGTTATTTTCCCACTTTTTATATAACAAGACTTTGGATGATTTTTCTTTATGCATGTTTAATGACATTATTAGACCTTGATAGATTAAAAAATATGAATAACAGACTAGCTCCACACTAAAGAGAAGTTTGGTGACGCTGAGAAGAATATTGCTTTTTTAGGCCCTTAAATAGGCGATATCAGCAGGAAAGGGCATAAACAGGTGAAATAGGCATTTTAGGCAGTAAAAAATTGCCTTCATTTCGCCATAAAAGATCCGTAATGAACTTGTAACTTCATAAATTTGGTTTCCTGAGTAAAAGAATAAATAGGCATTTTAGGCAATGCCCTCAGCTTAATAATAACCATATACTAGAAATGGGAATTGAAAATCGAAGATAGATAAATATATTTATTTGTTTCAGGACATATTTGTCCCCTGAAACATCTACATAAAGCACATTTTATAATTGTTCATAGTCTCATTACACATCAAAAAGGTAATATTAATATTAGAAATCAGTAGCCGTCTAAGCATCAACAATCTTAGTAATTAAAATATAAGCAAATATTATTGTAACAAAAACTTAGTAGCATATACATTTACTTATTGTATTTATGCATTCATAAATTATTTTATTTACATTGATTGCATAAGATATGAATGTAACCGCTTTTTAAACACATAAATGTTTTCAGAAGACCTTATCCCATCCGGTAATGAATTCCAAAATCTACAAGATGTTACATGAAAAGATTTACCGAACACATTAGTGCGGTAATTTGGTATTAATAATACCTCAGTATTACGTGTCAGCCGTTTATGCGTGTTAGCATTAAAGATAACTTTTTCAATAAAATAACATGGACACTCAGTTTTAATCAGTTTGTACATTAACACATTTAT
Source organism: Platycnemis pennipes (assembly GCA_933228895.1). Lineage (NCBI taxonomy): Eukaryota > Metazoa > Arthropoda > Insecta > Odonata > Platycnemididae > Platycnemis > Platycnemis pennipes. The sequence goes on along the minus strand of OW121846.1, from coordinate 64,631,441 downwards.
TTGATATTCTCGTCTCTTTTCTATCTTCAACCACCTGAGTGTACCAGGTGTAACCTGTTAATCAATAAGAATATTGAATATCAATCTTATTCCACAGTTTTTTAGCCTCGGAAGTTGTTGATTTAGCTCCATAGTATCATCAGTATAGGCGAGAGAACAGTAATCAGTATAAGGCATTATTAGGGTATTAAACAATTTGATTATCAGGGAACTTGGAATTAGATCCTTGACTTGCTGAATCACATATAATATTTTATGTACTTTATTGGAAGTTATTTTAATATGTTCATGCCACGTTAGTGTACGACTTGAATTTAAACCAAGACTTGTTTATGTATTTGAATAGTCAATGTCAACACCGTTAACACAGATTTTAGGTAACAGGTTAATTCCCTTTGAATAGATGTATTGTGAGCTTCCAATAATGATGGCTTTAGTTTTTTTTACATTTAGCGTGAGAATGTTTTAAGAGCTCCAGTTACATATGGCCTGCATTTCTTGAATAACAACTTCTATTGCATAATGTATTTCATGAAGATGAGAGCTGTAGTAAATTTGCAAATTATCAGCATAGAAGTGGTAGCTAAAATTAGTGATTTCGTTGAGTAGTGATCTTAAAAAGATTGTAAACTGCAGAGGGCCAGGAATCGAACCCTGTGGAATGCCACATGGAACTGAAACAAAGGAGGACTGATTTCCATTTGGGCCTGTAACTGCTTGCATACGTTGAGAGAGGTATGATTTAAACCATAACAGAGCTGAGTGCGAGGGACCCATTTTTACTAACCGAAAAAGCAGAGTTTCATGATTCACCGAATCAAACACCTTGGAAAAGTAAAAAAAAAACATTATGGCGACTTTTTCTTATCAATTGATGACCTAATGTTATCAGCATTTTAATGAGTGCCATCTGGGTGCTTTACCCTTTTCGGAACCCTGAGTCATATTTCTCAAAAACTTTCGGGGAAGATGTGACCTTGTTTCGTTATACAAATGCCTCTCAAGAGGTTTAGAAAGGGCACAGAGAATAGATATAGGACGAAGATTAGACATATCTTTTACAATGGCGGTTTTCTTAATGGGAAGAATAACAGCATATTTCCAAATATCGGGAAATACTGAATAATTTGATAACAATTTTAGATATTCAATAGCATAGGTGCTATAGCAGAGAGTGTAGCCTTAATAAATTTTATACTGATTTCGTCCACCCCTATTGCATTTGATTTTATCTTTCTTAATAGCAAACTCAGGAGTGAAGAGACCAAAGTGACCGAAGACCTTTCACTACTAAAATCTTTTGCCGTTTTCGTGTATGTTTTTGTAATTGTTCCACAGAGGAATGATTGACTACAGAAGATGATTTAATAAAATATTCATTTTAGATCAGCTAGGGAATAGTTAATATTAGTAGCTGCCCGACATGTCTTACCGAGACCAAGACAACGAATCTCATTCCATGTAGATTTAGCATCCCAGGTATTAGAAAAACGTTGCCAGTAATATTTTGACTTCGAGTTTCTTATAAGCTGTTTGACTCGGTTTCTTAACTGCTTGTATTTTTTTATGAGCATTAGCATTATAAGTACGTCTATAAATTCTTCGTAGCCGGTCTCTTTCAGCCATTAGATCTTTTATCCCCCTTTTATACCGCTTTGAACCTTAAGTGGGGTGCATGAGAAAATTTCCAGGATATGTAACATTTATTCATATATTGCGGGAAAGCATAAGGCATTGACAATGCTCCGAAAAGGTCCGAGACTTTGAAAAGGCATTACATATCATAAGAGCCATGTGATTCTTACGTGAGGTTCTAAGGCACTTGATTTAGCGTGATTTCCTTTCACTCCACTCATATTTAACACTTCCTTAGTATGCATGCTAAAGAAAACGCGTCTCTTCCCGGGGAGAGAGCAGAATCGTGATGTATTCATCCATTGAACTCATAAAATAGAAAGTTTCTTAGTTAATTCTTCACCTTTAACCCAAAAAACCTCCTGTGTCGCAAACAGATTGCTTGAAAGACTAATCGCATCTTCTCTTAAATATGCATATCACCAAAACACTGCCATTGTAATAGAAATGCATCGTGATTCATCCAAAATATACAATTTGCCGCTCAATACACCACTGACTAAGATGGTTTGGAGTTATTCTGCACCAGGTTTTCAATATTAATGAGCGAAAAAAAACATTGATAGTAACTATGCAATTAACTTTAATCCTAAAAACTAATTTACCAAGGGAACTCAGTGTATTTATATGCAGTACACCTACATACCTCAAACTAAAATATAAGCGGGAACTTTCAAGTAAATATTCGCAAATACAATTAAACATCTTCATAATTCGCAGCAACTAATTTAGTGCTGGAGAAGTTTTTTTATGCAGTAAGGTGACATTTAACATCATTCAGTCAGTTGAAGAAAATCCCATTCGTTGAGGTCCCATTCGATCCGCGAACGTGGCGCTGGTTTGGCGGTGACTGCGTTCCTCTTCCATGATTCACCCTTCGACTCTCACCTTTGGCTGTGGGCCTCACGCTCTGCAATGGCCTGCCGGGGTAACAGGATGGGTCGCGTGGTGCATCCATACTGCGTTCCGAATGGCCTCCAAAGGCTTTGTCGGGGCCGCTTTAAAAAGTCACGGAGGAAGCGAAGTTGAATGCGAGGCAAGACATAGCACTCCGGTGCCCGTGATGTATTGATGAGACAATGCCGATACCCTTGTAGTTCCGAACGTCCGAGTGGGGGCAGCTCGATGTGTGTCCGATAAGCCTCCATCCCTTTCCCGCGGCTCATAACCCACCCCCTCGCACGCCACCCACAATCCCCTGCGCCCGCATATATTCGATAGGATAATCCCACAATCGCCCATTACACCGCTATGCCAGCCAATGCCATGTAAATATTGAATGATGCGCGGCTAGGAACTCTGATGAGGAAATACGTTTGACCGGCGTTATCGCAGCTGAAATTTGAATGCGAATCATTTTGCTCGAATTCTTTCGACGAGAAATAAATTCACCATACACTGATATTCTTCATTTTTACAGTTCCGGATATGGGGTAACTTCACCGATGATATTTTTGTATCTTTTGAATAACTCTGGAGGGTTACTGTGTTTTAATTGCTACAATATGTCTTGCTTCTTGCTAGTGAAACCTTGCAATGTTATGTTATTAATATTTCAGTGATTAATTAATGCCATTGGCTTCAAATTATAGTGATGATTTTTGCTCGATGGAACACCACTTTTTATTGCCTCTTCAGCGTTTAACACTTATATTCATTAAAACGAATGATTACTCTTTACAAAAATGCATCAAGGAGAACATACTGGTTAATTCTTGCTAAACGATTCCGAGGACTGATTTTCAATCTCGATATACCTATATCTTTGTTTTTTTATTTTCACCATTATACTTGCGTCGAAATAAACGCTGAGAGACTGATTGGTAATTTAAATATAGTCATGTCAACAAGTTGTTGCCACAATTTCCTTTCCACTCTCGTGGCGTATTAGAAACTTAACGTCTCTGAGGTGCCAAACTAAATGCGTTATAAAGTTATAAGCACGGATTTGAGCGTAAGTGAGGAATGCGATCATTAAATGCTCTTATGGGAAACTCATGTTTATGATCAGATATGTGAGCAGATAATTTGACGCATATCATGGACTTTATACTATAGAGGAAAGGTAGGGAGGGAAGAGATTTTGAGACAATTTTGATGCAACTAGCGGAATAGCAACTGTATTTTACCGATTAGTTTTAAAGTCTTTAGTTTGAAGGGCATGTCATCCAGAACGGTCGAAGTGGCTTTTAACAAAGTTTATTGGTAATATCTTAATTTATTTTGTACTCATTTTTTTCTGACAGGGATGAACACACTGCTGCCTTTGAACGGTCATTTTTTTACAGCAAAAAATGAACTGTGCTCGTTTGGGAAATTTCGTGAATAGCTTAATGATACGGAAAAGGAGGATTTATTAGATTGAGACCTTAATATAATTGTATTTGTATTTTGAAAATAGGTAAGAACATTAATTTACAGCTATAAATTTATTAAAGGAAATTGACCATGTAAAACAGGGAGTGTTTTAACCTTCCCGTATGTTTATTTCAGATTAAAAGAATGTTCCTAAATGTGACGACTGAACCATGGGGAGATCGGGTTGTTGTGGTGGTTAGAGTGCTGGCCTCCCATCCAGAGGGCCCGGGTTCGATTCCCGGCAGTGGAGGATTTTTCAGTGGAAAACCGGTCCCCACTTGAGTGCCTAGAGGAAGGCATTTCAAGTTCAGTACTCCGTCCGTCAGATGGGACGTTAAGCCGTGGTCCCCTTGACGCATTTCGTTAAGAGTAGGCTAATGCCGACGCCGGGTTTCTCTCCATCCTTCCTCCGTTCCCTAAAAAATCCTACCATTACCCTATTATCAACCTATCCTATATGACGTAAATTACCTCAGCTGTCGGTCGCCTCCTCTAATTAAATCCAACCAACCTGAACCATGGGTTATTGGTTTTTTAGTTGGCCTTCCTGTGATGGGCTACCAGTTTTTATTAATTAACCGGCTCTGTCACTAATTAGAGATGCAAGATGTAAATTATTTACCGCACTCAATTTCTCATACAATTTCGATTTATAAGATGATAATTTGAAGTTTTGTCTTGAAAGTATATGAAAACATTTCTTAAAACTCGTGATATTAGGCTGATTAAACGTATATATTTATATTTTTTATGTAATATATATGCATATAATGTCTCGCGCTCCAGTTATACTCTAAGTCAGTTCATATTATGTGATATTCTTGGCTTTAAATTGCCCATAGGCCTTGTCCTTGATCTACCGCATATCTTATATGCAATATTGAAATAGAGGTCAATTATATATGAAGCACCTGCCACACCAAGCTATTTCGAATGAACTGTTATTGCGCGTAAATATAGTGTGTTAAAGCTGTGAGCTGCCGAATATATAGCTTGTTCTTAGCAAATCATGGGTCTGCAATATTTTTGTGAGCAGAGTCATTATCCAAAAAATACACTCCGTGTCTAGCATGGTCAAATCGACTGGCAACATTTTATTTCTATATATTATGGAAGAATACCTTTTCGGAAACCATTGAAAGAAATAATGACTCTCCAACCTTCAATAAGATTTATTACCCTGCGGTTATAGAAAAAGTATTTTTTAGAGAGATTGTAGTTATTTTGAGAAGTTTATGAATAAATCATATCATGCCGGATATTAATTAGTTTGGAATAAGTTATGCCACATCATCTTATTGCACCGATGAAGAGAAGTCGTCATTATTGATGCGCATTAAAACATCATTAAGTTAGATACCTTAAGACAGAGTTTCTTCTTTTTCCTCTACCTCATAGAAAGCTCTGAATGCATGTATCTGGCCGTCTAAGTGATAAAAATATGGTTTTGCACTGTCAAATTTCCAATAGAACAAAGAAATTAGATGACTTAAGAGCTCCGTACTTTATTTGCATTCGAGAAGCATCAGTACACGTATTGTGTGCACTAATTTAATGGCACTTTTGATATTGAATAAACATGCTTGGATTTTGAGCAAATTTGGATAAGTAGATAAATTATAAAATTGTTCTTTATTGAAAATTGTGTTGAATAAAAGAATATTACGTCTAAATTCTCTTTCTCAATCGTTCGTGTAACTCCACTGTTAGCCCCAACTCCAAATCCCTGACCCTTTAGATTCTACCACACATTCTCTTTGCTCTCACCTCTAAGCTCACCCATCACCCAAGTAATCACGAGCAAAAGGTCATTTTAGATTGTGTCAGGCACAATCCTATACCGTTCTCGTCCAATGCACCCCGGAGAGATCCAATCGTTCCCGATTTATTTTCTTTGCACCTGGTCAAATCAATACCATGGCGAATAGCGGGCTTTGCTTAATGGTGAACGTCGCAGTACATCAGGAATCTGGAGTATAGGTGTCGCGTAGCAAAACTCCTTTTCGCTCCTCGGAACTCTGGTCCGCTCCAAAGCGTGAATATGGATGGATGTACATACGTAGGGGAGAGATGTATTCGCAATTGAACAGGCTTAGAGCCGTCCACATTGTGGCGGTTTGGTAGTAGGAATACTATTTTTCTGAATTAATGCGTGCTGGTATTTTTTACTGTAAAATATTTAGATATCATGGGGACAAAAATTAAAACACTGCCAACAAATCCTCAAGAATTGTTTCATATAGAATATTCATGTAGTTTTCTCTACGTGTCTGGGCCTCGTATGGAGTAATAAGACACTTATGAAACAAAAGTTATCGTGTGAACGAGCCGGGGTTTAATTAGTGTATAACTAGATATTTATTTAACAAAATTTGTTTATTTTATTCATTGGTCATGAATTACGCTGGAAGAAATGGAGTTCCATCATCCCATACTTATGTTTCAGCGGCACTAGCTGTTCATCCTGCATTTTAGCATGGAAACAAATTTTAGGTTCATAGCATAAAAAAGCACTTGTTGGCCACAAAAAGCTAGGCTTATCCAATACTTCAAAACATTTTTGCTTCATATGTTGAAAAGAAAATGAAATGAAATTTTTGGTGACAAAACTGTCATTGCACCACAACATTAATAGGAACTCAAATGAGACGACATTTTACCTGTATCAGAGAGTGATAATTTGGGAGAATGGAATGTGTAATTAACCTGTCGTGAAGGTAAAAGTAGTTAGTATCTAAATGCTTAAATATACTGCATACACGGCATATTCTGCGTATTCTCATCAGAAGCCTCTGGAAGCAGAATAAAGGGACATTGATGATGATGAAATGCTGTGTTTTGTGAATGCGTTGGAAACGGTAACGTAGTTGGGAGAATGGTCTCTCTGCGAGACAGATTCCCGTCCTTTCATCTCAACAGCGCAATCCAGATTTTTTCTTCGAAGAACTCACGTATTGAAAGGGAAAGGAATAAAATCAGTTATCATTATTTTCTCAGTTTTACTAGGCATAAATATATAAATATTCATGGTCAGTAGTAGTATGGTTTATTTACAGCTCATCTACGTCTACATACGAGCCAGTGTATGACTGCGTGGAAAGTGGTGATAGGCCACCAGCCGTAAAAATATTTTTGGTGAAAAACAAGAAAATTCTTTGGTGAATAATGAAGAAAATGAAAAGTGATTGGTTGTTAACATATTTAATCTCTTTCATCGTCCCTTCTCTCAGTTCTGCTAATTTCTTGTGGTGGTATTCCAGTTATAAATATGTGATAATGATTAGTGGAATAATGTAATAATGGAAGCAGTTTTGCTGTACTTGCAACTCTGTTTGACTGAATTAGGAATGAAAACTGAGCGTGTTTGAGATCAAAATAATCACAAATATTTTCTTATTTCTTTTCATTCGCTATCACTAATGTAATATTCATATTATTTTTCCAATAATAGTGTCTCCCTCTCCAACACCTCTCAATTAATGAATCGTGGGAGAGCATTCATGAAAAGAAAGATATTTTAACTGCGTATGTCAACATCTACATCTATGCAATATCCTGGGAGCCACCGCAAAGGTGTGTGGCAGGGTATTAAGGCACCATGTCATCGAATGCCAGACATGTAGGGAAAAATGAATGGGAGGAATGGAAAAAAAACCTTTTGTAAGGTGTAAGAGTATGAAGGTGGTAGTGAGAAATGTATAAGCGGACAAGAATAACATAAAAGTTTTGGCTGATAGAAGTACCATATGATGTCAAAAATTATTCAGAACAGCATTAGTACTGATGAAAAGTGATGATGCATTCTTTTGTCAGCCCAATCACTCAATTCTAAATAAAAATTCTGATTCTTTTTGCAGGCAACGAATATTATGGACATTATTTGTTGATATAAATCTATGATCCCTCACCCAGTCATCATGGGTGTCCACACTCAATTCCCTTTTTTGATGTGACACATCATTATGTTTGTATGCATAATTTCCAAAAGAAATTAAGACAAATAAAACTTATTATCACAGATATAGCATTCATAATATTTTATTAGAATAGGTTTGGACCGTAGGCATTTAGTTTCCGTCTCAGAATTAAGTATTATCTTACCTAGTCATGTATGGAGTAAATGAAATATCCATGATTTCCTTCGTATCCTCTTTATACTTGAATATTTGCTATGGTAAGGTTGACATGTGACGAATTGCTGAGTAAGCTCAGATTCTATGATCCCTTCTATTTCAATCGGCAAGGTTTTGATTGAACTTCTAATTCATTGCAGTTATTGGTTCGAATGCGGTTCGTAGTGCGTTCCGAATCATTCTGCCATGCATTTAGTTTCTTTCGGCATTAATTTAGTATTACGTTATGTTTGATGGTGTAGTGTAACCTAGAGAGTTGAAGGACCTTGAAATCGGATAAATACATTTTATCCATTGTGTGGGGCAATAAGCCATATCTTCTCACTCAATGGATATTCGTTACTTAAGCCATGTTACGCCTCATGTATTTAAACTTACATTTGAATAGCAATTTCCAAACCTACGTGTGATCTGGAATTGGAAAGTAATTAAATGTTTTTTTTTACCTTAGATGCGTTTTATATTGTAACACTTATTATTTTTAATTGCCAATATCTTCTATGCATGGATTAAATATACTATGGAAGTGTGATGTAGATTTTTACGAAACTCATACCGTATTTTAAATAGGGCGTAAATAAGGGGAAGGTAGAGTATGTAAATGGAACAGCTATATTAGAAAAATGGAATGCGGAAAGCAGATAGCGATGGTAGAATGCTGGGTGTGGGAGGAAGAACAGAAAAAGCAATATTGTGAAAAGCGATAGAAAATCGCCTAGGTAAGGATCCATTAGATGATTAAAATGTAAAGAATGAGAGAATTACACTACTCAAACCTACCCTGAGCATTGGAAAGCTGTAAAAGTGGATTACATGGGAAATAGGGGGCAAAAGTACCTAATAGCCCTTCTCGTTCACGTGTAGGCGAAACTTTCTGTGAAATAGAATAAAAACTTTAAAATGAGTAAAGGCACGTATAAATAAAAAGCTGAAGCGTTTTTTATATACGAGAAGGACTTAGACTATACCTACTTCCAGAATGCGTATTTATAAATGTGATTAAATTATGATTTCTCCATGCCTTAAGTGACAAAAAAGGCGGAACACACCCTAATATTATCATTTGATGTATTCAGATACACAATTGGATTACTAGGTTGATTTTGTGGGAGAGCTGTTGCTCAGTAGAGGATATATTATGTTTTCATGCGCTCTATGTACAAAATATACATATATCTATGCTATATATGCATACAAAATATACATATATGTTATGCTCATTTATGAAATGCTATAAGTAAAAAGCACAACTCACGATTATATTTTATGCTGATGCATAAGAATTTAAGTTTTTAGAAATAATTAAAAAATAGAATTAAATGATTAGGTTTTTACACATTAGGATGTGCCCTTATTTTTTTCTGGAAATCGTGGGTATGGTGACATATTTTATTACTTATGATTATGGTTGCTTACGCGTGATATCAGATGCTCTGAAATGTTTATGTATTCTCGTATGACAAAATATGGTGATAGATTTTTAACAGTTTTTAACAATTTTACGCCTGTACTTTGTACTATAAAAGGCTAAAATTATAATTTCCTTAATTAAGTGCAGGTCATGGTTAGCTCATGCATCATAAGTGCTCACCCTTCTATTTACTACAGCATTGAGTGAGCTGCATTAATTTCATCTTCTAACCCCCATTAAAAACTGCACGGTTTATGAAGTTCTTGAGAGGACTCGATATCAATGATTAGACAAAAATATGTCACTTCCAACAATATTCATAGTTTTGACAATATGATGAAAGTTAAAAACGAGTGAACATTTATAGTGATACCTTTTTGGGATGCTGTCTATGAGATTTGCTAGCACTTAGCTCATTCTGGAAATTAAATGCTCTAATTAACCGTAGGGTGTCACATGAACGATGCATTTCAACATTGCTCTATATTCGACGATGCTTTTTCGATATATAGTTTCTTTAGTAGAATACCTGTCTGTGCAAGTGACCATATTATGCTTTAAACCCTCATTCTGTGTTAGCTTTTTTCACACATCACTTTCAGGAAGAAATCGAGTTTTGAACACGTGCATTTGTAATCCATAGTCGTCAGTCACATTATTATTTACTAAGGCGAGGGGTGTGCACCAAAAGTGGAATTACTGCGCCGATTTAATTTTGAAATGCCACGTAATTGAAAATACATCGCTGTTAGTCACTTTGTCAGCTCATTTAAAAATTTTTGATTATCGGGCATTTTCAACTGTCCAGTTATTGCAGAATTATTTGAGGCATTGACTCTGGATGTGAACTCAGTAATATTTTTCTGTTCAATACGTATTGATTAAATACAGCTTTCAGTTTCGATCAATGTGGTTCTAAGTCGTTTCGCATCCAAATAGATTATTTGGAATCTTTTGTAAATCCCAACTAATTTTATCGATGTGTGAAGTGATTATCAACTGAAATTAAAAGTTTATTTGGATTTTAATTCACGGTTACTTTTTTGATCAATTAGGCCATTTTACGAGAAATATCTAATTTATAAAAATGCGTTCTGCAGGAAAATAAGAAAATGAGAGGATAAAATATGTCCAAGATAATATTGTAAATGATGTTTTAATGGAATATATTATGTATTATTATTAAAATAATAATATTTTCAAATTCATAGATGATACATTACAATTTTACGTATCACAGTGAATTAAAATAGTCAATTTTCCTTGCGCAATTGATTCATAGGCACCAAGTTAATGTGAACAATGCCCTCCTATCCCCTTGACTTGGGTTCAAATCTCGGCAGTGGTGGCTTTTTCATTGACATTAGGTGTGTGAATGCCTTGTGGAGGTCATTCCGAGAGCATTGCTCCGTCCGTCAGATTAACTGTGGGTTCCTTGGTACTTAGATACGGACTATACCATCGTGAGGTTTTTCTTCACATTCTCCATTCCTTCAAAAAATTCAACCTCCACCTAATCATCCATCCACCTATCCACAATGACACAATTTATCTCAAGCGTTGGTCGCATTCCACGAAAAACAAAATAGCCAAATTGATCGGCTGACTACGGAGCACAAATATTAACCAGGGATGGGTTAGCAAAGAAAAGTAGCTAGCTACTTTCTCAAAAAAGCAGTCTACTCTATAATCTACAAAATGTAAAAATGTAGCAGTTACTCATAAAAAGTAGCTGTCAGCTACTCTCTGCTACTTTATTTACACTCTGAAAATAAGAATGTTTGAAAAATTCAAACAAATGAGTTTAAGCTGAGCCGTACGTATTGAAAGTTCAAGACATTAAATTTAAACTAAGGTTTGTTAAGTCAATTGTATTGTCATAACTTTAGTTTCCTATCCTAAGTTATCTATCTCACATAATGATGGGAAGTGAGCAACATTCATCAGAGCTGATGGTATCTGAACAACAGTATCTATGACATCTAATCGTAGTGCATTCAAAGCAGAAGAACCATCATATTAACGTGCTGGCTGAATCAAAATAAGTCTTTTCGTAAAATGTCAGATCCATTGTATCATACATTTTTTAGTAAATGTTCGATGGACGATGGTCCATGTAACGTCATAGCATCAGAGACGTATGGGTAGTGCTTTGAAAATATTATAGAATATTATAGAATTAGAGATCCTCTAGCATGAATTTATGCATGTTTATTCATTTTCAGCCGCAATTGCGCCTCGATATTCGTATCTGATTCCTCGTGCAACTAAGCACTCTTTTAGCATCGGAGAACAGCCTATACGCAAAAGAACTTGACGACATTAATGTGTTATGGCTAATAAAAAGTTATTTCGGCATCCTATTAAGGCGTCCGATTTTTACCGAGGGCGAGTTTACAAAGCAAAGGACACCACCTTCCAATAACGTATCGCGTCAAATAATTAATAAAAGAAACTATCGATTTCTGTCATTAAATAGCTCGGATTTATTTCATTGTGCTTTTTTGTGCATGAAATAGTTCACACAACAATTTCCTTATTTTATTTTTCCTAAAGTTACTCATGCAAGCTAGAAAAATGCGTAAAGGGTTGTCAATTTGTTTTAAAATGCTCCTAATCCAATTGCCTTTCTGATAACCTCCAGTGTGAGGCATTGCCGTGATTTATTTCCATTGATCTATTTACATAATTGAAGCTGTATCTAATTTGCATCAAAACAAACAAATAAATATCGTACCTCCTTACCTTGTACGCAAACAGAGGCATTCACCCTTGTTATCTGTGCAATACCTGCCGGTGGTAGCCTGTGGTTTCTTCGGAAGATGGAAGCGCACAGCATGCGGGCAACCATACCACTGCTCAGTGGAAAGGACCATCATGTACTTCAGTAAAAAACGAGAGTATTAGGGAGGGGAAACAAGTGTTAAGGAGCCGGAGAAAGAGGTTAATAAAAGCTTTTCGAGGGACGCGCTCAACAAAGGCCGTAAACTATTTTGGAGAAAGAGGGGTAAGCAGGTAAAGCGTATGTAAAATATTTCAAAGCGACATGAAAGTAAAGGCTGCTGTTTAGACAGAAGCCCTTTTTCCTTCTGCTTCACCGATAGTCGATTTTGTAGTTCGTTTAGTGCATTGGAAAACTGGCTGTTGAGAACAACTACTGAAATTTATTTTTCTGCTACATTTATAGCTACTTTAAAAAATTTCTGCTGCTACAGCTACTGAAAAAATGTAGCTGCTACTGTATGGCGCCACAACCCATCCCTGCTATTAACATACCAAGGATGAATATGAATCCAGAGTAGAAATAATTAATATTGAAATATAATTTTTGAAGTAATGTTGGCAAAAACCTACGATTTAAATAAAAACTAGTTATTTGTGACTTTTATTTTTTATCTTTCACTGAAATACCTGAGACCAAGACACAGTTTATAGAACTAATAAAATACAAGATAATGCAGTAAATATGCTATTTAACCAATAGGTTTTAGAATCAGAGAACATCTGTTTTCATCTATTAACCTCACGTATGATTCTCAGGAGGCTCATAGACTTGTTGCTTATGGGATAATTCCATTTAAAATTTTAGCCCAAGTGAATTCTTTCAGTTGACCGATTTCCATCAGCCTCGTAAATATTTGCGTCACCTCGTGAATATATCATAGTAAATCTATTATATCTGTGGATTTGTTTAAATTCTCGTCATGCACTAAAATCATTGAATTTCGAGTCACGTATTCACACTGGAACATAAAAATAAACGCTCCCAGCTTCACCATGGATTAAAATTTTGGTAATTTTATTAGTATCTATATTGCTTGTACTCCTACTCCTCTTCTTTTAAAATCACCTGTCAGCGCCAATAGTTTAAAATATCATGTTCTTTTTTCAGCTGACACTTTTCTTGTTTTAATTGGCCATTCTTACTGATGCTAATATTATGGCCTATCCTCGGTCAGTAAGGTTTTGCTTAAACGCTCCTTTGACCTTTGAATTTGTAACATTTTCAGCGTTACTGATTATAGGTATGTTAAATTCCTTGTATTTGAAAATGGGCATTGTATTCCTGCCTGAGCAATGCGCTTAGAAACTTTGCATTTTCCGATTCCTATTATTCACGGGACACCAGTTAGCAGACGTTCTTTGGATTGAGCCAAAATATTCTTCATCTCATTAAGCCGGCCTCGGTTACTAGATGGAAGTTTCGACGCATATTGTCGTCATTCTCGTCAGCTCAATGATATAGAGCTCAGGGAGCCGAGCTATGGCACCACAATAAAGACAGCCGGTGAATTGCGTATTCCCCTCGAATAAGCACCATCGTAGTTGGCTCGCTCGCTTATCGGGTGTGAAATTTCAGCCTGGGGGAAGATGCGTTTAACGATGTGAGTGAGGGGAGGGGGATTTCCGACGACAAATCACTGTACCTGACGATCCACTCTTTTTCACGTAGAGGATGAAGGACTTTTCTTCTGTCATCACTCTATTTCCAACGGCTCTGTCATTGCAAAATACTATAAATCGATACATGAACATTGTGCCGCTCAAGGTAGGAGTGTGACAAATGAATTTCATCATAGGTATGAATGTACAGAAAACTAAATGTTCTATATATATGTATGTGTTTATGTATATATTGTGCTAATCTTTGTTCTAAATTTATACATATATTATGGAACGGTTACTTTTGTTAATTTGTTATATTTTTATTGCGCCTTGTTTTGGAATGCTAAGCACTTGATTTCTAACACTTTAGTTTTCCGATGGTAGCTTTTTTCAGGTTTACCCTTGTAAGCTACCTAAAGCTCAATTATTTATTCATTGTATAAATTATGTATGAGTTATGAGCATTACATATCTATCTATCTATCTAGGTATTTGAGTCCCCGAATGAATACAAAGAATACCAAACGATTACATGAGTACCTAAATGAGTATGGTTTTCTTCCATGAGTATATTAGTACCCGAATGAGTATAAGAACAACTGTTTCAAAGCCTCGGGTAGTACTTGAACACCTAGTTAAACACTCCTGAATATGGGAACCCGAATGAATACCCCGACCGAGTATCCTAGTACACACCTCGATGGGTACCGTTGTTTTCATTCAACCGCTAGGGTATGCGTGACTCTCGCATGGATCTCGGTTACCGCTATACATTGTGTTGAGAACTCAGGAATCCGGTAGGAGCCAGATGAATGTTAAGGTTTCGGAAAGAATTATATAATTTTCAAACTCATTGCAGGATATAAAATATTTGTTGTATTCACTTCAATGTAAATGTAACATTCACTCTAATTAAACTATTGTAAACATTTATTATCCTATGTAGATTTCAAGTCGCCAAAAAATTAGGAGTGAACAACCTCTTATTCAACCAAGCCAACACCCGATTACGCTGGATGGAAAAATTGTAGGCTTATATGGATTCTCTACTGCCAAAGAGTATCCAAGGTGTTAACGTACAGTATTTACTGTTGCTGCCATTCAAGCTTTCCTTAAACTTACCATTCCGGGCTCCGAAGGAATGAAAGGGAGTACATACATCTGCTCTTGCGTTACGTTCTGCAAGCATCTCCCAGGGTGTGAGAGAAAGGACGCGTCTGTGTTTTGATGTCCATTATGGAACGTCCTAGCCATGCCAGGCAAGGTGGTCAAATGGCCATTCAGAAAACTTGTCACACATATGGTTCCTTCAGGTTTCCCGGGCTCTCAAGGTAAATAGGATAGCGATAACTATGTGAGAGTAGTCGTGCGTACTCCAGCGGTTGAATGGAAGCAGTGGTATTCACCGATATGGGTATTCGGATACTCCCCGTGGTATTCATTCAGGTTCTCGTATTCTATTTACGTAGGTATTTAAGTATCCGCTGAGGTGCAGAGGTAGTTGCCCTTGTATTCATTCCGGTACTCATACACTCTACTGTGGTATTTATATTCACATGCAGGCGATCATGCTGGATGACCATATATCCATTGGGGTATTCAAATGTCTGAGTGAATATATTTGACACACTCATAGTTCAAGGCACCGTCTAGGTTTATGGCAAATGTTGACTCGTAACCCAGAAATTGTGAGGAGGTTAAGGGAGTCTTGTGCAGATGATCGAAATTGTAAGTTGCTATATTTAAGGTTTCGCTTTTCAGTAGAACATATTCATTGGATCGAGCTGGAGTGGTGGCTAGCGTTACCACTTCCCAATGCACAGGAGGGTGTGCTTGAATCGTTCGAGATTGATTCCGGCATGGGATAATCCCGAACGCAATATAAAAACATACGAAATTGTCGAATTACCTTTAGTGATTCATTATTTCCACACGTGTGATGCTCAAGCTACGGGTAAAAATGAAATTTGAATTCTCATTTGCAGAAATTAAAGTTGTACGTGAAAAATTTGTGTTCATCTGGAGGTTGATTGTCATTGTCAACGTAAGGAAAGGTGACACATATTTATTCTTCTCTTTCGAATTACTCTCAAAATCTTCCTTTCTTAAGCCACTGCACATAAGAATTCTCTCGTATATTTCTTTACCCAAGTTATGACTAAATTAAGGTTTAGCATTACTAACTCCTGAGAATGTTGGATGCCACCATTTGCCTTAGATTTTCATCCTTCGATGAAGGCAAACTCTTTGCCCAAGAATTGGAACCACTGACCTTATAAACCTCGCTACCGTGGCCGACTCCAATCGATAGGTCTCGGTATCAATAATTTTCTATACTCATCCCTCATCCTATTGTTTAATCCGAAAGGTATGTTTGAGTGAAGATTTCAGCGCTTTAAATGGTATAAAGTAATTTAAGTTTTATGTACTTTGTTTCATATTTCGGGCCATTTATTTAGTCTTTTTCTGGATACCCATATTTATGGTTATACTCAGTTTACTTCAGTACTATTCTGTTTTTTAATGGCTTAAGCTGTTCCTTTTCTGCTGATTTAGTTGTATATTGAAATTACACTAAAGGGTTATTTTTACATAAAACCTGTGTTGTATTTTTCCTAAAATTTTAATTATAACCAAAGTCGTAACCGGTTACCACTTTTCAAAAATCAATGGCAAAATTGCATAATTTAATTTGTGCTAAACGTGAAAAATATGTTAGTTTTTTGACCTTCATCTATCCATATTCAGAAAAATTATTTGCACGAGTAAAGCAGTGCAACATGTATGACAAACCTTTTAACTCCCTAGTTACTGGTAAACTCCCTCTCAGGTTCAACCTCATCCCGTATGGCTGTTGGAATAATTACGAAATATCACTTGGTATTATAGAGAGCAGGAGTAATCTGCAGGAAACTCATTACATTCGAAAATTCCTTCAATTCCCCGAGGTTCGGAAATGACTTGGCAATTTTCATGTGAAATTCGATTTGAGCAAACTCTTATTCCCCCTCATTGAGACTTTCCTTTATTTGATTAAATTTTTTCGCGGAAAAGAGACATCGGAAACACGCTCGAGTGTTTCCACTAGACTGTTTGGTGAGAAACTGGAGTAGATGGCTATATCTTTAGAGTTCACTTAAGAAAAGAGAAAGAGATCACTCCAAAACTGTAGCACTTCCAGATAACCAACCTTTCCTACCTCCCCAGTTTCTGACGTTCCTTTTTTGAGCCTGTAGTAAGAGTCGTTTCAATTTTGAAGCCTGCACTCTCTGTCCACACGCTTATTGTATGCCGTCAATTAGCAAAGCCACTGTGCCTTGGCAAACTTATTTTTTTCTTCAAATTTCCATTTTCCTGTGATTATCTTGGGAACATGGGGATAATATATATACCTAAGGTTTCCCATTTCTAGGTAGGTAAGATGACACATGTTTTAGGTATCGAAAGTTTCAATTTTGGATTTTCTTCCTTTTTTCGATTAACATAAAATCAACCAGTCTCAGTGTATTTGCTTGGCTTTAATCGTTTCTTGGGCCCTTCCAATTTTCTAGGTATTTAGCCGTGTTAGGCGAACTTGTCCCGTTAACCTCCATTTTCTCTTATAAGGAAACTATTCTCCTCCATCTACTCCCTATCAAGCAAAATCATTCTTTTATATTACCATAAGCTCTATTCTCTTTGTTTGTCTATGTTATCAAGGAATTTTTTGATGCTATAGACTCCTAACGGTGGTAGATAATTTGCAAATGATGTATCTACCCATCCACGGCATTAATTCCTGCTTGACACGGATTTGTCTTTCGTGGTGTTGAGTAGCCTCGGTGGCGAAGTGCATACTTTTTGAGTGCGTCACTTATATCTTGGTGAACCCATTACTCTGGAACACTTAGTGCCTAATCTATTGCTTTACTTTTGCAAAAGGTATGCATTGTTTACATAATAATCGCTGAAAATCGTATTCCAGCAAAGATAGGAATAGAGAGGGAGTTGTGGGGAACAAATGGTCATTTTAAGTGTAGAGATCCGTCTTTATGCTATATTTTTCAATTTTAAAACTTCACGCTGGAATTTTTTTTCTATGGGAACTAATTGCTATGGTTGTGTAGTACTGGTCTCTCATCCCTAGGGCCCGGATCGGAACCCTGGTAGAGGCAGAGTGTTTTCATTGGTATGCCAGCTATATCTTTCTTGCTCTGTGGAGACCAATTTGACCTCAGTATTCCATCCGTCGAATGGGACGTTAAACCGTGAACCCCTTGGTAGCATTTGTTTAGCGGGATATCGCCGACGCCGCGTATCCTTCCTACCATTCTCAATTCCTGAAAAAATTCTTAACTCTACCCAGCTACCCACATATCCTAAATTGTGCCTCCTCAAAATGAATACAACTTGTTTTTCCCTTAATATTGATATTTTTCCTATGCAATTAAAAAAACCACCTAGCAATATCAATGTTAAGCTGCATCCGACCCGCACCCGAGAGTTCCACCCTCGAGGTTGCTAAGAGTGGCGACACACCAATAAAATGGGTTCTTGCCCTTAGCGTCGGAATGGTCAGAATAAGTAAACCATACTGAGTTTCTCAGATTTTATATTATAACAAATAGAATTGTGATACAAACAGTGCGGGAGTGTGAAATGTACCTTTACACGGGAAGAGCCAAGAGATAGAGGGAGAATGTAGGAGCAAAGCTTAGATCTTACCAAGGAAGCAAGAACGACTTCCTATGACGGATTCCTGTCGACCAACCCGACATTCGGGAATGAAATCCCGAAACGATCTCCTGCGCCGCACTCCCCAAATGCTGGCTGCATTTCAGTATATATAGGGCCGAACGAAGGTGAAAATTTCCATCTCTTGGGACGCAAATAGGTATTTGTCTCCCGGACATACAAGATACGCAAAAGGTGAAAATCCCAATGAGGGCAGGAGCATGGGATATGGGAGCATGGGAATAACCTTTTGTGCTTATTTTGATCTCTCTATCTCCGAATTCCGGCGCACAACATCAATATATAATCCTTTTGATCTATGATTTTAAACTTCGTATTCCCAAGGGCAGCCTAAACTATGGATCGTCCTTAGTGTTATTTACCTTCTTTTCCTTAGTATCTATGAAGATATTTCCGTCTTTTTCAATGGTGAGGAAAAATTTGGAACTTTTGTGGCCAAATCTTCTGCTTATTTTTTCAAGTCACCATGCTATGGCAATATTTGGCTGAAACCTGTGGATTGGTCTTTGAAGGCAGTTTTCAATTGGCAATTTTCAGTGCATTTTCTTTTGCTTTATACCAGCAAGGAGTAAAGGAATCCCTCTCCCATTTATTACTCTTTTTTATTTGTTCCGGAGGCACTCTGTGCTCCCATAAAGGCCGTCATGAGGTGGAAGTACGACTTCATTCCAGTGCTCAACAAATATTCATGAAACGTTTTTGCTATCAATGATTTCTAAGATTAACTGACTTCATATTTCAAAATCCACCCAGTTGCACGGCAGGTACCATTTTTTAATCAGTGGAATGCCACTCGTTGAATGCCCCACTGCGTGACGACGACTCATCCGTCAAATGTCCGCTTTTCTCCTCGAAAACCAAAGCATACGCCTCGAGTGTAAATGTTCTCCGGTGGAGTTATACGGCTTTGCGAACAGGAGGAGTTGTAGAAAAGAGCAGTGGAATGAACTTAGGGCACGGGTGTGAACCGCGGGAGAGGTCCGCAGGAAGGTCGAAATCCTTTCCGGAGCATCCCGAAACTCCGGCGGAGGCGATTTATTTCGCGAAACCGGTCCAGGCTGACTTAATAGGGAGCGAACGGGTGCGGGAACGGGTGGGGTGGGACTGGCAGGAGAGCTGCGACTGAGGGCGAAGCGCTGGGGAGAGAAACAAGTGGAATTGGTCCGGAGTTGAGCAATAGCATCGGGCTAGGAGCAATAAACGTGCTGTCAAGAGGTTTCCTGCCGCCTCGGGAGGTCCGGGGGAAGACGAGGAGGGGGCGGAGTCTGTGGAGGGGGATCCTGAGTGGACGGCAGAAGGGGTAAAAGGTGCAATATTCAGTCCCAACAACCCCTCCCCACCCTCTCCCTCTCTCCCTTCACTGGGTGCGAGGCCGTAAATCAGCGATGCATCCCGAGTTCACGACTCATTAATCCTCCTCAATCGTTTGCGGCGCGGCCCGAAATGTCGAGTGGACCGGGCTTGGGACGGGGGAGATGGGGAAAAATTGGACGGATGAATATTCAACGGGTTGTTGAGCGGTGGTGAATTTAAAACGGGGGTGAGCGGGGTGGGGTGCAAGCGAGACGTTCTCTTTTTTCCCTCTCTCTCTCTCTCTCTCTCCCGAAATGAGAAGGAGGCAGTGCAACACTTCGTACCAGGGCGAATCTCGGGCTCCTCACGAGCTCAGGGGGTGGGGACGGTGCGTGAAATGTCGGGATAGGGTGGGCCGTGAGTACGGAGTGGATGGGAATGGGACGGAGTAGGACCCATGGGATTGGTATGAGAGTGCTCTCCTTTGAGCAAAGTTACACCTGTTCGAAAGTTTTACTAAGTTAATAGATTGGCCTAATCGGGGTCCAAGGATCAAACACGACTTATGTCTCTGGGGTTAAAATACTCAAAATTCATGATTTCGGAAAATCATCGGAAGCTGGGTATCAAAACATAAGGTCGGAACTCGTACTGGCGGAAGGCTATTAATATTTTTCCCCTGCTTGGCTTCGTTGAATAAATAAATGGACCGAAAGTTACCAACAAGTTCGCCAATTAGAACAGGTGGTTCTATTGGTAAAAGTTGGGTGTTGCCATTGTTTTTCGTTGGGGAGTAAAGGAAGTGTGGAGAAAAACCCGGCGTCGGTCGAGCCAAAGCGGAATCTTTCGAGTGGTCCATTGGCATTCATCGGAAGAACGGAGTACTGCACGTGAAGTGCCATCCGTATCGCCGACGTGGGAAGTGGCGCTTATGATATCCCGGGATTTCGTCAATCCCGGGATTCTGAAATTCCATTATTAACAATAGTGCATCACCAGTATTCAGGGAAAGGATAAAATGAATTTTTACACTATTTGGAAAAAAGAAATGTGGTATATAGTTTACATTGTAACCCAAGTGAGTATAACAATAGCACAATATAAAATTGAATATAGATGATATAAAATAAAGCGGTATAACTCTGTTAATTTTTATTTTCGTAGCATGTTAGAGCCCGTTAATATTTTAACATGTTATAAGCAACCGCTTTACTTATTGGAATTTTTGTTAGCTGTTGGATTTCAAATGAATCCGTTATCGAAACAAATCATAAGCTAGAAATTAGTATTAAGTAACATTTTCAGTTCCAGAGTACCAAAAATTTCCTAATTCTTTCTCCGTCCGTGTTACTATGGTCATGCATCATAAAATAAATATTGAACTAATTGAGTTTCGTATTCTCTAGTTTTCTCTAGTCAGGGATTTATTAAATTTGCAGGGACTTCCTGGGATTATTACATTTGTAAGTTATGTACATTTAAACATTTGCCGATAACGTGTTGCGTTTTCAGGAAGTGTATTCATCTAATTAAAGTTTATTTGTTTAAGCCATTGTATTTTGTAGCATTTTTTTAATTATGGTTTATTCCATGACAACTAATCTAAATAATCATAACTGAGACTTAATCCGGGCTTTCAGGATAAAAATTCCTACAGGACACTGTGAATTGCACCTAATAATAATATCAATCCAATCAATGCATAAGCAGATGCTAATCAAGCTCTAAATACTGGTCTAATTTCAATTTTATGGCAAAGAGTGAATTTTAATTGGACAGTAATATTTTTAAGTGAACTCAGCCCTTCTCATTATCTCAGTGATTTTTGATTAAACATACCAGTTCACTGCGACCACTTTTTGGGTGGGAAAGGTTGTGCCCAGTGAAAAAAATTCATAGTTTACAGGTATAGCATTCTGACATTTTTTGCGCTCAAGACTTTTAACTGACTGGAAGTTTTCCAGGGTTTTAACTCCCTGGTAGTTTGAAAGAAACTATATTACGTATTAATGGTAGTTTTGAACACTGCCATAAATACATTTGCAAGTGAATGTATGCGATTATAGTAAAAAATGAAAAATATTAGGAAATATGTATAATAAAATAAAATTATTTTTAAAAATCTCGACAAGGCATCACATGGCTTTCGCGATGTATATTCTTATATCAAATTTTGAGTAAACCAATGTAGCATTAATGAATGAAGAGGCACAAACTTACGAAATAACAAGGATATATTTAATCTTTTCCCGAGTAACCCATAGTGACAAAAGTTGCGTTTTTATTTATTTATAAATCGAAACTTTAAAACCGAAGGAAATGTTTCACAGGATTAATAAAATATTTTGGAAAGAGGAATTAATATTTTCTCTTTAATGCTCCAACAATCACAAACATATTTAAATGTGTAGTATACATGATCAATTGAATGTCACATTGATTTTAACAAACCTTATGGAATAATACTCTGTTTAACACAATGGGTCGGAAAATTTATTTAACAGTTACGGAAGATAAAGAGTTGACTGGAGTGACAGGAGAGTGATATGAATTGTATGCATGAAAGGGAAGACGCAGGGGAGAGTAGCTGATGATGAATCAGATTGGGAGGGGGATCAGACAGGGCTGCGCATTATCTCCAGCACTATTTAGCATGTGTTCAGAGGAAATGCTGAGAGACGTGTGGGGTGCGCCTAACGCATTAGCAAAGGTAAGAGGAAATTTTATAAAGCCTGTAATGTTAGTGGATCGCAGGTTGGTTACCTGGTCAGCCTAAGGCTTGCAGCAATTAATAGATCCGCTAAAAACAGTGCAGAATATACATCATCACGTAACTCCACGATGTTCCGCAAGGACGTGTGGCTCTGGAACGAAATTAGCCTTTGGAAAACGAAGGCGATTTGATTTAAGAAAAAGAGCGAGATTAAAATTTGATTTTGTAGATGACAAGCTGGCTACATTGGAACATTTCAGCTACCTGGGTAGTATGTTGACGGAAAAGGCGTAGCAGTAACGAAGTTCGAAGAATCGCGTTAACGAAAGAGGCATTGGTTCATAGAAGGGAACTTATGACGTGGTCATTGAGTGTGTAACGTTTATTGCCTAATGTGTGATGTGAAAAGTCTAATGTGATGCCATAACGCTAGTAGCAAATGAGATGAAAATAAAGTCGTGTCTTTTGAGGTCTGGAGGTGAAGAAGGATGGAGAAGGTAAGGTCAGTAGAAAGGAAGACGATGGTAGATGTGTTCGATATTTTGGTGGAGGAAACATGTACGAGGAAATCGGGAGGAGGCAGGAGATGGCAGGGTGTAGCAGGTTGGGGAGAGGACGCATTGAAGTGTGTGATAATGGGAGGGACGTTGGATGCAGGAAAACGGCTTGTTTGGAGAGATTATTGGGAGGTAGGGATCATACTGGCTGAAGACTGCCATCTAGTAAAATATAGGGGTCGCAGGAAGAATTTAATGTCCATTTAGCCTATATTTATCGGTGGGAAACTAAATAGAGATAACTCAAGAATTTCGAAAAAAGTCTAATTGAAACTTAAACTTTTGGTAAACCATTAATAATTTAGAGCAAGTTAGCCAAAGAGATAGAATATTCATCAGAAATTTGAGTCTTGTGTAGATATTTTCCATCATTGTATAGTTTTTCGCTTTGTTGACCATGTTACATAGTATCTTAAGTTAAAATAATTCGTGATTTTTCAAAGGCATGGAATATTAATTTAAGAGTTCCGTTCATCGGATAATATGTTTTTTATTTAGGATGTGCATAAAGCATACTGCACACATGGCATATAAATATTATCGCTAAGCTGTGCATAACAGGCCCAAGTAAATCTTAGGTGAACATGTGTTACCGTAGAAATCTCGAACTCTTTATCTTTTGCAAAAGCAATGGTTTCTCTATAATATTAATGATAAGAGATAACCATGTATCCCATGTGAATTGTATTGAGGAAGCTGTACTCTTCTTGAACAAGATGTAGTAAGTACCTCTGTGGTAATGTAAATGTACTAATTAAGCTGTAGTGTTAAGGGTCTTCGACACTAGTTCCCGGTATCTAAGAGTTACTAACTAGATGGAAAGTGACGTAAGGGCAAGAATATTCATTAAAAATTTGTGCTCTTGCATAGGATTTTTCCATCATGCTATAATTTCATGTTATGCTGACAAATACTACACGGTATACTGAACTCTTCGCAACCAAGAGGATGTTCAGAGGCCACACTGTTGCAAATTCTCATTGAGGACGAAAAGGCATGAAGACTTGGAGTACGCGTATCTTTTAAGTTACGGGGCACTCATGAACCCAGGGATTCCCGGGAAAGGAGGTGGATTTCTCGGAAAACTGGAACATAAATATGTCCCGGGATCCAGAAATCCCGGGAACTCGAGATCCTGGGATTTAAAGACCAGTGGGAACCGATAAATCATTGAAAAATCTTTTCCACAGCCGGGATTCAAATGATAATCTTTGGGATGGGAAGCCAGTACTCGCCATCGAGAACTGGCTAGAGTGACCGTCACGCCAACTTGCTGCGGTTAGACTTCGTAAAATGAGTATTGTCCATCCTCTAGGACATGGCCAAGTATTTGTCGGCAATAATGAACCAATTAGGTTTAGACAAGTCTTAAGGGACCGAGATGTACGTTCAAGATAATTTTGCCGGACTACTCTGCAGTATTTTTCCCTCTCGCTACATCAGTTGCTGGTCGCTCTGCTTCATAAACACCAATACTCTCTGAACTAACTCCCACCTCTAACTAGGTTACCTCGTAAGTTTCATTTTCCAAGTTAATGGGTAGAGTTATCCTCTTCTTTTATACTACATCCCTCAGTTTCTTTTTCTTAACCATAAGGTGATACGTCGTATTTTTCCAAGGTATCTTTAATTATCTTTTTATTAACTATAAGCAATGTATTTTCCAAGATAGAATTAAATTTAGTGTAGAACGCCAATAATCATTTTGTCCTCGAATTCCATTTATAAAATCCATATTTTCCCGAATGTAATTTTCTCGTCTTAACCTGCGGCGATGGCGCACCAATCTCCTGAGATTATTAAATTTTTCTCCCTTCTTACTCGTAATATAAGTAAACCTGCTATCCAAGGATAGCTTTGGACTTTGACTCTTTCGTTACATTTACTATTCATCAATCAGAATAGTGAAACATCTGAAAATGCGCATATTATTCTTATGACTATACAGAAATCCACAATATATTTAGCTTGTTATATGATCAGTGAAGTCATGTTTTCTTTCTTTTTTTACCTGCAACGTTTATTTTGCACGATGACATTAAGAATATTTTTCGAGAATACAAAATGTGGTTGTAAACGGAACTGGGGAATTTAAGAATCAAATATTAAAAAGGTACTCGATACAATCCCCGAGGGAGGATAACGTAACAATAACTTTTGGACTTTTTGTGAGGAAAATTTTCATTGCCGTAAAAACGACCCTTATGTTTTTTTATCATACACAAAAATATGATTATAAAATTATTCATCGTGAAAAAATAATTGAGTAATCAAGGTCGAAGACCAACCATCGGGGAACGCAACTTAACTTACTCAGAGGGTGGGATAAACTTAATTCACAATTTATCTCTAGGTTTAAAATGGTGGCTATCGTTCTGGGGTCTCATCTCAAGGTGTGGAGGTTAAAGCCCAGTCAATATGGAGAATTTTCAGTTGAGTACTGGTCCAAGTGAACCATGGATAGCATGATAAATGCAGTACCACGTTCAAGAGCTACTCTAAAGTTAACCTCTAGGCCTCGTTAAGTGCAGACTGTTGTCAACGCCGGGCCTTTCTGTCACCCTTCCTCGTTTTATAATTTATACTCAACTATCAGTCTATCCTCGGTAATAAAGATAGCATTAGCTGTATGTCAATAAGAGCATAGAGGTGACCTAAACTCCGATAGTAAGGAAAGGACATAGAAAGGACATAATTTATTACGTAAAGCTTCGTTAGAAAACTGCAGGATATTTGGCCATATTTTTATTTTGCCAGAAAAAACAGCATATAAACATCTTTGAAGTTGGAAGAATAGTGCGGAAGTAAATCAATATCATTTTAGAGTACATAAAAGGTATAAACATGAGTATTGGAGTCATGGTACACTTTTACATGTAGAGGCTCAGGTACATAGTGAGTTCTCGACCTTTTGAGGCATGGGTGGCCACAACATCGGAGGAAATGAGAGCGGAAGCTAGGGGAAATCAGTGCTGCAAAAAAGGATAATTGTGATAATATTAGATAAAATATCAGTATTGGACAGGAAAAGAAGGATTTCTACGTAGACAAGATTAGATTGAAAGTTCAAAGTCTGAAAATATAGGTGGAAGAAGTAGTTCATTTACTCAAAATGTTATTTTCGCGGACCACTCTTGTGTTAAAAAATGGAGTAAAGTTTGACCAATTATTCTTGGGATTAATGAAATTGAGGATAACTCTATAACTGCGAAGTTATAGTGAAATTAACCAATAAATAGGTCCACTTCGTGAATAATTGAGGTTCCAATTTTACGATGACACGGCTTATTTTTCCTTCAGATCTGCAGTCACTTTTTGTCCACTTGGTCTCATAAGTTACGCATACCATTAACAAACCGTAATTTTTGCGATAGTGGCCCGAATAAGGATATCTGAGTATCTGAAATCTGAATATCTGAAGTCCTTTCAATCCCACATCATAGGCAATAGTCCGACATTATGACCTTGTGAAAAATCTTTGAGGGTATTATGGCTACTCTTCTATATCACGATGTGGATAAACGTTTCTTTAGATCATGGAAGGCACGAGCTCGCAGAGTCTCTTCGTGAAAGCTATATTTTTAGCTCCACGTTGATAGTATTGTTACCGGCCGTGAAGTGACACTGTCCGGAAAGAATGTCAAGTTTTATGGCAGCTCATGAAAGTTGCTCGAAAGAGCTCGCTGGGTTGCTTCATTGAAAAGATTCTTAATATTTTTAATTATGTAATAGTGTGCAGAATACAAACAAGATGACTTTTGCGTATATAATTCAGTCTAAGGAGAAGTTTCATGGAGTTAATTGGGAAAAGTGATTGAAAAACTTGCGATGCACACGAGTAGATTAGAGAAAAAGGAGACTGATCCGTAATTTGTGCAGCGATCAGTAGGCGAAAGTTAAATTAATGAAAGTATCTGAGTGAATATTCACAATTAGGTGTGTTAGGACCACTAATTTTCACCGCTTTTTAATGGAATGCATTCCGGGGAAATGACGATTGGACGGAAGGGTAACTTTGATTGATTCAACTAGATATACGAATTACTAATGAAGACAGCCACTCAAGCCCATGAGTTACAGATGAATGCGTTAAAAAAACAGCAAAACAGATAAAGAATGAAGATAGATCATCATCATCATTAGTTAGACATCGTGGGATGATTTGACGCAGCTCTCCACTGAAAACTCCTATCAGCTAATCTCTTCATATTTACGTATTTCTTCTCTTTCACATCCTTCATCACTTGTTCCATATATCTCATACGAGGCCTTCCTTTCCCGTTTTTTCCGTCCAGTTGACCTTCGACGATTTTCTTCATCAGGCCATCGTGTCTCATGATGTGGCCGAAAAGCCGTCCAGTCGTCTTCTTAGGGTTTTCATACGACTTCTTTTCTCTCTCACTCTTGTTAGGACTTCCTCGATACTTGCTCGGTCGATCCATTTAATCTTCATCATTCTTCTGTTGCACCACATTTCGAATGCTTTCACCCTTTTCTTCTCCGTTGTTGTAATTGTCCATGCCTGACTTCTACAAAGAAACACGCTCGAGATGTATATTCTGGTGAAATGTTTCCTTACTTTCATGCTTTTACTTCCAGCTGTAAGTAGATTCTTCTTTTGATAGAATGCCCTCTTTTTCTGGGCTATTCGAATAACTATATCTTTCTTGCTTCGTCCATCGTTGGTTACTCGGCTTCCAATGTAGCAGATCCTTCATCTCTTCTAGTTTATTGTTAAGTTAATTTTATTATCAAAATAAATCAAATTTATAAAATAATATGGTATGATAAAGAGGGTCGAGGAAAATTAAATTGTAAGATGACACAAGCTGGATCGGTGGTAGGATTTTGTAACAATATTACATGTTGAATGAATGAGTGTTAATCTCCCTCGAAGTTCAGAAGAAAATAGCCTTAGTAAAAAGCGGGTGGGAGAACGCCGATAATAGCAGACACATTCAGAAAGAATGTCAACCGTAAAACTGTATGCAGCTGAAACTTTGAAAGCTGAGTGATTCAGAGCCAGAGGTTGAACATTTGGATTTGGCTTTAGAAGTGACGGTATAAGGAAGAAATGAGAATGTGAGATCAATAGAGGTTGAAGGGAAGGTTAGTAAGTGTTGGTGATGAAAGGGGAAGAGGGAGGGTTGATTGTAGAAACAGGATGAGTGAACGGAACGAACGACATTGCCTTAATACGCGACATTGCTGTAAAGGCCATGATTAAGGTAGAATATTGCTAAGAGGGAGGGGAATGGTGAGAGATGCGGAGTTAAAGGAAAACATTATATGGAAGTCACGTGTATCTTACCATATGGGAACATTTAAACTGACGTGTACCGGTGGAACATGAATAACATAATTATAATAAATACTGAGTTATCGGGAAGAGCGATTGAATCATACGGAAATAAAGCAAAACTGCTATGAGCTGGCCAATTGTAGATTGCATATTCAATGTATCATGAAAATTGAAACGGGTGTGTGGGAAAAAAATACGGTGGAATAAGTTATTCAGGGAAGAAATTAATATCCTTTTTTTCACATCAACAAGTTATACTGTTATCCCTGGAATTAATATTTCTGGGTCCCAGATATTAACTCCAAATCAATATATTTGGCAACCTTCCTGTAGGATTTATTTACGATTTCTGCCAGCCGGTGGTGCGTTGTAAGTGACGGGCGTTTATCTAAAAAATCAGCTAATGGAAAGGGTGTGGTGGCTTTCATCGCAAAGGATGAACAAAAAATGTAATCGTGTGGTATGTATCTATGGGAAGCCTCAATTTTGGGACCATCACTCAGGATATTCATGCTCCAATCATTTCATCATTGAACTTATTGCCTAATTTTCAATGCTATGGTAGCTAGATTCATCAAATTTATTTCTCCCAATTTGTGTAAAGAAACATATTAGACGTTCCTAAGGTTTTGTAGCTGATACGCAAATAGGATGAGTTCATCCCTTGTAATATATCGTTTAGTGTTCACCGCTCTGCTCGAATACAACAGCAAATGGATTCACACACATTGCAACTGAAAAGGTAACATAGCTCTTTTACCGCAAGGTAATTTTGTGGCCATCAATGCATATTCGGGGAGGCCTTTAGAGGGACGTATTTCATGGTTCGATGTAGAAATAACGAGACACTGTGAAATCTCATCGGCAACAAAAATACTTACGGGCAGTGACTCTCAACTTACGCTAAAAATCTGGTCGCTATACTGAGTGCTTAGACTTTTGGGAGGGAATTTACTATGAATCCTAGCACTGAGTTGAGTACTGAGGAAAAAAATGATTTTCCTGTACTCGGTGAAAAATGTGCAGTCGTTGAGCTACTTTTGATATGTGTTAGGTTATCATTTGGCCATTACTGTAGCGACGATGCCTTGGGATAGGCACGGCGGAAATATCCGATACTATCGGTGAAGCGAAAGTGGGATATTTTCCAGACTGGGGTTTGATTGTATGTATGTACGCACGTTCAGTATGGAGCTGAAGCAGTGAAAGGCTGGAGGGCAAGGCTGACGGCGGCGCCGGAATGTCGAAAAGCTGTGGGAGCGCGTGTTTCTGTGAATGCCGCGAAATGTTAATGTGGCTCCCCTCACACCCCGAAGGGAGGGTGAATGCTGCGTTATCGGCTGGAATCCGCCGTTAGGCGATCCACGAATGCCTTAGGGTTTGCCGTTTCGTTCGTGTTGAAAAATCTGACCGAATTGGCGCCGAGATGAATGCGTCGCAGCTTGTGTGGCAAGGATAGAGACGTGCTCGTAGGGTATTTCTCGCTCTGTAGCAAAGCCATGGGCTTGTGTGCTTTGGGACAGACTGGGATTGGCGTCACCATGGTCCGTGGTCCATTGGATCCCCGGCGATGTGCACCGAAACGCACCCGCACCACGCCAGACAAAGGAGCGGCGATATTCACCGTGAAAGAAAACCGAGCGGTTAGTTATCGGGGGAGGAGGAAGCGTTGATCCCTTTTGTGATGGAATTTCCACGGAATGTATCAATTAAATGTTCCTTCAAGCCGGATTTGTTCGGAGGTGGAAGATTTTAATGCGGCCCTCGGCATTTTTAAAGCGGATTTGAATAATCACCCCGCACCCATTTCCATTTTTCTTACCCTTTCTATTAATACGATTTCATTTCGGATGACGCTCCTTCCTGGGGAAATTTCCGGATGGTTTTGATGGTCCTGTTTTTTTTTTAAAACTTGAACGAATTTTTAGAATTCGTGGTGATGAATGGTAAATCATTCACTCGTTCCGATTCATGAGAAAGTATCCTACGCCTGCATAAATCTTAAGTTCGTTCTCTGAGCCAATTATTTTTTCATATACGATAACTGGTGCTATATTTCTGGTATGATGAATTGACTGTTCGCCATGCAAGGAGAAGTACTAAAAGCCAGGCTACTTAGTACTAATGTAAGAATCGAGTTTCCGACCTTAAAAAATGTGCCCTCCTTCATATGAACGAATTTTTTCTGTCAAAACGACTGCCATTGGTTAATTACATTCTGAAATATTCTAATTTCTAGGATGAAAATAACCATAACTTACTATATTCCACACTTTTGTTGAACCAGCCGACCGCTGTTTTTACGCACTGTTTTAAGTGTCATTCTCATGGTACACCAAGAAGTGGACCCCAATAGTATTCCCATTTACTGGTGTACATTCAGAATGACGATTTAGACGTCGAAACCGCGGTCGGCTGGTTCAATAAAATTGTGGAATATAGGTACTAAGTTTTTGCTATTTTCATCATGAAAATCTTCCACCAAGTCACGCCTGAAGGTATCTGTTCGATTTGTAATATTTTAAAGGATTTTAATATGTTTTTATATGATTAATTTCTTATGCAGCACATGAGGAAAGATAACAGGATTTTAATTGCAATTGATTTGTTTTCAAGTTTTACTTAACAGGCATTGCTTGAATTTGGCTTCGACTCAATTGTGAAAGATCTCTTTGGAGTATAATCTCGCGTATTTATTTACAGTGATCTATTCTTTGCTCCATATTTTTGGAGGTGTATGTATATTTGACAAAATATATCATAGGGTAAACGTAATCTCCATTCTCTTCCATCTTGAGTCTTATAGTGAGCATTTTGCGTTGTCGCCCATGCAGAAGAGTAAACTTAAATATTTTTACCTGAACGCGCATGTTTTGACAACTTGCTTCATCGTGCGGGACCATGAGAAACATTTTATTAAGAGGTCACCTTCTTGCCGTCAACCGTTAATAAATGTATCACCTTGGCTGTTTGTTCATATTGCCATCAGTTATTGGTCTTTGTGGCGGTGTGATGTGGTAAACATTAACGATTACTTCGGAGTAGCTCTAATATATCTTCCCTTGGCTCTATGCCCCTGCATTTAAAATGTATACCAGCCGCAGTTGTCAAGTCAGTGGTGTGCTGGCCTGTGAGCCCAAAGGTTGTGGGTTTGAATCCCATTTGAGGTATGGGTGTTGTGTTTGTCTTATTATTAGGCTAAGGACTAAGTGCGGATTGACCGTGAGATATTAATTAAGCAGTTCAACCACCTTGCTACCTAACTCTCATCATCACTACTCAGCAACCTTGAGATTGGTCTGACGCAGCTCTCCACTGAATTATCCTATCAGCTAATCTCTTAATGATGAATAGAATAAACTTCGTTATATTCAACAACATTTATAAACCCACCGGTTTCGACCTTTCCAAGCCATCCTTAGGGGCTTAACTAGAAAAAGACGGGCTAGGCGGCATATATATGTAAAGTCTCACACCAGTGAAAAGAGAGGGGGGAGGGAGAATGAGGTAGTTATGAAAGGAAGGAGAGCAAACGCCTCTCGAGGGGTCAAGAGCAGCTTATTTGACTATGGGGGTGGTGGGAGGACACGCACTGAGTAGAATGAGGAGAGGTTGGAAGGGATTATTTTGTGGAATACTGAGGAAAATGTTGTGGAATATAACCAAGTTTATTCAATTCTATTCTTCCACAAGGTGAACTCGCCAGCCATCGATTTTATAATCTACATTTACATCTACATCTACATAATACCCTGCAAGCCACCATAAAGGTGTGTGGCAGAGGGTGAACTCTCACCAAACATGCACTACCTATTAAGCATAAAATTTGTAATTAAAAATTAAAATAGCAAAGCATACATGCAAAAACATGATGGTAGTTGGGTTAGCTTTAAGTCCTTACACAAACATGCAGATACCAATGTTATCTATTGCTACACTCGTACTAAATACATTTACCGTTATTCATATCCCTAATAGTACGAGGAAAGAAGGACATTTTGAATCTGTCAGTTCGGCAATCTATTTCTCTAATTTTGTGATTATGGTCCAGTCTACCATAGTAAGTTGGGGGTCCGCAAAATATTTTTAACATCATCACTAAAAATATGGTATTGGAATTTATTTAAGAGATTAAGTCTAAATTTCAACCTGCGATCTGACAATGATTCCCAATTTAATTCATTTAATAGACTGGTTACGCTAATAAGGTTATCATACCGGCCCTTGACAAATCTTGCCGATCTTCGCTGCACACGTTCGAGTTCGTTATTTAGACTGATTTCGTAGGGATCCCATACACTGGCAGCATATTCCAAATGACGTCTTACAAGGAAAAAGTAGCTGATTTCTCGTACATGATCGTCACATTTACCCAGTACTCTTTTGACGAATCCCAGTTTACGATTCGCTTGGCCTATTATTTCACGAATGTGTTTACCCCAGGAAAGATCATTTGTCAGTCTTATTCCAAGATATTTAATGGATTCCACGTTTTTTAATTCATTATTACTTATTTTGTAAGTGCTAGGAGGAGAGCTATTCTTTTTCCAAAAATTCATTACAAGACATTTTTTAAAGTTTAGTTCTAACTACCATGTATCACACCAAGTTTCCATTGCTTTTAGGTCAATATTTAAATATTCCTTATCGTTGGGCATAGAATTTCCCTGTATACTACTGCGTCATCGGCAAATAGACGAAGCTTACTTTTTACCACCTTATGGATATCATTTATGTACAAAAGGAATAGGAGTGGACCTATCACACTACTTTGTGGGACATCCGAAGTGACTTTAATTGCCGGTGAGGTAACATCATCCAAAACAACCCTTAGCACCCGATCATGCAGAAAATCATTAATCCATGATATAATGTTACTGTCTAACCCATAAGATTTTAATTTATAAATTATTTTGCTATGAGATACCTTGTCAAAAGCTTTCTTGAAGTCGAGAAATATAGCATCCACTGGAATATTATTTTCGCCAGAAACTAAAATATCGTGGGAAAAGTGAGCAAGTTGAGTTTCACACGATCTGCTCTTTCGGAAGCCATGCTGAGCATTGGACAATAAATTCTGGCTATCTAGGTGTCCCATGACTGAACTGACAATTATATGTTCTAGGACCTTGCATGAAATGGATGTGAGGGATATAGGTCTGTAATAAGATGGCTGCTCCCTATCACCACCTTCAAAAATGGGTGTTACATCTGCTGCTTTCCAGTCCATTGGTACGATGTGTTCGGTCAGGGATTTATTAAATACTATTTCAAGGTAGGGGGAAATTTCGGAGGCTAACTCTCTATATACGCGGGAGGGAATTTGATCAGGGCCAGGAGATTAGTTGGGACTTATATCTTTAAGTAAATTTTCAATACCATTACAGGAAATTTCTATTGGTTGCATCAGCCGCTGATAGAGGTCAGGTAAGACGACAGTTGAATCGCCGGAAGATGGGTTAAAAACGGTTTGGAAGAAGGAATTTAGCAAGTTAACTTTGTCGAGTGTGTTTGTGGCCATTTCCCCCTTATCATTTTTAAGTGAATGGACTGCAGACTTATGGCCTTGCTTTTCCCTTACGTAGGACCAAAAGACTTTTGGATTTTCCTTCAATTGATCCCCAAGTGTTTTTCTATTGAATTCTGCGAATGCATTACTAACGGCTGTCTTTGCAGTGGATTTTGAAATTTTATAATTTTCAATTATTACATTACGCTCATAAGTGGGCATATATTTACTAATTCTTTTCATTTTAGCATGACATTTTCTCATGACATCTCTTCATGTTTACGCATTTCTTCTCTTTTGTATCCTTCATTACTATGTATCGCAAACAAGAGCTTCCTTTGCTATTCTTCCCGTACACTTGTCCTTCAACGATTGTCTTCATAGGGCCATCAGCCTCATGGTGTGGCCGCTTAAGTTGCCCATTATTCTTCTTAGGGTTGTCATAAGACTTATCTCTTCTTTCATTCACCTTAGGACTTATCGTTACTTACTTGGTCGATTAATTCAATCTTCATTATTCTTCTGTAGCACCATGTTTCTAATCATATTACCCTGACATATTCTCAGCTGTCATCGTCCATGCCTCACTTCCATAAAGAAACAAGCTCCAGATGTAAGTTCTGATGAATGGGGGCGTTTACTCGGAACCGAAATCGCAATTTTGTACACGAAATCGTTAGATGGAAGCGAAAAACGAATTTTAGTGAAAAAATTAATCTTCTAACCACAACCATTCACTCATAAATCAAAAATTAAAATAAGCAAAAGGTGACGCCCACCGAAAATGCTGCTGTGATAACATTGACGTCATTTTCCTCCCGTCCTTGACTGCTTTCAGGGGAGGGGGAAGGGAGTGGAGGGGGGTTCTCGGAAGGTCTGCTCGCACAGATGCTGTTGAAATCGCTCCCATTGGCCGAGTCAGATGTGTCCCCCCCTTTGCGATAAGGTGAAGTAGCTTCGCGGGCTCAGTTGTGATTGGACGAAGTCGATATACGTCAGAGGTTGCACCACACCCACTTTTCCGAAAGGGTTAAAAACATCAGTTTTTCGCCGCTTATAACTCGGGAAATAATTGTCGGATCAGAAAACGGAAAAATACGGGTCCTTTTATTTTACAAACTCTATCAGATTCGGCAATAAAAAAAATATGGTAAACGACCCCATTGTTTCCTTACTTCTAGACTTGTATTTCCAGCTGTAAGCAGATTGTTTATTTGGTTCTCATTTCCAGGGCTATTCGAAGGACTATTTCTTTATTGCTTCGTCTACTGCTTCCGGCTTCTTTCGGCTCCTCTCGGCTTCCGAGGTAACGGAACTCTTTCACCTACTTATGTTTTTATTTTCCTAGTTTAACGTTGGTTTGGCCTCTTCTTTCCAGATGCGTGGTAACATTTACGTTATTGGCTCTAGTATTACGAGGTAGGAGGCTAGGGGAAACGACCACAGTATCATCCGGAGGAGTCGCAGCTACTCCACTCTTTTCTATTCATACAGCTCTACCATTTTAATTCAGCGCCCAATTGGTCTCTGATTTTTTCTTGTGTCTTCAACTTGCCTTCTTTCCGTCGTGTCTTTCAAGTGTGTAAAAAATCGTCGTAGTTGACTCGAAATCACTGATTGAATGCTGCAGGAATTAAGGCTTACAGTGGCTCTAGTCGCAATGTGCCATTAGTTAATGCATCATGACCCTAGGTTTTCCAAAAACACAACGTATCTCCCGGGAAAGAGTCATAGGTAATAATAGGCTTTCGTCCTTATAGTGAACTAATCTGCATCCAACTACCTAAAAGTCCTCTAGCATTATTTATTTCATAGCCGTTGAAACTCCTCTCTCCTTCATTTTCGTCGCATTTTATAATTCTGATGTTTACTATGCACTTAAGCGTCCCCACATTTGTTTTCAATGTAATTTAATGCAGTATACAGAATGATATTCTGATGGAAAGCAACGAGAATGCGTTTTTTTAGAACTGGGAAAAACCGAATAAAATATGACCTACTTTGGCTGCTTCAAGTCTTATATGCCCTCAACATCACTCATTTATCTGTCTTTGAATGAAAATATATTGTTCGTGTAGCTTTTTCGAGGTTTTAGCGGGAACTATCTTCTCGGTGAGATAAACCCCAACTTGTGACTTGAGGATCCAAAAGCTTTGATTAGCAGTTTAACCTATAACTCCGGTAGGAAAATGTCTAAGCAACTGAAATGGTGGCACAAGAAAAGGCACTACACTTCTTATCAAGAATGGATGAATTTCGCGCTACAGTGTACTCATTGTGAGACTAGCTCAGCTTCCGCCAATGAAATTAGGCGTGATCAGGTTGATCAGCGTGTGGGTGAGTGAACATATTTCATCTAATTTTCCCCGGCTGCATCAGCTCAAATGAAAAATTCTCCGTTGTGTTTTTGGGTGTCTTAGTATTGGTAAGATGTCAGGGATATCATTACCGAATGAAAATTCCCTTGCCTACTAGCTACATTTAATATCTTGACCTTTTATTAAATTTCAGATCATTCGCATGAAAGTAGCGGATTAAATGACCATGGCCTTGAAGCACTTAAAGGCGATTAGGTATGTATTCCTTTAAAATTCTAATGGCATGGAGAGACTGAATATTTTTTTTGTTTCCTGTGAGTAATGTAGTGTAGTAACTATTAAAAAAGGTTTCTCGGTGTGATAAAATGAATGTTTTACTTATGGTAATACATTGGTCGTCTCCACCTCTGATGTTCAAAGGCTGAAATTGTTTTATCATATGAAGATTTTACTAGATATCCATATTCGAATTTTACTTTTAGGCTTTGCTATAATCAACGGTTGAACTACTTTTTATATAAATGAGTGGAAATACCGCGAAGGTTGTTTCCGTTTTTATCACCATTTGTTTCATTAAGATGCTACGTAAGACCTAGTACAACGTGAAGCAAATATTATACATGAATTTAAAATATCTAGGGGTATTAATGAAAAAGAAATACCCATAATGTGCGTTAAATGGGTAACGACTATCCACGTCCTTAAAATTCATTGCTTCCTTTACTGCTTTATATATTTCGGTACCTATTCCGGGTAACCTTTTTCTGTTCGTGAAATATCATCTCGGCAGGAATTTATTTGGCCACAGTAGTCAGGTCAGTGGATCGCTGGCCTATCAACTCAAAAGCAGCCGGCTTGAATCCCGCCAGGGTATAGATATCGCGTGTCGGATTATTTATAAAATCAGGTAAGAAGGTACGACATAACCGTGGCAGTTGAAGCACGAATAGATTTAATAAACGGAGAAGATATTTATTTCCAAATCACGTGGTTCTAGAGTTCTATTTTGAAGTGGTATAGTAATTTATTCGAAGAATGTAGGTGCATCGCAGCTCCAAGGAATGATTTAACCTTCTTCCTGTCCTTTAGCTTACTGCTCCGAATTGAAGCTCTAAGATTTGGCCATTGCTATTGAAGATGCGAACATTTAGCTTCCACCAACTGAATCTAGGGTGAACCGAAGACGAAATCGGATAATCCTTACCCCGGCTTATATAACTCAATCCTTCGGTAATTTGAAAGTAAGCTTCTTCCTCCGGGGAAGAAATTCCATGAATGCGATGAAGTCTAGATTTTATCCTCCAAATTCGCCACCCCGTAGAGATGGCATTCTATGGTGCAGGGATCTGTCGATAGCGAATTTCTCCTCGGTTGCAATTCTTCTCGCGGTACGTTTCCCTCCCCTACCTTTCCTCTTTTCCCACGTCTTCTCTTCCCAGGCCTCACGGCACTCCCTCCGCAAAAGCGCCCCAAGAATCTCGTCTCCGAGAAAGCAATCGGAGGTGGATCCCCTAGGCTTTAAGGTGTTCGTGCCTCGACTAAACTCTGCCCCCGACGTCTCCTCCGTCGCCCCCTGAGTTATTGTTTCCTTGGCTCGGTTTGAGGCAGAAGAAATGGGTGGTTCATGGTGCTTTGAATCCTCGGAATCTATAGGCTAGCACATTGCAGCGGACGTATTTAAAATATTCGCTCTTCCGTAGCTTTTGCCGTTGATTTGAGATCTTTATTCAGTTTTTAAAGGTGTGTATACAGGTGTTCTTTCAACTTTTTAGAAAATTAATACGTAGAGGTTGAATGTGGATGTGAGGCTAATGTCCACAAATTGAAGGATGGAGAAAAAAAAGATATCTATTGAATATCATTAGCATATGAAGAAGATAAGATCATTGCAATAGTCTTTATTAGTAGTGGCTAATTTTATGCATAGATAGATAGAGTTGTTTTTCTAGGGCACGATTAATTTTTCTGCGAAGAACAAGTACATTTGACTAAATAATTTGCTCGGGCTTTTTATATCATGTTTACCAGATATACAATTAAAATATTTCGATTAAAAACTAAATAGTTTTTGCATCGGGCATATTTTACTTTTTTTCATGATTTCCTAGATAATTTCATTGGTAAAATATTTTCTGTGAGCCTTATTTTCATTCCTTGAATAGGATTCCCTTGCTTTGTGATATACATAGTAGCGGTTATAAACCTATGCTAAACCTCACATTGACATCTCTCTCGACACAGCAATGCTAGTTGAATGCTTAACCCTTCCTTAGGTTTGATTAAGGTGAATAATTTAAAATATGTGTATTTAATAATGTAACGCATGACGGCAATGGAATGAAAAAGTAAAATGTTAGAGCTGTGGTAATATCTTGTGCTGTGTTAATGTTTAGTGGTTAGGTTTAAAGGTTCACGTATATCCTTCTTGAAATGAAATTTACTTCATTTGAGTTTATTGTTATTCTTTCTTTTGATAATTATTTTATGGCTTGGACTGACCTTTCGACCAGCCCATTAGAGGCTCGAAGTTGAATGACGGATTTTTAGCATTCTTAAATTGACTATACGTAGAAAACAAAAGTTATATTTGATTTTTTTATCGTAAAAAACTGTGTTTTTCATATATTATTTTCAAGATGCACTGGGTAGTAAGAATTTAAAATTATCTGTGAGATACACCATTCTATGATATCCGGCAACGATTCCTGGTCAGTTAATATAACGACTTCTATTTTAGGTTTTTTGTTAATCACCTTTTAAGAATGGGTGCGGAATGTCTTACCTAATACACAA
Organism: Platycnemis pennipes; assembly: GCA_933228895.1. Lineage (NCBI taxonomy): Eukaryota > Metazoa > Arthropoda > Insecta > Odonata > Platycnemididae > Platycnemis > Platycnemis pennipes. The sequence continues at coordinate 64,592,299 of OW121846.1, read as the reverse complement.
TTGATCTCAGGTTCAGGAATCCGAATACCTATTTACTGCTGGAACCATATCAGTATATCAGAACCTTTAATCTTAGAAATAATTTGTTGTAGTTTTCTCTCTGAATGATCGAGTTTTCTCCTCATCTTATATTTTAAATCACATTGTCCAAATTTTTGTGACCTTGCATCTGGAATAATATTTTCTATCCTTTTGATCTAAAGATTCCATAACGTTTTTAAGTAACTTAGGATTTTTTCTTCTCATTTATTGCTAAAGTTCTAACTCCATGAGAATTCTATGTGGAATTACTCTCCCATTTTAAGGCCAGTCCTCTAGGCCAATAACTGTGTCTAAAGAGTCATTTGCAGTCGGAGAACCATTTATACAACTAATACCATTATTTTTCGGGACAAATTACTTATTTTTCGCTACGTTTTTGATCAGAATATTTGACTCTTAAAGTGATCAAAATTATATTGAAGTTTTCTTGGGCAATATAATATATAACCATTCTAATCACATTAGAGCATCTAAAAGTACTCTCCCAGGAATCAAAATATCCGAAAAAATATTTATCTTGATAAAAAATGAGCAGTTCATTTTTAGCTTACATTGGTTGGTCGGAAATATTTTGAGTTCATTTTTTGTTTGCGTTTCTTTTCCCCACATCCCCAAACTACAAAACTACCAGCCTCGTTGCTTGCACTGATTACTGTTCATAATTACTTGCCTAATGTGATTTGTATCCCGTGAACTATCGTATTAGGAAAATGAGAATATAGTGTTACATTTTCGCTCACATGTTTTTATGAATTCCCTCATTAGGTCCTTAGTCGCCTCGCATGAATTGGATTTTATCACTGGTGCGTGTATCAAGATGGGTAAAAGTAACGTATTAATTCGAAGCACTGGTCGTTGTAATAAAAACGGGGAATCAACTGCAGTTTTTTTGCCAGCGTATTATGATGTATGCACGAAGGCAAGAGCAATTATGCTATGTTTTAAGTACTCATGGCTTTCGCATCATTCATTTTACGATGCTTGCATATCTGGTAAATATCACTGGCTGTTAAAGCATACACTCACTGTTCATTTGCTGAATGTGCAAAATAATGCCGTTTTTACGATTTGAAACGCCAATGAGGACAACATGGAATCGCGTTTCATTAATTAATCCTCTCAGGAGCATTGGAATGAATGCTGACTCTATGTGCTTGTAAACCGTACTCTTTTCACCTCCATTTTCTCTTGCGGAAAAACTCTTCATTGCCCACGTACTCACGTATGGGACTAAATGCAAACGTAGGGCTTGATGAGATGCTTTAGAGATGGATTCACAGGATGCGAGTCGCCTTGCATGAGTATCTCTCTATTTTTCATAGTCACATTAATGTATGACAAATTAGTCTCATCTGATTAATGTTTTAAGTACACTACTCTACAAGTATTTCCTTTGTCTCTAAGTGAGAAGGATGAAATTGGCAATTAAAGAGAAATTAAATGTAACTTAATTTCTGTTTTTGTAAACTGAGATGATATATTTCCATTCTGATGATACATTTCCATTTACATTTCCATTACTACCTGCGAGCACAAAGCACAAGTTATAGAATCGTATTTTTTTAAATTTAATTATTCACAAAGTTGCTGATGCCATATTATATGGGGGTTACTTGGATGAATTTTGTTGCTGAAGTATGTTGATCAGTATAAGACACCTTCATTGAAGTTCTGGTATTTATTAATCACTTGCTTATTTAGTTTTTTAAAATGTTTTGCTACATGTGATTTAACGGAAATCTCATCCAACAGTTTGTTTTTGCATATAATAAACTTGTGCGTAAAAATACGCAGAAATTGATCGCAGTGTCCCCTTTAGGCGCAGGATTATGTATTTTTGTGCATGAAACATGCAGGGAATTTATCCTAAGAGCTTAATTTATTGTCATAGGTAGAGAATTAACACTCTTCCAGCTTAATTTCATATTTTATTTGAAAACTGAAACTCAATTGGCAAAGGAAACGCATGGAAGTTTCTTTCACGTAGTGTGAACTTGCCGAGCGTTAGCCAGACGTATCCCGCATTCAGAACTTCCCAACCAGTGCGTGTCAGCCATTTCATCCCTTATTCCTGAGAGGATACATTCCTTGGGGGTGATTTGTCGGAGCTCTGCGGATGCAGGAGAAGAGGGACGGGAAGTCACGCGGATGCGTCCGAGTCCGGGAAGCCTTTCTGCATCTAAAAACATGAGGACGCCGCCGTAATTTTTTATTTCTCCATTTTTCCGCCCTCATTGAAGACCGTGAGGATTCCGGGTGCAACCTTCTCTCGAACGTATATCAAAGTGTATCGGACGAAAAAAGGATTTCGGTTCCCTTCAACACATTGGATCCGGTGGCTCACGTCCGACTCAAACCCGACACACGATTTACGAAGCGGCAAAGAGGAGAGAGAGGGAGAGAGAGAGAGGTGGCCACTGCTCGCCGCTTGGAGCATCTGGTGGGCGAATATCCGTGCCACCCCGGCCCTTCCCTGACCTCCCGAGTTCCCTCCCTCGATCCTTCGCCATCCCTCCGCCCGTGGCTCATCAATCTCATCGGGCCTTTTTTCAACTTTCCCCTCGGACTAGCACACGTCCCACCCTCATCGCAATACCCTTTCTCTCTCCCCCTCGCTCCAGGGTTAAATTTGCCGTCGGCTTGTCCGGAACAGGTAATATATGATGGAGGAAATAGGAACGTCGGTAAAAACGAGGCTTCTTTCGTCCTGAAAATCACCCTGGTGCGAAGTATCTTGTGAAAAAAAGACTTTCTCGCCCTCAATTGACAAAAGTGTCTGAACTGTTTTCATTAGTCCTTAAGAACGGTACGTACCATGTTTTGGAACCAAAGTATGATTGAAGTGATTGGAAGACAGTTCTGGAGAGAAATGAACTTGGCATGACAAAAATGTCGTAGAAGAAGATACTCGGCAAATACTTTTTTGAGTGTTTCGTGATAGGGTACGTGAAGAATACGGGGAAATGTTCTGAAACATACTCGCTGCCATAAAGAAACATGCTTCAGATGTTCTGATGCATTGTTTCCTTATTTCCACGCTTGTGTTTCCAGCTGAAAGCAGATTTTTCTTTTGGTAGAATTCCCTCCGTGCCTGGGCTATTCTACTGATATTTTTTTTCTTGATTCGTCCATCGCTGGTTACTCGGCTTTTGTGGAAAAGTTACCTTCTTCATTTTTCGCATTCTTGTGTTTTCTTTTTTCTTCAATCAGGTCTACCGTTTCTTCCGTGATTCATGGCTTCTTCTTGACTACTATTTTTCTACCGAGGAATTGTTTGCGGCTTCCTGTAGTCCACTTTTAATATTTTCCCATCTCTCTTCCACTGATTTCTCATTCTGTTCATCTCCTAATTTTTTACCCACTGATTTTTGAAATGGCAGCTTTTTGAGCTGGCAGTCTCCTTTAGTTTTTCTACTATCCACATTTTTCGTTGTTTTCTTCAGCTTCTTGAATTTTAGATCCGTAACTATTTGGCATTTCCTCGTCACTAAATTGTGGTCACTGTCGATGTCTGCCTCGGGTAGCTTTTGCAGTCCCTCACCTGGTTCCGAGATCTCTGCTTCACTAAAATTTATTCCAATTGTAATGATCTTCTGTGTCCTGAAATATTCTAGGTGTACCTTCTTAGGTTGTGATTTTTAAACAATATGTTGGCAATCACTTTCTTCATACTATTCGCCGGGAAAACACTCGATCTTATATTACATACCTCTACGGGGAGGAGACTCATCGCAGCGTCCGAAAACTTGAAGAGCTGCGTAAGGAGAAAGTGAGACTTCTGTGTGGTCTTGCTTTCCTTTTGAGATGCCGTGACGAAGAAACCATTCCTACATTCGCTGGGATGAAGTCATCAGTAAAATCCATAGCTGTGGATCGCATTCTCCGACGGACTAGCTTCGCCTTGGTTCGAGAGCGTATACGTGACAAGAGACGAACTTTGGATCGCAATGCTAAGAAACTGATAGCCCTGCACTTGCACCTTTCTGTAATACTCTCGCCTCTGGACTGGGAATATATTGATCGTGCCACTGCAGCCTCGAGTGAGTTACTACAAGGGAAGATCAAGAAGAATAAATTCAACCGTTTGCCAAATACCAAAAAAGTAATCCCTCCTCTGGATCGTAACCGGCTGGTAATTAATCTAACGGATGAAAGGATTGATGAAGACACTTATTCCGCCCTTTCTAAGGGTCTCAATTTTGTTCCCGCACCCAGAGTGATACCACACAGTGACATCATTGGTGGAATAGAGCATGCAGTACGGAAGCTCCCGAGGGACTCAGCGGAGGAAATAAGAACCGAAATATCTTTTATCCTTAAAAGAGCCGTACCGCCAAAATCCAATATTACTTGGAAGGAACAATCAGCCCTTCGCTCCTTACGAAGAAACACGGAGATAACCGTACTTCCAGCCGACAAGGGCAATGCAACGGTCCTCATGAAAACAATGGATTATCATGGCAAGATTTATGAGATGCTCACAGATGACGCATACATAAAACTCCCCCGGGATCCTACAGACGCTGTAACTAGGAAGACTATAAGCCTTATGAAGAAATCAGGACTTCCTTCGGAAACGGTCAGGAATCTCCGGCCTCAGGCACCAGTGTCTCCTAGATTATATGGTCTTCCCAAAATTCATAAAGATGGGGTGCCCCTCAGACCAATTGTCTGTGCTATTGGCTCTCCAACATACAACTTGGCTCAGCACCTCACCGATATCCTTGCACCGTACGTAGGGCAGAGTGCACACCATGTGAAGAACTCATTAGAGTTTGTGAAAACACTAAAAGAAATTCGAATGGCCTCAAGTGACCTAATGGTGAGCTTCGACGTTGTGTCACTTTTCACCCGCGTACCTCTCTCTGATACGCTGAGACTCTTGGAGAAGAAGTTCGACGCTAACACGGTCAAGCTATTCCATCATGTGCTTACCTCATCATATTTCCTATTTGACGGGAATTATTACGAGCAGAAGGAAGGTGTAGCCATGGTATCTCCTTTGTCACCAGCTATTGCCAACTTCTACATGGAAGAATTCGAGATACAGGCTCTCGAATCGGCTCCGCAGCGCCCGAAATGTTTTTTTCCGTTACGTGGATGACACTTTTCTCATTTGGCCACATGGGATTGACACGCTGGACCAATTCCTGGAGCATATGAATAGTCAACACCCGAATATCAAGTTCACCATGGAAAAGGAGAAAAACGGTCAGCTTCCTTTCCTAGACATCCTAATACGTAGAAAAGGGGATGGAAGTTTAGGGCACAGCGTATATCGTAAGCCAACTCACACCGACCTCTACCTCAACAGTCATAGTCACCATCACCCGTCACAAAGAGGCGCAGTATTAGCGGCACTATTCCACAGAGCCAAATCAATTGCAGACGACGAGAGCATTTCGTCGGAAATAAAACATTTAAAGAAGACCCTCCAACAAAATGGATACAGCAGACGGCAAATTTCGATGGCCCTAAAAAGGTCTTTTGACACAAAGAAAAACATGGCTGATGAAACGTACAATAAACCCGCTGCCAAGGCCTTTCTGCCGTATATTTCCACCATCTCGGGAAAGATCGAACGAATCCTTCGTCGCTTCGATATTGAAACGATCCACCTACCTCAATCTAAGATTAGGGACTGGTTGGTGAAGGCCAAGGATCCCATCGGACTGAAGACTCCAGGGGTATACAAAATTCCCTGCGAATGTGGAATGGTGTATGTAGGAGAGACCGGTCGTACCATCGAGCAAAGGTTGAAGGAACACCGAAGACACTTCCGACTAGCCCAAATGGATAAATCAGCTGTTGCGGAGCACAGCATAAAAAGGGACCACGCAATACAGTGGGATAAGGCAAAATTACTTTGCCGATCAAATTTCTATTGGGATAGACTCACTAAGGAGGCCATCGAGATCCGTCTGGAAAACAATAACTTAAATAGAGACACTGGTTTCAACCTCAGTAATACCTGGAGGCCAGTTATAAATTGCATCCGAGAGATGAGGAAGGGCGGCCCGGCGGCGAATGTTCAAGGAGGCCAACAATGGGGCCCGTTAAATTCAAACCGACGCACAGTGGTCGGAAATCGAAATTTTTTGGACAAAATTCAAAAATCGCTTTTTTTGAGGTATGGACTTGAAACTTCGCACATATACTCACAAAAGATTGCTGATTAAGGAATAGTACGTCATTTGTCATGATTCTGAACCGTTAGCTAGATACAGGGGCTCAAACATGACCAAATTTCCAAAAAACTCCCGACTTCCTTTTTCTCCGAATATCTTCAAGGTTTCGTTGATGGTGTTGTTGTGGGCTGAATTTGATCGAATAAAAAATGGTATGATCTATTAAAACAATGCTTTGCCTTTAATATGCTTTAGTTTTGAAGATTTTTAAAAACATTTGTGTGCTATTACGTTACAAAATGGCGGAAGCTGTTTTTGGACAAAATTTCACATAAAGTAGAGAATATCTAGCATTTTAGGGAGAGACCTGTCAAGTGACTTATATCAGAGCGTTTGTTGAAGAATTTTAGATACGAAACTGAAGAGAAATAAAAAATAAGTTTGCGACGCCGAAAAATACATATGATTTTCCGACCGCGCGTCCGGGGTCCGACTCCGCGCGCCGGGGCTGGAAATGCCGAGACTCGCTTACATTGCTCATGTGGAAGGAACCCCAAAGCTTCGGATTCGCCGGGATTCCGATGTATACATTGTCACTAACCTCCACAGACCCTATATGGACGAAAATGGAGAGAATATTGTATCGAGCGAGCGGATAATTGTACGTGTAGTAGCGTTCAAGTTATTTTTGTTGCGAACGTTCGGCAAACATGCATCTTATTTACAGCCTTTAACCGAAAAAAGTGTCTAGTCTTCTTGTGGGCCATGCATCCTTCTAGACAGACACCGCCTGAGATTGTTTTGTATTCCTTTTGCCCCCCTGCCCGCACGCACGCACTGAAAGATGCACCGAAGAGGTCACATTCCCACCCGAAATGGGTCCTGCGAAAAGGGACATTTATGACACTTCGGAACTTTTGACGGTCTTAAGCGGGCACATAAAGTGAAACATATGCTTTTCCTTCAAGAAATACATTTTTGTAAATCAGTCCTCTATTGGCAATGGTGAAAGAAGGTCGTGTAGTAAAGAATTTACAGGATCTCAACATTTTGATTATGTTTGTGATTGTGACGAGCCTCTTACATTTTTGGCAACTTTCTTGCTCTTCGATCAGAAGTGATTCATATTTATTCATCTGGTTACGTCGCTATAAGGTATGTTGTTTATTGTTTTTGTTTCTGCAGAATTTTGTAGCTATGTGACCGCTCCTATAATGTTTTTCATTGAAACGTCGTTGAGTGACTGTAAGTATTTTCATTAGAATACCCTTCTCAGGGCGTCATTTACTGCATGCACTCTCGTATCAATTTAATTGATAGTGATTAAAACGTGAATTTTTTTATAATTTTCTTGATAATTTTTGCCCTTAATACATGTCACTTAAGAAATTTCATAATGTAAAGGCTGGTTTTCTAGTCTCACGCCTTGAGCTCCATGAAAAACTTTTGGAGTCGAAGAACAAGTCAGTGACTGATAAGAAAGAGTATACGTTGGAATTTCTATCAGGAAGATTAAATTTGGCAGAACATACAGACGCCTTAAATTCTCTAAGTTGGTACATACGGAAACGTTTTTTGATGCCATACCTAAAAAGAGGGAGAGAGCGAGAGAGAGAAATACTAACGTATTTACCAAGTACCTTTACACCGGTTGGTATGATATTTTTGGATAAATGCTAACCTTTCCTAACACTAAATTTTTGATAAAGTTTAACTAAAAAATTTTGCAACTTTCAATTTTGTATTTGAAAAATGTATTGATACTTTATTACGCGCAACAGGACGACCGGTAAAAGATTTGCACGCTTCTTGTGATAGAATAAGAAGAAGAAAAGCTCAAATTCTTAAAATTATCGCCTCTACTACGGAACTCACTTTAACAGCTTCCATAAGTCTAAAGAAGAAAGGGGACATTTCGGCAGCTAAATTACTCACGGAAATAACAACTACCACACCAACGAGGGCGACAAGAGTCTTAGTGGAGTCGAAGTGGTGGGAAAGTAATGTTATTCAAACTGAGATGACTGTTGAGAAGGCTATCCCTTATTATTTCCACGGAGTTGACCAAATGTCAATACATAACTCCGCGTAGCACAGCCTTAAGCCACGTACGTGACTTATATCCTAGCTATGACCGAGTACTACGAGCAAAAAGCGCCGCATACCCGGAAGGAACAGTAGTCACAGAAAATATGTGCGAAGTAAATCTTCAAGATCTTCTGAATCACACTGTATCACGGATCCTGGCGTGTGTTTCCTCAACTCAATCTTCGGGAGAGGAAATAGATTGCTCATTGATTTGCAAGTATGGGTTTGATGGCAGTTCGGGCCATTCTCAGTACAAAAACCTGTGGCAACGAGGGAATGCATCTGATGAATTTTTATTGATGATCTCCTTCGTGCCACTTCGCTTAGTAAATGATACTGCAGGTAACATACTCTGGATTCTCTAGGTATCTCATCACTTAATTTCCTAAAAGTTGTTTATGACGAATTAAAAATACTGCATAGGCGATAAAACTCCGTGTCCTCTAATTCTAGGTGAGATAATCTTGTCTAATCCTCGGCCTTCATCTACAATATTTTGCCGGTCGATTCGCCTTCAGTGGGTTAAGGAGACTAGGGAAATAGCAATTGCAGAAAAGAATCATCTTCAAAAACAAATTTATGGCCTAAAAGCATTCAATAATGAAATCTACACAATCATATTTTCTTTGCAGCTGACTTTGAATAACGAAAAAGTAATACTGCTGTATTTTATAATGAAATTGTTATGAAATGCTATTAAAGCATTAAAAAAGACCAATTCTCTTTGGTATGCAATGCATTGACCGGTAGTGGAAGTATGAGGTGATGCATCTGCGGAGCGAAAACGTCGGAAATGAATAACTTAAGAATGATGAAAAATCGCCATGCTGATGAGGAAAAATACTCTCTTGGACTATCAACGCTAAATTGTTATATATATATTTTTAATGCCTTTTACATATATCCTATAGGCTTTTTATTTCATTTTTTATTTGCTTTCTGGATATATTTTTCAAATGTCACGACAGCTGCAGTCATGCTAGTTACGTCTACATTTTACTCAATGACATATGAACATATTACAAAGAGAAAAGGTTCGATGGATGTACCCGCTTAAGACCGTCAAAGGTTCCGAAATGTCATAAATGTCCCTTTTCGCAGGACCCATTTCGGGAGGGAATGTGACCTCTTCGGTGCATCTTTCAGCGCGTGCGTGCGGGCAGGGGGGCAAAAGGAATACAAAACAATCTCAGGCGGTGTCTGTCTAGAAGGATGCATGGCCCACAAGAAGACTAGACACTTTTTTCGGTTAAAGGCTGTAAATAAGATGCATGTTTGCCGAACGTTCGCAACAAAAATAACTTGAACGCTACTACACGTACAATTATCCGCTCGCTCGATACAATATTCTCTCCATTTTCGTCCATATAGGGTCTGTGGAGGTTAGTGACAATGTATACATCGGAATCCCGGCGAATCCGAAGCTTTGGGGTTCCTTCCACATGAGCAATGTAAGCGAGTCTCGGCATTTCCAGCCCCGGCGCGCGGAGTCGGACCCCGGACGCGCGGTCGGAAAATCATATGTATTTTTCGGCGTCGCAAACTTATTTTTTATTTCTCTTCAGTTTCGTATCTAAAATTCTTCAACAAACGCTCTGATATAAGTCACTTGACAGGTCTCTCCCTAAAATGCTAGATATTCTCTACTTTATGTGAAATTTTGTCCAAAAACAGCTTCCGCCATTTTGTAACGTAATAGCACACAAATGTTTTTAAAAATCTTCAAAACTAAAGCATATTAAAGGCAAAGCATTGTTTTAATAGATCATACCATTTTTTATTCGATCAAATTCAGCCCACAACAACACCATCAACGAAACCTTGAAGATATTCGGAGAAAAAGGAAGTCGGGAGTTTTTTGGAAATTTGGTCATGTTTGAGCCCCTGTATCTAGCTAACGGTTCAGAATCATGACAAATGACGTACTATTCCTTAATCAGCAATCTTTTGTGAGTATATGTGCGAAGTTTCAAGTCCATACCTCAAAAAAAGCGATTTTTGAATTTTGTCCAAAAAATTTCGATTTCCGACCACTGTGCGACGTCTCGGCCAATCAGGAGACACCTGACCCGGGCGAAAGATATATATATAAGCGCAATAATAAAATACGGCACTCAGAAGCACTCAGAAGCCCTGATGATGAAGAGCGAGTCGCTCTTTGAAACGTTGGCAGTAATGGAGCCTATTAACCGGTGTCAAGCCCGAGAAACTTTTCTTCATACTATCCGCCGGGAAAACACTCGATCTTAAATCACTTTCTTGTATCAATTGCCGACAACCAGTGTCTTTCTCTTTTTTCGTTTGGTTTACCAATCCATATATTCCTGTTATTCTTCCATTTTGACCTTCGCCGACGACAGCGTTCGAATCTCGTAAAACAATTACGTTTTCTTCTCCTCTTACTACTTTTATTACTTCTGTGATGTCATCATGGACATCTTCCACTTCTTCATCTTCATATTTAGTCGTAAATATTAACCTTCACCGCTAAGGTAACTACATGTTTTTTTCTATCTTTACTACTATAACCCTTTACTTGTACTGAAGGAAGCTCTTTAACTACATCCGGGCACTCTTTCTGTTAATAATCCATAGTCCATACGCCGCGCGCCCATTTACACTATAAAAGTCTACACGGTCTTAATGGTTAAATTGACAAATTCAAAAAGTGAACGATAATATGGATGATGATGAGACAATCTTACAGAAGTGAAGGACGTAAAAATCATGCATTTCTGAAGAGATTTAATAGAGCCGGGAAATATTCAATTGTTTTACTTTTTGAATATAGTACGTGATTGTATTTGGGGAAAATATCTGCTGGAATAATTCTTCATGTACTTTCTATTATGTAAATCAGTAAATGTTGGCAGCAGTTCTCGTAATCATTTGTAATTATATTTTTTTTCAACAGGCAATGTTTAGTAATGAAATAATTTGTAGCTTTAGGTAGTTATTTTCTATTTCCCAATTAATAATTTTTTCGTTATTTCTTGAAAAAGGCTGGTTTGGAGTATTTTCAAGCACTGATCCTGGCTTTTTGGAGAGGAATTGCCGCTTGTTCAGGAAATTTTTGCTCCATAACATTGGCATTTTAACCAAGGAAGAGCAGTAGAAGGTATGAAAATACGTAGGTTTTTCCCGGCAAATTCTGGTGATGAGGTTGTCACTGGTTTCCGACCGGGTGAAGGTGTTGATGGGCACAGACGTTTCGATGGCACGGACTGCCATCGTTTTCAGGGTGAATGGTTTGCGTCAAGATGTACGCAGATAGGGTCCTCCGAGGTTTCAGGTCGGGTCTGATTGGTCAGAACCTCCCCGCTCTCTCTTCAGTCGTTTCAAGGCTGGTTGCCATGCGCTGCTTAGCTGGAAACCACTGTCTATGTTACACTTACCCTTTTCCATTCTAATTTCCTCTACCTCCTATACTATGCGGTCCCAATAGTCCTTTACATGGCACAGAATTTTTGTGCTCGTGAAATCTGTCCTGTGACCAATTTTCTAGGCAGTGTTGGGCAACCGCAGATTTCTCCGGGTGAAAAATATCTTATGCTCCTCCCGTGCTCCTTTAGACGCATCTCCACCGTTCGGCCAGTTTCCCTGATGTAAACTTGTCCGCATTCACGGGGAATACGGTAGACCCCAGGTGTTTTGAGGCCACGTTTATCATAAACAGAACTCAGGATATTTTTCAATTTAGTCGCGGGCCGATGCCCAGTTTCAATATGCCTCCTTAGAATCCTCCTCAGAACCGAGTGAAATCAGTATCAGATGCAGAGAATCTGGATGTTGAGTTGAATTACCTGAAGGTCCCGTTCCGCCAGAATGGCTACAATGTCCTAGAGATGCATTTGGCCCTCAAGATGTCCTTCACGGACAAGGAGAAACTGCCAGACGCGAACTCAACCCAAAGAGCCTGCATTCCCTTCTTCTCAACTGTTTCCAATCAAATCTCGAGGATTCTAAGGAAGCATGAGATTAAAACTGTGCATCGGCCGACGAGAAAATTGAAAAATATCCTGAGTTTTGTGAAGGATAAACGTGGCCTCAAAACACGTGGAGTCTACCGCATTCCCTGCGAATGCGGCCAAGTTTGCATCGGGGAAACTGGCTGAACGATGGAGATGCGTCTAAAGGAGCATAAGACTTTTTAACATGGAGAAATCTGCGGTTACCCAACACTGCCTGGACAATGGTCACAGGATCAATTTCGCGAGCACAAAAATTCTGTGCCATGCAAAGGGCTATTGGGACAGCAGAGTAAAAGAGACAGTGGACGTTAGAATGGAAAAAGATAATTTCAACAGAGACAGTAGTTTCCAGCTAAGCAGCGCATGGGAACCGGCCTTGAAACGGCTGAAGAGTGAGCGGAGAGAGAGCGGGGAGGTTCTGACCAATCAGACCCGATCTGAAACCTCGGAGGACCTTATAAATACTGCGCACATCTTGAATTGAATTGATTGGCTCAAACTATTCACCCTTGAGACGATGGCAGACTACGCCATCGAAACGTCGGTGCTCATCAACACCTTCACCCGGTTATAAACCCGTGAAAACCTCTACACCAGTAGGTGATTTGTTTCCAAGCTGTTTTTGCTTCCTTACTTTGAAAATAAATAAAGGATTATATGGTGTATTTTTATTTTTAAGATATTGCATGTTACTATTGCATTATATTATTACACGTTATTATTCTATTATGAAGATATTACATGTTAAGTATTAATTTGTATTTGGTTGACAAGTGGCGATAGTTTTCAATCATTTCATTTATTGTTGAATATTTATATTTTACTGTACTTAGATTCTTCACTATTGTATCATATTTGTATTTCCTAAAGCTTACATATACGTCATGCATTTCAATCTTGAACTATCAGCTTGAAAGGTAATTCCAATTTAAAAGCACTCAAATGGTGCAAATTAACTTCTTTTTCTTCCACCAAGGATATAAATACTCTTTAAATGGAGGAAAATGCCGTTTACTTGTTTCACTTGTTCGTTGCTGGTGTTATTTGAGTTGATAAGAAATTCATGCGTATGTCTGTTAATATATTTTGTGTCCCAAACGGTGTTTTTTTTCTAGCTTTGTATTCTTATGAATCATCCGGGGTTAAAATAATGGTAGAATTTATTTAGTACACCGTTTATTTAGTGGTCCAGGTGTTTCGGCAACTCCGACATTAAACCCGAAATAAGTTCAATTCCCTTCTAATTTTTGTCAGTTTTGTGCAATAATCTTCCCTCTGTTTCCGTTTCTCAATATGGATTGAATGAATTGTGTTCTTATCCGAAACAAAAGGTGTTCTTTAAAGTACCTATAAACCTATAAAGTTTGAGTAAACGATTTGAATACAATAATTTTGTACTTACTTAATAAATTAGGTAATGGCGGTAAACATGGTACAGAATTTTTGCTTAATGGATCAAGTATAAATCATAATAAAAGTATATGAGGTGTTTTTTTGCTTAATTCTTACCAGAAAAGGCTTAATTTTAATGAAAAAAACACTTCATGTTTCCCAAGGATCAATAAATCTTATTATGGTATCAGCATTTTGTCAGATATTTTGGAGCTAGAGATATTACGAGTAAAAATCAGATTGGCTTTACTAATGTGTCTACATTTTCGTCATTAATTTCTCATTTCATTATTTTCTCAAAGTAACCCACTATGCTAATTATTCGCAATCAAATTAATAAGTAACTCCGTCCATCGTAGGATGAGATACTGCTCCAACTTACTCTTCCCAGTTGGCGGTTATGAATCTCGTTTACAAGTTTTTCACACCTTTTAAGCCATTTTGTGAGAATTTTTCGATATATATACTACTCAATTCCTCGTGGTTAGGGGTCAGCCGTGTGATATGGATAAATCGATTGTGTCTCCATTGATAAAGTATCGACCCTATCATGTACGTATTAGCTCGGAATTTTCATGGCATGCGAAGCAATAAGTCATTTACGTTAAAAGATATTTCGGTACTGCCTATGAGCTCAATGCCCGGGACCTGGGAGTATCTACAGTTTGATCCTAAACTTAGGATCTACTCCGTGATTCCTTCAAATTTACCCCCTTGCTTGACTCATCAAAGACTTGTGTTAAAAAAACCCTCTCGGACAGTGCCTCAAGTACGGTCGTAAAGGAATGAATTAAACAGATGTAGGCCAGCAGTTGACGTTACATTAAACACTTCTCGTCCTCCCTCACTGTTTTCATCTCTTCCCCCACCTCTCACCTGCTTCCCCCCTCCCTTCCCACCCCTCCCCCTCATCCCCCCTCGCTTCAAAGTGGGAGGCAAGGGGAGGAAATCGCCGGAAGCCATGGGCGCGTACATTGAGTGACGTCACCATGCAGCATCCTCCTCCATCGTCCATAATGCCTGTTTCCACGAAACCTCCGTCCCTCTAACTCTCCTCCCTCCTCTGCACTACCCTCTTCCTCACCCCGCACCCCGTCTCCGGCTCCTATCCGCGCCACTCAACCACCTCCACGCTTGCTGACTTACACTCCTTCCGATCTTTTACTTTTTTTTCCCCTCCTCGCCGTTTTTATTCCCGCCTCGGTCTCTCTCTCTCTCTCTCCTTGTTCGCGACGGAGCGTGGGCTTGACGAGCGCGCACAAGTTGCCGTGTAGGCATCCAGAGCGACGAAGGATGGGAAGGAGAGAGAGGGGGGGAACAGGGGGCTTTTCACTCTCCCGAGGGCCAAGGTTCATCTACTTCCCGAGTGGGATTAAAAAAAAGGAGGAGAGGGAAAGATTTCCCTCATCTTTATTTTCGTTCCGCTGCAGCGAGGCCCTTCCGTCCGTCGCCCTGCAGAGTCGGGGAGGGCGGGTGAGGGCTCGCCATCCCGGAGGCGATTTTGGACCAACCTCTCTTCGGGTCCTCCCTTCGGCTCCACCGAGTCGGAATGGGGGAACCAGGGATATTTGGCCTTTGTGGAATGAGGCAGGTGCATGCCTAAACCTTCAAATCTCTCAGAGGATGAAACAATCTTTGGCTGATCCTCATCGGAAGTCGAATGAAATCTAGGAAGTTAATATCATGTTCATCGATGGAATTTCGCGAGTTATCGTGTTGGTTTGGCATGCAGGGTACTTGCTTTCTATCCCGGGTTTGAATCCAAGCATTGGCATCAATTTTTCAACAGCGTACCGGTCTCCACCATTGTGAAGAGCACCTTAAATTTGGTACTCCGTCCGTCGGACGGGACGTTAGACCCTGGGCCCCTTGGTACCTAGCGAAAAGAGCAAGTTAATTCCAAAACTGAGTTTCACTCAACCCTTCCTCCATACTCTGAAAAATTCATACCTCTACTCAATTACTCACCTATCCTAAAGTACACAAATGGTATTAACTGACGGTCACATCCACAAATTAACTGATTAGCAAAATAATTTCACTCGTGGACTTCATTCCGTTTCTGAAAAGTTTTTCGCACTTCACAATTCGTAAACTAAGTACGTTTTTGAAGGGAAATATTTCACAAGTGCTCTCAGTTTCAAAATATATTGAATCCAGCGGACCTCCTGATTTGTAAGGGTAAAATACTTCACTGTTCCTCTTCATTTGTGAAATGAAATGTTTATGGCCTATTTGGATGGTCTTATTCACAAAATCATCGCAGAAACTGAAATCGCGATTTTAAGAGTGAGTCATTAAGGTCATTGGCCGTTATATTTCTTCTCTTTTTTGAAAGCTTTCATTTACTCAAGCATTTAAATAGAAGTTATTAGCAGAAAGGTGTTCGATATTTAGCTTTTTTCCACTGGATGATCTATGCTCATAAAAAACATGTGAATTCGAGGCAGGCCATTGTCATATTTCTCGTAGAAGGATAACAGCTTGTTCCTCTGCCACGATTCTTCGGCCCCATATGCCTCACGGACATTGCAGGAATACTCTCTCTGTTTCCATAATCTTCCTTTGAAACATTTAATGCTCCTCTGGAAATATTTTTCATATCTATTAAAATGCTTCGTTAAATATTGAGCCATGCACTTCTACATTGGTCATTTAATGTCGCCGGAGATAGGACGATATGCAAATAACAAATTGATTAACGTTAATAATCAGAATCGCTATACTGTGCCTTCTGAACGCTAATTTACAATATCAATAGCCGTAACGATTCGTACATTAAAACTGATTTGTAATCACTTCAATGGAATTTTTATTTGATGCCATTGCCTGTCAATTATTGATAGATTGTCCCTTTTGAATTCAAAGTCGACTGTTAAACCACAAGTACACGAAGCTTTCCATACCGTACACTGAAGAGTGATGCATAGTTACGTACAAATACGACAATCCAGTATACGTTACATTTTGTATAAATGAAACCAAAATATATTCCGAGGCTGTCTCTATGATTCATCAATAAAATCCATATATAATGTGCAGACTTCTCGGAAAATAAGACGATCATTGATGTAAGACGCTCCTCAGTATGTATTGGCCCCGGTCTTTCTCGTCACCCTCGCTCTCATACTTCATTGGATGAGAACCTTATGAAGGATGAGAGTGAGGTTGACGAGGAAGACCGGAGCCTACACATGCTGAGGAGCGAATTCGACAGAGCTGTAAAAGATCTTAAGAAGAAGGAAGCACCTGGAGAAGACAATATCAACAGGGATAGAATCAAAGCGCTTGGAAATAAAGCCAAGGACATCCGGATGGAATAATCAAAGATAGCTACCAAAGCGGAAGACTTCCAGAGGGTTTCCAAAGGAGTGTGATGATCGCGGTACCAAAGAAGACGAGGACTGAGAAATGTGAGGAGCACCGAAACTTGAGTCTAGTGTCTCATGCATCAAAAATACTTACGCGAATAATAAGCCGAAGAATGGAAAGAAAAATTGAAGATGACCTCTCAGAAAACCAATTTGGATTTAGGAAGAACAAAGGAACCAAGGAAGCAGTACTCCGCATGAGAGTCATGGTAGAGAGATCAACACACGTGAAAAAACCACTATATGTGGCGTTCGTGGACTTAGAGAAAGCCTTCAACAATATTGAGTGGAACAAGATATTCGGACTGCTGGAAAAACTCGGAATTGATTACTACGACAGAAGAATAATCTACCAGCTATATTAAAAGCATTTAGTCACAATGCGAATGAGAGACGGAAGAAAAATAGAAGCCGAAATTAACGAATGAGGCAGACAAGGATGCAACCTCTCACCAGCACTGTTCTACATATATTTGGAAGAGGGAATAAAAGAAGCACAAGAAATCGGACTGAACGGAATAAAGATCAACGGAGAAGAAATTAACATTCTCTGGTTCGCAGACGATATCGCAGTCGTAGCAGGAAACCTGGATGATCTTCAAAGGTCTCTAAACGCAATGGACTAAGCTCTGCTGGAGTACAACATGAACATAAATAAGGTGAAGAAAAAAATCCTAGTATGTGGAAGAGAGAAGCTTAATGCAGTAGTCCCACTGAGAGGGCAGAAATTAGAACAAGTGGATTCCTTCACCAATCTCGGAAGTACCATCCCGTGGGACGGAATAAGTACTACGGACATCAAGGGAAGAATAGCTCAAGCTAAGAAAGCATTCATGATGAAAAGACAACTGCTCTGCTCAAAGAAGATAGGACTAAAGACGAGGAAAGAGTACGTGAAAACATTTGTGTGGAGTATAGCAAGGAGTTCCACAGAGAAAAAATCATTCGCCTTGACCGGGACTCCCGGTCCCGGTCAAGGCGAATGATTTTTTCTCTGTGGAACTCCTTGCTATAGTGCAATTTTCAGCGGGTGACGCCGCTAAAGTTCCCGCGGCCAGTTCGCGGTCTTTGAATTCATTTGTGTGGAGCTTGGCTCTCTATGGATCAGAAGCATGGACCATCGGAAAAGTAGATCAGAAATTACTAGATTCTTATAATGATGTATATTATTGACAACTATATTTTTATGTAGAATTGGTTAATTTTCTGGAGTAGTTTGGTCGATATGAGAAAACACCAATTTAGCCGACGTTTCGCCTGTACTTGGCTATAAAAATTATAAATAAGTACTTAATGCATTACTTTTTTTTTCCTCTCTTTAAATTTTGATCCTAGACTGTAAAAATTAATGAAAATGTAAAAACTTCAATTATGTATCAAATAGCCCTGATGATGCCGCAATAAAGAGGCGAAACGTCGGCTAAATTGGTGTTTTCTCATATCGACCAAACTACTCCAGAAAATTAACCAATTCTACATGAAATTACTAGAAGCTTTCAAAACCTGGTGCTGGAGAAGGCTGATGAAGATCAAATGGACGGATAAAATAAGAAATGAAGAAGTATACAGAAGAGTAGAAGAGGACGGGACCCAATGGAACATTATAGAGAAAAGAAGAACCAAATGGATTGGTCACACACTCAAACACAATGGATTCGTGAAGAATATATTTGAAGGAAAAATGGAGGGAATAGTCCCAAGAGGAAGGCTAAGGGATAACTGCATAGGACACATAAAGAATAAAATGCATCGGAAGAACTATCAGGAAGTAAGCCAACTAGCATTCGATAGGGTAGGATGGAGGGCTGCAGTAAACCAATCGTAGGATTGAACGACCAATGAATGAATGATTGGTTGGTTATTTAGGGGAGGCGACCGACAGCTGAGGTCATTTGCGCCATATAGGATAGGTGGGTAATTGGGTAATGGTAGGGGTTTTCAGGGAACGGAGGAAGGGTGGAGAGAAACCCGGCGTCGGCGTTAGCCTACTTTTAACGAAAGGCGCCAAGGGGACCACGGCTTAACGTCCCATCCGACGGACGGAGTACTGTACTTGAAATGCCCTCCACTAGGCACTCAAGTGGGGACCGGTTTTCCACTGAAAAATCCGCCACTGCCGGGAATCGAACCCAGGCCCTCGGGATGGGAGGCCAGTACTCTAGCCACCACACCAACCCGATCCCCATGAATGGATGAATTGATGCAAGCTTGTTACTTTGGAAAATATAACTTCAAAAATGTGGTAAAAACCAGAGTTCTGAGCTCAGATTCGGAAATCGCCCCTTTTCAAATTACTTGATACTCTAATGCCTTCTTCCGTTAATGATTCCAATTGTAGCACATACACCAAAACTTGATGATAAATGAGATGCAAATAGGAGAGGAAAGAAAAAAAATCATCACGCTAGTGCTTACTTTTTCCGGCAAAATGGAAAGTAATTGAATTGAAAGAGCTTAAATCCTTGGAGTGATTTAGTTGTCTGCTATCTTTATCCCCGTTATCGATGAACGGGAGAGTCTGGAGGAAGCCCGGAAGAAAAAGACCCGTCTGCCGGCTACGGAGCCATACCCCCGCCGCAACTCCCTCGCAACGCCTTCCGAACCTGCCCAAGTCGCCTCTTCCTACTTAAAATTCGCCTCTCCACCTCCACCTCTCGGATTGCGAGGCTCCGGGTGGGGAGAACCACTGGTCGATGCTACTGTCACAAAGTGATGCCTTTTTTTCCTTCCTCTTCGCTTTGCGCTGCGGAGTGCGCGTTTTTTTTTCGTTGAGTCGGAGGAAAATCGTTTGTCACGGCCTGAAATGTGAAGGGAAGTGTTCTCAACGCCTTGCGTCCCGTTGACTATCATCAGTGCAACGGAGACAAATTAAGATTATTCTTCCCCTTGCCTCCTCCCTTCAATCGTTCCTTACGAAAACGCAAGCCTGCGGAAACGGTGTTAGCGATTCCTTTGTTGCCTCGAGTGTTTTTCGTCCATCTCATAACCATATTTTAGGATCCACTCCGATGCGGTAAGGGAAATAGACACTCTAACCAAAGGATTTAAATAACTCGTTTTCTTTCTTGCACGGCGAGACCATAACAGAGTCTGGGAGAACCAATAAATAGCAAGTAATAGATTGGTAATTTGCGGATAATAGATTAAGGTCTAATAATTGAATATTGTTCGGAATTCTTAAATGCTTCACTCAAGCATAAACAATGAAGAAGTAAAAGCGTAAACAAAAAGGCTTTAGAAGTTACTCTTGATATTCCCACCGATTTTTCCAATATTTTTAATACGTTTTTTTTCAAATTATCGGCAAAATTTTATACTTTTGATTGTTAAAATTTAACGTCCAATCTCCAATAACGAAAATTTTAGTACCTTTAAAGATATATGCATTAGAATTCACTGTATGAAGTGATACAAAGAGTTTAATTTTCCATTTAATTGTGAAATATGTTTTTTCCATTTTTCCACGAGTCATTACTTTGCTATTCTTTCCTTCACTTATCTTTCGAGATCTTTCTTCAGCAGACTAAAAAGTCAGAATTTTTATTACCTCCTCACTCTCACTCTTTTGTCACACAACTACAACTTCTTAGTTAGATACTCGGTCTACGTACTTTTTCCTTAATCATTCCCATGTACTATCCATTTACAGAGGCTTCCCGTCTTGCCTTTTTTGATGCCTAACTATCATGAGTGACTTTGCTCCAGCTATAAGCCTTAATAGCTTGTCACCTGATTCCAAACTGCATTTTACTCATGAATAATTTAGGAATGACAGTGGAGGCATAGAAAATCTTAAAGAACTCCTATTTCTTTTAATGTGTGTATGCATATATTCAGCGTTTGAGAAGTTTACCCATGCAATTTTTGAGATATCACCATTAAATTCCTAAAAAGTAGCTAAACACTCTACCGGTTTCCCCACCTTATATCTACACCTACTTAGTACCCTGTATGCCACCACAAGAACGTATGGCAGGGGGTGAACCACATCAATCAGGAAGTATTAAATCGAAGCGAAAACTTTCTACTGTCAGGCATGCAAAAATACTACTCCATTTATACACTACTTATATGAAACCAATAGTCAAAATGTTACCACCACGAGAAACATATTAAGCATGAAACTGCGAGACACGTAAAATGTTGTCTACAATTGATACTACTTTTTCAGTTAATACTAATCAATGAAATGCATTTGTTTTGGTTAGTAATTTCTATAAATAAATCAAATTACGAGCTAATATTTCTTAGAGTATATAATGGCTAGTAATGTCAAAAAATGTACACGTTAATTTATTATTGAAAATAAAAATCAACTTTGTAATTTTCCACACGTTTTTTAATAACCAACCAGTTTCAACACTGACGTGTCATCATCAGGGACTGATTTGGAAAATTATAAAGTTGATTTTTATTTTCAATCATGGAAAAATTCCACAGTGTGACGGCCGAAGTTGTTTCATTGATTCGTTAATGAAGTGTTATTTCTATGTCAAATTATGACATCATCAGGTAAAGTGTGATTGACAGTTTCATCGTACCTGATGATGCAATTAAGTGGTGGAACTGGTCATTACTTTATATTCAATGTCATGAATGTCTGTCATGTCATCATGTCATGTTGCAAAGTTACTCATTTTTCTTAAGCGTGACGTGCTTCCACCAAGTCACTCCTGACGACGTTCAAATTACAATGTGAAACGTCTACTTCTTCGACTCCGGTGAAGGACACATTTCGGTGGTATCGGGTGGTGCGAGCGATATGACCTCATTTCAATTCCCATCAAATTAAGGTGATTGGCCGAGCGGAACCTACCCCGGAAACCCCCAGCGTCTAGAAATCTGCCCAGCCACCCGCCAGAACCGACCACATCCCCCTCGACCGACGGCTCCACTAAAAACCATGCCTCGTCCCTCCCACCTCAACTCCATCCACTCACCTCCTCCACCACTCCCTTCCCTCCTCGCCGACTCGCCTTTGGGATCAGTATCCCCTCCTTTGGAGTGGAAAATCTTGCTCCCCTCCGTCCATTTGCCGCCACACCACCCCACCCTCACTCTGCCCCTGCTATGAACTCGACGTCAACTGAGGTGGATATCCCGGGGAAAACTTTTCAAAGGAGAATGCCTCACAGATGCGCTTGTTTTTCTCCTCACGGTTAGCTAAGAGCAAACATTTCGCCGAAATACTCCTCCCGCTCTCTTCGGGTGTCCTCTTCCGGCTGTCTCGCGGTTTATCTTATTCAGTCGTACCTTAGCGATTCCGGGCGGGTGACGTTGCGAGGAAGCCGGTCGGTCGTCGGTCGCGAATTGAAGAGATCCCGGAGAGTTCTTACCGATTGCTGACGGAGCGATTTTTGCTTTCAGCATGGGACGAAGGCCATAATGTCACACCATGTAGCGCAATCCGCTAAATCAATGCCCGAGCACTTCCGCAAACATTTCACGGGAAACACTGTCGTTGATATTCCCGTGGCTCCATGGCTCTTCTTACTTCTCCATGGCTAAGATTGTTTACTTTCCGACTAAAAAGGATCCTGAGGTATTTTTTAAAATGTTGAGAGCGGATAAATTTGCCATTTCGATCAGTGGCCTCTCATCTTTATTCGGCCTCGAGTCTTCACGTTACATCTCATTATAATGCGCTTCAATCGCGTATGGTAGTCCATTAATTACATCAATCTTAAAGGTGTTAAGTGATATCATCTGTTGTTTCAAGTTCGTCCCACATTTTAAGTTGATTCAAATCGAGGGAGAAGTACAAGGATGGGAATGGGAGGGTAAGAAGAAATAATGAAGAGAAACACAGCGTCGGCATTAGCCTCCTCTTAACGAGAGGCACCAAGGGACCTACGACTTAATGTCTCATCCGACGGACAGAGCACTGGACTCGAGTGCTATCCTCAAAGCCACTAACCACTACACCAACGAGACCCTCATGCTCTGTTATGGCTCGTTTAATTATATTTATGGTTACCATGGGGCAGTTCATTTAGTCACAGATTCTTCAAAATTATTCAACTCCCAGAGGGACAACTAGTTCTGAAACACCTCTGGTAGAGAGCTGTATCTTAAGTAACTCGTAGTATTAGTTATTATGGTGGGCATATCAATGGCAGATCTCATTTGCAACAGTTGGGATAGGTGAATTGTGGGGACTGGTGAGTCTTTAGGGAACGTAGGTAGAATGGGCAAAATTTGGTGTCGGCATTACCCTCCTCTTATCGATAGGTACCAAAATTTAACGTCCTGTTCGAGGGGTGGAGTTGAAATGCTTTCTCTTGAACCTCAAGTTGGTACCGGCGCATAAAAACAATCTCTGTTACTGCGAGAATTTAAAACATCATCCTAGGAATGGTATGTCGATACCCTTTTCTCTTTAATAACCCGATCCACAAGTAACTCGTTTTCCGCAACGTAATATACCCCTTTTCCACCATAACCTTACTTCCGAACTTATTTATTATAGATTACAATTTAAAGTTCATAATATTTTGAATGAAAAATATTTCGTTAAACTATCTAAAATATCGAGTGGACCTAATACTATGCGTAACGTTGCCAACCTCAACTTTATCAGTATGATTATTCAATTAATTAGCTTTTTTGAGTGCGCACATTTAAAATATTGCCACTCACCTTATTACATTGGGCCAACCCAACCTGTGGCGCCAATAGCTGTGAGCAATGTAGTTTTTCATTTTCAGTATTAGCAGTTTCTTTTTTGCATTAGCAGACTATTTAATCTGATGAACATTTTGTTTCTCTTTGTTGTATTAAAACTATTACAAATAGCTATCGACCAACATATTGGTATCGAAAAAAATGCATGCATTGCGGTACTATATTTATATCACTTTGTAATTTTTGGAAAGGCTGGATGCAAAGTAAAAGGCATGAACAAAGTAAAGCAGAACCAATGGCTATACTCTACAAACGATCAAGAAATATGTAGCTTCTCCATTTTCCTAAACAAGTTGAATCATAATGTCAATTTGGACATTACTATCTTACGTTTTACAGGCACTGTGCTTAACTTAGATTTTCTCCAGCGGAAAATTTGGTCTGCCATCCTACTGCTATCCTACGTAATATCTTAGCCAGTCTCCAACCTTCATTTAACCGGCGCCAACATTGTGACCCTCAGATAAGGGCACTCGCCCATTCAGTTCCCCAAGCATACCGACCTCTTTAGGTAATAGTTCCTGACCTTCTTCCAATTAGATTTCCTTTCCCCTTTCCTTATCGCTTTTCTCCCGACACATACCCTCCCCTTTGTTTTGATTATGTTGTTGGAGCTTGTTTCACTAATGAACCAGCGTTATATTTATCACAATATTGATATTAAATATATCCCTTGAGTTAAGTTGGAAATATTACGCGTAAAATTATATATTTACAATTGATAATTTAACTTTGCCTTTTGATTAAAAGTGGTTATTTGCATGTCATCATCTCTCTGTTTAAAATATCCAGTGGACCTAACATTACGCGTAAAGTTGCCAACCGCAAGTTTATCAGTATCAATTTCCTATTAACCAGCTTTATTGGCTGTGCACATTTAGAATATTAACCACTCATCTTATTACCTTGGCTCAACTCAATCGGTGGCGCAAATGACTGTGTGCGATCTAATTTACAACTTGCTCTCATTATAAGGCCACTAACCGCCAGAATATCTAATGCGAGATTTTGTCTTGCCTTCAAAAGGGATACCATATACTAAAGGGATGTCGTCCATTTTAGACTTGTCGTTGTGTCCCAGAGATGATGGTCCTTGCTTTGATGTTGATGATTGTATCGTTCTAAAATGTGAATAAAAGTTATGGGTTTTATTTAAATTCCCATTTACCATTCCTTGTGACGAAGCTTCTGAAATATCAATTACCATTAAATATATTTTTCATCAATAAATATGCTAAGAAAAATATTGCAACGGTGTATCCTCCCAACTGTAATATTATATGCAGTATTTCCAATTAAATTGCCCTAATTTTTCAGTTTCATTGCAGTTAAATTGCATTTCCTAGGTAATCCCTGTAATCAAAATCAAGTAGCTTGTCTTTCACAGGCAGACCACTGAAGCGAAGCTAATAGTCGCTATGGATTGATTTCTTTATTTATGCACGGCTAGCTCAATGCTGCTAACTTCCTTTTCTTTGAGCAAGAAAATGCTTTACTTTGGCTGAAATGATGTCATCATTAGTTTATAACGTCAAAATTATTTTGAAGTTTGTGATGCAATTTCTGCGCACATATAATTTTTATTTTTTGCTGCTGTTCCTTTCCTAAAATCAAGAGCAATGCTTTCGAGCATCCCATACCACTACTACCTGTAATATACTTTGGCTGACCACTTTTCAATGTATTTTGGAGCTCCTACTTCTAGATATAATTTAGACATATTTCATTAAGCAAAAACGATCTCTGAACGGCCGTGTACATGTATCACCACAATCTTTCTGTGAATGCTTCGTGGTAGTATTTCTTATGAAAGTACTCGGTCACTCTTCGCTATGCTTACAGGTAACAAGTGCGTGTACTGGTGCATCTAGCATACCAATCCTTATTCCAGACCTTTTCCTTCAAGGGTCGTCCAAAGCCCTTATAGAGTTGGTGACAACTGTTACGCCTCACTATCAAAACAGAGATGGTGACACCTTTCCATTGCGTTTGGAAGAAGATGCATTATAAAGTCATTTTTTGTTAAAAAAAATGTTTCAACGAAACATGTGTATTGAATGAATGATTTTATTTACAAAAAAGGTAATTATAAAGCCTAGGGGCTGATCTGATAGTCTTCGAGTGCGTCAAAAGGTTGCGGGTGGCAGGTTGACCTCTAGGTACACTTCTTCGTAATTTAGTCATGGATGGTGTATTGAAAAGTTGTTTTTTTTGCATAATTCGAGTCTAAAATCCTCGTAATTTTTTCATTTTTCTCTGTTCTGCTGTTGTGATGTGGGAAGTAGATATGCCTGTGGATATTCCACTGAATGAAGATTGGTCGTCCGTAAATAAAATCGACCGTTATAAAAATTTCCCCCCCTCCTCCGTCACCGAATCTTTCCGCTCTCCACTCAACTATTTCCTCATCAGGTATGTGTAAACCTTCATCTACTTATTAAAGTTCGAGTCCCTTCAGTAGCGTGCGGTCTGTGACAAAGCTTCTGAAATATTAATTACTCCTAAATTTTGAAGTGTGTCTCATTACTCTTATATTGATTGCAGTGTGTGCAATCATCAAACTTGCACTACCTGCATGAAGAAGCTAATTTACTAAATTGTAAAAACGTGTCAGTTATTTCAGGTTAAATATTAGTAATCGTGGCGAAATGAAATTTCCAGCTTTGACATTCATTTATGATTTTCATTTCTCATGCAAGCGTGCTATTAACAAGAATTATTATGGAACTCTTCTCGGTAAACTTAAATATTTCAAAAGATTTAAGAATTTTTTGTCGAGCTACATATTACCTACATCACACTTAACTATTGAGTTGCTGCATTGCCTATTGTGATCTCGTACTGTTCGCGGGAATAATAACGGTTCAAATCGATCCACTCCACATTTAATTTTGCTAAACTTCTCTTTCCTTGTCGAAAGGAACCTAATATTCGGAAGCTCTTACCATATCTCATAAGTCATATGCAAAATAAATCAACCTCACATTTACTTGGAATATTCTGTCTGCCTCCCTGCGATTCCCATTCAAGGTCTTGTTGACCTTGTAAAATTAACGCAGTAGGTACAACAATGGCCTCTCAAATATCGCCGATGTTCTCCATACACTTGGGTCTTTGGCGGCAGAGTAAATCTCTTGCCTGTTAAATTCTAGGTTGTTGGTTCGAGTCCCGCCTGGGAAGGGTATTCTTTTTCCAGAGGATGGATGTTTATTAAGTTCATTCAGCAAGTTGTAGTAGAGGACTTGTAAGTCCTGAATTCCTTGAGCATATAAATTTATGCGCAATTTAATTTCATTTAAACGTTATAATTCCATAATCAAACCTTCCTGGCGTGGATCCCATTCAGAAGTGATGTGTTCCAAGTTCTAAAACGTTTTGTTTTGCTATGGTTTTATTTTGTGTTGTCATGTAATAATGAGTTTTCATCGTTTACCGGCTGAGGTGACCCTTAACGGTGCATCATGGTCAATTACTGTGATTGTATTGTCAGATATGGCAGTAGTCTTTGATCGAGGGAAACCAAGATCTAAGGCGATAAACGAAAGCGGTATGCAAATTCATTGTTGCAACATGCATAAGGAATGAGGGTGAAGTATAATTAAATATTATCATCATTATCCGTCAATATTCCTACTCTGGTTGGCTTTACGCAGCCCTCCACTCAATACTTCTATCGGACAACCGCTTCATATTGATGTAGTTCATCTCTTTTACATCTTCACAACTTGCTCCATACATCTCATACGAGGCCCGCCTTTTCCATTCTTTCCGTTCACTTTTCCCTCGACGATTGTCTTTATCAGGCCATCGTGTCTTAAAATATGGCCGATAAAGTTGTCCCGTCTTCTTTTTAGAGTTTTCAGAAGACTTTTCTATTCTCCCACTCTTCTAGAGTCTTCTTCGTTTATCACTCCGTTGATCCATTTTATCTTCATCATTCTTCGGTAGCACCATGTTTCAAATGATTCCAGCCTTGACTTCTCTTGCTGTTATCGGCCATGATTCGCTGCCATGTTATTAGCATGCTCCAGACGTATGTTCTAATGAAATGTTTCCTCACATCCACGCTTGTATTATTATAGTAGATATAAGCAGAATCTTCTTTTGGTAAAATGCCCTTTTCACCTGGGCTATTCTACTGACAACTTCTCTTCTGTTTCATCCAACAGTGGTCACTCGGATTCCTAGGTAACAGTTCTCTTCCACCTCCTCAACTTTTTGTTTTCCTAGCTCAGCATTGCTGTTGGCTTCTTGTATCATACTGCATGCCGATAACTTAGTTTTATTTTATTTTTAACTCCAGGTGATACCTGGCCATTGGCATTTCCGTATTTCCTAGTAACCTCTTTAAGACTCTCTCTTGTTTCTGCCATGACTTCTATGTCGTCGATGAATCGCAGCAACCTGATTTTCTCCCATGAGTATTCATTCCCGAAGACATTTTTTTGAATTTCTGGATGGTTCTCTCCATGTAGGCATTGAATAGTACGGGAGACAGTGCACAAACTTGTCCAATACTTTTATTCTTGCTTGTCTACTTCTTGGTTCTGATTTGTTCACAGCCATCTGGTTTTTATAATATTGTCTAATAGCAAAAAAAAATTCCCAATTAGATGCACGTATGCATCCAAGGTTAAGCGAATAATGTCCTCTAATGAGGACCCTTTAATGATAACAGTGGCTTAAAACTCACAATTGTGACTTACCAGTTAAAATGTTTTCTCCTGAGAGTCAGAAATGTGACCTCATGAAAGTCACAAATGTGGCCTCATGGAAGTCACAAATGCATCCTTGGAGTTACAAATATCTTAAAACGACCTTAACGTGTCCTTATAAGACCCACTTATGGGTCCCCAAGAATGTAAAAGATGTCTAAATAACAGCCTGGCCATCATAAATGTGTCCATAGAAATCTTAATTTGGTCATGCAGGTCACAATTGTGACCCAAGAGCAAAACGTATGATCTTATGTAAGCGTAAAATGTTTCTTGATGAAAACGGATATGTCCTTAAAGTAATTTATATGACTTGAGGATCACAAATGTTCCCTTATAAAACCCACGTATGCGTCCCAAAGTAAGTCAATAATACATCCTAATGAGAGCCCGGCAATAATAAACGTGGTCTAAAAATCACAATAGTGACCTGCAGGTGACTATTATGTCTTAGGGAAAGTTACGAATGGGTCCTTTTGATTGTCAACACATGTCATTAGAGTCTATAATGTGATCTGAGGGCCACAAATGCGTCCTGATGCGTACCCAAGTATGCGTCCCAAAAAGAGATAAAATGTTTAATGGTCCTGGCTTCTGTAATCCTACTGTATACGCATAGTGCGAGTGTATGCTGATTTTCTTCCCGTGGATATTCACTCCCGATGTCGTTTCTTTGGCTTCTTGGATGGTTTTCTCGATGTAGACATTGAATAATACGGGAGACAGTGACCAGCCTTGTCACACTTCCTTCTTTATCCTGGCTTCTCTACTGCTGGGTCCTGATTTGATTACAGCCACCTGATTTTCATACAAGCTACTTCGGTCATTGAATGATACTCCAGTTTCTTTCAAAGTCTTCCTATATGTAAATATATGAAAATGAAATGATGCCGATTTCTTCAATCGAGTCTGGTTTTAGGCCAGATCCTTATCCCTTAAATAAATGCTAAGCCGTTTGACTTCAGGTTCTCCTAAAAAGCTTTGGGTTCGGTTTAAGCTATAAAATCAAATATTAATTATGTCAGTTTACGTTTAGAGACTACTAGAACATTTTTGAAGCACCGATTATGACTACAATGGGTCTTATTACTGTTTTTACTTGTGAAATCTATTAAAACATCGACTCTGGCCGAGAGATTCCTTCCTACATTGCGTAATACATGCCTTCAATACATGAATATACTTTAGTGCCATTTTTTTTATGCTTGGATAACTAAATATGGGTTTTAACCTATCATTTAGCTTCAAATCTCCATTTTCAGCCACACATATGTTTTCCCAACATTTTTGCATAAGAACTTATAATTTCGAAAGGGAAAATTTAGCAATTTATTTTATAGTATTAATGGGTGAGCATTTTAAATATCTGGCTTTGTTGCGGTCGTTATAATGATAAATTTGGCTCAATCAAATAAACGGAATGATATTTGAAAGAATTAAAAACATCCACAAGTTTAAGTTAATATAGCACTTATTATGGCACAAGATATCAGGAAAGTATACGCTCAAGTTAGGGAATAAATCAAATGCTTTGAAACCTTTGATATTTTCATAGGTGCAGAAATCTTTGAAAAGGACGGAAATGTATAAAGGACTTAACTTTTGGGTCCAAGCTAAAATATACAATTATATAAAATAAAATTTCATTCTAAATAATATTTAAAGGGTGAAAACATCCGTGTGCAAAGAGTGAAGAAAAATGGAAATGTGTAAAAATAAAAAATCTGAAATAGGGCTGCAACCCGGTATTCCGAAACCGTTATTTTGTCGTTATAATATACATATTATATTGAAACAATAAGTGGTCAACCCTTATGCAATGTTCACATTTCCTACGTTCAAAACCGACCGTGTTAACTTGGTTGGCAACATGCTGACCTGGCAACTCTAAAGTCGCGGGTACAAATCCCGCCGAGCTTGGATGTTGTATTTGTTGCAGTATAGGAAGTCCTTAAGTTTGATATTATCTTAGCCGTTTGAGCACATACAAACCCTACTTTTTGATCGTATTTTTGGAAGTCTGAATGAACGACGGCCAAATACTGTGGAATATTTTGCGAAAATGTGCTTTCTTTGTGGAAAATTTACAGCTTTGATTACATGTCCGTATGCAGTTTAAAGCATAGAATATAATGGTTGTTAATTAAAAATAGTTCAATTTGATTAATTGGCATTAGCATTTTGAAAAGGAGATGTCCTCCCATAAAAATTGGAAGATATAATAGTAGTATCGACTGAACGCTTGTCTTTTTGTGAATCCATATTCCTCCAAAATATTCTTAAGTTTTTTTCATGATAGACACACCATCATCTAGTCGTATTGTGGTTAATTCGCAAGCATAGCGGTTTCATTGGATTTTTATCTGATGTTGCAGGATAGGAAATTAAGAAGTCCTATGATCAGAAATTCCTGATAAGCTTCGACTGTTCGTTTTTATTCATGCTGTCCGTGTTTTGAATTCTTCACCGTCTCACTGACGGTGGACTTGACCCCCAAACGAATTATGGGACATTTTGGGACACTGCTGTGACCCATGCGCTTATTGAAGAGTCTTGCTCTTATCTAAGTCATTTGAGTTTTCCCCTGCTATGGCATTTAACTTGGAAAAAAATCTGTATATCCCCGCTGGTTTCTGAATGATTATTGGGCGTATGAAAATGAAAACATGAACCGATATTAGCATTCCTTTGCAATATTATGTATTTCACTGGGTCTTAACGTAAATGAGATTGTTGAGTCCTTCATATACACAAGAGAAGGCAAATTATGTTAACCATATAAAATGATGTATAAAACTATTTCACAATACTAGGTGCAAAATTGTATATTATTATAATTTATCTTAATGGACGAAATTCATCCACATACATCATTAGAACAGTGCAGCATTAACTCTGGATTGAAAAAAATTGATCAGAAGTGCAAATTGTTATTCATGTATTTACAAGGATCAAAAAATTGCAACTAATGGGACGATTCGTTGCTAAGTTATACTTATTATTGGTTCGATACTTAGTTACAAATTGCTGGAGTTTTGCGTTTTGAATGTTCATGTATTTTATTTTCACTCCATTAGATTAATTACAGGATGTTACTTCACTTAAAATTCAATTTAATTTTACCGTTTTCATTTAGTTCTTTACATATCCTCTGTCTCTAAAAGATTCATTTCTTCTCTTTATGTTCCGGTTGCAGTGAAAAATACGTAGTAGTTTATTTGCATTCATGAAACCCAATTGGATTGGTTGCTAGTATTAGTTAGGTTGAGATAAAGGGTTATTTTTAGAAACCGCAAGGAAATATCTTGAGCTATTATGTCTAATCCTCGGAGAAATTATGGAAATCCTGCTAATTTTGGATAACCATTGAGGACATCGGGTAAAACTTCAGCCTAGTGCTTGGATAGTGATGAATGTAATAATGCATTGAATGGACATCAGTATCTTGAAGAAATGAAACTGGATAGTTAAGCACCAAAATAAAATAGAGCCCAGTTGTGTTTTATGAATTCGAGAATATCCCAATATATGGGGTAATCACGTTAGCATCCGAAAGGTATCTCCCGTTTTTATTTATTTAGTGATATCATGGGAGTAAATACTAAGGAAGTAAACGCTACAAAGTAATAATAATTGTAATACAGAGATTAGCATTGAGATTTGAGAGGTTAAAATCTGGAAGTAAACACATATTTAATATAATTGTTAATGGTAATACATTCACATGTATTTTTAATAGAAGATTCGCCGGGTTTGTGAGAAACATCTCTTCTTTTGGTGAGCACAACACAAAATGTGATATTATCGGGATATATTTCCTATGAAGCATTCGGAGGGAAAGCTTTTTCTGATGACTCGAGACACATGAGTGTGTGACCGAGTATCCGTATCAAGATTTTTATTGGAAGATTTATACTATCCTAATGACGCAATAAATAAGCTCTCGAAAAAATGTATAAAATTTCTCTTTTCCCCTCGCGATATTCAATATTTCCACAATGTCCTTTAATTTTCAGATAGAAAGTCATAGCTGCTTTAACGCTCTCTGTTTGCTCATTTTGCTTACCCTATTGCTGCAAAATTAACTGTCGATATTCTTTGTCAACTCATTGGATGTAATGTACTTACTTATATATTTGTTGAAAATTATGTTAACGCTCATCAGGATACAAAGGAAAAAGATTTCAATAATTAGGATATTTTACTCTCAGTGCCTATGATTGTAATACAAGCAGCAGAAATTTAACCAAAGAAGGAAGTGATTGTATTGGTAGTTACCTGGAATGCCAAAGGCTTACTTGGGGTCGGTATGGTTTAAACTATTAATCAATAAATCGAAGTAGGGCAGGATATGATAGTTCAATTGAAGCAGAATCGTGATAGTTTCTATTGAAGAATAATGCTGATCACAGGGCCGATGTTTAGGTAGTGATTTATAGTGGTGTCAGTTAGTGTCAGCCAGGTGTAGCCTAGGCAATGAATAACTAGGTAGAGGGTTGACATCCCAGAATAATTGAATGACGAATTATTGATTGAAGTAGGAAAAATAATCTTGACCAATTTCATCATAATCCAAGAGCATGTTTATAAATCTAGTCATAATAAGGAAGAAATATCCGTTGGGAATAAATGGTTTAGGTACGCTTTTTCTTTGTGGGTACTGGAACGAGTTGGTGTGTAAATGGAGGAATGAGGTAGGGAGGTAAGGAATGAGAAACGACTGCTATCATTATGCTGTCGATTTTTAACGAAACAGCCCAGTGATCACAAGCACCTGGTTTAAACACCAAGAGAGGTGTAGTAATACGCGGGTGATGACAAGAAGTGTATGAAGATTCCAATCAGTTTGCATCGTGGTTAGACCAAGATTTAGGAACGGCGTAATTATCTGTCATAGTTTCCCTTGGACTGATGCCGATACGGTTCATAAGCTAGTAGTAATGATGAGTTACGTCAAATTCAAATTGATTAGAAAAGGGAGGATTGCACGGGACCGTAATGCACTGGAATTAGATAGGGTAAATTGGGAGGAGTACTCAGGAGTTTGCAGAAAAAAGTCAGAGTGAGATTAGGGGTTGGATTGTGAGAGCCTTAGATATGGAACAGGGAAATCCTAAGAAATACGCATAGAAGCAGCAGAATATAAGTTAATTTACATAAATAATCAAGACTAATTAAGATTAATTATTAGTTAAGAATAATTCACTCAGTTATGAACAGGAAAATAGGTATACGATCTGGTCAAAAGTATTCAAGAAAGAAAGAGATGGAGGAATTCAAATGCAGAGGAAGGAAACAATAATTCCAAGGAATTAAATATAAAAAGGCTAGGCGGAAAACCAACAGTCTAATGGAGAGAGATGGAGGAATGAGGCTTTTGATAATAATCAGAAAGATGAAAAAGTGGATGAACGATATAGGAAAGTGAGTTAGAAGGAGTCCAACAAGGATGAGAAATGACAGGAAAATTGTTGACAGATTCTGCATAAATTCGGCCAAGGTGAAATGAATATGCTAATGAGGCTTTTGGCAAACATGATAGGACACTTGAATTTAAACTACGTAGTAATATAATATCAATCGTGACAGTATGGGCCCCTGAATACCTAAGAACGTCAAAGAAAAATAATGATGAGGAAATGAAAATAAGTAGGGATGTCAGAGTTAATCCACGGGTATATACCCGTGGAAGTACTGACAGTTATATGGAGAAACAAAACGGAAAGATGACGCTAATCAAGGTTATTCATACGATATATCAAGAAAGGGTGTAAATGAAAGACTCGCTGCGGCTAATTTTGATACGCATCCCGTAAAAGACGAACGGGAAATGTTTCCAGCACAGAACTTAATTTGATTATTCACGTGGCAAAAGAAAAGGGTAGGCTTTTCAATGTTGTAGGCTAGCTGGGTTTTCAATGTTATAGACTTGCTGATGACAATTAAGGATTCTGGAAAAAAATGTGAACCTTTTGGCACCAAAGTGGTTACGCGATAAAAATAGAGAAATATTTAATATGGCTGCTACATCATTTTTTCATCTTCAGCACTTTGAGAATGTGTTAGCAAGAATGTATTTGAGGAGGTTAACGAATGAATTGCAGAAGTTAGGAGCGCAATTGAATTGTATAGCTACTATCAGAATCATTACCTCCATTGAACATAGGTTAGGAGTCGAATATTAAATTGACCAGCATTTGACAGGAGAGAGAGGCATGGATGTTCGTCATTATATTTTTTCTTCACTTTATCCCCAGATATTCACGGCAAGGGAAGGAAGTTTAATAAATTACTAGGCGAATGAACTTAGGCTAGATTTAAAGGTAATTCAAGCATTATTATGTTCATATAGGGGCACGCTCTCCGTAGTGTTAGAGATGCAGCGTCTAGTATGTTGAATGGAGATCAATCACTGGAAATCAAAGGTAAAGGGATCCTCAAAGAGTAGCAAAATTAGAGTAGTGTTAAAGTTGGCGAGAAGTAACTAGGTCAGATGAAACTAGTCGCTTACCTAAAAGAAAAATGGTGCAGCAATAGGCGGAAAATATAGGCTGGCCTAGTGAACAAACTTAATGGGATAAATTTGAGAGACTTCGAAGAAAAACTTAGTTAAACCTCAATGAAGCATGGTAGATTTCCTTTTGGAATGTGAATGGACGAAAATTGGTCGAATTTGAGAATGAAGGAGAATGAAGAGGGTTATCTAGTTTTAGAATAAGGTAAATGAGGAAACGAAAAGCATTGTAAGAAATTGATTGAATGAAGACTTTCGAATAGTGTGACAAAAGAAGATAAGAGGACATTTTGTGGGGCAACTGAATGATGAGAGGGTTATTGAGTGAAGAATGTTGGGCAAATGGGGAAGATGCTTCAGAGGATGAGGAATTATCGATGTTATGATGGCAGGCAGAAGGTACACGGATTAAGAGCAGGAATAATGTAGGAAAGATGGATGGTCTAGGGAATGCGTCGAAAAGGGACTAAAATGGGTGGATAGTCGCATGCAGAGACTAATCACAAACCTAATAATGTAGGTAGAATAATAATGGTAATGACTGCGTATTTGATTTTGATTGACCACGGTCAAAGCACAGTAAACATGCGTAGGTTATCCGCTGCTTTTATGAAATAAAGTGGTTTTGGACCTGGGGATAGTTATATTATCTACCTAATTAAATTTTTCTCTTGATGGCAATGAGTCAAAAGGGCTCAAAGTCCCACATTACCATCCGATGATAAAACAAGGGATCTCTAGCCGCATGGAAATCGCTTTCATCATATCCATCAACGTATTGCTTTGCCAAGAATAATTTGATTTCATTTGTAACACCTCCATGTAATTTATCTGGATTGTGAAAACAGTACGATCCTTATAACTCTAGCAAAGTGTCATGTTGTTTTTTTTTTGCAGAAAATAATGGAAGGGATTTGCATAAAAGAAAATCACAGTATTCAGCAGCACTACTCATGCATTTTATTTTGGCCAAATTGCTTTGTAATATTAATAAAGCATTATCAATTATTCATGCTCACATGCCTTTTATTCTTATTCTCACCCAAAATGTATAAAAGTATCAGACACGGACTACCTGTAGATATATCCACAAAGTATTGAAGCCAGAGGAATTGCACATCTCAGAAAACATGGGATATATGAATTTACAGTTTTTAATTCATGTTCGACGAGTAAGCAGAAGAAATTATTAGCTAATTGGCATAGTTGAAATTATATCATTATCCTTCATTTTCTGATGAGTTTCCCTTCCAGCAATTTGTGCGTAGGGGCGTCTGATTTCTTCCGCAAATAAATATCGCAATGAACCCGCAGCTATTTTCCCCAGCCATAATGAAACCACTTATCTATTTCCTTCAATAATCGCGAAATCCGTGGAAGTCATTAACCTAATTCTACGATCATTTCACGAACGTTTTCTTTTTTTGTTTCAGGACCTGGAGTTATCCCCAATCCCTCCCTTCCCTGCGGATCCAATAATTATTTTACCCTCGCTTTTCCATCACGTGGGATTCAAATTCGCCCCCCTCCCGACGAGTCTTTATCCCGCTGCCGAGGTTTAGGTGGGAAAAGTGGAGACTGAAATGTGAGGAGGGGAGGGGGTTGATGGGAGGTGGAGGTGGGGGGGGGGACTTCTTCCCCCCCTCCCCCGCCAGCGTTATCACTCCGTATGTGCGGTGTGTGCGAGGCGGGGCCTGCTCTGGCCGTCGGAGGGGAGCAAACGCCGCTTTCGGCTTTCAGATGTCGCCTTCGGGAGCGCTCGGCTCCCCGCCCCACTCCGCCGCAAACCAACAGGGTCCGCCCCCTCCCCCTCCCGCCCCTCCCTCCCCCGCCGCCCCTCCCCCCTTCGGAGAAGCGTATACATATTGCCCGCGCTGTTCCTCGCCGGAGACAGTCTGCCGCGGATCTTCACCGGAACCACTGGCTCCAGGCTCCCTCCGGGGGTGCGGCAAAGTTTTTTGGTCAACGCACGGCGGGCGCGGCTGTGGAGGACGTGGTGAGGCGGCGGCGGTGCGCCGCGTGCGGACGGCGCGGAATTCGGTGAGTAAGCCGCCCAATGGATTCCACCCCTCCGCGGCCTCGTGGATACTTTTCACGTGTGTCCCCTCCCGTTCGAATTCCGAGCGGTAAAAGTCTCCGCGACGCGTGTCCCGCGGGACGGTCCGTGTGAGTTGGACGTCCGTTTGGTCGCTCGGCATTCCGGAGGTTGTCTTCCGAGTTCGCGGTTGTTTCGCGGTTCCTGCTTTTGGCGCGGCGGAGGAGTGTGTCCGAGTTGGTTGACAGTGTTGTTCCGGTGTTGTTATCGGGATCGTATCAGCGCGAGCTGTCGTTTCGTAAAGGGCTCGCGGATCAAGGAGTGAGATGGGATGACTTCACATGCAGGAGAAATTAAAATGTGTGAGCATGTTTCATTCTTATGCGGTGAGCCGGTGAAATTTGTGGATCAATTTTGGCAGGTCACAAAAGACAGGAATTTTCATGTGCTTCGGTTGCTGCTTATTTCGTTAGGGTTTTTCAAATTTTGTTTGAAAGTGGTTGCTTCTCTTAGGAGAGAAATTAGCGTCAAGTAAGTGCTTGTCCCGCAAGTATCTATCCGTGGATGGATCACTGGATGTTATTTATGGATGATTTAAATACATATTCATAGATAAAGATCAATGGATATAAATCTTAAGTTAAGACAGCTCCTACATGTAGATTGACGAGCTGTGATTCCGGTCGTGCAAATAGATATTTTTAAAACGTTCTCCGTGCTAAATGTCGGACTTTCTAAAGCTTACTTGCATTCTAGCTAAGTGTATGGGGTTTCCGCGGTCTTTTTATAAAATCATGCAATGTTGCGATAAAGTCTCCATTATATCACGTGAATTCAGTGACTGCTAATCTTTATAACAGCGCGCTGCCGTTGTTTCCGAAAAGGTTTTGGCGCAGCGAATGTGTCACATTTTGGCAGGGCGGCCGAAAGCACGTGGCCTCCATCCCCTCCGCGGTCTGCGGGCCCGATCTCACCGTCAAACTCGGCGCCGGCCGCCGCTCAGTTGATTTCCACCGTCCCGGCCGCAACTTTGCGGCGGCGGGCCACTTGATTTTTCTTTCGCTACGGAATTATACCGTGTTAAATGGAAAAAAATCAAATTGTCCTCCCGCGATTATTTCCTTCTCCGTGGAAATCTTTTCGCATCGTTTTTTTGCAAAGGTATCTGCGGAGCTATAATTCAAATATATGGCCCGGTAACATTCGGAATTCGGGATTGAAGAATTTTAAAGGAATTCTGTGTGGAGAGCACCAGCAATTTTAATGAATATTATTTTATGAGCAACGGAAACTGGAATTTATGAGTCTACGAGATATTTGAAGATTTTCGATGAATCTCCTAGCAGCCAAACTCTTAAGTAGCGTATGTTATTCGACAAATATAAATGAATGGATTAATATTGAAACTCAAATCCTTATTCTACGCAATCACCATGAACATATTAGTCGTCACAAACAGTTCGCTGGTTAAAGTCAATCATAATATTTTGAATTTATCCTTTTAGGTACGCCTAGTAAAAAATTACGTTTAGTAGTTGTGGGTGTTTTTTTTTCTATGGTCTTCCATTTTGGGTGGTGTGGTTTGGTAGTAGGTAGGAGGAAAAGTCTAACCATATTAGGGTCAATCTCATTTTATATCGTACTTTAATTTCGTTTTCCGATGTTTTAATGTTTTCCAGTTCGGTCGAATGAGTAATATGGCGAAATCAAAAAAAATCTTGATATTTACGGTAATGGACAAGGAAACGTCCGTGGCTGATGTTGAGAGGTTGTGGCGTAAAATTTCATTGTGTGATAAGATTATGTGTAACGCGACAGAGAATATTTATCTTTGATGATTAATGTAACTATTAGTAGTTTTCCTGGGCATAAGCAGTGGCACATTAATATGGTGTGTTTCTCATGTGGCAACGGTAGAAAATAAAATCAGTTTTGTGTAATATGCAGCGTGTGGCTCCTTAGTGTTTTGAACTATTTCCCAGATAAAGTTCGAAGAACTTGCATTTTGCTCTCCATTTGTTGGAAAAGATATTATTCTTATAGGTAGGCATATATTAGGGTGAAATATTCTTTGTGGCGCATATTTAACTTCTGAAATAACATTTATGGGTGTTTTAAATCTAATGCTTGAAATGTTGGATATTCACTTTATAGCTGAATCTCCCAATTTAATATTTTCCATTGAAAATACGTTGGCTTCAGATCGTAATTTAGATATCGAATACTTCCTGACTCTAGGTTTTGATAAGCTCTTACATTTTCTCATCGCGGCCAGTCATACCGTTGATTATTGAAACTGCCTGAAAGATAGTCCTCTAAAACAGATATATCAGTCTGCTGCAAGTAACTGAATGAAAGAATTAATCGGGAGCTGTTTGCTTACTTATGAATATGGTCGTAGTTACCGAGTTGAAAGAAGCAAACCTGCAAATTTCTTCTACGCTACCAAGAATGTTAACCCTTTTATCATACTTTTTATAGTCACGTTTTTGTTTTGATCATAGCTGGTACATGTTGGTGATGAACTGAGCAACTAACTTGGGCTAAGATAAATAGCGAGGATGTGGTTACATACCTGGGTAGGAGTGAGTGGAATTTAATTGAAGAGGCGTCCGGTAAACATTCAGAATATCCTCTCATTTGGGTCAGCAATAACGGATGGTATTGAAGAAGAATGCTGGAGATGATTTGAGGAACAATGAACCTTCGAAGGCCACCTGAATCAGCATAGGTAGATTGGCCTCCCAACATTCGAGAAATCCGAAAACGGTGAAATTAATCAGAGACGGTTGAGCTGCGGCATAAGTCCGTCCATTGACCAATAGTGTGCTCCAGGCATTCCATTTCTCTCGCAATATTTGAAATGAAATAACAAGATGAGGCGAAAAAATAACACATTGTCCAAAAAAAATTCCCTAATTTTCATCAAGTCATTTAATATGTATTTCATTTACTACACAGAGAACAATAGTATTCGAAAGTTACTGAGGGAGTTACCACCTGGACACTGACCTATGTCAACTCATTGACTATCTCTTGAAACGTAGTAATTCAAATTCTTTAGCCTCTCATTCTACCGCATTAAGCACGAATTATAGTCTGCAGATAACATGTTCAATAAATTTATAACTCGTGATTATTTTTCCAACAGTGTAGCAGTAAATAATGTATTATTAGTTCACGATCAGTTTCTTTCAGCATTACTGATATCCTTCGAATTTACAAAACATATCTCCAGGCAAACTTGTAGATGGTAGGGATCAGCATACAACTGTGTCTACATTTTGAGTGTAGTCCCATTCAGCTGTGCCCATTTAATGATCACTTTTCAATATTTGGGTTTGAATACACTGCTGTCGTCACGTATATGCAAAAGGATAATTTTGACGATACTTTTCACATTCCGGGCTTAATTCTAGGAAGTAAATTTACCGTGCAAACATTCTTTTTGGAGATATTATGGCTATTTTTAGTTTTACCGAACAAAATTCAGATAATGGCTTAATATTTGTTGAAAGTGATAAATATATCCTGTGTATAAAATGACTGATTGCTAATCCAATTACCATTATTGTGTCCGGGTGACAACTGAGAACTCTCTGGAAATTAAATATACAAGCCGTATGCGATATTCAAGAAAACTAGAACATTCTAGAAAATTGCAGATGGCGCTGGGTGAGGAGCACTAGTGGATGTGGTTTTGCTAGAAACTAGGTGTACCGTTTGTTGAGATTTACTCGTTCGGTTGAAGCTAAACTGCGAGTTTGGCTCTTTATTCCAAATGCCAGAATCTCTTAATATTCCTTGAAGAACTTTAAGAGGCAAAGTAAGTTCCCTACGGAAATCCGCCATTTCTATTATGGAAACGGTTCTTGGAAATACCTCCCTCCGAATTCAAAGGTAAAATGAGAGCGCGAGCAAGGTTTAGCCTTTTTTATCGTGGAATCCCTAGAGGTCATTCTTCGAACCTAGAACAAAGTGAACATTTACCGAGCCGGTAACTCCAACTTTTGCGGAACCAGCTGAATTCCTTGATTTCTAGGCATGACTATTCTGTGAGTATTCGGTCTGAATGTCATGTTTTTATGAGCAGGTGAATCAGGTAAGCATAAAATTCAAAATATATGTATACTTTCATTACTTACATGATTGATTTTTATTTGTTATCCAGTTTAGACCTTCAATTTCAGCATACTGGAAGTAATTAATGAATGTTTGAGTTTGGGCCGTTCCGCCAATGATTCAATGATTCTTTCAATTTCATGGGATGCGACGATATAAATATTTTTCTTTCTCCTAAAGAAATAGTGTATTTACTTTAGTGCTGATTTCAGCGTGTGCAATGTGAAAGTATCGATTTCCCAATAATTTCTTTTTTGTGCCTAAAAGAGTCAAAGTAAATTTTTTATCTTGAGGCTTAAACTCACCTACAATACCCCGGGAAAGAAGGTCACAAGTTAAAATCCCGCTGATAACGATTTTGAATCTACCGCGAATGGCTGTACCAAGGCGGAAGGGGATTTAATTCCTATCAGCTTGCCTACCTTTCGTTTAATTACTCACAGTTATAGGCTTAGGTGATATGATACCAATTCCATTTTGGTGAATGTTAGCCGGAAAATTAAGGAATATCTTATGCACATCCTATACAGGAAATATAACTAATATAATGAGAATTAGTTCATCACTAAATGAATTACAACTAGTGGTACCCCAGTTTTTACGTCCTCCTTTAATGGAAGCTTTATTTTTGTAGCAGTGGTACACCTTCCGCGATATGTATGGGAGTATTTATACATTATTTAAAACTTATATTCATAGTCGTAAGAAAAAGAGTCACCGTGAATGGAAGTAAACGCTACAAAGGTATGATTTTAGCTTTGTAGCGTTACACACAAATTAGTCAAAATGGATCCAAATTTTTTTATTAAAACCTAAATTGCATTAAGTAAACATTAACACCAAAGATGGATTAAACGATTTCTAATTCTGCATAGCCAAATACGTTAAACAACTATACTGATATACCCTAAATAAAAACGTTTCACCCTACCAATGAAATGCTCGAAAAATCACAAAATTCATTGAACACGTTTTTATTTTTAGTGATCCCTTCTAGTGGTGCAGTTCACCGTACACAATTTTCCTCGGTTTGTTCGCCGCTTACTATTAGTATTCCACTATCATTCAATCACATTTTCATTCCATCTATTAACCATTCCTTTCGTTTTATAATTGGCCCCAGGGATTTTGATGCATTTTAGAGTACTGGTCTCGCATTTCATGAATCCTGGTTTGAATTTCGGGGACAGCCGAAGTTTTCCATTAGATTCCCTGCCCAGTGTATCAAGTGCTGTGTCTGTTGGATGGAGCATTGCATTGTCTCATTTGTACCTCTATTTGAAAGTAGGACAATGGCGACGCCAGGTCCTTCTTCACCGTTCTTTCGTCCCCTAATAGAATTACGTCTCCATGCAACTTATAACCCCATGTATCTGTGATTGAGCCAACTGTCACTGGCGCCCGTTACATTCCTCTCATCAAAATGAAGACTGTGAGAACCCGTATGTTTCTCTACTGTTTATATACTTGCGCCGGCTATGAAAGTGGAGGATATAATATTACGCGAGCTTGTTGTCTGTATAGCGAATTTCGTGTTCACATCCTCTGGCCTCGACAGCCAGGTCGTGAACATCCCGCCAAGTTCATTGTTGAGTTAATTGGATTTAAGATTAGGCTGCAATATAATATATGTAATTGGAGCATTCATAACCGTAGTGTATCACTGTTACTGTATTTCATCACCCTTGTATTTCTCTTCAATGAGCCGAATTCAGTTCATCGGGTTGCTCTGGTAGCTAGAATACTGGCTTCCCATCCCGTGGACTGGATTTTGAATCCCGGTACTGGCGGACTTTTCATTACCACTCCATCCTTGAAAGCCTCGTGGAGAGTACTTAAAGCCCAATACTCCGTCCGTCGGATGGGACGTTAAGCCGTGATACCCCTTGGCACCTTTAATTTTTCATTTTTATACCAGCCCCCTTAAAAGCGACCGACAGCTTTGGTCATTTGCCTCCCATTCCGAGGGCCTGGGTTCGGATCCCGACCAAGTTGAAATCTTCATTGATATACCAATCCCCATTTGATTACCTTTTAAAGACCAAATCGAGCTCATTGATCGGTTCGTGGAATGGGACGTTAAACCGTGAACATCGCGGACCCCATTCTTTGAATAGGCTAATGCCCACCCATCCTCTATTCCCTGAAATCTCCAACCTTTGCCCACTCACCAACCTATCCTCTCTGGCGCAAAGAGCCTCAGATGTCGGTCGCCTCTTCCAAACAACTACTACGAAGCGTGGTCGAATCACGACGGATTGGCTAGATTTTATCGCCGTAGGACGGCGGCCCGACGGCCTTCCGCTTCAGCCTTCAACTCATCACACGTAGCATGGGGAGGAGAATCCGGGGCGTCGGTGAGGCTACGTCGACGAGCGCAAATGAGGGGCTCACCAACTTGTTTGCACTGAATGTCTGCTCGGGATGCATAAAAAGTAGGAAGGTCTCCGCGTGGCGGGCAGCACTGTACGCTACCCTAAA
Organism: Platycnemis pennipes; assembly: GCA_933228895.1. Lineage (NCBI taxonomy): Eukaryota > Metazoa > Arthropoda > Insecta > Odonata > Platycnemididae > Platycnemis > Platycnemis pennipes. The sequence goes on along the minus strand of OW121846.1, from coordinate 64,548,756 downwards.
GAGACTTGGGAAAGATGGTGCAGGTACATAAAGACATCAAAGGAAATTGCTCGGAAAAACAAATCATGAATTATTTACTGAGCGGAAAGAAGAATGGAAGGGATTTTGTCTCCAGAAAGAATACATTTGTATTATTTAAGTTAAAAAGTTATCAGTGTAGATTTCAGTGTCCCCTCCTCGGAGAGAAGAGTTGTTGAAAGCAAGTTTTGCGGCCATCAAGAACCTTCGTACACACACACACCGATGTATAATCCTCTTGGTGATTGTTTTTTCAACTGAAGCCCTTTGCCAACCACTCCTTGCTTTTAGACTTTCGGAGATCCTGCACCCATCGCGGAAGGATTTGTGTATGCAAATATACCCCTGAAGTTTCAAAAGGCCACAAAGAAGCTCGAACGGCAAGGAGATTCAAATTTAGTGAAATTATAACTCGTGGATAATACCCAGCTGTTTAAACTCTCACAAAATGCTCCTCTAACCCGATTAACAATTAAAAGTTTGAAATTTAGGATGAATTCTCCGTGTCTAAAGGGAACTCATTTTATTACCGCGGATGTGTGAAGCATTGCCACGAGTTTCAATATTATGTTAGTTTTTGCAGATTGAAGGTTTGAAGCTGGTCTGTTTCCCTCACTCTATTTTTAGGGGTTGGATTCGTGTGATCGGTTGGTTGGCTATCAAGGGGATGTGGATGTGTTTGATGGGATCGGAAACTGGTGAGCCTAGTACCCGGGCGTCCTGATATAGATCGCTAATGAGACGGAAGAAATGAAGATTAATTAGGCACGAGGGAAACTGGCGAGAACGGAAATTAAAATATTCAATCAGAGACGGATAGAAGAGGAGCTTGGATATTGCCATCCGTCCGTTACTACATGGTTGTTGGAAAGGTTGTTTTTCTGCGAAAGTTCATTGGCTTCTAAGGCATAATAAAAAATGTGTTCCATGAGGCTCAGAATACGGTTTTTGCTCGTATAAAATTTTTAAATTTACATTTTTACAGCATGGGCTACACAAGTCTTTGAAAATGGCAGATATGAAAGCGATATTCAAATATTGGCACTTACGGAATTAATTTTATAAGAGAGAAATTCTGCATGAAACCATGGCATAACATGCTTAATCAATGCCAAGCACAAATGTGAAAAAGACGGCGTGTGCTCGTACATTTTATTACAAAATGAGATGTAATATAGATAGTTTTTAAAAGCGCTGAAATTTATCCATGAGTAATACTCCATTTCGCTCCTTGTGGAAAATGGTTGTGGGCTATTATAATGCATTTGTTTAACTGAAAACCCGGAGCCCAACCTCTTAGGAGTTTCGTAAAATATGACAATTTTCACTCTGAAGTACTTTTTTCACTTAAAAGAATAAATCGGGTTTCTGCATAATGCAGATAATCACGTTACCCATGCTTATTTCTTGTAACAGCATCATCAATATTCCCACAAAAGTAGTTCTCCATCGTAATCAGCTACATGTAAAAACGATTTCGGATTGGATTTGGTGTCAAAAACGGTCACTCTGGGAAAAGCGTCAGTTACAAACTTTTAGAATTTTGTTAAACTCTCAAAAGAAACTCCTATTAGTAGAACATTGCGACCCAGTTCATTGATGAAATTAATCCGAATTAGGTATTGATTCGATTTGAGTCGAAGGTATTCTTAGTTTGAATTTCTTTTGTTGGCCACGAGAGGCGAGGGGATATGATTCTTGAAAATGTGACTCTTCCGTTTAACTCAATGACTTCTAATAGAAGCTATTTTCAACTGAGTATAATTATTTATAAAGGAAGCTATTTCAATGCCAGCATCAATTCCCTGTATATTGGTTTAATTATCCAGAGTACCATATATTTTCATTCATTGTCTTCTGTTGAGATTGGTTCGCGACTACTTGAATGAAAGCAAAAATATCATTCCCACTCCACTGCATTTGATCAGCTATTTAATATACCATTTTGGCTAAAAAAGTCTAATCTGCCGAAAATAAGAATAGATATTGTTGAGAAAAACAAAAATATATAATTACTTTTTGCTGATGTCATCTCATTTCTCTTGGAAACCGTAACTTTAAATTTAGGAAGGAATTCATAATCGGGGTAATATGATGGCTAGCGAATTGGCTAGCCACTAGATGGGGTTGTACACTGTAAAAACTTTCATGTTCTTCGTGAAGAGCAAACTAATGCCGACGCCAAACGTTGCAATATAATGGGAGTTATTTTAATTTTTTTTGCGTTTTTTAAAGCTACATCAGAGTTATTACGAGAATTATTGATATCAAAATTGAATTTTCTTTCGTTTTGCAACTTCTCCCGCATAATTATGTAAAATTTTGGTTGCTGATGGTGGAATGGAGAGTGTGGGATTTAGTTTCTCCTTGCGAATGAATAGGAAGGTTTTCTGAAGTGGAGAAAAATGTGAGTGGTCAATCAGGGTGCCTTGCGTTTCCACCTCCTTAATCGCTTCGTGTACGCTCTTGGGTGGTGAAGCGCCCCGCGGTTCCTGCGGCCGAGTCGAGGCCGGCGGGCCGCACGGCCGTCCATTGCGGGTTGTCCAGGCCAGGGAAAAAGGGGCCAATCCCCGGAGGCCGTTATCCAACCCCTTCGACTCTGCTCCCCGCCCTACATTCCGCGGCGCTTCTATAATTCATCAAGGCTCCAAAATTATCGTGGATCGGAGGATAATTTATACGTTCCCGGATCCCAATGCCTAATCTGCTTCAGCGGCGGCGCCGGGCGCGACACTCCCACCTCCCGCTTTCACACACACAGAGCAATTCCTTCGCCCTCTCTCATTATCGACGCCGCTCCTCGCCCCCACATATACCGTCCTCCCACTCTTGGACACCGCCGTGATTTCGATGCCTTCACCGCACTCGACTTCGAGGTCAAATGGGTAGTACCATCTCGTCAAATGACGGAAAATGATTCAAAATCCCTAATTCATATTAGCGATTGCCTTTCGTCGGTAGGGCAACCATTGAAATATTTTTTTATTTTTTTTTGTTCTGTTCTGCGGGTTCTGTTGGCCCATATCCCCCTGGGATCCCAATAGGCATTTGCCTGTCATCAGGTTTCCCAGGGGCTGAACCAACAGAGCTTCACAAACATCCATGCCCTAGGTGGAGAAAAACCCACCCAGGCGGGACTCGAACCCGCGACCCTAGGATTAGCAGGCGAGGACTCTACCTCGTCACCACCTGGGCCTGCAATAATATAATAATGATTTAATATATAATAATAATGATAATATAATAATGATTTTAATTCCTGATTAGATAAATACAATTATTAATTATTTAGTGATTTTTCTGGAATATAGGTGCCAAATTGGACAGTATCTCCGTTTTGGGGTCACTGACTCGACCATCTCAGATGAAATACAAAAATAAGAACATAGAATAAGTCTGTTGCAACTACATTCACATAGATGCTATCATTGGTGCTGGATAATTTAATAATTAACCCATGGTTTGAAATGGTCTGGGGATTGGGTTGGTGTCATCTCCAGGGTAATGGCCTCCAATTCCGATGGCCTGGGTTCAATTCCCATCAGTGGAGGATTTTTCAGTGGTCCCTACTTGAGCGCCTGGTGGAGGGCATTTCAGGTTCAGTACTCCGCCCGTCGGATGGGACGTTTTAAGTCGTGGTCCCCTTGTCGCCTGTCGTAAAGAGTAGGCTATTGCGGACGCCGGGTTTCTCTCTACCCTTCCTCCGTTCCCTAAAAACTTCTACCATTACCCATTTACTCACCTAGGTATCCTAAATGGCGCAAATTACCTCAGCAGTCGGTCGCCTCCCCTGAATAACTAACTAGCTAACTGGATGTGGTCTCAGGGAAATTGCGTAACTGTTCTCAGCATGTTCATAAAAAATTAAGTAAAATACATAAGTATTACTGTGTCTGGAAGTTGAGACATGTCTAATCACTAGTCTACATTTTAGACAAGACTAATATGTCATCATCATCATAAGTCAACAATCCTAAAATTGGGTCGACGCAGTTTTCCACTTGATTGGCTAACCTCTTCTTAGGCTAATTTTTCTCTTTCATATCCTTCACAACTTGACCTCAAAGGTTCCTGATAATTGCATTTGAGTATCGAAGATATTTATCCAGCGTCATGCAATGCTTAAGAATTCCCGGTTGAAATGGTGAAAATTCTAAATGGAGGTTGTTTTATTTCAAATGAAGGGACATTATCTGTAGTTTAAATGATTATATCCATTGAACGGCTGATGAAAGAAATTGTCCACTCTAGGCACTACTATGTGACATTATAAACATTAATCCATCGCTGGAGTTAATAAATTTCTGGATCTCTAAAGATTTTGAATATCCTGAATGAAATTCTTTATTATCTTTAGTAAAACTTAGTGTAGTGTAAACCGTGTTATTATTTCTGCTAACTAGATTTATTTCATTTTCAAATTTGTTAAATAATTACCAATCACTTTGACACCATGATTTAATTGGTTATATCTCGACTAGTAACCAGGAAACCAAACCTGTTAAGTTTTTTCTCACACGATGATGAAGAAAGTGTCGTGATAGTTATTACAAAATAAATTCTCACATTTTATTTATTATCGGGGAATATTAGAAGTTTTTACACGCTTTTCTTAGAATATTCTTATAATATCCGGCGATGCAATATATCATAATGTTTTCATTGGCTTCGAGATGCTATTCATCGGTGATTCGCTATTCCTCAGAAATTTGGGTGCAGGTAGCGAGTGTTTCACGTCTGTGTGAAGATGGCAGGGAGAGTGGCCACCCGCTTGTGTTGACTTTGCATTATTTCAGAGGGGCTCCGGGCTACCATTGGCCGCGGATACCCTCGCCTCTGTTGATGCAATGCCTCCCCTCCACTATAGAACAACCTAGCTAACTCTTGAATCGAGTTTGCCATTCCATATCGGTAACTGCATGCTCCACTACATTGCTCAATAGATTCGGAGCACACAATTCCGTTATCAGGAATTGTCTGGGAACTTGACCATTGGCTATGACCGGTGGTCAAACAAATGACAAACCAGAGTATGCTTTACCACTTTTCGTTTCAGAAAAGAGTTGAAGCCAAAAAGCTTTCCACCGGACCCCGAGAGGAATTATTCCACAGGGGAATCTGATCGGTTTACTTCGAAAACAATCATTTCTAATACTCGCCTACACTTCTCATCATCACAAGTCAGCAGTTTTAAGATTGGTTTGATGCTCCACTCCAGCACATTTTCTATTGGCAAATAACTCCATATTACAATAATATTTCTACTTTAAATCGCTAACAAGTCTTTCGATGTATCTCATGTGAGCCATTCATTTTCCAGTCATCCCATTCACTTTTCTATGAACGATTGTCTTCATCAGTCGTACGTGTCCTAAGCTATGGTCCATAAAATTGTCCCAACTTCTTTTCAAAGCTTTTGGCCGGCTTCTCTTTTCTTCCACTCTTCGTAGCGAGTCAATATAATAATTTTATTCCTAACAAAAGGAATAGTGATTAGTTATTTTCGTTTTCATCATCAGATTGATCCAACGTGGAAGTTGGATCAATCTGATGATGTTTGGGGGAAGTGTGCGAAATTTATTGGTGTCCTTAATAATGGATGGGTATTTGGGTGTGTTGAGAGGCAAGTATATGTGGAGATCAACCCGGTGCAGTTATAAGGCCAATATAGGTAAGGCACCAAAGTGTCCTAAGTGTAACGCCCCATATGAAAGACAAAGTACTGCACGACATGCGCTCCGTTCGGAATTTGTAGAGAGTAGCGACCAGAATTCAAGTGAGAAATCTACCAACGCTTTTAACAACGGCAATTAACACCAACTACTCTGTTACAGAAAGCCAGTACTTCAGCTACCATAGGCAACCTATTGCCTGCCGAATTTGTAGAGAAGTTTCAGTCCTGATTGCACAACCATGATCGATGCATATAAGCATTTTGAAATATATGGACGCATCTGGTCTCATTTAAGTTATTCGTTACCCACAGTGTTGAAAATATTATTTGTTCGAGAGACACCTTATTATGTGGCTTATAGGAAACAGAGCGGTTTTGTTTCAAGGAAGGATGTCACGAAAAATGAGTACATTTTATAAGGTGTGGTACTCTGATTGTTCTTTCCTTTGTGTTCCCGGGCTAATGAATGTTTCATGGCCCATTGATTTATTTGGTGTAACCTCGGCATCCTGTACATCCGCGTGCATTTCCTTGGCTCGTTTCTTATCGTCCTGACGTGACTGGTTTGATCACTCCTCCCCCAATTCACCCTTTCGCAGGGCCAACCTGCCGTGTTTGCATCCCACAGAGACGTGTGCAGTGCCACAAATAAACACTCCTATCTCAAAACCCCACCTCACCTCCCCCCCACTCACCCCTCTCAACGAACCACGGCTTCCCTTCCACCGCTCATCTCTCCCAGCATCCTCTTCTTCCTGCCTGCCATGGAGGGGAGGGGGTGGGGAGGTGGAGTCGACTGCTTAATTTTCTTTATTTCACTTCACAAACAAATCGCGGTCTTTCCCTCTCTCATCTGCCGCGAATCGCGTTTATTCGCACTCGGTTGCGAGATTCCCTCGTTTCGCAATTTCCGCTGGGATATCTCGCAGCGAAGGTCTAACAGCTCAGCGTTTGTCGGACCGGACCGGTAACCGGCGGCGATTGTGGGGAAGATCCTTAACTGTTAAGTAATGGGCCTGGATGGCGAGCGCCGCGTTACATCTTTTGTCCGCACCCGGTGCAAGTGCCTTGAAGTTCATCGCACTTCGCCCGACTGTTTGCATCGCAATCCCGTAATGAGCATGAATTTTAGGGTATCAAGACTTATCTGTGTCTAGCTGTATACGTTTCATCCCGGAAGAAAAATCAAATCGCTTTAATGGATAGCGTGTCAAATTATTTAAGTTTCAGAAGTGCCATCAACTTACATCTACATCTACATAACACCCTGCAAGCCACCACAAAGGTGTGTGGCAGGGGGTGAATGGGGTCGTTTACCATATGTTTTTATTGCCGCATCTGATAGAATTTGTAAAATAAAAAGACCGTTATTTTTCCGTTTTCTGATCCGCCAATTATTTCTCGAGTTATAAGCGGCGAAAAACTGATGTTTCTAACCCTTTCGGAAAAGTGGGCGTGGTGCAACCTCTGACGTCATTGACTTCATTCAATCACAACTGAGCCCGCGAACCTACTTTGCCTTATCACAAAGGGGGGAGAAACAGCTGACTCCGCCAATATGAACGATTGCGACAGGATGTGTGCGAGCAGACCTTTCGAGAACCCCTCTCCACTCCCTTCCCTTCCCCTAAAAGCAGTCAAGGACGGGAGGAAAATGACGTCCGTGTTATCAAAGCATCTTTTTCGGTGGGGGTCACCTTTTGCTTATTTTAATATTTTATTTATTAGTGAATGGTTGTGGTGAGAAGATTAATATTTTCACAAAAAATCGTTTTTCGTTTCCATCTAACAGTTTCATGTACAAAATTGCGATTTCGGTTCCGAGTAAACGCCCCCATTCTCACCAAACATACACTACATATCATGCATCAAATAGGATTAATATTAATATATTAGTCTAAACTTCACTATTTAAAAAGATAAAATAGCAAAGTAAGCATGCAAAAACATGCTGTTAGTTGGGTTACCTTCAAATCCTTAAAACAACATGTAACTAACTACCTATGCTACGGATTGATTCACTACTATTGGACATATTTACCGCTATTTATATCCCTACTTGTACGAGAAAAGAAGGACATTTTGAATCTGTCAGTTCGGCAATCACTTTCTCTAATTTTGTAATCATGGTCCAGTCCACCATAGTAAGTTGGGGTTCGCAAAATATTTTTAACGTCATCCTTAAAAATATTATCTTGGAATTTATTTAAGTCTAAATTTCAACCTGCGATCTGGCAATGATTCCCATTTTAATTCATTTAATAGACTGGTTACGCTAGTATGGTACTTATAGCTACTATGGTAACTTATAGCAAGTAGTATAGTGTAGTTAGTATGGTAACTTTTAGCAAGATCAAAATGTAAAGGTTTTCATATGGCTGAGGGGCGCAATATTTTCTCTGCACTTGTCTTGCTTCCTCTGCATGGTACGGCTTAAGTGATAGGCTTCAACGCAAATATTACAGACGGCTTCAGATTAATAGATGCCATGACCTTTACCATGAGCCACGACAGAATGCTTTACTGTATTGAGTAGTTCTGAGAACGATGCAGGAAAAATAGAGGAATATCAAATACTTTGGACGTCCACTACGAGCATGTGGGTGATCGTATACCCAGTTGTTACGTGACGTAAATGCAATATTCCTGGTTAGAAAGAAACAGGCCATAAATCTTCTACCGTGCCAAATCTCTGTGCAAAGCCAAATATATTCAGGCTTGTGGATAGTGAAAGGAAAGGAAAATAGATGTACTGGAAGGAAGTGCAGTAAATAAAATTACCATCGTCCTTTTACACAGAGTTTTTAATGCACACCATGTTTCATCCCACAGAGTCATCTTCAGGCACAAGAAACATTTTGCCGAAATATTGGATATTTTAATTAAGGAGGTTGGCTCGCGACTGCGTGAGTCAAGTTGTCAGAGGAATCTTATTAATTTAAGTACGAGTATATGCCTGCTAAGTGATCCTTACTTCACAAAGAAAATTACCTAAGCTATTGAAAGTCATAAGTATTACAAGAAATACGATGTAAAGTCGAAGGATTTCTTTTTTATGATAATTTTAATCAGCTCGACTATGGAGTCAATTCCGCATTTACTTTAAAGAAATAAATTCATGTATTCAATGAATTTACTAATTTATAACACCAGAATATTACTATCAAACATTATGCTATAATATTTTCTGAAATACGCTTTAATATCTCATTAGTAATGATATTATTCATACGCCATACATTTCACATAGAGCGACCGCAGCGCCACTTGAAGACAACTAACGCATTTCGTCTGCTATAAGCGCAGAAATTGGTGGATTTAGCGAAAAAAAATACGGTGGGTTGATGCCTTTATTTTCGTGTCACATTATTTCTTGTGAAATTACGCATAAAATATCAGTTTTTTGCAAAAATGACATGTTACTATGGTATTTTTAAACGTTATATTCACATGTGATGGCCATTCTCGCCGTTAATCGTATGTAATTTCAAATGCAATTTGTGCAAAAAGGAGTATGGGTTAGTATAATTATCTTTACTTTATTAGATAGAGGAACTTAAGTTCTATAAGTGCTGAAAATATAAAAAAAATGACATGACTTTCACTTTTCGGACCAACCTCCTTAAGACAAGCAGGGACTTGAGGGGGGGGTGAGTTAATGCTACATAAGTGAGGGGGTGGGTCTGAGGGTTTAAAGGTTGACGGTATGGGAACGAGAAGCGTTGGTTCAATGGCGGAAATGGCCTGGAAAAATGGGACGGGAATATGATGGGGAAGAACCGGACGAGGAAATTTCGGCATGAAAGTATGGAGTATGCGGGAGAGAGGTTAGGCTGGCGGTGCACTACTGTGGAGTGTGTGTGCACTAGATTAGTGAATCAGAAAGATTAAACAGTGAAGGGAAAGGGAGTTAGGCAGCGCATTATGTCCGGAGGAAGAACGGGAGAGTATCGAGGGGGAACATGAAAGAGGGAAACCTGGTGAGTGCACATAAACCTGCTAAAATTCAAGGATTGCTAACCAACTGTGAATACCTAATCAATGTTACCCACTAAAATGAAATATAGCGGGATTCCGCAAGTAAAAAAAACACCTTGACCGGGACTCGAACCCGTAACCCCCTGATTTCAGACCAGATACTGCAAGAAAGCCTTAGTAGCTAAAGTGGTGAAGCACCTGGCCTAAGATCCTGAGATTTTTCTTTTTGGAATACTGCTATAAAACTTGTACATGCATAAAATATATCTTCCTTCAATGGAACAATTTCTAGTTGTTCTAAAATTCTGTCCTGTTCTTGTATGCTTTAAGTGGAGATTGTACGGAGCAATGTTATAAGATTAGGCCGTCTATAGTAGATGTTTAGATAGAAGAGAATGATCACAATTGTTTATTCATCACCTCCTATGCTTCTTCATGTATGTGGTGAAACCTCTCCCAGTCGGGCTGATGCAGTATTGGCCACAAGACCCACACTTCACTTTATAAACAACAACTTGGAGAAGGGGATTGAGTTTGTCCTTGTTCTGACATACGATATTACCCAGGGTTTTGGGTTGTAAACAACTTTAACTTTATCTTATAAAATTTGTCTGGTTGATTTATTTGACAATTCAACTACGAACTGAAATTTGGCTCACTTCTTTTCATGTTTCCGGGGGTTTTCTTTTTTCATGTTTTCAGGGGGTAAGGAGATATTACTGTAAACTCTATGAAAATTGCGAAAGTTGTTTGCAAGAATTGTTGTTTCGCTCTAAGAAGCACTTGTACTGTAATAGAAAGAAAAACAAGTTAGCACTTAAGGGTGTTACTCAAAATCTGAGCCCATTAGATTAAGGTTACCTGATAAATAGGGTTTTAAAGGGGTGATTAGGGGGATTCTTTGATCTATTAATTCTCTTCAACCCTTAAACTCCCCAATAAGCACTCATTAATTGGTACTTCCTAGTTAATGATTTAACCCTCTCTCCCAATTAAAAATGCCGAGGACTAACTAAAGGAATTTTTTTCTTGTTCCCAGGTTTAAATCAAGTAACAGTGGCAAAATCATTTGAATTCTTCCAGTCAAAATCATACTGTTCCATGCTGTAACACCTGAAAGGAGAAAAAATTGTGAATTCATCCTCATGTAATTCACTGGTGCTATTTTGATATCTCAGTATACATCTATATTTCAGACGTGTATTCATGTGTATATTTAACTTGTTTTTGAGGTTCCACCACTCTCTCCAGAGAACATGAATTCCAAATCTCTCGATTGCTTCAAATCCCTCGTTAAGCAGATTGCTTGAAAACGAGAAATGATTTTATGCATCAAGGGAAATATAGGCAGGTAAATTTAGGAATTTCTGACAAATAATTGAATATTTTTCTTCTCACAAGTGCCTTATTGATTCCTGTGGCACGACGGACTCCCAACATATCAATGTTCCAGTGCTGCTGGCTCTCTCTTGAGTATTGCATTATTTCCGATAGAGCTATCACTCTGTGTAGGTCTTGTAAAGGAGCAAAAAAATGGACGTCTGTGACAGGCAAACAAGTAATTTTACTCATTCGTGTTGTGGAAGTGGCAGTTTTCATTTTATGGCGTATTTCCTCTGCTGTATTTTTTGTGCCCGGCTTTCTTTTCTCTCTTTCCTGCGATTGGAAAAAAAAAAATCCCTCTTCACTCGTGGGTATATTTTTTGAGTAATTTCTTCCATGTGACTCCCAGGATCAGTAATGGCATTTGCTCACAAACTGGATGTTGACTCCACATATTCTGAAAACATTTTGGTCTTTGATTTCGCAGAAAGAATTTCTATGCGAGAAACACTGCCCAAACTCCAGCGCTTCACCTACAGTTGCAACTGCATTTAGGCAGAACTATAAATTACTGCAAAAGTGATTAGAGTTAGGTCATCTCCTGATATGCAATGCATTTATAGCTAAAAACGCTTTATTAAAAATTGATAAAAGTTGAGGATTTTTCGTAATTATTCTCACGCTAAGTTATTTGAGGCCTTAAAAGCATCCGGTTCAATTATGCCGTGTTGGAAATACACGTTATCAGTTTCAATTTAGAGATCTCCGATGTACTTCGGTTGTCATACTTTACTGCATAAGTGTAAAGCTAATCTTTCAAGTGTGTTCTGACTGCGAACTTTATATTTTCATCGAGAATTACTGTGACACTTGGTTTCATATAAGTAGTTTATAAACGGGGAAGGGTTTTTTTCATGCCTGTGTAGTAGAAATGTTCTCTCAGATTTACAAAGCATGCCTGGTGATGGACTCCATGCTACTCATCCTTACAATGGCTTTAGGGTATTATATAGATGTAGATGTAAATCCAGTAGTTTATAACTCTCCTATCCTTTCTTGGTCACTGTCCACACATCTTGACGTCCTACACACAGTACTCATTTCCTTTCCGTTACACTCCTCGTCTGTTTCCCGCTAACTTCCTCCCCCTTCCGAACACTTTTCATCGTTTTCCCTCCTCTTCCCATCTGCTTCCTTTCCTCTCTCCTCCCTCAATCCCCCCTCCCTTACTTATTGATTGGATTGGCACCCGAACGATTTTTTTGTTCCACCAGGCACCCTGTTCTCACAAAACGAGAAACTTCATTCTCACTCACATTCCGTCCCAGCCATCCCGAGCGGCGTCCGGCGCTTCTGCATCTGAAGCATCGTAACAAGTTGTTCAACTTATTTTAAGGTCTTATTCGAGCCAATCTCATATCTGTATCCGTTTCAATGGAACCGGAGGCACTTTTCAAACCCGTTTCCGCATGTTAATGGGGTGAAGTAAAAGAAGTCTAAATGCTACTAAATTCTCGCTGAAGCAATACACCTGCTACTTGTCGAAGTTTTTTCTAGTTATCTATTTACTTTATTGATCAACAGAGTCATTCAAAGTCTTAGATTCATTTTGAAGCCACACCAAATATTTTGGTGGATAAAGGCAGAGAGTAAAATTTAGGAATATTTTTGGAAATATTTCATTACTAAAAGTTGTTTATACATTCAAATGCTTTCTGGAAGAAGTAGGTAAATAATTTAAGCATTCCAATTATGAGTATAAGTTATTACTTTTGAATCATATATGCTTCTTTTGATCAAAACTCCCTGCATTTACGCGGTTTACAACTCATCCATAAAATTCTTTAAAATGGAATGGAAATATTTAATATTGGGTTAAATGAATGTAACGCTAAAAAACATTTTTTTTCTTTTTCATTTCTGGTTACTTGGCACATCGTCAGAAGTTGAATGCGCAGATATTATGAAAATGCATTTCTAAAACGTTGAGACACGTACATAAAATGGTTTATATTTGCAATTCATTCGACATTTTATACCAAAAACTCCATTTACTTTCATGTGAGTTTTTATTAATTTCATATAACTTCATGATTTCAACCAGGCCTTATGAAATTCCATTAGTCTGCTTTTTTCCGACTAATATTATATATGATCATAATTACTTTTTTCGGATCGGTCATTTTCAACCCTTTAATGACCAATTTTATGCCAAAATATGTGGTTGATACAAGAATCAAAACGGGACCCAGAAAGACATGCGTATGGTCTTGTTGATGGAAAGTATATTCAATGTTATTTCATTATCATGTTTTAGCCGTGCCCAGCTTCATTACCCTTCGTTTGTTCTCTGCCATTTTTATGAATATCATGGACGTAATCTAATAACTCCAGGTGAAAGGCATAATTACACTATTTTTTGGGAAAACGGCCATAGCTCCTGCTTATTTCACGACACTGAACTAACTGGTTCATTTTCATAGAGAGAAGCAGCTTATATGGGCAATGAAGTGGAGGTTAGAATTAAAAAGGGCCATAACTAGCTTTTTTACGCTTTCTATTTTCTCTTGAAATATCAGAGTAAGTAAAGCACCGGGACTAAGATGTTATGACAGCGCCAATAAAAAGTGTTTGATTGTTCTAAAATTGCCTAAGGAAGAAATTGCCTTGCGTCCTGGACCGAAAGCCAGAACACGGTATTTTGATTTTATTAGTCCATTACGCTTTAAACTGCCATTTATTGCTGCAGTAATAATTAGATGTAGTGGGTTACGTATAGCACTTTGCGCTACCTTCACGTACGGTGGTTTCATTGAATCCCTCTTCCGTCTTGAGTTCCATCATTGATCCACATCTACATCTAAGCGATACCCTGAAAGCCACCTCGAGGGTGTGCGGCAGGGGGTGAAGATCACCAGGCATGCACTATTGACATGCAAACAAGCTACTAAATGGTAATATGCTGCATAATAGGGTCACATGAAGCTAGGTGGTTATTATGTATACAGTAGTAAAGGGATTGGTTGTTAATACCTGTATCATGCACTACAGACTACTCTAAAATATTGCAACTACCCTTGCCTTTGCTATGCTGCTAAGTTCTCATGTAGTATGGGGGTTTGATGTGCCGTAATGACGCACGAAAACTAGGTCCCATAATAATAATAATTATAGTCAAATTGTGCAAGTTTACCTTGGGGATAATACCTTTGGGGATAAGTTTACCTTGGCGACACAACTGAACAATATTTTTCGTTATATCTGCCACATTTTATCATTCACTCAATCGGTTTCAACCTCTTCTGGTTATTAATTAGAGTAGATAATAAGTTACTTTTATGTCGGAGAAGGTAGATCTAAATGGGCATTTAATTATCCCACGATGGCTACGTTTCACATATTGTCCCTTTTTAGTCTCTCTTACCTCTCCTACCTTTCAATATTCTAACTGGACTACCAGTTCTATTCCTCCCTCTACCCCGCTTACCCAACAGTTATCCCTTAAATACCTTCTTCAAAACACCCTCACCCTTTATTACCTTCTTCCTTCTAGTTTCCTCAAACAGTCTCATATCCTTTCCTATCAACTCTAGCACATCATCGTTAGTCCTTCTTTTGACCCTCCTTACTTTCTCTATCCTTCTCTATGCCCAACTGAAAAGATCTGGATATGGATATTCTGTTCAACCCAAAGGTTTGCTTGATGGTGAGGATGGATCACACCCCATGTTAAGTCAGGCCATATATCTCCTTATAAAGTGCACCTCGGATAAGGAATACTAGATAGTGTGGCGGATTGCGTATGTAACTGTTATGTCCGTGGTTTGATTCATAGTCTAGGAGATCTTTTTCCTGTCGTAATGTGGGTGTTTACTCGGAACCGAAATCGCAATTTTGTACAAAAACCGTTAATGGAGGGAAAAATGAATTTTAGTGAAAAAATTAATCTTCTAACCAGAGCCATTCTCTCATAAATAAAAAATTAAAATAAGCAAAAGGTGACGCCCACCGAAGAAGCTGCTTTGGGATCATTGACGCCATATACCTCCCGTCCTTGACTACTTTCAGGGGAAGGGAAGGGAGTGGAGGGGGATATCGGAAGGTCTGCTCGCAGTTCTCACAGATCCTGTCACAACCGCTTCCATTGGCAGAGACAGCTGCGTGTCCCCCACTGCGATAAGGCGAAGGAGCTTCGCGAGCTCAGTTATGATTGGACGAAGTGAATGACGTAAGAGGTCGATGCACGCCCACTTTTCGGAAATGGTTAAAAACATCAGTTTTTCGTTGCTCATAACTCGAGAAATAATTGACGGACCAAAAAACGGAAGAATACGGGTCTTTTTATTTTACAAACTCTATCAGATTTGGCGATGACAAAAACAATGTAAACGACCCCATTTTTAAGGTATCTACATCCACATAATCCACATAATAACCTGCAAGCCACCATAAAGGTGTGTGGCAGGGGGTGAATTCTCACCAAACATGCACTGCATATCATGCATAAAAAAGGATTAGTACTTGTATAGGTACTGTTCAAAACTACGCTAGTTAAAAAAGATAAAAATAGCAAGACATACATGCAAAAACATGCCGTTAGTTGGGTTAGCTTTAAGTCCTTATACCAACATGCAGCTACCAATGTTATCCATTGCTACACTCGTACTGGATATATTTACCGCTATTGATATCCCTAATTGTACGAGGAAAAACGGACATTTTGAATCTGTCAGTTCGGCAACCCATTTCTCTAATTTTGTGATTATGGTCCAGTCTACCATAGTAAGTTTGGGTCCGCAAAATATTTTTAACATCATCACTGGAAATATGGTCTTTGAATTTGTTTAAGAGATTAAGTCTAAATTTCAACCTGCGATCTGACAATGATTCCCAATTTAATTCATTTTTTAGATTGGTTACGCTAATAAGGTTATCGCACCGTCCCTTTACAAATCTTCGCTGCACACGTTCAAGTTCGTTATTTAGACCTGTATCTGGAGGCCAACCAGTCTTCGCCCGAACCCCATCGCGTTCCAAGAGTGAAAGAATCCCACTGGCGGTTCCGGTGGGCTTGCTTATGTCAACACTTGGTCCGTTGCGATTGTGCCTCTCGCGAGAGGGAGGCAGGAGTGGTGTGATGGACGGACAGCGGGGCACGCGTGGCTCAGCCGAGCGCGACGCACTCCCGTAGGCACACATGAGCGGCGCCCATCGTCGCGGGCTGGAAGCTAAGCATCTGCCTATTGACATGGCCCTCTCCAGCCTCCGTGCACGCGGGGACAAGTGCAACTGCATCCGATGCGGCAGGTGCACGCGTGATTGCACAGCGGGTGACGAGAGGTCGGAACTATGTTTTCGATCGGCTAGAGGTAGGGCGTCTACGTCTTCATCCAGGGAGTTACCCTGTAAACCTCCTCTAGGGCTTGTGGCAGAAGGTGCAGCATCATAAAAAGCACCAAGTACATTGACGAAAAGGATATATTATCAAATGAAAATGAAAAAGAACAAATTCTCAACACACATTCACCCAGCTCATGCTGATAAGTCGTTATAAATACCGGAGTAGCTAAATCACCGTTTTGATTTGACTCTTTGCTTCGTATGTATTGCATTCTACCAGTAGGAATTACAAGATTTTCACTTCATCAATATTAGTCTCACATATTCCGTGATGTTCGAAATGTATGCATACTATAGAGTATCATGAAAGGGCTATTGATATTTTTTTAGTTGGTTATAATTGCTTTTGTTTAATCTATACGATTCCTTCATTAAGCATTATGGAGCTTCACTTTCTTATTGGATATAAATCCAACAAAGGCTCCGATACTGAAAGTTCGTACTTTATTTAAAGTCTGAAATTGAATGGTAACCTTTAAGAGGCCTCTCTAGACACGTCCAGGTAAACATGAGTTAAATTTTTACCTGGGTGCCAGATTTCTCGGTTAAACTACATGCTGTATAGGGAAAGCAAAGAGAAGTAGAGCCCTCTACTCTGATGTGTTATAGCTTATTACAGCGCCGGGCTTGGATCTTGATGAACTCAACACTAAACCACGCCACGGATCTTTCCGTTGAGAAGTGGTCTTCCTGCAATAATTCGCGTCTAGTACGCAAAGCTCACCTCTATTGCAAAAAAGCGAGAGGTTTCTTCTGGCAGAATAATTTGAAATACGCAGCCAGTATATGGGATCCTTACAAAATAGGCCTAGATAATGAAATTAAGCGTAGCAGCGAAGATCGGTGAGATTTGTAAAGGGACGGTAGGATAACTACATTAACGTAATATGAGTATTAAATGAACTAAAATAGAAACCATTGTCGGATGTTACGATGAAATTTAGACTTAATCTCTCAAATAAATTCCAAGATAATATTTTCATTGATAACGTTAAATATATTTTGCGAACTCCAACTTACTATGGTAGACTGGACCATAATCACAAAATGAAATAAATTAATTGCCGAACTGACTGATTCAAACTGTCCTTTTTTCCTCCTGCAAATTGGGATAAGAATTGCTGTAAATATATCCCAATAGCATAAGTACGAGTAGGCATATCAATAGATAGCATAAGTAACTGCATGTTGCTATAAGAACTTTAAGCGAACCCAACTAACAGCATGTTTTAGCATGAGTGCTTTGCTAATGTTATCTGTTTTAAAATGTTAAGTTTAGGCTAGAATAGTATTACTAATCTTTTTTATTCATGATGAATAATGCATGTTTGGTGTGAAATCACCCCCTTCCACACACCTTCGTGGTGGCGTACAGGGTATTATGTATGTACATGTAGATGTTGACGAATCAGATTATAAGGTTGGTCCAATGGTTAGGGTTGCATCGCACCGTCTAACTTGATTCGATCCTAAAGATCGTTTTACTTTGTCACGGCGCACGTAAAATACTAGCGCCATAAATGTTTTGCCGTGTATAGCGACGACGTGCGAGAAAAAAATTGCGCCGCTACGTAAACACCTGTGAGCGTGTTAGACCATGTTCTAATCTGATGCATGCAGTCGCGCAGTTTTCACATTTTTTGTCACTACTTGGCGCAGACGTAACGTACTACCTCCGGGGCTTCTAGCGATTATATAGGTTTTGGCAACTGAAGCGGGTTCGCACTTAAATCGTTCGTTGGAGCATTAAGTGCAATAAGCACGAGCTGGGCGATTAATCATGTGGAAAAATAAATTTTACTCGTAATTGAGAGCCCTCTATTTGGTGAGCAGCCTTGTCTGACAGCCTTACGTTGGCGGTGCAAGTTGTGGTATTGGAGGTGTATGGCGGTGCATGTATTCGGAACTAGAGGGTCCACTACTTTCTTTAGAATGCGGCTTAGGAACATATCTACATATACATCTACACGATACCCTGCAAGCCACCGCGTGGGTGTGTGGCAGGGGGTGGAGATCACCAAGCATGCACTACCGACATGCAAACAAGCAACTATGGGGTCCCATGCAACTAGATTATATACATATATTTTAGTGTTGTTAATATAATGCTTTGTTCGCATCCAATTAATTGCTACTTGCCTGATCTATACTTCAACTGCTCAATGAGGGTACTGTAACTACTTGATGGCATATTGTCACTGAAATACTGAGTTGACGATTGTACCGCGTAAAGTTGTTCTCGATATTTACTGAAACGGAGTTTCGCGGACGACTGCTCAAACAGATGTAGCCGTGTGAATTGGCCTTAAGATAGACGCAACCCCCGTGCCCAAGGTGGGATTCCAATGCACGACTCTTGGTTAATTAGTCAGACGCGTTACAGACCTGACTACCGCGGCTGGTGTGCATCCCTTCCTCCTAAAGTTCCGGAGTTAGGAATTTTTATACCTGAAATCAATGTCACATCCTGAATAACATTCTCAGAATACTTTCTGCGTTCCTAACGCTTGACTTTTCATTATCCTTTGCATACCTCCAACTTAATTAGTCGCATGCGTTTAAATGCGGTGTTTGTCAACGCGCGGACTTCGGGGGTCTGTGAAGCCCTCTAGCATTTGGGCGTGGGTTGCAGCTTTGTTTTACACATGGATTCCCTTCGTGGGTTTTCTGTTGCCTCTGCAAGCCTCCGCGGCAGGGAAGCATTTTCACTCATCCCTTCAGCCTCCATCTCAACTTAATCCTATTACTCTAAGCTCTGGCCTTTATTGATTAATCCCCCAAACATTTATTCCATTAAAGTCGCAGTAGCGGCGTGATGACTTCCAGGAAGTAATTATCCGCGGTGGATCATTTCTTTCATGGCACCCGGGGGCGTTTAAGTATAAATGTCCATAAATGTAGACGCCGTGGTTCGCGTGTCCGTGATGGCAAACAGACTAGCCCGGCGCAGCCCGAGCGTGAGACAGGGAGAGTGTGCAGATGGCGGAAGGGAAGAGAGTCGGCACAAATGTGTTGTTTTAATACACCTCCAGTATATGGAATCCTTACGAAATATATAAAATATTAGGTAACGTTTTGGACATTACGAATATTCAAGACATTAAGGAAGATCACTAGGTAACAGTCCACACTTTTTATTGAACACCGTATTGGTACTTGAAAATGGCCCTGAGTTGTTGAAAAATGGGTCGTTGTTCAGCTAAAATGTGGATTTTTTCCTAGTGATCTTCTTTTTTTGTCATGTACTTACGAAATAGGCTTAAATTACTAACTGAAATAACAGCAAGATTTTTAATGGGACGATACGATAAGATATCAGCGTAACCGGTCTATTAGAAAAATAAAATGAGAATCTTTACCAGACCCTAGGTTGAAATATAGTCATCTTTTAAGCAAATGTAATATCTTTTAAGCCAATTCGTAGGCAATATTTCTACAAATAACTTAGACCACAATTTGCAAACCCCAACTTACTCTGGTATACTGGACCGTGAGCGTAAAATAGGGATTTTGATAGCAAAACGAACACTTGTGTCTTTCTTTCATTCTACTTTTAGGGATATGAGAGCAACAAGGTACGTCGGTATCATGGTAAGGCACGTAGGCATGGGTAACCAAAAATTGGAATAACTCTCTGGATATGGTGTAACTTTGGGATCAATGGTATTTAAAAGTGAGGGGTGAAGTAATGGTATTCGTCTCGAGTACAATTAGAGTTATTAATAGCCGCGAATGTGTTCAATAGTATTTATACGTATCAATGGATAGCCGAGATAGTTTCTTACTGGTATAAGGACATATGCCAACCAAACTAACAGCATGTTTGTGCATGCTCGATTTGATCTTTAATTCGTTTTTGAACTGTTATATTTTGACCAGAATAACTACGAATCCTTTCTAAGCACGATGGATAAAGCATGCTTGTTGTGAATTCACCCCTTACACACTTTATGGCGGTTTGTTTGGTATTATGTACGTCATTAATGACTTTAATCATATATTGCTGGCTCCGACTTATTATGGTAGGCTCGATAATTCTAATAAAATTAGGGAGATATATTGCAGGACGGATAGGTTTATAATGTCATTTTTTCCGCGTACGATTCGAGATCAGAACGTTTGACATCGCGTAAATCGGTAATAATTATAGAGGAAATATTCAGAGTAGATCGATAGTATTTTTTTATTTCCTGCATGTTCAAATCAAATGACTCGCATGCATTGCTTTTTTTTTGCATGCATGATTATCATCTACATCTACATCTACATAATACCCTGCAAGCCACCATAAAGGTGTGTGGCAGGGGGTGAACTCTCACCAAACATGCACTACATATCATGCATAAAAAAAGGATCAGTACTTTTATAGGTACTGTTCAAAACTACGCTATTTAAAAAAGATAAAAATAGCAAAACAAACGTGCAAAAACATGCCGTTAGTTGGGTTAGCTATAAGTCCTTATACCAACATGCAGCTACCAATGTTATCCATTGCTACACTCGTACTGGATATATTTACCATTATTCATATCCCTAATAGTACGAGGAAAGAAGGACATTTTGAATCTGTCAGTTCGGCAATTTATTTCTCTAATTTTATGATTATGGTCCAGTCTACCATAGTAAGTTGGGGTCCGCAAAATATTTTTAACATCATCACTGTAAATATGGTCTTGGAATTTGTTTAAGAGATTAAGTCTAAATTTCAACCTGCGATCTGACAATGATTCCCAATTTAAACGATTTAATAGACTGGTTACGCTAGTAAGGTTATCGTACCGTCCCTTTACAAATCTTGCCGATATTCGCTGCACACGTTCAAGTTCGTTATTTAGACCGATTTCGTAGGGATCCCATACACTGGCAGCATATTCCAAATGAGGTCTTACAAGGGAAAAGTAGGTGATATCTCGTACATGATCGTCACATTTACCCAGTACTCTTTTGACAAATCCCAGTTTACGATTCGCTTGACCCATTATTTCACGAATGTGTTTACCCCAGGAAAGATCATTTGTCAGAATTTTGATTATGAAATCTATGAAATTATCTATGAGTTTCTATGAAATTGACGTCGGGTTTCAAGTCATGCATCGTATTAGTGGGTGTGTCCGGCATGATTGGGATTTGGTAGTTTTTTTTTCTTTTTTCCCCTAATTACTTCTAAAGGTGTGGTGTTTGTTTTGTATTGTTCATTTTTGTTTGTTGTGTCATTGATACTGGTGTGGATGTACCCCCTGCCACACACCCTCGAGGTGGCTTGCTGGGTATGTCGTAGGTATAGATATACTATGTAGAGGTAGATAAAATGGGTACCGGTATGAGAGGACGAGAAGAGCATCCCACGTCCCATTTGGTAAATGCTTAGTAAATGCTTTGGTAAAAAGGGGAATTACAAATATGTGCAGAAAGCCATGAGGTTGGGAGAAGGTTGTGCAGAAAGCCATGAGGTTAGGGTGGTGGTGTTTCCTCGTTCACCGTTCTCGTCCTTCGTTTCGCAGCCAGCTCCATCCTCATGCTCCTCGGCTCCCACATCCTACCTCATATCCCATCAGCCCGTGCTTGTACGCCTTCAACTTCTTGCCCATTCTACTCAGTATCCCCCCTTTTGTCTCGACTGCCCACCACTCAATAACCTCGCCCGAACCACGTTGGGAACACACCCTTCCCTTCTCCCCCTCGGACACGTCCCTCCCCATGGCTTGAGGGAAGCGGATAATGGCGCTGCGAACTGCAGCTCGCGGAAATCCTGTATGCGGACCTCTGTTGAGCTGAGCTAGATGAGCATTGAGTTCCAGGCTGTAGCCGGGCATTTGTGCATAAATATCCACTACCTTGTTGTTATCGCAATATTTTAAATCTCGCCATAATGTAGAGATGGTTATTTATTCGTTCTTGGAAATTATGTCCCTAGGAATATTTACAGATAACACTTTATAATAGTTCACAATCTCATTAGTAGCATTAATTTTACAATTGAGTAACCATCTAAATATCGACAAAACAATTAACACAAGGTGTCAATAGTTGTACAATAATTTTACAATACAACCAATTTAACAATAATATTTTTTTAAACTTAGTATCATACACTTTTACATTTATTTGTTATATTTATACAAGCATTTAATTATTTTATTTACATTGCATAAGATAGGCACTATAACTTGAAATGATGTACCGAGCACAGTGGTTCAGAAATTCGGGATTAATAATACCTCAGTATTTCATGTCAGTCGTTTATGCGTGTTAGCATTAACGATAATTTCGTCAAACAATATAATATAAATAGTCTCTACCCCTGTTTCTTTAAGTTTCAATATCAAACAAACAGTCTTAGAATGTTGACGCTTATTCCTTCAAGGCATTTATTTTTAGTTTCAATTTTGGCAACCATATGATTTTTACTACATGCCTACGCAGTTGAAATAAATCTCAAAATTTTTGTTTCGGCGAGTGTTTATTATGGCTTTAAAACAATAGTCCTGTCCCATTAAAGTAGGCAGGAAATCTTACCCTCGCAGGCATATCCAGCATTCTCTTCATTATTTCTATTCTTGCGAAAAAATTAGAATCAAATGCTGGAGAGAATGGGATGAAAAGGGATACAAAGTTTCCATATAAGATTCTCAAATCTTCAGTTTCATTGTATCGCCAAAGTCATCAATTACTTTTTATTTCTTAGCATGTTTGCATAATACCGCGCTTCAGCGAGAAACATTCTGTACCTACTCTTGGGCATTCAACAAGGAGCACAGCAATAAATGTTTTCAAAATTTTGACTACGAGAGCATTTCATCCCCTAAAAACATTGGTGTATTTCAAGTGTTGCCAGTTGTCATTAGCTGGGTTATCTTCAGCTTTGACGGGTGGAAAAATACGAGCGAAGAACTGAACGGACAATTCCAGAAGGTGGCCGCCGCGGTAAAAATTATCTTCTGTCTCAAGCAGGTACTGATGGTTTGTAGTGGTAAGCCGAGTACCTGACAGCGGCTTGCAAATCGCCTCTTGCCTGCCTCATTTCGTTATGAAAGAGGAAACTCCTACGGGCACCCAGTGCCTGAGGCCTCCAGTTTATAGAGATATATCCACAAATGCTCTCACATAAGTGGACATAGCGGAGGGATATGCGGTGAGGTAGACGTCGGGTCAACGTGGGTGGCTATATTTGCGTATGCATATTAATAGTGCTTGGGAGGTGAGCTTACGGTAGATCGAAGAGAGCTACTTCCTGAGAGTGGCAGCCTTTGGTTTTAGGTGCTCCAACGGCTGACGTTATATAACACCGCATATTCTATTATCTTTATCCTAAGGCGGACACAATCTCCCTGCCCTGTAATGCCTTGTGAAGACCTCGACCTTTGGGTTTAGACCGGCGCTTTATAAACCTGGCGACCACGATTGGTTGCTGCTTCAGCCCTCTCGTAACACTGATAATACTTAACAAGATCTTATCCTTGAAACTGAAGTGCAGTGATGAGCGATCTTAAATAGAGTAGTGCGCTCCTTAACTGATCCCCTCGATCTATTCAGGGATGGAGAATCTTTCCTGCAAGTTGTCACTATCACTATATGTGGAGTGTATCTCTAAAGAAAGGGGCAATGCGTCGTTATCGTTCGTACAAATCATTCTAGGAATGTTAAATGCCTGTTCAATGTAACGGAAAACAAATAAAGAATAGGCGCGAAATATCTCCTCCTCTGTGCTCGATAAAAATGGCGATGACCAAAGTTCTATCGTTATGCGTATCCATGACCGTGTCCCGGCCCCCTTAGCCTGTTTCATGTTTTTTTTTTGAAAATATCAACGGTCTAAGTGTTGAGAACATTATTAATATACAGAGGAGAAAATAATAAAGTTTTATTGATTCAACTACTATACTGAAGTCCATAGGCCCGGCTTCCTGCAAAGCTACGAGACTGATATTTTATGCTCCCTTTTGAAGTTTTCGTGTGAAGCACTTCAACGGCATCACGGTATCCTGCCTCCCCTGACCTCCACCACGATATCCGCTATGAAATCCGATCCCATTCATATAATCGATGTTATGCTTCCTCGAAATTCCCTTCCATGGTTTCATTGATGCCAAAATAATTTCCCCTCTGGGAACTTCAGGTAAATCAATAATGCCAGCTATGAAAATGTAAAGTGCAACGTGAAATGTCTCGAAGTACATACTCATGTCCATGGGGATTTCGATTTTGAAGTGTAGTAAGGTTTTTGAATCACTCGGAAATTCCACTTGGTTATGAGGCCAAAAGAAACGATTGAAATAACGGATTGACGAGAGACATTTAACAGATAATTTTCAAGCATTTTTGGTTCCGTCTTATAGATTGCTTATTTCCCAAGATAATTTAGAGATTAGCTAAGGGAAGGTTTAGATTTATTAAAAGAGTGCTCGAGAAATGTGCCGAGAAGACAAAAGAGCAATGTTACTTTTCACTAGTTAGGCGCCACCTTGAATAATTAGCCAGTGTATGAGATGCGAGTGAATTAGGTTTGATCAGAGAAGCAGACAGTATGCAGCGTAGAGCTGCTAGAGTTGTTAAAAGGTGTTAAGGTAGGTTTAGTAGTGAATCAGAATTAATGCAAGAATTAGGTTGGGAATCATTATCAGATCGTATGTTAAAGGACAAATTAAATCTATTGCAGAAATTTCAATCGGATAGCTTTACTGAAGATGTTAGATATTTATTAAAAATATCAGTGTATTATGCTATATTCGTCCAGATAAATAAGATTAGAGAGATAGATTGTCGTACTGATATATTAGAAATGCCATTTTCCTCTGTACTATAAGAGAACACAATATACAGCATATATGTATGTGAAATATTGTGGAGTAATCCGTAGTGTATCATGCATGCTTTACCAATCAATCCCTTTACTACTATGCATAAGCTAACCATATAGATGTATGTGACTCTATAATGTTAGCATGTTTTCATGCAGTAGCCTAGTTGCATGTCAATAGTGTATGTTTGGTGATTCTCACCCCCTGCCACTCGCCCTCGTGGTGGCTTTCAGGGTATCGCGTAAATGTAGATTTTCTATTTTTATTGGGCGATTTATTTCTTCAAAATTAACCAATCCTAACGTTCCTCAAATGGAAGATCTGGGTTGAGTAATTCTGTATAGATTGCGTAGTAAGTGATATCTTGAGAGAGAAGAAGACATTTTTATTATACGAGCTTGAATTTTGACTCATTAGCTACGCGAGGATAAGAACACTCCGTGGACGAGGAAATTTCTCTTCATTAAATTTCTCTCTGGAGTGGAACCTATGGGGTGTAACATCTGATTATGTGCCCGTAATTACATGGGAATGCTTGGCGATAAGTTTTCTAAGGTACAATAAAAAAAAGCCGACGACGTAATTCAGGATCCGCGCTGCACCCGCGGCGTATCATTCGAAACTAATGCGGTTCAACTTAAATGGCTCGATGACAAGGACGAATGATCGTCTGCATTGTGGAAGGGTGCAGGCCGTAATTCAGGCTCTGCCACGCTTCGAGCACCACCCGAGGGTTTATTTTCGGGCCGCGGACCGTAGGAGGGCAACCGTGGTGCTTGGAAAGGCACACTCCAATGAGCCCTGACCGAAACACGGGGAATAGCGCACCGCAGGACTTGATAGGCGATCCGCTTCACCCTCATTAATCCTTATGCCCGTGGCAGAGTGTATTACGCTACATTTACCATTATGCTAGGCGATCGATTTCTCAAAAGCTCAGCACAAGGGTGTAGCGGATACCTGAGGTTTGTTTCTGGCGAGAGGAGGAATGGTAGAGGGAGGGTTGGGTGGCAGGCAAAAGGGCGTACGCGCGACGACATGGAGTTGAAGTGCATTGTGGCGCCGGGCCCCCGTTAAGCTTACCCATCTCACTTCGAGTTTATCTGCGAGTGAAGGGTTTGGGTCATTAGTACCCGAGGAGACGTCATCTATTCGTTGCGTTCTACGTTACCCGAGGCTTAAATGGAGATCTGGGTATTCGGTTATTGACCTGTAGCTAAATGGCGCGGTAACAAAACAGTTGTGGATATTTTCGACAAAATGTTCCCAGCATAGCTCGTGTTCGCCCCTGAGTTGGTGTGTATCGCGCTACATTTGTCTGTATTCATGTGTGCTTTAGAGACGGGCGCCGTGATAAAGTGATCCGGGTGCAAAGGATTAGCGTGCCTTTTATACATTATTCATATCCTCTGGATAGTTTTTTGTGGAAAATCGATGCTTACAAAATCGTCGGGCAATCTTCAAAGGTGGCAAGACTCCACAGATATGAGTTAAATATTAGCTCTGTGCCGTTGTTGCGTTGCGAGAACTAACTTGTGCTTGATAATATATTTCAATGATTTGTCGTGAAATATTTTTATCTTTAACACTATGTTTACGGTACATTTATTCAGTAAAGGCAGCTTTACTAAGATGAGAGAAATGCACTTGTCATGACAGTTTGAGATTTGATACCCCATGGAGTCAATGTAGCGTTCATTTCTTGTATTTTCCGTGCGTAATTTAGGGTACAATCTTTATTAGAGGAAACAAAGAAGCGTCATTTACAGCGAGAAATCAAATTCTAGCTGTGGATTTGAATAATGAAATCGAATATTGGTTTCCTTATAGGATGCCAAAATTAGGGTCTGAATCTATTTCCCATTAGGAATTAGTCAAGTTCAATTTGTCATAGAAGGTTTTTAATATGCTAATGGCAAAGAACTCAATACGGGGTAATAGATATGGCCATGAAAGTTGATAAGGATGATGGTAAATTACAACTTCCACTCATGATGTTAGCGTCGATTCCTTCTAAGATATTAATATATTCTTGATGCTCTAAGAACTTTTAAGTCAAATAGTTTGATTTCACTCTATATAAGAAGAGGGAGAGGGAATATTTGTGATGTTTATTACTATTTCCAATAAGGCTTCAAAAAGATATTTTTCATAACTGTCTTAGCTGACAGTATCGATATAGACGCTGAGTTGGCGACTGACATATTCGAAACTGCACAATGGCACTCCCCAATCAAAAGAAGAATTTAGTTTTATACCCTACGGCAGTTTATTTGCTTCATTTGCTTGGATTTTTAGCACCATCTGGCCTAAACTTATTACAAATACAAAGCGTACCTGGGCTCGATATTTGAAACAAACATGCCCGAGTTTCAAGGCTGCAGCGTCACCGATGTAGCACTGTGGGCTGTCAAATCATTGGTAAATTTTGAGAAGTTTGCTATGTTAAAAACGATATGCACTATCGTTAGAATGTGAGTGTGTCATTCTTGCTGACACAAGAAATGTGCGGGAGGGAATAGATGAAACGTATTTTTGTTAAAAATTCTGTGAGCGTAGGTAAGCGAACGATAACCGATTGCTACTTAGTAGGGAGTTAAAATAGTGTGGGATTTCATTAGAGTCAGGTCAAGAGGCAGAGATATTGATGGGAATGTCAATAAGAGGACAGAGTTTAGTGGAAATAGACTGTATAGGCTTGAATAGAGTATAGAATAGACTTCCTGAATAGAGTAACTCGGACAAGAGCATAGAGGATATCTCGCAAGATCTCGGCGAAAATTATTCTTTTCACTATGGAAAATGCTAATCATCTAACAATGTGCTGTTTCTCTGCGGACATCGAATTGCTAGTCACACCTCCGTTATTTCTAACAGTCAGTTACTCACTCACTCACCTTCATTTTTTAGAAACCTAAATTCACATTTAAGATAATACTTGAAACATAACACCTTCAAGGTGGAAACCTAAATATCATTTTCATTTCATCATTTTGTGTCACAACACGTTTCCTCAGACAACGGAGCTTTAAATGTTGACGACCGTTCCCATGCTGTTACATTTCTATTTTCTTTGAAATTTATATCTTACAAAAGTCCGCAATTTTCAGATAATCATTGCACGGGTATTTTCCTCTAATTTTGCTGGTGAAATTCTTTTATCGTATTTTGCTTGGTTAATTACAACGTAGAAATTCCAATAATGTCACGCCACTTGCGGGTTTTGTTTAAATGAATTTTTCAGTTACAAACGCTCTTTTACCATCCAATAAAATATTTAATACCGTCAAAAATGAACAAAGACTAAATGCCCTGAAAGTGTTTCCTATTTTTATATTCATCAGATTTTTCGCAACAAACTAATATGCAAACATAACGTATACTTTTGTTAGAGGCATTATTATTTTTTGAGCCAGTAACGACTGTAAACAACATGCAAGGAATGTTATGTTTAAGTTTGTAGAGCTTAGTAATTAATATAGTTCGTCTGTTCGAAGTATGTTATGATAAGGAGGTCTGTGCGTGTACGATGGAGGTACTTTACTGTGCAGTGAAAGGCAGTAAATTGTAATAATGAACGGAATTATGGAATAATATTAATTTTATTCTATGACTCTGCGATAACTGCCGATGTAATTTTTAATTTCGTGATAAAAATCTCAAAAGTGTACCCTGACTCGGTTTTAGGACTCCTATTGGTAATTATGGTACGGAGAACCCTTAATGTAAAAGACCTTGCTAAACGAAGCGCTTCACGAAATATATTGGATTACGTACCTTCCCGTTTTAATCACCTGGTTAATATCTTAATCTCCTAATATTAAAGCTCCTTTGAGGGAGTATTAACAGTATTTCATCCCGCTTAATTTCTTCTCACGACTAATCTTGGAAGAATCGAGATAGTCGAGCATATAATAAATCATTAATTTTTTACTAGGAGCAAGTACTAAATGTGAGGTTAGCGGTGGAACTGAACGAGTACAAATTGCTGGACAATTATCGTTGGTGTCGGAATGAAACGTGATCAGGACTCGGGTATTTTTCAGGCTAATAGACCTAATTTTCTAAACATCTTAAGACATTTGGAGACAATCTAATGAGTTTTGAAGCCAAAGTGGACAAAAAATGAAACTATACTAATTAATTTGAAAAAGCAGATGATGATCCTACAGTGTTGCACTCTGGTATATATGTCATTGTTGTGTTATTTTGGGTGGGAGCCGTTTAATGGAAGAAGGGTACACTCAAGGTTCCATCTACTGATAAATACAAAATCCTCGAGTTTGATACTTGGTCGTGCGTCACATTTTCACAACCGACGTTGGTAAAAGTAACCACATTAAATGTATCGCGGAAGATAAAGATGGACGTTTATTATATTAGATAAAGAACTTTTTTCGCAAATAACTATCACTCTTAGCGATCCTAAGTAAATCCCATTTGTTCTGGATTCTCCATAACATCACATTTTGGTTTCATACCCACCAAGTAAAGAATATGAATCTTTTAAAGGTCATAATCGTTGTGCTTCCTGCAGTATATACGGTAACGTTTTGCTATGCAACTAAACTCTGAGATAAGCAGATGTCCGTCATTGAGCGAGCAATGAAACACCTCTCTGTTCAAGGGAAGTGTGGCAGTTGCAAATCCGTAGTAGAGGAGAACCTATGAATCTGTGAAAGAAAAAACAATGGTGTTAATAGAAGATCAATAGGAAAAATTACCGGTGAGAATACGGTTGTTTTGTTGTCTACAGTTCTAGTCTCCCTCCTCAAGGATCCTGGTTTGAATCCCGGATTATTCTGTAGTATACCAGTTCCGAGGAGCGTGGTGGACTAGTGGGTAGAGCTCTTGGCTTCTGATCGAAGGGTCCCGGGTTCAAATCCGGGTTAAGCCTTTGGACGCCCCCGAACGAAAAATCCTCGGTATGCAAGGTGGCCCAGGGAAAGGAACTGGTCCCCCTACCCTGAATGTGTGAAATTCACACGCCTGTGGCTTAGTTCTGGGTGAGCTCTACCCTCACCTATCAAAACCAATCTTCGGGTTGAATCACTGAGTGAGTGATACCAGTTCCATGCTCAGTCCATTTTTAGGAGTATGCTATGGAAGTTCAGAATTCAGTCTGTTTGTATGGGGCATAAAATTGAGGTCTCCCTCGTAAATTTTGTTTGCAGAAGATAGGCTAGGCTATGGGGATAAGCTTTAATTTTAATAGTGCGCAAGATCATTGCGTCAGATCACCCGTTCGAACGTCAAATACAAATAGTTGAGGCAAAGAAAAGTCTAACCGTATATAAATATCCTCCTTGAGATTTTGTTTTCCTGAATCCATGATGTCAATCTGGGGGGATTTAGAATTATGAAATGGAGTCGAAAGTCGGTTGAAATGATTAAATTGCATAGAAATTAAAATAATTTGTCATCATTCTTGCTGATATGCATTTTATCGAGTGGGTTTGAAAATCTACGCGATATTGAAGAAACAGTGAGGAAAAGATAACCTAAGAATTTTGACGAATTAACAGGCGTGGAATCCATTAAATATCTTGGAATAAGACTGATACATGATCTTTCCTGCGGAAAACACAAACGTGAAAAAATGGGGCAATGTAATTGTAAACTGGGATTCATCAAAAGAGTATTGGGTAAATGTGACGATCATGTACGAGAAATCAGCTACTTTTCCCTTGTTACACTTCATTTGGAATACGATGCCAGTGTATGGGATCCCTACGAAATCGGTCTAAATAATGAACTTGATCGTGTACAGTGCAGATCGGCAAGATTTGTAATGGGATGGTTGGATAACTATACTAGTGTAACTAGTCTATTAAATGAATTAAAATGGAAATCATTTTCAGATCGCAGGTTAAAATTTAGGCTTAATCGCTTAAACAAATTCCAAGACCATATGTTCAGTGATGAAGTTAAAAATATTTTGCGGACCCCAACTTACTACAGTAGACTGGACCATAATTACAAAATTAGAGAAATGTATTGCAGAACTGACAGATTCAAAATGTACTTTTTCTTCGTACAATTAGGGATATGAATAGCGGTAAATGTGTCCAATACGAGTGAATCAATGTATAGCATAGCTAGCTGCATGTTGGTATAAGGACTTGAAGGTAAACCAACTAACTTTCTTTACTGTTTTTATCTTTTTAAATAGTGAAGTTTAGACTAATATATTAATGTTAATCCCATTTTGTGAACAATATATAGTGCATATTTGGTTAGAATTCACCCCCTGCCACACACTTTATGGTGGCTTTCAGGTTATTATGTAGATATAGATGTAGGAATGAATTTTTCCTGGTTACAAATCTGACTGCATTTGTGATTGGCGAGGCCGAAAATCTAATGAACACTACGAAGGAGCGGAGAAAAATTATTCAGTCTTCCGCCGTAGTTCGATTGAAGCATATTGAAAAATATATATTTTAATGATTATAAAATTAAAATATAAAAAAAAATCTTTATTCATACACGTTGGTTAGTGGTTACTATAGTCGCTTAAAAATTCAGCATTCTGACCAAAATATTTATAAATTTTTGAATGAAAAAAATTCCACCTTCAGCGTTCAAAATGCATGAGGGAATATATTAGTTTCACACCGCATTCAATCTTCCGTGCCGAAGTGCAATAAAGTAGATGTGGTCGTGCAGTCACACAAAATGTTTTCCTAAAATATCTGCAAAGAGTGTACATACATATCTCATATTTACGCGTTATATTCTGATCACAAATTGACATAAGTGGGTAAAAACGGAGCGTTAGATAAATGGATCGGATTTTATTCATACTGAGGCAATATTGAATTGTGGGTAAAAAAAAACGGAGCATTAGATAAATGGATCGGATTTTAGTCATACTGAGGCAATATTGAATTTGGTGTTGGAAATTTTTCACCCGGTTGTCACCGGATGTCTGTGGTCGACGTTCAATACACCATCCGTCGTGCGGGCCATTAAGCTCTCCCCTCTCCGGTGCCCTTAATTAAAAGTGGGGTAATTCCTACGCCAGGTTTCCCCATTCCTGCAGCCTCTCCCTAATTCCTCGCAGGAGCAATGGTGGTAATTGGATTTTAGGTGCTTCGACTGCTGAGGCCATTTGACAAGGTAAACACAATCGGAGAAATTGCATGGCAACAGCGCACTCGCGCCT
This sequence comes from Platycnemis pennipes, assembly GCA_933228895.1. Lineage (NCBI taxonomy): Eukaryota > Metazoa > Arthropoda > Insecta > Odonata > Platycnemididae > Platycnemis > Platycnemis pennipes. The sequence continues at coordinate 64,516,397 of OW121846.1, read as the reverse complement.
GGGGCACGCGGGATTCATATCCACGGCCAAATGCTGTGCTCAACGGATTAACATGCTTGGCTATTACTTCTCTTCAGCGCTAATTATCCACCTGGCGTGTATGCTGCTGGCCCCCACTGCATTAAAACGTTCCCGTTAACATTTCTTCCAGTCCCTTAACAACTGAATTTTGTACATCCGAAAACTCATCCTTCTCTCTGGAGTACTCCGTACTTATAACGTGACCTCATTATTAGTGGTGGAATCATTAATATTCGAGGGAGATGACCCGAAATTGAGTTCAATTTCGCTATTTGGGGCAAGGATTAGTTGTGTAGAGGCAATGTTTTAAAGGGAAGTGAGAAAGCGTGAGGGAAAACCTGGAGGTGCGGATTTATTTTTATTGAGGGGCACCAAGGGGTTCATACCTTAACGTCCCATATGGCGGACTGAGTAATGAGTTTGAATTGAATGACACTCAAATAGGGACTCTTATACCAATTGCAAATCTCATTCAGTACAAGAGGGGGTTGTCTAAAACACAAGAATCTCTCCAATGAGTCATGAGTTATAAACACGAAGAGTTAGCAAATTCTGTTCGTTTAAATCGCACTGACAGTTTTGAATTTTTCTCACCTGGGGTCTGTAAGATCGAGACGGATTAGAAAAAAATATTAATGAAAATAATGATGAAAATTGTGGTCAGTGACTCAGAAGCACTAAATTCACGAAGTATTCGTGGTGTTTTGTACCGCGTGACTCGTTGGGTAACTATTCGGGATCAACTGTTGGTTCCAAACACAGCCCCACAGGACTCAACCCCTGGACCTCTGGATGAGAGCCATTACTTTAGCCCCCACAAGAACACGAACCCTATTGAAGCTCGCGCAACGACATGATATATATTTGCGATTGATCGGTGAATAAATGCCGCTCTCACTCTCCAGTTTGATCGCCAAAAGCATACATTTCCGTGAGCTAGTTCATTCCCCGCGCTCTTCCCAAAATAGAGCTTGGATGGTGTGAGGTAGCGCGTGCGGCAAGCACTATACTTCTCCTTTCTAAGCCAGTCGGAGTCTCGTGCATGTTTTCACTCGACACATTCAGATTTTAGTGTGAAATTATCTCCAAAGCATAAAATCGTGGCCGGGAGGCGCGCTATAACCTTTTCAATACTCTTGTCCGCATGTGTAGACAAACTTACGTCCCAGAGAGGGTAACTTTTTCCAGTAGAACTGTGTACTGATGTACCCATCTGTGAACGTTCCAGATTTTAAATTTTCCCCCTTGGCAACGCCAGTTTCAGACAGAAGAATCTCTCTTTTAGCTTTCGTTTTTCAGAAATCGATATAGTTGCTTAATAAGTTTCCTGCCTGTGAAGGTAGGTCTAAATGGACATTTATTTCTTCCCACTCCTTAAATTTCACACGATGTCCCTCTTTAGCCCCTCACACCTTCTGCCACCCATCATTCTATCCAAGCTACGCATTTTTCTCCTCCCTCTTCCCCGCTTGCCCAACGTTCTTCCCCAATCACGTCTTTCAAAACACCATCCCTTTTTATCACCTTTTCCATCCACACCTTCTGCTTTCTACTAATTTCATCTATTAAATTTCTTTCCTCTCCTATCAATTATAGCACTTCATCGATATGGTGGCCACAAATAAAGTGAACTTAAATTAAATTGTAGCACTTCATCTATATATCTCTTGCCCGTGCTGTCTTATTTTCTTTTCATGCACGGAATAGGTGTACATGTATTTGTGAGTACATGTCATTTCATGTTCAGAAGAGTTAAGGTGGTACTTCATTACTATGCATGCGATCATCAGATTATTTTTCATACTCTCAAATGAAAACTGTACATATATGAGGACTATAAATATTGCAATAAAAATAATAATAGCAAAAAAAGTCTGCTAATTTTAGTAGTCCCATATGTGCTCAAAAGAGATGGGAATATTTTTTTCCTAGGCCAGGCATATTTCAGGACCGAAGAGGTTGAAGAAATAAGCTAAAACACCATTCCGAAGTGAATTGATCAATATATGTGAACCATATTATGTGAATCAACGTAGTGAAAATCCACAGCACGTATTTGACGTGTCATATCAAGTAGTGAGGGGCCGTGGAGGCCTAGTGGGTAGAGCGACGAGCTACTGACCGGTAGGTTCTGGGTTCAAATACCGGTAAATAGCCTTCTGGACACCCCCATCTAAAATCCTCGCGATTCAATTTTGTGTGTGTCAGAATTTCGTAGGAAACCGCAGGTGGCACAGGGAACGGAATTGCCCCCCATACCCGTATGAACTTTTTTTGCCAATGCTTAGTTCGGGGTGAGCTCTACCCTCACCTAACAACGACCAACATTCGGGTTGAGAACAACTCTTTTTAAATCAATTAGTACCTTGCCGATACGTGCCATAAAATGTGAGTCACATCGCTGTGTTGTACCATGACTATGAATATAAAGTCAGTGCGGTTTGGGAATAGGGCGAGTATTAGGTTAGTGCTGCAATGAGGGGAAATGTGTGGGCGGAGCGGTAGCCGGGTTTCCCCGACTCAGTTGCCTCGGATCCAGGAGTGTGTATAGGCGCCGTGGGATTCGGCGTTCACAGAGCCCATGCCGCCTTGGCGTTTGGGCACCGATGTGCTTCGTGTCAGAGTGACTTTGTCGTGGTGCACGCCTCGGATCTCGGATATGAAAGGCGGGAGACGAGAACTGGGGAGATGGTTCAGGGCCGGGAGGACTGGATGGTCGGCGCATGTGGTTTTTTTTTATCAAAGGGACTCTTTGCGGGGCATAAAAATTGCTCTCCCTTTATGTGCTGGGGCTTTCTCTCCACGCGGCAGAATTAAAAAAGAATGTATAGCGGGATGGGGACGCAATATCCCCGCCACGCATTAATATATTTTTTTTTTATCTTTATAGCCCACTTGTTGACGCTTTTGGTTTTCTCACTGGCTGGATGTTTGTCGTGCGATAATGTCCCTGTGTCATGAAATAGCTTGCCTATTTCCGTTTAGAATTTGTTTTGATGAGAACCTGCGATTGGTAATGACTTGGCGGTTTCTTTTTCTGCTATATTGATTTAGTGACTTCCTAATTTTTTCCCCTTTTCATTGGAATAGAGATAATGTTTTTGTCGATGCTAGATTTTTTTCTGTACTCTTTGCAGGCGGCCATTTTTTATCTATCTCGGGATTTTGCAAATTTGCCATGGAAGCATTTGTCACTGAGCGGAAATGTCAACAAACAATGGTAACGCGGACATTATCTCCGTGGCCCATATAGTTTTCCGGAAGATATGGATCCTTGATGATGTTTAATTATTTTAATGAAGTACTTTTTCTTATTGTTTTTCTCGTGGTCTCGATATTTTTTCTCATTAATATTAAAAATGCAATTATGCAATTAATGTTTTTTTTCTGGGTCTAATTATATTTGGAAGAAACTTTATGTTGCGAAAGTGTGGTGCATTTCAAGAAATTAGCACATATAGTAGAAATTGCATCAACTACTCATTCAAAATCAGCGGGCCACAGCTTTCTTAAAATGACTGCTATTCCCAGTCATTTTAAGGAAGATATTAAATTATTATCTGGAAAGGGATCATAAAAACATTTGTGTGAGTTAGGCACACTGTTCGGGAATGCTATGTGTTTAATATGCTTTTGCGCGTTATTCGAAGCTTAAAATATGAGATATATTCTACTCTAGCCAATGGATTGCCCTAAAAATGAATAATCAAAAATACTACTGTTCCGTTTCCTCTGAAAGAGATAAAGAGTGCCAATTTTGGTTGGCATTAAGGGTTTTTGGTCCCTAACTAAGCTATTTTCTGTAAATTTACTGCAATCACTATGGGGAAATTTCACTTAATTCCGCGGAATAAGATGATTATTTGGGGGATGCAATGGTATCATTAGGATACCGTTGGTTTAACTCCGTATTGATCGTGCACCCAGTCCACCATAATTATCTCGGAGGTGAAATACCTTTATCATTTCTGGAAAAGAGCGTATATCTAGTGATGGGTCAATGCATACGAACAAATATGCACAAAATACATACTTCTTCCCGAGTCCCCGGGTACACTTCCATTTTCCAGGATGCAAGTTACTTCCTTTACATTAATTGTATGGAAGTTGAAAGTTTATGCATATGGAAAGTTGCATCCTGATGATGACCTGCAAAGGTTGAAACTGGTCGAGCCATTCAATATAAATCGTGGAATTAACTAAGTTCTTTCTTTTTCACTATATGGAAAGTTGCTTGGACAACAAATTATTCTATTTGCATTGATAAAATTAAACATTTTGGCGAGATGTTTTCAAGTTAAAACCAAAGCCCCATTTTTCACTTAAAAGAAATGTTATTTTTTGTTATTGGAGTAGATATATTGCATGAAATGTGTAAATTAGAGATATTGTAATCTGTGAGCTTTATTTTATTCTTTAGTGAATCAATTGGAATACAGAACTCGCCTAGATGTCATTCACGCGTAAATTTGGAATGCTTTTAGTATTACATCTCTCTAATCACATGCGAAACCCACGGGAAGGGAAATTCGAATCCCCCTATGCATTACTCTTGTCTCTAACCCGTTGCTGTTGAGACAATCACCAATTTCAATATTAACCTAATCATAATTATGTTTTTCATAATATCATGGTTTATTTGTGTATAATAGATGTTGTTTGCTGACACTGGTTACTGTTTTTTGGGCATTGCATAGCCCATATTCGTTGAGAGAAATTTCATAATTATAGTGGAAGTGGGAGGTGTAAGCAGGTTTAAGATTTGAGGCGCGAATAATGCTGTTTTGGATCTACACTCTTTCTTTCGTGCAGTCGTTTTCTGGGTTTCATCTCCATCAATCCGACATCAAGTGCATATAATAAGAAAACACTTAAAAACAGCTTCTTCCAATAGAAACTTGATGCTAAATTTTTGTGGCCAAATTACTGGAACTGGTGATGGGAATATTAATGGCTATGTACAGTGAATTAGCTTTCAGGTCACTTGCAAATCTTAAAAAAAAAGCCCCCTTACATTGCAGAAAACCTAGATTTTAAGCAGGGAGAACTTAAGCTGCAAAAGTGTAATGACTTTAATTACTATGATCTTTTGATCTCTGGATTAATGTTGAAATTTTCATCCTGTGGAATAAGTTTATTTCCTGAGCCTCTGAAAAAGCACTTTGTAGCAGGAATTTTTCGATGAAAATCCTCCGACTGCTGGCAAAGATGAATGTATCCTTTATGGCTGTAATGCGACAGTGAGCTAGCAAGTAATCCCATAACTCTTCATCTCTAAGATTAATTTCCACATTGTGAAAAGTACAGTAGCGGGCTTATAGAGCTCTTCGAGATTATATGGCGTTTCCGAAAAAGTCCTTAAGATACTCCATAGTGATTGAATAGGTAGATTAGTCAGGGATCCATAACAGAGTATTACGGACACACTGTCATATAGGTAATCGACGTTCGCTCTCATGGGAGTAAATATTTTCAGAATTAAATGCAGATAATTGTTATGTTTCATTATTTATGAGGAAAAACCAGTAAAAGAGCATCCTCATTTAACCGTCAGAAGGCTGACGCATTTACTTCTTGGTTAGAGGAGAAAATGGGATATTTCAGCTAGGCATTTTACCAAAAAATTGCCAGGGTGTGATGTTTATTCAATTTATGGGAGAACATCACATAGATTGAATCGTAAATGAATGGAGAGTCATTAGCATTCAACGCGATCTGAAGGCAACGGAAGAATGATTAAAAATATTAATTTTAAGAGTGGAAGGCAAAGTTATAAGAACACTATTGCTAGTATTGGACCTGTTTAGAATAAATGTATTAATTAATATCGATGCACATGTGAAACCGATAGTTAAGAATTAATATTTCTGAAGGGTGGTTTAGAATAAAAATTTGATATTAAGGTCCCCACCATGTTGCGCTGTCTAAACCGGTATTATCATTGGATGCACCCAAAACCAATGCCCGAGGCGGTAGTCGAACGCATGCCCTTTTGATAAACAGGCCGGCGCGTTTCCAACCTGCGGACCGCAGACATCTGTGGCAGCCACGGAAGGTTTTTCAAATCGTTCAGCGTATCCAAGTTCAAAGAACTGAAATCATGTCAGTATTTCAAATTGTAGAAAATGATTTGGAGTCATTTTGAAAGTCAAAAGAACTGGAGTTGACGAACGATTCCGTCATCGAAAACGAAGTCAACAATAACGGTAGCAGTTTTTCCTAATTTAACCACATCCGTGATAAAGCCATATTTGGTTTAATTTTTAATGTTACCAATCGGCCTAATCAGTACTGATATAAAACAAAATATTTATAAACATGCTTAAGATTTACAAATCTTAATCAAATTTATGCCTGTCATATCAATTTTTGAAAAATTATTGTCCATAACATAATAATGGTAAAGTTGTATTTTATAACAAATCAATTGTGGATTACAATTATTTAAAACTACCTAATACTTTGAATATTCATGAGTGGCACAGTTAGTACCTATTTGCGTTACGTATAAAATTTTTATTTAAATTTGCCAAGGGCATACATTTAACACACTGAAATAAAAAAGAGGAATAAGTTGGCTACAACCCATTGGAATGCCCCTCTTGCCATTCGACCTACCCAGTCAAGTGGTGAAAACCATAGGACCATCAATAGAAACGTCATGGACGTTTTATAAATTTCGGGCGATTGGAATACACATCTGCCTTCATCTGAGATCGACTCTTCTTTCATGCGGGCGGAAAGCGGCATGCGGCGGCAATGATGTGAAGCCGAAAAAAGTCCAAAAGGTCCATCAAAGAAGGGTGGGGCCATCGACAAGTTGCCCCTTGGGTGAGAGGGCGGAAAGGGTTTGGGAGGAGAGAGAGAGGGGGGGGGAGAGGTTGGGGGAAAACCGCCCATTTTGACGACTCCTGACCCCAATTACTGCGCCAGTACGTTGTGCCGCTTCGTGGACGGTTGGGCTTCGCTGGTTCTCGTGAGGAATATGCAATGGTCTCGCCGAGCTATTTGAGTTGGCTGTTTGTCTTCGGATAAAATGTACGGAGGAGAATGGGGCGGGGGAGCGTGGGTGTCAGTGGCGGGAGAAAAGTGGAAGGGCAGCAGTGTGAGAGGAACGGATGGAGAGAGAGAGTGATACGTGTATACGAACCGTAGTTTTCGTATCTCACTCAGCCACGCTGCCGTGCAATATTCTCACTCCCGATAGCTGCATTCCAGATATGGTGCGGCGATTACATCCGGGTACGGGGGAGGACCAGGGTGTGGTATTTGTTAGTAGAGTAACCCCGTATCATTACCACAATCCGAAGAGCCTAGTCCATTTATTTTTTCGCGAGTTTAGTGTTTCATAGTAAGCAAGGTACATACTTGCGTGATGAAAGGTATGAAACAATGGTAGATACTTTTTACCTTGTTTCCCATAAAACTATGATTTTATTCAGCTAGATAAACATCGACAATGACGTTTTTCGTAAACGATGAATATTCTTTTGTACGGAAATGTTATTAGTTGCTTAAAAATCGTTTCATCTACATCTACGCGATACTCTGCAAGACACCACGAGAGTGTGTGGCAGGGGGTGAAAATCACCAATCATGCACTTTGCATGCACATTGCACACATGCACATTGACATGCAATTTGGCCTCTACATGGAAACATGCTGCATAATATGATCACATGCAGCTACATGGTAATAAAGGTGGAGCCTTTGAGGTATTTAAGTAACAGAAAAAGATCTCTGCTACAAACATCTCTTGAAAATGAAAATAGCCACATTTATTATATCCGGTGGTATATCAACCTTTTTTTTTTTACAAAAATGCATAATAAATTATAAAATTCTCAAATATTCCGCATGGGTATGTGAAATTCGAGGAGTTCAGTTTATTTGAAAAACCCAATATATTAGTTCACTTGCTTGTAATGCCCCAAAGCCCATTTTATTATTTTACTTTTTGTAATTCTCCAAAAATTATTATGACCAAAACATCCACCACATATATCCATGCAACCAGGTGCAGATGTTTTAAAAATAAACTCTTCCCTGTACAGGATTGAAAGAGAGTAATATTGAATTTTCCGAGTTTAAAGCAGTTCTGAATATTGCAGTGCGAAAAATTGACTTACGAGATGAGAAATATGTACAAAAATTATACATTATTGACCTTGCACTTTCCATATTGCAGCCGCTTATTTTTGTCTGCACGTAGAGCGTACAATACAGGCTTAACATTGTTTGGTGACGTAAGATGAATCTGAAAATTTGAATTCACTACGTTATCCACGGACGAAAGGAAATGGATTCACGTTATCATAAGCTATTTACCATGTGCCACATATCGTCCTCCTTGGATTATGGATAGCGGCTATATGCAACGAAAAGATGAGTTTGTAGTGGGTAATAAGTGATGTTAGTGAGACAAGCACCAGGCACATGGAACTAACTGGCTAGATTATAAGAAAGTGCATACATTTTTGAATGCGCTCGAATCGGCTTTGTTACTAATTATATTATGCGTATAAGCACAATGCGTGTTCAAGTTATCCGATTTTAACTTCGCATTTTTAAGAAAAAAATTTAAGTTTGTTTGAATACCTACAATATGAATCTCAAATGGCAAAAAACAGCATTTTCCAGAAAGTTTTATCGCAGACGGTGTTTATACTTGTAGTTCAAACACTAAATACTATAAATTTAGCATAACATCTACTCACTCTCTCCCTTTGTCTGTAAGTATTTAGCCGTCTAATATAGGTAACTTATAATTATCGATAATTAATAGGGACAGCGAGTGGTCTTTATTTAAACGAGTCTTTATGAAATATGAAAGTATGCATAATTGCTATTTATATTGATCTAGAAATTATATTTTCAGTGGTTTAGATGTCAAATCCTATCCTAGGTTAGAAGACTGATTAGTTTGTCCTGTTCGCCTAATATTTCGTGGATGAAATCGAATACTTTGAATTCTCAAAATGTCGGGATTGATGTGCAGAGTAAATGTTTTCAGTTCGTTCATTAATCATTATCCTTATATGCCAATCATTTTTACGTAAGAAAAGTCTTGAAAATATCTGGCCGAAGTTGCATAGCAATTGAATCCCAACACCTTTAATGATTCAGAAATTTTGCATTTCAGGGGAAATACTTATAGATGAGTAAAATACATGAGTAAATATTTTGAACTCATAAGTACATGATTTCAAGATATTTTGCAAAAGTGAAGCTCAATAATTATGGATGATTTTTATATAATTAAGTCTGACTAGGTTTTCCCAGCTAAAATATATCACAAACGTATCTAATGACGGTGGGGAGTAGGATGGTAAAAGTATAGTCTATGGCAAACAAAGCAGTGTTATAATACTAGAGTGGAAAAGTAGGCCGAAGATTAGGAAGTAATGAGACGTTGGATGGGGAGATTAATATGAAACATTTCTATAATCGGAAGAAGAATGCTAGGAAAAGCAGGAAGGAGACAAGAAATATTGAGAACTAGAGACAATAATCTTAAGCTAAAATAATTTTGGGTAGAAGAAGTATTTGCAGATGTTCCTGGATACATTTTATAGATTGGCTGGCGGACTTCAATGCTTTTGGCTCCAGTGGAAAAGACGCGGCTTATTCGTGCTCGAGCGGAGTTTCAAAGCATGGCTTCGTGACGAGTGATTCCTGCCTCGCCAGGGGGGACTGTTTCTAGTAATGCGACCGCTAGGCCTTGCGAAATTACGGCGGCGTATTTAACCTTTCCGCTCTCAAAAATCTGGGCACACGTGATAATCCGGCTGAGCTTCCTCCCGCGGCGTTGCCGGACCCGAGTGATTCATTAGTGCACGTTCTCCGTCATCAGCAGACTGCGCGGCGGAAGGAAATCAGGGTCTCGCCACAGCGCAGACAACCCCGTGCGCGTATTTCCCTAGGACGGTATCAGTAAACACATCTAGTAGTGAGCCCCCACGGACCCTTCTCCATTTTACGGCTCCAGTTTTTGTTATTTTTTTCCTCCTCCCGCGTTATCCGCGCCCAGTCCGCTTCCCCGCCTGTCCGTCATTCGATAGCGCGCACCCTTTTTCTCTCAGGCGCTCTACCGATTCCAAAATTCGCTACCCCTTTATTTCACGTTTTTCGCCCTTCCTTGTCTCCGCCGTTGCTCCTCTCTCTTTCCCCCTCCTGGCATTCCCTCGGCCGCTCCCGCAAACTCTCCGCCCCGCTCCGCCGTCCGCACCACTCCCCGCACCCCCGCCCGTCTCCTCGCCGTCCCCACATCCCTCCCGGCCCTCTCTCTCCCCTCTCCCCGCGCTGAATACCGCATTTAGGTTCACTTCATGCGTGAGGTTGGACGTGTTTGTCTGTTGGATCGTGTTCACTGGACCGATGGCACCCGTTGCTTCCCTCTGACTCCCCCCGCCCCCGCCGTCCTCGCCCGATGAATATTAAAACAGTCCCCGGCCCGCAGGCCCCCACTCCCCGACTCACCCGCAGCGAAGCCCGCACCCCGGCGCGCTTCCACTGCCCCCGACACGGCACTTAGACTTACGCCATGACGAGCCCATCGCTCGCTAGAGTCCTTCTCCACCTCCCGGCCCAAACAGTGGTCTCCTTCCGTCCGAGGGTTGGGTTGAGGAAGGCGTGGGTGGTCCCACCGGGTGTTTCCCACCAGGAAGAGGGGGAAGTAGGGTTCCTGGGAGTTTGGTGCCGGCCTAAAGGTTAAACAGTGAGGAGAGGGGTTAGGCGGGGTTGGGAAGGGTCCGGCCATTCCACTTAATTTCCATTTGGGTGTAAATGGGATGCGTGCCTCATGATCCGGCGGGGAGCGGTTTGCAAAAGCTGCCTTCTCAACGTGCAACTATTAGCCATTGATACGATTAGTCGGGACTTCATTCCTAAGTCCCTTTTCCCGTCCCCGGGCCTCTCGTTTTTTCCACCTAACCTCCCGGACCCCCAACCCCCCGCGGAACGAGACTCAATAACACCCCATTGCTTCTGAGGAGGAAGGCGGAGCCCATGTGTGGCAAATGGTTCCAGATTATGTTTGTCCACCTGCACTCTTGCCCCGCGGGGACCGGTTCCCGCGCGTTCCTCGCGATCAGTTCCATTGGCTGTTTAAATTTCCATTTTAAATGCTGGAGCCGGTGGCGCTGTGTCATAATATTGGGAATTAACTAGTTTTTGGCTCACATCTGCGCAGTGCGGGCTGGAAATGACACCTCGTAAGCCGGAGGTGGTCGAGAAACATGAATTTCGCGCAAAAAGCAGAGGTCACGTTGACGCACATTATGATGCTTCCTGCTCAAAATCGAAAATTTACCCTTAACGTCAATCCCCTTTTCCGAAAAGTTATAAAATCATAAAAATCAAGTGTAATTAAATAACCATTTGCTAGGTTGTGAGTCCGCAAAACACCATTTAATTAATTTAATGGTGAAGGTTTCGCGCTATGCGCTAACGCATTATTTCTTTTGGCATTTTTGTGAAAGTAATTGGATTACTCAGGGAAATTCCATGATCCTTAATAATGCTGTTAGTGTGCAGCATTTGTTTTCACTTCACGACGTTATCAACTAGGTTTTTTCACATAATACCCAGGCATGTTCGCCAACTGAATCTAAATTTTATAGTATGTTCTTTGGGGAGGGGTTTGTTGCGAGTTTGTGGGAAAACATTCAGAGCATGTTTTTTTTATAATTTGAAGGTATGTAATCCGTTTTTTTCATATTGACGAATCCAAAAAAAAACCTCACTTCAGATACCTCAGCTGTCTAAATCTTGTTATAGCCGCGGTGATTACCGAAGCATCATCAGCCGTGAAAAAAAATAAGTCTTTGTTTGCTTATTGATTCCCTTCCACCATCATTTCCGTGGATTTTCGTTTATCCTCTTTTCTCGCACGTGAAACGGGGGGGAAAAACTCGGCCCTAAATTCCAGTGATCAGCGTTTGCATCGACTAATCCCACAATCGTCAGAGCTCGAATCCCGCGCATGACGGATTATTTGAATTGTGCCGATGGTGCGATATATCGAATCGTTGCTATTACAATGAATATAATCCCTTTAATCCTGCGCAAGTCAATCGGCGTGCATCGCAATGGGTTCTCAGAGAGGATTTTTAATCTTGTATAGATCATTGCATATTCAATTATCCAATATGCTAGATATTGCCATCATTTTCACAGGCAATCATCGCACAAATCAGGTTACGTACGCTGACTAAAAAAAGAAATCCGACTCCATATTGAATCCCTATTTGTTTTTATCAAATTAACATAGTTTTTTCCCACAAGCGTAAAACATTTATGCAAGTTTGTACTTCATAGATCTCACGTTAACCTTTCCTGAAGATCTTTCCTCAAGGGATTCTGATTCTAGTTCTATGTACTAGTATATCACGCTAATTACACCAACATCCGTTATGACACGGCTATGAATAGGCTTATAATATTCTGATGTCATCTTATTAAAGTTAATCAGACGTGCAAACAATTTGGAGAGGTAATGCCTAATGTCAGTGCCATAACCTTTATTGTCCTCTACGTTAACAATGTTTTCATCCCTTTGGATTAGCTCGCTTACACACTTAACTTATGAATATCATTCGTCTACTTTGGCAAATTCCATAGTTCATCCCTGTTATTTATCGAGGTAGTTTTAATTCACCGTTGGCTATCTGTTTAATTTGCCTTGTTCCACTCAGTTCCTTGAAATGCTGAAAACATCACTGCATGGGGTTCGTCCCAAGAAAGTACTACAACTTCTAGCGTTTTTCGGTGAGGGCCAGCGAAACATCCACGGAGGGACAATTAATTGATTTTTAATGCGCATTTGTTCCCGTCGTGGACGTATCCCTGATACAAAGATGTTGCCGAGTTACGTTCAGCCTTGGTGGTTGTTTTTCTCGCAGGAGTAATGATCCGTTGCGTTGACTGAGGGCTGACTTAGGGTTAGCCGTTCCTCACCATATCCGTTTGCGCCTCTCCTCGTCCTTCCACCCTCTTCCAACCCCTCCCTCACCCCCTCAAGCCTTTCTTACCTCCACCCCTCTCTTCTTCACCAATCTCCTCATGCTACGCCAAAATCTCTTCCTTCCACACTCCTCCCTGCCTTCGCCTCTCCTTCACTGCTCAAGACGGCCATTTTCCTCGGCGTCTTCCTTCCCTCACCTCTCTCTTTTTCCAATCTGTTTCCTTTCTTGAAATACTTCATTCATTCCCCTTCACTCTTCTTCTATTCAAGTGACGCTGTCGTTGTCATATTTTTTTTCAAATCAGAATTACGTTGAGAATTGCAGTAGATTTCGCCATTATCATGGCAGTAGATCACATTTGTTTTAAATTGTCACGTTTAACTAGAATATAGCTGCTTATCCTTTTTAAGCATGATATGTAATGCATGTTTGTTGTGAATTCACCCCCTGTCACATATCTTTATGGTGGCTTGCTGGGTAATATGCAGATGAACACCTGATGCATCTAAATACTAGACTCGTGTAGACTCGCCTGACAACCTAAAGATCCCAGGTTCGAATCCCGCATTGGGCATCGGTGTTGAGTTTGTTGTAGGATTTAACGTAGGTTAAAGTAAGTTTGTTAATGCACTATAGGTAAAGCAGTTTGAGTACCGAAAAACTTAATGTTACTCGCACTAATTAATTCAACAACACTTTCCCGCACTATTTGATATACTTCGCTACAGTGGAATAAAGCGAAATGAATTAGTGTTTTTCATCGGGATAACTACATCAACATACTGCGGATGCGTCAGAGTGCGTAGTTTCCCCGATCCGTAAAACCTTGATCCCTCCTCAGACCTCCTTGAATACAGGTTCTTTAGTGGCATCTATCTCGTTCTTGCGCAGTGTTTATATTTACTTCACTGCCCGTTGCTCTCTTATGGAGTTGGCTTATATTTGTCGTCATGATGATGGCTTACATGGCGAGGAAAGGACTTAATGGCCTCTATTTCGCCCTGAATAAAGTCGTTAGGGCTTCACCGCCTCGGCCCCCTTCTCCTCCGCGGTCCCTTCCCGCCCCCTGCTCCCATTTCCTCCTCAACCCCCTGTCTGTCATGCCCCCTTTCCGTTCTCCTTGCCCCTCGAGACAGCCCACGCCCCACTCCCGGCCACACACGTCTCTTCCCATCCGCCGGGGCCGTCCTTGCCAACCCACTCCGCCCTCCTCCCACGCTCCCTTCTAGCTCTCCTCCACATGACCAATCTATTGTTCCCCTAACTTGAATCTCTTCGTCCCCCAGAGCGTCACCTCGTACAACACTCCGCTCCCGAGGCACCCTACCCTCACTCATAATTCCCCAGTCGTGACGTCGCATGCCTTTCCACTCGCTCTTCTGCCGCAAACGTTTCAAGCACGGCCTCTGCAGTGCTCGGGAGCATCCGCTTTTGGCTTCGGTGGAAAATCCTTTGATTCAGGTGGTCGCGGATTCCTCAGTCCTCCATCGCTGATTATGTTCCCGGGTGGTACAAAAGGAGTGATGGAGGCCGGAAGGATATGGTCATCCACCCTTTGAAAAATAGTACAGTGATTTGAATGATTTTAATTACACCATCCTGCAGTTTCTTACTGTAGGTGTAGGGGTTATTCTGCAATGCTGGGTGTTTAGATTGTGGAAGAGAACTAAAAAAATTTGTCCATTACTTACGTAATGCAGTCGGGAAGCGGTAGAAGTTATAATTTATGCATCTTATTAATGTTATCGGTTCTACTATCTACTCGTAGGACCCTAAATTCTACAGTTTAGCAATTGTTTGTCTGAGAAGGACTGCTTCGATATTGATTAACTTGATTTATTCAAAGCAATCGCGTCTAAAATTAAGTTTTTGCGTTTTTTTGTTTTAAAAAATCCTGGAAATTCGGGATGTAAATTCTAGCTATTTAAGGCCAGCACCTCAGTGGCTTGAAACTATTCCTTCACATCTTTACGCTCTCTTTGACACATTGATTGAGAAAAATACTAGCTTTGTAATTAAGTGAAATGGCTTTAAGGAAAAATTAAGTAAACATATATAGTTGCAAGACTAACTTCCAAGGCATGCTATCCTGTTAAGTAAAGTAGTTAGTTTACGCATTCTTACATTACGCATTCTTACGCATTCTTCTTGGACTCTTTTGCTCTTCATTGCGTAAGACATCGTTGAACATAATTCATGTAACTTTTTCTTCAGATGCCGACGCTAGGTAAATTTCAAGACAACATTATTTAGCTAAATTGATAGTAATTATTGTGGCAGGTAAAACGTAGTAACCACCTATTTGAGAGTGACTTGATTGCATTAACAATGTTTTCATGTACAAATATTTTAACAGGCGCGAAAGACCCTATCGTCCAGTCGCCTTAAAAATGAACAGTACTAATTATTATTGATTAAGATCTTCATGCCTTACCTACTCTCTTTCTATTTTAAAGAGGCTCATAAAATGATTGATTTTTTGAAAAATTGTTGAAGTGATTTAAACTTCGTGGTATCGTAGTAGAGTGCTTACTATAAAATAGGTGAAAATAACTCTCCTATAGTCAGAAGGTTTCAATGCTCATTTTTAATTTTGTTGAATTATTAAAGAAAGTGAAACAGAGAACTAACAATGGCCACCTAATTGTTCATAACTCATTTAAGCGTACTTTGAAATGAGGTAGAGATTATTTTTTGACGCTAGCACATTCTAGAATTGAAAAATGTTTTCGATATTTTGAAATATTCCCGTAAATATACACATATTCCCCGTCAGTCTTGGAGGAAAAAGAATTATTCAAGCGCCGGAAAATCTGCAGGACCCTTTGAGTAGCTCGTCTCTTTGACTTTATATGCATGAACTCCTGTATATCGCTCAGGGTCACCATTCATGCAAATGTTTAATAAGACGAACTGTGATAATGGCGAGGGGCATCTCAGTGAATCGGTTAGCATTCAATTTATATTGATACTCCATTGGATGCTCATCCTTCAAAAATCGCTGGAGGCAAATGCACCATAGTTGGAATCTCATTAGCGTTTTTGTGGAAAAAATATGAGATTTTGCGTCAGAGATGAGGTTGAAATGCCAGTGCTATTACGTCCCCCTAGCCACCAGCGCTACTCCCTGTCCCAGTCCCACGCTCCCTCGGTGAGGTTCTCATCAAACCATGCCACCTGGCATAGTCTACCTTGTATTCCTCGATGGTGCTCCACTCCCGCAGCGCCTCCGGGCTTGATGGCTGCACTCTCCATTCCCGCACCAAGCCCGCACCCACCCCGATCCCCCTGCACCCCCCCTCCATCTCCCACCCCGCCCACACCACTCTTATCGCCTCGCCATCTCTGCACCATTACCCCCTTTTTCCTTTTACGGACTCCAACCTCGGCTGAAACCTTTTCTCCCCTCTCCTCTATAGGAATTCGCAGTTTGCGTGCTTTGGCTGGCCAATCGCCCTCTCCCCATTTCACTCAACTGCGGCTGTGCTGCTGAGACCTTCGGAATTCGAGCGTTATTTCAAGAGGGAAGCCGAAGTGCTCCATGTGTCAGGCGAAGATGCTCGAGTTTTTTTTTATCGAGTTCCAAATAGCGACGGGGATTTTTGAAAGCAGGGGTAATTTTTGAATTGTTGACGCTTCATTGATCGCTTAGCAACCCTTTTGTCAGGTGATATTTTTAGTTATGAAAAGGAGGGAAAGTGTTGTGACTGGGATAATGGATTTCATAACTAGAATTCAATAGAAAGTCATAAGTAATGCTCTTTGGAGGAGCTATGTAGTGTGGCGTCTTTTTTGCTATAATTCTCCCATAAAATAGAAAAAATCATTTATTAATCAGTTTATTCCTGCTCTTATATAAGATATTCAATTAAGACAAATGCAAACATTGATGAGCCTAAGGTTTCTCGATGATTTCATTTCGTTAGCCTGCTCAAACATGCGCTGTTAAAGCTTCTAATACTTTACAGTAACATCTCCCACTTATCACAATACCGTTTTCAAATTGAAGGTCAAATCATAGATTTAATCATGGTAGTGGCAAAACTCATAATTTTAATTAGTTTATGATATTCTAGTGCCATTCCAATGTATATTGGTGTATTAATTCAAATAATGTATGCATGTTTTAAAGCGTAACGTTTTTGAAACTGGAAGGTGATCGACTATTAGTATTTTAAATTTGATATTTCTCTACGCTCTACCTTTGACATCCCCTTCACTTTTACACTCAATTGTTGCTTCTCAATCCGAAAACTTAATTCGAAATTAATAATATTTATAATCCATTTTCGAGATTCGCCCATTGTACCCATCAATATCTCTATCTCATATTTCAGCTAATTAGGTATAATTTTGAATTGAATCCCAAGGTCATTTTCCTCTATATGATTTGTGTTTAGAATGTGAAATTAAGGTGATCTGAAATTAGCAAGACTTAAATTGTTATTCGAACGAAACTTATTACTTCCAAAAATTGAAAAACTGACTGGCTGCAAACTTAAATCTGTCTACAGAGTGTCTACTGTTAAAGTCACGTCAAGTGCGTCTAAGATTTTCTTATACATATATATATATTTATAGATTTGGTAGAAATTTTTTATTTTGCATATATTTTGTACAAAGAAGTCTATCAAAATCCTCTGCCGCTTACCCTTCTGACGGATTGTAAGGTAAAATGTTAATATGTTTTTTCAAGTCTAAATAGAATCTGCTATGGTTGTAATCAGTCACCCTTGGCCAGTCGAGGTTGCTGCATCGAGGTAGTCGGCTAGCTTCTCTTTATGCGAGGATGTGCCATGACGGAGTTCTTTAAATATTTTAGACGCCTTCCGATTTAGAGACCTCGATTTCACTTTACTGCATTCACTTCATATTTTCCCCAACGATCAATAATGATTCCTTATTTGAGATTTATAATTGAGACCTTACCTAGTAGATCATCAATGCAATATCGCGAATTTCGCCAATATACTCTATATTGCAAACATTTGTAATTTTAGACATGCAATGACGAATATCTTACTCTGTGGTATGTTCTGAGTGAGACCTAGCAAGGAATTAAGTAGTCAAGTTCCTTTACCTTATCACTGTATTCGCTCAGAGTACTAGTCAGAGTAAGGGTCAGTAATATCCGACTAATGTTCACCATCTACATCTAATCAATACCCCGCGAGCCACCACGAGGGTGTGTGGCAGGGGTTGAAGATCGCCAAACATTCACTATTGACATGCAACTAGAATATTTAATGGAGACATGCAAGATAATAGGGTCATCTGTAGCTAGATGGCTAATATCTACGAAATAAGAAAGGGATTATTGGTTGTTATTACATGCATCAAGCACTGCAGACTACTCTGACTATATTTCACCTACCTATCCCTTTGCTACGCTGCCAATTGTTCTCCCTTATGGTAGGCGGGAAAAATGACATTTTAAATCTATCGGTACGACAATCTATCTCCCTAATCTTGTTAATATGATCAAAGCTAGCATAATACGCAGGGATTCTTAATATATATCTAACATCATCTGTGAACACATCGGTTTCGAATTTACTTAAAAGGTTTAACCTAAATTTTAACCTGCGTTCTGATAGTAATTCCCTCCTTGTTCTTCTATTAAACTCATAACACTTATACAATTATCATAATTTCCTTTAACAAATCTAGCGGATCTCCTTTGCACAGGCTCAAATTCTTTTATCATACCTTCCTCGTACGGATCCCATATACTAGCGGCATATTCTAAATGAGGCCTGACGTACTCTCTCATCGCATTTGCCTAGAACCCTTTTTACGAATCCTAATCTACCGTTTGCTACACTAATTATTTCCCTGATGTCCATGACATGTCTTCAGTGATGGTGACGTCTAAGTATTTAATAGATTCTACATTAGATATTTTTTCTTTGATGCAATAATTATTCCGGGGAATGCTATTCTTTTTCCAAAAGTTCATTACGGCGCATTTCTTCAAATTTAATTCTAGCTGCCAACTATCACACCAATCATCGATCGCGTCTAAAACCTTAGCTGAAGACTGACTGTCTTCTTCATTTCTTATTTGCTAATACTCTACTGCATCATCTGCAAAAAGACGGAGCTTGCTATTTTTAACTACTGTATTCAAGTCATTTACGTAGAGAAGAAATAAATTTGGGCCTATCACGCTTCCCTAGGGAACACCCGACGTAAATTCTACATTGCCTGACCTGTCACCAATTAATACCACCCTTTAAACGCGTTTATGTAAGAAGTCTCCTATCCAGCCTACTATATTACTGTATATCTCGTATGATGCTACCTTCGCGAGTAACTAACAGTGAGGAACCTTGTCAAACGCTAATCTAAAATCAAGAAACGCTGCGTCTACCTGTACGTCATCTTAACCGGAAACTAAAGTATCATGAACAAAAAGACCTAATTGAGTTTCGCAAGACCGTCCCTTTCTGAACCCATGCTGGTTTGTTATCAATAAATCGTAGCTATCGAAGTGTCCCATTATTGATGTAAATTTTATATGCTCTATAATTTTTCATGATAATGACGTTATTGATATTGGTGTATAATAACATGGCTGTTCCCTATCGCGCTTTTAAAAATTGGGGTCACGTCTGCTATCTTCCAGTCTTTGGAAAACGCGTGTTCTTATAGGGATATGTTAAATATTACTTTAAGATACGGAGCCATTTCAAGAGCTAATCTCAAAAGCTAAGAGAGATCCCATTTGTTCGTTTAGGACTTTTAGTCCCGTACACAGATAGATAAGCATGAATTTGGATTTTATTTTCTGCAAAACTTCAATACCTCGCTACATCCCTATTTGAACAAGGTATTCTTTTTCTGTTACGAAGAAGGTGAATTTGGATCCAGTTTAGCCGTCGTTGTTTTTTTAACACTGCGATAACTTTAAGTTTTCGATATGTCAGTAATGATGATGAAATTCGGCCAAATATTTAATTTACATACCAGTGAAAATGTTACAAATCTCTGACAAGAGTATTTATTATGGATTTAAAAAATTGCTGGCTATCGCGAGGATTTTCGGATATGGGCCGGAAATCATGAACAGATCAAAAATTTATGACTAGGTTTTGAGGCATAAGTATCAGAATTTAATATTCCTATGTCAAACGTGGCCATTTAAATAAATTAAGCGTATATAAGAACTAAGAAATGTACAGAACATTAATGAAACTAAATGCGACAAATGTTGAGTCACGCATCATTAAATATATTAGCTGCATGTCAATAGTGCATGTTTGGTGATCTTCACCCCTTGCCACACACCCACGTGGTGGCTCGCCGGGTATTACGTAGATGTAGATGTAGATTAATTGTTACCATCAAGTCCCTCCAGATGAGATGGGTCAATGAATATAAGCCGTGACTTAAGGCCTGGTTACACGATACAATTTCTTGTACAATTTATTGTCTGAATGGTTGTCTCATTTCTTGACTAAAATTCTGTACAATCGTCGGTTCAAGAATCTGAATGGAGTGATTACACGGTGAAAGATTCGTACAATTTTTCATGCAATATCATGGTACGCATTACACGATTGCTTTTGTTTTCTCAAAAGCGCAACATTTGATGTTTTAAATCGGGGTTTATTTATCGCCTACTTGGAAGCACAATATTAATCTCAAACTTTATTTTCAGTGGTCTGAGGTAGTTTTCCTTGGGGAAATCTTTTGGTAGCTGACGAAAACGACGTTTTTGGTAGTTAGTAGACCTGTGGGATTTGTTTTGTTTATGTGAGACTTTGTTTGTAACATTTATTTTGACGTCTACTTCGTTTGGACTTCTCTATCTGATTAAATGTTAAATTAGCTGTTATAGTGAAAGTTACTTAATGGAATAAAACCATTGTTCCAGGTAATCGCTGACCTTACGATTTTTGACAACTGTATTAACCTACCGGTCAGCGATATATTCAACGAGAATTCCCCACAGCACGATTGATGGGATTATTCCCCTCGTCCGCGAAATCATCTACTTCAATCTCAAAGAAAAACACCATGGGGTGTATACTTATTCATAGATTATATATTACGTAATTATATATTACGTTAAAAATCTTTTAACGACGATGCAAAAAGTTCTTTAGTACAACGATCACGTACGGAGTGGGATGATCATTACACTTAACTTTGACACCTTGCGGAACTTTGCAGTGCACTAGTGTGTAAATTGGAGCGAAGGAAAGGAAGCGTACATAGTTTCCGGCCCAACTTTCGTCTCGGATCCAATTATTTGGGTTACAAAGGGTGTCACTCCTTAAAGCTGCTTGTATTCGTAGATACCGAATGTGAATTAATTTCTACGTCAGTGACAGCGGAAGAATTAATGAGTTGGTGAAAAAAGTTCCGTTAGGGTTGTACAGGACGTGAATAATGACGATAACGGGAGAGTTGGGGCCAATTAAGGCAAGTGGTAAATATATTTATTCCGAGGGAGTCATGCAAACGTTGCAGGAGTCAAAAAGCAGAGCAAAATCCAAAGGTAGCGAGGTCACGACAAAAGTAATTCACACAAACAGGCCTAAATCTTACTAGTCACAGCAATATTAAATAATAAAATTTCAGGAATCGCACGAATACACACCGAATCGCGAAGGCAAAAATATAAACACACAACTAGAAGTGTAGTTTTCCTTGCCTACCACCAGATGTCTCTAAAACGTCAAAAATTGTATGATTGTCTGTACGAAATTAGAACAGGTTCTATTTTCTGTGCAGTCGTTCATAAAATCGTACAATTTGGACTGGTTACACTTTACAGTTTCGCATTCATTCTCGGGTTCAGACAATCATACAAGCGATTGTACAAGAAATTGTATCGTGTAACCAGGGCTTTAGAACCGAGTTCAACAAGTCGTCGACCGTATTCTTTATTTGCGTGTTTTCAGCGCATATTATAATGTGGCGAAGAAATCGCGAAAAGATACCTATGGTTGAGACAGCAATATTAAAAATAGAGAATATTGTCTGCTGTAGATGAGTTGACAGTTGGAAAATGAAAATATTAGCTCCTGAGCTACTGGTACACTAAGTTCCGTAGAAAGAAAATTCGCCTTTCTCGCAGTTTCTCTGTACACTTCACTTTTTTAATATTTACTTAGTCACCAACGTGAGTTTATTTTGGAGAAAATGTAGGCAGCCATAAAATCCTCTGAAAGATTATTAATATTTAAAAAGGAAGACACAGGTGGTGATAAATGTTTCCCCAGGCAAATATTTCGACTGCAACAGGTGAAGGCATTGAAAAGAATTTTTCATAAAAGGATCTGAGAAACCGTTGGACCCTAACCAAAATTGGCCACTCGCTTGGTTCACAATTGTATGAAATTTATCCGAGAAGAAACGTTAATCAACAATTTGGGATTTATTTTACTTAGCAGTCTTATTGTAATTAGTACATTGTCTTGGGCCCACATTTATTGCTGAATATTTTAAGTTATGCTTATATACTCGAAGAATGCTAATACTCTACATCATCTTTAATACAGATTGTACGCAAAGATATTTTCATTGATTTACATTGTTTTTCGACTGAAATAATAATAATTATAATAATAAAAGGTCTTTAATGGGTCAAGAATGAGACAAAACTGTCCCTTCTGCCATCCCCCTCGTTAAAATAAATATTTAAATCATATAGTGGTCAATGCAATACAAATACAATCTAAGGTTAAAAAAAGATTAAATAATATACTTCTAGGAGTTAAAGAATGATAATTAAATACAAAAGGAATATATGCGCACAATATATCAATATGACACAGCAAATGGTGTGTGAAAGAATTTACACTCTGGGAAAAACGTGAGGATTATTATGTTTACGTCCTTTACGCAAAAACCCACGCAAGAAGAGGGTGTGAAAAACCTGCGAAATCCTACTGATAGTAAAGCTAGTGTTTAAAAATAACTCAAATATAATAGTGTGTCCATAGGAAAATTAGTAGATAAAATATAAAATTAAATAAAAGTAAAATTACAGAAGGTGAAGAAAAAAATTAAAAGGGAATATAAGGAAAAATTAGTAATGAAGAACAAACATGATATGATGCAAAAACATGGTGTTAAATATCTTTAATCTTGCCATACGTGTTCTAACCTATCAAATGCATTGAGAGAGTACCCGTGACGTATAATGCTTATGTGCCTATCTATTGAACTTTGAGAAGTGTTTTATGTAGCGCCCTTTTAAAAGATGGAAGTAGGCTCATTAGTCCAAAATGTTACTCCCGCAGACCCAGGTTGATATCATGAACGGAGTAATCTTGATAATTATGTTAGGTACAAGCAGAATCCCACCAAGAAATCACCAGTGTAAAGACTATTTTCACAACTTGTGAGCACATAATTCTAAAATGATGCAATGACTTTGTACTTCAACGCTTTTTTACCTCTGTATAGCATTTTATTTATAGGATGTCTAAATAACAGATTGCTTTGGTGTCGAGTCTAGAGTAAAGACTTGTGATCGTTTACTGTTTTGGAAGGAGACCGAAGACTAGTAAGATCATTTATACCATTGAGGTACGGTACATCTACGTAACACCCTGTGATGCAACGCAAGGGTGAGTGGCGGGGTTTGAAGATTACCAAACATGCACCAATTACATGCAACTAAGAGCTACCAAGGCGTATTTGATGCAACTACCACGTAAAAATTAAAATAATAGCAACAATGCAATGCTAACCAAGCAGCTAATAGCTACCATGCCATCATAACCGTACAAATAAGACCTACAACTGCAGGTTACTCTAACAATATTTTAGCTACCTACCTATTATATACTCTTATGGTACGCGGGAAAATTGCATTTAAACCGGGAATTGTGCCACTCACAATATCTTGCGGGATGTAAGAGACCTATTGCATGTATAATATGATGAAAATTGTCATTTCAACAAGGAACAGATAGAGTAGTGGCCTTCACGTTCAAAGCTAAGGTCCGTTGCTCGAATCCAAGCCGGCTGAATGGAATCCCTTTGACAATTTCCAAGTTGTTGTACATATTTATTCCCTCCCATTTGAATGATGGAAGCCACCTTTATTCCAAGCTGCTTGTATTATGTAAGCCACCTTTATGAGTGCTCCCTTCTCAAGCCTCTTTTAGACTGCTACAGTGGAATAAATATGTATTTATTAAGGTTTCCCTAACCTGTGTTGACAAATTAATTTTGCTTTGTTTAAATTAGATCACAGGGAACACTATCTCCTTTAATTCAGTGTAAGTTATTCAGTGAAAAGGCATGTATAAAGTGAGGAACCTGATGCGTGTAATTGCCTGCGTACGTAGTGAGGCTATGGCTCTGCTTGGACGAATTCCCATACCGTTTATGGTCAACAGCATGAAAACGTTAGATAATACCTAAAAATAGCATCCTCATGGTTATAAAAAAAATGCCATAATAGGGCAAGGTTATTAGGGACCAAGGAGAGGTCATATGGAATAGGAAACAAACTATGAGGCCATTGTGAAGTTTAGGAGGACTGTCGCAGTAAATAGGAAACCCGCGTATCGGTATCGAGGTCGGATCGTAAAAGTTAAATAGCTTCGTTATCTTCTTTGGAAATGGATAACCGTCACAAGCCAGGTGCTCATTGCTTGGTTGTGGATGTACATCTTTATCACCATTTTTTTAAACCACAGAGGTAAACCACAACCAACTCACGATGGTATCTGGATAGGAGTGAGATTAGAGAGGCAGGCGAAAATACCTGGTATATGCTCTGAAATGTTACGGTTGGTGTGCATGCATTACAATCTTGCTATTTTATTCTTAACATTTATAAGTAAAGTTTGATAACTTATGTTTCTTATGACTGCTTGTTTACTATATACTGGAATAAAAACATATATGCTTAAAAAGGTTCGCATTCGATTGGACCTTCTCTGGAAAAGTGAATATTCCGATAGTTTTCAATACCTACTAACCGGCAGATATTGGTTTTCATTGCTATACGACATTTTGATAGCATCGGGTGAATGAATGTCTGGTTGATTTAGGGATACATATCGCTTGATAAGTTTCCTTCAAGGCTGATATTACGTCTAACTCCGAATTTACGCATGCCTTGCTTTTTCATTTTCATTCACTGCTGGCTTTTAACCTTGCGCGTTTGTGCCACTCGGCCTTTTGCAAGTAAAATTTTCCGCTTATCCACTTTTTCCTTATTCACACTTCAGTTCGTAGAAAAAATTGCTTGACGTCAATCATATGAGGGGAAAGAATGAAGTGTGTGTTTCTTCATTAAAGAAGATTGGCAATTTTCTTTAATTATGTTATTCCACCACATCACGCCTGAAACGACTCTTTTTATTCGTGTTTCTTGTTTGGATGCAGTTTGAAAGGTTGAAGAAACGTAAGGATCCTTACTTGACGGAATGAATTGACCATTCAACATTTCGAAAGCACGTGCTATTTATAATTCTGAAAATGCTGTGTGAGATGTTTATCACACGGGCGTCTTGAGGAAGATAGTCGCATTCGACGTGAAAGACAAGCTTGTCTCATTGCCCCGAAAGTAAAAGCAGCGAGGAATCTCCCTGGCGTCCTTCATAGTTGTTGCTGGATCAAAGGCAGAAAAAACCTTGGAGGGGAGAATTCCTTTTCCGCGGCCCACGTGGGACGAAATGGCTCCATGCACGGCACACATTAAGGCGCTTTACATTTAATTAGGTCACGAGGGAGCCACTCCAACGGTGACAGGATCCTCGGTCGTGAAGCCATGAATTTACACCCCAGCACACCTCTTTCTCCCTCCTCCCTCACTCTCCCGCTCCCCTTCCCCGACCTCGGAACGAATTGCATAAAAAGCAGAGAGAGCGAAGTCATGGAGTAATGGCCAGCGAGTGGGAAGAAGACGTGGCCCTTGTTCCCTCCAAGAATTCCCCCCGGAAAGTAAGCCTCGCGGAGGAGGGTGGAGGAGGGACGGATGGGGGAGGCTGAGGAAGACGTTGGTTTTAAGGAGGGAGGGTGGAGAGAGGTTGGATTAAGGAGGGCGAGAATGAAGAGGGAAGGTGTGAGCGGGGGTTGGCTGGTGGGGGGCGGGCCGGGAGGTAAAGGGTGGGGTGGGGCCGAGATGATATTTGGAGAGGACCACGGCGGAGGGGGTGGGAATGATACGGAGAGAGGAGCTCTTAGGGAAGAAAATGGGCTTGAAAAGGGGGAGTGGCGGTGAAAGGAAACAAAGACCAAGGCATCGGCGTCTGATAAAATATACAGGGCATGGCGAGAAACGAGACGAGGGGATTTGCGGAGAGGCCAAGGGAGCAAAGCCCGGATCATGTCGCGCCTCAATTGGTGCTATATTCCAAAGAAATAACTGAAGGGTTTTGGGCCAATTCCCTCGTTTGCTTTGCGAAGACAATTATAAACCAATGACTTAAGCCTCTTGTACTTTGTAAGCTGTTGGTGTAAGGTAATTCTCTTTGCCTGTAGGAGATTGCGATATCCGGATACATGCGCTTCATTATTTTTGGGCCTGAATCTATTCTTCACTCACATCATCTCGGAGTGTTTCTTGTGATCTACGGTTAGGGAGTCGAGAACTTGGTACAATATAAATTAAAGTTTTGATAGAAGTACGGAGAATCTTACGTTTTCGAATTACTACTTCAAAATATAATTTTATCATTTCCTTAGTGAATTAAGAGAATTTCCTTTTTGTTTCGTTTCGGAAAAATTCAATTTTTTTAAATGCTCGTTTAAGAGTAACGTGGCCGAATTTCATCCCATTCTCAAAATATTTGAGATTTTTCTGGTCTGGCAGTAACTTCGCTGATTTAGACGATAGAGAGATGAAAGTGGATCACTACACTACAAGTACACTAGGGTATCGTGATTGATGTGTTAGCACAGCCTCATGTACTGCCACCAAATCAATTTAGAAAAAAAATCATTTGAAATTTCACTCTCTCTCTCTCTCTGTCAATCCGTTTTAATTTGTAGCTGTCGATGATTATCTCATACATATCTGTCTATTAAATGCAAAACTTTGAGGCGAATGGGAATCAGATTGTTCCTTATGAATTAGCGTTTTCCCACTGCCATTTTGAAACTTATTTCTCAATCCCAATCCATCTTCCCTGATCTGGCTAACATTTGCTTTTTTTCTTGACGTTTCTTGGCACCTCAGTTAGTTATCCGAGGGATGTGAGCGACAGCAGAGGTAGATTTTTTATCTTTGGCACCTCAGATTTTGCTTGTAGTCATTATTACATATTACATTTCTACCCCGTAATACTTCTGTTTAGAGATGAGTAATTATGCTCAATTTTGAATTCTTCATTTATCTTCCATACAAAGCATTATTTTGAGAGACGATTTGATGAAAATTGGTGGTGATATCGACGTGTTCCCTGCTCGCATCCACGTCGAGAATATCGTCCACCGCCAAGTTGATAGCCGCTCCGCATACTCGCCGACACGGCAATCACATCCGGTCTTAATTCATTGCATTCAGAGCTGAGGTATGAGCAGGATTCTCCCTTGATGGCCCCTATAAATTAGTAATTTCGGGCCAGATTGCCGTGCGAGCCGTGCATACCGTACGGGTAAAGCTGGCTTCTCAAGGGCCTGACAGGTTGTGGGGGAGGGTTTTTAAAACCTGCTCCGTTGCTTCTCTCGCGGGCATTCCATTTCTTTGTGGTAAATATGCTACTTATTTGTTCGAGATTTTGAAGTATGGAGTTCTTTTCTGTCGCTGTTGATCCGGCTTAAAATGAGAAGTAACGTAATGTCAAGGGTGCATTATACCTGCGCTGAGAAATGGATAGTAAATGCATCTTTCTGTAATATAAAAAATACATTAGCATTTGACCGCATTCTTTTACGTTATAAAGGGAATACATTTTTCTTTTCCCTGGAAATTTTTTCAGTCGATCATATCCAACGCAGGCAATTGTGAGATATTTTTTTTGACGGCTGATGAATGAAAGAGCTTGAGATACTACTTGCCTTTTTATAGGGACGCGTTGTCAATATAACGGTGGATGAGACGTTTTAAATAGATTTTAATATGCTTTCGTCAATCCTGGACTTATTTTTTTCCTGAAGGTTCACTTCTGTGCTTAAATACTTTCATTAAAACTGCTTTTTTGCTGTGAAAATATTACGTAGCCGTTTTATGGCCATTCAAAATATTTGTATCACGGCCAATAAATGTAAAGGACCCAAATATTTGCAATTTATTGGATTTTTATCCCTTATTCAGTGATTATATTTGACGATTCGATCTATCATGCACCTGAATTTCATAATTTGTACAAAAGGTGTTGAAAATTATGAAGTAAGTATAGGTTTACCTCTTCGTGGCTGGAGAAACTTCCCTCAACTTACTTAATAGTAGATTATCATACATTTATCCAAAGTTAAGTGTGATTACTGGGTGGAAAATTTTCTTAATTTGTTTAACGTAATTTCAAAGTTTAGTTTAGAGAATTCAGTCGTCAATCATCAGTACAGAGTGAAAGTAGATCGACGTTGTTAAATTTTTCATCTTCAGATTTAATCAGTGGCCAAATATAACATGATTCCGTTGTAATTAGATGCTGACATTACTTTGCATTCATTATGGCAGCACCATCATGTGTCATTTTCTTTGTGTAATCATGATGGAAGTGAGAATCGGGGTCATATCCACGTATATTGGTGAATATGGCTGCCGTTTGAGGAACGCTGTGATTTCATGGAGGTAGCTAATGTTTCTATTCCGCGGCCGTGACCCGCACGCATCCCTCCACGCCGTAGTCTACGTTCGTAATCTCGTCCTAATGGATTGGTTGCGAGTGACGTTGGAGGGCAATGTGGGCTCCGTGGCAGTGTACGAAGGGGCTTAGGATTGCGCCAGTGAACTTTTACCTCGCCCGTGTTTCGGGACTTGGACTTTGCCAGATGCACATGCGGAAGGATGGAATGTGCCCGATGGGTTTGTGGAGCTTGACACTGCATGCGTGGAGCTTGTCACCAATTTGGTCTGATTAACGGCGACGAGACTAAGGTGGTGCGTAAGCCATCGCCCCTGCAGCGCCTGGCATTAGACGCGTACCTTGGTGCGATTTCATCAACGCTGAATTGTTTGGGGCTACATTCCCTGTCGAGGTGCTGACAAAGTAGTTCTAGGTGGGATTCCGGTGCCACTGGTATCAGCAAATCCTTATCGATTTTTCGTTATAATAACATTTCGCTTTGAATTTAATGTCACCACTTTAAAAATGTTCCATTGGAATGATGTTGGTCATTCTTAAAATAACCATGCATAGAAAAACAGAAAAGTTCAAGCAATGTCGCATTAGGTAACTGAGAATATCGTCATTATATCTGACAGTTGACGTGGCACCCCAACAGATGTTGCTTTGGTTTCATGAGAGGAGAACTGGACTTGTTCAGGATTATTATAATGGAAGCTCTCAGCTTAGATAGTTTTACCCTCGCCTCGAAGGAGGGCGGAATACGTAAGGTTTATCCTTCGTTCATCAATTACCTTCACAGGCTTGAATTCTATTTTCCACTTTTAGGTAGCGAGTTAACGTGCAAAATTTTTAATTGATGCTGCTGTTTGAATAAATCTTTGACAGAAGAATTTTTAATACTAACCCTTATTCATATTTCTTTTGGAAGAATTGGATTCAAAGCGGTGAGAGTGGTAGATTGAAACTGGTTTTTAGATCATGCCTAGGTACTTGGAAACAAATTTTGGGGTGAATTTATGTTATGCTTTAGCAGGTGAATTGTGGATAAATATACTGTGGGATTTCTCTGAAAGAACTACCTTATTTTATTGCAGCAATTCTTCTTCTTTTGATTGTTTCCCTACCAGCTTGGCACAGTGGTATGGCACACCACATATGCTATCCTCTAATATGTTTCATCCTCAGGTGATTGAAAGTGTGGTTGCCTGGTACCCATAGGCTACTGCTGAATATATGTGCTCTACCATATATTCTTTCGAAAGGTTCAGTGGGCTTGTATGGCATTCTGGTACAGATTAAGAAGGACTTTGTGCATATATGCTAAAATATGCAACACTATTATAACTATGGTGAAATGAAGGAAGCTTTGTTACTTCTAACCGTTTATTGGGTACAGCCTGACCAATTTCAACACTGTGGCCATCAAGGGAAAATCCAAAAAATAGATAATGGCACAAATGTGTTGAAACTAGTGGGGCTGTACCAAATAAACGGTGTGGAATAATAATATTTACTTGATTTTACTCTAGAATTTTACTCTATACTTTCATGAAGCAATCTCGTGAGCAATTTTTGGGACACAATTATAACTAACTTGATATTAAATATTTATATAGAGAGACTGGTCCAAATTATCTGTTTTGTGAATAATTACAATCTAGTTATTATAAATACCCCAGTTTTGAATATTTATTTGCTTATCTGAGAACATTGGGTCGTGTGTGGTCAGCAAGGAAGAGTAGGGCAGCGTTCTATCGTATTGTTTGATAGAGTGCTGTAACTGAAATAATCACCCATTTTTCTGACTAAATGTCGTTCTTTCCTTGCATCAACTACGTGTCAAAAGGCTATTCCACAATTCCACGCAATTCTACACAGTGCCACCTTGGGTAACATAGATGATTTTATCTGGAATCACATTCTCTTGTCGAAGCGTAATTTATCGTTAGTCTCTATTGAAAGTCAAATGATCTCTTCTCGGTGATGTACACTATTTAACGATTAATTTCACAAATCGTAAAAAATAATACTCGGACAAAATGGACAAAAAAAATCACCAAAACTCACAAAAGGCTGACATAAACCGATATTTGATTTAATTAAGGATAATGGAAACTAAAATGAAAAGATGACAATGTGTGCAATATTATAATGAAAATATTTTATACACTTCACTCTGTAACTGTGAACTTTTGCTCACAATGTATTATTTATTTAGTTATTAACTAGACCCAAAAACAGCAGAACCAACATTTTTCATTGAGCACTTTAACAAGTACACAACACACAGCCATGCCCTGGGTACTGAAAATTCGACCCAGGTGGGACTCGAACCCGCTACCCAAGGAATAACAGTCGAGGGATTTACCCCGCCGCCACTGAGGCCGGATGTTTTTTTCTATTCTTCCCACATCATCATCATTGATCAACAATCCTAGGATTGGTTTCCACTCCATTCTTCTATCGGCCAATCTTTTCATTGTGACGTAATTCTTCTCTTTTACATCCTTCACCACCTGTTCCATATTTTTCATACGAGGCCTGCCTTTTCCAATCTTCCCGTTCACTTTTCCCTCGACGATAGTCTTCATCAGGTCATCGTGTCTCAAGATATTTCCGATTTAGTTGTCCCTTCTTTTTAGAGTTGTCAGCAGACTTCTCTTTTCTCCTACTCTTCTTAGCACTTCCTCGTTACTTACTCGGTCGATCCATTTAATCTTCAGCATGCTTCTGTAGCACCACATTTCGAATGCTTGTACTCTTTTCTTCTCCGCTGCTGCCATCGTCCATGCTTCACTGCTGTAAACAAACATGCTCCAGATGTATGTTCTGATTAACTGTCTTCATACTTCTACGCTTGTATTTCCAGCTGTAAGTAGATTCTTCTTTTGATAGTATGCTCTCTTTGCCTGGACTATTCTACTAACAATTTCTTTCTTGCTTCGTCCATCGTAGGTTACTCGGCTCCCTAGGTAACAGAACTCTTTCACCTCTTCCAGTTTTTGTTTTCCTAGTTTGACATTGGTTTTCGCCTCTTCTTTCTTGCTGCACGACAATATCTCAGTCTTCTTCTTATTTATCTTCAGCTGATATCTGGCCATTGTCCTTTCCATGGTTAGTAGAATCTTGTTCAGATCCCTCTCTGTCTCTGCTATTAGTTCTATGTCATTTCTTTCTTGCCTCGTCCATCGTTGGTTACTCGGCAAATAAACAATATTGCAGTTTAAATTTGTATCCAAACAAGTTGAAACACAAGCGTGAAAGTAGGGTCCGGGAAACAGAAAAATCTTCATTAGCGGAAATATTCGTGGGCCATGTCACTTGTCAGTGGACGTATACTGGATTGTAGAGTTGAAGGCAGTGATGTAGGCAAAAGGCAACAGTTTTCCCCCCGAAATCTCTTCCCGCCTGCCCTCGTGGAGGCTGTGACCGGTCCCCGCCCCGTCCTCAAGGAAATTGCTTCATCATCGCACTCCTCCCTCTGTTTATTAAAACGCTCCTCGTCGTTATCAGCATGAAAAATGAATGGGGCCCCGCGCGGGTCCCGGGGGTGTTTGCGACGGGGAGGCCAATCATCCGCGCGAGGAAATCTCCATCAACGCGATCCCACTCGATCTCTCTGGGGTCTCTCGGTAGACAGGAGGCACTCGGATACCTTTCTCTTTAAAAAGTTAGCACGAGTGGGCCCGTATAAATATCTAAAGAAAATCTTTTCCTCAGTCATTGAGGATGAAGGATAATGACGGCGGTGGGAGGTTCATTTCCTTTTCCTCCTCGGGGATATCCATTCATTAAATATATTATTTATTTCATTTTAAATTGGTGAGCATTCCGTCGCCAGTATCCTCCGTGTTTTTCTCTGCGCTAACTCGTCATCACTTCCCTCGTTTCAAAGCCTCGCTTCATCATTCAATCAGTTTTGGCTCTTGATATCTCACCTGTCTATCATCTTTTTCTTTTCAATCCCTATTAGTATCCATAATTTATTCTTTTATCAAATAAATTTTTAGCTATTGATAGTTCAACATAAGTAAATAATTGTGTTTATAAATTTAAGTATTTTAAATGAATAAATGATTAGTGGATTAAACTTTTTTCACTTAATTTTGACTTGGAGTACATTTTCCACCACGAAAAATTATGTAAGACTGTCTTTGCTATTCAGCGTCTAAGCTATTTGAGTACTACGTACTAAGTGTTTAAGTACAACGTTTATGCTGTCTTTGGGATTACCTTCCAATTTTTTACCCTAGGATTGCTTTGTATTTGTGCCCTTTCTGTACGGGGTTCCCTGATTCATAAGGAATCGGTTATCTACGGTATGGGGCTGTATTCGAGACGCTGTAATACTGATCGAGAACTAAGTGCCTTTGCAATTCCTCAAACAGATTGGGATTCTATTGCATATTCTTTTAATACTCAGATGTATTGTTCCATGCATTTTTTGCTAGGACTTTTTCTTGAAACTGGAGTCGAGACTCTTGAAACACGTAGATTTATAGGTAGAAGTGTTCTTGGCTACCTATTTCCTCAATTTAGTCTAACATTTAAAGAGCTCACATCCCATGTTGCATTTTTAGATCCTAAAAATGCCTAAATGCCTTAAAAATGGCACAGAACCGTCTGGAAGTTGAAAATCTGTAATTTAGATGATGAAAAAGTGCCTTCATACTATCGGAAAAGCTGTAAAAGCTAAAAGTAAATTATTTGATGCATATGAACCTATGTGCTGCCTTTGTTATGTTAAACAATACTGTGCGTCCTTGTAACTAAATATCGGTTGCTGTATATCGGATAATGATTGGTATTTTCATCAACTTAGATTATATATACCATTTACGTATTCACTTTAACCCTGGAATTTGATGAGTGTCATTTATTAGCTAACCCTAATTGTATTTAGATTGCTTAATGTTCTTGTGTTGAACTTAGGACGAGGTATATAGTTCATGAGTGGAGGCATTTTGTTACTTTACAGTCAGTTAGTTATGCAATTGAATTTGTAATTATCTCATCTTTGTTCATTGTTGTGGGCAATGGATTATCACCGCTCTTTTATTTTCCCCATGCTAGCTTTGCTAATGGGAGGAAACGAGAGGAAAACATGAATCCTTAAAACTCGCTTACGGAGAAAGTTTATGATGTTGGTATTAATAATGGTTTTACTCTTTCGCAATGCCTAGGGTTTCTCATGATAGGATGAGTGCCTAGAAAAGATACATGGATGAAAATATTTGATGATTCCGGACAGATACATCACCTACATTACCGTTGCTTTACCGAAGTTACCAAAATTACCTCCAGTATGCGCATGGTAATATAGATGACACGTGCTTGAATGCATCACGTTGATTAATGCTTCCAGTGGAAATGGAAGTGATTAAAGCATTACAAGATGGTGCATCTAAGGTGGGCGGGATCTCCGCGGATGGCTCCATTCAAAGTTTTCGTGCTTACTCGCCGCATTCGACCCTCCTCCTCCAACCTCTTACTCTCTCGTCGCTTTGATTCCCCTCCACTCTCATCCTGCATTCCTCCACTCTTCATGGCGGAATATTTGACCTCACATATGCAAACACAAGCCTAGAAATTTAATTCCAACCAATTATTCCCCCCCCCCCCTTTTCTCCCTTTTCTGCAACATCACTTCTCCGGCTCAATTACTGTGACTCGGGCCGGCATATCCTTGCATGTTTTGCATGCCGAAACCTCAATTAGCTTCCGACTGCGTACTTTCACTGAGCATGAGCGAGATAAAGCCGCTACGGGACGACCGTTCCGGCAATTATTACATCTTCGTGGCGGAGAGTGGAGATTATGCCTTAATCTTCTACCCCCTTTGCCCGACTTCCCTGGGAGATGTGGGCGCATAAAATCTTAATTACAAGTGGAGAATCGATTGAACTCACTGAGATTCAGGAGAAAGCTTAAGTTGAAGAAACTTTTTGAAGAAGTTTGGAGGTGACCAGCAATTAGTCTTGCAGAGAGGTGTGAACGTTTCACGCCGTGTAACGTACTGCTTGAAAATTAATAGGCTTCCTTGCTATCAGATAATCTTGAGATACTAGTACATATTCTTGATCATCACTAAACTCATTCTGATATACTTAAATGTACTGCTAAACCCAATGGAATAGGTTGCTTCCTTAAATTAGCTTATTTCTCCAGGAAGTAAATTCATTTAAGAAATAGTGGTATCAAATTGCTAGCTGTCGGACATGTTAGCCAGGTCATTTTCATATCAGTTTGAGAACCGAAAAGTTGCGGGTTCGAATCTCACCCAGAACACAGTTGTTTTGTTTGTCTTTGGATTAAGATCTTAGGCTATAATGCGCAACATAGCCCTAGCGGCAGAAGCATCTAAAACCCAAGCGTATTACTTCTCTGAGGCAAAATAATATGACGCTAGTTGATTATGCAATCCGCATTAAGGGTGACTTTAAAAATAGAACAGAGTTTTGTTTATATTTATCTAAACCATAATTGCATTACCCGTAATAAAAAAGCGAAAACCGATAACAATGATAATGTTATAGAGTATTAAGAAATCTTGGGCCTCCAGTGAATCACGAAAAGAAGTTAATATGCCTGAAACATTTGGCTGCATATCTGGATACATTTTTTACCTCACTGTCTCTAAGAATGTGAAAGCATGTCTGCGTTTTATATTACAGGTTCAGCATAATATTTAGCATAATATCCAGATGATGTTATGGTTATTAGACAGCATTGTTTTTCCGAAGTTATTTTACTGAAGCATAAGATTTATGCCCAGGTTGTGATTCGAACTCATGTGATTTTAGGCATTACGATAACGCGTGCAATGGTGACGGGAGAAACTTGAGGTTCTTATTGCCCCTTGCTAGGATAATTCTATGTTTGCAAATGGGAAAATGTACCAAGAACAGGGAATTTTTTAGTTTTCACATCCCTCAGCCTAACGTTTTATGATTGAATATCATTACAGAATACCTTAGCTTTTCATAATTTCTTCACAATAGTTTCAGTCGTAATGAATGAGAATTTTTTGTGTGCGTTACAAATATTTTGGACGCATTAGGAATCTAGTTATATGGTCATATGTACTCATCGTGCACATCAGCATAGTCATTTTAAACCGAATTCTGTAATGTTTGAAATTCAAGACACGATTTTGTAGAGGAATTGTAAAGTAAATACGCTCATCTTGTGATGACTGGAGTTCATATCAACTTACCTATATGAACAGAGTATGGAATTTTCACACTCGTTACGGCTCCGTACTCAAATATTTATGTAGGAGGTTATTAAGCCTACCGTTAAAATTATTCGGAGATGCAAATATTCACGACTTAAATTTGATAGTGTCATATTTCGTTGCTTTTAATTAGAAACTCAGGGTCCGGACACCAGCAAAAATTCCACTCATGAATATTTAAACTGTTAGTCTGACAATTCAGGGACTGAGAAAGAAAGTATGGGGAGAGAGAGATATCCTTTGAGATTATCATGAATAGTACATGCGTATGTGATTCCTGAGGGGAATAAAGTAACTGCTGCCAGAATCCTCGCGTCATAATTTGTACTTAGTGGCCGACACTCGCAGCACTTACGTTCCCATCGTAATGGAATATGTATTGAAATAAATATCAAATTATCGTTTCCAAAATAATGAATTTCATATAGGTAATCAGGTGGTAACAAATCACTTCAACGCCTTCAGGCCGGCAGTCCAGATGCATTGGGAAAGACGTTGATATACATTTAGTAAGTGACGTACGCAGTACGTTACAACGCAAAAACGTTCGTAAAAAAAGTAGTTTAATAGTATTTAACGATATTATTAACGACTATGCATCCAAAATTCTTTGAAATAAAGCGTTTAGTGTACCTACTGCAAAGAGAAGAATGCAAATATATTTCCGTCAATCCCCTCGATAACAGGTTGGTGAAATACGGATGGTAGCGCTGTGGTTCGATTAACTATAGAGCCTTCCTTAATCTCTAATGAGAAGTTAAAGGTAGCCACATATACGCTCCTTGACAGTTAGGGATCATTAAGAGCGTCTGTTAAAATCGCAGCATTATAATGGATAATTTCTTTGTAACCTGCTCAACCCTCCTCGAGCTTCATCTTTTCCAATCAACACAATAAACCTTTTTCACAATAGTATACCTGTGCAATTGTCCTCTTTAGTTACGTCTGGTAATGACGAAATAGGTCAAAACCGGTGGTGCGAAGAAATATGAAACTATTGGGGAAACACGAAGTGCTTGCTTATTGATAATGAACTGCTTCCTCCACGTAATGGCGTAAACATCGAGTCCACCAAGAACGCTTGGTAGTGTCATCAAAAAAATGAAACTGCTCTGCTCCAATGTGAGATCTCCTGTGGATTATCTGCCTGGAAGTCGTTACGAGTGGATGACACTTAGTCACTGTGTCGATGTGAATTCGTGACCATTCACTGCACGGAATTCATAAGCTGCGGCAGCAGTTGCCTCGGAGCGCGAAGAATGCGTCGAACGGGGCATAATGGAAGCTAGAGATTGGAAAAGGTGGAGATTAGGGATGAAGTAACGAAACCACTGAAGCGGCTCGCGATGTTCAAGTTGATTTAAGCGCACGCCGCCGCCCCCTGCTCTGCTTGGCTGCGCACTCGACGAAGCTCCGCACTCAGCCGCGATTCCGCCGGCATCTCTTTATGGAGCCAAGTGTTTGATCTACTCCCACTCGAGACGTCTTGCATTCGAAATTCTCCCCGACGACGCCCCTTGTTCCTCTCGCGACTGTTTATCGCCGACTTGCGGCGGAAGCCTGTCGCTCTCCCCTTTGCACTCTTCCCGACATCGTCGGCGGAACGGGTCCGAGCAGGAGAGTGGAGAAAAGAAGGGGCGAGGGTTCTAGGCAGCATCCCGCGGAGCGACTCGGCAGAGCAACTGATTACGCGGGAGATGGAGTAATTTATTCGGCTTTTGCCGCGCTCGGGCTATCATGACTCATCCTCCACTCGCTCCCGGAGTGCGGAGGCGCTTTTGCTTTCAGCGGCTCCCTCTAGGGCGAGGGTTTTGAGTGACGTGATCTCTTGTCTCCCTCCCGGGTGACGCGGTTGATGGCGCACCCCCCAAGTCCTTCCTCTACACTCCCATCGTCACTTGCCACGAGCTCTCTCTCCTTTCTCCCCTCTCTCCTTCCTTGCCGCATGATTTCCTTCTCACCTAGAGACTATAAACCGATACTCTATTTCACCCAATGCGTGGATAAGCGAGAATGTTGATCTGTATTTTAAAATTATTTATTATGCCGGTCACTACTCGAGTTATGTGAGGGAAGCACTTCAAGTTCAGTTCTCTATCCGTGGGATGGGGCATTAAACTTTGGAGGTCTTGGTGCTCTCTGCATTCCTCCGGGTATTCGTCCGCGTCCGTTGGTTGGTAGACGATAGTTTCGCTGACTGTCCTGTCAGCGTCTTCAGGTCGAAGGTGAAGACGCTGGCAGGACAGTCAGCGAAACTGTTGTCTACCAACCAACGGACGCAGACGATTATCCGGAAGAATGCAGAGAGCATCTAACCCACACCGCGGAAACCTTCGATCAAATATTTGAAGGTCTTGATGCCCTTGGTTGACAATAGGTTAATACCAATGTTGGGTTTCTCTCCAATCTCCCTCCATTCCCAGAAAAATTCCTATCTCCTCCTAAGTGCTCATTTTACCTAAATGGAATTCAAGGCTTAAAATGTCTGTCACCTTCTCCAATTTAGTACTACTCCTGATGTTGAAAATAAAAAAAAATGCTTCTCTTTGCATTTTCAAACACTCTAACATGGTAACAGCATATCAGGTTCATTAATCAAGACAGTGATAAGGATATTGGCGAATATTATAGACGATGGTTGATTTTTTTAGTGCAGGTTGAAAATCACAATTAATTTTATATTCAGTATCATAGATGTAAAACGTCATTTCACAGCTATGACACACATAAATTTTCATGAGCGAGAATTTATCGTCAAATTCAGTTTTGACTGAAACTTTTATTTTTCTTTGCTGTTGAAGGGGGTCTGATTTTATTGACCTCAGCATCCATTGGGTCTTATATATAGGTATCGTGTCCATTATTTCCTCCTATTTCGTACGCATTAACACACAAATTTATTTCAATCTCCTTTCCTACAAACAATTATTCGCATTCCCACCCTGTTCTACTTGAATGAGGACGTGGTTTCTCATATCCACTTTGTCAAAACCATATTGATATATTATCGGGCTACGTTCAAATAAAGAAGAAGCTTCTTTAGGGTGATTCTATAAGAGCGTATTTACAATAGGGCATTAATGACTGCAAAATAAAATATGCAAATATTATCACAATCTCCCACGAATAAGCATAATTCATCCACGTGCTAGCCGCAGTTGGTGTCTGTATCAATGGTCACGAAGTCGCTAGTGTGGTTACTGTGTGATAACGAGACGAAGCTCAAGCATGTTGGTGTATCTCAAATGATTAATTATGCCTCGCCTGATCTGTTTGATTGACGGGAGAGTGTTAAGGGGAACGAAGGACTTTGTGGGTTATAGGATGTTTGGGTATTCAGGTTTCTGGGAGCTCTAAGGCGAAAGTAAGACCCGCCGGATATCCGATGTTTGGAAGAGTGTCAGGAGTGAGCAAGCATAAATTATTTTAAGCGATCGAGAAATTCATTAGTTATTTAGGCAACCAAGGAAAGTTTTTAAATTTATCTTCGTTTACTGTGTTATCACAATTTTCTTTTTTTGTAGAATGATTGGCTTATTGATCTTGTGTTTGCTACCGGGATCTTCCTGACACGTAGAATGGTGAAACGCGGCACGTAATTGTCTAACATTCCATTATGTCCTAGAAGCATTTGCTAATCTTCACCCTTTACTAGAGATATGCTATATGTGTCATAATTTGGCTCAAATTTTGAAGAGGAAGGCGGAAAATATAAAATGAATACATTAAAATAACATTCATTCATTCAGGTATTGAGCTGTCAAAAACATATGGTACATTAAGATCTGTAAGGTGTGAAAGAGGTGTGAATTTCTT
The DNA here is from genome assembly GCA_933228895.1 of Platycnemis pennipes. Taxonomy (NCBI): domain Eukaryota; kingdom Metazoa; phylum Arthropoda; class Insecta; order Odonata; family Platycnemididae; genus Platycnemis; species Platycnemis pennipes. The sequence goes on along the minus strand of OW121846.1, from coordinate 64,476,647 downwards.
TGAGTTCATCGCTTAGGGGTGTGTGTAAGATTAGGACAGCGTGTACAGTTTTTGGCAATGGGTTAGAGTACTTTCTGGTATTAGATTTCTTTAGCTATATTGCTCCGTATAACGTAATCATAAACTTAGCAATACTAACGCAAACATCACATCCACGTCTGAGGTGGGATTCCAAAGACTTTTGCTTGGACGGTACGCTGCACACCTGGCTACTGCGCTTATGTACGTTTGAATAACTTCTTTCTCGTTTTTCTTGGTGTCAATTTACAGTTTGTCGTCTTTCTTTTTTATGGTGAAGTTATTCGCTTCTGCCTTCAGTTGAGACAGTACTTCCATTAATAAGTATACGTTTTGGAATATCGCATGATTTAATCTCAGCAGTCTCATAAATTGAGCAATACTCGTTTAGGAAGTTATTAGTCTGACTTTTCAAGTCTTTGAGAGTTATGTTTCACACAAGAAGTGAAATAATTTCTTTCATTTGCTGATACGTGCGTTTTGTCTCCAATTTTAATCAGTTCCTTTTGTTTTTCTTCACAGGCTAGCTGTGGCGATCTGAAGCCAAGGTTCTGTAACTCCATATGAAGAATTTCAATGTAAGCATATGATCTATTTCCAACAATAATATCCGCTTTCTCATATATTTGAGTGAAAATATTGTGCCATAACTCTTCTATCCAAAGGCTTTTGTAGTTCGATTTAATAGAATATGACAAATTATACTTCATTCCCTGGTCACTTATTCTTTGCCAACTCACGAGAACATTTCAACAAGCCTCGAGAAATGCTATAAATGCTTATTTAAATGCCAACAACTGCTATCTAAAATTCACCTAGAATTTCAATAAAGGGATAGTATTTTCTTGTAAAATTGATATTCCTGTGATGGGGACTTAAGCCAATTAATGAGATGGAATGTTGATTCATTGTTAGGATATTATGAAAACACTTATGGTGGATGATGATGTGATTTAATTATTTATTCTATTCTGCTGCATACATATTTTTTCCCTTTCAATGTCTCAAGTAAGTCTTTAAATGGACACAAAACTTCAGTTGTGCCTGGCTTATATCAAAAGTTTCAAACAATCTGTTTTCAAGTGCAACATTAATTTATTATTGTTACATGACGATGATGCCGGAATGAGGACGCAACTCTCAGTTCTATTTCCTCTCCGTGACTTGGTGAATTCTTTTCGGCGCATTATGGGTTTGTGAACGGATAATTCCCTCGTTGCCCCATCTCCGTCAAAAGATTATGCCGTGTCAACCAGTCAACGTGGAGCAATCAATACTTCATCTCACATCCTAGGAAAGCCGCTCGCATCAGGTCTCGTGCCGACTCCGCTAATAGTTCCTTGCTCTATGTCTTATTCCTGGTTTCCCTGGTGTGAAGCTCTATGGGTGTTATTCGAAACTTTCTTGTTCACTTCTTTGTCCTCTCGTCAAATCTACTAAATTCTTCCCATTATATTTTTGCCGTGTGAGAGCTTTGGATTGCGTCAAGGTACTCCTTGCGAATCCTTGGTTATTTAGCCTCAACGCCGCAGTTGGCTGATTCTGGTCAAGTGGCCGCATTTGTCATTCCACAACCTTCTTCAATATCATATTAATTCGCTGTTTTTACAGGTAGCATGTTGCGTCAAATTCCCTCCCATTTTTTCCACGCAGTAGTAAGGTTTTTACTTCAGGAATTAAGCAAAATGGTGTGGTAAAAATCTCCCTGCGGAGGCATTGGCGACTGCAAACTTATGTGGCTGACCTAATATTTTTAAAAGTGTTTCTCATTCTGCGAAAGGAATTTTAATTTTTATTATCGTGATATGTAATTATTTCTGCGAAAAACTTATTTTAAATGAGACCGGGTGCAGGTTAGCTGTTTCTTTTATAAAATATTTGTTCATATTTGGTTATTGGTTTAGTTTGAGTATAACATAAGGAATCTGAACACAGTATCTGGGGTTGAGATTCTTTACAAAATATAGCTAAATTCCATCAACTAAGGCACTAATGAGACACTTTTTGCCCTAAATGTGGAAACTGAGATGTCAAGGGGAGCGAAAGTAGCAGATACTGATCATACGAGGATATTCCTTGACATAGATTGAGCTTCGTTCAAACGTATCAGCCCTTATCTTTTATTACATTCCGTGAGTATTTCTGTGTATACTTTAATAGGCTTTCCTAGTTAAAATTGTGTGGTTCTCCATGCTATGACATTCAATAAGTGACAAAGTCACTTCACAGAAATTTGTATGGAGTTAAAAAACGTCACTTTTATAAAAAAGCAAGGCTTCATTTTCTTCGAAATATATTTGGTATTCTTCATTGAATTGTTAAAAATATATAAACTGCCCTCTTTTCAGTAATTTTTATTCAGTTTCAAAAATAATTGACCATGTAAACATTTTTATTGACTAATTCATAATGGCATTGCCATTGCTTTTCTTGAATGATTCTTCGTTATACACTAAATAGGGTGTGGTTCGGTAGATACGTTCCACTCACCAATAATAACTGTTATCTTCTCTTTCCCTCAACTAAACCTTATATTTCGCTGAACTATTCTCTAATAACCCCACGTACTCCACAAGAATGGCACGAATATGTTGTGTTCTACTCAAAGTCCAATATAGTCGGTGAGCGTAGTCACCAAATACTTAGCCCAACGGCGTGTGGGATTCTCACATCCGTTCCTTCCCCTTTCCCACCTGCGGTGTCTACTCTACAGAAAGATCTAGAACCCAGATAACAAAACAGCTTGGATATGGCTGAAAATGTCCAAAAACTTCTCCCATATTCGAACCAGAATTGACAGCAACCTGGGACATTACCCACTGGCTACCACGCTATGAGGAAAATTAACTCAACATTTCAGAAAGGAAATTCTGAAAAACTGTTTACTTCCTGCATTTGATGCAAAATGAAAAAATCGACTAAGGTAATTAAAATGAAATAAATTATGCTGCTAATAATATTAGGTGATGCATCTATTAGTGGTAAATAATAACAAGTATGCAATAATTGCTTCATTACTATGCTATACAACATATATTTGGCTGTGCATTACTGTACATTTTTGGTTGGGCGTGAGACTTGAACTCATATATAACATGTTTCCATAAAGGTGAAACATTGTATTTCTTAATTGTATACAAGCAGGACATGAAAGGTGATACTTGACGTTACTTAGGATATTACGTAGATTTAGATGCCTGGGAAGATAATTTCGTATTAGTGATAGAGGGAGATAAATGCTTCGCCAGAAAAAATCTTACGTTTCTTCAGTGACAAATTTTCTAAGGTCTTTGAATCGCTGTTGAATGTGACAATCGTATTATCTATATCCAACTTTAGTAGTGCCCAGTCATTCATTGAGTGGTAAGCCTGAACAGAGATTTCAGGTAAATATATTTCGTGTTACGGTAGGACAATGTCCTGAAAAGCTTTTACACATTAAATGTTGGGCTCTCTCGTGATATACGTTCCATTCCTTCCACGTTCGTGGAGCGAATGGCTAGGTATAGGTATCAACGTCACTACCTACCTGGGGCAACACAGGGTTAGTTTATCGCTATAATGACGGGCATGCGATGGATATCGGATGGTAGTTTCCTGTCCGCTTTCGAAGCCTGGTCGCCCAAGACCAGTCCGCTTGGCCATATTTTGTACCAAGGTAGCAGTTGAGGTTCCAGTGAGCAATACAATAGCAATCTCATCCCTCCACCACCAACCACTCCCGCTTCTCCACACCCCTCCCTCCCTCCCACCCACATTTCCGTGCCGCTTCCGCCTCAGCTTGGAGCATTCGCAATCCCATTTCCCGTCGCCAGCCACCTTCCATCTCCTCACCCAGCCTCCGCATCCTTTACCCCTCCCCCCCCAACCCACCCTTCCCAAGGGGCCACCCGTTGCCAACCACCTCATCTCCTCTCCGTTTTTAGCACAATCTTTCGTTTATTGCTTCACCCTTTCCTCTCATCTCCATCACGGCTCCACCCTCCGGTTCCATTCCCCGCCTCCCTCCAACCCCCATCCCCCACCCTCCGCCTTTTCAAGCACGGAATGAAATGAAGGGGAAGCAGTGACGTGGCCGGCCGTCGTCTGCTCGCTGGTGAGTTCGTGCTAATGCGCCGAGCACTCGAATAACGTTCCGTCCGTGGGAACTAATGCGTTTTTTATCTGGGGAAAGAGTGAAAAAAGTCACTTTCCTCTACCGTCATGACTTAAGTACAGCACGTTTCGGGACAGAGCTAGGCTTGTATTAACCTCCCTAGAGTCTTGTTCACATTCGTAAATTCACCATTCACTTACCCTTTTTAAAATATCTCTACCAAAGTAATTTCATCTTGCCGAACTTTTTTCACCGATTTCATCTTCGTAATACCATGCAAGCCACCGCGAGGGTGCGGGGCAGGGGCCTGTGAATTAACCGGTATCGTACGTACTTTTAATTCCTTCGGTTGGCTCGGGGTGGACACTATTCATCTACATTCACGTCAACATCTACATAGTACCCTGCAAGCCACCATGAAGGTGTGTGGGTTGGAATCCATCCATCCTTAGGATTTAGATGGCCAAAAGATACAAGAAGACTACTTGCATTCGTGCTTATATTTTTCGTTTTTTGCAGTTGTGCGTTGTAAGGGACAACTATAGATTAAATCAAAGGTTTCGCGCAGATGAATAGGGTATGTGAATGTTGTTCATATTATTCATTGGCCCGCTTGGCACATGATCAGATATAGTTTTGCAGAATCTGTCCGCCTGGAGTTTAGTAGAGGGCAGGTTTTGTTCTTGAATATAAGGTCACCTTGTTCCCTTGGCAAATTAGCTTTAACAGTGAAATCGGCAGTGTATGCACTTACGCTGTGATCGTGTGATCTGCGATAATGAGTCAACCACCCTTGTGGTGGTTTTCAGGATACAGTATTGATGTAAACCCAAGGCGTATTCGCATATCTACATAAACCCCTATGGTAGTTGGTTTCAGGCGTCATATTGTGATATTACCTAAGATGGCGTTGAACCTAGAATCTTGAGTCGTTTAGAAATAAAAAAATATCTTTGGAATTACAATTTTTCATTTTTGGCATATAGGTACCCCTACAGGGTCGAATTAATATTGTGCCTAAAGTGTTTTTCCTACCTTGCGGAGGGTATCTAAAATCCCTTGAAATGGTAGGTGGAATCCTGGTAGCGTAAAATATTTTCCATTTTTAGATTAATGCCTACACCGGTTTTCCATTCACCTCTTCTCCGTTGACTGAAAACGTCCTACCTGCACCAAATAAACCAACTATCCTAAAATATACGGAGGAATTTAGCTGTCGTCCGCCTTCCCTGAAAACTACTAATACGTGAACCCCTAGATGTACAGACCAGGGTTGTGTTTTAGGCGTGGTTTGTAAAAAGTGAAGTTTGCAGTGTCTGTCCCGCAATAAATTTGAGCTTTTAGGCTGAATATCATGGAAGGATATCGTGTTACTTTGGTATAGTAGTGAGTTATCATTGTGACCAATGGAGTGATGACGAACAATGGGATTGCTTGCTTGCCGGGAGTGCATGTCCTTTGCTGAGTCACTGTTGCCCTGGACCCTGTTGGTTACTTAGGGGGTAGTATTTGGATGCAGATGTGCCGCACTGATATTCTTTCACTTGATAACCTTTTTTTCACACTAAAACGCGAATAGGGTTACACTCACAGAGGCAGGTATCATTCTAATATTCCCTTGTGCGATTCGGAGACGGTAGTAATATCTGTGTACAGTGCTGATAGAGATGTGTTCGAAGAAATTTTGTTTACGTACTGGCACGAGTCCTTTAGCTTAATAATTTGGCCCCTTTCCTGCCCTTATCGCTTTGGCTGTTTCCACCCATCTCCCCCTACATCTTCCCTCCGACTCAAGCAATCTCCACGCTTCTTCTCTTGGTTTGGGTTTCAATATCCCATTCCCTGTTTGAGCAGCGTCTTCGGACCATGGATGCCTCTTTCCCCTTGATTCCGTTCCTCGGGGCCTTCCCAGCCAAGAAACTCTCATTTCCTGAGTCGGAGGGAAATTTATCCATGGTATTACAATGTGTGCCTATTGCCACGGATTGGAACCCGTAATAGGTAGCTTCATCTACATCTACATCTATACGATACCCTGCAAGCCACCGCGAGGGTGTGTGGCAGGGGGTGAAGATCACCAGGCATGCACTACTAACATGCAAACTAGCAACTATATTGTCTCATGCAACTTGATTGTTGGTGTCTACAGTATTTAAGGGGTAAGACATGCATCATACACTACAGAATACTCTAAAATTTTCCCCTACCTCTCCCTTTCCTATGCTGCCTATTCTGTTCTCTTATAGTACGGGGGAAAAATGCCATTTTGAATCTATCGGTACGACAATCTATCTCTCTAATCTTATTTGGCTGGTCGAATCTAGCATAATACGCTGGTGTTTTTAATATGTGCCTAGCATCTTCAGTAAAGCTATCCGATTGAATTTCTCTAATAGATTTAATCTGAAATTTAACCTACGCTCTGATAATGATTCCCACCCTAATTCTTGCATAAATTCTGATACACTACTCAACCTATCGTAACACCTTTTGACGAACCTAGCTGCTCTACGCTGCACACTGTCTAGTTCTCTCTTCAAACCTAATTCATTAGGATCCCATACACTGGCTGCATATAGAGCTTAGATATAAATATAGGATATGTTTGTTCCTACCAAATTTTACCTTATGTCTCCCACTCTGCGAAGTTTGTTATTTTTATCTATGGTCCTTGTTTTTTCTCCTATCACTGAGTTATCCGCCAAAAATTCTTAGCGGGAATATCCTGGGAGGTAGAATTCTTGCCTGATACACCACCCTATGAGTGTATTCACTTGTAGCTGGCAGATATTTCCTAATGTATGGATATGCCTAGATTGCGTTGCGATTACGATAACTACTCCCTTGAATCGATATGGTTTGCTAGCGATGCCTAAGGCCATAACACGCAATTGCAGAGGGAGAGCTTAAGAAAAAAAGGGGTTTTCATAGTAGACATGAAAAAACGATCCGTGGAGTCTTACGTTGAATGTTTCAGTGTCGTGGTCCTCGTGAAAAGAAGATAATTGAACATGTGTGGAGGTTGAGATGTGAGCGCATACATGAATGTTTAAGGTTAAACTGAATTGACAGGATGTGAAAGGAATAAAAGGAAGCGTGAAACATGACAGGAGAGGAACATTCGAAGAAATTAGATGAATAAGATGGTGGCAAGAGAAGTTGCTTGAATGTATTTTTCGTTTTAATGGTATTCTGATGTGGATAATGGAGAGCAGTATGCTTGATGAGTAGGGGAAAGGGAAAAAAACAATGGCTATTTAGTATGGCAAAATGACAGGCAGAAGATGCAATGATTTAAATTGTTTTATGACGGCAGAGCATGTTTTAATAAGAGAGAGTGTAACGTAGGTGAAGAATACTTGAAAGGGATGATCCACACATATACTATTGTTGGTTTAATATTTTTGAGGCGTAAATATTACGATTTTTGTTGATATTATTCCTCTTTAGTCTCCAATTTTCGTTGGTTGTATGCAGAACCAAAGAGATGCGTCAGGTGCGATTGGCTAGATTTTCCTTAAAAACACACGGGATCGAACTCGAATACTTTTGCTATCATTACTACATTTAAAAAAAGGCCTTGGTAAAATGATTTGCTGTTACTGGTGATTCAATTGTAGTAATGGGAACATTTTCTCTTGGGGAAGAAATAGAATTTTGTGTAACAAGCCACTAGTTTCCTGTCCGTTCCAGGTTTGTGTATACAAATAAACATGTCCTCTTCACGCCATTCAGGGAAGCGTATAAATTAGATTTATGAATTATTGTGATGGGCTTTATTAATTGCGTTTGTTTGCTGTAAATCTTGACCTCGTTGCTTTCAATTGGCTATGCTTGTCACAAAGCTCTTCAGCATGGTCGTCTCATGAATTACTTGATCATTATTTCCGTAATTAAATAGGGATCCTATGTATATTAATCAAGTGGTGTAAACCTTTGGTAGAAAACGTAATTAATTAGCTTATTGTCATTAATTATTTTATTTTGTAAGTATGGTGATGATATATCAAACTCCCATTACTTACGAATGCTCTATTCTCATGTATTTTCAACTAGGTAGTTTTGATTCATAAATATAACTGCCTTGGATAGACAAAGTAACTACTGGATACAACATGATACAACCCTTCTACTGAAGCGTTTTTACCAGTTTTTAAAAATAATCATTTTTGAAGTCAATTAATGGCATTGTCTCAACTTATGTTCTGTCCTCGGTATTCGTCACCCCGATTTTAATGAGTATTCTTTACAACTTTTAGAAGGAAAAGACCGGGGGAATGTGTATTAAAGGAGAATATACTTGTTGATACCTGTAAATAATTTCGCCATATACTCATTCGTCATTTTTATAGAACATCACTGTACATCCTATAACCTAGATTATAACGCTAATAAATAATTCATAGATAAGAGCAGTAGAGCAATTACATAATACTCATGAGCTAATTTTATTCTCATTTCACGTTTTAAACTCATTTCTTCGCGTTTCCGCAAGAGGTTTTAGTGCATGACTTTCCTTTCTACTCCCTGCAGTACCTACATCATTTACAACGACAGGATGACTCTACCATTACCCCCTCCCTCAAAAATTGTCATGCCATGCGGTTGGTTATATTTTTTCAGACATCGCCAAAGGATTTCCACTTTTCTATTGGAGTTAGTTGCTACTCTTTCTCTCCATTGTACTAAAGTATCGTATGATCGATGAATGGATGTCGGAGACTTAATGTAAGGCGCTTGGGAGAGGAATGAATTAAATAATGAGGAAAAATCTTGTTTTTATTCGCTTCGCGTGGATAAAATGTCGCTTTCTTTTATGAAAAACTGAAAACAAGGCCAATTTTTTTTTACACCGGGTGGGCATTTCCGGCTGCGCAGCTCGGTGCAGCCGTCAAATTTTAGTGAAAAGATCCGTTTCACAATTGAGTGGAGCTCTCTCCACTGCTCCACGCTTTCAGCCAAGGCACAATGGTGGCATCTCCGTTCTCTTACCATTGACGAATTCATATCCTGTTTCCGTAACCTCATTTGAAGTCGCGTTCCGCCTCCATCCGAAGCCAATCTCTCGCCTCTGCCGCATTTCGATGGGTGCTTCAACGGGTCGAGATTTTTAAAAACCCAACCCGCGCGGTGCGACCCTGGCTGGTTTTGTGTCGAACCGTTGGCATATAACCATCCCCCTCGTCCCCCTACACCCTATCCCGGTTCCTCGCCCCCGACATTTCCTTCCAACCCCAGTTACATTTCCCTCCTCGCCCTCATGGTACCCCCTTCTCTCTCCTCCCATCTCCCTTTCCCACCCCCTTTACATATTTCCTATATATCCTCCGAGACTTCACCCTTCTCCCCCTTTCCGCACCACCCCACTCCCCTTTGCCCTCCAGATAGTGGTGTTAATTAGCCTACCGAGACCCGGGGCAAATAATACCCAAGCCTCGTTGACACTCTCCCGTTTACTGGAGATTCTTAACCCTCATCACCCTATTCGCCTGCCCCCTCTCGCCCCATCCACTCACCTTGATGGTTCCTTTTTATGTCCCGCCTCCCGTCTTTCTCCTTTTCATCTTCCTCCTCCTGCTTTTCTATCTTAATCTATCGTCCAAACCCCTTCACTATGAGCTAAGCTCATCACTCAAAACCTCTCTCCCAGAATAGATCCGCTTTTGCTTTCGGCGATTACTAATTCAGCAAGAGTCATGTGAGCTTGCAATGCCTTCCTTGATTTCTTTGTTTTGGATAACCTTATTGATGTCTCCACAAGTTTAATCCACACAATACGCCATTCAAGTGATGCAAATGCAGGAAATAATAATAATAATAATAATAAGTTTATTGTCGTAGACCAATATTGGCCTTTTAGACATAAAGTACAGTGTAAGCTGCGAATAATATTCAATTTCAATTCAAAAATTAAGCTATAGTTACAATACAAACAATGATGATAATTATAACATCACAATGATATCATATAATAAATCAACTACACTTTATAACATTTATAACATTCTGCTTCAAGTTCACGAATTTTCACGCTATCAGTTTGAAACAAAGGTAATTTTGTGAACTTGTGGAACTGAAATTAAAGTATAATGCTTCATAAATATAAATATACATTTTCAGCTCTTAATGATAACAATAACAGTGGGGAATAGGGACAATCAAATTCGTTTGTGAATAGACAAATTAACATTGTTAATAACATTTTGTTTCAAGCGCACTATTTTACAAGGATTTCATTTCAAATGTATATAAATGCTAACATTCAATAAAATAACATATACTTAATTACTTCTGAAAAGATAATTATTCATAATTATTCCTGATATACAATGATAGCTAAGGATTACATTGTGATTTACCACAGGAAAAATTATCTATTTAATATACATAAATCCAGCACATCGAATACATAAATATTCAGTTTCCATTGAAATTTGAAATTAGCAAACAAAATTAATTAGTTAAATGAAAAGTGAAAGAATGAAGAATAATAATATAAGATAGTGAATACAGTATATGTGAGTCGTCTTTCATAGTAATAATCTGCGTAAACTTAATTTATAGGTACTTATTGACTGGCATTTTTTTATTTCCTCAGGGAGTAAATTCCAATTTCTGGATATGGTGGCTATAAACGATTTATGGTAGATTTCGGTTTTATGCTTGGGGATCTGTAGGTCTAAATTACGAGACCTAGTTGAGTGACTGTGGATACCTTTTTTAAAAACGAAGGACCTGTATATATACGAAGGACAACCTGTCCTAAGAATTTTGAAGGCTACGATAAGAGACATATAAAGCCGTCTTTCTTTGACTTTCAGCCACTTCAGCTGTTTGTATGCACCAGTGACGTGGTCCCATCGTTTTAGATCATAAACAAATGTGTCTCGTCTGCCTACGTACTAACTTGTGTGTGCCACGCCATGATGCAACGCCCCTGATAAGTATGCATAATTGCTTTTGAACAAAATCAAAATGGCCATGCATGTACGCAACTTAATTATATTTCCGGTAGTCATCTCATTTTTTTGATGGTTTTAGTCGTAATCCCTAAAATTAGGATTTTTTTCTCGCAATTAAAGTCAAATTTGAGCTTTTTGTAGAGATATTTCATTATGAAATGCGGTTAAGGTGTAGCAATACTGAGGTCGCTTTTGAGTTGCACTGGAATCTACTTCAGAGATAGATTTCATGAGATTGATAATATATGACGGAATAAAATCTGCTTTTATTTTTTCTCTCTCAATTGAAACAAAAGTATGGGAAGTCTGAAAGATATTAATTTAGATACTGAAGTTTCAGAGAATGTATACCGGATTATGCCTGTGAATGTTTGGTGAAGCGGATATGCAGAAAATAATAAATCCTCCCATGGTTGTTACATTTATGCAAAGGAATAACTTTTTAGACGTCAAAAATCAGGAACATTTTCTTTAAAAGCATTACGAGTATTCATTTCGTTCCAGTTGAAATTCTTTGGGGATAAACGTAGAGACAAAGATGGCCCAACTTTCCTTAGTCATGATGTAAAAGTTAAACTTGTAACACTCTCTAAGATGTTGCTAATTTTTTACGATTTCTTTCCCTATGAGTTACCGAATTTGATATTTCTATCGTCAGTGAAGAAAATGGAATGCAGGAATACCCTGGGCTCTCCTTTTCATTTACGTGATGACATTACAGTCTTTCCACAGAACTGCTACTTCGAAACATGGCTAAAAATAGCGGACTCACCTTTGAAAAACTTACCAGGTCTTTCATCCTCATCGCTTTTTATTTCGGTAGTTTTCATATTCTCTAGAACAAATTTTCACTAACTTTTATATTACGCTTTTATCAAAGAATTTTGAAAGCTCTGTGTAGGCTGTTTTTTTTAATATAACGTCAGTATATACCCTTTGCAACGTACAAAGCATTATCACTTCCCTCTCTAAATAAATCTGAGCCGCTCTTGTCGTGGGGAGTGCTTGGCGGAAGGAAAATATTTGTCTCAGTACTCTCTCTGACTTCCGGTTCTCGTGGTTTTCTAATTAAATCGCTTTTGCAATTTTTTTCTGGATATTTTCTCCTATTTTACAAAATCACGCATTTTTGTCTTCCCCCAAACAATTTTAGGTGTGCTTATTCGGTAGCTTATAATTTACCATGGTCATTTTTATTGCCATCATTAGTGCGTATCAATCACAAAGGTTTTGAACTTAGATATCAGTACTTGGTACAGACATTTTCTTCTTTATTTTCAAAATGAGCTAATGTTATTCATTGATTTCATGAACCTGAGATGACGTGGCAGAATCCAGTCTCTTCGCCGATTGAAGTCTTGACAGTATTAATATGCAATCCCGGTCGCTGCTGGCGTCAGGCAAAAAGGACGAATGACGTCAGGTTCATTGCTAATAAAACATAGTTCAAGTGATAGTTTCCATAATCATCAATATATTACGATCTCACCTTCTTCATAGAATGGATTGATGGAGCTATTTGTTATTTTTGGAGAAAATTTTCTCGGAATCTCAAAAAGTTGATTCTTTCTCCTATTCAATTAAGCATGGAAATAGTTTTAAATTATTCCGAAAATTGCTAAAAATTGAGTCAAATCGCCAAAAAAGATGAAAAATCATGCCTTTCTTATTTATTGAACTAAAACTCTGCAAATGTTTCTGAAAGTTTTTACTGCAATGGTTTTACAAAAAGTTATTACTCCCTACGACCTTGTTTTATAATGTCTATTTAATTATTTAAGTGGAGTAAAATCTTGGGTTGGCTATTTAGGAGTTCATGATCACGTTAACTAACTTACACTGTAGTGTGCTTGTGAGTTCGCGATTATCGTTGACAATGGTATTGACAAAGCGTCTTCACTCACAGCCAATAAAATATAACCAGGAAATATAAACTTTTGAGCAAATGAATGATGATTATTTACGAAATTGAAATTGTTTTAGAATTTTTTCTTCAGCGCCCTTCTGCTACTTAACAATCCATGTCAAAATGCAATATTTTCACTACAAACTATCCCCTAGTTCATTATTTGTGCTAAAACAAAGTTTAATCTATCATCCAGTGTATTGCAAGCCTTCAATTTACTTTCGGTTATTTAACATGCGTTAAAACATTTCTCATTACTGCAACTGGAGTCCAATACAGGACTTTTTTTAACTTCGTAAACATATCTGTGTTCAATTCCAGGGCGAAAGTTGATTATTCACAGATCGATTCATTCCGTTTTCTATGAATGTTCTTGAATTATGTCTGAAAATAATTAACCCTTAGCGTTGGTAACAAATATATTCCTTAAGATTTTAAAAATTACGATCCTGGGCATTATTTTTTCTCTTCAATGATGCAATCGGGGTTGTAAATAATGTTCAACTTAGCTATTATGACTTAACATCTCGTCGAATTCACGCGTATGCTTGAAGAGACAATGGCTGCCGCTAAGGGGACGTGATTAATAGATGTGTGATGCTGTTATCGGTGTCCGGTTCTTTCAGGAGAGAGTGAAGGCTTTGGGCAAACAACGTATCCTCGCTCCCCCTGCGTTCATGTGATTGGTTGAACTTTCGGTGAACTTTTGTCCTTCGCATTGTCTTCTGTGCTCGCCTTTTCATTCTTCTTCCTCGCTCCACGGGTCCTCACAGGCCGAAGAAGATTAAAAAATCCCTCGGCTGCATCCACGTGAGTGTGCTGAAAATTTTATCGCTCTTTACATTCGGATCCCCCCCTCCTGTCCCCTTATGTCCTCTCCCACCCCTACCGGCCCCATCCCTCTTCGCACTCACTCTTACCCTCTCATCCCCACTCCCCTTTACACTTCACCTTTACCTTCCATCACGTCGTCCGCCCTCCTCGCCACGGGGAACGGGATTTCGCATTCATATCGCCTCGTGAGCACAGCGGCGGCGTGAAATGGAGTTTAATAACCTGGCCCTCCGTGTCATCAGTGGGCTCCTCTTCCATGCTCTACCACGGTGTGTCTCAACATTGATTTTAACGGCAGATCCTTATCTCCTCTCTCACCTACACCTATTTTTATGATGGGGGTCGTGGTGCGGCTGACATTTTAAAAGCGTTTTATATTCGAGAGGAAGCGCTGATTTCTAACTCTCCGAAGGACGAGGAATTAGGTATTTGATCACTTGGTGGTTTCTTCCCAGGCGCAATTAACGTGCCCCACGAATCCTGTTTTGGGAAAAAGTTATCGGTGGTCAGGTATGGTCAGATAATATCAGTGAATCATTAGCTAAAGCCCTAAAAAACTAACATTCCTTGCTAATGATTAAAAAAATACATTTCTCTAAGTTACTTTAAGATATTTAATGCCAAAATTATGATTTTAAAATAAACTTGGGAAATCAGAGGAATAGTGACCCATAGCGAAAAATTCATTGTTTTTATTTCTTTTAATATTTTTTACGATGTATTTGGTTAAATATTACCCAGATTTTCATTGAGGCCAGCCTAGCTTATTGCACAATGTGCCTTTTTTTAAATTTCCGAACCCAAAGTCAAAATCTACGTTAACTTCAATAAAAATCTACTAGTGTTACTAAGACATTCTATTCATTAATAATTTGAATCTCTTTCACAAAAATTTTTTGAAACAATTTCATAAATGTTGGAAATTTATACACAATAATACATTTACACCCAATTTCAAATTGGTCTTCATATTTTCTATACCGATTTTGCTTTTTGTGACATAACAACGAATTCGTCATAAAATTATACCATAAGCTTCCTCTTTTACGTAGAGGTGATAATGATTTTCTGCTTGAAGTTGGGACTTCGAGCATATGCTTCAATATTAACAGTTGTTCTTCCTAATATATTTGTAAGGGAGATCGTGTTACGAAAGGATGTTGGAGTGTGAGTTACGTGTATTTTTAATGGGGACATGAATTTGCGGGCAAATCTTTAAAGTCGTGAGTAATAAAAGGAAATGTAATTGTAGTGCTAATCCTAGGAGACCGAGGTGTAATTGGAAATTTAAAAAAATATATTTTGCCAGGGAAATGGGAGTGAGATTGCTTTTCACCCGAGATAACCGTTCTCGGTTTATATATTTTTCATTTCCCTTCCCCATGGAAAATCGCATGAGAATGCTCTGTGGCGGAGTCATTATTTAATCGTCTAAATTCAGGTGAAACAAAAGATAATATTATAAACTGTACTAGTTACTCGTCTGCTATGGCCTGAATACATTGATGTATTAATGTAATGCTTTTCCTCTGATTCACATTAACATTTATTTCTATATGATCGTCGGTGAAGGATTAGGGTACGTAGCATTTTAAACAAGTTGTAGTTGCAATTCTACTTATACATCTTTTAAGAACAAAAGAAAAGTCCACTTGAGCCTTTTCGACCATAGTCGCCGTCTATGTGTCATCGAAGTGGAATAATTCATTTCAAAGAAAATGTACTGCATTTGAGAACCTTTAATATGAAACTTTTGGTAATTTTGATGGGATACTTAGGAAAATTTAAGCTTGTTTCAATGGCTTTCACATACAACGTGGTAGCAAACTTGCAGCAATTTTATTTGAGGTGAGACTAGAGTTATGCCACTTGTTTTTATGCTTATTTTCGGCATACGAAAAGAGTACCATCTTAGAGGTAACTTAATAAATAAGATCAATTTGTGATCATTTGTGGTTTTTAAAATATGTGAGTTTTGGCTCTCAGCAGTACTGGCGGCCTATCATTTACGGTTGCGGTCATAAGGAATAATATATTGCACCATTGTGGTATTAAAAAAATGCTTATTACCCAAGTGCAAGTATAATGCAGTTTGTTATTTCCTCGTTTTCATTTGTTACACTTCTGCAGGTGAAGTGCTGAAAAGAATTTGATATCTTAGCTCCTGAAATGCCGGTGACTATGAAAGATCGCTTTCTTTTAATTTAACATTTGACTGCCAATACTACTTAGTTCTTTATCAATGTTGATATTTTAATTGTAGGTACTTGTTTAAAAACATGTATTTAAATTATATTATGGTACGAAAACATAGCCACAATATGTATCCGCATGCATTAAATACAATTAACATAATGTATACTCCTTGAGTTAGTCAAATTTCGTTTAAAAATCCTCAGAGTGAAGCCTTAAACTCTTGGCACGGGTGTAATGTTACGTCAGTTGATAGCCTTATGTCGAGCGTGTTGCTGCAAGAAGCCCACACATGATTACCATCAAGGAAGTGACAAAAGTGTCGACACCGTTAAATAATCAACCCGACACGAATTTCATCCTGGAAATTTGTCCCCAAAGGCGAGAAAATTTTATCAAAACGGTCAAAGGGAGCGGCGAGAGCGTGTAATGATGGAAACTCTGTGACTTTTCCGCATCAAAAGGGTGCCGTTCCCCCCTCCTCCCCTTCGGAGGGAAACCGCAAAAATCACTCAAACTGCTCTTGGCGTTTACTCGAACAAACTCCGATTTCACGGGGATGCGGTTTGAGAGCGGACGTGGGGGGGGGGGGGGGGGGGGGAGAAAAAGTTTCTTTCGTGGAGGCGCGCGATAAGGCTTCCAAGGTTATCCGCTCAATACGTTTCCATCGGGAAGGAGAATGGAAGAAATGAAAGGAGCGCTGAGGAGGAGGGATGGAGGGATGAGGGGTGGGAGGCGGTGGCCGGAAAAAAGGGCAACGGTGGCCAAGCCGGTCTCGCGGGAATCCGGAGAGGCGGGGAGGGTAATTTCTCCGGTAAGGCGGTCGGAAGGAGGGTTGTCCCGGGATCAAGATTTCTTCCATAGCAAATTATTCTGCTTCCCACTCCGGTGGAGCAAGATATTAGTTCCATTACAATCCCTCCCTCCCGAAAGCTGCGGGGTGGTCGAGGGTTGGGCGGGGTGCAGACCCGGTCATCCGTCGACCCCTTCGCGGACCCCGATGCTCTTCTCCGCCCCCGCGACCCCCTTCCATTTTCACATTCTGCCATCCGTCCACGATCGACGCACACTCTTCCCACCAGGCTCTCGGCCTCTTGCCACTCCAATGAAATCAACCCCGGCCACAAATCCGTCGCCGAGCAGCTCTGCTTATCGCTGTGAAGCCATCCGTTACCATGGAGCCATTCTGCGGGTTAACGGACGGAGGAATTAAATCCGGGCCCCTCGTCACTCATGTTCCAGCCAAGTCCGCTTTTATGAGCGATTGGAGTGCGCCCGTATTCGCCGGAATTGTTTCCGTTCAGAATTCTAGTGCCGGTCAAGTCTAGTTGTTTCGGACTGATGCCTGGTCCCCGCCAGTGATTTTGCTCAGCAGTATTGGATTGTGTAGCTTTGTAACGGTTCAGTTCTTCTGTGCTCGAATATTTTGCAGCACTGCTTGATTCAATCCACTATCGAGACAGACTGACAATTGAGGATACCCCTTCAGGATCTAGGTACAATAATTATACTAATGAAATCACACTCTAATAATAGCTCATGGCAATATACTTTATGGCAGATGAGTAAAAGACTTTACCACTTTTTCACAATATATTTCAAATTATAAAATTACACAACACGTGTTTCGGCTTACTAAGCCACCATCAGTGTACACTATGATGATGATATTAGAATCAAATATCGGTGCACTTTTCCACAAGTAATTTATTAATGCGTACGACGCGTTTCGGCTCACAGAGCCATCATCTGGTACAAGACCTTGTATCTTGTACCAGATGATGGCTCTGTGAGCCGAAACGCGTCGTACGCATTAATAAATTACTTGTGGAAAAGTGCACCGATATTTGATTCTAATATGTCAAACTTCCACTACATCTCGCCTGAATCAGTTGATTTTACTATGATGATGGCTGTGAGTGTACACCTGATGATGACTTAGTAAGCCGAAACACGTGTTGTATAATTTTATAATTTGAAATATATTGTGGAAAAGTGCTTAAGTTTTTTACTCATCTAATATGTCTCACTTCCACTACGTGATGCCTGATACTGTGAACAGTATACTTTATAGTACTTATTTGAGCCATTTTTGTGTGGCATATTTAATGGTACACAAACACCATCGTCAGATTGTTGTACTGGAATATTATTGACCGGATATGAGCGGCAAGAACGATGTCAACTACACTTTTGCACTGAAGAAAATGAACTCGTCTGCGTATTTCACAGCAGCAACCTTTGTTTACTTAATTTTCACTGGACCATGCGTATGGCCGCCACAGCCTGCAGCGTGAATGTGGAATCTAAATCACTAGGAAACCTAAGATGTGAATGGTGCACAGACATTTAGAAAAGCTATGCGGCGGGGAAATTTCAAGTGATAATATTCATTAAAAATCTAAATTTGTTGGATGCGTATTGTATTTTAGAGGATGTGAAGTCGAAATTGAGTGATTCTACTACTAGTAATTAGCGAGGGAAGGCCTTCTCATTTTGCTTCGTGAACATCTACGAGCTCATCCGAGTCTCGAGTATGAACTATGGTAACACATTAGCCTAGGATGTCTTCATCTAAGATCTCCCAAAGGTCATCTTGGGGAGGTGGTAATTTTTATTCCTTGCAGTGGGACACGAAATGATAGTCAAAAGGTGTTTGGTGCAGTCACCTGATTACTCCACCATGTGCTGTTTTAGACTCAGGACTTGAAAATAGTTTATCTGGTCCTTTTTTTTGTTTCTGGTGATAAATATTTTTATTACTGAATGTTTTTCTTTTCTCATGCTAAACTATCGGTAAACGAACGAGTTGGTATTGGTTAAAAGAAAAAAAAAACTAAGTAATGAACGTGCCCCTGAAAAAATCATGGTGGTATATTTGGCGGTGCATTTTAAAAAGCGCTTTGATGAAATTCCTCATTATCGTACTCCTCACGACCCGCGATATTTTTAATTTTCACAAAATGGTTTCTTATTTCCTGTTCTGAATTGAAATTGAAATGTACTCATTATCTTTGAGTACCAATGTTCGTGAATGCGTTTACTCTAAATTTTTGCATTATTTAGTATTCATTTTCCAACTCCGCTGGAATTGCAATTGGTCCACGTGATATATCGCTCAGTAAAATGAATTGAGGAAATAATTCCCATCACTGTTCCGCTTGGGCATCATAAGGATAGTGTTGCGTATTGGGTGGTCATTGTTCCGATTAAATATTACCCGCGAGTGCAGAACATGTTGATTGAATTCCGACGTCCTCTGAATGACGCTAATTAAGTGCATCCTCACCGGAGGTCAATGAGGAATCATCTCTATCATTTGCAGTAGAAACACGATAAGGTTTAAATTTGCAGCAAAATAGAGATAGTATGGTGATATTAATGGAGTCCCATGCACTTTGAGTGGGCAAACATACTTCTAAATTGTAATAATTCATTATTTATTGAAACGTGAACAAGTGTGTTTTCGAAGTTTTTATTAGAATACATTATTAAGAGTGACTATCCTTCAAATGTCCTAATGAGCATTCCATTTGACTGGAACATTTCTCGTGCAATGTTATCCACTTTTGTAGGGCGATATCCTAGCACACAGTAGGTATAACTTTATGTAACTTTCCTCATTATCAATCTCTAAGCCGCAACGGGAAGTAAGCGCAGTCAAAGATGACTACACAAAATTTCATCGTGATATATATACCGGTAGAGAGTCAAATGAAAGACGATTCATCGATGAATAGATGCAATTGGTTTGCAGTAGTTGCGCTGAATCACAATTTACATTTTATTTTGGATAGCTATTTATAAGGTATATTTATTTGCGGAACATAAACCCCGTGGGATAAGTTGATATTATATCCTCAAAGTGAAAGCTCACTTGAAAAAGGCAGAATTTGCATCTTGGAATGATAAAGAAAATATCCCGTTCCTTTTTTTTCGGGAATATTAAAGTATAAAGTCATCATCGCCTTGCAAACTTTCAAAAGACCAGTTCATTCTCTGTTAGCGGTGCCAGGGGGAATGATTTTAAAGTCTACATACCCCAGAGAAAGATGTGGAATTAATTACCCAGGATAATTCACTCGCTCCTTCATAAGCTCTGGGATGTTATATGGTGTTGGTAATTTTATTCGTTATGAAAACAACCCTGAAGTAAAGAAAATTGATTTTCTACTAAATATGTGTGTGTCTAACCGTAGCGTTAACCAACTGCCATAGAAGGCAGAGGATATATCTCAGCCCTGAGTAAATCTTGTGTGAATGGGCAATTTCAAGTGCTAGGGAGTGGTAACATGCAATATCTAAACCACCTTTGAGTTTTGAAAACTATATGAGATAAAATCCTGTTCTGTGTTTAAATAAATTATTACGTATTTCCTTATTCAAAATGTAGTTTTTCATTGATAATGATGGAAAACTTTTTCATTGACCTTGACGAAGATTCAACAACCAAAACGTGCTTTAGTTACTTTTTACTATAGAAAATCCAGTTTTTGTTTTATTATGGAAGGATTTTATTTCATTCATACTTACCTAGAGCACCGAACTATTTACTGTTGCATAAGCCTGAAGATAGTTTGTTGAGCGTTTAATGCCAGAATTTTGAGAATGGAATCAATCGATTTATCTTTGAATTCACAATCCGCGATGAGATAGAGAATTAAAACACACACTTTCTTTTCATCGCATTTCATATTAGCTATATCCCTCTCCGTGAGGATGTCATTAAGCCACTATTGTGCATTATTCTTTTATGGCATACTGCTTTTCCCATTGTTATGATCGGACCCGTGGGTTGCTTGCTGAAAGCAAAATAGGAGCGTAGTGAAAAGAACGGGCCTGTCTGGCCCTACTGTTTCTATACTTTTGTGTACAGTTTTCTCCAGCTTGCAGAAACTCTGAAGCACATTGGAACCTGTCGTTACGAACGCACGAGATAAGCGTAGCTGTCAAGCAATCATTCAAAATCATCCCCTTTAAAGTGTATTGGTGGGGAAAGAGTCCATATCGGATCTGCGGACCGCAGAAACGGCTCCGCGTCGCCCATAACCAGAGCCCCGTGTCCGCGTCGCTTCTTCGCCGGGACGAACTTCCCGAGACTCAACGGCCCAACTCCGCCACCTTCTCCTCTGGGAGCGGGGGTGGTGAGTCTCGGTGGTGTCGGGGGCAAGGTATCACATGTCTCCTACCCTCCCACGCCCCCACCCCCCGCCTCCCTCCCTCCGGTAGGTCGCTACTGTCAAGACCCTCCCCATCCCTCGGGGTAAGGTAGCCTACAAGGCAAGTAATCCCCTTTCATCAGTCAAGACTCGGGGGAGAGCTTCCACCCTCCTCTCCACACTCGTTCCGTTCGCTCCAATCCTTCCCTCTCCCCGTCTAGCGCCTCCTCAGCGCCTTCAACCCCCTCTCCAACCACTCCCCCGCGCCATCTCATTTCCACCCTCCCGCACTACCCCCTCAGCCTTTCCCGTTTCCATCTTCGAGTCCTCGTCCCCTTCTTCCCTCCTCTCATTCTTTCCCTACTCAGCTCCTTCGTCTGTCACACCCCCCGCCTCCCTCCGCCGCCCCCCGTTCCCTACTCCACTCTTCCAGTTCCCATCCCTTTCCCGCCAATCCCGGGGAAGGAGAACGCTTCGAGTAATTTCATATTTTCGTGTGCGAAATTCGTGGAGTGATCTACCCGGTTCGCGAGAGCTTGAGTCGCGAAGGCTACCTGCTGTGTCCCAGTGAGGGATCGTGATTGGTTGGATTCCCGAGTAACAGTTTTCGTGTGCTGGCTGAGCTATTCCATCGATTAAACGTCTCTCGTTTACATCTTGTCCCGTTAAAGGGTTTTGTGGCTGATTTCGCAACGGTGCATCTCACTCAGCATACTTTGTACTCGAGAAAACCGTAGGCACAGAGAAGAGGGCCGAATTCGTTATAGAGGCTTTTAGATTTTCCCGGTGAAAAGTGATAATGAATTTTTCTCGGGATTCACACCGGATGGTATCGTTAATTAGTGCCCCTGAACGCTAGCACAACGAAGTTAAATTTGCGAAAAACGTATTATAACGAGCTCACTATATCTGACTTTCACTCTCCTTTGAGCGTTGATGCCATCTGCTGTAGACGGTCAGCACCAATGCAACCTAGATTCGATGAATAAAATCCCACGTGGTACATGGATCTTGGTCGCATACAGGTTTTAGGCCTATCATTCAGTTATGTTAGTCGACTCGATGCGATCTAAGCACTTTGGGCCTATAAACTAACTCTACTTACTACTGCTTGACTTTCCTTGGGGATGCTGTCTCCCATCATTCCACTAACGATCCTTTTCATTCCTCACTAAAAGAAAGGCCATTTTTGTAGTCGCAATAATGTCTTATAGCATTATCTTGGATGCACTTTAAACATCCGTAATAAGTAAGTAGGTATATCAGAATTAAAAACTTTCTCTACCTCATAATTTCACACCTTATAGTTGGAGTTGGGCAACCGAATTCTAGTTTAAGATAAGAGAGGAAATGCTTAATGCCAAGCATTACCTTGCACCTATTTCTTATATAAATCTATTAGTTTTCATGATGTTGATATGCATTAGTTGTCACTCATAATAATGCATTTAAAATCCTAAAATTGAATATAATTATTCATTTAAAATTCGAGCCCTTTAAAATGTGTGAAAACTAAGAGCCTTTCTTGAAATTTATTCACTTTAGGTTCAAACTTATTTCTAAATGCACTGAAAATGAATGTTACTATGTGTATATCACTATATGCATCTATTAGGAATGAAACTTTGATCATTACTTCTATTTCTGACTTAGCCTAAGCCCTAAGGGCTAAGATAACGGTAGCAACAAACTTTTTTATGTTCTGCTGTCTATAGTCTATGAGGAACTTATAATAAAACTAATTAATTTACCTTCGATAGTGATATATTAGTCATTATAGGAATCAAATAAGAAAATGCGTTCGCATTGATTTGATCGAAAACTTGTATTCGAGTGCGGTTACATTACATTGAATGGGCATAAAATGGAAATGACACAGTGAATTTTCTGTAGCTATGAATTTCTTCTAATGATTAATATTATAGAAAAGAGATGGGGCCCACGCCAAGTTATGTCACGGTAGTCATTATCGTTTTAGTTGACGTAATAATGCTGGAAATTAGCTAGATGTGATCTAGAATTTAAGGTGATCAAGCACGGCACAAAATAAAATGCCAAATGATGTAATCATGTAATCTACAAATTTTATACATATGTTGCTGATTTTAGTCAAAAACAAGTAACTTTTGGCATTATAAACACAATTTTACTTTTGCCATTATAGATTCTAGATTCTAAACGCGAATCTTGTTCATGGTGGAAGAGCGTCATCATTTAAACAAATAAAACCTTTTTGTGAGATCAATAACACATGAGACCGGTTTCGGCTGTTAGGCCATCATCAAGTACACAATCTCAATTGTCATAAGGTAATATAAGGCAAAGGGGATCATGGGAAATTCTTAGTGTGAGGAGGGCGGGGGAAGGGGAGGGGAGAGTGGTTGGCGGCACAAGGTGTTGAGTTGGCCAGGGGCAGTGGGAGGGGAGGTTTCGCGAGATGCCCTAACCGATCCATAAGTGAACCAATGAATTTGTCATAATGTAATTTTTCATATATATCTATCAAGTTCGGAACTTCATGGTTCGGCTTTTAAAACGTTTTTCAGGTCATTCCTTGGTTCTGATTGACGTGAGAATCCCTAGCGTTAATTGTTGGGTGTGAAATATTTTTAATATTTTAACGTTTCACTTGCAGTGAAAATTTCACATTTTTATCGGAAATGTGAATATATCCAATTAAAAATCCGCTTGATCTTAAAAACGGGTAAGAGAGATCTGGCAATCAGTCTTCCAAATTTTCCTGGGCCACATTCATTAGGCATTATGAATTTGCCATCGAAGGCACCGAAAATCGTAGATGGTCACGAAACACAACTTTGTAGTCAAAAGCTATTCTTGACTTGAATGAATAAAAATATCCATATTCCACGGCGATTGAATGCTATCGAAATGGAATCCCTATTTATATTGTTTGATGGCCGATTGGATGGTTAAAATGCATGCGTTATTTGTTTTGCTTCATCGCTTAAAAGAAAAGTAAGAGGGAGTTTGGTTCTAATTTCTAAAATGGTTTCCAACATTGCTTCGAAAATAAATAGACAGCTTCTTGCTCCCATCGTTGTCATACCAACAAAGAAAACTAAACTAACGATTTTTGCCACACTCTAAGATTGCTTCCTCACGACGAAGGGAAGCATTAGGAAGGTAACTGTCTTCCTTATAGCGATACATTTTCCATTTTTGGAATGTCTTAATCAAACTCTTATTACCCCTGAAGTATTCATTTGAAACCATTAGATATAAAGATGATGCAATGAAGAATTTTTATTCATAATTTCAAAAGTAAAAAAATCAAAAGCGTGAAAACTTGGCGTTCAGAGTTGTAAGAATTTTAATAGGCTATTATTATTACATTTTCTCCGGAGCTTAGCGAATCTGAAATACAATTATAATTTCAGGCGTTGGATATAATCTATGCCTTGGAAGGTTAACTATGAATGTGTTATGTCACCAACATGGCAGCCAAAGTCCCGTCATTTCTTAGCTTTTTCAAATGAATTAAAAATTAACATTAAATTATCTCGTAAACTGGAAATTTTCCAATACAAATATGTACTTTCTTAAAATAAATACAATTGTGGTGGGGCACAAATTGCAATTAAGAAATCTGTTGTATTTGATGAAAAGAATGACCCTAATCACCAAGTATAATTGGTGGTTTCGCACGCGGTTCAATATTTTTAGCGGAGATAAATTATTAAAATGTTAACATCAGCTGAATTCAGTGGAAGAGCGATGGGTTTTGTGCCGTCAGCTTGATATTTCACTCAGCCCGCACGGAGAGAGCGACTTCTGGCGTCAAATGCCCCCTCTCCCCGTGAACCCTCCCCCATTCCTCGAGACGACCCACGTGGCAGTGCTTTCCCGCCTCTTTCGCCACGCCCTCCACCCCCGACCTCCTCCAACACGCCCCTGTCACTAGGCAACATGTTCTCCTTGGCTCATGTGGCCACGAGTCTTTCCCTGAGCGCCCTGAAGGAAGAAAACAAGAATCGGCTCGTTAACGACGGCGCAGGCACTCCTTTCATGGTGACAGAACTTCCATCAATCCCATCCGAACTCAGGGGCACGTATTCCCTCAATAAACAATGTAATGAATGGAGACCCGTGGTGTCAGGTCTTCCTTCAAATTATATTCCGGAAAACATGTCAAGTACTTCCATTCACCTTCACGGGTGATTATTCAGGAAGGAAAATGTATGAGTCATTGCTCTCCATTCACAGTTGTCGGCTATTTCTTCTAGAATGTGCCTTTTCCTCATTACAGCTCGTGTCATCATTAGCATCACTAGTGCACTTTTTGAAATTTTCTCGTATTCATTGTTTTATCTTCGTGAATCATCAGTGTAATCTTAGATATTATGAGTGCTCTCTTCTAATCTTCATTTCATTTGCATCTCTTCATAATAATCAATTACTTTTTTCCCGCCGGCGCTTTTTCCGCCGCGTGACTTATTTATATGCATTGCGTGTCTCGAACTTGGAAGGCCTATTAGTTTGAAATGTTTTTCAAGGGAGTCAAAGCTAGTAGCGTTCGTCCTTGTCTGCCATTTGCAGCTCATTGAGCAGGGTAGTCCGATAATTTAATCTCAAGGTCTCATTCTAGGCGTACTATGACAACATTTACAGAATCAAATACAAGTGAAGATTACCAAAAAAATTCTGTAAAATGACAGTGCGACATTTTTAGTGGAGAGGCACGCATTCTGCTCTTTTACGGGCCCTAATTAATTTCATTAAATTATTCCAAAGTATCCTCCGTGGTGAAATTGTTTCAATGAACGGTATTAAGCTAATTGTCTTCCATGGTTTGGAAACAAAGGAAATAAAAGGATTACGCTCGACTCAAAAAAGGTTAGTTATTGTTTTCTATGTCTTTAAAGAAGACATTTTAGGTAAAGCGATAATTTTCTGTTAGTAGTCAATATATATTGACCTGTAATTACTTCCTTGTCTCAGGTAGTCACTTACGAGCTTCGTGAATCGCTTTGTCTTCGTACGTAGTTGCTCACGGGAGACTTTGAGAGAAAGACTTGGGGACGGGCGGTGGATATGGATTATTAATGGATTGAGCGTCGGAAGAGGGAAGGCATGTCATTTTTCATCTAGGCAAAAGTTGTCCCCGCACTGAAGGGTGCGGTAAATTTCACCCTTCGGCGGACTTCTTGGGGGTGTGCTCCAGTTGGCGGGCAGGGGCTAGGGAGGCCTCCCTGGGAGGAGTGACATGGCCGGGAACGCAAATGTATCTTTCATGGCAACGTCCCTTCTCGGATATTCATACGGTGCATAAACAATTATATGTTCTCTTCTTTCTCTTCGGGAACAGGTGCTTGGAAAACAATATAGGCAGGAAAAATAATGAACTGACAAGTGGGCGAGGTTTTCAGTGAAAAAGGAGAAGAACGATATTTCCCCCGAAAGGGAAACCCTTTCGTATTGCTTTTAAATATCTCATTTTTGTGATGTGTAGGTTTAATTTTTGTGAATCTTCCCTTTTTAGCGATGTGAATGCATATTTGACATTTTGGAAGCAGAAATGTTTGCAACTAAGTTGGAAATAATATATTGTGGGCAAAGATCTGGTTTCCATCAGCTCAATTTTTTCGTTGCAATTTTTCATTAGTCTGCTAACAAATTAGAACAGTTACAACAGCCAGATAACGTTTGCTATGCAAAAAAGTCGTTAAGATTTTCGTTGGTTATTATAGTTACAACTGCGTCCAAGCGATTCTCAAGCGATTCTCAAGCGATTAACTTATATTTATTTTGAAGAGGCAATGAAGCATATACTGAAACCAGCATGCCCTTATATTTTCTACTTGTTGCATTACTTTGCATCAATGTTGTTATAGTGTCAGACTCGATTTATTCCACTGCTGCGTTCTTCAAAATCTACATTTAGTGTATCATTCAGCATTATTAAAGTTATTTGGAGGTGGCGACGGCAGCTAAGGTAATTTGCGCTATTTATAATGAGTAGGTTATCGAATATTGGTAGGAATGTTTCAAGGAACGTATGTAGGTTGGAGTGAAAGCGTTGACATTAGATCTTAACGAAAGATGACTAGGAGAAAACGGTATAACTTGCCATTCTACGGAAGGAGAACTGAACTCAGTGCTTCCCAAATTCAAGCAGGGACCGATATATCAGCATAAAACCTCAAATTGGTTTCAAACCTGGACGGGACCGAATTTTAGCACTGTAGCCCCCTGCCAAACAAGATTCCCATATTTATCAGGAAAATAATTTAAGTTGCTGACGGCGTGAATTGATTCAACATTTCATTTTTAAACCAATATTTTCACGTGTTATCGAAAGGATAACTAACTTTCGGGAAAAATTGTGTTATACGTGGATTTTCCCTATGATGTCAGTTGTTGAATTAGATTCAAAATTTAGATGAATATTTTTTACTAACTAGGCAAACGTACTAACTAACTAGTACTAACTTTTTACTAACTAGTAAACCTACATGGAAATATGAATATCCATCACTAGCATGCAGTATTGGAGACTAAATATGTAAAACGGTTTTATCTTTATATATAGTTATATGAATGAATAATTACGTGATCCGATTATACGTGTAACGAGATTTCAAATTGTTTCTTGTATAGTGCCCATTTTATTTAAGTTATTTCAGTTGTTCATGTGCCTTTGATCACGAAGCCTATCAATTTCTTGACAGCGCTACATATTTTTCGCTAATTATGCTTGTTATTGCATAATTTATTCTTTTTAACTTACGTAGGTAGCTATATATACCGAATATAATCTAATGACTCATCTCATGAAACCATTCCATTTTATGAAAATGGAAATTTATGCGTTCAGCGGTTTTACTGTATTTCAATTGGTCTTGGAGTGAATGATTAATAACGTTTGCAATACTTAATTTAAGGAAATCACTTTTTTTTAAGTATCCGTAAATACGGTAAAGCACGGTTACTTGTGGCGCTTAATACACCTGGTGATAGCTTGTGGTCCATTTAAAAAAATACATGTGCCCAGCTCACATTGGGATTTTCAAGTGCAGAGGAGAAAATTGCTTCAAATATTTCCTTTATGTTACTTCTGCCTTGACAGTTTTCTCTATTACTTATTCGCTGAACGAAATTTCACCATTTGAAAAGTGTCAATTCCCCTATTTTTGTTCTTAGTGAATAAAAATCGCTTCTGGTAGGATGCGAAATCTGAAAGGTTTTCTTTCCTTTGCAGGAGTACTTATCGTGTAGATAAAGGAGGTCAAACACCGGAGAAATATTTCAATGTTCACAGTCATTTATTTTCTTCGTGATATTTGCGATAAAGGATCTTTTTATTTCGTGGTTTTCCAAGGGACGCAATCCTTTCTCCTCTCAGGGCAAGATTTACTTGTCATATCTTCGACGTCAGATTAAAAAAAAATTCCGCAACAATGCGACAACTTTGTAAGTGAAAAATATTTCCTTAACAGGATTAGTTTTAAGATGTAGAGGCAACACTTTCCGCGGCTTTCTCGGATATATTTTAGGCATCATATGGTGCTGATCGTTTATTCTCCGTCACCTTCAACTCCACCCCATATTTACATTCGCATTTTCCAACTCTCGCTCTCGTGCTTTGAGCCCTCGCTCTGGCATTTATTCCGTTTTTCCAAACATTTGGTGGGTGGTAGTGGCATAAAAAAAGCTAAGATATTCTCGGAAGTAAGTAAGATTTTGCCCGTGGGGTGCAGCTTTCTCTTAAGCGCGAATTTTATTTCTCCCAAAAACATTGAATGCAGAAGAGGTTGTTTTCGTAATATTGCACATTTAGCCTTGACGATGTATATGACACCGTGTGATTATAAGTAAGGCCTATGGATGTTAAAGAACTTTGACATCCGTCATTATTGTTGTCTCATAAATGTATCGTGAAAAATCGATTATAAATTAAATTTGCTTTATGCCTTTGTAATTTATTTACTTTGGTCTCCCCAATATGAATATTCATTCCTTCAATTAATAGGTATCAACCTTAAACAATTTTTCCTGTCCTCTAACAATCTATTTGCACTACTCTCCCATCACTATTGCAAACCAAAGAAACAATTTATGAAGAAAATAAAATATGCTATTTGACAAATGAATATACAAAGAAGAAATACATATATGTTATTGCTGGTATCTCATAGACATCTAGCATCAATCTTATCACTAATTTTGGCCCAAGTTCCTAGGAAATTGAGAAAAAGAGAGTACTCGGATGATATACTGATATAAAACAGACAATATCTTCTCATTTGTTGCTAACATATGGGAACCTTATCTTACTAAAATTAAATTGTTTGTTATGAGGTATAAACTAATGTAATAAATGAATAAATGATATGATAAATAACAATTTTTTTGGCTATTTTATTAACCCCATTTTACAAAGTATCGGATTGGGATGAAATAGAGCATTTTAAAATTTCTTTATGGGGTGAGAAGTAGGACAAACACTTACGAAATACATACCGCGTATATTCTCCTCTCCACCATCTGCCTTTATTTATGTAAAGGAAGCAGGCTATCTTTGTCACCTTAAATGAGTTACTCGCTCTTGATTAAATGACGAATGTAAGCCAAAGATTACGCAGCTTAAAATCAATCAGTTGATACAGAAACTGGGATCACATCTTTGAAAACCATCATAGTAAGGATTTCCTTTACCTTTGCAAAGAAACCTGGACTTGGAAACGATTCTCTCTCTTTCGTTGTGCAACCTTCTCATCTTAACCTCTTTGATTCTGTTCTCCATTATCTATATTGAGGTTACATTAACACTACTTAATGAAAGTAATTTTCCCTCTTGCCCAACTGGAGACTAGCTGCCTACATTTTTAAAGATAGTTCTCAAAGCAATGTATTAGCTCCTAGTTGCCATCCCAATATATTTTTATTAAGTCTGCTACTAGGTTTTCCTTAAAGTCATTAAAAAATACAATCCTATCCGTACTGAACAACGACAAAATTTGTCCCAATAATATTCTTTTTGTCCCATTACACAGTGATGGGTAAGCCAAGGAAATCTTCTGTAATGTAGAATGCATGCTTTTTGCAGCTCGTAGAGGATATTTTATAAAATAAAATGGGTATAATTGTAGCATTTTGCAGACTTTTTTGTCTCCCTGTGACAAGCAAGAAGGACTCTTAACAAATAAAAATCTCATTAATGATACCGTACTCTGGTCTAATTACTTTCAACGTTTCAACGCCGTAATTAATATAAATGTACCTTTGTGGTCTGTGTGTTGTTTTTATTACAGCCATAGTTTACTTTATTTGCTAAGATTTTTTCATAACACTTTTGAGAAATATGTTACATGTCTAGTGCGCGTAAGGAGGATCAGAGATTTCCTTTTGAGATTTCCTTTGAGATTTAAGTTTTTTATGTATTGGAGAACATGAGGAGTGTATCAAAGTTTATTCAAAACTCCGGAATCCTTTGGGAAATTCAGGCATGCATGCAAATTCAGAGTGGGTTTAATTCAAATATCCAAGGATATCGTTTGGCTTCCCTCTCATCATTATCAGGATATTCTTAGCATGTTTTTCATACACGCGTATGATCCTTCTCAAAATTAAGGTAAATCCAATTGGAATGGATAAAGAAAGAACATTATGTATACGTAATTATATTGAAGTGGAATACATTTTAAGTACAGCGAGTACTAAAAATAAAGAGGAAACGATCTGAATGTCGGTACATTCCGAGGATTCTGCCTATTCTGTTGCAGGCGTGGGAAATATATGAATGTTCTCCTTAGACTCTGTAGCTGATTTCACCGTTTGCTTATTGACGTGCATTTAGGTTGAGAGGATAATTGTAGCTCAAACACAGTGGGTTCTAGCAATTGAGGAAATGTATGAAGTAGCAGACCGAAAGTCAGAGGGCTTGATTAAAATGAAGAAAACACTTGAACTACTGCACTTAAATTCAGGGAAAATGCTAACAATTGAGGAAAAGCTAAAAATTGAGGAAATGCTAACAATTGAGGAAATGCTAGCAATTTAGAAAATGAATTGAATGAATTACTGAAACTCAGGGAAATGGCTAATGATTGAGGACAGGGATTATATAACTCAATGAAATTCAGGGGAATTGCTACGATTGCGGGAATGGGTTTAATAGTGTAGTGCAAGTCAAAGAAATTGCCAGCAACTGAGAAAAAGATACAATAACGAGTGGAAGTTCAGGAAATTCCAATAATCCCGCTGTACAGTCACCTACCACCGAGATGGAGAAACATCGGATTGTCCTCCATAGGATTTGAGAATGTTTTCACCCTAAAAACCGTCCTCCCCTTTAAGGCAGTAAAAGAGCGACTCTTCCGACGCCGTCGGCGGGAGTGTGTCGCCAAAAGGAGGAAAAAAGCGCCTTCCTCACTTCTTCCACTACTGCCGGCAGTAAAGATGGCCGAGGGGACTGGTTGGCGGGTGGAGGACGGGTCGTAATCGCAATACATCCACGCTGTGCCGACTCCCACGTCGGGGGCCAACGCTATTCGCATCCCCCTCTGCCTCCCTCCACCCCCACTCACACCCGTGGACCCCAGAGGCCTGCGTTCGAGTGAAAACGCGAAAAGGGCTCATAGAAGATTTTTGATATCGGGGCCGTGGGCGCGCGGCGGGTACCAGTTTGGTAATAGCGGCTCTCGTGCGAGCTGGGCGATGGTGTAACACTGCCTTCCCGGCTGCTAGTGACTAAGGTGGGCTCACACATGTGCGAGAGAGAGAGAAGGGCCTCTCTCTTTCTCTCCCTCCCGTCGGGTGAGTGAAACTCGATAATGCTCAAAGGGCGGATGCAAAGGGAAAGGCAGAAGGGGAGGGTAGGTTGGCCGATCAAAGGACGCGTGTTCGGGGGAGGGGGTGGGAAGGGATGAGGGGCATTTGAAGGGGGGGGGGGGTGCAGAGACGGTCCGACCGACAAACGGATTATTTAGGCCGGAATCGATACGGTAGGATCTCCCGTTCTGTCTAAGCCTTTGTCGCCATGTGCGAAATATTGGCAGGATAGGTGAGCATCGAATTAATCAGATAGTATTGCACTGATGTTGACGTAAAAGTGCGTGGTAATGACAGCTGTTGATATAATTGAGCTGACCTAACTCATGGACCTGAATCCTTTTAAGTGAGTTCCAACAAAATCAGGCCAAGAGGCCACGTATTTAATATATTAATTAATACTTTTCAAACCTATAACCGTGTTGTGTATGAGGGCTTAGAGTCATTCCGTGGGAAGGTTGCTTGTAGAGAATGTAATTATTTCACTGCAATAATGCCATTCATTCTGGGGAGAATGCAGTAAAATTCATTCACTGGCTGTGAATGTTGATGTGTGGAGCTAATTTTTATGTCATCAGTGTGGGGGAGTATCTGTATAACGCCTTATCACACGAAGATCAAGCTGAAACTTTAAGGAATATATTTGTGTTTAAGGAATGGGGTTTTTAGGTCTTAAAATGATTATGAGGAAAAACATCTGTTTCTCTCCCTGCTGCTGCCTAATAGTATTTCAAATTTGGTTCATCTATATGTACTTTTGCGTTATACTCTGCGGGCCACCGCGATGGTCAGCGGCAGGGGGAAGGCTACCAAAGATGCAATACTTACATGCATCTATGAGCTTCGATGTTATTGCTTCATGGGAGCATGTTAGATGTAAGTGTGACGTGCATCTAGATAGTTAGTGTCTACGTAGTGATAAAGGGGTTACTGGTTTAAAAGGTATTTCTCTATTTTTATGCCTATTCTAGTAGCATGTATGGATTAGCAATGTTAAAATCACATCATTCACTACATACTACTCTAACAGCATTTCACCGGCCTATTCCTATGCTGTGCTACCTATAGTGTTTTCGTACGGTATACGGGAAAAATAACATTTTATATCTCTCAAATCTTATTTATCTGATCAAATGTAGGATTATATGCAGGGTTTATTAAAATATATATTTTTTTCAGCAAACCTATCCTAATTTCTGAAGGAAATTTAATCGGTATTTTAACCTACGATTTTATAATGATTCTCAACCTAACTCTTCTATTAATTTTCATACACTGTATCTGCTAACTAAATACACTGTTAACCTATCTGTTTAACTTAATATGAAAAAGCATTATACTCCCCCACATTGATGGCATAAAAATTATTTAGCTCGACACATCAACATTCACGGCCAGGGAATATATTTCATTACATTCTATCCCATCTATTTAACAAACCTAGATGCTCTACGTGGAACACATTCTGGTTAAATCATGTTAGAGACTCATGGATCAATCCAGCTTTGGAATATATAAAAATGATAATAGAACGTAACGCTGTATTTGAATAAGCAAAACAAAACAGTTGGGAACGGAAAAATCATAAACATACCTCAATAAATTGGAGCGGATTTGTAGAGAAGTCTTTGAGATAGTTCGCTTGATCTGGAGCATAAAAGCGGCTGCGCGAGAACAAAAAAGAACAGCGCCATTGAATTTTAATAACACGTCTCCTGTCAGGGATGAATACATTTCAGGCTGGCACGACAAAAAGATATTCAAACAAAAGGCAATGTAAGACGTTTACAGGAAATGTTGCTTTGTGTGGCCGCGCCTGCTTGGCCGATTCAAGGGCTGGAGTCCCTTTGTTCGGCATTCGCGAGTTGGTGGGAGGGGATGGAAGGGGAGGCAGAGGGGGAGAAACGAAACATTCAGCGGGAGAGGAGCATAAGGAGGGAAGGAGTGGGTGCCATATGGGCGAGTGGAGCGGGCGATGAATGATGAGAGGGGCTTCATGGGAGAGCACGTGGGCATGGGTATCCAAAAGGTTACAAAAGCCTCAGGGTACGCTGCTACTTAGGGAGCAATAGTTTTGAAAAGTTAGAGGTGAAGTAAAAGTCTTTATCTCGAGTACAATTAGGGCTATAAATAGTTGCAAATATGTTCAATAATAGTAATAAACCTACATTGTTTAGTATTTATTTTTCATTGTATGGCAGAATTTTCTACATAGCTTATTATTATAACTGGGGTTGGGTGAGGTTGGGTCGTTAGCAATTAGGATTGCCTCCGACACATCCCGTTTGTATCCCTTTATACAGTTATACAGGTACATAAAATGTAAGCACTCCATCTGCAAGAAGAAAATTCAGAAAATTTAATGAATGCAAAATATACACAGAAGAAAATATATGATTCATGGATATCACGTTAAATATAGATATATTATTTAAATAATCAGGAAAAGAATAGTATATACAGAAATGTATCAATGAATAGAATTGGTAATTAAATGTGGGTTCATGGACTTAAATGTAACCCATCTAACAGTACCAATGTGCATTTTATCTTTGATCTTTAAATCCATTGTAAATTTTTAAGTTTCGAATACTATGTAGGTACCAATCCTTACTAAGCATGATATGTAATGCATGTTTGGTCTGAATTAACCCCCTGCCACATATATAAATGGTGCCTTTCATGGTGTTATGTTGATGTATCATGCCGTTATCCTCCGGGAAAACCGACTAAACCCAAGGAACGTTCGATCGGTTTAACTTTTCGTGCTCGTCACTACCCAATGGTAGGTTAGAATCTCGACTTGTTCATGAATGTGGTTAATTTCCGAAGTTTTGATCAATTTGGTTTATTGCAACATCAGATCAACAGATATAACATATTTTACCCTGATTATACTTCATTGCTCATTAGCTGTAATGAATACACTGTCAGTACGAGATTTGCAATCGATTTAAAACATTTTGTGTCTTTGTGTGCTTTTTAATTTAGTAAAAATGATATTCTAGGGGAATGATGATGGGTTTTTAAGGACGTTGTTTATTTCCATATAGCTGATCGCCGTGCATCCGCTGAGATCCCAAGGACTTGGCTTTTTTGCTTCCTTTGATGAGGTCGCCGGGACCAATACTTGCGTTTCCGTTTAATGCATGCACATGCGGAAACACGGACCCGCGGTAAAAGGTGAGCACTTCTGCCTTTCCATTTCTGCATGCCGTTTCCTATCCGCCTAATGGAAGATTTATATCTACTCTTTTTGCTATAAATATGATGCCAGTAGGGAGAACTGTATTTTTACTGATAACTGGAAAAAAAAGAGATTTGATGTGATAATATTTCAAGTATTATAATGACCTAACCAAACTTGATATGGATCAAGCACAGGATTTTAATCTCTTTTTGCAGTCGAATAAGATAAGTAATTTTTCCCCATTTAGCAAAATCAATTTTTCGGTTAAATTGCCAATTTAATTCTTAAATTAGGAAATTCAGATTCTTATGAGATTTAGTTAACTGAAAAAAGCTTTATATCAACAAAGGGAATGATTTTTTCCAGCATATTAATGAACTTATTGAAACTCAGGTTATTTATCCTGACATCAGCTTACAGTATCATTAAGTAATTTTGGCTATTAACAATGAAATCGAGTTTAATTGCACCATGTCGAGAAAATACGATAAGATTATTATATGCAAACGCAAATATGAGGAGCAGGAAATATTTCTTCCCTTCTTTTTTGGGTAAATAGCGATTGGTAACTAATTTAATGCAAACGCTTTTATTGTGAAATGCAACACTGGCAATGCAATCCCGACCAGGCTTCTAAAAATGGCCAAGGCAGGAATATGGTCTTAACATTTCTCTATGGTATGGCCCTTGTCATCTTATTTAATTAATAGTAATTAAACTCCGAAGAACACGTAAATAAGAACACGTAAATTAAGTGGGAAAGTACAATGATGGAATAAACAAAGTATGAGTTCTAATATGAGAAGCTGTGAGCAGGGATTAAAAAAATGCCACTAATTTTTTGAAAACCGAAAATCCTCTTCTCGTCCGTAGCCAAAAGACTTATGTAGCTTCTGTAGTTATTTCGAGTACTTTATGCTAATTTTAGCTCATCATCAACGAACGCGGTCTGGCTATTATGCAAATAAAATCACGCCCGTGAGCATTCCCCCCTGCCTCATCTGGAACCTTGTTTTCCTTGTCGCGGGTTTGGGGGGGGGAGGGAGAAGCACCTTTGCTCTCGCTAAGTGCCACCCGTGCTTCTTTTTCCGTGGATACGGCCGTGACAAACTCACGCTCAAAGAGCGGAGCGACGGCAAGGCGGGAGGGGTTTAGCGAGGGTGGAAAAATTACGGCGTGGGAAAAAAATGGAGATGGAAATAAACGATGCCAGGTTGGGAAGGAGGGTTGGGGGTGGTTGCGGGAGAGGTGCGGGAGTGGTGCGGGAATGGTGCGGGGGAGTAGAGGCAGCGGAGGCGTCGCTCGGTCTGGAGTGGTCTACACCACCACCACCGCCGTCACCACCATGCGGTATAATCAAACTTGCCGAACCACGTTTTGCACATGGATGACGGAGCGGTTGTTCCACACGATCAAAGGGGGGGGGGGGGCGGACGTCACCCACTCCATCCCCCCATTCCACCCACGCTCTTTCATCTCATCTTACGAGCATCCTCTTTTTTCCCGCTCGGATTTCTTTCCCTCCTCTAATATGTTCATTGCCTCCAACCTCCCCCCCTCCGCCCTACCAACACTGCATTTATCCGTCCTCCGATTCTTTTCCGAATCCGCGTATGTTTAATATTCTTCTTTTTTCCATCCCCTTCTCCGCTTCAGCTTTGCTCTGTTCCGCGCTACTCTCTCCCCAACGCAATCGTCCGCCGCTCCAGCTTCATGAGCCCTAGTTTTCCCTCGCGCGCTCAACTCTTTTGCCCGCCGCGGACTCTTGATACACCCAGCGCGTCAGTCCACGAAACGGTGCATATATGCATGCGTGGATTTTGTTGGGAAGCCAGACTGGTACCGTGCTGTGTTTTATGGCCGGAAAAAAAAATCTGGAGAGAGACGGAATGAAAGCGTTTACGACTCTGGCTTCTGGAAAATGTAATTATACTTCTATCTCTCCGGGTACCTGAAAACGTGGGTGTGCCTAGACGCGGTCACATTTCAATTCCGTCGATCTAGTGATTTTGATATTTTTCAGCTTCCACGGAAGTTTCCGTAGGATGTTCATGAGAATGTATTATTAAAGGCATTTCAAATTTGATCTTATGGTACGTTCGAGACTGATGCAGTGCGTGGGGTAATATGATATTTAATATTTTTCATTCACTTACATATTTGGGCAAAAATCACTATTTAGCGATTGCTTTCTGACAAAGGTAAATTCTTCGAAACCGGAAAACTTTTTGTGTCGATCGATGGGTATGCATGTAAAAAGGTATCTCAAGCAGGTAATAAAAGCGAATAAATTCTCCGAATTCTATACACTCATATTAACAGGCTTGACTATAGTACGATTCCCTTGATTATTTTCCGTATTGTTTATTGAATGTTTTAGTACGATGAATAAATCTTTTTAATCTCCACATGTAAATAATTAATCACATTTATATAGATCTCGTTTCAGGCTGAAAAGAAAAAAATCTCTTGTTCATATTTCCTTGTTCTTTGATTTCTGTAGTTCCCCCATTCTATTGTATTTTTTGATATTATTATTCATCTCATACTCTGATTAATACCGTTATTTAGTATCAAATAACTCAGTTTTGTCTAATACATTCCTAACGAAGTTCAGCATTAAGAAAAAAAACAATAAATTTAATGTAAACAGTTTTTCTGGAAGCATTTTTGATGCTGTCTGCGATCGTTCTTGTTATTTTGGATGGTAAGCATGTCATATTTATTTTTTTCTATGCATGGATCAAAGGTTAATGATGAGGCTGACGTGGTGAACGATGGGATATAGTTTTCGTTGGTCACATGGTAGGGCTTTGAATCCGGATAACGCCATAATGGTTACCGATTACGAGCCCATTGAATATAATTGGGTCTAGTGTCTTTCGTGGAAACCTTAGGTGGCTCTTTCAAATGGTTCTTCCAAATAACGCCTTGGAAGCAGACTTTCACCCATGACGCGACTTGACGCTACATAATTGAACAATGCCATCTCCTATGAAAACGAACTTCGTGTTGAAATCTCATGTTCGGTTTAATTCTTGAAGTTTACATTCATCCAAATTTTACCAAACTCTCCCTTAGAATATAATTTTCTCTTCCACACCAAATTTCCGAAAGACAGTGATCGAGTTCCCTTAGATTCACTCTGCCACACACTGAATGCGATGCCAAGCGAGAGAACTGTTCTCGCTACGTGTCTTGAACTCCCTCCAACGGATTTCCCATTGTCCGCTCACACCAAATGCGAGACATGCGACCTGACGTGAACTTCCCGAGCGCCTCGTTACTGCCCGTCGCTCGGCCGATAATTTTCTCTTGGCTAAGCTTTCTTGGCGCATCCCCAGTTCCAATGTTTCTAGTTAAATGACGATATCCTCCGTGAGTCTCCCCGTTTATGTCAATATTTTGCACACACTTCTTCATTCTAATAGCCAGCGTCAAAAGAAGAATTTCTTCACCTACGCTACCCGGCAGAGAACGTAAAAATTCCGCCATCTTGTTACATACACGGTATGCCTAGCTGCTGATGTGAGTGCGCGCTTAGCGGACGTCCGCTGTGAGAAAAGTTGTCTCGCTTAGCATCGCATTCGATGTGTGGTGGCCTTGAGCGCTTCCGTGTCGGCCATATTTTTCTCCCTTCGATCTGGCTTCTTTCCTCGTTTATTATATTTTTCTCACCACGGTTTCCTGATGTGGCTGTTTCCTGATATCAATGGAGTTTGAAAAATGACCTTCGGTTCGTGTTCAGGGGGAAAATATCCTTCTGCAAGCCCACATGGCGGCAATTCTTTCGGCATTCTCGACCTTAAGACGCCTTTCCCTCGTCAAGTTTCCTTCCGCGATGTGTTCCTCCAATTCTCCCCTAATCTCCACCTCTTACCTCCTCTTTCAACCGCATCCCTCACTATCGCTCATAGTTTTCATCAATCAATTTGTTCGCGCGACCCCATCCGCCTCTCTCTTCTCTCCCCTCTCGCCCCGCTCCCGATTGCATTCAAGGCGCCCATTCAGGGATGAAGAACGCCAAGGCGTTTCCGTGGGAGCGGGGTGGCTTCAGCCTAGCGCTCAAATGGATCGCTCGCGGGCTTGTGAACGCATGGCTTACAACCCGTCCATGAGATTCTCAAGTATCATCCGAATCCGCATCTCCGCTTTCCACTCCTCAGTCTACTTCGCTGGCTCGCGAATGCGTTTCCGTCGAGCGTTTTCGAAGCGATCGGCTGGAGCGGCTGAGGGAATGGAGAAATTCGGGGAGGATTTGAAGAATGTGCGCTCCTCAATTCCGTTCCTTGCCTTTCGTTTGCGGAGGAAAGGGTCGGGATTACATCAGCCTAAAATCATCTTTTCATCAACGAAATCATTTTTTGCCACATGATTTTTCTTTGGCTGGGTCGTACTTTTCATTTTATCGTCATTCATCAAGCTGTTATCGGTTCTGCTCGTTTTTTCATGGCTGCTGGGTTAACTAACCCGGTAATTTATTGTTTTTCAATGAGATCATTATCCATTAACTAATCTCAAAACCATTTTAATATCACGAGTCAATGTGATCATACATGCACGACAGAAAATATCTCTCATTGACTTCTTTTTCATATAGCTAAAATGCCAGTTCAATTTTCTCTGTAAAATATTCCCTAAAGTAATTATGCATTTCTGTTTCTAAATCCCACAGAAAAGCATGAAATTTACGACCTTTTCAGAGGACACCTCGTATTGCCTTCCAAAAATTCATAAAATCGCCATAAAGTTTATACTATACCTAGCATTTACCATTGAGATCCAAATACAAAGGAATCTATATATTTAGCAGAGCTGTGGATTTAATAGCATAAATACTCCAATATTTTTAATAGGAACAGGTGAGTAAAAAATCTTTTTCGGTTAGGGAGAGCTTGACTATTTTAAAGGTTTCCATACCATATTAGATTTCATTGCATTTAAAGTATGAAGAGATTTTAATGGAAAGCTCAAATATAGCTACCAACTGATCATCAGTGCTATGGTAAAAAGCTTTCGTTCCATTTTCAGACCTTTCGTAACATTGCAAACCTCTACGTTTACCTAGGATAAATGAAGCCGCTCGCCTGCATTAGCTAAATACTCACTTTTCAACGCGACCACCATGCTTAAAACTTTTACTCAGTGTCACTGCTCACTAAAAAACTGCTGAAATCGACGATTTCCCCCTTTGTGTGGCTTCAATATTAGAGTAGGGAACACCAGCAAGCTCAAGTTCGGTGAAAGACGCCACGTGTATATTCAGCCGATTTCAAAGGCAATGAATTCTTGAAAAACTGGATAATATATTTTTACGGCGAGATGTTCTGCGGGAGAGGGAGAAATTCAGATAGCGGAAGGAACAGGAAAGGGGGGGCGTGGGTGGGTGGGGGGGTGCGAAATGGGGAGGGTTTGGGAGGAGGGTTGAAGGTCCGGGAGGGTGACTGCCTTAGGGGATCGCGTAGTTGACTTGAGATGGGGTGAAGGTTGGATGGACTTTCGACGGTGATACGGGGAGGAGCAAGTATATAAGTTTTAAA
This sequence comes from Platycnemis pennipes, assembly GCA_933228895.1. NCBI lineage: Eukaryota > Metazoa > Arthropoda > Insecta > Odonata > Platycnemididae > Platycnemis > Platycnemis pennipes. The sequence goes on along the minus strand of OW121846.1, from coordinate 64,435,958 downwards.
AAGGGGATGTCAGCCAACACCTTTACCGGGGAAAAGAATTGGATTTTTCGCAAGGCACTCTACTTCTTAAGACCCGGCAACTCAGGAAAGAAATTCTGATCGACGAAAGTGATAACGTTTCAAGGCGTCGGGGATCCCTTCACATTTTTATATACAAAGAAGGAAGTTATCCAATGTTTTGTGTTGTCCAAGTTTTCGGATGGAATGAGTTTGCTTTCTACAAAGCTGAGGGGAAGCAATAAGGATTTTTAAATGCTAGCGTGCGATGCTAGTATCTTACTTGCTCAATTGAAACGACTTTCCTCACTTTAGTGCACTGGAGTGGAGTTTCGTGAATTTAAATTAGTTTCAGATGAATTTAAATTAATTTCAGATTATGAGGACATAAGCACAGATCATTGTAGTAAAATATTAGTTCCACCAAACCTGAGTCTTTATCAAGGTGAGTGCTATCACGAGTGTCAAACAGGAAATGGAAAAAAATCAAGGTAACGAGCTACACTTGCCGCAATGATCCTGAATATATGTTTCGGCTTCACTTGTTTCATTTAAATAAATTTGAATTTCTTGTTCTCTCGTATTTTGTATGATATGGTATGTGGTTGAATTGTATACCTACTTTCATAGCATGGCTAGAATAATTGGATGTAAAATTATTTGTGTAGGTTATTGCCATCTATTATTTATTTATTCAAAATAATAACTATTCCGGGAGCAACAATCAGTACCGGTAAATGCCTAGCCAATTCAGGAATCGGTCGTTTTCCCGTAATAAAGTTAACGATGGCTTGACAAAATGCGCTTATTTGGAGCAGCAAATATTCCTTCGAACTCGCTCCAATCATACTATTCCCAACGTTTTCTAGGTTTTTTCGTTTTGAAGTTCTTTTACTTTAAAAAAAGGTGTACATATGCGTTTACCAAGTACATAATAATGCTAAAAATACTGACCTTTGTCAATATCCATCCTTGAATCGTTACTCATCGAGGAATAGAGTTTTACATTTATCTAGTGTAATTCACACGCTGCACTATGATTTTCAGGGTTGAATTTTTATTAGCACAAATCAACAATCTATTTTATTGGCTTGAGCTCCCTGAAATGCCCTGGTAATACACTTTCATTAAAGGCAATGCAATATTGTGCGCTTATCTTCGCGCCTTGATTGAAGGGTGTATTTTAATTGGCAAGTGTGCCCATGAAATAAAGAAATGCATTAATTTTGTAACTAAACGAGTTCAAAGAAATTATTTATATTGTATGGAATTTTTTTTATAGTTAACGGTATTAGCCATGGAATCCTCTGGCAATCTCGCTGATTATTATTATAGATTTCGTAGCATCTATCTCTGTTATGAAATTTAGCCACTTGTTGAATTTTCATTTTCTGGTTTGCGTCTATCCTACCTGCGAACACGGATTTTAACCATGGGTCAGCCACCCTAGGCTTGGTTTGATGCAACTCTCCGGTCAATTTCCCCATAGGCTAATCTCTTCATATTCCATTCATTCTGCTTTACCATACCTTGCACTACTTGCTCCATATATCTCACCCGAGGCTTTCATTTTCAGTTCATTGAATTCAGTATTCTCTCTACAATTGTCTTCATCAGGTCATCATGTCTTGTCGACCTAATATGTTGCTAGAATCCAAAGATGAATAAGCTGCGATTCACTTGTTCACACAAATATTTCTGTTTCTTCAGTAACTAACTCAGTTCCACTTAGAGGGAGTCAGTGACAGAGGCATGGGAAGAGATTTAAAGTAGGAAAAAACGTTGGTGGGGTATATGTATGAACTGGCAATCAAATGTCAGGTCTCCAGGCAGGCATTGGGTTTCAAACCTCGTTGGCTACTTTAAAGAGTCAGTGTGAGAAAAGGAGGAATAATTGTGAAATTAGCACCAGTTAACAGTATTAATCAGAAGCTTCTTAAAGAGTTAGAAAGGTTAAGCACCAATCCATTGCTAAATTTCGTCACCCGAATTTGAATCCCGGCATCACAAAGTGAGCTCGATCAAGTAGTGTTCCAAACTAAATTGAATTGAATGTGAAAATTATATTTCTAATTTGTTTGTATTAATACATATATCACTGAGAAAGCTATCAAGGCCGATTTTTATTTAAGTTGCGGGAAGCGAGTTAAACTTTGAGGCTTATTTAAAGAAAAATAAGAAATGTTACTACGCTTTTCTTTCGATTTAATGAGACATATATTTTCCTTAAATTAATTAGTTTGCAATCGAATGCTTAATAAAAATTACGTCATGATAAATTTCCAATGATGCACTCTCTCGAGTTGCGGAAGTCGGAAACACATTTCGTTCTCAAGATATTTTGTGTCTTTTAGAATGACTTTAACTTCAACATTATATTTGTAGGCATCCTTTACTGCGTGTAATTGTTTACATTTGGGTAGCGTGTAGAATAAAACTAGGCAGAAGCATACTAATAGGAAAATAATACCAGTGGCATAAAAGGTATTTTGAACCGAAGGGAATTAATCATGGGGATATTGAATCATAAGGTGAAAACTTGGAGGATAGTTACAATAGGAAGAAAAGAAGCATAAGTAGAGATTTTGAATGAGTGTGACTTTGTATAGTGGTGAAACTTGGTCTTTGAGACAGAAACGAGCGTCAGGAGGAGGCTTCTGGGATATAGGGTTGGCGGAGAATTGAATGAGTAAGATGTGTAGAGAGGTAGGCAAATGAAGACGTGTTGGGCATGCTGTACGACGACAGGTAGTTGTTGGCAAAAACTTGAAGGAGAAACTCTGAAGCAGCCGTCTAAGGCAGCCTCGTCGGCAACGCGCTGGCTTAGTAACTCAAGAGTAGTGGATTCGAAACCCAACTTGGGCATGCATGTTTGTTGATATTAGTATTACGATTATTATTTAGTAAGGTTTAACGGTGGAGTATTTACTTAGCAATTAGTACAGCGAACAACATATGTCTGTCGCTAGCCGGAGACGGGAGAAGTGGATGAAGAAAGTAGGAAGAGACAAGGGATTCCTGAAAGATGTCACTGAAGAGAGGTGATAGATCAGCGGGGAGGGTGGAGAAAACAGATGAGGATTCATTGAAAAGTGTAATTTGTGTAGGAAAAAAATGAATGAATTAGGTGAGTGGGATGATAATGGGCTAATATAATTAGGTTTTGAAGAACTCTAACTTCTTAGGTTGTTTCGCAACAGCAATTTATGGATTTCCAGGCAATCACTATACCATACTGAATACCGCTGCTGGCAAATAACTATTGGGTGAGAAAAAATAGATCAGAATATACTCCGTACGGCCCATATCCAAACATCTTACGATATCATTACTATGGTGAAGAATTAAACTTTAAACCTGTCGTTAACATGTAAGATGTATTACAATGGTCACTTCTTAATTTGCATTTGTTAGCCAACAAATTATGATAAAATTTCAGTCTCGAATTTGAACAAATTTTTCTCCTTTTAAAGGAGAATACACAAATGGATACTGCATATTTTTAAACGAAAATTTATGTTTTGTCAAAAATTCATCCCTGTGAACTTTATGTATCAAGTAAATACACATTTGTTTCTGGAAAAAAACATGAAGTTAACGGGAGCTACGCCATCCTGCATGCAGGATTTAAGACCAGATGCTATTTCAAATCTAAAGTGATTATTATGTGAATTATTACAGCAAATTTATGGGAATTTGATAAATAGACGGTATTTCTTCTGGATAAGTTTTTTATCTGCTAGAAAGTAATAAAATAAATGAATTAATGTTACACAAAATGACATGTAGCGTAAAGTTAGTAATTATTAATAAATAACATAAGAACTTGTTCTACGTTAGAATGGTACAAATAGAGGAAAGTACAATAAATACTTTAACATAGTGCACATTCAAGTTAGTTCAGTAAGTAATCAGTTATAAGAGTACATATTTGATTAAAATAATTGTTATGAAAATAGAGAAACTACGTTTTTTTTAAATATTGCCTATTTATGTAGCAATTCAATCAGCCGTAGCCAATTATTACTAAATGATAACATTCATTATTTCTTTAATCATGTGCTCGCAGTGCGCATGCTATCATTCACCAGAGTTGTGATGAAAGTCTATAGAAGGGAAGAATTGCAAATATGGATATTTAACACGGAATCAGGATAAAAGAGATTAAGGTGAACCACTGATAAATAAGGTTTTTCGATATTGTTAATAATGATATTTGTGTCGTATGTGAAGTAATCCACCCTGCTTTGTGCAGACCATTTATGCAGCTGATTCACCGAAGAAGGGAATCTGCGTTCACTAACTGTCTCTGTTCTTTCTGTCTCCAATCTTTTAACATTTCTGGCATGGGTGACCCTGGGCGGAACAACTTTCACTTCTCCCTCTAGCCTATCTGCAGATATCATAGAATCATTGCGGGTCCAAGCCATCATCAAGGTCGCAGTCTAACTGGAGAAGAAAAAAATAATATTCTGTTTCTTGATCAAGAAATTACTCTCAAGTGATACACTTAACTTCCTTGTTATGATTCCATCTATAAGAATTTCGTGGCTCGAGCACAACAATATATAGCTTATGCACTGGTAATTTTTCCATCAAGTGACTGACTATCTGCTTTGCAAGATTTAGTAACCACTATCAGATAACGTTGACAAAACACAAAACGGATTCATAGTTAGCGGGTTTCGGAGGGGAATGATGATTTTAGGCGTTAATCTTGGACAGACTCAACCTGAACTGCATTTTATTTCGCGCCTTTTTAGCGGGGGGAAGAGCTTTTGATTTAAAATAATTGGCGAGAAATTTGTGCGGGAATGTTCACTTTGAGAAAATGTTCGGTGGCATCGACGCTTCGACTAAACCTTGCGCGGTACCTTCACGCTGAGTTGCATTCCCCCCCTTTCACGCTTAGGGGATCCATAGGGTAGACCGGGGCTATTTCGATCATTTTAACAGCATTGCGTCACAAGCAGCGTTTGAACTATTTGGAGAACTACTGGTTTGCGCCTTCTTTTAGTTTAGCCATTGCTCAAAAGAGTGTGACGAGATAAATTTGTAAAGTTAATGAATCTTGGGATTTCGAGTAGTTTAAGTGACGTCACAAAAATATCGAAATATCAAATATGACGGGGCTATTCTGATCATTTTTGTTTTTACATATATAGCAATATATAATATAATACATTTATTATTTGGTTTAAGGGGAAAAAATTTGAGAGTAAATTAACACAAAATGGCGTTGACTAGGTATAATGTTTCGTGTTCAAGTATCAAAATACATTTACCGCGCGGGCGCCGGGCAGTGCCGCTGAAAATGTTGCAGCCACGTCAAGGAAAGTTCTTCGTTTTTGTAGCCAGTCTCCGAGATTATGTAAGTCGTACATTTTGGCATGCTCTCTGCGTACTCGGATCTGAATTGAACACATTTGATGATCACCATCGGAGGAATATAAGCCCCACTGGCACTGCAACAAGGGACCACAGTAACATTTTCTCCTCTCTCTACACTAGTTTATGCGATTACCTCCTTTCGTACCTTTCTCACCGTCAGGTTTTGACGGCTCTAGTTGAAGGAAAATCCCGTTACATACATGTTAAAAACAAAGTTTGGTCGTCATATCATTGTCATTTTCTTGTGGATAGGTTTTCCTCGTTTATTGCCCTTACTTTTCTTTATTCTTGCCCCCTGTGGAGCTACGCAACCCCTCACTCACGCTAGTTATGTCCTTTTCCATATTTCTTCCTTACATTTGCTATATTTATCATTCTTTTGTACTTCCAAATCATTTGCCAACTCCACATAGTTCAGAAATTTGGCTATAGTAATTAAATGTTGTAGAATAATGACCTGAGCTATGATCGAAATAGCCCCTCGAGTGATCAGAAAAGCCCCGCAAAAAGTGATCGAAATAGCCCCAAGAGTCATTAATTTATTCTTTAATTTATTAATCAAAAGTAGATTGCAGTAGACACTTAAGTTTATCCCAGGTCATTTTAGGTGCACTCATGATACGCTAAAGAAATACAAGTAATGGGTATACTCTAAGCTGAGGAAGCCACACCTTATTTTAGTAGGGCAGAAAGTTACATGCACACCTAAGAATAGATTTGTGAAACTACCTTAACTGTTTCAGAGGAATACCCCTCTGTTAATACCGCTGATATCTGCTGCGCGATTCGGCTGCCACTCACTAAGAAATCACTTTTACGACTAAAGTTGATTGAAACACTTGCAGTAGTACCGGTTTCTGCAGCGAGAGTTTTTCTTAATTTGATCGAAATAGCCCCGTGACCGAAATAGCCCCGGTCTGCCCTATACGGAAGACGCTTCGCCCTTACCTGTTAGACCGTTGAATTTTATCCTGATCGTTTTGCCTCCAACCGAGAAGAAATCGGCAAGAATTAATTTTCGCGCGGCACCGGAGGTATCGCCCCGATATAAACGCGGAAGACTCCCTATGGATGCAACCCAATGAGCGCGGAATGGTGCTCGCTATGGAGTCATGTCCCATGTAATTAGGAGCAACATTTCTGCGCTGTGCGGAAACATGGCAAATAAGATTCATTAGCGTCTTTTTTTATACTTTCGCTCGGCTAAATCAAAAGACCTCATTCATTACGAGTTAAAAACACCCCCTCCCTCCCCCACTCTCCCATTCTCCGTGTGTCCCCTCAGCCACCCCCGAGCGACATTCGCGAGGTGTGAGAGGAGTGGCCGGAGATACAAGGGAGCAGGAGGTGCGGAGAATTAGTGTGCCGCGTATAGGAAGCGTGCTGGGAGTGGGAAGCCGACGAAGAGGAGGAGGATGACGGTGGCGTAGTTGGAAAGATTAATTGGAAGTGTAAAGGGAGTTACGGCGTGCGGGGGGTGGGAGAGGGTGAGATGGGGAGGTAGTGAGATGAGAATTTCGAGAGGAATGGGGGAGAAGGGAATGTTTACGGCGGTAAAGGTTGGGAAATGTGGTAGTTAGGAAGGGGTGGGTTGGGAGGGGGCTTCGGGGGTGGTCGGGGCACGTATTGATGAGGGAGGGGATAGGGTCTGGGGGTCCTCAGCTAGGGTCGGGGTGCCAGGAGAACGGGGACGGATGCCCCGGTACGTGGTGCGGGTGAATCGTCTCTCGCATCCCGGCGAAGGCTTTGTGTGCTGCCGGGACGGGTGGAGGGGGGTGGTAGGCGAGGGATTTCCCCTCAGGGTTTGGGATGGGAGGGGGTGGGCTCCCATCGCAACCGAAACAGTTGTAATTATCCGCCTATTCTTCTGGAGGGTGGGTGGGGGGGGGATGGGGGTGAGGGGGAGGGCAAAAATTGAGCGGCATCCGTGGGAATGAGTATGCTCCGAAGCCGCGTGTCGCCGTCATTGGTGGAAAAGCGTTTTCCGAGTGAGTGTGTAATCTAATTCTCTCTTTTCCATTCGGTTTGCGCTCGAGGTGTGGCGAAGGTACATTAAAAGGGAGGGAATGAGGACGGGGAAACTACTCTCCCGGTGTGTGCGGAAAAATGTGGGGGGGGGGGGGTGGGGGATAATCCAAGGACTTGATCGTCCACCCGTGGGAAGTGATGAGCCTTACAGAGCGCGAGGAGTGGGGAGGCCCCTGCGGGAATAGATTTGAGCAATGCTTCGCGCGTTTCGGAGCCGAGGGTGCCCAGGTTGGCCGAGGTCGGTTCACTCGGTTTAATTTGGACAAGGATGGGTTACGTTTATGTTTATGCCGTATCAGCTCTCGGGAGGACAAAATAATTCTCGCAATCATGGCATATTTCCTCCATATAATGCGCTTCACCTCGGCTATGTCACTTGTGACAATTTTTTTCCGTAAATTAGGAATTTGAGTATCCAGTGCACATAGTATCACTTCCAAACGATTACAGGTGAAAGTATTTGTTTAGTGAGCGGATGCTGGCATCACAGTGAAGTTGCCCGAAAATGATAGTTCTGAACAATAGATCAGTCAGAGAATTAGTTCTTAGTATATTTACTTTATTAACGATGATCATAATGTGAGTCGTGCGGTACAAAAAAGATTTATGATTCTTTATTAACTTTTACTTTTTTAAAAGGGAGAAATCAACGTTTAGCAATTCTCATTGAGAACAGCATTTCATAAATTTTCTTTTTCTGGTTAACTTGAGTCATAAATATTTTTGATTCACTCATATTCCGAGGAAAAAGTATATTTTATTGTGGTTAAAGTTTTCTTTGTGTGAATGCTCCAATATTTTTATAGCTTGTTTCCGAAATCTCTCCAAGGAGAGTGTATTTGATGAGGAGAAAAATGTGGTGGCCTGGATGGTACCAAAACCTACTACTGCCTTCAAATTCTTACAAAAATATTTTTAGACTATTTTTTTAGCTGCAAAGAGGATCATACTTTTTACCAAGTACAAAATTTCTTTTACTATTCATCTGAGTCGATTGAGGTGCATATAAAAGAAATTTTGGCTTCTTATCCTAGTAGATACATTTCAAATTGCTGGAATTCAACTAGTTCCTGGTGTGACACCACCTATTCACGCTTTTTTCCTCTCTGATTGTGAGGAGTCTCTGACCTACCTATTGTGTTTTCCATTCGGCTTAGATGCTGTTCTTTGGTAGTGGTGTGCAGAATGACTCAATCCCAAATCTAAACCCATCGCAAAAAGGGGTGATGTTTTGGACGAACGGTGCGTAGCTCTACTGATTCTATTTATCTAGAGTTAGCCGTCTCCAATTGTGATTACGTGGTTCACTTAATAGAAAAGCAAAGAGAACTGTGCACTTTAACTGACAAAAGTGCCTCTGGTGGCGTTCCTCCCCGCATTTGCTTGTGGCAATGAAATGGTGTTCTACCTTCATAAAAGTTAATTAATTTACGGATATTTAGTAAAAAGCACTAAATATGACGCAAAAGTGGTGTATTAATTTTTCACTCAAGGAGATTTTTCTAAAAAGATCAATTTTTGTTTCTACTGCTGTACATAATAGTATAAAGCTCACATGAGTTTGGTTTTCACCGTCTTGTTTGCATGGCATAACAAATAAATGTAATCAAATTTATGCCCAATTTTCGAGTTGGACTACAATTCCATAACCTTTGGGCTAACAGGTCAGAGCGTGATCAACTTAGCCACCGTTTTCAGTCGCTGCTCATTAAATAAAAAATTAATATTCTTCAACGATCATTCCTGTTTCTACTTTTAAGACTGTAGTGAATAACCGCCAACATTTAACTTAACTACAAACTATCGCCTATATTATATTCAGATTGTTATTTTTGCATTCAAATGAGTAGATATGCAGACGAATGCATCTATACGAGCGAAAAAAAACAAGTAAAACGCCACTTCAAAGAAAATTGTTAGAAGAGTAACTTTCAGATGGTTCCAAGCAACGCTTGAGTTAGATTCTGGACTACTTTTGTAAACTCAGAGAGCAACATTATATTCACCTTCGATCAGTGCAAGGGTAGGGATAGAATGCCTAATTACACGCCTCCCCACTCATATCCCCAATTGTTCAGTTTTGCATAATAATGAATTTTGTGCCAAAGGGAAGAAGGGAATCCTAAGGCTTGAGAGTAATAATGGTAGAGTGATTACGAAATTGATTTGTCATTCCGAGATTCTCATCAGAAACATTTACAGTTCTATTCTGTAAGCTGTGTTCATTATCATGTGTACCCTGCCAAGTTATATTGTTAAATGTATGTATAACGTACCTACGATCCCGAATCCATCTGTTCCACATTCCGCTCGTTTTCTACACGCGATATTAAAACTGAACATATATTAGTCTCCATATCTTGTGTCTATTTCAATGCCATCAAGAGAAACTCTTCGTTCATGCCTATATTCTCGCTAAACCTAGCTTCCCCTAAATCACCAATGTAAAAACTCTGTTATCTCCCCAAACGGCAACGTAAGTAGCATCATTGATCAAATTCATTTCCCTCCTGTAATATTCTACACTTTCTTATACGTCGTCTTCCCCATTTAGCTGGCATTTTCATTTATTCCACATAAACACACAGATAATGCCTCCAAATATCATTCCAATACCTTATCACTTTACAGAAAGGAAGATTTCGCCTTGATGTGATGACTGCGTCCGTCGTCTTGACTTGCGACACCTCCTAGTGGAGTGTTAAGGCCGCTTAACATGATACAATTTTTTGTACAATTTCTTGTACAAACGCTTGTTTAAACTAAACAAAATTGTATGCTTGCTGGAATGGAATTAGAAAAGGTTTTATTTTCCGTTCAGTCATTCAGACATTCGCACAAGCGTTCACACAACAAATTCCTCTTACAAGCGTTTGTACAAGAAATTGGACAAAAAATTGCATCGTGTAAAGCGGCATTTATAAGTATCGGGACGAGCGCGAGAGGCTAGGCATAGGATTAGGCCTAGAGCAAGTTCTAGAGAACGGCTCGGATTGTCAAAGCCGAGTCATCTATTATGAAAACAACTGATATTCTGGATATAATATCTGGATGTTCTTATCTACACCTAAGTAATGCCGTGCGAGCCACCGCAACAGTGTGTGGTAGGGGTCGAAGATCGCCCTGCATGCATTACTTACATGAAAATATGAGACACAATGCTACTACTTCATGTAAACCTGCTGGATATTAGAGTCACGTGCATCTAAATGGTCATTACCTGCATAGTGATTGAAAGGTTACTGATTAGAATGGCAATTTTCCTGTTATTCTCTATTTAATAGCCAAATTGAACTTAATAATCATATTCCACTCGAAAATCATATCATTATTATCATCATCATAAAATGTATCATCAATATCAAAATCTAATTATTTTCCTAGCATGCATGGGTTAATGTTAAACGCGCATAATGCATAAAATACTACTCTTACAGCATCACACCTGCCTATCCCTTTGCTTTTCTGCCTATTGTGTTTTCGTTATGTTAAAATGTTATTTTTCCCGCATACCTTGCGGTATGCGGAAAAAATAACATTTTAAATCTATTGGTGTGACAATATATCTCTCTCATCTTGTTAATCAGATCCTATCTATCATAACACGCAGGGCTTCTTAAAATATAGGTATCTAACATCTTCATCATTAACCTATCCGTTTTGAAGTTCTGCATATATTCGTTCAAATTGTACTCTTATCGGTTTATATTTATTTATTCTCTTGCCTATATCTGTACTCTTTAATCAATTCTGCACTCTTTTGTTGATATTTAAGTTTTGTGTGATAAAAATTAGATTATGCGCGGTGCAAATGACACCAGTTGTCGGCGCACAAAATTAAATCTAATACTTCCTTTAAACAACCAAGTGTTTTCAACGAGGAAACCACTAATTGAAACATTCCACGCCATACCGATTGCACGGGAATCTAAGGTTGGAATTTGGAATGTGGACACGGCTGAATAAAGAAAGAGCCGTTGATCAACGATTATCGCAGCGTATCCACCTCAATGGCGTGGTGGGCTTCATGGTGCTGCGGCCCGGCGTTGATGGTTGGGCGGTGAACCACACCGTGGCCAAGAAGCAGGTACGGGTCGATGGCAGATGTCCCAGGGGCGTATGCCGCAGCACGCGACGCGACAAGTCGACGCTGTTTCGCTTGGCCAGCCGAAAGAGAGGGTCCCCACGGTCAGGTCTCCCTCCACTCGCCATGGTTCGAATTCCGCCACCAGCATGCATGTTGTTTCATCTACATGTGCGTAGTGCTTTGCGAGCCGCCGCAAGAGTGTTGGCAGAGTGTAAAGACCACCAAATATGCACAGCATACATGCAAGTGGGCTACTACATGGATATATATTAGTTAATGGAGTCACATATAATAGCATTTATCTAAATATATCTGGATTTACCTGCCATGCGTGTGATAGTACGGTTAATACGTGTACCATGCATTACAGACTATTCTAACAATATATGCGTTGTAATATATGTATATATTTGTATTTGTATGAAGACTATTATTTAGTAAGGTTTGATGGTGGGATATTACCTCAGCAATTGGTACGGCTGACAAACGAAGTCTACTTCCAGCCAGAGGCTGGAGGAGTGGACGGAGAAAGTAGGGAGTGACAATGGAATTCTGAAAGTTGTGACCAAAGGGAGTTGGTAGATAAGCAATGAGGGTGGTCAAAAGGTTTGGGGTCTCTGATTGATATGAGGGTAGGTCAAATATATGATGATTTAGAGAGAAGTGCAGTATAGGGAGTCAAGGGAGTAAGGAAATAATAATGAGGTAATATACTTAGTATTTGAGGGGCTCTAGCTTCTTAGATTATTTGGCAAAAGCAATCTTTGTACTGCCAGCCGAGAGAGGTTCCCGTGGTCGGCCTTCTTAGACTCACCAGAGCCAACAAAACAATATCAGGCGCGGCAAGCCGAGCATTAAGATTCGTACAAACGGTTCTGGGTAAAGGTGATGAGAGAGAGTACGAGAAATCTGAAACTTCACAAATGTCAGGCCTCATTTAGAATGTGCCCCTAGTATGTAGGATACAAACGAGGTAAGTATGGTAACGGAATTATGCAACGGAACGGGTAACGGAAGCGTATGCAAAGAAGATCAGTTAAATTTGTCAATGGCTATTATAGTAATTGTATTAGTGCTACGACATAACTAAAAGAACTAGGATATGAATTAATATTAGAACGCAGGTTAAAATTTAGGCTAAACCTTTCAACTGAATTCGAAGTCGATTTGTTAACAGAAGACGCTAGATATATGTACAAAACCTTTGCGTATTATGCTATATTTGATCAGATAAAGAAGATTAGAGGGATAAGTTGTCGTACCGATAGATTTAAAATGTAAATTTCCTGCCAATCGTGAAAGAACATAATAGAAAGCATAGCAAATGGATAGGTACGTGAAAAATTGTTGGAGTAGCATGTAGTGTATGAAGCACGTTTAACATCTACTAACCCATGACATAGATATAAAATAAAAATATTGGTAAATATAAATTGAGAAAACTATTTTACAACCAGTAATTATTTCATCGCTTAGTAGGTACTAGCTATCTAATTGCACGTGACTTGTAGATCTTAGTTGCATGTAATGCATTGTGTGTTTGGCAATCTACACCCCCTGCCACTTATTCTCCTAGTGGCTCGCAGGGTATTACGTAGATGCAGATACACTATTATATCTAACACGTTTTCATGAAGTAGCGGCATTTTAGCTCTTGGTTGCATGTAAGTATCTGCATATAAGTAATGCTCTTGGTTGCATGTAAGTATCTGCATATAAGTAATGCTCTTGGTTGCATGTCTCCATTAAATATCCTAGTTGCATGTCAATAGTGTATGTTTGGTGATCTTCACCCCCTGCCACACTCCCTCGTGGTAACTCGCAGGGTAATAAGTAAATGTAGATGTAAGTTGTTCTTGTTATGTGAACTTCAACCCCTGCTACACACCCTCGCGGTGGCTAACAGGGCTTTACGTAGATTTAAGTGTAGATGAAACAGAAGTCCGCCATACCTCCCCGCACTTATCAGTCCCAGTCAAGCATTTCATTTCACAGTTTTTTCCATCGTCAAATTTCTCCGTTCCCTCCTTTTCTTTTGTTCATATAATTCATAGGTGACCGCCTTCACTTCCCCTGTGATCGAATTGGGTACCCTGAAAAGAGCATGGGATGTGTATCAGACGGAGCCAGACCTTAAAGCAATGTTCACTTGAGGCGTCCTATTGCCCCAATAGAAGAAATAGAGGAATTAATACCCCGAGAGGCACCGCCAGTACTTGTTTATTACTGTAAAGTTGCTTGTTTCCCCCCTGACATACACCCTCTCGGTGGCTTACAGGATATCACTTAGATGATGTATTAATCCCTTAAATACTATAGGAACTAACAATCGAGTAGATGATTTCCCATTTAAATTGAAAAATTCCTGGTTCGATCGGCTAAAAACCTTACCGCGATCGATCTACCACAGCGGTGCATGGTAGAAGGTTTCCACGACATGCATGCATTATCAACTAGTAAACAATTATTATCTAATTACTAAATTACCGATCTTATTAAGCATACGGTAGCAAGAGTTAAAAATATTTTACGAACCCCAACTTACTATGGCAGACTGGACCATAATCATAAAGTTAGAGAAATTGATTGCCGAACTGACCGATTCAAAATGTCCTTTTTCCCTCGCACTATTAGAGATACGAATAACGGTAAATATGTCCTATCGGAGAGTAGCAATGAATAGCATTGGTAGCTGCATGTTGGTATGAGTACTTAAAGCTAACCCTACTAACAGAATGTTTTTGCATGTTTTCTTTGCAATTTCTATCTTTTTTAAATAGTGTAGTTCTGACTACTATATTAATACTATTCCTTTTTTATGCATGATATGTAGTGCATGTTTGGTGAGCAATCACCCCCTGCCACACACCCTTGTGGTGGCTTGCAGGGTATTATGTAAATGTAGATGTAGAAGAGAACAGAACGATTGAATATTCAACGAAACCTTTCACCTCCAAATAGAATTATGACTAATAGGCACTGGTAAAATCTTTTCCTTATTTATTCCTCCCACTAAATCCAGAAAACAACCATTCGTTTAAAGAAAGGCATTATCATCACGTGATTTTCACGTTAACGCCGAAACCAAGATCATGTTTTTGGTGACACATTTTCTTGAAAGTAATATTCCATGATGACACATATCATAAAGAAATTCCACAGAGTAAATCCCAAAATACTAACTTTTACAGTAATTGAGCTTTGAATGTGAGCTCACGAAATATTTTGCTACCATTCAAGCGGATAAGGAATCTTTCCGAACACCTTTCCCCTGTAAACTACCTTTACGATTACTGTATAGCCTCCAAATTACTCGCGCTTCAGTAAAATCAGGAAGGAGTTGGCTTTTTTTGGGAAACTTTATGCTCTGGAAGTCTTTATGCCTATCCTCATGTTCTTTACGTGAGCGGATCGTATTTTATAATTGAATGTTTTGTATGGAATCAAAGATTTTACTTTTTAAACTCTGTGCATGGTCGACTTTTTTCGATCCAAATAAAAATGAATATGTTACATGGCGTGTATTTATATTTACATTCTTCTTCAATTTTCTGGCTTTTTTTATTTCATCTCTACCTGATGAGACCAAGTGGTCCTTTATTCCCCTAAGTCTGTAGAGATCTCAATATTTAGAGTTTTTCTCAGAACGCATGTCGACTTAGGTTTTCAACGCTTTGAGGCTGGAATTGTTCCTCACCACCAGGGGCATCATTTTTTCTTAGTACCGCTTAATTCTATCTGGAATTACATGCACACTACCCAAAGGCAATTCCACAGTCAATAGCAATCAAGCTTAAAACCACAAGCAATTGATTTGTAAATTTAACCATTGGTATTTTATATTTCCTTCCTGGTAGTAACTAACTTTATTTGATAATATCAACTTTTTTCTTGTTATTTCCCAAAGTATGGTCATTTAAAAACATAGAGAGCTATGGCGAGGAACCCCAAATTCATTTCTGGGTTTGCGTTCCTCAAAAATGAGTAGTCTTTTAGGCAACCGGCCGGATATTCTGGAAATGAGTTTTAAAATTGTATTGAACTGAAATGGCTGTATATCAGCTCCACTTCTTTAATTTATAGGAGATAAGGTACCATTCAACATATCTCATATCACTTGAGGGGTAGAAGATTTACTCATAAATTCACTAAATATTTGATAGCGGTGTTATTACTCTGTAAATTCCTAAACATTTTCCATGATGAAAAAGTGTGATTAATATTGAAGCGCACAATAAAAAAATGTTTGCTTGCTTTCCAGTGATTTAGAAGTCGCTGTGTGATCACAACTAATTCCACATACCCTTCAAATACTTAACTTGTCATCATCAGCATCATGAATGGGAATTCAGAAGCTTAGTTATTGAAAGGTACGGAAGATCTTTGAATCGATATTGGTTTTTTCCTATTTGATTGTAAAATTTCACACTACTGTGAAGTGCACGGTAATTGTGTACTTGTGGCTTAAAATTTATATTCGTTCCAATTGTGTCAATCGTTCCAGCTCCCCGGATTTGGATTTCGTTTCCTAAATACCCGCATACTCCAGAAAGTCTGAGCCAAATTTAGGAAAGAGCTCTGGAATAGCATTTCAATAATCTATATTATTGGCATCCATTTCCAAGCTAGATAAGAAGCGAAGTTGACCTTCATCTAGGAGTTACTATTTTCCTTCCTTACTTCCGCATAGTCTTTGTTGCTTAACCTAAAGAATGTGTTTTTTCGATGCTGTATGCGTAGATTTTCAATTTTTTATAGCAAAACACTCTATGATATTGTTATTTACTTTGATGATTACATAAATATCTGGTAAGGTATAACATGAAAATCATTCGCGCATGAATAATTTTTCTGCTCTCTCGTAATTGCATCGAGATACATGCATGCGTGTGTTAGGTGTGAGTGTGTGAGTGGGTTATTGAAATGCTATTTCAGAGAACTTTCCGAAATTTGGCTCAGCAATTAGAATTTCTGGAGTATATGGGTACTTTGGAAACGATATTCAAATCCGGGGAAAGAAAACTTTGAGGGTTTTGCATTATGGGGAAAATAAACTGACATGCCTAGGCGAGAGTTTGCGGAAAGGCCCTTGTCTATGCGTTCCTCACAATAGCTAGGTTTAGATAAACGTAATTGCATAAAGAAATTCCGCTTTTAGAATTTTTCAGACCCCAATATATTGCAAAGCCTGGACTTTGAATGAAAATTGTATCAAATCTAATAATCAAAGACTCGGAGGAGTGAAATTTTGTTGACGCTATTGCATGCCAAAAGATTTTTGGTGCGTTTTTTTGCGGAAAAATAGTGAGAGTAATTAATGGGAAGGCTTAACTTCTCTTAAATTAATTCATGAAATACCATTATGAACACGAAAGGGGGTGAAATAAATACAGAAAAAGTAAGTATTCAGAATAAGATGTGCAAATTTATCGATGACTGTTTCAATATTTGAAACCGTTAGTCTTATTATAAGCTCTTTTGTCATTCGATATCAGGATTTCAGAGCAAAGTAACGTATAATTCGCAATTTTGGATTCACCTCGGACGTGCATATTGTGAATTATCTTATGATCCAGCTCAAGTTGAATGGTGAGATACAGCTCCAATATTTACAACCACCCCAGTTTGGAAGCTGCAAAACCTTATTTTCTATCAATATATATATATATATCAATAATAGTTTGCAGCATATGACCTTTAAGCGGAACTTGAAACTTACGTTGACAGTTACATCTGCTGACGATCATCGTAAAACTTTAGGCAAACATTGTTTTCTCATTTTTATCTATACGTGACATTGTTGTTCTATTTACGCGATAAGTATTAGGAATGTAATATTTTTTTTCAAATCTCCTCCATTCAGGCATATGACATGCAAAAGCGGTAAATCTCACTTCGCTATTGCGCAGGCTAACTGCACATATGTCATGATCTAAAATATAGTTCGTGCATATGTAGTTAGAAAAGTGAATGTGTAACTGAATATTCATTAGAGATTAAAATTTTTCTTCTTTAATAACTATGATTGTTTTCGAAAAGCGATGCAAATGATGAAGCTGAAAGGCATAGTAGATGAGCGAAGAAACTTTTGCAAAAATCATCGAATCAAGAAGGTAACATACTAGTTAAGAGATGGTGAACTAAGTGCCGGAGTGATGGAGAATGAAAATGTTCTCTCAGGCGCAAGAAGGGCAATGAACCTTCAGGAAAATGATATAGCCATAAATGTCGCATTTCCATTATACTTGGCAAATTAGTAGAGCGGAGGAATTAAGTATACGCCAGCCCACTACGTTGTTGCCATCCATTTGAGTTTTACGGGACTGCTGACACGACCAATAGTCCTCCGCATTATATTAGCTAATTCTCCCAAGACATTAAAATGTCGGCCGCAGCTGGAGGAATGACCAACGTCTTCAAATACTTGTAGGGACATTACACCGTCGTAGGAGCCTGGCCTACGCCCATCATAAAATGGAGGATCTTATGCCCGGGCGAGAATAATGTGCTCCGTGGTCGAGAAGCCTTGGTTCGCGCGCTGCGTAGCGAGTGGTTAGTGGGAGGGGATGGGTAGTGATTTGGGGGTGAGTCGTTAGATGGCACTGCAGAAGATGGCGAGATGGGTGGGGGAGGTGGAGGAGAGAGAAGGGGGGGGGGGGGGGGGCGGAGGCATACTTGAAGGAGAGGCCCTCGCATTTGATTATGGGTCTAGAGATCTCGTAGAAGATTTAACCTCACGCTCCCTTTATGAGCCCTTAATGGTGCTCGGAGGCTGCGAGTGAGACGCACTTCAGCGCTAATAACGTCGTGAGCTTCATGGCTTATTGGTGTGGAGGAGGCAGAGGGTCCCCACTCCTCCGCATACCTCCCTTCTCACGACAGCACTCGGAGGGCGATACTTCTCAGACACTTAACGTTTTGATGATGAATGCGTCCCAGGTGGCGAGCGGACGGGTCGGGGGAAGATCACCATTAAAGCATCGTCCTGCTGCTCTTCGTCGGCCGCATTGCCGGCCCCGCCTCCCAGCATCCCACTTCACTTCTCTCCTCTTGCTCTCGGCGAATCACTCGGCTATCATGCCCGTGACTCTGGACGTACCAATAGCCAGCACCGTGTCATCCTCGACACAAGCCCTCCCGTCGTGAATGGGAGGGAAAATAAATAAAGACGCTCCATATCGTCCGCTCAAGTTTTCTTTTGAAGCTAATATGTGTGGCGGTCGCGTTCAATGCCTCTTTTGAGAGCAGGTGAGCATGTTATTCGCGCACGTCCCGTGGTTTTTCTTTTCGAGGATGGAAATTTCGTTTATTGCCGCACCGGTTTTATTTTTTATTCTTTCCTTTTTTATCTTCATCCTTTCCGTTTTTCTTCGCTCGTAGGAAAAAATTAGGACGCCAAAGTCAACGGACCTCGCCCACAGCCACTTCGGTACGGTATTTTCGGCGTTGATATTACAAATTAGCTAAGTAGGTGGCCAACTGTGTGTTTGTGCGTCTTAAATGTGTTGAGAATATTTCACGGATATCTGGAACATGGCAAGGTTGTAGGCAATGCGTTACTGCAATCAAAGTTTAACAATGCATTCAAGAGAGAAAAGTAAACATTTCAAATGTTAAATTTGGAAAATTACATACTTTATACATTCATCTAAGAACCTACATTTTCGTTGGGCAACATTTAAATATTCGAAAATTATTGAGTTGTTATAAATTACTAGGAGCGTATGGAATATCGTGGTATTGTATATTGAAGAAGATCAAACAGATGAAAAAGAAGAAGAAAAAAAGGAATTTACTGCTCTAAGACATATGTCCTCTAGGAACAAAAACAATTTGCAGTAAGAAATAGAATCGTAAAATCAATGTTTTTCGTTTGGAGCGATAGACCAATGCACCAAAAGAGTTCCATTATACAAAGCTAAAAAAAGCTAAAAACATATTAAACACAACATTCCAAAATATTATTAGTTCCATTATTGTAACATTGAATAACATTACAGTCCAGAAATTACGTGGCGATAAAAAACATAAAGCAGTACAAATCTTCAGGATAAATTTTGGGAAATAGCCTGAAATTATACAAAATATATTAAATATCAATCAAGGAAATACTATGAATATAAATTTTTGTTCACATCACCAATGATTTATAATGACGTGGTACGCAATAAACTGTCAAACTTTGCCTTGAAAGATGGACGGAGTAAATAATGCTGAATTTTTTTAGAAGGGGAAGAGAAGTTTGATACGGCACTATCGAACACATTGTGAGGCATAAGAGCCTTGATGTTGTCTCCAGGAAGGCAGTTGGCATGTTGAAGTGAGTTGCATAGGAATGCCTAGTTTGAGATGCTCTGGAGCAAGTGATGAAGTGTGCACATGAGAAGAATTATATTGACATGAAAACGTGCGGCAATAGAGAAACCATCAGTATTCTGCCTCATGCTTTTAATTTCGTTAGTGACCATGAATGACTCGAAAAATGTGTACCGATCAAAGCTCTCTGCCAATGCCGGGATTCCACCTTGGGCCATAAGGATGGAGGACCAGGACTCAAATACGCCACAATAAGTAGTCCCCTCGACATCCAACCAAATTACAATGTTCATGAGATGTGGGGTAAAATTTTCTTCCGTAAATAGAGTTTGATTAATTACCCTTGAGATATCTGTAATTGAATTAATTTTTTTGAGTCTTTTTTACGTGTGGAGTGGCATAATCATTAATATTAGTGGATATCAATGAGTGACGAAGTAATTTAAATATGATTCTCACTGCACCGCTCTAAAAATATTTTCATCATTATGTGAAATGATATTAAATTATTCAACACCTTTTAATTTTGCTACAAACACGTAGTCTCGTAGCCCAAGTGAATCAGGTTGACGAGTAGTGGCATCTTTTGACGGGGACACGTAACAGTGACACTATTTAACCCTCACGATCATATCGCTCCGGCTTTACATAGGTTTTGGCTTCTTAGCAGGAAGGAATATTCGAAGATGCAGAACCATCACGATCGTGAGTCATAGGGCTTAAAGGGTTATACAAACGAACCTAGATTCAGGCTTATTTTGCCAAAATCCATAAACAAATATTAAGTTGTATTTCGGTATATTAGACAAATTCGTCTAGTCTAGAGAGCCATTTTTGAACCAACTTAAATATTTGAACCAACATTCAAGAACAATTGGCAACTTAGTTGCAAGCAAGTTGGTATAATACAAGTTTATTTTGCTAAAAGATAACTTTCAAAGTAAACCTTTGCTGATTTATACCGCAAACTTAATGAAAGACACTGGCTCAGTATTAGAACAATATCAGTTTTTAATGGACGGTCAACTAAAAACAGTTTGTAAATTGAGGAAGACGGGAGTGCTTTTAATATACGCTATATATGCTATGTCTTCTTTAGCTCCTCGTTCATAAATCCGTGTGTTGTACGAACTCTTCATCACTGTGCCACTCAGCTAATTTTCAATTAGCAGTTGATTTTCAGTTTTTAAATTATCAGACTCTACAAAAAGACAACATGTTTTCCTTTTGCGTCAAATACTTTAGATGCTCACGGCTCTTCTTCTTCTCCCGCACCTACTACCCAGATAAACATGTTCTTATTATGATATGTCAGCGATTCATAAATTTTTCCGCGTCATATACTACTTCTGATAAAAGTTTAATATGTAGAGAGCCATATTTTTTCCTAAGACATCCTCTTTTCAATTTGATGATGTTAAATTAATAATATGAATGAAACTAACTGATGATATTGTAAGACCGCCCAAGCTCTTTGGTATGTAAATCCCGCATGCACATACAATAAAAATTATGTTCTGCAGTAGCATTTTTCCGATTAAATTGTGTGAAAATGTTTTTGCTGTAAGCATACAAATATATTCTTTGTTGGTAATGATACAGATTTTTGTATACCTACGTAATGTTAATGGTTGATTTATGTTTTCTTTTCACGTAAATATGAATAAAAAATCTAAATAGTCTTCATAATCATAGCTTTCTTCTGTTCTCATATGAATGACATGTCACGGTTTTGAAGCGACTACCAATTGGAGAGTGAATTTTAGGTTTCTCCATGCTTATGGAATGACGTTCATGGACGATTTTTGAAGTTACCTCATGAATGCTGCATTTCCATTAAACAGATTGGGATTTGTGTGGTTACTATGGATTTGGATATGAAAGGGACAATTTCATCACCACCGGAATATTCAGACAACATCACGGTAATAGGATTTGGAACACGATTTAATATGGATTACTGGAGCTTGAGGCAATTCATCTGCGCTACTTGTGCAACATCAGTGGCAACTGATTGAGAGAGACTGAGAGTAGTATAATGATATACATTAGTATTCCAGCAATGTTTGCTCAGCAAAGTAGATTGGAGCATTCGGTTCGGTTGCTTTGTTCTCCATATTGATTTGAGAGTTGCCATTTCAAAGATAAAGAGATTCGCATTTGTTCAAAATATTGGAAAATCTCCTCGCTCGTAGGACTGATTCTGACCACATTTTCTTTTGTTCTCTATTTCCACTCACATATTCATCGCCATTGGAGTACTTCAGTGACGGACTGGGTTAGATGAATATTTTTTTCAGTCTAACTTGCGTCACTATAATTTTATTCATCACCTGTCTTGCATTGGATTTTTTTAGAATATTCAACGATCAGTTTTCTATATCATTTCATCTTTTTGGTTTGTTTCATTTATTTGGGTAAGCTTCTTTACTCTTTCAGTCAATGGTTTCCAAGCATATATTTTGAAATATATGAGTAATCCGAGTTGCAGGTCACAGAGCACAATAATGTATGTTAAATAAAAAGCAAGATTTTCACAGAAGAAAGATTGACTAAACGGCTTTTTTTTCTTCGTCATATGCCTGTTGCTCTCTTAGCTCTTTCCTCTATCCTTGGTCGTATTTAACTTCTTATCTGGGCGGGTGAAGCATCACCTACCAGTTTTGGCGACTAAAAGGGGCATGGGATGACATAAACCACACTAGCTACCGGCCGGGTGGGATAGTTGTTAGGATGTCATGCCAGGAAGCACGAGTTCCATTTAGCACTCAAATCCTTCCGTGAAAGAGAATTCTTTCTCGTTCCTTTTCTCAATTTTAATACACACTGTATGTCTTCCGAAGTTGGTGATGACAGATATTGATGTACTCATAATTCATTTCTTCATAAACGTCATTCCGGAAAGCTTCTTGAATGGATAGATTTTCATGATTCTTCCTCACCGTGTTTGAGTTATATTAAGTTCTGAGAAATTTTATATTCCCTGGCCAAGGGTAAATACAAGGTGAATAGGGAAGCTCTGGATTTACTTACGCGTCATTGTAGATATTCTTCATAACTTACTTTTATCCGGCTCCTTGTATACGTTTTCTAAATTATAAGTGCACATATATTTCTGCAAAGGGGGAAAATTTAATTACCGTTGCCACCAACTCTATGCTCCGATATTTGCATAATTATTTACAGATTTGATGGTTTTAAGCTTCTGTTATCAAAATTTGCAACCTATTATTTTTGTGGGCCAAGAACTTATATATTTCATGGAAAAAAATTTCTAAATTGACTGCACTCTTGAAGCTTTGATAAAATGAATTATAAGCGTATATGCAGTGATAGACATACTCAGTTAGATCAATTTATTAATATAATAAATATGTTTCGTCATAATAAACTCACTGTCCACGTATCATTTGGTTTCACGCCATATCACTGCTGAATTTCATGTATATATCTAATTGGATCCATCAGTAAAATTTGAGAGCACTTTTCTGTAAATTTATTCCAGATTAATTTTTATGTTCTCGTTTTGAGACGGAATAGTCTCAAGCTAACTATATTTATTTTCCCGTGAATGATGTTAGTATATATCAATCATAATAATAAACCTATTAATGCAGTACCCAATACAAGCAGTTTGTAGATCAGCCCTTGATGTAGGAAGAAAACGTTTTCCCAGTTGCTAACTAATTTCTAGCTATGATACTGTAATCAAAAGCTCTATGTTCTGTCGTTAGTGGGCGGAAATGCTTTAGCCCTTTATGCTGATTGAATGAACCCTAGTTGGTATTAAAAGCCTCGTTTATCGTCATCACTTTCTTCCCTTGCTTCCAGTAACATAATCCAGTGACTGGCAGCCGTGGGAAATAAAGGGAACGATAAATGGACGAGGAATCCTCTTTGTGTCTAGCCAGTCATAAATCTAAGGATAATAACTATCTAATAAATAAAAATTGGCTCACATCTGGGCGGAGGGAGTGGTCGAAACATCCATGTGATTACACGAGACGAGTGAGAAAAACGATGGAGAATAGAGGGCTTAAAAAATGAACCCAGGCCGCCATGTTTATATTCTCCTCTGTTTGGACGGCGTGGTTCCACCCTCACCACGCCCCCTCGACCATTTTTCTTCCCCGCAGGGAACTCCTCCGAGGCCGACCCTCTTAACTCGTGCCCCCACACCTCTCCGCCCCACCCGCTATAAAACACCCCTGCTGGGGCCACCCTCCCGGCTGCAGACCGACGAGTCTCACCTCTGCCCTCCCCCCACCGCCTAAAAGCCCCACGCCTCCGGCTCCTTCTGGTTCTGCCATCCCCGCCCCGCTTCACCCCTGAGTCGGGACACTGCTGTCAGCGACGAGCGGGTTAACGTTTTCGTGGGTGAAAATTTTCTACTCGTCAATCCGGCTTCCTGCCGCTCCGTCGGCATCGAAATTTGTCAGTCGCGTCGCGTCTCTGTCCCGTCGAGTCATCCGCATCGCTTCTCTGCCTCGTTGAGTCCTCCGCATCGCGTCTCTGCCTCGTCGTGTCCTCCGCATCTCGTCTTTCATTATTTGGGCCTCTCTCCATTCCCCACTCTCACATTCCCTCCCTCTTGCACTCCCTCTTGCAAAATCCCTTTCTCTCCGTGCTCCAATATCTCTCTCATTTCGGTCTCTGGAATCTGTTGTGCCTCAGCGATTCAAGAGTTTATCGTCCTTCTTAGTAGTGCTTTCATGGACGACTTTCCGTGTAACTTCTAACGAATGTTTTGTCAGAATTCATTACGTATTTAGGATTAGATCTTTTCAGTCTTCTCGGTGGTTGAAATACTCACTGATGATGATAACTTTGGCAGTGAAAGATTTATTTCAACAGAACGAACGAAGACATCCCTGCCTCATGGCGTGTTGGATTTATATTTAGCATTTATTATATTGTTTTGAAGTATTTTTCGGAATTCGCATGCCAAATCCTATCCTATATTATATATCTTTGCAACCAAAAATATATAATATCTGTATGATAACTTCGGCCATGGCTGGCGTGCAAAACGACACTCTTGTTGCTCCATAAACTGGCGGAAATAAAACATGATCTCTCGTTGGCTGAAAAGATACCTAATTGTTTCGTACCCACTGCAACTCTTCCCTCATAAGGTTGCCTCCCAATAAGGCACCTAATTGGCGAATGCGGATACAGCTTCAATATCCCCTTTCCATGAATATTATAATTACCCTGCATCCTTCCACTCGTTGTGTATTGCCTGCAAAGCCATTGACGTTACTGCACCAATGATAGAGCTTAAGTAGGTTGACTGGTGACTGTGTGAGTCAAAAACACATCTATTTCACCACTAAAAAGATACTTCTCACTTAAACAATATGCCAAAATCTATCGATATGAAAAAAGGAACGCACTGAAGATACATATCAATGATAAAAAAGAGTTTTAGCCAATACATTTCTCAGCCTGGAAATAGAGTTAAAATAGTTATATTTCTTCACAAGAAAATGCATTAATATAATGCGTACAACTTTGGTAGTTATATAAATATTAACAATTCTTCTCGTATTAAGGTATTCCATCAAATCCACTTTAAAATCTGTTTTATTGCGAACTTATTCATTTTCAAAGCAAACTGGAAACACCAGAGTGAGTACTTGAGTGTAACAAACATTGAAATGAGCAGTGTTTTAAACTAACCATGGTTTGCAGGTTTGCACCAAAATCCCCAACATACTCCAGTGCCATTTTAATCTCACTAACGCATTTCATCCGTAATAATTGCAGAAAATACCCTAATCTCTTGAAAAATAAGACGGATCGGCACATTCTTATGTTTACTATTATAAATCTTGTTAAAATGCGCTTTTAATACCTTTAGACATTACATGAATTTCAATCTTAAAACTTAGACATTCTCTCCATGACTCAGGGTAAGTAATTTCAACTATGATTAACGGACAATATATCATTTTATTAGTTCAATACATGCCCAAATTGTCAGTTATTCAAACGGCTTCATCATAGTTTTCTGAAAGTTTTTCATGGTACTTCTAAAATGTCGTCGCCGTTCTGCCGATAGCGGTTGAGCCGGCAATGCAGACACGTATTCTAAAAAGCAAACTGGCTTTTGAATACTCGCTTTTTCTTGCAATTGTTTGATTTAGAAGCCAAAATATTTCTATGGGAAAGGGATTTTGCTGCAATACATATATAAGCGTAATCTTACGCTTGCAGCGGAAGATTACGCTTATTTTTGAAGGTAAAATTCCGTAAACGTGATCAAATTTTGTAACTTACGGCCAGAGTTACTCAAATAATCTTATTATTTCGTTAATAAGAAATTTGCTTTATTGCTTAGTTCCTTACGTGAGAGAAGGGATTGATGCGCAAGATCCACGCAATCCTAATTACGGTATGCCTCAAGGCTGTTCGGAGTTTTCCAGTTTTTGCTTGGAACCTTATAAAAATATATCTCTAAACACATTATGTTGTTCTATAACTCACTGGGTTGCATGCCATATAGTCACTGACATTTGTTTGTTAGTCATTGAGAAATGTTTATTCATCGTCGTGCATAACGGAGGAGTTTTTTAACTGGGTACATGTATTCATGTAGGTTTTTCTCTTGTACCTCAATACAATAGATTGCATAAGGTTGGCAAATTTACTTTCTTGATTGATTCTAACTTTATATGAATTGGGATCCTAACAAAAGAATAAAGCTGCCTCTTTTAATGCATACATAATATGAACGAGAAGAGAGCAGAGGGTAAGAAATGCTTCTGGAGTTCACGACGAGTTACAATAATTTTAGGAAATTTCCTAAACCAAAATTTGCATTATTCCTTTGTAGTGATGAAGAATCATTTCCGATCCTGAAATTTTTGGTACGAAGAATAGTCTCCTTAACCGTGCTCAATATTAGAGTACCATATAGGAGGGTTTGTATCGATAAATGAGGCGTAGACAGCCTATCAAACACGCCACCGGAGTTAATTTCTCTTGTCTCTCGGAATTTGTGCTGCTCCAAAATGTGCAGTAGAGCTTAAAGTATTCGCAAATGGCTTCCATGGTGTAAGCTAGAGGATGAGAGCGTTTATTTAGGCTAAGGATTACTATGGCTGGATCAATACCATTCTGGCACGATGAATGGTACTGACCTCCTTAGCAGGCAAACGGGCATAGGAGGCAAATGACCTGAGTAGGCACATCGGCTCTTACCATAAAAGAATTAAGTAATAGGACATTTATACTCCTACAAGTCGGGGAGAATACGCAATGTGAAGAACTAGATGAGCGGAAGAGTTACTTTTGAGGCTTTCAAAGACAGAAAAATGAAATTGGGATCACGGTAGCGGAATATTTCAAGGACTGGAGGAAGGATCGAGAGACACCCGGGTTCGGCATCAGCGTTCTCTGGACGAAAGGAACCCAGGGTTTAACGTCCCATCCGAATAACTGAGTACTGAACTTTATTTACTTCCCACATGGCACTCAACTAGGGAGTGGTGCTTTGCTGAAAAATCTCTACTACTGCCTGGAATAGCACCCAAACCCTCGGAATGCGAAGCCAATACACTATCCACCACACCAACCGTATTCCTATTGTAACAGAGGTTATGTTAGCAACTGTTAAATCTTTTGAATGCGTTACTTCGACCTATTTTCTTATACGACTTCGAGTTTACTTTATTCCCTTAAATTGATACCAATAAATTACCTTGTTAGTTAGTGAAAACTGTGAGGAATAATCGCTTGTAACTTATGGTTAGGCACGTTTTTTGTTAGGGAACAACTAACTCTAGTTATATTATAATAGGTTTAAGCCATATTTATATTAGAGACGCTACAAGACGTGCAGAAGGCGCTAGGATTACCATGAACATACAGGATTTGGACAAATATGAAGTATTATTTGCGATTGAATTGCGGTTGCGTGTGTTAGGTTTTTTGGAAGGAAGCGTATGAGCTAATAACACGTTTTTAACTCTCAATAGCTAAATGATAGTTTATGGGAACTGATGGTGCTATGAATAAAGCATTCTGTTGAATACTGATACTATTATCATATTTGCATGGATTTCCCAGATTTAAATTTCTATTCCTTTTTTAGGGAAATTTTCAAGTGTTTTTAATATTTTTTCTGGATAGATTAGAGATGAAACATACCTTAGTCAGAGAGAATCCCATGCTAAGAAATATATTTGTGCTGCTCATGTGTTTATTGCTGGGAACTAACAAATAGTATGAAACTATTTGCTACATGAATGTATAAACTTTTTATTTGTTTTCTACTTGGTGCGAAAGTTTACGTATTCCTATACGGTATTATTTCCGGTGTTGTTTTGATTACGTTGTACATATGATTAACATATAATAATCATTTGTTTATTTCGGTCAAAGGCGTTGAATATAATACGGTACCTTATAATTCACTCGTATAATCTTCCAAATTTGTCATCATCCTACTTTTGCAAAGTTTAAGATACAGTTCCACACATTTTTCTCATACACGGGGACTTTAATTGTATGAATAATAAATACTAGTTTTGGCATTAATATTTGTAATCTAGTTCAATGAAACTAGATATTTTTATTTTACGTAGGAGTAGCAAAATTTTACCAGTTTTTTGCCTCAAAGTATTTTACAATAGAATATATTACGATACAATGCAAATAGTTTTTCAATACCAGAGATATTTTTTGGTCTAGTGTCTTGGGAATATTGGAAGTTATCTGCCAAAATTCCCCTAATCATTTGTTCCCTACCCCTACCAACCAACCCCTACCAACTTCCACTCGTAAAACGATTGTTTCAACTGTCATATTCCCTACTTTTGATTATTGTGCTTTAGTATAAAATGACCTTCCTCTCTGAATGAGAAAATAAGCTTCAGCGGCTATTGAACTCCTGTGTTTGATTTATTCTCGACCTCCGCAAAGATGAACATATCTTTCACCACCTATGCAACCTGTCATGGCTTAAGATATCTTCTAGGAGGGAATACTTACTTGGCTCTTTCTTTATGCCCTTTTTCTCAGTAAAAGCCCGGACTACCTATATTCTATTTTTAAACCTAGGTCAGTCTCTGTTTTTAGACCCTCCAGGACTGAACCCTCCTACCTGATGCGCCCAATACCTCGAACTAACGCATATCTTAAATCATTCCTCATATCTGGCTCAAACCTCTGGAATTCATTGCCTTTGCCCATAAAAAAAACTCTGCCTCTCTACAAATCTTTAAGGGAAAACTTTTCGATTATTGTTTCAATGAAGACTTATAAATGATAAATGTAATTTAACCTGTGCATAAATTGTCAACGATTATTGTTTCAATTAGGACTTTAAATGTAACCTAACTATTGTATTAATTTGTATGAAATTTATAACATTATTGTAATTCAGGCTTTTCTAAAAATATTGTAAGTGTTTATAGTTTCGACTTATTATTTGAAGACTTGTTTGCTAGCTGTTTCTGTTGTGTTGCTTTTGTTGCAAACTTTATCAATGTTTTCTTTATGTACTGCTCTTATGGGGAAACCCAGAGCATGAAAAAATTCTATTCAATTCAATAATCATTTGTTGTTAATCAGTGGTTCGTCCTTGATTTCCTTGAAAAAAATTGTCTCACAATAATATCGATCTAGCAGTGGGTGCTCCAAAAAAAATGCCTTGGAAAACAATTCTTCTTTAAAGCTATATCATGCAAAAATGTTAAAATTCCGATTACTAGCGAGGCTACTATTTCATTCAGGCAATTGATAATCCGACGTAGAGGTCTCCATTGCCACCCTTGCGGCGAGTAGCCATTTGTCGCGCCAATAATATATGCAGTGCGTGGGTCACCGTTCTCCTCGGTTTGCACATCCCGGCACCGCAGCTTCTCCGTCCACGTCGCGGAATCCGCACGGCGAGGCCTCGAATCATATCCCCTAATTTATTTCCATCGCTCATCAGTCCTCTCAAACTACGTCTCATGCCCCCCTTCCCTCCCGACCGCCCCCCTCCCCCAATCCCCATGGGCTAATGCCCACTCTCGCCCCCAGAGCACGCCCTCCCGCCCGTGGGCCGACCGGCACCCGTTGTACCCCTGGGTGCGCCGCGCCATCCAATCCGCATGCCGCTTTGAATGCAGTCGCGAACCCATGGGCCATCCTTCACATTTCACGCCCTCTTCCCTCCGACCATCCCACATGGGCTCCAACAGGACCCACCAATGCTAGCCGCCCGATATGTCATCGTCATCTTCGAGCGGGGATGGGCTGCGCTAGTCCATCCTCAATGCTGCAACATCATCTGTGTTTTCAAGTCCGTTCCGATCTTAAATTCGTTCAGACCGGGAGGAAAGGTGTGTAGGGAAGGGAATGGAAGGGAAAGGCAGAATGGTGGAGAGAAACCCGGCGTCGATATTAGCCTACTCGTGACGAAAGGCGGGAAAAGGACCGCGGGCTAGCGTCTCATTCGACGGACGGAGTACTGTACCCGAACAAACTCCACAAGGCACTCAAGTTCGGGCCAGATTACCAATGGAAAAATATATTCCACTGTCGAGATTCGAACTCGGGCCCTCCAGATGAGAGACCGATCGGACCCAACCACTCCTTGCTTTAATATTCGGCCTGGCAGGTGGCTGTAGGAGGATGCCTCGCACTCGTGAGAGATTGATATCCCTCCCCTTCCATCTTTTCCTTCCGACGTCGCCCGCGGTTGAGCACGAAGTCTCGAGGATTGATGATGTTTTCATCGTCCCGCAGTCGTAGCACCGGATGGGGAATGCTCGGCGGCCTGCTCGCTACATATATTTTCGCTAGCAGGTGTTTATGCTGTCAGTGTTGACTCCACTTGACACGGGATGTGAATAACGTTTCCTCTAGCTACAGATTTCCGTCAGGTTGGCTCCGGAGCAATGAGTTTCATACCCCTCACGAAATACTATCACATTGCCCCAGGTGATACTCAATAGGTACTATTATTTCTGGCACTGTTGCTGAAATTCCAGGCGTGGGATGTTGTGTGCATGATAGCATTCCTGAAATGCTTCTTACCAACCTAAATA
The DNA here is from genome assembly GCA_933228895.1 of Platycnemis pennipes. Lineage (NCBI taxonomy): Eukaryota > Metazoa > Arthropoda > Insecta > Odonata > Platycnemididae > Platycnemis > Platycnemis pennipes. The sequence goes on along the minus strand of OW121846.1, from coordinate 64,405,097 downwards.
TCGGAAATCCCAGCAAGTTACCGCTGAGATAGGGTTACTAATATGTATCCCTTGGCTGCGGGAGAAGAAGACCATATGGTCTCATTTGGCCAGGTAAAATAAAGTCAAACTCCTTTGAAATTTAGAAAAATTCTCTTAGTTAACGTGGTCATTAACGAGCCAACTTAAATACTTAAGGGTCTCCTGTTCCAATTTTTCTTTGGTCTGGATGTTTGTCTTACCATGACTGTTTGTTTTAGTATTAGGTAGGTATTAGCATAGGTGGTGAAACATTATTATAGGAGTTAGATGACTAGAAAACAATATTTTACCACTCCTACTGGACGCTTGTGGGTGTTACATATAATAAGTTGTCGGTTACAATTTTAAAAAACTGCAGCGATTTTGTTGAAAACGTTTTAAATTTAAATGCAATATTCTTGTTGTTTTTTCCAAGGGTATTTCCTATTTATGATTTCTTGCTTTTTATTGGGAATACTTTTATTGCAACGTGATGACTTTGGCAAAAGAGTAGTTCCAAAAGCGGTTGTGTGTTGCAAGAGTTTCTCATCACCACAGATTTTCCTTCTAATAACTGTGGAATCCCTGGTGCTCTTCCATTTGAGGCCCCCTTAGTATTTATTTATTTTCTGCCATACCGTTTTTAAAAATATGATCCACATTGATTCAGGCAATGAATTTCTCTTTTTCGGGAAAACTTTTATCCCTTAATTAATAACATATACCGCACTAAATTCATGGGAATTTGAGTCACGCAACCATGCAATTATTTTCGAGAGTTAAAATTTTACATTTTTCAGCAAAATAGGAAAAAAATATTTGCTAGTAAATTTCATGTAATGATTCATCGTTCAAATTTTCAGGATGGGAATATTATTTTTCGTGCAGTTGCTATTATTGCGGAGGGAAAAATAAAAGCGTATCTAGTGGTTTTAAAACCACGGAAATTTTGAGCGTGGGAAGTACTCAAGGGAAGACCACATCGCGATGAATAATTTGGGAAGCAATCCGATATCTCTGAGTATTATTTATTGCACGTTTTTAACGTTGTTAATTACTTGCTAATTTAGTTATTTACATATTCCTTTGTTGAATCTATCTCTGGTACACCTTGGTTTGATGAAATATGCTACGCATTGAATTTTCCGAAATTAAAGCGAACAGAATTGTATTTTAACGTAATTATCGACCCAATTCCCAGTCATTTCATTCGAATGCAAATTGCATTATTGCATATTGCCTTATTGTTCTGAAGAATAATAAAATAACCCCACTGGAAAAAGAGTGACGTAGTTGTGGATCTTTAATAGAAAAATGCAATGGAAGTATGCAAACTGTATAATCAGTCAGTGATTCAACCCGAAAGTTGGTTTCGATAGGAGAGAGTAGAGTATTACCCCGTAATAAGGCAATGGCGTGTGAAATTCACACATTCAGGGTAGTGGGGCCAGTTCCTTTCCCAGGGCCATCTGCGATTTCCATCAAAGTTCTGACACGCAGAAAATCGAATCGCGAGGATTGTCCAGAAATGCTCTTGCTCGGGATTTGAACCTGGTACCCTCCGGTCAGTAGCTTAGTGCTCTACCCACTAGGCCACCACGACCCCCATGCTGCATTATATCGAAATATATTTTACAAATACTACAGTTTAACTTGACATAAACAATAGCGAGGATATTACTACGGTAGAAAAGGTATGTCGAGAACTCTAACACTATTTGAAGTGATCAACCTTTATTCATCCAACTGCTTTAGGTTTGACAGAAAAAAAGAGCAAATCACAATGCCTCTAAGAGGCACACAGAAATAAATGAGAAATACTTAGAAGCGTTTGACAAGTGGGTTTTAAGAGTGACGAAGGAAGTGTACAGAGAGGAGAACATATGAGTTACTGCAGAACGGGGTTGCGATGGTAGATTATTGGCCGAAATCCAAATGTGGCAAATGGAATGGATGAAGAAGAAAATTAGACAGGATAAGTGTTATCGAAGCTTGTGATTGGAAATAGGATGTTGAATGGACAATCCAAGGAATAAGGAGATCAGGATTACAATATCGCATGATTAAAGAATGGAAGTAGATTTAATTACTGCTGACTCGCAGGGTAAGAGGCTGAGATTGAATTTTTCACGGATTCTGTCAAGAAGATTTGGAGAGTCTTGAAATATTTTAAACATTTAGAACATTCAACGAATATCAATGAAGGCTTAATTATTTTGCACATAGCCTCGAAAATGAATAATGATTTATTATATGTACTTAAATATAGGTTTATTGAAATTTAATTTAACGTTCAAAATTTATTTTTATGCACATAATCGGTGTATGGGTGAGTAATGTGTTTAGCAGTGATTTTACACCAGGGTCTCGATTTTATTCTATTTCAACAACATGGGATCTCGGTTAAAAAGATACGAGTGCAATTTCTTCCACTGACAGTCCAAACTTTTTAGAAAAATAAAATCTTCATTTCCTCCAATATCACCTGCCATGCAGTTCCCAATCTCCACCAAGTGTCTCCTAGCTCTTTCGTTTTTTCGGCCTTTCAGCAGGAGGATGGTCAGTTTTTGTTTCGGCTGGTCTTGACAAGAATGTGTTCGGGTACATCTACCCGAAACCGAGGATTAGGAAACTGGATCAGAGGAAATCCGAGGATTAGGAAACTGGATCAGTAAGATAGTAAGATGGTGGGTTGTTATGCCGAATTGGACTTCGGTTCTTTGTACTTAAAGGGTTCACTCACCATTTCGCCGTTACAGCTAGGACTTTCTCATACATTTCTCCGAAAGGATTCCCGTGAGTTATCGGTGCTGTAGTTAACTAAAGACTTTTGAATAAGATGCAGATCTTAGTAAGAGAAAAAATGGCAATATTTAATGACTGCAGCTTTACCTTTTTATGTTTTGCAGTACAAAAATGCATGTGGATTTATTGTTACGAAATATCCCATGGATTCTACAAATATGGACTTAAAAATAGTTCAATTTAATCCCGGTTGTAATATGCTTTTCAACACCTATGCTAAAACTTTTTGAAGGCTTGATCTCTTCTTCATTTTTGGCAAGAAAACTTGTCCGTTTCGAGCGACACATTCCCTGATCACTCAAGCTGAATATCTTGGCGTGTTGACGATCAGTGTTAGAATTAGGTTCACGCAGGCTTTGCTACTGAAATCCTTCACGGGTCCACTCTGGAATGGTATCAGTGAAAGTATTGATCGGAAAAGTATCCATGTGTTACGGCACCGGAATGCCTCGGGAATACATTACTCCGCAAGGTGTTCGAGTGATGGCAGATGAAGCGTGGGTTGGCCTTCACTCAATAATTCAGCTCAATCGGGACGGGATTCGTGGGAGGGTGACGCATCCGCGGCGGCCTTCCACACTTCCCGACCCGTTCCTCATGGTCCACTTCATCTTGCCGCCTCGGGAGCCGAGAGAGAGAGAGAGCTTCCTGTTGGCTCCTTCACGGATTCGCCGTCCAAACCGCTCGACTCGTCGTCGTCCGTTTTCCGCCCTCTTTGCCGCCTCATGCGCTCCATTTGCTATTCCACCAGTGTCGGATCCACCCTCCCTCGCGTTCCTCCGCCGTGCACATCCAAGCGCTTAATGCGCACTTCCTTCCAGCGATGCCCAGGGAACGCCGTCATCAACATAAATCAATGGGGCGACTGAAGAAAGACATGGTGGCGGAACACATTTCTTTTACTCCTTACTTTTGGCCAAGATGTACCTCATTCCTGAAGCACGAGAGAGGGATAGTTGTCTCTTCTTTGCCACATATTACAAAATAATAACGTAAAATTATTGAGACCTTCTTGACGCTATTCTTTCCTTGATTTGGGCGAATCTAATTTAATTTATCCGTCACTGATCTATTTTTAACCGTGACTTATTTTTTCTGAGAAAAACTGGATATCATATTCCGTCATGAATTCAGAGAATTTGTCATTGAGCAATAGAGTATGTTAAAAGTAATTTTTAGCTCCGTTTCTACTAGGACTCGATTTTTACTTTTTTGGATCAGTTAAGAACCCTATACCTACAAAATTAAAAAAAAACACTTTTCTAGATCTGCAAGCGCGTACGTAAAATAGGTAGGTACTTCATGTTAAAACTTTAAGGGAAACCTTATAGTGTTCTTTGATGTAAGTTCAGCCGTAATAATTGGGTTGTTCTTTTTCCTGCTGAATCTAAATGAAAAGGATTTAATATTTTATATATTTTGACACATTATCCAGGATTATTCGAGGTAGCCCTATGTACTAGTCAACTAGTCAACTGAACTTTATTTGGGACTGCTCTAGGAAATATTTTGAGTCCAGCCTATATGCTTCAACTTCTATAAAACTCTTCTCTATTCGCGTATATATTACGGAAATTAAATTTTTGTCTTATTGTTAAATTTTAATTAGATACTCTGTAAACCAGGTGAAACCAATTTTTTTAGGGGTTTAAAAATTATAGGTTGTGTAACATGTTTGTCATGAAACTACTATGGTGCTAATATTAAGATAAAAAAGGTGTTCCACCCAAAGGCTGGTTTTTGATAGGTGAGGGTAGAGCTCACCCCATACTGGAGTATGAAATTCACACATTCAGGTTAGGGGGGTTCCATGGGCCCCCTGCGATTTCCTACAAAGTTCTGACACGCAGAAAATCGAATCGCGAGGATTTTAGGTGGGGGCGTCCAGAAGGCTCTTGTCCCGGAATTGAACCCGGTACCCTCAGGTAGATCAGCGCTCTATCCACTAGACCACCATGAGGGTTGAAATTTACTACTGAGAATTACAGTGGCAGTTGCGTGTCATATTTATGCACTGCTACCAGATTTTTGTCACAATGAAGCTTATGGAAAGAGGTATATTGAAGTCATAGCTAACATAGTTTTCAAAGTTTAGCTTTATTGCTAGCTGCTTAGCAATGCAATGTACTGTTAAGCTTCTCTTCCTATAACCGAGTCATCAATTGCGGAAAGAGTGTGCAACGATTAATGAGGCATGGCAATGGAATCCATGAGAAATGAGAATGGGTTAAAAAAGGGTTAATTTTTGAATGTCCTCTTCGGAAAATCATGATAAGTTAAATGCATAGGCAGTAGCCACATAATGCTTACTTAAGTGAAGAGGCAAACGAATTTGCCAGCAGTAATGGATCTTACCCACCATTTTTCTATATAAATTCATATTTTTAATAATTAGCGGTGGAAACTGCAAAATTCGATTTATTATAACTCTTACTTTACGCAAAAATTATAATCTGAAAAAGTTATAAAAATCTATGCTGAACACAGGCGTATCGTAAGCATAAAAGAAATAAGGTACGACCTTCCTTGCTGAAATCATAATATTAAGGGAAACATCATAATAAAATGCTCATTTTTTCCTGTTGATTTTACATTTCCATAGAAATATAAGAGTCAAAATGATTTCTTATAGGTTTATCAATTTCCATCCATCTTCACGTGACTATCCTCTATTAAGACTTTCATATATTTGTTAATTCCGTACCTTCCGATATCTTTAAGAAACAACGTTAATAATTGAAGTGTGGGGTTGGCTTCGGAAATCTCCGGGTACTCGTGCTTTACGTAAACCTCTGAGTGATGCGTTTTCCTTGTTAGCGGTGACGAACGTGATAAACAAACTCGAGGCCCGAGAAGAAATTATGAAATCTCGCATGATAATGTAAATGATGAAGGGAATAAATTTCTTTCCCAAGGGTGTGTATTTTTTGGAAGGTCGGCTGAGTATGGTGAGCGCGCACTATATGGCCACATCGGAATAATAAACAGAGTGGGGAGGCGAGGTCGGAGGTGGGGCGTTTGGGTTGGTGTCGGTGGGAGGCAGTAAGGGATTTCCCGCATTTTAGCCCTGGAATAACGGCCCCATAAACCCGGGCCACATTTCCTTCGTCCGTGCCCTTCCCTGCACGCCACCCCCTCGTTTCATCCCATTTGCCTATTCGACCAAATCGCTAGCTGGGTGCGAACCCCTCACCCTCTTCCGTCAACCTCCTCCTCCCTTACCGCTCCTAGAAAACCTTGGAAGCCACGACCCCCCTACCCGACACACCCTCCGTCTCTACCCCGCTCTCATTCCCTGACCTCTCTCAACTACTCGAGGATCCCCGCCCCTCTAGTGCCCTCCCGCCCACCCCGGACGCCCCCGTTCGACTCCTGACCTCGCCATTGCCCTTTTCCGCTCATAATGGTTGAAATGATATGCAGCGCGGCTCCAGCGTCACGACTTGGCTAATGTCTGCGGCATCCTGTGTCGGGAAAATCTTTGGGCATAATAATTTCGAGCCAGTTGTCAATTCATGTACCACCGTTGGCTTTTGTTTCTGCTTTGAAGCTGGGATCTTCGTGGAGGGTGAAAGAGTCCCCCTCTTTTATGGTCAATTGGCTTGAAATTTTATTTTATCACTTAAAATTTTAAATTCTGGATATCCTGGACGGAAACGCTTCCATTTGCACTGACCGAGTCTTCCAGTATGGAAATCCCGAAGTGCATGGAGAATAATCCATGTCTCTATTACCATCAATAAAATTTTTCATAGTATGCATCTTGCCCTCATTCAATTATTTTCTCTCGTTTCTGCGAATTTACTTTTCTTTGTACACCCTTGTGTTATTATAAACTACCCTAGACGAATTAAATTTCTTATTACTTATTTACTTATACTATGATATATAAGCGCTCTCGTTGAAATAGTTATTATACTGTGTGCTAAAAATGCACAGGATTCACTGTACCTATAGTAAGATGGTAGTTACATTTTACTTTGTATAGAATTTATGCGTAAATTTCTTTCTTCGTTAATATTTATTACTTTTTCCTTAAATTTCAATGGCTAGTTTCTTCCTAGTTTCTAGCTAATTTCTTTCACCAGCTTATTATGAGAACGATGAAATGAATGCAATATTTCGTGGTTTATTTTCTAGTGCGTTCAATTGGTTTTCATAAACGTTAACAGCTCGACTCGATTTTATATCTATGATACATTCACAAAACGGCATATAGGTACATTTATTTTTCGGAAAACGGATAATACGATGCTGTATCCAGCCAACTCCTACCCGGTTTCTTTCAGAAAGTTCGCTAGACAAGATAAATGGAATAGGAATCGATGTACCAATGGCCGACTCCTTTGATTCCTTGTATAGTATGGTCAAGTGGGGATCGGGTTGGTGTGGTAGTGGTTCACCATCTTCAGAGCTCAGCTTTGAATCTCGGCTGTGGCGGAGATTTTCTATCGATGTGGTGATCGCATTTAGAGTGCTGAATGAAAAGCACATCGAGTTCAGAGCTACGCCCGTGCAACAGGACGTTTCACAGGGCATTTATTGGTACCTTTCATTACTAGTAGCCTAATTCTGACACCTGGTGTTGTTCTACCGATCTTCCTTCCCTTGATGAAATCGTAGGACTTCCTGATACACGCCTATCCTTATTGGTGCATTCTCATTACTTCCATTCCTAGTAACCCAAGTTGTTAGTCATTCTCTCGAATAACGACTGCTAAATCGGACATGTGCGACGAAAATGCGGATAATAGCACTAGTTTTCATCGTATTAATACATCTACATAATACTCTGCAAGCCACCATAAATGTGTGTGGCATGGGTGAATTCTCACAAAACATGCACTAAAATATATGCATAAAAAAGGACTCTGTGATTTATTTGAATTAAGTCAACCTGATTGCATTCTCATTTGTTATTCCCTAAGTCTATAGACTTACAATAAAAAAAGCGTGTCACCTCCTCACGTATTTCTTGATCGTGGTGGTAGAGGATTCGCTCGTTCCCAATATCGAATTCAGAGCTCCGCCCGTAAGATGGTGCGTCAAACTATGGGCCTCTTGGTGCATTCCATTACGAGTAGTTTTATGTCAATGGCCTCAATTGTCACCGGGCCATTGTTATTCCTCTCCTTGAATGAATTCTACTTCTTAAAATCTGGCGACCTAGCCATGAAAACTTCAGCGGAGTTTCCCGCTGAATTGCACGATAGCAAGATAGAATTTCCACAGAGAAAGAGGACGTCTTGGTAGCTCAGCTGTTAGAGCACCTGTCCGGAAACCTGGGGATCCGGGTTCGAGTCCCTGTCAAGGTGAATGATTTTTTCTCTGTGGAATATCTTGCTATCGTAAATTCTACTTCTTCCCGATTTCTATCCTAAATGGTGTTAGTGTTATTCATTCTTCTCCAATAACTACGGCTACCTGGGTCAAGTACGTTGGAAACGGTGGAGAATGGCGCTAATTTTCACCATATTAATACAGTCACTGTGACTCCTCTGAATTAAGTCGACCAGGGTGCATTCTCACCGGTTTTTCCCGCAGCCTATCCCGCTCGAAACAAAAATAAAATCTCACTTGATCGCGATGATAAGAGGATTCGTTCGTTCCGTACTTCACCGTCCATCCGTCCCAGTATTTCCCCCTTGCCTCCTCCCGGAACCCTTTGCCATCTGACCCGAGGCCCATAATGCCCCTCACGCAGGTGCCTTCCCCCGCTGCAAGCGGCCGCAGAGGGACAAACAGCCGCACCGACGTGCTTCGCCGGCGAGCCACATACGAGCCTCCCACAGCTACCCCACCGCGGCCCCTTCCCCCAACCAAACGTCAATAGGGTAGTTTCCTTCATCAAAGAAAACAGACTTCATTATTTGCGATTCGTGCCCTGCCATAAATGTATTTATTTTACGCAAAAAGTTTGGACTTTGGAAATCCCAGTTTACATGAGAATTAAATGTTAATTTTAAGATTATTTGAAAAATCTCTGAAACGGCGGGGTGCACTGCCTTATTGCCGACGTAACAGGTATGTAGATTTACTTTGCGAGACATAGGAAAATTCGTCTCCTAAACTTACAATTGTATTTCAGGGCCCCTCAGCTTTGGTGAATATGTATTAATATTAGTCTGTGAAAACTATAAAAGTTCGAAAAGTCTTCTCTTTTAAACATGGTATTATTAGTCGTTTTATAGACTCAAGAACATTCTACTCGTGGTTTCTTCTGCTACGGCGATTCATGACGTAAAGGTGGTGCGGCGACGGTCAAAATTCACGGTAGGCTTGTAAAAGCAATACTAACTGATTTTAAATGAATCAACTGCATAAATAATATTAAATAAATAAATAAAATTTAATTATAATATTTTAACGGAATAAATATGCCTCCTATACTAGTTAATAGGCTTTAACGGAGTGCAGCGTCTACTTGGAAGCGTCCACAGCACTACCTGGTGGCAGGTAGAGGAAATAGTTTGACGTCATACGTAGGATTAACCGGCATGCAATAGTTTGCCGTCTCGTTTTCGCGCCATCGGTTTTTTCACTTTGTAATTAATGAGGAAAAATACTTAATGTCATTTAAAAATCGAACGGCTTAGAATACATACTCCAGAGGTTATAAACTTTCGATCAAGACAATAAAAAATAATAGGAAACTAACCTATTGTGCGGGGATTGGGTTAGTATGGTGGTTAGAGTCCTGGTCTCACATGACGAGAGTCCAGGCTTGAATCCCTGCACTGGAGGAGTTTTCATTGGTATAACGGTCCCTAATCAAGTATTTGGTGGAGAGATTTCGTGTTCGGTACTCCGTCCGTCGGATGGGACGTCAAGCCGTGGTTATCTTGGTGCCTTTCGTTAAGAGCAGCGTAAGACGCCGGGTTTCTCTCCACCCTTCCTCGGTCCCTTCGACTACTACCTTTACCCAGTTACCCACCTATCGTACGGCGCAAATGAACTCAGTTATCGGTCACCTCTCCCAGATGACTAAAATTGATACCGTTCCCTGTGGTGAACGTGTAAGCGGAAGGTTCGAAGGAGAGGCGATAAGGGAGCGGCCCTGCATGCCGTCACGATCCGCGCAGAAAAGAGTGCCATGGCCATCGGAGAGTAGGTACACGTACCAACCTGATACAATTTATGCTTACGACGGAGTTTTTTGCGGGGTGCCTTTCGGTGACGGGTCCAGGGCTTTTGGCCGCCGAGAAATTTATTACGCATCGGCTTTATTCTTTTTTTTTCACGGCCACCATTTTTTCCGCGGGGAACTTTAAAGTGAAAAACCCGACTGCTTCGTGGTGGGTGCCAAATTCTCAGGGCATACGCTGCACCTTTAAACTATGTTATTACGGTGTCCTCTTAATATTTGGGAGTGTGTTTAGAGCTGTTACAACGAACTACTTTTACTATTTCGGCGGAATGCCTGTCTGCCATTCTTAGCAATGTCGTGGAATGAGTTTTTTCATTTAGCTTTGGACAATGTTTGTCCTTAGAATCCCTGTACTTTTGCCATTACAGGATATCATGAAAGTTAACAACCGCTGGTACATGGTTTCAACGGAATATCTCGTTTCAAATAGCATGAAATATATCGTTAACGTAAAAAAATAATATCTCATGGGTGCTCTCACGAATAACAGTTACTGTGTTAGGTGTTCCACCTACAGCGGTCAGTTCCTAATTGTTATATATCGCGTCATTATACACAACTTTTTCAACCATCAAAAGGAAGAGTAATGCATTTTCTTTGTTGTCTGGTGGTACGACGGCGGTATTTTGCTGTCATCTGTCGACTTCAGTACATTCGGTAGCTGAAGCCACTATGAAGTGGATTTTCTTACTGGTGATATGACATGATTTCTTCTGGAAAAACGCACTACTGAGGAGTGAACAGGTTGAAACAGAAAGGTTAATGTGCATATTTAATTTATGATAAATACAGAAATATTACGCTGTAGGCAAAATTCTACCTATTCATTCCTTCATGCGTTGTTCTTTAAATTGAATAATAGTCCGTTCAATTTCTTCTCTATGATGCTTGGCCTGAAAATATTTATATGTTGTTGCATTCCAATCATTTCCACCAATCTTGGCAATACATAGAGTTTCGTTATGAAAACCTAATGAATTGGATGATAGTTTCACACGTTTAAGGAAACTTCAGGAAACGTAAGTAGTACGTGATGAGGAACAGATCACGAGAATCAAAAACGTGAAGTTAAACGAATTTCACCTGCTATTCACTCAGAAATATGCTACTTTATCATTTATATATTAAAACTTACTCTTTATTTCATTTCCTGTTATTTGACGAAGGATAAGTTCTTTTTCTGAAATTAATGATTTGAGTGCAAAACTTTTCGATTAATTTCTAAATTATCAGTAAATACTCAATCAGTAGGGCTTTGATTCTTCCGCAGCCGGAAATGAGAGTGACGCATATTTAATGTTTTATTTTCCCTTCCTAATTATTTTTAAATGCTTGATAAGGCAATAAAAAAACTGGGATTTCCTCGCATGAGGCCATAAAGAGGATTCTGTGTAAAGAAAAAAACGGGCTCTTTTTGTCCCATTTTAAAGAGTAAATTCCTCACGGGGTGAAGGCATATTTTGAAGGATCACTTCTTTCGGAAAGATTCGCTCCCTTCGTCTCGGACGATGAAACTTGGATATAAATCGCTTTGCATCTCTCGTTTTTTAATGGAAACATAAAACTGATTCGAAGCCGGTTGGCATGTAGACAAAGCTCCAAGCGCAGTGTCCCGCACAGGAACGATAAAAAGTTTCTCTTTTTGCATTATTTTTCCGGTCGGCGCTTTTTTTTAAATTTTGTAGCGCTTTTCGGGGAGTTTATGAGTTTTCTCGCGCTCGTGAATAAGATTAAGAGAATGGACGGCATTAAAATGTTGTTTATAGCGTCGTAAAATTCCTTTTTCGGAATAGTCACCCGTTTCGCAATCACCCGCAGCAGCTGTTAATCGGGGATTTGATAGAATCATTAACTTTCTTTTTTCATTATTAAACTCTTTCAATTTTCACATGGATTCATTGATTCATTACGTGGGCTTTAACCTTCATACTGAATTTGCATATCAATATGTATATGCGCATCAAAATTTAATCACATTTTCATTCTCTGTGATTTTTTTTGCATAGAATTGAAACACTTATTCTAGTCACATGAAAGAAATGCGCGAATAGAATAGTAATCTTCATTTTTTTAGGCATTAAAGAAGAAATTCATGCAATAGCAAAGAAATGAATCGATTTTGAATATAAAACAGTTACTCTCTATGTGGCCTTTTGAATGGCTCCTTGCGAACAATATTCGTGGAATGTGCTGGCTCATCCTGCAACACACTACCCCCGCCATGGGTACGTGCAGGATTTTCTGTGTTTCTATGATACTCGGGCTTTTATCTCCATTCTGAAAAATTATACTGAAAGAATGGGGAAGAATCGGTGAAATGAAAGGAATTATCAGCTACACAAAGTCTATTCCTATCAAACAAATAATTACCTCATATGCAAAAAACTGAAAGAAGTAATGTATTCCATTTTCTCAGCCAAGATAATCCCGGTCAGTACATAACAGACGTAGGAATGTATTTGCATGTAATTGCATAATGCGGGAATTGAGCAACAAGGGTTATTTATCTTTAACAGTCACAAAAGTGTTACGAGTGTATAACATATTAATATTTTGCAAAGCATACATTTCTTTGTAAAATGTTTCCTTAATAGAAAGACTTATTTGGTGTAAATTTCAGAGAAATATTTTCGACGTTTTGACGGAGAATTAGCATACTCAATTTGAGTGCATCCAACAATTCCGCGGTGAATTGCCGAAGCTCACGCCTCGGAGATCATATACCCCACTTTCAACAACGAGATCATTCTGAAACAAAAGTTTATTGTGAATTTGTTTTACCGACGAAGGCCAGATTGGAAAACAAAAACGATATCGTAACAGTAGTATGTATGTGCTACAGTGTGCAATATTTTATTCTGGCAATAATTTGCTCTATCTTAGATATATAATACGAAATATATCTAGTTTCATGCTTGAAACCTTCAGTCATTTGATATGTATAAAATTGATTCATAGCCCACAACTGATAATTATGAGGTAGTTGAGTGCAGAGGGATAAGAAAGGGTAAATACAGTTCCTTAAATAAATATTGGTCAATGTTCACGGGGCTAGAGGCTCGATTCGCTCCGACGCGAAAACCTGTCTGCATCCTTGAAGACCGTGCTAGCCACACATTGATGCGAGAGGGACACAGCCTGTGGAAACAAACGGCCATAAGAAATGGATGTTACTGCATCGCCGGGAGAGACGTGGCTGATGGGATTCCTCTCCGCCCATGAGTCATTGTAACTCCGTTACGGAGGGAATGGCTGCAGATTCAGCTGCTCTTCCTGGAGCAAAACTGACCTGTTCTCACAAAGTTACTCAGTATGTAGCGTGCAGGTACTCGTAGCCGTACGATACACTTACCAGCGGCACATGTATGGTGTAGTTACGTTTAAAGAAATGATATTTTCAGGGAATGATGCTAGAATATTGTCATTTGATTAGTGATAACATCACTAGCGTAACAATTAGCGTAGCGTTACTAAGCTTTAATCTTAGAGTGAAAAAGTGAAGTGTAGTGGAATACTCACCTCTTTGAATAATGATGTTTTGAGTGGGAGGATATCATTGATGACAGGAAAAGATTTGATAGAAAAATGTTCATTAAAACTGTAATTGTTGATGTAATTGACTCACTGCACTGAACATTTTCCAAAAGAGATGCTCAATCGTTCTCTGGTAATTAGTTTAAAATATTACTCGGTGGTAACCCAGGCAAGACACCTTAATAAAGTACAGAGCCTGTCCTTGCCCAACGCATGCCGAGTTCAGCATTTTTTGCATTAACACTGTATTGATTGCTATCGGTATAAATATCTCCCATAGTTCTATTTGCCAATTCTATCTTAGTTATTGTATACATCCGTCATTGGCGCTTTAGATGATTGCACCTACCTATCAATTTTACCATTTATTTAGTCTTACCTCAAGTTGGCTGGCCCTCTGTTTCATATTTCAGCTGATGTGACAGGGTGTCAGAGTGTTCAGTGCCAAATTTAGGCTCGTTGAAACTGCATGAGAAAAGAATGTTTTGCCTTATGTGACAGGGTGTCATAGTGTTCAGAGCCAAATTCAGGCTCGTTGAAACTGCATGAGAAAAGAATGTTTTGTCTTATGTAACAGGGTGTCATAGTGTTCAGAGCCAAATTCAGGCTCGTTGAAACTGCATGAGTAATGAATGTTTTGTAAGGCTCGTTGAAACTGCATGAGAAAAGAATGTTTTGTGAGTACACCCTTAAAATATGGCTCAAAACTATTTATTTTGGGATCACTGTGAATTTTTTTAAATATACCATGGTTATAAAATTACGAGCCACTCTTGGACACATGGAAAAGGCGTGTTTGCCCTAAATTCGTTCTTCTGCTATGCACGCACACTCTACCTTCCTTTCACAGTTTACAGTTTGCCGTGCTGTTATGTCCCTATATCCTCTCCCGTTTTGTGAACCAGCTAAATTCAAGTGGACCGACCTGTAGCCATAATGGTGAAAATGAATGCTAAGCACGCGTCGTAGAATGGAGTTGATGGCGATATTAGATTGGGAGCAGTGTCGCCGGCGTCGTACTCGTGTTTAAAAATCAAACGGGAAGCAGAGCGATGGAGAGTATTTCCGGCAAAGGTGCACTCAGTAATGACTCCATTGCCGTTCAGAGTCGTATCCCTGATTCCTGGAGCAAGATGATATCCGGATGATATCGAGGTGGCCGAGGCTCGGACAGTTTTTGCCTCTCACAAATAGTCATCGGGGGAGAGCGAAATGGAGAGGATAAAATAGTCATGCAGACTTATGTAATGAGAGCCTATAAATTCACTGAAATCTCCACGCCCAAAATATCCATGGCTACATGGATTGATTACGTATTTCACGTAAAGTGACGTATTTTTCTTAAGGATGTTTACGTTGTATAATGCATTAATATATGCTTTAAAAGTTTTTTATTAACGTGGTAGAAATAACTGTTATCCCTATCTAGAGGAATCGTAGGGCACCAATGACTATGCGATATTATTGTCATGGTAAGATATCCAATGTCGCAGACAGTGATTTAAAACTGCATAGATTCATATCAGAGTTGAAAATAAATACATCATGGTAAATAAGAAAATTATGGCTAGAAAGAAAATATTAACATTAGTTTCCTGGTCATCTTAATTGATACTCTAAAATAAGTATAGAGGAAAAATGAGGGTTCAAGAATCTCAGTTCAGTGAAAGGAGCCGGAATTTTATTTGATTCATAGGATGAAAAATTGATTAATGGAGAACGGTTTTAAATATGAACGGTAGGTCAAAAATTTTTTTCCGAGGAATCTTGACAGTTTTGTTGCCTTTATGTCATTGTAGCTGTAAATATTTTCCCTAGCTCTGGTTCATCACATAACATTGTTTCGAATGAAGTTGCCGTGAGGAAATATTGGCGAAAACAAACACGTTTGAAACATTACATTTTTCAAAATAGATGGAATATTTCGAATGTGTACAATATGATCAAGTAGAAAAGCATTTCACTTGTAATATCCTCTTGTATGTTAAATAAATTACAAATTGGGTTTAAAACCTATGCATCTTTTCTCTAAACCGGAAATCTCTTTTAATATGAAGTACATTATTTTGCAGCCGAACTAAAATTATGAATTGTGCCTTTTATGGGCTGACTCTGTTACTTTGATATTCCGATACAATGTAATCTAGCCAAAAGTATGAGGGTAAGGGATGTTTTGCGATTAACCCTGCGGTACTCATGCTAGTAATTGAGACGTCGACACTCGCGTGGGCTACGGTTGTAGCTCACAACATCTTTTTAAGGAATGAGTTTCAGTTTTTAAGGTTATTTTTTACTTATGTTTCTTCTATGCTTATATTTGTGATTTCATAAATGGTTTAGACTCAAAAATATATTATAAAGTTATAAAAAAGTAGTGTATGATTTTTGGTTTTTTCAAGTTTTTAATATTGGCAACTTAGGCCATTCAAAACTCAAATTTTTGTCAAGTCACCAAATAATGGTAATGAAATATTTAAAATGCGTATTAATTGTGAACATTTTGGCATAAACATTTGTTATGGAAAATATAAATATCTAAGTATCGTTATAAAATACCTACCTGATTGAAATAATGCACAATCAGTGTAATTATACATATTTACAATAGTATGTAAAAATATCTCTTTGTATTTAGTCAGTTATATCCATACAAAGTAGGCATACAAGACCAGAATGTTCTGGACAAATCTTGTGACCACCTTTGTCACTGGACTTCCTTGTGGTTATCGCCTGCTCTCCCACACATGAAGTAGCGCCCCACCCTGTTGTCTCTAGGTAGCGGCTGGTGCGGGAGTTTCTCGATTTCTAAGATTTTCTTGGCTCGTGTCTTTATATGCACCGGCAGAGATGGGGTTACTAGTCTTTTTCTTATGAAACGATAAATTACTTCCCACACTAGATTTTCAAGGAACTCCCGCCTCGAAATTGGTTGACCTACGGGATTGTTCCATCTGTGTATGCGTGATGCATTGATGACGGCGACATTCACAAGGCCAAAATAATTTTGCATTGGCCAGCACTTGGTGTTCCGCGAAACATCATATTATGTACACAATTGGTCAACTACATCTACACCAACTTTTTTCTGGCTATAAAAAGTGACGATTTTTGGAAACTGCGTAGACTATTTTGGATTACCTGATTAGCTGCTTGGATCGTTTTCAGCTTTCTCTGTGTCTGATAAGTGCACTGGCTCCTCCAAAATGTCCTCTTCCGAGTCGTCGCTGTCGGCTTCTACAATATCGTCCTCATCGGAGCTGTTAGAATTCGCTAGTTCAGCCAAAATATCACCGTCACACAACTGAGCACGCTTTGGATGACTCATCACAAACACTCGCGCGGGGCGCAGGTGTAGCCCAGACAATTTTGTCGGTGAACTAAAAACACACTCTTACACTCTGAAGTGCGAAAGCGCACTGGCCCGGATGGCCAGGCTATGAAGGTACTGAGACTCAGACAAGCCTCCTATTATGGCGCGCTGAGTAGGTGACAAAAAAAAGTAGCTGGGCTACGTCTGTACAGACTCAGTAGCCCGCGCGAGTACCGAAGGATTAAATGGCAATGGAATCGAATAATCCAGCAATATACCTTTGTGTGCTTAATGAAATTAACTTATATGAGAAACGTTTAGACTTAATTTCATTTAAGTTGCGTTCCCTGATACAAAACAGAGAGGAAATCCAATAGAGGTATAATAAATAAAAACAAATTGTCGCATCTCACAGAATTTCAGATTCTGTGACCTTATTTTAGCTGTCATCGAAGAACAGCAAAATAAAAACTTCTAGTACGTGCAGTTATCGTGACAGTGCCTGTGATAGAATGATAAGGTGACGGTGCATTAAACAAGGAAATGGGGAGAGTTAAATATTCTTTAATTACTTAAGTTGGGTAACTCTATGTGTTACATTTACCCTGCTTGAGGATATATCAGAGAGGAGAGTACCTACTCAATTAGCATGACCTTTTTTGTTGCTTGATTTCATCAAAATATATAGTCTTTTATGGCTTTAGCCAGTGAAAGAATGAAGCATTTGTTTAAAAAAGTTGGTGAAATTATTGTCCATTATTTCTCTAACTACCTCGGGTTGAATTAGTATCATTATACCTTACATTTTTCTTTAATAATATTTCTTCACGTAATTATTCCATGAACTTCTGCCTTAATTTAAGCTGCATTCCTACAAATGATCATAGTAATTTTCTCTCATGCACAATCCAAAACCTATAATTGTGCGGGTACTATTTCCTCTATTCACCTATAACAACAACAAAAAGTTGAAAATGAAAAATGCATCAAATCCAACCAAGCCTAACCAAGTAACAGAATTTTACGAGCGTAATTACAGCATGGTTATAGAAATTAAAGATCGGGGAATACGTTTCCATGTGGAATTTAAATGTTTCTAACAGTTTTACATTCTTGCCATACAATTTACCAAATTGTATGGCAATTTCGTTTTAATATTCGTTTTATAGCCAAATATGTGTTATGATCTAGACATTTAAAGAATTGTTATCTCAATTAGCATGTTATGTAGTCATGTAAATAAAACGAAGATTAAAACAAATTGCCATACAATTTGGTTTTAATATTCGTTTAATTGCCAAATATATGTTATGAGCTAGACATTTAAAGAATTGTTATCTCCCATTACATGAACTGGATACTGTTCCGGACAAGGGAATATCAATACTGCATCGTGGGAAGTGGGATCTTCAAAATTTCAACACCTTTATCAAAACTGAATTTGTTAGTGAAATTTGTTGGAGCCTTTGAGAAACTACTCCTTTCTTACCTTCCTCCTACGTTTGATGTCTCTGTACTTACTTCTGCATGCCTGTGTGCGTGCCTCTCCATGGGCCGACTCCAAAACGTTATAGAGGAAGTGAAACACGTCGGCACGGAAATACTTCAGGCCACAAGTGCAGTACCGTGTCGCCAGAATAATATATCTTGGGGAGGCTTCCAGACGTGGCCCTGTCCCTTTCGTGTGCATCCCCGCACTCCTTCGCTTTCTCCCGACCCACGTGGCTCGAAACGGAGCGTCAGTATAGGGGAAGGGCTGTAACGTTGTTATATTCCCTTAAAACTGGAGTGGTGTTCGGAGGGCTTCAAAGGGTCCACCCTCACTCTCCTCCCTTCCTACACCCACTTCCTCCCCCGAGCGGGAAGTGGAAGAGGATGTATAAATCCCTATCGAAAATAAAGAGGAGGGAAAGGTGGAGAATTGAAATGGAAATAAAGGCGTAGAAGGGGGAGAAGGGATTCGGTTGGGCAAGCGAGGGAGCCCTTCTTCAGATGAGGCTCCATTACGTTATTCTGCTTCGCTCCTTTTTTTCCCAGAGGCACCCACGGCACGACGGGGCCTGCAGCCAGATGCACACAGCCCATCTCCCACCCCCCAGCCCACCTCCCATCCCCTAGCCCATCTCCCACATACACTCTCCTGGCCCCGCATCCTCTCTGTCATTTGTCTCCGCCCCTTGCGCAGCCCATTCCTCCTCTTCACATGTGCAATCGTATCTCCTTTGTCTTCCTCGCCGCTCCTTTCCCTCCCCCCCATCCCACAGCTCTCCCCGCCTGCCCATCACCCATAGCGCTCCGGGGGAGACGTGCGGGTTTCGATTTTGTGCGCGGGTGTTTTATAGCCCCGCGCGATGTTTCCGACCTCGCCGGAAATTTCCTCCAGGATTAAGGCGAAACTTGCGGGCATCGCTCTGCAATCAGGGTTTGCGTCGGAATATCCACGGGTATGCAGGCAATCAAGGAGGGGTGAATCGCCGACGTCTCCCGGCGAGTATGATGAATGCAGCATAATATTTTCTATACCTTATCAGCTTTTTTTTTCTCAAAATGTTAAATGTTGCATAGTGAAATTGAGATATAAACGTCTATGGGTTACGTTAACAGGACTGCCACGATAATAATTCAATTAGAGGTAAAATTACGTCACCATGCATGCGTTATAATACACACATCTGAAAGTGACAAGCGTATAATAAACCTGGTCGTTAAAGGAGAACTTGCTGAGAAAGTAGTTCACGCAACGTTATTTTTGAATAATATAACACATTTATCGATCTATACGATACCCTGCAAGCCACCGTGAGGGTGTGTGGCAGGGGATGAAGTTCCCCAAGCATGTACTATTGACATGCAAACAAGCAAATATAGGGTCTCATGCCACTAGATTGCTAGTATCTATAGTATTTAACAGATTAGTATCTACATGTACCATGCTCTACAGACTACTCTGAAACATTTCTCCTCTCTATTTCCTAGCCTATTCTGTTCTCTTATAGTACGGGGTAAAAATTCCCATGTTAAATTTATCATTACGACAATCTATCTCTCTAATCTTATTTATCTAGTTGAATCTAGCATAATACGCTGGTGTTTTTATTATATGCCTAACATCTTCAGTAAAGCTATCCGATTGAAATTTCTCCAATAGATTTAATCTGTACTTTAACCTACGCTCTGATAATGATTCCCACCCTAATTCTTGTATTAATTCTGAAACGCTACTCAACCTATCGTAACGTCTTTTAACGAACCTAGCTGCTCTACGCTGCACACTGTCTAGTTCACTGATCAAACCTAATTCATTCGGATCCCATACACAGGCTTCATATTCAAGGTGGGGCCTAACTAGTGAAAAGTAACATCACTCTTTTGTCTTCTCATCACATTTTCTCTTTTTGTAAATCCTAGCTTACTCCTCGCTCGGCCGCATATTTCCCGGATGTGTCTTCCCCACGATGAATCTTTAGTGATTGTTACACCTAAAGACCTTATGGTTTCAACGCTTTCGATCTTCACGTTACTAATTTTATAGAATCACTCTATCGAATTATTCGTCCTCCGAAAATTGATAGCTACACGCTTTTTAAGATTAGGTTATAACTGCCATTTGTCGCACCACTCTTGAATTGCATCTAAATCCTTGCTAAGCGATTTCCTGTCTTCTTGTTTTTGATATACCCCTATGCACTACCGACTTTGACTGTGTCCGACATAATACCATCTATGACAACTCTCTGCTCTCGCCCACTTAAGAATTCTTTTACCCAGCATGGAACGTCTTTATTTATACCAAAACTCTCTAACTTTAAGATTAATTTATCTTATCATCAGGAAATTTATCGAATGCCTCTTTAAAATCTAAAAA
Organism: Platycnemis pennipes; assembly: GCA_933228895.1. NCBI lineage: Eukaryota > Metazoa > Arthropoda > Insecta > Odonata > Platycnemididae > Platycnemis > Platycnemis pennipes. Next base: position 64,384,436 of record OW121846.1, on the reverse strand, counting down.
TATCGCATCAACTCCAGTACTGTTTTCACCGTAGACTAAAATATCGTGTACGAATAAAGCTAATTGTGTCTCGAAAGATCTACATTTCCGGAACCCATGTTGGCTGTTTATGAGCAATCCCTGACTATCCACATGCCCCATGATCGAACTGACTGCAATATGCTCAAAATATCTTACAAGAGATTGACGTAAGTGAAATGGGTCTGTTGTTACTAGGTTCTTCCCTATCACCGCTTTTAAAAATAGGAGTAATGTTAGCTACTTTCCAGTCCTTGGGTATTGTGTGCTTCCTTAGTGTTTCATTAAATATTACTTTTAGATAGGGGCTATTTCAGAAGCTAATGTTTTATATACTCTGGAAGGAATTTGATCGGGACCTGATGATTTGTTTTGACCAATGTTTTTGAACTTCTGCTTTATTCTGCGACATGAAATTTTTCTTTCGGGCATTTGTTCACTATGTGTTCGGCGGTGGTAATACTGAATTGTGTGACGATGAGTTGAATACGCTTTGGAAGAAGGTGTTTAAAGAATTGGCTTTTTCTAAACTGCTGGTGACCATTTCATTTATCCTTTTTAAGTGTGTTCACTGTGACCCATTTCCCTGAAGCTCTCACATATGACAAAAACGCTTTAGGATTGCTATCTTAATATTCTCCTAACATCTTGCTCTTGTTGAGTGATAACTTTTGCTGACATGATTTACTTGGTAACGCTCTCGATTTTTTATAGTTTTGAACTAACTCATTTTTATATTCTACCGATGGACCCCGTACTGCATTTTTCATCATAGCGTGGTATACTCTGTCGCTTTAGTCATTTCCTAACCTCCGCCTTATAAAGCCTTGGCTCTGTATTATCACTTATGAGTTTACTTGGTATGTATTTATTATCTGCTCTACGGGTAAACTACAGAAATACTCTCCACGAATCCTCTGTATCTAATCCTTTGCTTTGTTCGCTAAATATATTAAACGATTCCCAGAATTCCTCTTTCATACCGTCGTAGTTTGCATTGCCACATAAGTATACCCTCCTCCTTGGTTTGTAATGTCTTTCAAGGCCTACAATAAATTTTGGATGCACTATTTTATGATCACTAAATCCTACGTCTGTAACTGTATTTAGAACTCTTTCGGGTATATTTGTTGCTAATAAGTCTAGAATGTTGTTTCCCCTGGTCAGTTCTGTTACTAGCTGTTGCAAAAAATGTGACGGGAAGGTGTTCAAAAGTGATTCGCAGAATTCCTTATCCTTACCTCCTGTTACAAAACTACACGTATTCCAGTCTATCGAAGGTAGATTGAAGTCTCCGCCCACTATTATTCCTCTATCATTGTTCCGAGAAAGTAATGAACCTATCTCTGTCTCTAGTTCCATTATAGAATTGACGTCTGAATCCAGTGGCCTGTAATATGCACCTATATATATTTTTTGCGTTATTACTTTTACTCTTAACGGAAGACTAAATACTTTCTACAATTCGCTCTGAAATAAGTTCTCTTCTACTGACGCACGGGTCCTTCACAGCTATAAATACTCCTCCTCCGTTTCTGCTTACTCTATCCTTTTTGTATACGGTAAAACACTTCGGGAATACTTCATAATCTGATATGTCCTTCGAAAGCCAGCTTTCTGTGCCTACGATTTTATCTGCATCAGTACTTTTTATTAGGTAGTGGAATTGAGCTACTTTATTTCTTAAACTACAACAACTCACTACTATCGCTGAAATTCTTTCTCCCAATCTGTTTCTCTCTAGTTGGAAATTTACAACTAAAATTTTCCTCGATAATTTTTTAGAGGACCCACTATTTGATCTACCTGTTACCTTTCATGGTTCAGCATTTTAGTCCTTTTTATGTGTTTTTCTCTGACATTCGAAAACTACTCTGCATTTTCTGTCAATTTCTTCCAAGATTGCTCCCTCGGTTGCGTGTATTTGTATAGCGTGATGAAGTGAATTAGTGTAATTAGATTTTTCACCTGGGTTTTGAAGTGCGTTTTCCCAGTTTTTTTATGGTTGTCTCGTACTTTTGTTTTCAGGTTTGGTCTTTTGAGACCTTTTAAATCTATAAAACCTATTATTGTCCACGATCGCCCCTGTCAAGGAAGAGGTACAGAAAATAACTGTCTTCTGAAATAAAGCAAAAATATTTCAAAAGACGATTGCAGCACTCACGCTATCCTTGTAGGAATAATATCCTCTTTGCCACTGAAGTTATATTAGCGCATCACGAAAGTGTGTGAAAATCTGTTTATGTTGGATGGTAAAACATGACTGCAAAATGTGAAATGGGCGTGTTAAATATTAAATCATTATGTGCATTAAAAATTTTCTTTTACCCATCCCCAAAATGATGGAATGCATAGAAGGCACGTTTACAGCCTGAGCCTTATATTAGCTATGTATAATTGTAACGGTTTTTTTAAACAAAAATTCTTCTTTAGTAAGGAATACTGTGGTTACCCATTTCCCTTAGATCAGGGTTATAGTATACGTTTCATGATTAAGTAAGCAATTTATCGAGTGTTAACATTTTTCGTTCATTCATGTAATCTTTGATTTGTACTTACTTGATCTTTTAATTTGAGGCACGTAAAGTAGCTAATGTAGCCGAACATATATATCTATGTGAGATTGACTTACCCATGAGAAAATCGAAACAAACAGTTCAAGTCCCAATGTTTGGTTAACGAAGACTTGACACCGCCACCGTGACCGGCCAATTTGTTTCTTTTCTAGGCAATAAAAGTTTATTCTTTCGCCCCATTTTTGTCTCATGAGGACATTCCTTGCCCTAATATGCTATTTCGGGTGACCCGAAGGAGCTCATCGGTTCATTTCGTCGCTCGGGAACGGAGTAGCGGCCGATCAGCTGGTTTGAAGGCCTCCCGCGGTCCGTCCGCGCGCCGATGGGCATCCAGTGGGCCGGGGGAGGCCCCCGTGAAAACCATTCGGTGACTACGAGGCGAGAAAACGTGCCTACCCCCTCCCTCGCCATCGGGGAACGGACTGGAAGAGATCCGTGATTATTTTTTATTGCCTCATGCGGGGCCGTTTCCTTGCTCATAACGCGGGAGCGAGTCCAAAAACCCGTTCTCCCTAGGTGTGCCCCACACACAATATCTTTCTTTCGGTGGGCCGCAAACACAGCCTCCCTGTCCCCCCTTCCCTCCCGGCACCTTTGCTACACAAGCCCCCGGTCACATTTGCATCCAACCATCTCTCCCACCCCCATTCCCTTCTCCCCACACTTCTTTATCGTTTCGTGGTCCACCGTCCCTCAACCCACCACCTTCCCGGCCAAATCCCCCGCATGACGTACGTGCAGGCGCATCCCTAAAAACTTTTATGAGGACTTCACCCGGGAATATGTTTTGGCTGGCTGTAAATTTTTTAGCCCAAGACCCGTACCGTCCCAATGCCCTCGCCGCTGCTTCACGTCACTTTCGCCGTACTCTGGGGGAGGAGCGCGCGGAGTTTCATTGTTTCCCGCTCATGTCGTATTCTGCTCTCGGGTTTTACGCGCTACCTGCCTTCCCGTGGATCCCATTTGAATGAGGTATTCTTCGGGACGAGCTGACTGTTTCGTGGATTGATTGGCGCGGGAAGGGGGCCGAAGTTTTTCAACTGGGGCAGAGTCTTTTGTTTACTTGTGGGCCAATTGTGACGTTTCGGTTGCCTCTTGAAGGTGCATGAATCTTATTTTGGGGTCAGCGGAAGTATTTGGAATACCGCTATATTAAATAAGTTTTGGCTTTCACGAATGATAACCGTGTGGAGAAAATTAATCTTGGTAGTATGTTGTGAAGGGGCAGAGATTATAGTATTAATACTTTGACATACTCATTGGCGTTCTAAAAGGAGAAGAAATTCTTCCGGATGACAATGACTTTTAGAAAAGAGTTTTCATATGGGACTGTTTTCGCTACTCTTCATCTGGTATTATGAGAGAGTCATAGAGAAAAAAGTATAAAGGATGGTGGGAAAATATTTTAGTTTATTCGGAATGATTCTTGCATTCTCAGACTCAGCTTAATAATTCGTGGGCAAACTCATACATTAACAATAAAAATAAATTAACATCCCTACTCTGCGGTACTGTAAGAATCAACGTGGGCGTTAATGTGGTTGACCTTATAAATCATATTTGAACGAATTTCATTCGAGTTTAACAGTAGTTTCTGATGTGCATGTTTCAATTTTACAAGCTTATGCTCTTGCTTGTGCGGAGGAATACTTATGTAACTAGTTCTTTCTACGCTTATAAGAAATGTTATTTGAGTGATGATAGAGTGGGCAACCCTTCAGTTCAATATTATGAATAACATTGGCTGTTATACATATTCCTTTATGCCCACCTGTCATTACTCTTCTTACGGCGTCCCGAATGCAAATGGGTTCTTCGTCCACGGCATATACTTAAAGACTGCCACTCTCTCCTTTATCGTTCTCGTTATATTTACGGCGCTCGGCGTGACATATCCACACGGAAATAATGACGCCATTTCCATTTCACGCTCTCCGGACCTCTTTTTACTCCGATGGCTCGCTCATTGCCATATCCTCCCGGCGGCGTCCCTTTCTTCTCCGCCACTCCCGCTTCCTCGTCCCATTGGACACTCCTTCCCAAGGATCACTATTTACCCACCTGCCCATCCACTTTTTGCTTCGCTCCTTTGGAGCCATTTGTGCCGTGTCCGCATCACCGCTTGTGATGGTAAGAAATGGTTACCCCATGAGTATTCGTACGGTTCCCTTTCGTGAAATTCAATCCACCGGAGCAGGTGTTCGTGCAAGACTTCATCTACATCTACATCTACAAGATACCCTGCAAGCCACCGCGAGGGTGTGTGGCAGGGGGTGAAGATCACCAAGCATGCACTACTAACATGAAAACTAGCAACTATATTTTCTCATGGAAGTTGATTGTTAGTATCTATAGTATTTAAGGGGTAAGACATGCATATGCAATACAGAATACTCTAAAATACTTCCCATACCTATCCCTTTCCTATGCTGCCTATTCTGTTCTCTTATAGTACGGGGGAAAAATGCCATTTTGAATCTATCGGTACGACAATCTATCTCTCTAATCTTATTTATCTGGTCCATCTAGACTTTGAAAACACTGGTTTGTAATTACTCAGCACTGTATATAACGTACTATGATGAATCAATTTATGAATAATTTTACTCCATAATGTTTACTCAACCCTAAATTTATGAAAAATATTCAAAACTCAAAATCGCTCAAATAAATACGCGTATTTGGGTGGGTAACTACATAAAAATGCAACGAAATGTGTGGAAATTTTATAGCGATGACTAGTGCTATTCATTGGTCTTGTAACCACTCCTAAGTTAATACCTGTACTTGTTCTAAAGGTTCTTTTAACAAGAACAATATTTGAATTGTCTTTTTTTGGCCTCCTACGACATTAAGTTGTATTTAGCTCCATTTTATTTACCTACTGAGTGGTGTATGGGTCTCCGGTAGGAGTGTTAGGTAAAGTACTGGCATCCTTTACCGAAGGTCCAGGTTTGAATCCCAGTTGAGGCGGATTTCTATCTGGTGTACCAATCCCTATTTGGGTTTCGGGTTGTGAGCCCTTCGTGTTCCGTACGCCGTAGAATGGGACGTTCAGCTGTGGTCTCCGTTGCGCCTTTTGCTAAGAGCAAGCAAATGCTGAACCTGGGTTTAACTCCACTCTTGCTACATTCCTTGCAGAATTCCAACCCGCATCCAATTGCTCCACTATATGAGCTGTTAGTCACTTCTCCCGTTTAATTGCCACCAGTGAGTAGAGTGCTTCATATTTACAGAGCCTCTAAGCTGCAGTGATGAGGACGCAGTCATTTTGGCTTTGGCTTTTGGTTGTTATGTTTTCCACTCCGAATTAAATGATTTCTCTACCTATTCCTCGTTTCTGAGTACTTAAAACCAATCTTAGGATTGTTGACCCATGTAGTATACTTTGAAAATGGAGCATTCTTAGCCAAGTAAAATTTGGTTTTTGATTCATGGAGACTACATTTTTATGAAATAACGTAAATGACAAATTTTATGCCCTCCTTTACTGTTTCGTTATCGTCGAATGTTGCACATGAAAGTATTTCGTGGACATAAGTTTGGCTTATATTTTCATTGGCCTCTTTCAGTCTAGCGTATCATGATAAGGGTACAATTGTTATGATATCCAGAGAGACATAGTTACTTTAATTAAATGCGCCCTGAACAGAAATCACCTTTGGTCCTAACTGGACAATACGTTTAGACTAGCATCAATGCTTTTGACTGCTCCGGGTATAGAAATATTACCCCATGTGACCCAGTAAATTAGGGCTTTACCTCACCTTAACCATTAGCATCAATGAAGCTCTTCCTGTCCATTGGTAAGGAAGCCGAAATAGTTGGATTGACTACCGCATCTTAAGATAAGGATCATGATATGCCACCTATTACCAAAAAATCATTATCTAGGGACATAAAATCATGATCATTTATGTTACTAACTAATATTTTCCTTTTCCGCACTATAAAATTTTTATGGAACAGTATGCTGTAGTGAGAATCATGGAACAAAGGGAGTCACTTCGTTGGGGTGAGCGTTCAGGAAAGGCCGATTTTCGTTATAATTTTCCCATGTTAGGTGTTTACACTTATGAACTTCCCTGAATTGAGTCTGTTGTCGGTGGAAGTGGTGCCAATGCAACCGGAAGCAGGTCGTTCAACAGCCTTCCCTCTCTCTATAGCCTTTTACCTCTCATTTGGGTCATATTCTTACTTCTCTTGTCTCTATTTCCTCGTTCCTTCCATTTGCATTAGGCCTGTACGGGACTTCGCTTTCCTGCCCCGAGAGCTACCGCTTCGTAAACGTGATGACTAATGTATAAAATTTAATGCCCAAATGATATCATAGTCAGTAGTCCGTTTACTGATTTGGCGAATGAGGTCGGGTTTTCTTAACACTGAAACCTAGTGGACATGAGATACTAAAATTCATTAGTCAGGTGGGACAGCTGTATTTTTGACGATAGGATATTCGCGAACTCTTTCAGCTCTCAGCGTACTTGTATACCTTGCGTCAATACCTTTCGCTACCTTTGTCCTAAAAAAAACCTTTATTGCAGGAAATTTATAGGCAGACGAATTAGCATTGATGCATACACAAGAATAACACAACAACAGTTGATTTGAGTTATCTGAACTCTTACATTTGATATAAATAATGACTTCAGGCATGACTTTGTGGAACCTCTCCACGATGAAAATGAGAATAAAAAATTACACTTTGTGAAGGTCCAATAATACCGTTTATTGCTACCGATAAGATTTATGCATTTTAAATCTTATCAATGGACCATTACAAAATATAATTTTTATTCCCATTTACATCCCACATACGAATATTGAGTATAAAATATGATTGACTATCTCGTAAATCTGTGCGTTAAGACTCCAAATTCTCCCCAAAAGTTGCTGTTTTTTATTTATTAAAATTTTTACACATGTAGTATCCTGTGTTTGATTTTAATTTCCTGTGCATTTCTCTGGGTAAGCATGAACAGTTTACGTCACATAGTTTATTTGCCATTATTTTTGACGGGACTTCACTCATTCATCATTCTAAAGTACCGGGCTCATGAGTATAAACATATATTTTTCATTGTAAGTGGCTGTAGAAGTTTTCTACGGCTACTAGAAGAGATACAAAAAATAAAAAAACTGCCTTTTATCCGATACAGAAAAAAATACACCTTAGGCGCCTACTTTTCTTGTAGTATTCATCAATGCATGCCAATGCAATGCTGATGTTACCCAGCGTTTTAGAGTTTCACAATTGTCTTCACTGAAGCAAATTAGTGAATTGAGAATTGGAAAGATTTTTGTTTCGTTAATGGATCATTAAGTAGGTTACTGGCATTTTGTACCCTAAACTCATCGACTCATCTAAACTGGCACTAATTAATTGATATCTTCAGTTGTAATAATTGAACTCTAATCTTCCGGGAAGTTATTCCTGTCTCAACATGCATTAGATTAATGAATTATGGGCTTTACGAGCATATCAATCTTGTGGGTGAGTCCTTTTGAATAATAAGGAAAAATTGGTGCATTTATGCGCTATAGCACCTACCCTAATTCCATCCGATTATTTTTATTGGATGAATCATTGATGTCTCACTGCGTTATAAACCGGGCTTACTAAAATGCACCGCAAGGAATAGAATTGTGATAAATTGTGATGTAATCATAATTATTATTTAATTTTGTGACTATAATAAAATCACAACGAAATGATGTTAATGAACTCTAAGAAACCTTGAAACTTGCATTGGTCATCTTATGTTTTAATGTGTATTGAGCACTTTTTTGTCCTGACAATCTTGAGGTCTCGGGTTCCAATCCCTAGTGTATCATTGAAGCTATAATTAACATTGATAAAGGGGCTTTAACATCAAAGGCTGAGAATTACTTGTAAAAAAAGGAATTTTTCCTTCTAATTTAATCGGTAACCGAAGGATAGAACTATTGCTTGTTAGCCGTAAAAATAAGAACTATTTACTTTAGCTTGGTTTAGAAATAAATATGAATTATCGCACACTCTGTGGCTATCGCCATTCAAATGCAGGCTGGAACACCTTGGTACTATTGGTTAAAATTGGTTGAGAGGACTTGTCGTTAAGCATTTTAGCAATGCAGAGGTCATTCGTGAACAAAGCTGCAATAAATTGTCCGGGAGTAATCTTTCGGTAGGCCGTAAATTTATCCCTTTTTGAACCACGGATATTTTTGGCTTCTTTTTCTTACCAAAAAGGATCCTCTAAATTAATGCCTTGGAATCGTAACCCGTGGATTTATGTGTATCCACCTTCTCCATTTACGTTAATGCTATGCATAAAAAATCATTTCATCACAAGTGAAAGTATCATTTATATAATTTTCATTCATCTCACAGAAATTCAGAAAAATTATTTTAAATTTGTTGTGCTCACCACAGAAGTATCAAAATGAAAATTATTAAAGGATGTTGAAAATTTTGTTCAATTTTTACTACTCTCTACTTTGGGATTTTTGGCGTTATTCATGCATGTATGAAGAGTTGATTAAAGCTTAATTTATAATACGTGCATTGACTCTGCAATTCTTTCCGCGATATAAACGGAGGGAAATGAAATAAGGGGAATGATTTTATTTTTCAAATAACATGGCTGCTGTGGCTAATCGTACCTCCTTATGAGTAATAAGTAATAACTACACATGTACGGATTAATCGATTGCTGATTGGTTAATGACCGTATCGTTCATTTGACCGATGAATTGTAAATTAATTTTTTAGTTTGCTCACATTTCATTCAGTTAAATATATCCCTTCCATTTTATTCATGCAATTACCTTTCTAGCCATACGTAAAATTTTGAAATATAACTCATTTGAAACGGTATTTGTATTTCACTTTTGCGTAATTTTTGCTGCCAATGGATGGTACGGTTATTTGTGTAAGTATTCGGTTCGAATTACTGTACTAATATTGTATATAAGGTTCATGGAGTCCCTATATTTTATTCAATACATGCATCCAATGAAAATTAATTGCATAAAATATTATATTTAGACAATATCAAAAAAAAACTATGTGACAAATATTTAATCGTAGTAAATCAAATGGTGTACGCATTCAAAAGCAGATTACTCAGAATTAACTGTTAAAAAAGAAAGAGGTCTGCAATGTCACTATTAAGAATGGACGTGGGCTTAGGGAAGTGTAGAAGGAGGGGTAAGTGGGTCGAGTACAAAAGTTCATTTATAATTTTATTTTTTTCTACCACACTCAAAATAACACATTTCTAATTTTTCCAGCACATTCAGCCTCCTCCCATCTTTTTTATGTGTAAAATGTGGGAACAGCATAACTGAGTTGTTGCACTGTCAATAAATGTTAGGTGAATTATGAATTGCGATATTTGTTAATGAAGAAGGATTTCAGTGGCCAAGGTATGGAGAGCCGTGTCCGTCTCTCCAATGTTTACAATTGCAGTCCTTTCAGCGGAGTTCATGAACCTCGCTTCAATCCATAGCCTTAAAGTTGTCTTCTTTTGACTCAATGCGTTTCGTTGAATGTTTGTTCCAAAAGGGGCAGAAACCGTTGAGCTCTAAAGGAAATCTTACCAACTTACCGTGGAAGGGTATTCTCCGCCAATGTTCTCCTGTATCCCACAGTATATCTTTTTCCTAGCCGGTAGTGTTTGTTTCTATATGTAGGTTGTGTCAACTACATTTTACGTTTACCCATTGCTGACTGCAGTCTGTTTATAGTGAGGAGCTCATTTACCTTGCTCGAATATGGAAATGGTACGGTCTGAGAGTTATGGAATGGGAGGATAAATGTTTAGTAAAATGTGGTGTCTTGGGTGGGCGTACATCACTTAATTTGTATAGAATTCTATTCTGAATATCATTACTTATATATAATTACCAACGTTAAACTAGGAAAACAGAAACTGGAAGAGGTGAAAGAGTTCTGTTACCTGGGAAGCAGAGTAACCAACGATGGACGAAGCAAGAAAGAAATATTTAGTAGAAGAGCCCAGGCAAAGAGGGCATTCTTTCAAAAGAAGAATCTACTTACAGCAGGAAATACAAGCATAGAAGTAAGGAAACAGTTCATCAGAACATACATCTGGAGCATTTTTCTTTACGGCAATAAATCATGGACGATGACAGCAGCGGAGAAGAAAAGGGTAGAAGCATTTGAAATGTGGTGTTACAGAAGAATGCTGAAGATTAAATGGATCGATCGAGTAAGTAACGAGGAAGTGCTAAGAAGAGTCGGAGAAAAGAGAAGTCTGCTGACAACTCTAAAAAGGAGAAGGGAAAACTTAATCGGCCATATCCTGAGACACGATGGCCTGATGAAGACTATCGTCGAGGGAAAAGTGAACGGGAAGATTGGAAAAGGCAGGCCTCGTATGAGATACATGGAACAGGTCGTGAAGAATGTAAAAGAGAAGAATTACGTCACAATGAAAAGGTTGGCCGATAGAAGAATCGAGTGGAAAGCTGCGTCAAACCAATCCTAGGATTGTTGACCAATGATGATGATGATGATATATAATTAAGTTGTCATTTCTTTCATGGAGAGATTGAGGAAATTCAACTTTCCTCCACTTTGCAATTAACTCGTTAGTTGTATCATCTTGTCTTGGGAGTTTAGCAGGCCTAAAACTCTGTCCAGTTGTCTCCAAATCCCAGTCCACACAAAGACCACGTCACCCACATATGTCTCACAACACACACGTATGAAAAATTTTACTCCACCAGTGGAATACACTTTTTGTGAGAGGGCGGTTGATGAGAACGGTTGACAGCCACGCCTTCTATCTGCTGGCAGTACTTCCCACTGAATAAGAACCCACTTTATCCTACACGCGTTTTCAGAAGGGTACACTACTCATTTATGACTAGTGCTATTGCTTTTACGAGAGCATACGTCTTCGCCGTAAGCTCTGAGGACAATTGTAAATGCATACGTCACATCAAAGGAGATCATGAGGCATTTGGAGAGTTACACTTTATCATATGTGGCATATTCGAAATAATTCATATTTCCAATTTTTTAGGTAAAATTGGAGTCATTCCTTAGCAGTTCATTTGTTGTAAGAGAGAGAAAGTGGATGGGGACGGAGATACTTGGCACAAAGCGTCTTATGAGGCGATTATGCTTGTCAAGCTTCGACAAACCGGAAAACCTAGAATACTTGCCGTTCATTGGCACAAAATTCCTTTTGCCTTAAAAATACAAATTCAACTTTTTTCTTGGGGATGTAATATCACTTAAAAATGGGATATGGATCACTTATCTGCACTGTGCAAGTTCTGGGATTCGAATAAATTCCACTATGTTGTAACTGAAGAAAAAACTCTCACACTTTCTAACGCATGCGTCCAATTCCAACGCCACTAAAGTATTGCTCTTGTCAGCTATGGTTATGACATTATGATGTGGAGAGCGGGAACGTTTTAAAGAAGACTACGGTTAACTTCCTTAACAACGCCATCATCTTTAAATTGGTGTTATTTCTACCTCTCTTTATGCTCTTCATAATACCTTCTATTCCTATAGATAATGAAAAATGAAGGTAAATTTTTATGGTCAGTTTAGGAATATTTTAACACTTCATTTAGTAATGCTTCAAAAAGTGCAGTTTTGCCTTAGATGATGCACATTTTAGTTCGCTCATGAATTTCAGGATGGTTTCCATTTTCACTGAACATTCTGGTACCAATTACATCCCTTTGATCTGTTCCTCCAACAGAAAGTTCTCCGCTGCAATGCTAGTTATCTCTCTTTCACGTGCCATAATTTTAAATTCATCACTGGGATTTAGTAGATTTTGCGAGAAGATTAGCTCTCAGAGTGCCTTCCTGATGTACTCCCCGGGTTGTGAGACCTCCTCAGAGGCTTTCTTCTTTCGTGAACACACACGTAAAGAGCAGGCTCGTGATGAAGGGGTTAATGCACTTCGGGAATATGCTCCTCTGGCTGAGCTCGGCAATGGCAATTCCCTCCTCTCCCAACCATTGCCTTTCAAGATGACGCTTTCAATGGAGCGAGTGCCTCGGTATTGAAAAAGAGACGGATGCGGAATCCCTTTTCAAGCCGCCGCGGTCACCCCGCCCTAACCCCCACGCCTCCCGCACCCCCTCACAGACACGCTCCCAATCCGTGACTAGGTACGCTGTTCTACCCCCTTCCCTCCAACATGCCCCCGAGGTCAGCTTGCTCGGCAAGCGCACTCCCGCCTCATAACGTTCCCCGGCCCCCGCCCCCCCCCCCCCCGCACCCACTCTGCTGCAGTGGTGCTTGCGGGTGCCGACGGTCTTGGGGCGTGCCGCGGGGTGAGTCTCCACCCTTCCCCCCTTCTCTCTCTGCACCGTGATTAGCCGGAGTTGGCCGTGATGAATCCACGCGGGTGAGCGGTCGACGTCGTGTGGTCTCCGCCGCCCCTTTATCTCCCCCTGCACCCCCGCAAAACACTCCCCACCCACAATTCCCTTCATCTGCTTCAGCGAACCACGCACCAATCATTCAGACGTCAGCGAGGGAGGGAGACGAGTGGGTGAGGGGTCTGGCTGCCGCTGCAGGTCATTTGACCTTCCGCGAGTCTTCTCCCGTCCCTCAGATATCAGAATGCCGCCCCTTTTCACTCCGCTCCTGGGGCCGCTGCTGCTGGATGTCGCGGCCCGTTTCTTTGTCCAATCACGGCGTGACTACTCCAACTTCTCAGCGCAGTTGACTTTCCCTGATTTAAGGTTCTCTCTTCTCGGATTCACTCCTCGGTTCGCTTGTCCGTGCTTCAATTCCCTCAAGCCGGGCGGAAACATTTAAGTGCTTGCTTGGAAGAGAAGCTCCGTGAGGTGCGCCCATGACTTTGTTCATTGAGTATCATCACCTGCCCTTTAAGTGTGCGAGGTGGCTTTATCAAAGATATGAAAGGGAAGGATCTAAGGAAATCCTCTTTCTGCAGCAAGTGAAATGAAGAAAATATTCCGTCATTTGAGCTTGGAAACAGCAAATTTGTCTTGAATCTTAAACGTGCGCGATAGTCACCGTCTTAAACATTCTTGAAAAGTAGGAAATATAAATTACTTTTATAGCTATTCAGTGGTAATTTTGCCAATTTGAAACAAAAAAGGCAAACTTTATGGGAAGTTGTTCCATTGAGCTGAATGCCTTTATGAACGTCTCATATGTTTTTAAACATCCCTCATATCTCATTTTGCTTGTAGTACTTGCTTCCACACACATCATTACTACTTTAATTTACATGTATGAGCTTAAAAAGGATTAGGTGGCAAGCAATTTTTATGAACTAAATGCATTTCAAATCATAACATTTGTTATAATCCCACACTTTGGTTTCAGTCAACAACTACTATTTCTCCGCTTAGGTCAGTGGAATAGATTATTTAAGATTACATCCGTATTTATTTATATTTTGATGATCAAACATTCCTTTCATACCATAAGTATTGTGGTTTTTCTCCAGCTATATTTACCTACATGTCCATATATTTTTGGAATTAGGGGGTGAAAATATTGAGCAAAATATTTTTGAACGCAATCATAATGAGAAAAATGTTTTTTTTTTATAATCTCTCCCCACAAAATAATTCTGACGTTAATGTCAAATATTACACGTGTACACCGTCCATGTATAAAATGAAGTTTTATAAAATTTAAAGAATTATTTCTATTTCCATACTTATGGTTTTACTTTTTTCAAGGTATGTTTGCAAAACATACATACGAGAAAAGCGTAACCTTGATTGTTGAAATCGGTTGAAAATTCTTGTCAAATAAGTACGTCTGTCAACTTAAGATCTTCTGTGAATTTCTGAGAGTGTACGAAATATTTATATTAATTTTCTACTAATAAAAATACCTAGGTCTCGATGGATATTCAATTATTCTCACAGCCTTTGTATTTCACACGATGCGAAAGCTTCTTTCACACAATGCAACTCCTTTCCTGATTTTTTCCATCAATTTTGCACCTATTCATGGTTTCTTGATCCTCCTAGGTTTCCATTGTTTTCTAGCCATTCTTCTTATTCCATCGGTATTATTTCCCACACTTCATCAATTGTTCTTCCTTCTTCACGCATCTGTCCGCCATCTTCTGATATTCCCTCCGTCTCTTCCCAATCCCCTTAGTTCACCTTCTTTATTCTCTTTCCTATTTTTATCCTTTTAAATCTCACCTCACATTTTATCACCACTAAATAATGCTGAGAAACTATGAGATACCTGGGATTCTATGTGAGTTCTAAACGTTATTCCTGATTCATTCTCCAATCGTGATGCAGTGCAGTTGGAATCTCCGAGTCTCCCGGCATTTTACAAGTGCATCTACGCTGGGGATGGCGTTAAAATGTTGTGTTTTTAAACACTACATTATTCGCACTACAGAGCTCCATTGCTTTCTCATCACGATCCTTTCTTACACTTATCTCTAATGTTTCGATTTGCTGTATTATTTTACATCCATCCTTTCCTATCCCCGGCTACAGCGTTCCAGTCTCCCATTGCTCTTGGATTATTCCTATCCTTAGCTTCCCCAATTATTTATTCCAGCTGATCATATATAATCTCCTTGTTAATGTCCCAAAGTCAGCATGTAAACCTGAGCGACAACTAGGTTCGTCATCACCGCAATGATTTCGATTACAAATATTCTATCACACACCTGCTCCACTTTCACTAACTTTTCTGTAATGTGGCCTTCAGTACTAATGCTACTCGCCGCTGACTTTTCCCCTCCTTTGCATGTTAATCTGTAGGTTTCACTCCAGAAGCCCTGTGATTCTTTTATTTTACTTCGATATTTCTATAAAATTAGATAAAATAAGTATAATATTATATAAAC
Source organism: Platycnemis pennipes (assembly GCA_933228895.1). Classification (NCBI taxonomy): domain Eukaryota; kingdom Metazoa; phylum Arthropoda; class Insecta; order Odonata; family Platycnemididae; genus Platycnemis; species Platycnemis pennipes. The sequence continues at coordinate 64,368,997 of OW121846.1, read as the reverse complement.
TATTTAAAATTGATATTTCCCCTCATCATTTAATGCTTGATAATATGTATCTAGTTTTCTTGCCCTTAACACCATTCTAAGGCTCCATGTTTCTATTCTTAACGTTGTTGCTCCCTGTCTGGTTTCTTCTTCGCTACTATCATGGCTGTAGTCTTTTTTCCCGTGGAAGGATTTCCTGAGATGATGACCGCAGTGTTTCTGCTTCTCCTTCTTCCGGGCTCGGCATCCACCCCATTCCTTTGGCATTGTATTCCATACTGGCCAGGATTAAAACCTCTATTTCTCAAGCCCATTGTGCTCATAGGAAAATTAAATTGAGGAGGCTGCCCTTTGCCTACGTCAATAGTGTGTTTCATGACACCATCACCTAAAAGAAACAAATTGAAGGTTCGCGAACTAGCCGCGAGAACCTTAACGGCGTTATCCGATGAACTTAGCGGTTAGCGGAGAACTCGGTAGCTTACCTGGTTAAAGCACCTGGCCGGAAATCATGGGATCCGGGTTTGAATCCCGGTCAAGGAGAACGATTTTTTTCTCTGTGGAATTTCTGCTCCCACCTTAAAGGTCGTCATATTAGGATCAGTTGCCTTCCCACTCTCCCCTTACTGAGGATCAGTCTACCCAAGTAAGCTACGTGGACTACCTTTTATCAGGCCTCTACCCTTCTATCCATTTCTCATGGATAACCCTACCAGGAGCAACATACATTGCTCCCGCCAGTTCAGCTCAAGGAATACGGTAATGAAAGATCGCATATCCTAACGTGACAAGGCGTAGTCCATGAGGAGGCGTTATTTGAAAGATATGGTGTTACATTAGGCACAATATGAGTATATTAAAGAATTTTAGGCAAGAAACCATTGAGCTCTGAAGGCGATCTTACCAACTTACCGAGGAAGGGTGTTCTCCGCCACTTGGGGCCAATGTTCTTCTGTATCCCACAGTAGATATTCTTCCTAGCCAAGAGTGTTTGTTTCTATATGTAGGTTGTGTCAACTGCATTTTCCGTTTACCCAATGCTGACTGCTGTCTGTTTGTAGTGCGGAGCTCATTTATCTTGCTCGAATATGACTTGGAAATGGTGCAGTCTGAGAGTTACGGAATGGAAGGCTACATTTAAAGTGAAATGTGGTGTCTTGGGTGGACGTACATCACTTAATTCGCATAGTATTCTATCCTAAATACCACTGCATATGTCTAATTTAAATGCCATTGAATTAAATGGAGAGATTGAGGAAATTCAACTTTCCTTCATTTTGCAATTAACTCGTAAATTGGATTTTCTAGTCTTTGGATTTCTTTTCTTGGGAGGAATGCCGTTATATTAGGTAAAATATAGGTATATTGAGCATGTTTATCAATTACTATCTGATGTATCGTTGGATATTTTAACGATGCATCAGAACTATGCAATTGATTGATGCAGGGAAATCGGACTTAATTTATTCGTGACTTTAGTGTTATTTTTGTTTTGGAAATAAGGTATCGTATCATAATATTTAACCATTTTAGAGTTAAAGCTATTGAAAATGTGAGAACTTAAAAAGGTGATTTATTCCGCGAATTCTATTTACATTTCTACTTTCAACAGAACGTGCTTACTTTGTGGTAGGTTGGAGGGTTTATAAAGTGTATGCATACTATTACTTCGGCTTCACAGATTTTAACTGAATTCAATGCATACTTTCAGAAGACTTGGATAAAAACGGAAGCGTTTGAAATCATTGAATGAATGAATGGTGGAGTGGGTGGAAATTTCAATCGTGGAAATAGGGGGAAAATTGAATAAGGCTTCTAGGAGCGCCGGAGAAAGGCTTAGGAGCTCCGTTGATGAGGGATGTAGAATAGAGGGATGTAGATCAATTTATTTGTACTATTTATTAACTGCCATAAATAATTAAACATTTCAATACACTGATTTTGTTCAATTCTGCAAGTCAGAGAAAAAAACCGCTAGAAATCCGAATTCGCTAAAAAAGATATATTCTTAATTATCATGAACTGCGGCACCTTAAGTTTTATATGAGACAAATAAATTAATTCTCGTCTTCATAGTCATTTTATACTAAATACTATAAAATCTTGTTACGCAAAGTAAAAAAGAATGTACCGACTTTTTTTTTACATTTCGTCAAAGTAAATGCAAATATTATAAACTAATTAGTTGTTGTAATAGAATATACTTAAGGAAGAAGCAGACATTGTTTCTCCCCCTGCTCTACACTTCCTACTAGATAGAGACGTCATTAGTTCATATTAAATGTCTTATAATGTTTAGGTTCGGTGGGCAGCGAATACTTGTAATGCATGCTGTACTTTATATTGACAAGGTGGTTACGCAAGGATTCCGTCCTTCCAAATTGCTCTCTATCAAATATTTTCTTTTTCTTTTTCTCTATCTGTTTACCCGTTAGATTCATCGGTAAAATATATACTGTTTAATAGTTAACCCATTTTAATTAAATGCTGAATAACCATTAGAAATATAATTAGTTTTTTGAAATTCTCCTATCCATTCTCCTATCGTTGGATATTTTAACGATGCATAGGAACTATGCAACTGATTTTGCAGTGAAATCGGACTTAATCCATTCCATTCTCTCCTATCCATTCCTGTGAGCATATTCTTTCGTTGTACCTCCAGTCTACCATCTTGTCTTGGGATTTCTACATTAGCGATGGGGCCTATAAACTTTAATTTTCCCGTCCACACAGACATGAGTTTTCCTCGGAGGAAGCAACAAATTCTGAACTTTTCAGGTGATTTGCAATCAAAACGGGAAAATGTTTTATCCCCAAATTCGCAGCAATGATACTTTATCCCCCATTTCTATCATTTTTTCATTGATTACATAATTTCCCATGCGCAATGAATTCATTTTCACTATTTAGAACCATAATTTTGTATTAATGTGTTGATTATTGGGGAAGAAAATGTCCGTTTTCGGTAAACCAAAGAATGGTATCAAAACTATTTAACCCTTTAAATAGTTCCTTTCAAAATATATTAAAGTGGAAATTATAACCCGGATGGCAATATAAGTTAAAATAGGTGCTGGATTATTTTGATGAAATGTGGGAAAAAATTACGGTGAAGTAAATAAAATTTTAGTCTGAGAAATTTTGCATGGAATGAAGTGTATGAAAACATCACCTTGAAACAAAGGCAACAAATAGAATTTCCCTGATTCTGGGGTGTTATCTGTAATCTAATGTTGAATTACGCCTTTGCTGCCCTCAACACCCGTCGTGTCCCATTACGGGCAATTCATTTTTTTTCCTCTGACCACCGAGTATCAGCTTATCATCAAACATGCGACATAAAATATCCTATTGATGGGGGAGTCAACGAAGGAAATGTGATTCATTTCAGCGTAGTTGCCCTTTGACCTTTGTAATTTTAGCAAGTTATCCCACCACCCTTTGCAAAATCAAGTTTCGAATGGCATTTCATTTGCGCTGTTGCCTCACACTAACAGTTTCCGCGTTTCCCTTCTAATACCCCCCGACCCCCAACGAGTTCGCCCCTAACCATCAACCCCTGAGAACTCGCTCGCTCCCCCGGCGTTAACACAATCCCCACCACCCGTGCACCCATATCCGCTGTTTGCACCACTCAGCTGCCATTTTCACCGCCAATCTTTCGGTCTTTCGTTTGAATTTGGAATACTGCGCGGTCCTAGCAGGTAACTCGGTCGAGTTTGTCCAGTGACTCCCAAGTCTCCGAGTGACGGGTATTTTCGTCGTATTTACAGCACATGGGAGGGATGAAACTTCACTGCTTACCTCCAGATGTAATTACCAAGCTCATGCCTACACGAGGTGCTACAAGGATATGGGTCAAAATGTCGTGCGAATAAACTGAATTGGCTTTTTGCGAAGGCTAGAGCTGCGGGAGCATCCGTTTCCCGAGTAAGTTTGTACAATATTTTCCATATTTGATTATAATATCTGGAGAATCCTATAATAAAATAAAGCATTGTCAGTAACTTAAGAGTCAAAAGACATGCAGACAAAATAATACAGCGCACGACCGCCTGCAAAAACATATTGTACGTGATAACATTCATTATATTAAATTTCTGCTGAAGGCTTTCGCAGCCATATGATTGTAGGCTTGGAGTTTCCCTTTAAAAAAATTCTATTTCCCTAGCCTTGTACTTGAAGCCATTGAAATAGAAAAAACACCGTTAAACCTCAATAGGGATGATGGACATAGGCTGCACAACAATTGGAAACGGCTGTTTTTGAAACGGGAGTCTCATGCCAATGGGAGGGCGCCAGCTCTGACCCCTCAATTGTGATTGGCTGCGATGACATAAGGCCTCCTTGAAGACACTATAAATACCCCGGCCGATCTCATTCAACAGCACGGATCATAGATCTGATGATGTATCCTGCAATGGATACAAAACGTTATCTTCCGAATATTGGAATAACGCAGCAGAGAAAACCGGAAACTCCAAACCTACATTCATCATGTTACTTTACTAACGAATGCCAAGATATTTAGCTTGTAATCACATTTTTTTTACCATATACTCATATAGTGATCTTCAATTAAAGATAAATGTCCCCTTTGTGAAAGGAATGTCGCAAGCACCTATTTCATATTATCCACCCATTTGCGTGTTGAAATCATAATAAATATCATTTTACACGAAATCAAGTATGGAATGTTGATCACCCACAGAAACGGCAAAGCAGCAACTTGCGGCCAGGACGGTAACGCGCTGGGCTAGTAACACAAAGATCGCCCGTTTGAATCTCACCCAGGGCATGAACTTTGTGTTTGTCATGGGCTTAAGATCTAAGGTTAGAATGACGGCATAATGTCAAACGTCGGAGATCCTATAGCCAAACGCTACTACTCCAGTAGTAAAGTAATGAGGTTGTTTAAAATTAACAAAGGCTGGAGTCAATATCACGTTTGGCGCACGCAAATAAGGTGGAATAGTCCACCTGTCTTGGAAATATCATGACAGAGAAAAGAGGTTTGTAGCTGGGATATTAGGCAAAGGATTCCATAGACCAAGGAAGCATTCGTGAGACAGTAAGGGAAGGAAAGTATTGCAGGGGTGCCTTGGTATATGTAAAACAAAAGTAGTAATCCAATCTACAACGGAGGAAGGCTTTGTACGGTTCATAAACCTAATCATTTTAAGAGGAAGCCAACGGAAATTTGAGAGCCTCCATAATCTATTGTTGAAAAAAGAGATGGAGAAAGCAAGCTGGGTGAATAGGAAGTCAAGTGAGGATGTGTGGGTGAGCATAGAAAGTTAGTTGGAGGAATTAGATGAGGAAAAAAAGTGTTTGGAGCATTGTGAGATGTAGCGAAATGTAGGCGACGGTTATGGAGGGTGTATGAAGAGCGCATTATGGGGGAATGTTAGGTGAGCGCGTGAGAGATCGGAAAGGAATAATTGATTACTTTTATATTTCCTAAATAGCATGAAAATAGGCAGTAGGTATTAAAATTTGAGGAAAGAAATCTAAGGAAATCACGTGTGATTTGGGAGGGTACTTGGGTGGAGGATAGCAGGCAGGGAATATCCACAAATGTTTTGATCGAAAGCTAGGGATAATGTGATACTCAGATGTGGTTATTTGTGTGCTCAGTTTTGGGTTTTAGGGACCTCTTCGGCCAAAGCTATATTTCACCATCAAATATAAGATATTTACACTATGACGAACACAAAAACCATCCTCTTGGGGAGGTACGAGCCTGGGACCATGTGGTTGCCAGACCAGTGCCTTATCATCCTGCCTACCGTGGCTGGTTCAGAAAACTATCAATTATCAGCAGTATTTGAGTGATTTCTTACTACATGTTATAATGATGATAATAATAAAATGTCTTATGCTCTACTGTTTCACTTCTTAATGTGTTTGGCGTGGTAACTACTGTTAAGGCAACCGGTTACCATTTTCAGTTCACAATCTCAAGTTACATGGCCAAACTCCTAGGAAAACACAGGGCCTCGATCATGGATCTTCGTAAGGTGTGCGCTAGCGTTATCGTTATTTATTGATTTAACTTATGTCAGAGAGAACGTGATCTCCATGCTTCATTTTTAGCGCAGCACTTCAGATTGCTTATCACAATTGGACCGAATTTTATAAACGGTATTGTTTACCCTGCGCTACTTTAGGGGTAAGCGTTATTGATACAGATTGCGATAACGCGAAAGATGCATCTGTGATTCCACACCAGGCTATAGTAACGGGCGTAATTTGTTTTATTTCAGATCTTGGTGAGAAACCATTGTTTCTCATGGGGACCTGGAGGATAGGGTATAGATAGTATCCACCCTGGACGATCGTGAATTTCACGCGCCGTAGTCAGGCTAGAAAGCCTCATCTATCAAAACCATCAACAGAATGATGAAAGGCTTAAATTTTTTAGATTATTTGATTTCCTTTATCCATTTTCATTGCGTGCCGGAATTTACCTTCAGAACGAATTTCTTATAATGCTTTGTTCTTGCACAGCGGCATCGTGGCATTGAAGGTGAGGCGCGGCGGTTTAATCTTCTCCACCAAATGTCCAATATTTGCTTGCGAGGCAATATAAGTTCCCGCCCAAATTTGTTCGGAAAGGTTCGTGGGACTTATTGCTGTTTTGTTTGTGGCTGGAAGAGGTAACATGAGCACCTAATCCCCATCCATTCTTCCGCTAAGGCATTTTCTCGTCAGGTCTTGCGCTTCTTCGTTGCAAAATACTCAACCTATTCATGGACTTCTCAACTTTTTCACCTCGTATTTTCTTCTCCGTAACATATTTTCATCCCTATATGCTTCGTAATTGGAGCATGGAACTGTTTTGAAATTCTCACTGAAAATTACTTAGTGGGCGCGGAACTAATTGGGGCAAGAACGGTAAGAAACCAAAGTTGTAGTCGAAAGATTTCCATTTGTAGGATTTTACCAAGGCTAAAGTTTGCTTAATGTATTCGTAATATGATTACCATAGTTTCCTTGGCTTAATTTTGGTCATGGTAATTATTTTCCCCAGGTGGATAAATATGCCTAAAGATACTGTAAGCACATTCTAACTTTGACTGCTCCATAAAACTTTTTCTTGCTAGGAAAGTAGTGTTTGGAATTCCTTCTTTTATTCCTACTCCTTAAGAGCTGAATAAATCATAACCTCTGAATAAATCATAATAAATCATAACCTCGCAAACAATAACCTCTCCTGAATACAAAGAAGTACTTAAAGTAATTTTATTTTAACGTAAATGTAATTTGTGCAATTACCTCTGGGACACTACCAAAAAAGCCCAGCTCTTGTATCAGGCATAATGCAAAATTCCATGATAATGTGTATATCCATGTATTACACCCTGCAAGCCACACACCCCCGCGGTGGCTTGCAAGGTATCATGTAGATGTAGATGTCGGAGAGAAAGAAAATTATCCTCTTTGTAATTAAGCTTTGTTTGTTTATAATAATTAAATTTTAATTAATGCATTGGTATGTATTTGCCAAGCATATCCAGGAGGCAAAAGCGCAAACATTGTTCGTGCCTTTAGAAAGAGAATGTGGTGTGTTGAATGAAATTTTTCTTTTGCCGACACTTAAATGTACGTCCAAAGTTAGGGTGTCACATGTATAAAATTCATCTCCGGTACATAAAAACTACAGACAGCCCATTAAATAAATGGGTGAGTTTGTTTTAAAAATAATCCGATTACTATTCATCGGCAGGATTTTTAATTCGTTGCCATTCTTTGATTTTCTTATTTTCGGTCTAATCCCAAGCTTTAAATTGCAAGTTACCCATGCTAAATTTCATACAACAAAAATAGGAAAACTTTTTCTTGTAGTCCATCGTTGGATTTTTCGTTTCGTGTTGGATTCTAATAATTAGTATCGATGAATAAATGTTTAAATTATGCATGATAGCACACGTTTCTTATATAATATCTCCATTGTATCCACCGTGCGTTTACTTTGGCCAATTAGAAGGTTATATTTGATCATTTCTGTCCACTCCTTTCACCGCCCCTTGTAAAATATTAATATTCCCAAAGTTAGTTAACAATATGGCTCAAAAATGTCCTTGGCAGAGTTTAGAAATAGTGATAGGACCAGGAAGAAATTTTTGAGAGACTACTTGCTGGATATATTGCACCGTAGACTTAATTGGCATGTAGGGCTATATTTAGAATATGAACTACAGTATCGTCTCTACTACTTACGTCATGATGTCTCTACTTCCAGTTCTAGTTCCAGTCTACTTCTCTACTTCCAGTTAAATTGATGTACAGAATATACCTGCAATGGTGGTATTACTTCTTAGTGTAACGCTGAAAACTGAGTTGAGATTCTGAATATGGACAAGAATCTCAACTACAATCTCACTTCTACTGAAAATCTCTATAGCGAGTTCGAACGTGCATTCAGGTTCTCTTACATGTGGTTTGAAGCTGTATGCAACGTGAAATATCAACTTTGCAGGTTGAATCCGCACACCAATTTCACTCGTTGCAGGGATTTTTAGGTCCTAAAATCCCGGCTTCGAGTCAAATTGGTGCATATATTCTACCCTTAAAGGTGGTATCACTTCTCAGCGTACGCTAAGAACTGAGTTAAGATTCTGAATGTGGCCCATAATCTCAACTAAAGTCTCACTTCTGCTGCTTATGTCATAATATCTCTATGACGAGTACAGAAGGGTGTACATATTCTCCTCTCTGTAGACCGAAGAGCCAAACAGCGTCGTAATACCAACTTATCGGGGTGCATGTGCACACTAATTTGACTCAAATTAGAGACTTTTGGGCGTAAGCAGTAGAAATGAGACTGAAGTGGAGATTCTGAATATGGCCAGTCTTGACATTTAGAGTGGTGCCCAATTTACTGGAGGTATTTGGTGTGCATTGAACCTGAAGCCTCCGCCTCTGAAATCCCTCAAAGGGGTATCTCGTAAATCTTGGCCATGCATAGTCCTGGATCGTCAAAGCCGGAGGCTGGAGTGGTGAACCCTCCTTGATCTATTCGTTCAGGCCTGTAACGACCGCGAAACCGCAAACATCGCAGGCGTCAGTCCTTGCGACAAGGTGCTATTTTTACTCCTGGTGTGCTCACTCACGATTTTCTTTGGTAATGTGCGAGTCCTCTCTCTCCCTCTTCCTTTCCCCACATCACACCCTCCACCTCTCAAAAAAAACCTTGATCCGCCACTTCCCTTCATCCTCTTGCACCGATGCCTCCTTCGCCTCTTTTGTTCCACATCTCCCCGGTAACGTGATCGCGTCCCATTACGGCCCAGCCCTGAGAGGAGTGGCCGCAGAAGAACCCTCACCTGTAACCTCTTCGACGGCCTCAGCCGCCAATCTGCCTCCACCGCTCCCTCCTCCACCTCCGCACAGGGGATGAAAGGGCCCGGGCTCCGTTCCGCCCCGCGCCGCCTGGCTATTTCCTCTCGTCCCCCCCCCCCTCCCAACCCCACAAACTCACATTATTCGCCCCAAAATCCCCTCTCGCTTCCTTTCTCCTCCCGGGCGCGGCCCTGAGTGGCAAGGGCCACCTCCATTGTGAGAGTGGAGGGGCTTATTTGCCGGAGAAACCCAAACCGGGTCCTTCCCACGCCCCTTTTCGACGCTATCAACCCACCAGGAGGGCAGCCCCCGGTGACCCGCGCTCAAAATACCCTTCTCCCGCCCCCCCAAACGAATGGATGAACTCGGGGAAACAAATCTCACGAAAGATGTGTGTTTTTTTCCATTCGGCGAAGTTTTCAATACCTGTTCTTTCTCCTACGGTCGCGCGCGTCAACCCCTACCGGAGGGAGAGTTCTTCACGTTGCTCTTTGCCCTCTAGTTCCACTGCCATCGCGACGCTCGGCGTGCGGAGCGACCCAGACCGTTATCTCTGGTCCTTTTCGGGGAAGGACCAAGAAGCGGTTGCCCATGGGAGTGAGTCTGAAGACGCAGTCTGCCTTTATCCGGTGAAGAAAGGCCGAAGCTGTCGGGATAATAAGACGAAACGGGATGCTTGCTCGCAGGAGTCAGGTTTGACGAGCCCCAAGCTTAAGTTTAGCCCGCATCGTTAGTAGTTTTCGAGAAGAGCTCCGGCTCCGGCACGGCGACGAAAGTACCGACAGCGCAAAGGTTGAACTTCCAATGTTCCACCTCATGATTAGCCTTGGAGCGTATTATTCCCAAAGGTTACTCACTTCTCTCGTCATGCGATACCGTTTAAGCATTCGGTTTTTCCCATAAATATTTTCGGAAAGCTTTCGTCAACACTAGAGTTTTAATAATTCGAAATCAAAGTCGCTACGTAATACAGAATTAAAGTACTTTAATCAAAAGTGTAATAATATCTTTTCTTTGATGGAGTACACGAGCACCTTATGCTGAGATGGGTTGTCACGCTACAAACGTCTGGGTCAAATGAGCTTATTAGAATCATACAGATGGATTCGTGGAGCATTCTTCTGATGCACCTAGCCTATTCATAAAATCATTTCGTAACAAGTATTTTGATGAACAGTGCGTTGCTACATATTAGTTTATTCCTTTATTATTTGAGGGTTATTAATCTCAATATTTCCTAGAATTCTCTTAGCAATGAGCAGCTTTTCTCTGATCCACCATATGCCACAGCCCAAACACACAGATCATGAGATGTAGAAACATGTTTGTATGCAAACGGTACAACAACATAAAGGACATAAATTTTGATGTTTAAAATTCACCTCTGACCCGAGAATTACTGAAATTAATGCATCTTGTCACATTTTTGCACGCCTCATGAATCTAGCTATGTTTAGCTACACTGATCATTTCCATATGACTGTAGGTGGTCGATCTTTTTCTGGGAGTTACTTATAGACACTTTCAGGAAAGCTGCCTTCCACTGATGTGGAAGGCAGCTTACTTGAATCCTTGTACATCTTCCACTGGATCACCTTAATGGAGTGGGTTGTGTATTATTCTTTTGGATCAGTGCTTCATTGGTTCAGTAAATAGACTATTTATTAAATTTCTACGTCATTAGGAAATATTTAACTATATATAGGCTTAAAAATGCCGTTGGAACAGTTAAGTAAAGGTCTCAGATTTTATTCCTTTACATCCGTCAAACACGGCACGTGACTTGCGTCTCCACCCAGGTGTCTTATGCTTAGCACCTGTATTTTCTTGGCATGTTCCGGAGCTAACAATTCTGTTAAATAGATAAGATAGTACACATTCACATAGTGCAATGTAGGCTTTCAGCTCGAACAAAATCGGAGGCAGGTGCGTGCGGCGATGTTGAGGGTTACTGTTTTATTGCCCCGATTTACAAACTGCAGAGCTATTCAGTGATGGCGAAATTTTCCGCTTTTATCAGTGCTGTTTATTCATTCGGCTTTTTTTTTTAATTACTGTCGTTCGATGCAAAATCCCTCTTTCATCTTCAAACATTTAATACACTACCGGAAGTTTCATTCTCCCTGCAATGTCAAAATCTTTTACCTTTATTTATGGACGCGAGTTTCATTCTTGTTCACATACTTTTACCCCCCTTTTCTCTTCGAACATATGCGCAAAGAGGGCCTTCCTCGGTAACTTGAAAAATAACGCAGTGAAATGTAGTACACGAATTCAAACTATTGATACCTAAGCGCGCGATTCCTAGATTCCCTTTGAATCTGATACATGAGACGGCAAGGCCTCGTACCGTAACCTATGTCAAAGTGTTGATTATGTGTCACTAACTATGTTTAAACTTGGAATATATCGCGTAATGTTTTTACTTATTTTGCCTCCAAATTTCACTGAAAATGGGCGGGATACTTTGTTGTGAAATGATCCAGTGGCTGAGATCTTTCATGGAATCTTCCATGTTTGAGGCAGAATTCGAAACAAAAACGTGTGGGTAGCTTGACCAGTGCATAACAGATTTGTTTATCACGGCTAGCATAAAAATTCAGGCTTATGCACCGTGGCGGAAATTTCGCATAGAGATCCAAAACAAATCCTTGTCAGATTACGTTTGAGTAAAGGAGAAGAGAAAAAATAACGATGCAATTCCACAAAACTTTAGTTTGTGGAATTAAGTTGTGTGGAATTAATTGTGGAAATATTAGTTTTGTGGAATGGTATCGTTATTTTTTCTCTTCTCCATTGTGGAAAAATTCCACAAAGCTACCCCGGAAACAGTTTCTTTTACATTTGAGTAATTGAAGGGGGAATCTTAAGTGATAATACTTGGTGATTTAGGCATTCAGGACCTTCGTCAGTGTCAGCACTGCTTAGGCTCATTAATCTCTTTGCTAAACAATAGGTGTCTGCAGTGAAACCCTTTGAAAAGCATTAAATTAATTCTCTTACAGCGTATCACTATTGATGCTGCTCCGATTTGTGTTTTTAAGTATCAATGTAATTTCATCGTTGTCTGAAGTGTTGTCCATAAGAGTTCCGTTTTGAAATTCACACTGCTCAGTATGATGGGACTTACACCGGTCTGGAAGGGCAAGTAGTAATGCCGTAACTAGTTCACTAAGCGTCGCGGGTATTCATTTCCATTTGATAACGGATTTCTTGTTTGTATTAGAATCGAATTTAGGTTGAATGGTGTGAAAATAAATTTTTATTCTTGGTTTGATAATTATTGTTTAATTCCAAAAATTATAGGATATAACATGCTAATTAAATCAAGGTCAGCAGTACACGGCATATTTATTTAATGGTAGTATAGCTATATTTTAATGGTATTATGCGTCAAGTTTTATTAGTCTTCATATCTGATCTATAATTTTTCTAAATAGTAGGCACTCTTCTTTCAATGATCTATTTATCTACAATGCCTTTGTGTTAACATTATAATTTTCTTTTCCGTTATCGCTATCAGTTTTCTTCATGCAACTGGCTCTTAAGAAGACATCTCATGCATGGTGTTCCGGTATTTATAGAATTTATTATTTGAAATGAACAGTTGTTTTTGTTCGCTACCTTTTGAGGTTTTATAAGGAAAGTACTGTGGTCGCCTAGGACTGCCAAGCCAAAATGTTTCAAATCCTACCAAGGGGATGGGTATTGTGTTTGATTAAGTTCAGCTTAGATGGTGCAATAAAACCTAAGCAGAAAGCCACCTAAAATAAAGTTTAAAAAAATAGCTTTCATTTTCAAATAAAATAATTTATCATCTCCTATTCACTTAATGCCCTTTTGTGGGATGATAATATCCTTCAATAGAAAAATGTGCAGTGAAAAATATTGTGATGAGAACGGAAGAAACGAAGTGAAATCCTAAAATGAAAAATCCTAAAGAAATATCCTTATCAAATAGTCGCTAACATTCAGGCTAGTCTTGGAATAATATACTTTCTGCAGTGTTGGCAAACGTTTTCTCTATAAAAAGTCGCAAATCCCCTTTTAAAAAGTAGGTATATTTTTGAATACGATGAAAACCTTGTTCAAGGGTTTCTAAATTAATTGTGTGAATAGAACGAAAGAGAATTTTGGTACGCATTTCAACATGCTCATATGTCATTAGAATTACCTGTGCCTTTACTTTGTGGAATGTTTCCATAGTTCAGAATAAGAAAAAACGAACCACCTTGTAGGTGTGTGGTATGGGGTGAAGGTCATCAAACATGCACAATTCATAAGCAACTAAGAGCTACCCTGCAATACTAGCCATGCCACTACGAGCTGTCATTATAGACTGCAATATTCCACCAATTCCTTTGCTATGATGCCTATTATTCTCTCTAGGCAGTCCATTGGGAAATACGAAGCACCAGAGTTCCCTTCTGGGCATATTAGATGACTAAGATAAATTCATGTGTTTGCTAATTCGCTTTTCTTACAAAAAATTTGAAATGCCACGTTGGAAGTTTAGTTAATCAAATATGATTCATAATTTTACTAATAAAATTATTCTATCCTTCGAAGAGTATATGTGATTATGATTTATTCTGTTTACTGTCTTTCTCGAATATGAGGTGGTGTCCGCGTGCATTGGTATGACAGATATCGTAGTCACTTCACCGTCTTTGGATACTGGCGTCATTCTCTGTTCAGCGCAGAAGACTCTCAATCACGTCATGTTCTCTAATGTAGGGTTCAGTCAAACACAAATCATGTATCTTATTTGAGGAGAAAGGGATATATTTACCACAAGGAAACAGGTTTGAGACGTAAGTTTTCGTATATTAAGCCAACATTTGCGTATTTTTAGCTAAACATTTTTATTCATATTGTATGATATTTGCGCAAAGTGGCCATGGAATACCGACGAGCCTAATATAATCATCTGATTTCTAAATGTTTACGGTGATACCAATAATAAGGGCTCGTGATACCTGCACGCGAATATGGCTTTAGAAATGGTTTGAATGGTCATGAAGTAGCAGCCTTTTCCATAAAAATTATAAATTACTAGTATATCAATCGCAATAGGATTCTTCGAACGATAAGTGCTCAATAATTGATTACTCTACATTTACAGCTATTGATGCTTCTAGTCTCCATCGATTATCGAATAGAAATAAGGATGTAGCCTCCAGTGCTATTAAACACTAAATTGCATCAGGAGTTAGTTTTATTGTTGATTTCTTTTGCAAAATGACTTTTTTCTCCCCATATTCTATAAGGGAAATCGAAGTACTTATGCCGCGTAGTTAAGTTTAAAAATCTCTTTCGCAGTAGTTAATTCGCAGTAGACCCGAGGGTCTGATTTCTGCATATTTCCATCCAATTCAGGGCGCGGCACTTGTTCTGATGTACAGGACCATTCCTCTTCAGTTCATCCATTAGGGATGGTTTTTGCTCATGGAAAGTTCACTCCCCACTCGGAGTTGGCGCTCCAATTAACTGATCCGTCAGTCCCTTGCCTTTTAACGATGCTGGATCGGCGATCTATATTTTTCCTTCCATTTTAGTCCGGAGGGAATTTTCCATCTCGATCCACCTAAAGGTTTACCAAGAAGATTAAGTCTTTCCTTTTAATTTATTTCGTTGTATGCGACGTCTTTTTAAGCCAATGAATCGCTCTTACAAGTACTTTCCGGCTTATTTTTACAATGTGGCTAGTAATAATTCCCCGCAGATGAAACTCCTCTTCAAGGTTAAACATCATTGAGGTTGTCCCAATTTACTTGAATTAAACTCATCGTTCTTTCTTGCGTACCAAAGTTAACTAGGAGATCCTAGGTTCCTTGTTTCTTTTATTCATACTGTGCGTAGATATAAAGTAATTCATTTTGTTGTAATCAAGCACGAGTCTTGAATGCTTTACGTTTAAACTTTGGCAAAGATTTCGGAACATTAACTTTTCCGTGACAAATATAGAGGAAAATATACGTTCTTTTGAATTCATGATCATGTATGAGAATGTAGATACCCCAGACATTTCAATTCATTCTCTTGAAATCAAATAATTTTGATCTAATATTTCGCTTGATTTTTTGAGATATGTTCACCCGGGTCAGAGATAGTTAGGGATCTGTTTCAAATCATTCCGATTCATTTCAAAGTTTATTTAAATTCCTTGGGTATTGCGCCTTATAGCAGATTTCTGCATTATAGTGAAATGTGGATTCCTTACTTTCCCAAACCAATGACATCTGCTCAATTGACAAAAGCTCTCAACGCCTTGGGTCGTCATATTTGAGAGAAGCAATATTTGTAGAAATTTGCTGCATCTCCGGATTTATCACGCTCAATGCTATAAAATACTGTGGTATTAAGGAAATTTCACTGTCGTAGCATGTAATAAATCTGATATCCGTTGTGAATAGAATTGAAATTGAGTTCCGTTAGCGATGCATGTAACACCAGGTGTTCTGTATGATAGACTTTGCATATTGGTAATGAAGTGGCAAGTAACCAATTTAATATAAATTTAATCTAATAAAAGGGGCTTTTACTCCTGCTTCAGTTTAATTAATGAAATTTAACAAAAGGGATATCACTCTTGCTTCAATTATTAATTTAATATCTGATGAAATCTTAGAGTTGCTCTTCATTAAAATCATAATTATCCTTTGGAAAATATCGTCTAAATTATCTATCTATCTACGCTATGGAACTTTTGAAACTGATTTTCCATAAAATCTCTTATGACTTTCATATTTTATCTCTTACCCTTTTTGATGTCTAACTTATTTCTTCTTACCCCTTTTTATTTCTATTTTTTCTGACTTTTTACCACCGGATGATTTCTAATTTTTCATAACTTCTTACCTCTTTTGACTTCTAACTTATTTCTATCTTATCGTATCTAAAAGGTTTAATAATAAAAAAATTAATGATATTTTTCATGGCTTATCAGCACTACTTTTCGCATTTTTTCTCTCTATGCTCTTACATTAAATCCGACGGGAAAGATATTTCACTTCTACTACCGTAGGTATTTCGTAGTGCCATACATTTTTGCGATGAAATGAGTCTTCGTTAGGTCACGGAAAGTTTGCTAAACCAGAGCAATAGCAGGAGTTCTCTCAGAAATATTTTATGCTGTAATTATCTTTCAAGCAAAGAATTCAACCATGATTCAGCTTATCACCATTTGTAGATAAATTAAGGGATGGAACACCTTCGCGGAAGTTTTCATCAAACGCATATCAAATCGCTTCCGGGTGTTCAACTGCCTCAATGACTCATTCAAGCAACGTGATGTGTGGTCATTCCGGGAAACCGACAAACTAAGCATTCAGCTAATGGAAGACGAGCTCGCTCTGCTGAGTGAATGCAGAGCAAACTGATAAACTGCCACTAAAGTATTACACGCGCCTGTCATAAAGTTCGATCAGTGGTTTTGGTGTTCTATTCTATATTAACTTAGGAATCGACGACAAAATGTGGTATTTATTCATGTGACTTTTATGTGATTTAACAAGAAGTAAAACATGCTAAAAAGAAAGTGTGATAGAACGTATGCATACGGATAGAATTTTAGTTCTATCTCCGAGAACGGTGGCACGGTAATTTGGCTGATAATATCAGAATGGTTCATTTAGTGATTCGTGGAAAAAATGATTGGAGCAATGATTATGGCACTTACTAGCTTCTTAATTTTATGAATAGCCTTTAAATTCACCTCTCTGTTGGATTCAATGTTTTCTCCACTCTCCCCTCTTTCCCCATGTATCCTAACTAAATACCGCTATCTACCTATTTACTGGATAATATCACATCAGTTGTCAGTCTTCTTTAGCGCGTTATCAATAAGCCATTAATTTGGTTGTATTAACAGAGCATTTCAATCTGTGTATTCTATGAATTTCATTCTCTATCTATGCATGCTCTTATTTCGCTTTATAAGGTTAAAAAACTTCTTTGCAGTAGGTTTAAAATTAAGAAATGCTTCTTTTTTTAAGGCTCCTAAGATATTTTGTAAGATCCCTTAGAAGAGATATTTAAGTTGGCTTACCTTAAATGGAACACCTGAATCTCCATTTTTCATGATGAGAATATCAGTGCATATAATAGCTCCTACCACCTACTTAATATGCTGGACTTGTTGCTGCATAGTGCTTGTACGCAAGAAGAAGTCATTAGCTTGCTAAAGAAATACTCATTCGTCTTAAAACAAGAAGTAAATTAAATTGCTGTGAGCAACTCTTCCCTCACAAGTATCAAGATGTTGGACAATGAATATAAATTGTTCAAACTATTTTTGATAAATATAGCGAAAGATGCAATGTAACTACCAGAGTTATGGAGCCTAAGGACAGAGATGTTACCACATATATATGTGAGATAAACAAACCTTTTTCAAGTAATTCCATTCACAAACTAGGTAAATTGAGACGTATTTGTAGAGATGCATTGGATCATACCACGGCATTATACCTGTGAACAATTGAATTGATTGAAGATTTGTTCCTCACCGTTGACAATGTACGAAGGAGGTTCACGAATAACGTGCACTAGGGAAGCGGTACTTCAATTTACAAATGGAATATGTCTCGTCATTAATGATCCCCACTTCACCTTCACAGGGAGCCTGTCGCTAGTTGAGTGAGCATCACTATAAGCGCTGGCATGAGGCTGTGACTGCAGCCGCCACGCACGGCTCACCCCTCACGCAACAATGACTTGCTAAGCACACCCTCGCCTCCTCCGACTCAACCCTTTCCAGGCTCAAGATGAAGGCCGTCGTCATCCACTTCCTTTGTGTGACGCTCCTCAACGGACCAGGTAAGGCATGAAGTCTTTTTATCCATTGCTTTATTTTCGTCACGGTCTTGCCTTCTCGAGCTTTTGTTCACTCGTATCCTCTCGTTTAAGAACGTCCATATTAAAATGGGAGCATGATTCCCGCTAAATGAATGTCACGCCCACTTCACAAATTACATCTAGGAAAAACAATGCATAGTTAGTATGATGTAATTTCTGTGGAAAACAGACAAAATTTGAATCTATATATATAAAAATGAATGTATGTGTGTGTGTGTGTGTGTGTGTTTGTGTGTATGTCCTTTATGCATTACTAGACAATTCATCGGATCGCCATGAAACTTTGGGAAGTTGTTGAGTACATTCCCGAAAAGAGGACTACGAAATCGATATTTCAATATCGATACTTTATCGATATAATATCGCTAAAGTATCGATAAATTGATACATTATTGATACAAAATTGAGGTTAAATTATTTAGTTTTTTAAAAGGAATGTATCGTTTCAATATCGATACTGTATCGAATGTATATAATGTGTTTGTCCTTTATACATTACTACACCATTCATCGGATCGCCATGAAACTTTGGAAAGTTATTGAGCACGCTCCGCGAAGGTTTCTACAAAATCGATAATTCAATGTCGATACTATATCGATATAATATCGATAAAATATGGATACATCGATACATTGTTGATACAAAATTGAGGTGAAATTATTTAGGTGTTTTTTTATCAAAGTTTTATAAAGTATCATTACAATATCGATACTGTATCGATACAATATTGATAACTTCATGCATTACCACAACATTCATCCAATTTCCATGAAGATTTGGTTAGTTGTTTTGTTCACTCCATGAAGGTTTTTACAATATCGAGAATACAATATCGACACTGAGGACGGGATGTGCATCCCATTGAACTTGCAATTCATTGAAACACTCACGTGCAACATATTCAAATCATCCGGAAAGGGACAAATATTTCAGAAATGCCAACTTATTGCTTGGGATGAATGCACAATGGTGCACAAAGCATCGCTCGAGGCTCTGGATCGATCATTGCAAGATTTCCGTTGAATCCTGAGACCATTTGAGAACGCATTAATATTGCTTGCACGACATTTCAGGCAAACATTACCTGTAATTCCTCGATTGACACTAGCGGATGAAATAAATGCTTGCCTGAAATATTCTACTTTGTGACGACATGTAAAGACGTTAAACTTATATACAAATATGCGTGTCCAGCAGCAAAACAATCGATCAGCTGAGATATATTGTATACCCATAAGAATTGTGAAATTAAACATACTATAAACGGGCGCTTTCCATTTAACCAGATTGAGCCACAGCAACGCGTGGCCGGGTCAGCTTGTGTTCTATATATTCTCATTAAGGTTTCTCATCTCCAGTTGATCTCATCTCCAAATCTCATCGACTGAGACGAGACATTTTTATGCGTGACAATAATATAGATTCATATTTTAGGATATTTAATGTAGCAAAAGGTGAACATTTTTCCAGAAGCTACCGCCATGTTGTATTCGGTGACAATGCCTTAAGAAAATATCATATTTTATCACGTGATAGTGTATTAGGAAAGTATTCTATTACATGCAGAACTAATATGGTTATATTTTATTATCGAAGTCGTTCTCTTAAAATTGCGTTTTTCTTTACTTGGTGGAACCTCATGATGGTAACAAGGATAAAAACCACTTAGTAAAATTCCACAAAAGTGTATGCAGACGCCGACCTAGGTTTCAATTGCAGTACAACCATCTTCCAACTCTCGTAGAAATAATAATAAATAACGCCACTATAAACCTTTGTGGAATCGTAATAAGTTTTTTTTCTCCTTGTTACCAATATGATTTTTGCTGAATTAGAAAGTTAATATCAATAGTACTTTGTTTTTTATTATGATTTTCAATGAACATGAGGGTTTATCGTTGTGAATGAGAGCAAATTACTTAATCTTTGTAGATGTCCTAATATTTTCTTGAGTGGAAGATTGTTTGAGTATGGACTTGAGCGTGTCAACCTATCGAATGTATGACCTGCAACTAGTATGGGTGAGTTGCACGAGGAGTAACGATGGGACACAGATTTCTCTCCTCTTGTGATGTCGTAAGTTATCATATCTGTCGCAGTAACCGAGGAAGGTTCGGTGAAAATGAGGGAATCCGTCCAACTGCTTCCACCTTCACCACCCAATCGTCTCTAATCCCAGCCCCTAGGCATCGTGGCAGTTTGATCATTAAGTGTCGGAAACCCCTTCCCGCCGAGAAATTCATCTCGAAGGTCTCGTTGGTAATGAAGTAGTTTTCCGTTAAGAGGGAAACTATCAAAGTCGACTACGATAGGTGCTCGACGCAGGATTAAGCCCTTAAGGATCCAGACCAGGTTCTGGAGGGCGTGGCGGGAAAAAGGAGTGTGAGAAGGGGTTGGTGGTAGTGGTGAAGGCTTTCTTTTTCGCCAAGGCGTTGTAATCGAGTGGAGTGGCGTATGCGTGGCTGATTCACGGGGGGGAGGGGGTAGAGAGAGAGAGAGAGAGCAAAGCTTTTTTCTTCACGGGGGAAGTGGGTTTTGTTTGAGGCCGGGCGGATCTTGTGTGCTCGGTGGCGAGTTGTAGAGAGTGGAGGGGGAAGGAAGGGAAGCGAGGTTGAAGGCGAAGAGGTGACAGAGGGATGTTGAAGGTTCACGTGGGTGATGTAGTTAGCGGAGCGGGCGTTGCGAGGGTTGATGGGCGTTATGGGGTAGGCGGGGGTGGTTTGCGAAGCGGAGGGTGGGTGTGATTGCGGATAGGGGTGGAGGCAGGTCTCAATTTCTTACGAGAGAAAGGGTAGGCCAAATAGACGGATCGATCGTAGGATATAATCGGTGACGATAGCCGGGTTTGCGTTCCCGCTCGGAAAATAATGTTCAGAATGGCTATGAGAAGCATTGCCATGAGAAGGTGCAAGGCCCATGCATCTTTTAGACAAGTCATTTTCATATATTTAGTATTTTATTTATCAGTTCATTTTCCCTTGATTTTTAGCACATCCCACTCCTGTATTCCCATTAGTTTAACGGGGTCATTGATGAGTATACATACAGGAAGCTGTATTTATTGTTATTTGGGGGAGGGGACCAACAACTGAGGTCCTTTGCACCACAACGGATATGCGCGTGATTGGGTAATAGCAGGAGTATTCATGGAATGGCCGAAGAGAAACCCGGCGTCGGCATTGACCTTATCTTTACGAAAGATACTAATGGGTTTATGTGACGGACGGAGAACTGAACGTGAAGTGGTCATCACGCAGAAATGACTTAGGACCGGATCACCAATTAAAAATCAGCCATTGCCGGGTTTTGAATAGGAGGCCAGTACTCTAGCCACCACAAGAACGCGATCCCCCGGGAAGCTGGATAACCATAGTCTAAGTTCAACGTCACATACCTTCTTCAGTTGACCTCGCAGATTCTTCACCATCATATTTTTGCGATTAAATGAATTTCCAGGTCCTTTAAAACATTTATTTCTTTAATAACATGTTATCGACATCACGTACGATTCACGTATCGATGGTTTGAAGACATTTGGCTTTGCAGCTGGTTCCTGTAAATAGCTATAAGATATTTTTAAATTTAACCTTGATAAGTATCTCCTGCGGGAGGGCTGAAAGATATTGATTTCCTATGATGGAACTTAATTGATGTGTCGTATCACAAAAAAGACCATTTCATGTTTAAAGCTCTGTGTAAGTCGTATTCTGTAGCTTTAAAGGAATTGTTTCTTCAATTTCCATGCGATTCATGGATTTTAATTCTGCCAAAGCTCCCATAAATCACATCTATGATGTTCCTGACACACATTGTTACATCTCTATGGGCATTAAAACTTGGAAGGCCATGATAGATACAGTCTCACACCTCTCTTTAAAGCATATTATGTATTGGAGAGCGCGCCACTAAAACTGATAGCTATTGAACGCGTCAATGGTCACAGTAAGGGACGAACCCGTAGGCGAGAACGAGGAGAATGATTTAATGGGAAAAGAGAGAGAGAGTAGACTAGATACATCATCGAGCTTAAAGGGTGGAAGTTCCCCTGATTAGCAAGAGGATGGTGAGTGGCAAAACTGACAAGTTGAGGGTGTGAGAAACGTTACGGGTTGAGTAGTCGGGATTGTGATGTTAAATTCATCGGCTTCACCGAAGTTTGAAACGTGCTGCTGGTCGATTTTGAGTGCTTGGACCGGTGGTGCCGAGGAAGTAAGAAAGGGGTGTGCGTCGAAGGATCGTAGCGACGCTGCCGGGAGCATTGCGGAAGGAAAGGGTTGTGGAGGAGTGGAGCCAAGGCAGCGGATTGGTGTAGAAGAAACGGCAGAGCCAGCGTAGGGAGATGGGGGTTGACTTACCTTAAGGGAGGATGTGATTTTCCCGGCGGGTAATGCTGGTAGGTGATGCGTTGCAGAACGTGAATGCAGGCTCACCCAGAGGAGTTGTCAAGATTAGTCGAGTCTAAGATTGTTCCGTGCTGAAAGCATGCCTGTATTTCACGACAGATTAGGGCCGTGAGGCGGTGGGATACAGGGACTGAGGTGGAAATTATTTTGTGTGCGTTGTTGGATCTAGAGTACGTTGATTTCCGTAGCGCAGTTGGAGGCGGTTGCGGCTGCTGTGACGACAAAGCATCATACGGAAATACGTTGTACTGATTGGCGTGTCACTACACTGAAAAGAAAACACTCCCAGCAGTTTAGAGTAAACTCTAACGGGCTAGATGGCCGCTATCAACATGGTGTTTAAAGGAATTTTTTATAGTTTTAAATTATTTATTTACTCAAAGTCTCCAGTTTTACAATACTTATAGAAACGTAGCCTTTACGATAAAGGAACTCGCTTTATTTACAATGTTGAATGAGTGCTAAAAACGAAAGAATATATTATTTACTATTGTGATTAATTAGATGAAGGGAATTTGCGCCGTGGCCAATATGACTCATCTAAAAAATAGTATGTTCTAAATCATAAATTGCTAAAACTTATGTTGTACCAAAATGACCTATCGGCAAAGAGATCGCTCGTGGTAACATTTTTACACTCTCTTAAGTGAAGAACTTGATTTTTAAACGCACTAGCTTCTTATGTAATATTTTGTTGTAACAGAGTTAATGAAATATATTGCTGCACCATGACAAAGAGTGGTATTAAAAAACTTGATTAACATTGGCTTGGGTACATTTATGTTGCCTTGGAAGAGGAATATCGGCTCATTATAGTTTCTAGTCATGTTTTGCCAAAAATTAATATTTAAAACGAACTTTCATCGTTGAAAATGATACATTTTGAGCAATCATCCCTACATGATTTTCACGATACATTCAGGACATATACTATGTGACCCTATCCTATAATATTACCACCAATACTAGCACCATTTTAATTTATCTTCACCCCTTTCTCCAAAACGGCTCTGCACTAAATGCTACTCCTCATCAGCCAAAACCATCATCTTCTGCCATCTTACAATCATTTCATAAATAATAGTTTGTTTGAAGTTATGAATGTCCTATTTTATAAGTCTTTTCGTAAGATTTTCCTACAATACTGACTTACTTTACGCTATAAAGTGTGCGTAACGAAGATATGTGTTCATTATCGCAGTAGATTCGCTAATCATTTTCTCGCATCAATTTAAACTCCCCTACTGATTCTTTCCCCCCAATAATTCAACATAATTATTTTTTATGCCACAATTTCATAGCCTCAAATATTTCACTCTCTTTTGCAAGTACAAGGTTCACAGTAACCTTAAAAATAAAATTTTAATACGAATTGATGAAATATTTCTCTTCGTGCACCCCATTATGACACTAGAGGAATTTTCTCTTAGCTTGGAGATATCTGACTATAGCATGTCACCGGCGTGGTTCTCCGCTTAAATCTTAGTCGCCGATAATTCTGAAAAACCCGTTTTTGGTTTCTTCAGTTCATGTTTGCTTTCAACGCAACCACTCTCTCCCTCACCCGGCGTTTCATTTAGAAAATCATTTGCAATTTGAAAATGCATATCTCATTGAACATGTTAAGAAAAATTAACTTTGTACAATTCCACAAAATGATTTAATTGTGATGATGCGGAATTGTACAAAGTTAACTTTTCTTAACATGTTCAGTGCAACTAAATTCCACCAAGTATCGCCTGCCTCCATTGATGTTATGCATATCTCATGCCTGGCACTCTCCCACCTCCGTATTTGGAGTAGGCCAGAATAGCAATCCATATCTAGTGCTTAATTCTCGTGCTAAAATTTGACTACCATTCTTTTTTTTCTTTTAAGAAAGAAAATGAATGAGTGCGGTAAAATGAGTACTAAAAAATCAGTTTCTTCTTGCCTAGCTAGCACCAAATGGTAAGAGACTGGAATTCCACCTAATTGTTCCATCGATTTTGAAAGAGGTTCTCTCCAGATGTTTTCGAGATCCGCTAAGGAGGAGGCAAAACAAATATTGGTTTTACATTTAGTTTCCACTCGCCGAGCCTTTATTTTTCCTCGACTTAGGTCAGGTTCTGCCGGGCGCCGGCCAAAAACGTCGTTATATCCGGCTCAACTCGATGGCCACATCCAAGATCGCTCTCTGGATAGAAACACTGGAAATCCATCTCACCATTTCTTTCGTACCCTTGTCCTTCGCTCCTCGTCCCATTTCCCGTTTCGCCCACTCCCCGAAACTTAAGCGTTTTATCCCTCTCGCCATCTCCGTTCACGGATATCCTACCCATTCCACCTTGCGGCTCGCCCCCCACCCTCTCCCCAGCTCACCACACATGCATTACTTTCTTTCTTATCTGTAAGGAATAGAATTGAAACGATTGGAATATGTTATCTACTTGGATTGGGTTCAAATTTCACTCTAATACTCCGGTTTTTGACCTGACAGGCGTTACGCGCTGTTGAGATTACTCATTTTCGGCCCTTTACGACAATGCATTGGTTCCTGAATATAATCGGATGCGATTCATGGATAATACAAATTCGACTAGTTTAGGATGACGTGGCGTGAAAATTTAGCCTCCATGTGGGAATATTTTGAAATTATTAGCGCTTAAATTTTTATCCCATAAAGAATTTAGCTATTCACCATCCTTCTTTTTTTAATCTAATCATCATCTTAAAATATAAATAAATGTAAATGTTGTGTACTTGGGTTCCACGGGATTATATAGTCTCAGAGTAAATAAACTTATCTTATCGTATCCTTGTTGTGTTTAAATAATTTCCTGAAATTGAAAGTATTGAAAGTATAGAAAGAAATAAAAAATTTCCTAAAAGAATTGTGGCTGTTACTTTTCCTAATCACTGAAGGCATGCATTTGATCAACTCATCTAGTGCACACAATATATCCTGTACTTGGTTGCATCTGATGCTCTAAGAACTAAAGGATTGTAAGGACAAAATAGGTGATATGGAAATTCAATCAGTTTTGAAATTCTTCTTTCTCTACTGATTTCGATATGAAACCTGACGGGACTCATCCTCTTACTCGTATCTGCATTACCTTTTTTTGAGAAACTCACCTTTATTTTTCACTCGTCGGGTTGATAACTGAGTTCAGTCTAAATTCGATGTCATCACTCAAGTAGCAATATTTACTAACTCCTTGCTGTCTCTGATTTTATTCACTCTTTTTTTTAGGAAAAGTAGGATAGATATCGCCTCAACTCAGTCTCGTCAATTTTAACAGCGTTAGTTAAGATTATATCAATTAATGTTTATTGCTCTCAAAGTAATAGTAATTTTTTCTTGAAAAATCTTGAAGTAATGGGACATTTTCTAAAGCTCCTAGGACACTCTACTCAGCTAAACTCATTTAATAAACAGCGGAGTGAAATAATTTCGGGCTAGGTATTTCATCCAAACTAAAGGACGGAGCGCCTGATGAAGCATAACGAGACTCCCTTTAAGTTTATTAGTTGAGTTCATTCTTTTTAATGCTACTTAACCAAATGAGCTTAAAAAGTGTTTAAAAAAGCTTCATGGGCAAAGCTTTAGAACTCAAAACGGTAATCTTTCATAGTTTAGCCAGGAGCCACTTTCATACCAATTACCAGTACGTTTAGCGGCATTGGAATTTTTTGATGCTGACTTGCGCTGAGTACTAGTTACCGAGCTTCAACGTCGCAGCAATCACAAACTGCTTAAATTGCTAATTTTCATTTTTTGTGAATAGCTTTATTACACCCTCAGAGAATTTTGACAAAACCAATACACCATCAAACAGTTTTGACAAAAACAATTGGCAAATGGCAAATTTTTAATCAGAAATATTTTTAATACCATCACCAGTATCTGCTTTGAAATTTTCAAAAAATGCATAATCCTAGCATAATATCCATTTGACTCTTACTCTGAAGAAAAATCCATAATTTTCTCTTAATAAAGCTGGAATGTTTTAAAATCAGTCAATGAAATTCTTAGTCGCTGAGCTATCTCTCTTTTATCGTTATACAATAAATAAATTCCGGTGATCTCTCTATTATCGCTGATGTGTCTAGTAATGTTTCAGGATCTGTGTGTATAATTGTAGCCAATAATTTACTCTATCATCCTATACCTATTTATGTCTAATTCAATCCTTAGTTGAAGTTAAATTTAAGTAAGTTCTACGAAAGGTTCATGGTTATTCAGAGGAGGTGACCCACAGCTGAGGTTATTTGCGCCATTTTGGGTAGGGGGTAAGTAGGAGTTTTCAGGAAACGGAGGAAGTGAGGAGAGAAACCCGGCGTCGGCATTAGCCTACTCTTAACGAAAGGCGCCAAGGGGACGACAGCTTAACGTCCCATCCGACGGACGGAGTATTGAGCTTGAAACCCTCTCCACTAGGCACTCAAGTGGGGACCGGTTTTCCACTGAACAATCGGCCACTGGCGAATTCGGGCCTCGGGATGGGAGGCCAGTACTCAAGCTACTTGTGGCTAAGTTTAAATACGTAATACAACTACTTGTAGAACATTTTGGGATTGATTTTATGCCCGTAAATAAATAATTAACTTCCGAAAATAAAAATATACCATATATTAGCATGTCTCTACTATAAATGTTAATTAGGATCAAATTGATTAGTGCTGACTCTAGCCATTTCATTGACATCCAAAGTGTAAGAGTTTTCTTCCCTCCAATAGCAGATTTGTATCACTTTATTTCGGTTATGGCTGTTGACATCCCTTTAGTGCCACTATGTAACAAGCGTATCAATCTCTATGCTTCATATATTCTACTTTGCACGTCATATAGACGTCATTTAAAGATTTAATAGCTCGGCTATGCAATGAATCGCTTATTCATTCGCTACGATACCTGGATCACAGGATTTTTTTGCATAAATCTTTCTTGAATGGTGCCGTAGTTGATTCCGTTGAAAATGTTCGTTTTAAAATTTAATTACCAATATTCCAGATCAATTTAAGAGCTCTTGATGTAGCGCGATCATTGTTTTTATCGATTTATAAGGAGAGTGAAAGGAGAATGAATTTTTTTCTTTTTACTTTTGTATTTTTCTTTATCCTGATCTAAGTGTTAAAGTCGGAGATATACGCGGTCCTACTTGCAAATTACAAACGGGTTGTAGTGTATGAGAAACGAGTTGTTAGCAGCGGCGACATTATTTTACAAGGCAAACTTGGTGATCGAATGAATTCCCGGCGATTCCGCGCCTTGCCTCCGCACCGAGTGCGACCAGCCCACCTACGGCCGCCAACAAAGCTCCCCCTAGCAAAATCCCCACCCCGACCCCCGTCGCATCCTTTTCCACGCCCAGCCTCGCCCCACTCCTCCCTCACCGCCCCCAACACCCCTCACCCCTGCCCCACCGCCCCCCCGGGCCCCCACGGCCCACCACGGCTTCTTCCTCGCTCCGCTTACTGCCACGCAATTTCCGGGCCAGTGATTACCACCGTTACTCCTTCGCCTTGAAAGGTTGAAGGGGTCGGGGCGAGAGGGCAGGGAGGGCGAGGGGGCAAGGGAGAGAGTGTGCGTGAGATCACGGGGGCGGGGGTGGCAGGAGGGCACCTCGAAGGTTGGAGCGTCGTCCTTCTCGTGGTAAGATGAGTCGGCCGTGGGGTGAACGTAGAGGGCCTCGCGACCGGTACACACGGGGGGAGGGCGGAGAAATGTTTTCGGGTGTGGGTGAGCGGGTCGCAGGGTCGTCCCGGCGGGGTGGGGGAGTGGGTGAGGGTGGGGGAAGGGTCCTGCTCACATCTGCGCAGGCATTCGTATCCTGTGATGCAGTTCGTGCACTCATCGACCCGTGACAGTCAACTCTGCAAGAAAATTTAACGGGCATCCCTAGAGGAAATTTACGAAGAACGCGGCAGGCTCTCGCCAGGATATCATTGACACTTTAGGAACTTTTTAATGGCTTATAACATTTCCAAAAAAAGAACTGCACAGAAAGAATTCGCGTGTTGGATGTTACTTAAGATATACTACAAAAAGTGATGAAATGGGCAAAAATATTTTTTTTAATCAAGTAACTTACTCCGGTAAAACTTTGGCCCAAATAACTGTCAGCCTTCTGTTTAATTTTGTATGTATTATATCAGTGATGAGTTTAAGGCAATTACGACATGAAATATCAATGTTAGGACTATTTTTTCTACTTTATTCGGTTTCAATTAAATTTAAAAATTTTACCGATAATTGGCGCAAACATTTCCCGTTTTTAAATTATCTTCGAAGTACTGCAACGGTGAAATTCTAGAAATCTGCATTGAATTATTTAAAGTTATATCATTCAGTTACATGGGCACCACAAGCATCATTTTGGGCTTCATTTTAATGGCATATGGGGATATAATGATTGGAAAAGGAAAATTTTAATTCCTAACTAGATTACTTTTTGATCTCCTTTGTGAATGACAAGAAACAGGTGTGTACAGTTCCCTTCCAAGGCATTTCAGTGAGGTTCCTAATCAGATTAAGAAAAACTGCGAGCATTTAAAGTAAAAACGGCGTATCCTTCAACGACATTAACGTGAGACTCTACTTCTTACTTGATGATGATGTATCACATCAATACCGGTCGTAGTTAAGATTCATTTGTGGAAAATTGCCAATATTATTTAATTATGTTATTCCACCACATCACGCCTGAAACTACTCTTTTTATGCGAGACTCTACGTTAAATCTACGTTAAAATGCCGGCCTCGGTGGCGGCGGGGTTAAGTCCTAGCCTGCCATTCCGAAGGTCGCGGGTTCGAGTCCCGCCTGGGTAAAACTCAACTGTCCAGGGCATGGGTGTTTTTCAATGTGTTGTCCATATATATTACAATGATCGTATTTGGGGTCACCTGTGATCATTACAGAAATTATTATTATTATTAAATTTTGTGTTTCTGCATCTCATAACTACGATTGAAAACACACGAAATTATTTTTCAATTTTTACTGAATTTCTAGCATGATTTAAGTTCCAAAATCAATTTTAAATGAGAGAATGTGTCCACTGACTGAGACCAAGTATTGGCATGCTGACAGCTGCGGTAGCGAGATGCCCAAAGTACTAGCCACGCAGCCTGATGGTCACGGAATTAAATCCATTTTAGTCATGGGTGTTGTGTTGGTATTAGAGGTAAGAAAATAGGTTAGGTATTGCGATACAATAGTAGAAGTAGGTGAACATAAAAACAGTGTTTTTATGTTATTAGTATATCTCTGAGCAAGCAAGGATGCACACAATTGTACAATTTGCAAACGTCACAGTTGCTGACTTTTATTAAACTGGCGAACAGTTGTCCTTTCTATAAATTCTGTGAGTTGGAAAATTTTATAAACCCTTTTCAACTTGATAGAATTTTTTGATTTCATCACTTCGTCTTCATAGAAGGAAGGCCATAGGTATTTGAGCTAGGCTTAATTCCCCAGTCTATGAAGCACTCTGCATCGCTAGTTAATTAATCGAATGTAGTACGGAAAGAATTGCGACGTTGCCAAAATCTTTCACGATTGGATTTGCGACTCATATCAATAAGATAATCAATTACACATAACTCTGCAGCCTTTGCTCTGGATGCCTAATCTGACGTGAATTATGATTTCGTGTCACGCCATTAATAAGGTAAAGTTGTGGCATGTCTTCGGTAATCGGATCTCATGAAACCCGAGCAAAGGCAAGGTTATTTTACTTAGGCGTGGAACTTACGTCAAAGAGGCCTGGGCCGTTGGCTACGAGGTTCGTGGCTTCGGATGTCCTCCAGTGCAAAGGTGAGGGTGCATGGAGTGGGAAGGGATGGAGAGCGTCTTCTTTGCTGGAGCAGAGAAAAGAAATGCGAGCATTGCTCATCACACGGTTGAGCATGAGGGCTCGAGAGATGCTGAGCGTCGACGGGGAGACGGGTGATTCCTATTCTTCTCCTCCATCCATTCATTCTCGCTCTTCCGGTTCGAGGAAATGTGTTTGGGTTAAGGAGAGCGTAAAGAAGTGCGTCAACTCCGTCTGACAACGACGATTTCTCTCTTTGGACGCCCCCGAATGAGTTGCTTGAGCATGCATCCCATGCAGCACTTACGGGGATGAAGGAAAATCTTTCACGATTGGATTTGCGACACGGTGCGATACCTGCTGATGTCTCTCTATCAAAGGGAAGTTAATTGGTGGAACTGACGGAACATACCAAGCGAGTGAGAATTGATCCTCCGCGAAGTGTCATAAGGATGATGAATCCCGGTCTGTGCACAATTTGCAAACGTCGCAGTTGCTGACTTTTATGAAACTGGCGAACAGTGGTCCTTTCTCTAAATTCTGTGAGTTGGAAAATTTTAGAAGCACTTTTTAACTTAATAGAATTTCTTGATTTCATCACTTCTTCTTAATTCAAGGAAGGCCATAGGTATTTGAGCTAAGCTGAATTCCCCAGTGTGTGAAGCACTATGCATCGCTAGTTAATTAATCGAATGTAACTCTCAGATCATAAGTGTATTCTTCAGATGATGGTTACTAGCACTATTAATCTTCTAGTAATGTATGAAATGTTGCCAACAATTACTCTGAATGAATGAAGATAACCAGGAAAAATCAGTAACGTGTTGAGAGGTAACCAAGTGTTGAAGCGGGTAATGCAGGAAAGAATAGTTATCTTCATTAACGCTCTACTCTGCAAGCCACCGCGAGGGTATGTGGTAGGGGGTTAAGATTACCATACATGCACTACTGTAATGCAAATAAGCTACTGCATGGAGAAATACTAGATAATAGGGAAACCAAATGGATTATTGGTTAAGATAACATTTACCTACGCGTACGTGTGGAAAAGGGAGGAAATGAATCGGTTTTATGGATGGTACGAAGTTCGTGAAGGATATAAATATTTAGAGAGATATCTAATCAAGGAAATGTTTATGTGCTGGAACGAATTAATTGGTGGGGAATACCAGACAGGAAATAAACTTGAAAAACCTTGTTACATTTGTCCCAGGCTTATCAAGCATGAATGACTCCGAAGCCATGAAAGGACCTTAGACATGAATGGCTCCTAAGATGAAAATGTGCCTTGAAAATATAGTAAAACTTGTCTTGCGAGAATAGATAGGGGTTATGTTAAAAACTAAAGCAGTAATATTCTGTGATGGTCATTGGTCCTTTCGAGAACATGCCAGGAGAATTATGCGCATAACTTAGATGCGAAGACTGTAATTCACAACACCATGATTTCTTCCTTTTTTGGAGCGAGGGATATCTTTTCGAGTGTCAGCTCTTAGAATAGGAAGTTTGGCAAAGACACTTCGGGAGAGGCCTTCCGTTCCGGGACCAATAAATATCATCCCTTTGCCTTCGGTATCCCGTTGCTTCAATCTCTTTCACAAATATCTGCTTCCAATTTCATAAGTCAGGTTTGAGTGAGTTTCAGCGTGTAGTAGATCCAAATCAGAATTCCAGCTTGTATTAGGCATACCAAACCATCCTACCGAAATCTTTTTATTCATTGGATCATTCTGCTTTGATAATTAAGTATCCATTTAGAAACCTGATTTGGTTGATATTGATGTATTTTGAATGCCGACGGGATTTGGGAAAGGCCATGAAAATATGTGCAGGGAAAATTTCAGGTGGTGAAATCCATTAAAAAATCGGGAATTTACTTATATTCATGGGAAATTTTTATGCTCCATATAACTTGAAGATGAGATGTTTGAACGCCGTGAGCAATGTTTCTGTATTTGAATCTCATTATAAAGAGCGAAGGTTGCATTGCACAAATAGGTCGTATCCAAGAGAGACTAAAATGTAATGTAATATTTGTAAGCATGGACTGCACCAAATGTTTCTCGCCTGAGGTTTTTTAATCTCAAGGCCCTCAAAGCGTGAGTTGACAAAGCACAGGTAGACTTGATATGGCAGAGAATGTCTGTACCTGTAGTTTGAGATAAGAATAGGGCTTTTCTTTGAATAATTAAACTCTTTTGAAAAATAACTTCAAACAATCCCATTGATATTTAATATAGTGTTACCTTGGATCATACCATGAGGTGAATTGTGATGCTGTTATCATAATAGAATATATCTGGCAGATAGGTTGAGGTTTTGAAATAAACGAAAGATCTTTCTTGTTTATAGGTCTATTAACCTATTCATCAATTCCTACTTTCTAACTTCTTATCAATTCCACGGAAAAAGACGGAAAATGAAAATGAAGGAAAATGACGGAAAATTACCATATGGAATACCATATACCTTTCCAAAAACTCAGCCGCCATTTCTTTCCATGATATACTATATACCGAAATCCTTTTTCAGTCAAAAGGTGTCTTTTCTAAAAGTACAAGTACATTTACTAACTACCTTGCAAGCCTCCTCTAGGGGGTTTGGCAGAGAATGAGGCGTCACCAAACATGAACCAATATTTAGGCCCGTATCGTAAAAGTCCCCTCTACGTAGAGCCACAGGCTGGCCTACTGTGAGGCTGACCTTGCTTGCGAAGGAGGTCCCTCTACCTATTCTTATGTTAAAAGTCTCCTCCCTCTCGGCTTCTAGGAGGGGAGGTTAGAGCCGGCGGAAGTGACGCATTTTTCAAGAAAAAGTTTCTCCTTGCGTAGTTGACAGTCTTGTAGTAGTATCCTATGGTGATTTTTTCGAAGCGTATTCTGTAAAGCAATGCGCAGTGGAGATAGACGCTCGAAGTGACGCAAAATGTCTCGCTGTCTGTGGGATCCTCACAATTTCTGGCAGTTGCCTGGCTGATAACCTGAAGAGCATATGTCCCAAATTATCAGTACCATCGTGTATGACTTACATTGATAGTAAATTGTGAGTATGTTGCCTGTTCGTGCAGAAGTACTGTGCCTTGTACTGTTGTAGCATATTACACATAATTATTGAGTAAATCACCTGTGCACCTTCAAAAGTCAACTAATTTTGTCTTTCTGACGAGGAGTTTATCTGCATGTGTGTTAAATACTCTGAAAGGTAAATAAATTACAAAGCTTGCCGGATAATGCGTTCAAAATTAGTGGTAAATGTAAAAACGCGACGGATCAATTTTTTCACTTGTGTGAATAACAATACAATCGCATACCTTTATCAATCTGGACATTGTAGATTGCGCCAATCCATGAAAATCGCCGGAGACAATCTACAGCAAGAGGCTTGTCGAGTATATGAGTACTTGTGAATGCATTTCAAATCTATGAACCAGACGTAAATTTTTCATTTGAATCGCTAATCTGTTGTTTTCTGTACAATGTGGTATTTATTTAAGATGGACTTGGCCCATAAATAAATATACGTTTAAGTAGTTATTCAAGCCAAAAATTGTATTTAAATGCATATGATTATAATTTACGTATATATGATTTGAATTAACGTGCAAACGTTAATTGCACGTAAACTATAACCGTGCAATGTATTCACTAGCATTGAGCTATACATTACCGCTGCATAAGTCGTTTTCAATAAAATCCCACTTACCTGAAAACTTACAGTGGCGTAAAACCTTAATACAGCCAATAACTGTATTATTCTCGGGACAGGAAGGCCTCGCATGTCACGTTTTCTGGTCGTAGCATAGGTAATAATACGTCTGTTATTATCGCTTTATGGAACCTATACCTAGCGAAAACTTCATCGTCCGCATAAAATTCTAGAGGGTTATCCCTGTCGTGAAGTTATGCGTGGTACATATAAAAAGGCCTCATTATTCTCAAAGTGATGAAGAAACTCATCCAAGTCGTTCATCTCATAAAAATTCATCAATTCAGCCATCATTTCACGCTCGCACTGTCACCTTTACCCAGTCCTCTACGCTTTGAGGTTACTACAAACCAACCTCTAAGTATAAGGGAGGATTTAGAGGTAGGGGTGACGATTTTGAGGTAGAGGTCGGATTTAGGCTACCAATTCACCCGCTCCTGACGTCATAGACGTAGAGGTCAGCCTAGAGGAAGCTTTTACGATACGGCCTTAGTAATTGTGCATACCCGAGGAGAGGTTTCAATGAAAACCATGCCAAATCTAGAATAAGCTGCTCCTATTATATGTAACTATAATTAACTAAAAGAAAAAAGTATATATTTATTGCACTTGCTAAATTTTCCTGCGCTTCACCTTCTCTATTCGGCATGGGGGAATTGATCTAACTCCCAAACAAATAATGTTAATTTTGGCCATCACTGTAGATGAAGGCAAGTTATTGCATAACACGGTAGTGAGTGGAACAACAGGCTCACATGAACACGTTTTGACGAAACATGGGGAATGGGGATAACCTTGGATATATATACACAACCCTATCCGCTTCAGCGCTGGAAATCCAAGCTTGTCGTTACTGAAATAACGCACTGCCAACCAGTTAAATCCACAGTTGGGGGAATAACCATCATGGCCGGACATAAAAATACGTCGCCCCTTTGACAACCTGCTGAGCAGCCATCGTTAAGAATGAGTGTAATTACGACCATCATCATGCACAATCCGTTCAGCTGCCCGGGGAAAACCACATTATAATCCGTATCGCCATCGACGTCCCGCTTGCTGTGATTCGTCGCAAAGTCTCGCTAACAACTTCACATCATCCCGGAGGGGGGAGAGCGGAATCCCAATCCCATTTCGCCCCCCCCCTCCCCAGCGATACTTTCTCAAAATCAAACATCCCCCCCGTGAGCGTTTTGCACAAGTCCTCCCTCTGCGCAAACCCTTTTGGGCTCACCCTCCCCACACCGTCACGGCTCTCTCGCAAAAACCCGCCCTACCTTCCGGCTCCCGGGTCCCCCAAGGCTCTAATCCGCGACCACCCTCGTTAATGCCGGCGAAGAGATTAGCGAAATTGGCGGGGGGAGGGGTTAGGAGACTTCTGCGCGAGTCAGTGCGGGGGTGGGGAGAGGCGGTGGGAGGGAGGGAAGGGTGGTTAAGAACGGACAAGTTTGAATCTTCTTCGCCTTCCAGAGGAATCTGTTGGCGTGTCTTTCCTCTCTTCCATGTCCCTCCCTTCCCCTTCTGGCCCCGGGGCCCCCGCCAGCCATCGGGCCCGAAACCGACCCAACTCCCTCCCCATCGCCTCCTCTCCACCTCATTTGCTCACCATCAAAAGTCCTTTCTTGTTACTTTATCAAACCTTTGGAGCGCCTCCCCGAACCCTGTCACAGCCACATCCCTCCGAAATAGATTTCAGACCAAACTTTTTGCGAATATATGCCCCCTCTCCGAACGGCTTGACATTTTTCTCCTTTTCTGAATCCTTGGGCTATATTGGATTTTAACATCCTATTCATTCCCACGTTTTGTTTATAGCTGCTGGCGATCGATTTTCCGTGCTCAGATGGATTCCAGCCTTAATTCAACCCAAAACCACTCATTTTTATTCATTCGATGAAATCGTCCAGCTGACTCTGATGACGTATATGCG